>JARIHO010000002.1:0-2400000 GCA_029282495.1 Mycena albidolilacea
CAAGTTTAAAGTAGTCCCGTAGACTCAAGTAAGGCCCCTAGTTTATAGGCCAAGAACGTTCACAGAGCTTTCCCTAAAGAGGTACTTTCTGAGCAACGCCAGCAGTCACGTTTCCAAAGTTTTCCCTAGACGGTACTTTCTGAAACCCGCTCCGCAAACAACAACAATAACGTTTCTTTCAACAGAGACACAGATCCAACAGATTCTCAGAGTTCAGACAGTTTCCAGGCAAAGCCCAAGTACGTTTCCAGAATATATGATTCAGAAACAAATAAGATTTCGACTAATAAGGCTACTCTATAAGAGTGCGTTCGCCGAGGATCCCAGATCAACCCAATGCGCAAGCGTATAGCCTACTAGTTCAGGGGAAGATGCTGTGTCCATCGTAGAAACACCCTCGGATACTTATACAACCGCCAAGACACTGTTACAAAGCCCAAAACACAATCCCAATGAGTCAAAAGTCCGTTTATCCGTCTCTTTAACCGCGTTTCCGTCGGTTGTTCTTCCGAACGTCGCCTCCCATTGGTTCCCAACTGTGAGCACGCCATGTTCCCTTGCCAATTACGAGGCAGGAACCCGTCAGCAGCACCCCTGTATTATTCAGAGGGTGTGTCGATCACCGATAGATCGGCACTGTATCTCGTTCGACCTGTTTTCTGCTTCAACTCAAGTCTCCCCTTGGTTCCAAGCACGGAACTTGATAATACTCCTTTGTAGGCTTCGGTAGATACCCGTTTCTCTAGGGTTTCCCAGAAAGGGTTCTTGAGAATGAACCTTAGAACGCCTTTAGAGTTGTGATCCGGATCCACGGAATAGCCGACCACCTGTTTCGGTGTATCCGCATTCGATGGAAACCGGCAACTCTGGCAACCGAAACCCTCGTGACAGAACGCGTCTCCCCTAGCATCTCAACACAACACAACACATTGCCAACTCCTGTTCCTTTTACCCGTTTCCGTTGTTTAAGTGAATGTTGGAAACAAGTCAAAAGAAGTTCCTTGACTTATTATCTGGCTGCACGTTTCCCTTACAGTTTTCAGGGTGAGACTTGCCAATGGACGTTCTAATTCCTTAGAACGTCCACCCGTTTCTCTGTGGTTCGCCCAACAGCTACCAGGAACCAGTACTGTCGCATAGAAACAACAGTTTCAGCAATGAGCACAATCAGAAACACGCAAAATTACGTGTATCTAACCATGGCCCAATTACTGGCTTATCATCGGTTCGAGAAATTCCAGAGTTGTCGACTGGCTGTACAAGTTCTTCGCTGTCCCGAACTTCCCACGAATTCCTGCATCATGACTCATGGGACTTTGACAATGAAACCTTTCCAAAGTGTCACTACCTACCCATTATTGTCATTTGGAATATGCACCATTTCTCTCTGGGTCGCTTTCACCAATTGCAGTAGCCTTGGTTTTCTGAACATTAAAATAGCAGGGCTGAACCACATGAACCCTAACTATACGCATGATGCGGACATATGTCACAGTCCATGGATGTCTGCTAGGCTGTGCAGAGAGAGGCCCTGAACGCAGTGATGTATAAACTCCAAGCCAAGTCCGCTGTCTGGGTTTCGCTTATGGCCTGGAAACAGTCTTCCCGATCAAGCTTCTAACCCATGGGTGACCACAAGGGGCACCCACAATGGAAATGGCAGACACGGAGTACCGTGAGAGTAGATATTTAATGAAATCTGATATTTACTATATAGTTTCGCAGGCACCATATATGGGATTGATCCGATCATGAATTACATAGGGAGAGTCTAAGCCCCAGACTTTTTTTTTCGAAAGTTACGCAGAAAGAGAATGTGAAAATATATATTATATCAAGGAAGTACTGTGCAAAATCAAGCAGTCCTTGTGTTCAAAGCGGGATCTCACGCACAAAATTTACGTGACTGCGTCCTACATAAAAAGTGACTCCAGGACAAAAAAATTGAAAGTAAACATTCACCAGGGGAGACATCGGCAGGAACGAACACAAAATGGGAAGTGAATAGAAGCTGCAAGAGGACCAAGAAGTGCTCTTTTATCCACCTCCCGGCGATGCGGCCGCAGTGAGAAATTGAACAGCTTTGCGACACAGCGGGAAAAGCCACCACAGTGCAGTGAGAAATTAGACAGGTTGTACAAAAGCCACACAAGCCACATGCAGCTTCACGTGGCTTTTTGGCATTGTGCAAAGCCACAGGGAGGATTTCAATATTTCGAACTCATAAACACACCGTAAATGACTCACATGAATACCATTTTGAATGTTCTATCCATGTGGCTATTGAATCAGATCTGGTGAACACAATGATTTGTCCTTGAGTTTCCGCACTGATTCCACAGCACCCACAAACCCAATGACAAGTCGGACAACCATCCCATAGCCTAAAACACTCCCCTCCACTCAGTGGGCTCACTGAAAGTTCGACTCTTCCGGGATGAACTTAAGAATCCCCGCGGCTTTGCACAATTCCCAAAAGCCGTGTGCGGCTTGTGGACAACCTGTCTATTTGCTGTGAATCTGTTAGCTGAACGCTGATGAGAATAGCCTGGGCAGGCAAATAGGACAAGAAGGTAAGGCCCGCAGGACAACCGGAAAGGAAAACTGTTTGGACAGCACGGAGACAGAAAAGAAATTAAAAGTGCGGTCCTCGGCAGACCACGGAGCCAGTGTCGTAGTGGGGCATACTGTAGTATTTCGTTCGATTCTAACACGCTGTGACCTGTGACAGAAAAATTAGAACTTTGAAGTTCTAAAATCGGCAGAGAACCATCTGACATCTTTTTTTTTCTTATATCAAGAGAAAAGTTGTAGAGTCTCTCAAAACACTTATAATGTGGTTGTTCTACACCCTAGGAGGATTTTTGGAGACATGTTAACGACAAAGATGAGGATTTGGAGGTGTCAGCTGTAGGAGTTTACGTGTGGACTCAACTGTGTCAATTCCTGCCACCGGCTAGTCTGTCTTTTGATGGTGGGTTGGCGGTCAAATTACGGACACCGGGGGCAAAAGCCGAGGCACCTGGATTCCAGGTGCCTCCGGGGCATGTTCTCCGCAGGTTATGAGCTGGTGGACAAAGGACCGATAAAGGTCCTTGGGTGGACAAAGAATCAACATAGGCGAGACAAAGGGCAGGCAGGATTTTCACCACCGAGCAAATCTTGCCTGTCCTTTGTCCCTCCTTTGTCTGTTCTTTGTTGACCTAAGGACCTTTGTAGGCCTTTTGTATTCGACATTGCAGCCTTCAGACCACATGCCTCGGAGGCACCTGAAATCCAGGTGCCTCGGCTTTTGCCCCCGGTGGGAGATACATCAGGCACGTGACGCACAAACAAGCTTGCGACAACGGCAACGCGCCTTTCATATACACGCGTAGATGACTGTTATATAGCTGTTTTTACAGCTGTATTTCCTTTGGAACCTCCCTGGTGTCTATTCCTTCCATTTTTATACCCCCGAGGGCTTCGCTTTGGTCCGAAAAATCTTGCTTGGAGTCCTGCCCACATTCGAGCCGCACAGCTACCAAATCAATGGAGTTTGAAAGCGACGAAGCCAAGGCCTGTGGACTGGTCCGCTTGCGGTGTCACAGGTGGCGAAAACAGCAATTATCGCGGCATCCGGTTATGGCCCAGAGGAGTCGACATAGAGGGAGGGGGATATTGTGGTGTGTAATGTGTGATTCACATATTGTTCCCTTGGGCAGGGTTCATCGCCGACGCGTCCAAAGTCGCGGTGTGAGCCGGGCGCGTGCTGGACCTGGAGGTTTGTTGACGCGTTTAGTGAAACCCCGTGATAGAGTTGCGCGATTGATAGCTTCCCAATTAGGACACCCCTTCCTTTTTCGTCACAGAAGGTGCCAAACCTCGCCCGCCCATCTCAGCAGCGCGACCGAAATCAGACCCTATTTTAAAACTTTTCCCACTCACTCCTAAAAAGGAAGTTTGTCATTGGGTCTGACTACGGGAGACTAGTGACCGGCGTCGTTTTGAAGAGCCACGGATGGGAGGACCCCGGAAAATACAGTTCGAACTATGATCCCAAAATTTCCAAATTTGGAGCTTAAATGTCCGGACGCCTGGCCCCCGCGAGGGTCTTAAATGTCCGAGCTTCCCTCAAAGTCCCAAAAGTCGGCTGTTTGGGGTGCCAAAAACCAAAAATTTCTCCGGCAGCCACTAACTACGAGGAAAAAGGTGAGAACTCAGAGAGGAAACCGATCCTTTCCTTCATTGAACCGCGGGTCAACAAAAGAACAGCACCCGTCGAGCCAGAATTGCCCCACACATTTCTCCGCGATGAGTCTAGTCACGAGCTCGCGTGATGGGATGGGACGGTCAAGCACTATGCGCACATCCGTGAGTGGAGTATCACGGCTGAACCACAGCTTTGGGTTTCCAGTAACAAAGTCGGAGGTGGGATTCGGGAGGTCGATCTTGACAAATTCACAAACTGAGGTCGCCAGCGAGATCGGGAAACGAGGTGCCAGTATACTGTTGTATTTCGTTCAATTCGTAAGGCGGTTTGGGGTGTGACACCATCGTACGAATTGACCCTTTCGTAACCGGTCCCCCTTAGGGAATTTGATCCGCCGGCAACGCTCGGATAATCTCGGCTAGCTCGGCTAAGCCCAAAATCGCCTCTGTGACTGGGTGACTTACGAAAATTTTCGTAGATTTTTGGCCGTGTGACGCGTGACCATACGAATTGAACGAAATACTACAGTATCTTTGGGCATGGAAAGCTTGTCCACGAGCGCCAATGAGTATACCAGGTGGGTTCGCGGGCCATTTCTTCTTGCGTCCGATCCAGGCGGACTCATCCAGTGCACCTACAAGATCAATGATACCATCTTCGCGTGACAGCGACGCAGACGGCATGACTTTACCTTGACGTGGGGACGAGCGGAGAAGGTGTTACGAGAAAAAAGATGGTCACGCTGATGGTGACTCACGAGAGGTAAATTCTGTACAACGTTGCAAGACTGGGATTCGAACGCAGGACCAAATAAAAAGTCTGAAAACTAAGGGGACCTAACCTCTCACTAGAGGAGCATTCCAAGGGAATCTCAAAAATGACCCACACTGATCAAATCCTGGGCTTAGGTGTCCGGACAGGGCCTCAGAGTGTCTGAGCTCCGAGGACTTAAATGTCCAAACAATGCTCCGAGTGAAAGTCAATCCGGGGCCTTAAATGTCCGGACATGGTACCTTAGTTCGAACCGTATTTTCCGGGGTCCTCGGATGGGGGGAAGACGGAAGGAGTATACTTCCGCTTTAGTTCCCACTCACGTCAAAAGCGGCATTTCGTGTGAACCCCTTGGCGCCATCAACCACCACACATCACCGCCGCGCCGCGGAGCAAAAATGGGTGTTTTTTTGAGCATTTTTCAGCCATTTTGTGACCTCTTTGGCACATTCTAATATGCCCTTGGCGACCTGTGACATAAGAATTGAACGAAATGGTACAGTAGTAGAGAAAAGGGGAAAGAATCTACTGCGCACAGACCAGAGACACGTCCGGAGCTGATCATGAGGCGGCAGCTGACGCGGTACAAAGGGTGTAGGCGGGAGCACAGGAATCCGTGGATTGCGCGTGCAGACGGCAGCAGAGAGCCAACACTGACAGCCTTATGGAGAAAGCAGCCAACACAAACAAATTGATGGGCACCGCCGTATGAGCAAAATGTTAAAGAACGGTTATTATTCGATTTCGAGTTTCCTTTTGGGGCAAGAAAGCACTCTCACAGTACCCTGTGGCTGACATTTCCATCCGGCGCTCTTAAAATGCTACCATCCACATGCTGCAGCACTTCTCGACCTCCTTGACCTTGTTGCAGCGTGCAGATCGTTTTCATTGGAAGGATGACCGTGGTGCGTCGCGATGCATTTGTTGCTCTCACGACCCCCTTATTCGTCTTGTTTCTCACCTATATATTCCGGCATATATTCCGGCATATATCTACCAATTCAGTAGTCTTTTGTATTCCCCTGCGCCGGTGTTCCCTGCGCCCGAATACTATGTTGGTGATTGGGGTGCAGGTGGAATGTGGAAGCATCGAAGCCGTGACGCCTGTGAAAGTTTTTTCACTTATAGATCCAATACAGTGAGCTTCTAAGCAATCTTTGGTCAAAGTTACCACTCGCTTCAAGAAACTTCCGAATTCTATGATCTGATTTTGCTTGATTTACATTAAATAACTTCGAGTCGCCATATCTTGTTACCACACCTAAGAGCCCCCCCCTCACCTACGTTCCAGATTCCCGAGAACACCATGGTCAGCCTGATTGAATCCACCACTGGGATGTGGCTTGTCGGCCTGTTTTTGCAATCCATGTAAGCGTCGTGAACAAATGTCCATCCCCCATGCTTAAGGCAATCACAGGCTGCATGGCATGGGACTTCTTCAAGGCTTCCTGTGCGGTATTCAGTTGAGCAAACCGATCATCGACTGACCAATTTACTAGCTACTTTGTCTGGTACTCCAAGGACAACTGGACAGTGAAAGGGACGGTAGGTTTGAATGTTTATCGAATAGCAATTCGTTGATGTGTACGGTCAGGTCGTGGCCGTGTTGTTCGTCCCATGCATTCTATATCTCCGAAAGGAGAGACTAAATACATTTCAGGCTTGCCGAGTCGATTCAGATGGGAGCCGCATTCGCTAACGCCTACGAATGGCTCATCCCCGGCTTCGGAAATTTTCCTAACTTAAATATTATTCACTGGTACGGCGAATATTTGTTGAAGACCCTATGACCCACTGAAAAAAAATCGCACAATAGGCAAGACATGGTACAATTAACGCTACAGTATTTTTCAACCTTCATCGTCCAAGTGTACGTCGTTCATTTTTCAGAAGTAAAATTACTCAGGTCTCGCGCAGGCATTTTGCGAGAACAATCTACAATTGTATGAGTGCCCTGTAATTTGGACAAATTCGACCTCATCCTCCATTCCAGTGCATATGCGGGACATATATCTGCCTATATTCATTTTTTTACTGGCTCTGCTGAGCTTCGGTAAAAATTCTTTCATCCTTCAAGATCATTAGTCTTACGGATTTGATATCGTTCAGGTGCAGGATTAGGTCAAGTTATCCTTGCGTTCGTTAT
The DNA here is from genome assembly GCA_029282495.1 of Mycena albidolilacea. NCBI lineage: Eukaryota > Fungi > Basidiomycota > Agaricomycetes > Agaricales > Mycenaceae > Mycena > Mycena albidolilacea. The sequence continues at coordinate 7,110 of JARIHO010000002.1, forward strand.
GTTCCATCTGATCTGCTGTATATTTTTCATGCGTATCGATTCGCAGAACCCGTCTCGGCGAGTATAGCAAACTCGGCGAAGCTAGTACTAGTGTGCGTTATTGCCCCGACCATTGCATTTCGCTGACGGCACCCGATAGGTCACCACCATTCTTCAAGCGGCTGTTGCACTCACTGCTGACATCGCAATCACGGTCGGGATCTTCTGGCGGCTGAACGCGAGCAGGACCGGGGTCCAGGCGTAAGTGGCAACGACTGCTGACTTCCACGACTCAAAATTTTTACCGATAGAACCAACAAGATCCTCAACTTCTTGATTATCACGGCGATAAACCGAGGAGTCTTCACCATGCTCACTGCCGCGCTCAGTGTGATCCTGGTGCGTCGACCTGGTTGCGGCTCGAAGACTAGAAATGACGCATTTTCCCAGTTCCTCAGCAAGCCTGGGACGTTCTACTTCATGGTCCCACTCCTGCTCAGCAATAAATGTTTGATTTCCCCCCTGTCACTGCCATTCACCGCTAACTCTTTTTGTCAGTCTACATGAACAGTATGCTTGCGATGTAATATCTATTTTTTCCTCTTTGCGTTCTGTATTCTCATCCCTTAACAGGCTCAACACGCGCGAATTCGCTGTGGGCCAGGCGCACGGCACCAGGGTCGTTAACTCTGATTCTATGCCCATGTTTGCGACCAGCTCAGTTAACAGATTTGGAGTTTCGGGAGTCAACGTCTCGACTGTCAAAGAGACAAGTGGGGACATAGTGTCGGTTGCTCAATGCTCTGATAAAAGGTTCTTCCACTGAACATCTTGAAGGTCGCTTGATGGGAAGATGACTGGTTTTTAAATGGATGATTCGATGAATGGAATACTTGTCAAAATGTGTCTCATCTATTACGCTGTGCGTGGATGTGTACTGGTTTCAACATGGACATCTTCAGCAATGTAGACTGCGGAGTTTCAAAAAGAGGATGCCAACCATGCCGATCATCGGCATCGACTATCATCATTTTTTTGCGCGATTTTCAGTGTGCACCTCCAGTCATTGCATAGAAGAGTTTTAAAATATTGTTGAGTGCTTGAGTCACCATTCGAGGATCCTAAATCCAAATTTATTATGATTCGAATCAAGGATAAACAGAACAAAAAGAAGCTTCAAGGCTGCCGCGCGGCAAGTTCGTTAATCGTTATACAGTGCTCTCAACAACATTTATGCAATAGAACCAAGCATCATCTCGGCTTCATGGTCAAGGTCTCAGTTTCTATAGAACTATCTAAGATTCTCGCACGAATAATCGTATTCAAGGTTCGTGATGGATGCGGTCCCGATCAAAGTCTCCTTGATGCGTGTGCACGAGGAGGTGAGGACGCTGAATTGAAGAAGAATACTCATGGCGGTGCCCCGTGGCTCATATCAAACTTCCAAGATCCGCAGTTGCTCCACTCTTCCCGGACGTTGCCAAGACGTTGCACTGGTTCACCGATCACGGTCGAAGTTTTCCAACGGATTCGTGGCGCCAACCTGTCGGTCAGTTGGTGGCTTCAAGATTGAGCTGCCCACATAGCACTTCTTGACGATGGGCGCTGATATGATTCCGCGCTCTATGAGTGCGTCCAGCTCACGTGATAGTATGGTACTGACTTCTCTCCCCATTGAACTCCAACTACCTATCAAAAACGAATGAAGGCAAGGTCCCGTGGGAGGCTCGGAGGTAGAGTCACCGGACACACCTCAGGCTGAAACGCTCTGCGACAAGTGCTCAGAGCATATGTCGACTGGATTTTCGCATTTTTTCAAGATAGACGCATCAATCAAGAACGAAACGCCTGGGTCTCGGAAAGCCCTAATTGAATGGTATTCATCTAAATGGGAATCGCGACTATCTGGCTGAGAGGAGAAGTCGGGCAGTGGTGAATTTGAACCAACTTCCCCCCCGATTTCACCAGAATTTCCACAAATCCTCCGACGGTGCGCTCGACTCCGCCCAGCATGTTATGCATCTATCATTAGATATAAAAAGTTCAGCAATAAAGCCGCAGTTGGACGGACATGAAGTGCGACTCACCGTCATGCCGTACAAATAAATTTCAGCCGATGCCTCGCCTCAGTTTAGCAGTAGAGGAGGGGGCGTGTATTGGTGTTGTGCGCCGGGAATTAAGTGGCAATGCGCCTCCGTGGACGCAAGTGGTATACTTTTCTCGAACAACACCAGTTGAGTGGTCGCAGTTGTGCTCTCGCGGAGATGTTTTGTGCGTCGGAAAATTGCCGCGTCTTTAACCGGTTGAGGGGTAAAGAAGTCGTGGACTGGTGAATAAACATTAGCGAACTGGGCCTCGAATGAAAGGAGGTTACCTTAAAACCCAATGAAGCCCTGGTCGAAGTGTGGTACGCACTGGCAACCCGTCCCCCTTAACTCTCGAATCGTGACCCCCCGTCGTTGGATGGTGATAGCCAGGACCCACTGAAGTTTGCTCTGTACCAATTGCCACAGCATCGATGTTTTCCAGTGTAAGTTTTGAAATGCGTCAATATTATTCCCCCTTCCCCCTTTCTTCCCTTGGTGCCACCCAGAATTTCCCGCAAATACAATGTATCATTATTATTAGCCTGTTTGCGCAACAGCCCATCTGATGGCTTTTTTGCTGTGCGCACCATATGGCTTTCAGACGGCACAACTTCCGAACCAGTTCACTTATTGAGCTTACTTTATATGTATCCTGATCGTATACGGTACATAGCACTGTCGCTGCAACATTCGCGGTTGGAGAGCCCCAATTCTCGCTGGAAATTTCAATATCCTGATTACATTCACTGTACTTAGTAGATGAGTGTAATGGTTAGGCAATTTTTTTTTGAGAGAACTTGACACTTGTAACAACAACGAACATTTCTGAGGAGAATCAGGGTAGTATATCCCCAGCCATATAAGCCATTAGCCATATGGTGCGCACTGCAAAAAAGCCATCTGATGGCTCATATGGCTGTTGCGCAAACTCTCTAATGGCATCAGAGTATTTATAAACCATGGTGTGGCTTATGACTGCATATATCAACTTCGACTATGTGTTCCAAGCCAGGTTCAAGATTAGTGGCTTATAACGTCTTGTGAGCGGTCACCATCCTTATATATTCATTTTGAGATTTTTCCGACGGTGGGGTTTCTTGACCGATGCACCATATATGTGGACAGTCTTCGGGTGAGTGGAATCCTCTCATTCCGGGAATCACACACTAATCATCCTTCACACTGGATAGATTGTCTCTTGTGAACGCTGGAAATTTTTTTCCGCGTGAGTTGTTTGGCTTGCCAGATTGTCAGTCGGCTGAAGTCATCTTCGAGTCACCTATATCCAGCTGTATGCTGAGCAACAGTCTGTCAGCAGTAGCGTGTCCTTCTATTCGGTACATCATACCGCACTGTCGTCTATCCCCCATCTTCTACCCTGCGGGCTGTCAGTCCCATCCCACTTTTTTCAAGCCGTGTTCGCATTCGCCTCTTTTCCACCGGGTTGCTTGCTCCTACCAGAGGCACAGATAGAATTGGCTTCCATTCCATTCGCTTTGTCCTTGGCCCCTTGGCAGCGCCCAGCACAACTCTCGGCACTGGTCCCATGCGATTTGGACTCGGATTGGACCATCGGGTTCTAGTTCGGACTCGTGCAATTTTGATGACATCTCCCAATATTTAGTTTCGATCGCCCATGCTCCACTCAATTCGAGTTCAATCTCCCAAGTGACGTGCGTGCACTTTGAACTTTCGCCAACTCACATTTCGTTTCTCCGGATGCGTTCCAATGCCGAGCCTAGAGCAATCGCGAATTTTTCGTATGGGAATCGCTTTCCTTTCCTGTTTGTGTCCGCGCTCCCCACGTTGAATCTCTTAATCTTCTTGACTTCTGTCTTCTTTTCCGCCGTATTATCTCGTTTCGTTGCGAAATTATTTACGCACGGCCATGGGAGTATTTACTCCCATTGGCTAGACCTGGAGTATTATGGCTGTGGGAAGACCTGAGCGTCTTTGTATTGGCACCGTCAACTCATCTCCGATGACTCCGCCATTCGTTTTGTTGCGGTTTCATCACGGCACTGTAAGAACACTCCATTTTCATCATACATCCAGTACCGCTGTCCACTCCCTACCATCGCGGCGCCCCCGCTCTCCACAGTAGCCTGGCAGAATCATTGTGAACCAGTCAGATTAGTAAGGTCTTTCTCCCGCTCTCGTATCATCACGGAAATGGATGATCATCTGAACCAAGAAAGACCAAAATGTGAAACAAATCAAAACTCAAGGACACAAGGTCGGCACAGCACTCAGACGGATTGGTCCGACAAACAGCAATTATCATATCAGTCTTTCCACGGGTTCTTTTTACAACCGCGGCCATTCCATCGGCTCATGAAAGGCTTCAACCGATTCATGTCGGTATGTGTGGGAAGAGAACTGGATGCGTCAGACAAGTACATCTACCGGGTACATAAAGTCCCATAGTCATCTTCCTGCAATCATGATTTTTGCGCGCGGGCGTGGTCCCGTAAGGCTGTTTGTTCGCCGTGCCCGTCGCGCCGGTTTGACGGGTTCCGTGCCATGGGTAGCCGACCCGTCGAGCCTTGGAGACGAAGTCGACGGGACGGCGACGGGATAAGGCTCTAAATGACCGCGGTGAGCCTACACTTTCAGCGACGGCCGTTCCGTCACCCGTCCCATCCCATCAAGCATTTTCCCAACCACTCGACGGACCGTTAGGCGACGGCCCTTGGGCCGTGCCCGTGACGCACGGCGAACAGTCCCATGGTCCTGGTCAAGTCCTGGTCATTCAGACAGTGTGAGAACTCGAAGGGGCTGGGAACGATGTCGAGGACGGATCGGTGGATACGCACAGAATTCATCAGGCCAATAATGGGAAGTTGATCCCCGACGAACAGCTCTCCCTCCGAGGGAATACGTCTGGCGAAATCCATGATTCTGATCTGAGGCGGAATGTCAAAAGTGCCTAGTGATTCATATCACCCAGTACATGCGTCGACAGCCTGGGACCACGCATGAAAGATGCGCTGAGTCTTACGCCATTGCCAGAAGTCATTATGAACGAGGATGGACAAGACGATCGTAACGGCGGGCTCAGGAGCGTGAATGGGAACGGTGCGCATAGCTGGGCGATGCGCATGAGAATTTCCTCGATAGGGAGATCGAGAGGCGCGACAGAAGAGCGAAAGAAGAGGTGGTAGCGGGAGAAGGGAACGCAACATGGGGCAATGCCAAGAGAGCGGGCTTGGCGGCGACAACGCGGGAGCGTGAAAGCGGGCGTGGGAACGCCGCGGAACGGAGAAGCGGCACATAACCATGTGACCTAATCTCTCCGCTTATGGATGCCGGGGTGTCTCCGTGTCGTATAAGAGCACCTCGTATCATCCTTCATTTTGGCCCTAGCCGCCCCTAACCGACCATGGAATCTATCTCGACCCTCCGCCTTCTGGCCAACATAATCAACGATGCGGTCTCTACCATGGAGCGCGTGTACACGCAAACAGGTGTACTCCTTCCATCGCTGGATGACCCATTTAACCCGGACGATCCCGCGGAGAGTTTACGGCAAGACAAGGAAGTGTTCACTGCGGCCAAGAATATCAGGGCCGCTGCGGCGCAAATCAGCGCGACCGTCTGTGACCCAGCCAGGGTTGTGCTCAATACTGCGAATGCGGTGGGACCCCTAGCTGTTACCTCTTGCATTGTTTAATGGTGGATGCAGTTCCATCTTTCCTCCTGTCTTCGCGCGGCATCAGAGCTCAATATAGTGGAGATCCTGGCGGAGGTTGGAGCGAAAGTAATTAAGCTCCCTATACCCTCCGCGACTTTCCTTAGCATTTGACAGGGCACTAGTGCTGAGGATATAGCAGCGCAAAATCACGCTGATCCCGGTCTCGTCGGTCAGCGCTCACGATAATGATTCGCCTGAAATTGAATAGTGGACTCCCATGAAGCGAGAATCTTGCGAATCCTTGCAACACACCACATTTTCCGGGAAGTGTCGCCGGGCTTGTTCGCCAACAACCGGATATCCTCGACCCTCAACAAGGGCAAGCTGCCCAGTGAAATATTCTCAAAGTATGTATTTTCTGTGCCGTGTTCAAAACACGTATTGAATATGGACCCTTCTAGCCTAGACGACCGGCTAACTGGTTCCTCCGGCGTCGCAGCGCTAGTTGAACACACGTACGTTTCTCAGCCATCCAGGCTGTTGATTCCCTATTTTAAATATCTAATTAGGTCGGATATCTGTGGTAAGGCTGGGGTATACCTAGCGGACACGATCTCAAGCGCAACGGAAAAGCTCCCGTTCAACGTCGCCCTCGGCACGGACGATCCCCTGTTCAAATGGATGCAACGGCCTGAGAATCGCCACCATGTCAAGCGCTTCGCGACTGCGATGAAGGGCACCGCACAAGCTGAACCTGCCGATTTGATATTCCAAGGTGCAAATCACATTTCCAAGTCAACCAATTCAGTCTTCATACTTACTCTGAGCTCCCAGGCTTTGATTGGAGCCTGCTTCCCAACAATGGGGTAATCGTTGATGTTGGCGGCGGGATCGGCCACCTGTCTCTGTCCGTTGCGAAACGATATCCGCACCTGCGCGTGGTCAACCAGGATCTCGATTCTCCTATTGGACTTTCTAGAGCAGTGATAAATCTCACGAACTCGCATTCTGTATCGTATGTTGACGCGGCTCACAGTACTGGAAGACCCACTTCCACACCCATCTCGACGCCGAAATGGTCGAATTCCAAGGTCAGTTCATTTATCACTTTTAAATGATAATTAAATGTCCCAGTGCACGATTTCCTCACGCCCCAGCCCGTGAAGGATGCTGCAGTCTTTCTGCTGCGCTACATCCTCCACGACTGGCCCGATTCCGAGGCCAAAACGATCCTTGCACACCTCCGTGCCTCCGCACAGCCGACCAGCCGTCTCGTCGTCATCGAACGCGTCCTCCCCCTCGTCGCGCGCGAAGATCCCGCCGCAGCATCCAATTCAAAGACCAAAGACATTCCAGGTGCGGCCCGGCCAATTGCCGCACTTCCTCTCCTGCCTAACTGGGGCGCCGCCACCGCCGAGCTATATATGTCTGATATGACGGTGCGTACGCCGAGGCTTGTTTCAAAAGGTCATCGGGATTTATTGAGTCGATTGTGATATATTCTCCAGATGTACGTCATGCTCGGCGGCGTCGAGCGCACCCTCGACGGATTCTATACTCTCTTCGCGCAGGCAGGGTGGGAGCTGATCGAAGTGCACCACTACACGGGATCCTACCTCAGCCAGCTCGTCGCGTCTCCGATGTAAATTTCGAGTATATACAAGATTAGTGGGAGTGGGAGTCGTCGAGTCGCACTGATGGCGTTCGAGTTGCACTTTTGTCCATCAAAAGTGCGACTGGGTTTCCCGAGTGCGACTCGTTACCCGACGGCTTTGATGGGAACGAAATCGGCGCGCGTTTCGGCTATGGATGTCGTGGAAATTAAACCTCCCACTCAATTCAATGGTTTCGGTGCAGAATCACAATTTATAATGAGTAAAATCAATGTTATAAGTTCAGAAGTTGAATTCCGTCACTCAAATAACCCACTGCTTCAGTAATGGCAAGGTGGATGATTACCTTGTATCTGCGCGGGGGTCAACTATTTTTGTTGCAGGTGTAGGATCATTTGACATACCTGTCCCTGCTTTGCTGGCCGTAATGCTGCGACTGAATCTGCATCTGCAGCACGGCATGATCTCGTACGTTGGCGCTTTGAATTCCCAGTTGCACTCATCCATCCAAGTTGAGATTGATGTCACGCAATGTGATTGTTCTCATCCACGGAAATTGGTTCGTCGGGCTCCGTGTGGGACGGAGAGTGTGACGACTGAGGGGAAGGAAGGTCAGGCAGTTCCCGGACACCATGGAGACGGCCAATTGCAGATTGAAATCTGCCAACCAATACGTACAAAGGATCAATAGGACTTTATTTCTCCCTGCGAAATCTCGGCGGCATCGAACATGGTCACACTGTATGTAGCTTAGCGAGACAGAAAAAAGACTAATCATAAGGCAATCTCGCAAATACACTATAAAATACTCACAATGAAGGTGACATTGCCGATAACAGAAAGCATACTGGGCAATATATCAATATTGAATAGACGTCTCCTCAAGGTACAACAGATATCGCAATTTGGTTGTGGGGTGGGAGGCGGAGCAGAAGGTTTGAGCAAACTGGAGTTGAAATACTTGTGTTGTTTGAGTGCAGACCTGCCGAGACTTTATACTGGACGCTTGGGCCGCGCTCCGACGGAGAATAGCCCAAAATGTACGGTGTTACAGCTCCGCACGTTGCCCTCGAGGCAATTAGTTTGGAAAGGAAACACAGATCAAAACCAAATTGCGAAAATTGCCGCAGAGCATCTGATAGCGGACATCTGTACAGGGTCAAAATGGGGTGTGCACACAAGATGAGTTGTAATGAGCAGTGAGGGAGTTACCTGAACACAATTGAATTGCCGGTTTTGCTACTGAGGCTTTCCATCTTTCAAAAAAAAAAAAACCAACATGTTTCTGTTGCATAAAATGGCCGTTTGGCACAGTGCAATGAGGCAACAATAAAATTGATAAAGTTATATCAGTACCATCCAATGAATTCAATGACCATATTCATTGGCCATACTGAGCCTTGCAGTCTCAGCGCCACAACGGAATCCGGTACATTGGTTGCGAGCGCATGGCATCCTGGTATTGATCTTTCCCATAATAGCAAGATAGTCAGAGGGTCTGTTGGGTTGTACAAGGTAACGAGCTGTAGCCAGATATCCACCGAGCAGAATGAGCAGGGATTCCTAGTTATGGATCGTGTGTGCGCCATGGAAGATGGAGGGAAGGATCAAATAAAAAATAGACATGGGACCCCAGTGTGGCGTAGTGCAGTTGATATTGATTAAAACCCTCAGCTATTAATGAAATGTAAAAGGGTCTATTATTAAGATGGCATGCTCAACAGTGGTGTCACTGAATTGGAATGAAGCGGGGATTGATTGCCCATCAGTGCATCAGTCGCACTTCGGATGCATTTGCCATCAGTCGCACTCTGGAGTGGGGTCGAGTCCCATTAATGGAACTGAGTCGCACTTTATAAGTGCTGGAGTGGGACTGAACGAGTCCCACTCCCATCAAAATTGTTGTTACTCGTAAATTTCTTTGTGGTTTTTGAATCTCCGAGGGGTTGTCATGGCCTCCTCACGTTTAGTGGAGTTACAGCTTAGATATATTTTGATAGCAGAGCGCCCCAGTGGGATAGACCACCAAGTGTCTTCAGCTGCATTGAAAATGAAAGTTCCCCCTCGAAAATGAATGTGCCATTCCTCCCATGGTAGCAGGTAATGATGGAAATAAAATATCGGTTTCTCCTCATCTTGCCAAAATTATGCGCAAGGGCAAGAGTGTGATGGTCGGCCGGCAATGCAATTGAGGGGATGCATCCTGTGAGTCTCAACGGCAGGCGGAGGGTGCGTCGGTCTTTTTTGTTCCTTTTTGAGATGGGTACACCGACTCTGCCCACGTCGAGTAACCGCTGCATGGCGCGCCGCCAATGCGGTGCGCGTCATGCATGTCAAGCACATCACGCGGAGCTACAATTCCGATCCTGTCCGCTGTGGGAGTATGTGTGCAGACGCCACGAGCGGCGGCCACGGTGACTCCAATGACTGGCATGCAAACTGCCAAAGAGATACCATGATGAGACGCAGAGCAGATTATACATAGTGAGTCTGAAGTTGAATTCTGGGAGACATGAGGGTAGAAGGGCCAAAAGCGGATGTTGCATTCAACAAAAAAAATGAATGCCGTTTGATGTGCATGAGAGGAGAGAAAAGGAAGAACCAGAACAAGAGGGAGCATAAGCGTGGAGTCCCCTACTCTGTTTACAGAGAAGGGTTCTGTCTGTACAAAACCTGATTCCTTGTGCCAACCCATATACGCGAGGTTTCGCTGACATCAGTCACATGTGTAGATCATCTGATTCATTGTCCTCCACTTGCCGGGCCGGCTACATTATGTGTTGTGATTTCTACTCCACTCTGCTCCATCTCTGCTCCACAACCTGCTTCATATAAGCAAGCATATCATCCAACGGCCGCGATAAAATTCTATGAGGAAATTCAAGAGTCGAAAGGATCATCCATGAATGATATTTAGTGATACTCTACCGGTTGGGATCCAGAACTCATGTTGTTGTTTCTATATGGCAGTGCTGGTTCCTGGTAACTGTCTAGTGAGTCACAGAAAAACAGATGGATGCTCTAAGGAATTAGAATGTCCATTGGCAAGTCTCACCCTGAAAACTGTAGGGGAACATGCAGCCAATTAACAAGTCAAGGAACTTTGTTTGACTTGTTTCCAACATCCACTTAAACAACAGATATGGGTCAAGGGAACGGGAGTTGGGCAATGTGTTGTGTTGTGTTGAGAACTTGGAAGGTCACGCTAGGTCACAGGAGTGTGTCAGGTGTTAGAGTTGCCATTGGATGTGGATATACCGAAACAGGTTGTCAGCTATTTGAGGATCCAAATCACAACTCTAAAGGTGTTCGAAGATTTTGTTCTCAAGAACCCTTTCTGGGAAATACCTCAAAATCAGGTATCTCCCAAATCTTACAAAGGAGTGTTACCAAGTTCCATGCTTGGAACAAAGGGAAGAGTTGAATGGAAGCAGAAACAGATTGAACGAATGCAGTGCCAATCTATTGGGGATCAACACACCCTCTGAATAATACAGGGGTGGTGCTGACAGGTTCCTGCTGCATAATTGGCAAGGGAACATGATGTGCTCGCACTTGGGAACCAATGGGAGGTGACACTCAGGAGCAACCAACAGAAACACAGTTAAAGAGGCAGATAAATGGACAATTGGCTCATGGATTGTGTTTTGGGCTTTGTAATTGTGTCTATTTGTATAAGTATCAGGAGGTGTTTCTACAATGGATACAGTATCATCCCCCCAACTAGTAGGCTATATGCTTGCACATTGGGTTGACCTGGGATCCTCAGTGAACACTCTTATAGAGTAGCATTATTAGTTGAAATCTTAATTGTTTCTGAATCATATATTATTCTGGAAACCCACTTGGACCTTGGTCTAGAAAGCTTCTGACTCTGTCGGATTCTGTTAAAGGGACTCTTTTGAGGGAAATGTTATTGTTATGAAGCAAAGTACCATCTTGAGAAAACTCTGGAAACGTGACTGCTGTACAGGGCTCAGAAAGTACCTTTGAAGGAAAACTCTGTGAATGTATTTGGCTTATAAACTAGGGGCCTTACTTGAGTCTACAGGACTACTTTAAACTTGTTCTCAGGCTACTTAGTGGTCTACACACACAATGTTGCGAAGCTATAAATCTAAATCTTTCTTGGAGACTATGTTTCCATTGTGTCTAGAAACTTGTGCTACTTGCAACTTGCTCTTTATCTCTTGCTGAGATATGAAACTTCTCCCTACAACCTTTACAAGGCCCTGTACTAGGGGCTGTAACTTGTCAGGATCTCAGAAATGTGCAGACAAGGCCATTTGATTTGTTTATTGGTTGTTTCTACAGTCTTCAACTGTTTGTACACCAATCATAAGTCAAAGGGTTGATTATATTGTGTTTCTTGTGTGGGTTCTGAGCACCTCAATCACCAGGGGTGTACACAGAGATGCTGTTGCAATGATCTGGGCTGCCGCTGTTTGTTGTTATCTCTTTCAAATGTATACATGGGATCTTGGCTCCTTGTCTTTGTGGAACACCTTGCACACACATTCATTCATGTATACCCTCCACTTTCCACCCGGTCTTCATGGTCCATTGTTATATATCTTTCCCTTATGACTCTTGATGTCCTCCCTACTCAATTTATATTTTCAATCTCTGTATCATACCCTATCCAGACTTGACTTGTAACCATGCACATCCTCGAGACTACCCTGGTACAAGACTGAGGGGGATATATATGTATCTACTGTACTATTTCATTCAATTTGGCAGGGGGTGTGACCCGTCACCAAAAAAACCTTTTTGGTGACCAATGAAATCTGGTGTGACATCTCCAAAATTTCGAAAATTCTGCCTTTTTCACACACCCAAGAGAGATGTTGTGATAGGTTTGTGCTTCACACAAAGCTCTTCTCCTGGTCTGGAAGACTAGAACGGAGCACACTAGGCGCTCTACGTAAATCTGTGGCTCGGACAGAGCCCGTGAGCAGAGAAGGGGCGAGCCCTCGCCCTGAGGCGGGACCTCAGCCCTAGTTGCTGTGTTGTCGTTGTAACCCCCCCGGGACTCCTGCGACCTGGAGTAGGGAGCTGAGGGGAGCGGCGAGGCTCGGTGCCGAGTCGCTCGGTTCACGCTGCCCGTTGACTCTTTGCGAGCACAGAGGGCGGTGAGGTTGTAAGCAAAATCTGATATCTTAGTCATCTGCCCGAGATGCTAACTAGTACAAACACGTACACTCTAACTAAGTAAAGTCAAGTAAAGTAGAGATATATACAATATATTACTAGCCCATCACAGATGTGGCTCAGATGTCACAGATTATACATTCGGCACTGGACACCGTGACCCGTGACCGAGACCAGAATTTGTTGCAGCACAGGGGGTGTGTGATGTGTGACTGCCGAATCAAATGAAATTATACAGTAATATAGAAATTTTGAAGGAGTGTCGATATGTTTGCTTAGTCTTAGCAATCACGGTCTGATTGTGGGGCGACCGACTGATTATGCAATCCGGTGGCTGTGCCTGCAGGTGTTCTTTACTTTGTACCACAATGAATACAGCACAAACATATCTAAAAATATTTGTGCAAGCTCATGGAATGAATTGGGTGATATCTTCTTGCGAGAATTAAGTGTTTCACATAGCCAATGCTTCAATCTATTGATCAGCCTAAAACTGATTAGCTAATCTATGATTCACAAACTCATCCGATATTGTCTTGATAGCTGCACCAATTGCTTAGTTGTAAGGTCTTTTTCATTGGAGGATTTTCTACATGCTCAAATATTTGCAGAATTATTGCCTGAGAAGGGGTCTGAGAGCAAGGCCGCAAAATATTGATCGGTCAGCCAACAAGATGGTCGTGTTTACTAACAGACTCTATATTGATACCTACTTGTTCATCATAAATATAGAGTATCTGTCATAGAGACTAATGTTTGCTGACGACCACAATTGCAGTCGTCGGGGTATCGGAATGAGACCAAAGTCGTGAGTTATCAGTGAGGAGGCCTTTTCGTGTTTGCCGTCCCAAACATCTGCGCTGGCACTCGGTTTCTCGTATGGCGCCATGACTAGTGGAACTTTTTTTTGGCTGCCATTGATCTGTGTCAAATCTTGAACTGACCCACGGGTATTACAGCTGAGGACGAACCACTGAGGCCGAGCGGAGCGCAACCGAATGATCGGCATTACTCGGCACTGGAAAGCTCCAAGTTCGAAATTTAAATCGTACCACTCAGTAACTTTAAACGTTGCAGAGGAAGCGGAGGTATCTGATCTGAGTACCCAATGAGCTCGACGGAAAGTATCGTAGGCCGGCCGAGAACTCGAAGACAGATTTCCGCCGACTACCTGGGCAGCGAGCACATGCTGCACATAGGAAATAACTTCCGTTTCGTACATGTTCCCCTCTTTCCTACGCACCACCTACCTATCGCAGCTTGAACGAGATCTTTTCGGCTCAACAGTTCCCGCAATCTTCTCAAGCGCGCGGACATCCGCACAGTTTGAGTCTTTTGAGAACAGTTGATTTTCTGGGTTCGAAAGAAAATAAAGCAATGAATCCGACGCCGTACCCGGATCCCCTTATACCTAGTAATTCAATCCCTCTTAATGGACCGACAATGGAAGCAGGAGACGAATGGGTCGTTTTGCACACCCCCCCACGGGGTATTTCAGATGACCTCAGTCGACTTCGGTGTAAATGGGTCAAGCTCGGCCGGAGGCACTCCCTTTACTCACAGGAAAAAACAGGACTGTTGGAGCCACCGTACAAGTCTCTCTCAATATAACATCGCGCGTGTCTGTCTGAAGCTGAATTTTGGTCAATCAGGTCCATAACTCTGGTACCCACGTCAACGGTCCAGATTTCACTTCAAATAAACTCACCCACGTGGGCTGCTTCTCTTCTCAAGCAATACTTACGATTCCGGCGTTTCCTCAACCGAAGTGGTGGGGTGCAAAGCACCCCACCTCGCTCTTGTACTCTCACAAACTGTACGCGAACACAGTGCAGCACATTCCGACTGTCAACTAACGTTTTTGCACATGCCCTCCACTTGCCCAGGCAGTAGTATGTGTACGCCCACGCCAATGCATATCCGACATTACCACCAATGTCTCTCCCCAGTGTTAGCAAGTGCTGCGCAGTTATCGGGCTTCACTCAGTGCCCGCTCATCTGTTCACCAAGGAGTTCACAGCTAAGATAGAGGTGGCCGGCTATCACCTGTCCCTCCATTGCGCAAGAGAATTTCTCAGGTACGACCTTGTGCGTCGCCATTTTGTTGCCACTTCGTAAAGTCCGGGCAGGCTCTCAAAGACAATGGACTCGAACAGTTCTCCAACAAACTCCCAGAATCAGACTGGATTGACGAGTTCAGCAACCGCTCCGCCGTCGATGTGGTCAAAAAACTCAACCAGCTTTAAAATCCACCGACCACGGCCACGATCCGATGGCTATCGGCCATCTGTTGTAGTTATATTTTCGTTCCGAGTTCAAAGAGACCGCTTGGCTGTTTGTTGTGAAATGAATCCCGTGTTCGAGTCGTTCCCACAGCCGCAGTTGATCTCGAGCTTGCCGAGACGGAGGTGTGAAGTCCTCAGAAGATCCAGTCCTCAGAAGATAGTGAATGAGAAGCGAGATCTCTGGGAATCCTGGTGCGAGACATTGAGGTCAATTATCTCGCCGAAAACTCGGGTTTGACTCGGGGACAGATTCTTTACTGACTGCTTCGCAGCGAGCAAATGCTGCACATAGGAAATAACCTCTGTTTCGTCCACGTTCCCCTCGTTCCTACGCACCACCTGCCTATCGCAGTTTGAACGGGATCTCCTCGGCTAAATTATCCCCGCAATCTTCTCAAGCGTGTGGACGTCCACAGCTTGAGTCTTTGAGAGCAGTTGTTTTTTTTGGTTCGAGAGGAAACAAGAACGAGTCCGATACCGTAACCAGATCCAGTGTACCTAGAAATTTTAATTCCCCCCAAATGGACCGACAATGGACGTAGGAGACGAATGGATCGTTTTGCACACTCCCCCACAGGGTACTTCAGATAAACTCAAACGATTTCAGTGTAAATGGGTCTAGCTCGGCCGCAGACACTCCCTTTGTTCACAGGACAAATCAGGACTGTTAGAGCCACCGTCCAATTATTCTCACAACCTGTACGCAAACGTAGTGCGACGCATTCCGACTGTCAACTAACATTTTTGCACATGCCCTCCACTTGCCGACGGGGCAGTAGTATATGTACGCTCACGGCAATGCATATCCGACATTACCACCCATGTCTCTCCCCAGTGTTAGCAAGCGCTGCACAGTTATTGGGCTCCACCCAGTACCCGCTCATTTGTCTACCAAGGAGTTCGCAGCCAAGATAGAGGTACTGGCGGACTATCACCTTTCGCTCCCCGTTGCGCAAGAGAACTTCATCAAGTACGACCTCGTGCGTCGCGATTTTGCATTGTTGCCTCCGCGTATCTTAAGTGACTGCAGATAACTCCGAGTGATCGATTCGACAGCCATTTCAAGGCGCTAGGATTTCCACAATCACGTCCGGCAATCTTAGTGAAAGTGGAGTGCAAGGTACGGTTCCGCGCGAAGACTTCATACGCTTATCCTGGCTCGTCCCGCCAGTCCACGGAACATTTCGCACAGGTGGGTTGGATTACTTCTTGGGACGGTGTAATTCACGTTGAACTGACGCAATGCACAGTTTCTCAGGGACGCAGAGGTAGTGAAATCTATCTCGGGCGCACCCGAGTTTGCGGGGGCCACCATGCACTCTATGGATGGCACCATGCGGATCGACAACGGCTCCACGGATGGATCCGGGAGCTGGATATCCATCGTCGACTGCGCGCCGCACCTATCCCGGTCCCAGTTCTCTCAAAAGTCCGCAGATGTCGCGGATGGTATCACCGCCGTGCCCATCATGCAGAAGAACCTTGTGAGGCATACGATGGTACGTTCAGGTCCTTAGTGCCAAGCGGCGAAATTGAAATTAAATTGAACTTTCTGCAGTGGGTAGGGAACGAAGCCCTGGACATAGATGTGCAGGCGCTGGGATTGCCTCCCGCGGCCTCGTTCATGATTGCGATGCTTGAAGCTGTAAGCTCCACCCTGAATCCGTGGCCGCACTGATGAAAGAATCGTAGGACTTAGATCCTATGATTCAGGTATTACTCGTTTCCTCTACCATGTTCGGGTTCTCGAAAAGCTCACTGAGTCCCTAAAGGCTCTCAAAGACAATGGACTCAAACAGTTCTTCAACAAACTCCCAGAATCGAGCTGGACTGACGAGTTCAGCAACCGCTTCGCCGTCGATGTGGTCACCAAACTCGACCGACTTTGAAATCGACGGCCGCGATCGGATAATCATCCGGTATCTGGTGTATTTAGGATTAGAATTGATCGTCTACTGCCAAAATGAATCTCATGTTTGAGTCCTTCTGGAAACCTCACGATATTCGACCACCGATATATCCGATACCGACCAGATATTCTAACAGTGGTTCCCAGGAACCCAAGTTTTGGCTCGATATCAATAGACTGTGGGTAGACTTGGATGGTCGACCCTGAGCGGAGTTTCACCGTCGGGCTGATCGTACTTTGATTTGGGAGACACACTGAAATTCGGTCCGCTCTTTGCAAATTTGGAATCTCTTTGCTAGTCTCCAGATATAAGTATGATATGAATCCTATGCTTTCATTTTCCGACCCGATTGTCAACTCGAATGCTGGGACAGCCTTCCTTCCGCGGAAGCACTACAGCAGTGGCGCACCTACTGTTCGGATATCTCGCACGTTCTCCTCGCAGGCCAAATAGGCTCAACGGCAGCCATCCGCCGGTTTCGAGAGTGTATATAACTTCTCGCCCTTTTTTTTCTTTTTTTTTTGGGAGCGTTTGGGATAATGAGGCTTAGTCTGCAGAAGCATTCCACGGTCATCCGCTTGTGTTGCTGGTGGTGGACCAGACATTGCCGGGGAAGTTTGCTCAGGAGGAAATGCCGTTACGCACAATTATTTAAACCAGTGTGGGATTCCGACCCGAAAATACAATTTATCCTATCCCATGTTGATCAATGATGGGTCGCATACCCACTAAAACCCCCTCTTTTGTCCAGTCATCCGGCAGTGAGTCCTCATCCAGTAGTAGACCACTCCAAGTGCTTAGCACCAATTGTTTATTCAAAGCCAAAGAATCAAATCTGACTTTGTCTGTCAACAGGCGGTCCCGTTGTAATGCTCGGTTTATAGTATTCAACCACTGATTATAAATTTCTGCTGAAGTTAATATTCTGTCTGGATTTGCAATGACACGGTTGACACGGAGGTTCCAAATCAGGTGCCATGCAAATGATACCAGAACTGCAAAAAGCCTTCCTTTCGCATGGATGATGCGTCCTTGGGGTGAAGAAGAGGGAAATACCCTACAGGTGGTTCGATGTGGGGATAAGTAGAAAAGAAAAATACTATGAGGATGGAGTGCCCTAGCGTACGTTCCGTAGAGTAAGGCTGAGTCGTACGTTTAGGGAAAGAGATAGATGGTAGACGAAAATAGCCCGGGCAAGGTAACGTTATGCGTCCAGCGATTCGTAGGCAAATTGTGGTCGCTGGTGAGGTATTGGTCGAAGGTCCAGAGCGTAAGCGTTCTGTACCTAGTTGTGAATAGGATGTTCATTTTCAGAATCCGATGGAAAGACATCCAGAACTCTGCTCGAGGCACAAGCCAAGAGTCTGCGCGAAGCACGACTAATTAAAGCCAGACAGCCGGAACCGATCCGACAGGAATAGCGTTGATAAGGAAGTGTTGAAGTCCGTAAATGATTTCGAGGGAGTTAACGAAACGTAAAACGTTCCGTTGACGCGACTTGCAAGTGTCGTGGCACCCGAGATGGTGGTAGGAGGCAAGCAGGAAGGCGAGGTAATTGATCCGTAAACAATGTACATAATGTTTTACACCCGACGCGCCCGTACTCCAAGGCCGTCGGGGCTGCGCTACAAAATAAAAACAATGTATCTGGCCCATGTCAAGGCAAAAGTCCAAGTGACTTTACGTACAACAGCTTCTTACACCCAAGGTATGCGATTATTCGCAATGGCTCGGTCCGAAATCCGTAAAGGAAGTGAAGGGGCCGCCCGCCAACGGCCCCGGTGCTGCCCCGCAACAGCACCCTCCTCTGCTGGACCTACATCCCTTGGGTTTTAGTCGCGTCCGCACGTTCAATCACCTGTCAGAAAATGGTACATGACGGTAAGTAAAATAAAACGATTTAAAAATACCCCAGAAACCGGACTAAAATCGAAGACGCCTGAACACGTTGTCCAGGGATGCCGAGTGGAATGATATGTGAATGTGGCTCGGAATCCGTCCGAGGCTTGCCTTGGGTTCGCGAGGTCCGAACCCCGCTCGCGATTGCGAGGGTAGAGCACATGCTGTGAGTATTCGGACTTAACGTCCGAATAGCGCCGGCTAAGCGCTCGTCGTATATATCGTGAAGTTCCTATAAAACACTCATAAAATTCGTTCGTCAGTGAATTAAAAATGAACATGGATAATAAAAAGAGATTCGTAAGCATGAAAGCCGTTGGTTAAGGCATTAGATTGCATAATTGCCGTAAAACATCGACGTCGACAGCTGAACTGTCGAGACGCTCCGATTGCGCGTTTCCACGTCTCGGCCATCCGCCCCCTCCACAGGGGTGATTTAAATTTTACAAGGTTGGGTCCCAGTATCAATCCCCAGTTCAGATCAGGCCATTGGTCATATTTCAGTGTCTAAAGTTGTTGGGTGAAAAGCCAGATCAGCTTTTGACCTGGTGCATCACATTCTAATGCAATGTGCTCCAGAGATTCAGGAACACCGCATGTGTGGTAAATACCTTTTATTTCTGAGTTCTTTACCTGAGTCCAAAAATCACCGACTCTGAATGTATTGTGTATACATTTCCAAAAGAACTCCTGGGTTAGCTTTTCCAAATCCTTCCTTCATCTCTCATCCCACCAATGTCTGTGTCCGTCCAAAAGCCCAAATTTTCGGTTATTGGGATCCACCAAGCACCTGCCGGCGTCTCCAAGTGCGATTTCGACGCAAAGGTCGACAACTTCGTCAACTCCTTCGTCACGCTCCCTGCAGTACAGAAGAATTTCCTTTCCTACAACGTCGTGCGTATCGTTTGGTCCGGACACCCTTCTTTAAATTCATAGATTGCTTTGCCGCAGATATTTCAAAACAATGTCTTGGATGCATCGTTGAAGTACCTGGGAATGCCTCCGGCGCAGCCCTGTGTCGTACTCAAGGCCGAGTTTGAGGTAAGCTGTCTTGTCTCGTATAGATCCCAATGCAATATTTTCTAGACGGAAGACAATTTCATGGATGTATGGCATTTCAATTCATTGTACCGGCCTGGCGTGCTAAGAGTCTAAATAATCATAAAGTATTCACGCGACCCAGCGGTCGGGAAGCTACTGTCTGATGCGAACCAGTTCGGCTTTATGTCTGGCTCCATCGTCTCTTCTGTCGATCTGGTGACTAGGATCGATGTGCCCGCCGAGGCAGAGCGCCGCCTCTGGGTGGGCATATACAGAGTCCCCGGTATTACGTCCGCTGCCCAATTCCAGGACAAGGTGGGGCCGGTCATCGATGCCTTTATAGAACACCCTCTGTCTCAGGCGAGGATGCTGAAACACACCATGGTTCGTATACAGTACGTCTACGAGGCGCTTGGATCTCACTTTTCCTCCAGTGGCTTCCAAACAGTAGTTCTGCCCCGGGGCTCCAGTCGCAGGGCTATCCAGCGGTAGACCCAGCTGTTGTCATAATGGTCGAATACGAGGTGAGCTTCCGAGAAGATTCGAATTTCCGACCAGACCATTGACCATCTTTGACAGAGCTGGGATCACGGACGTGAGGCGAGTGATGCATTATACTTAAAAGCCTTTTTAACTTGCACAAAATGCTCACCGCGCGCTGCGCAGATCTGCGCTGAAGCGGAATTACAGGCGATCCTCGCGAAAGCGGACAACGACTTCGATTTTCACGTGAACAGCATTTGCTTTGGAGCGGACGTGGTTAAAAAGATCTGAGGTTGTGTTGATTGTCAAATTGTCCATATTATTTTGTGTCCGTGTGTCTGTATGAGTACATCTACCTATGTTCCCTCGAAAGTTACAAACTCATTATCTGTCATGCGGGCTGTTTGATAAATGCCTGGATGTCTCTTCGATGTCGCATCAGCATTTAACAGGGATAATTTATTTACGGAGAGTCAGTGAGCGCGAAGCGGAGATAAGTAGTGCCACCGAATGGGTCGAGATAGATATTTGAAAAGTCATGGGAGGAAGAGGAAGAGCTGGTCCAGCCTGGGTGACACTGATGCGGCGGTGGTAAAGAGAGCGCTGTCAGTCACGATCGTATGGGCGATATGCTGTACAAAAAATAAACAATTTTCTTATGGTTGTATTTGGCGGGTACATTTAAGTGTTATTGCGGCAACTTCCCGAAGTGCAACTTTCGGCTGCAACTTTATCATTGACTACTTTTTTTAGATGCAACTTGTTTCATCTGCAACTTTCATGCGGACGTCCGCCGAGCCGACAACTTTTCGCATGCCGAGTGTGAATCCCATCAATCCATCAGTCTCGGCCTGATACACCCACTCAGGGGTTTTCGGTCTGCTGCCGGATTTCAGAAAGATTGTTGACTCTACATAGTAGCTGCTGATGTGTTGACAGCCATTCTCAGAATTTCACCCCCGGACCAGGCGTCAATAAATTATGGTTGTATCATGCGTATTGGTGATTTGGTGTATATTTCTTTATAAGTATTGAATTGATTCTGAAGCCAGTGAGAACACCCCTGGTCACGCTGCATGATTCAGGCATACCCCATAGGACCACTGGTTGGAGCTCACAAGATATGTTTTAGTGACAGTTTCACGGCATCTTCCGAGTTGACCCAAGAACCGAATTTTCCGATGTGCCGGTGAGCCGAGCCCTCTCCAAAACGTTCAAGTTCAAAGAACAATTTTTGATTTGTGAGAGAAAAAATTGAGGTTCAAGCAAATTTGTATGTCTGATAGTTGTCTATACCGTGAATGTCTATCTGGAAACTGCGGAGGCAGTGAGGTTGTTCCCGAAATGGTGGCCGATTTGCTGAAGTTGACTTTTTTGCACAGTAGGTGTGCCATACGATCGACGATCAGTGAGTGACGCGTTGAGGAAGAGGAGTAGTCCCGGCTGGTAGGTTCTTGTTTTGGGTCGGTGATCCGGGTAGGGCTCGAGCGAACGATGGGGAATGAATTCAGAAAAAGGTCCCGGGCCGTAGAGTAAGAAAACGACGAAAAGATAGAGTAAGAATGTGCTGAAATGTCGAAGCGAAGGGACACCGAATCCCTTCTGGGCGAGGGCCCTGCACTGGTCGCGTCGATGGAGGTTCGTGGTCAAAAGATGATGATCTGGCACTATTTACGTTACAAACAAATGTGGTAATGTAAAATAGGGGCATGGTACTGTAAAGTCGAAACCAACGTGTGGCTGGATTTCCACACATCGGCCATACGACCCCTCCACAGCGTAAGGTCACATCATGCTCCGTGTTCTTTCACGTGTTCGTCGACGCTCTTTCAGTGCGTCATTCTTGTATGGGTATAGGAAGACGATGGAGGATGAGGCTGTCCCCCAAGGTGGAAGCCCGAGGTGTGGATGTACCCGGGGGCGCGCTGCTCTGCGGTGTCGGTGAAACGCTGACTATGGGGCAAGCGGTGTAATAACCCCAAACCAAACCTTGTAAATGAATACGTGGTTCGATAAGGTAACTACAACAGCTCAAACACTATAGTCTTCGTGCAAGTTCGGGGTTCCAATCCAGTATAGATTGTGGCAATTTGAACTCTAGTTCTCTTTAAGAAGCAAGACTTTACAGGTCTACAAGTCGTATAGATAAAACTTGTTCGAATCCGTTCTAGGCGCAATCGCGGATGGACAGACAAGATTTTATGTTGAACGATTTTGTATGATGTGGGTCTAGGTTTGTAGGTAGTACTCCGAGGCGTAACGCAAGTGATTCTTTATAAATCCCAATTCCAATAGTATCTGCGATTGCTAATCCTTGCGAGATTACAACCAATTGTCAAGTCCGATCGGTTTCCTTATATTCCACGCGTCCGTTCCGTTAATCCAATATGTCCACACGTTGTTTATAAAGATCCAAATCCAACACAGATAATATTCAAACAGGGAAAACAAACGAAACTTGGTGTAGCTTCTGGGTGTCTCTGAATGAATGCCTAGTCTACCGGTTAAGTGTGAAGTCTAGTAACTTCGCGTCCAACAGGTGGGGTCAGATTCACTGGCGTTCCTCCCATAACCATCCACTTAAATACGTTACAGGATTCTAAATATAAACGAGACGGATACAAACATGCAGTAGGGTTCAGAGTATATGACTAGTGGTATGGCTGTTAGCCGATGAACTCCTGCCAGATATCAAGCGATTAGTAAAATTGAGAGAGATTTATAAGAAACATCAACGAGCCGAGCTTAACGATGAGTCAAGATCTACATCGCTTAGAACGATCGTGATGGGATATTGTTGATATGTCAATTTTTAGCCGACCTCCTCGTCAGCACTCTGTTACCCTCCTTGGTAACCATCTGCTCAAATGGTTCCGCCTTGAACCGCCTAAGTGATTTGTCTGAAAATTGTGATAGCTGCCGCTTCCCAGTACCCAAGTATGGTTTCTTAGTCAACTGGTAGGTCGACCAAGTCCAGCCTTCTCTTGGCAGTTTCTGAAGACGTCAGATGATGCCCAACAGTGATCCCTCTGGTTCAGAAGGATAATCCCTCGTAATACGCCCTTAGTCAGGAATGTGCAGTAGCCCCAATCCGTTTCCAGGATGGTTAGGCACTTTCTGTGATTGCTCCATTAGCGACTTCCCACGTCAACCCTTTACCAGGATTGTTGTCCAGCGCCTTTCTAATGGTTCGAGACACATTATATCCCTTTTAGCTAATTGCCCAGGCCAGCAATAGCCCTCGTGAGATGATGTTGTAATGTAATGAAGCACATTATAGCATGTTGCAATTCGAGCAGATTTGAATAAATGCCCGGGTGCTCCAATACCAGGTCTGTCATCAGAACCGAGGAGGAGAGGATGAGTACCAAATACGACACTTGTGTGGTGTGGTTATTGATGCTTCACTCCATGGGCCGGAGGGGCTGGCATGCAGCAGTCAACAGCCGGCATGCGCAATCATGTGAATGCGATTGGAGATGCGAATCTGGTTTACGCCAGAAACCCATGTGAATGTGACCATTAGCAGTCGGGAGCATCAATTCCACCACATCCCTCACCTTTTTCTCGTCTTTCAGTGCACATTTGATGTACAGAGTTCTTGGTCTGCATGCATGGTGCACACACCCGGGAGGACAGCGAACAAATTGGTATCTCACAATGCTATGGGGTTGCGCCCACGTCCAGCCAGCAGTGGATACGTGCAGCCTGCACAGCTTGCTAACCTGCCAGAGTGGTCATTCGTAGGCTGTAGAGAATACCATGAATATATATTTGTGAATATGAATATTCACCGAAACCTTGAAACTGATATTCACAGTTGTATGATTATTGATGGCAATTATTCGTTGCTTAGTAAGCAATATTCACGAATATTTGCGAATATCAACTATTCAGATTCAGCGACTTGAAATATTCACTATTTGCAAATTATTCACAAGTAAATCATCTAATCAACACCATCATCAGCAATTTTCAGCTGTAATTTGCATTTCGGGGTTCTGACTCTGGGTCCAGAGCACCAAGTTTGCACATTGTCGATGTTTACAGTATCCTCAGGGCATGTCAGTTTGTGAATCATAGAGAACACCATGAATATATATTCGCGAATATGAATATTCACCAAAACCTTGAAACTGATATAAAGAGTTTGCAATAGTACACCACCGTTTTGGGGAGCCGGTCTATTTGATGCAAATGAGCCAACAAAAAATAGACCCTGAATCAATGAAAAAATAGGGTGAAATCTACCTTGAATTGATATTGAGACTCAAAGGTCGAAATTTTGTCAAAAGTGATGTCAAAATGTGGGTGGGAATATTTCTGTCCTTCCGGCGTCCATGCAACATCATTTGTGACCGGATGTGATGTGGGATCAGTTGATGTCGAAACAACGTCGGCCTCAGGCCCTGCCCACGTCCTCCCCCAGGCCAGCCTTCTGTGCTGCCGATCATTATCAACAAAAATCTCTAAGTCCCTAACTGTGCAGCTGGAACCAAACAAGGCCAGAACTTTGTAGTGCTCCGAGTCACTGCCTTGTCTTCTCTGCTCTGCCAGCACCCATTTTCAATCCCAACAACCTTGGCCCAAAAGACACTCTTCCCTGCACTCTGCCTCACCCTCGCCCTCCTACTGCTGGGATTGTGTGTGCCACCATGTCACAGGTGTGTTGCACACTGGCCTCAAGTTTTCCATACACTCACTCTGTTCACAGCTTGGGCTCCTGAAGCCTCTTCTATGTCACTACCTATATCAATTGGGGATTCTCCATATTGCTCCCTTCATAATAGCTCCCCCTGTCCTCAGCACACTCTTGTATACACACTGTTCATGTTCTGTATTATATTTTCAATTAATTATAAAAACCATGGTGTCCTGTGTGTCCCATATACTGCATCAAATTTAGGAAAAAAAAATTTGGCCTAATCCGGACAAAGATGTTGATCCAAGGTCAATTAAAGATGTCAATTTGGGGTGGGGTTCATTGACGTCGAATTGAGATTGGCTCATTTTGGCCGGTTTGAGGTCGGTTTGATGGCCGGAATAATGTCACAGCCTCTGACCTGGGCCCCAGCTCACTGACAAAACGGTGGTGTAGGAGCAGAGGATCTGGTGTATTTGTAGTTTGAAGTCTAAAAACTAGTCTGACAACCAAACTTTTAATGTTTTCTGCTGCCCCAGGTGCCTTCTAAGCATGAATAGCACAGCCACAGCCATTTGTGAGTGGGTATTTGTGAATATTCATGATATTCACTACTCGTGGTATTCTCTACTTGCTGTGCAGTTGTTAGAAGTTGATATTGGTGGTGGATGCAAAACCAGGTACAGTGACGATGCAGTGGAGGGTGCGGAGATGAATGTAAGTTTGGTTCTATAAAGACTGAACAGGTGAGTGGGTCAGTACAAAGAAGGGATAAAGGTTGTGCCCGCACCTTGAAAGCACTCCCTGATGTGGGTAGGCCAGACACATCTGTTGATCTGATCCCTCTGGACATAGGTGGCTACATAATAACACGACATTGATACAATATAAGGTGAGGCACAGTAGACATATCGAGTAGGTGTGTTGAGGACCATGCAGATTGTTGATAGTGTGTGTGTCTCAACAGTTCAAACATCTTGAAGCTTGAGGGAGCTAATGGTACACTGTACATGCAGATTGGGGGGCATTAGGCGTGCAGAGTAATTAAAAAAAAATGGGGGGTCGGGCTGTGTAAAGTGAAGCTGGCAATTTCCGGCTCCTTTCCGGCCATTTATGGCCCATTCCGGTTGCGGCCCATTTACGGCTGTTAGGTCCCATCCAACATACTGTTGCGTCCGGCTAGTTCCATTGATGCACAACCCTTGGGGTTTTTGCAATGAAGGTTTTCTGAGTGTTCCCCAAATCAAACATATGACTTATGCAACTATGCTTCTCTCTTATTGTTCTTATTGTCTTTCATTGTACTTATTGTCTTTAACATACTTCTTTCTGCATTAGAACTATCTCTGTATTTAGTATAAATATGTATTATGTTTTACTGTATCTTTAGTTGAAAATTAACGTGCTTTGCTTTTCCATTGCTCCGTGGTCTGACTTCCACTACTTCCGTCATCGAGCCAAGTTAGTTGGCATACCCACTCACCTACGTGGTATCACTTACAGCCCTTTTCATCCTCCGGCCTTTTACGTCTTCCAGCCTTTCTGTCCTTCCGACCTTTTCCAACACAGATATAACACTATCACTCCGTCAAGTGTCACAATGTCTAGAATGGTGAAATGGTGCACTAGGTTGTAGCTGTGTAATCTAATGAAATCAACTAGAGAGTAAAGTGAACTAGTCACTAACCACAGTCCAACCAAAATCAAAATAAAACACTAATCCAATCCTAATACTCACAAGTGGCTGCTCGGCCGCTTTGCAGCCTCGCATCCCCTTCCTCTGGTGTGAACTGGAAGTGTAACAGAGATGGATTGTGCCTGTAAAATCTAATCAAAATAAGTTCAGTCCCTGAGTTTCAAAATTAATTCAACTCAGGGACTGAGCATTCAAGACGACCCATTTTACTGGACGTGCCGAGGCTGTACACGTTGTGATGATGGGATTTTACGCGGTCACGGCAGGCACGGCATGAGTGGAAACAGAGAGCTCGACGAAAAAGGTTAGACCTGATGGCAGAGTTTAAAAAAGCTTCGGACACCCGTAATTTTAAAAAGAGGGTGAAAGAGTGCACTGGAGCAGTTCGTGCCCCAGGACTTCGGTTGAATGTGAGGGGCTCAGTTGTCAAATCATGGGCTGATGTTTCTGTGCAATCTGCAATCTGTCAAACAATGCGAAGAGTGTGACTCAGACCCAAAGATTTGGGGCTGATGGTCCAAAAGCGGAGTTTAAAGGCTTCGGATAGACTTAATTTTATAAAGAGAGAGATGTGCATGTGTGCTCAGGGAGGTAGGGTATGGATCACCCATCAAGAGGGTGTGCAATGGAGGAATAAGGCTTTGTTTCAATATCAACCATGTGATCTAAGCACTGGAATGCAAGGATAGCAGGGACCTCACACCAACAGTATTTCAAGATTCAAGTAAACCCTTGACCATTCAAAGTCTTCAGTTTCCTTGTGAATATCAGACCCTAGCACTAACTGGCAGCTAGCCAAGAAGCAGAATAGGTAGGCAGACTTTCGGCAGATGGACACTTGACTCGTAACTCTCTTGCGAGAACAGTGACAATCAGCAAGCAGGTGCAGCTAGACAGATGGTGAGGGTGGGGCTAGTGTCCTCACACTTACACTGATGGCAGCCACTCTAGTTCGAGGTGTGAGTTCACATGGAACTGGCTCTTCACAATTGAGTCCTAAGTCTAGCAGGTCTCTTCACCAAGGTTGAATGCATAACACTTATATCTGGGCAATGGTATTGTCCCATCAATGTCCCGTTGATAAGCCAGTAACTGGGCCATGGTTAGATACACGTAATTTTGCGTGTTTCTGATCGTGCCCATTGCTGAAACTGTTGTTTCTATGCAACAGTACTGGTTCCTGGTAGCTGTTGGGTTCACCACAGAGAAACACCCATTGGCAAGTCTCACCCTGAAAACCGTAAGGGAAACATGCAGCCAATTAATAAGTCAAGGAACTCCTTTTTGACTTGTTTCCAACATTCACTTAAGCAACGGAAACGGGTCAAGGGAACGGGAGTTGGCAATGTGTTGTGTTGTGTTGAGACGCTAGGGGAGACGTGCTTGGTCACGAGTGTTTTGGTTGCCAGAGTTGCCGGTTTCCATCGGATGCGGATACACCGAAACAGGTGGTCGGCCATTCCGAGGATCCAGATCACAACTCTAAAGGTGTTCTAAGGTTCTTTCTCAAGAACCCTTTCTGGGAAACCCTAGAGAAATGGGTATCTACCGAGACCTACAAAGGAGTATTATCAAGTTCCGTGCTTGGAACCAAGGGGAAACTTGAGTTGAAGCGGAAACAGGTCGAGCGAGATGCAGTGCCGATCTATCGGTGATCGACACACCCTCTGAATAATACAGGGGTACTGCTGACGGGTTCCTGCCTCGTAATTGGCAAGGGAACATGGCGTGCTCGCAGCTGGGAACCAATGGGAGGCGACACTCGGAAGAACAACCGACGGAAACACGGTTAAGGAGGCGAATAAACGGACTTTTGACTCATTGGGATTGTGTTTTGGGCTTTGTACCAGTGTCTTGGCGGTTGTATAAGTATCTGAGGGTGTTTCTACGATGGACACAGCATCATCCCTCAAACTAGTAGGCTATACGCTTGCGCATTGGGTTGATCTGGGATCCTCGGCAAACGCACTCTCATAGAGTAGCATTATTAGTTGAAATCTTATTTGTTTCTGAATCATATATTATTCTGGAAATGCACTTGGGTTCTGCCTGGAAACTGTTAAGAGCTCTGTGAATCTGTTTGAACTGGGACTCTGTTGAAAGAAACATTATTGTTGTTGTTTACGGAGTGGGTTTCAGAAAGTACCGTCTAGGGAAAACTTTGGAAACATGACTGCTGTGCGCTGCTCAGAAAGTACCTTTTAGGGAAAGCTCTGTGAACACTCTTGGCCTATAAACTAGGGGCCCTACTCGAGTCTACGGGACTACTTTAAACTTGTTTCTCTGTCACTTGGACACACACACACACTGCGAAGCTATAAATCTATCTTGCTTGGAAACTATGTTTCCACTGTGTCTAGAAACATGTTCTACTCAGCTTGCTCATCATCTCTCTGAGATACGAAACCTCTCCCTACAACCTTTACAAGGCCCTGTATTAGGGGCTGTAACTCGTCAGGATCTCTGGAAACGTGCAGATATTGCCGTTTGATTTGTTTGTTGGTTGTTGGAACAGTCTCTGTACTGTTTCTGTGCTGATCGCGAGTCAAGTGGGGTTATTTGTGTGTTTCTTATATAGGTTCTGAGCACATCAATCACCATGTCTTACAATTTTTATCTGTGTGTCTTCAAATCTCTGATATCTTTTCACAAATCTAGAGTCTAATATATTCCCCATATATCTGGGGGATTTTACTGGCTAATACAGAGTGTACTACTGGCTTTTACACATTTTAGAGAGAGATACAGGAGGTGGGCAGGGTGGATAGGAACAGTAAAGGGTGGGAGTCTGAGTAGTGAAGGGCCAATGGCATAGAAGGCATTCTTCACCATGGGTAATATGGCCAGCTACTGGGGCTATCCCACATGTATTTTGTTAGCATCCCATAAGCTGTGCTTGGCTGTCTTGGTTTCAATCTTTCTGACTGATCATGTCAGTTTCTATCAATCCTTTTTCAGCTTTGTGAATCAGTCCTGCTTCCCATGAGCCCAGTAGAACTCATAGTAAATATCCAGTGGCTTGATTATCAGTAGCCCAGTACTGACAGCAGTGAAATATCTCGGCTCAATACTGGACTGTCAATCTTCATCAATCATGTCAGTCAGCCTGGATGCAAAGATCACATCTTTTGAGTGGCTAGATCTGCCTGGTATAGCAACAGTAATATTCCATGCAACTGGATTGTAACCAGTAACACAGCTTTGGTGCAATCTAATCAGTTGAGGCACCACTAGATATCCAGCAGCCTGATAAAATATCTAGTGGCCTGATGCAACACTACTCCTAGAATCAATCCTGAGTCACAATTTGACTCTCTAGAAATATCTGACAGCTCAATACTAGACAGCTCACAGAGCTGGCCCTAGAGTCATATTCTGACTCCAACTTCATCTTTTTATCATCTTCAGTAGTCTTCAGACCATTCAGAGGCCATGTGAAGCAGTAAGTCAATAATTCTGAGTAGTTCCCTGTTGTTTCCCCTCCTGCACGTAAGACAGTGGTGTAAACCACTGTCCATAGCTCAGTGTCTGAATATCATAGTCAGGCTGCAACAGCCTTTTGGGCTGTCTTGACAAGTCTACTAAACTCTTCATAATTGGCTTGTTACACTGACTTTCAGTCATCAATAGTGTAGCATTCCACCCCAGGGAGGGTGTACACTCATAAACTAATGCCTCACTTCTGCCCACTAATAGGTTCAAAATGAAATGAAAACAGGTGTTTTTATGAATTTGTACACACCCTATCCACCTCAGGCTACCCTTTTTGAGTACCCATAGGGTCAAATCTTTTCCTAGAGTTAAATGACCCTAGTGGTACCTAATTTCATAGGGTGCCCCACTCCTGGTGGGGTAGCCCACATTTGGGGTGGGGCAGCCCACATTTTGCAAAAACTGGATGTGGGCCTCCCCACACTTCTTTCAAGTGGGGAGCCCCTCCCACTGCAGGGGAAACCAAAAAATTTGTGGGGTACCCCACTGCCCCGCTTTTGAGTAGGACCCCTGATACCAGTCCTGCCAGAAAAAAGTTTTTTGGGCTCATTTGTGGGCCATTTTGCACTGTCCATGGTGATCCTGAAAGCTGCCTTTTGAGCTATTATTCTAGCCAGAAATCATGCATGCACCCGCACTCATTTTGCATGCCCATATGTGCCCCCCTTTTATTCACTGTGCTTGCATCTGCACCCTTCCAACCACCCCCTCACTCCCCCTTTTATTCTATACACTTACACCTGCTCTGCATGCTGCCACCCACCCATGTGCCTGCCACCCACACCCATTCTGTCATGAATCACCTGGGTTCTACTTTTTTGTGCAACACATCCATATGGATACAGACACGTCTTAGTGGCACGGGACTCTCATGACGCCACCACGTGACCTTCTTACGGTTGAAACCCGGCTACAGATTCTAAAGCCACAGACTCGGGGAGTCTGCGCCACGGGATATAGAAGACGTTAGGGACTAGGAACCCATACAGATGGATCCTAGTCCCTGGACGCACCAATGGCTGACACAGAAGCGTACATGAAGTACATGACTGGTTGCAAACCAATTGGGGTTTGAACCACTGGATACGATGACATTCAGGATTAGGAAACCCGAACATCAGGTCTCCTAAGTCCTCCGACGCCGCAGAAACTGACAAAGAGGAGTCCAGGAGTATCAGCATTAACGCTCCTTAATGCTGCAGTACAGGAACTGATCATGATTGACTGCGATCACTTTAATTTATTAGAAGCCTATATAAGCTCGGTAGAATCTCCATGTACAGTAGATTCTACCTTGTCTAATCTCAGGCTTCTACCTTGGCTTGACATAGACATTGTCTCCACCCTGCCCCACTTCCTTCACATTGTACTATGGGTTGTATCCACACCCTGGGTTGTATACCTGAGTGGATATCACACCCTCTTCGACTTGTTCCAGGCTCCGCCTCACATCCCAACCTACGACATATGGCCTCCTAGAGAGGACACTGTATGGTTGGTCCTACTGCTCGGGGAACACACGAGCTATTAGTGTCTATCAGGTTTATCCTGGTTGGGGTTCTCGCCAGGTTACTCCCTGTTTAGCCGACCCAGAGGCCGTTGCTGACACATTCTATGTGCCTGCAACCCACACCCATTCCATGTTCCTGCCACCTACACCCATTCCGTGCCTCCTACCTGTGCCATTCCACACACCTGCCCACTCGCACCCATTCTGCTTACCTGCCACCTGCACCCCTTTTATTCTGCCTGCCTGCACCCACACCTCTTTAATTTAGCCACCTGTAACCACACCCCTTTTATTCTGCATCCCTACACCCACTTGAACATTGCCAAACACTTACTCAGATTACAATACACTTTTAAATTGTGGCTACTCCACTTTTCCTGTGGGCTCCCCCACTTTCTGTTTTCTTATGGTTGGGCACCCCACCTACTGTTGTGGGTTACCCCACTTTTCCTGTGGGCCGCCCCATGGTCCCATTTCTTATGGTGGGCCACCCACCTACTGTGTGGGATGCGGCATGGGTCGGGAGACATGCATCGTAGTTCAGAGGCTTCACTCTGGGTAGTAGCCATAGTAGAAGTGAGGTAGGCAGCCATGAGGGCGCCAGCTCACAGAGGAATATCATTGTAACCCTTCAACAAGGGGTCGTGTCACCCTGGACAGGAGCCTCTGCAAGACTGAGGCCATGGAACAGTTATACAGATGCTCAGCCAGGCAGGTGGTCGAACACATAATGGTGGTTCGTCTGGGTGACTTCGGACTCGCTATATCATAGTAGATGGAAAGTTAAGATTATATTATGTGATCTATGTGATGTAACTATATAGGAACTTGTGATCTAAGATATGGTACTCTATCTATAGGTTCGGTAGTGTCTGCCTTGGAAATGCCCTTGAACACCCCGTCACACTGTGTATACAGTGGGCTGCCCCCCATACTGGTGGGGAGCCCCACCTCACTTATTCCTACTGGGGGCCTGCCCCACTCCTACAGTGGGCAGCCCCACCATTAGTGAGTCACCCCACCTTTTGCCAAAAAAGGAAATTTCCTACATCAACTCTGCCCTGGCTCATAATTCAACTGTTTTGGATAATCTAACTATATAAGGGTGCTATCCTAAGTCCTTTTAAGGTGACCAGGCAAAATTAGAGGCTATTATAGTGCATTAATAGGTGAGACTAGCAAACATTCCCTTTTTGGACACTACCACCTTTCACCTGAAAAGGGAATTTCCTACATCAGTCCTTCACTGGCTCATAATTCAACTGTTTTAGATTATTTAACTGTATAGGAATGTTATTTGAAAAAAAAAGGTGCAACCTCAGAGTCACTCACAAAGCTCAACTGCAAAATTCGCTCTGTTATGACAGGATCACACTGGCACAGATGCTTCTTTAGCAGAATAACAGCATCCACAGACTTTTCACACTCTTTGCTTTGTGGTTTCATCTTATAGAATGCATTTGGAAGTGCAGAGTCATGCTTGTTAGACCAAGTAAGCTTTCCATTCACTGGGCAATCCCTACTATTTGCTAATTGTTTTCTTCAGGGTTGTTGATTAATGGCCATATTAAGTTTGCTCATGCAACAACGGTCATGACAAATAATCTTGATTCAGTTAAACAGCTCAATACAGCCATGTTACTACTAGGCATGTAGTGTGCAGTTGTCAAATCAGGTGCCAGCAATGGCCTCTGGGTCGGCTAAACAGCGAACAACCTGGTGAGAACCCCAACCAGGATAAACCCGATAGACGCTGGTAGCTCATGTGTTCCCTGAGCATTAGGACCAGTCGTATGACGTCCTCCCTAGGAGGTCGTATGTTGTAGGTCAGGATGCGAGGTGGAACCCGGAACGAGTCAAAGAGGGTGTGGTATCCACTCAGGTATATAACCCAGGGCGTGGATACAACCTGTAGTACGATGTGGAGGAAGCGGGGCAGGGTGGAGACAATGTCTATGTCAAGCCAAGGTAGAAGCCTGAGATTAGACAAGGTAGAATCTACTGTACATGGAGATTCTACTGTGCTTATATAGGCTTCTAATAAATTAAAGCTATCGCAGTCAATCGCGATCAGTTCCTGTACCGCAGCATTAAGGAGTGTTAATGCTGATACTCCTAGACTCCTTTGTGTTGGTTTCCGTGGTGTCGGAGGACTTAGGAGACCCGACATTCGGGTTTCCTAGTCCTGAGTGTCATCGTATCCAGTGGTTCAAACCCTGATCAGTCTGCAACCACTCATGTACTTTGCGTACACTTCTGTATCAGCCGTTGGTGCATCCGGGGACTAGGATCCGTCTGTATGGGTTCCTAGTCCCTAATGTCTTATGTATCCCGTGGCGCAGACTCCCCAAGTCTGCGGCTTTTAGAATCCAAGGCCAGGTTTCAACCGTGAGAAGGTCACGTGGTGGCGTCATGAGAGTCCCATGCCGCTAGGATGTGTCTGTATGTGTACGGATGCGTCAGGCAAAAAAAAGTAGAACCCGGGTGATTCATGACATCAGGTTGGCCGCAACGCTAACAAGTCCAATCTGATCATTGCGTAGTCACCAATTTTCCCAATCATGATGAGCAGGGGAGTCTTGTATATGCCAACAGAAGGGTCACTTCCTATCCTGTCTGGCATAGCAGCTGCAGACAGTACACTTTACTCCCCTCAGTGATACTCCTGGGGCCAGATCTTTGCAGAAGAAATTGCCAGAAGCAGCAGTACAGGTAGGACTTCATGTCCTGGCGACATGAAGAACCTCTTTGTAAGTTGCACTTTTTCTGTGTCGGTGTCTCAAGGTCTGTTTTCTTCATCTGAGTTGTGCTTTTTTTACGATGTGTTTCCATGAATTATTTTACAGTATATAGCCTACATCTATGCATCAGTCACTTCACAGGTGGCTGCTGAATCAGTCATTAACAATGCAAGCATGGTTTGCCTATCCTCTTAAGTCTAATGACTGTTTTTCAGTCTCAATTGATTGTAACGAGTGTGATCATCACCTTGTGATGTCCCCATCCATTTATTTTCTGTTCTCTTTATTCTCATACATTCCTTACTGGTTAATTGTTTCCACAGATTATGCTCCATGAACCGTCACCATCCACTCATTCAACCTCTATTTCCTTTCGCGGACTGCTTGATGCAATCATTAGTAGTACCGCCTCCATGATCTCGTATATAAACCCTGTAACGTTGATACTGATTCTTGGAGTCAATCCACCACTTACAACACTCACTTTGGTTGATTCCCTGATCTCTCGTGTGCCGTATCTCATGAAGCTCACACATCCGTCACATTGATCAACCTTCCGAGTCATCAGTTAATGGGTCTCAGATGGACATTCAGCGGTTGCACTTCAGCTCAGACAATTGGAATCTTCCAAGCGTCCTTGGGAGCTAGCTGCAAGAGAATTCCATAAGACAACTTGGAATATATTTGATGACACTCCAGGGCCTCACACAATGATCATGACTACTGGCAATACAATACATTACTGAGAACACTGTGATCCAGATCATCTAACACAATTTGTTAAAACCAAGTTCCTGGGGCCCAAAGTCTGATTCTATATGCCCCAGGGTCATCCAGGAGATACTTCAGCTGTATCTTCAGTCATGACAGCCGGCCCTTGTAAACATACTGCGCAATTTCATTCAATTTGGTGGTCATGCATCACGCACCCCCTGTGCCGCGATGAATTTTGGTCTCAGTCGCGGGTCACGGCACCCAGTGCCGAATGTAAAATGCGTGACATCAGGGCCAAATCTCCCTCGGAGGTGCAAAAAAGGCAGAATTTTCCAAAATTTTCTAGTCTCTGTTACAGACCAGAAACGGATGACAAACAAGTAAGTATCCGTATATGGTCTGTTAGTAACCACAACCCATCAGGAAGACACGGACTGACCTCCGAACACCACGTTGCGGCGCATACTTTCCAGCGATAAATCTAGACATATTTGGAGACATAGAAAACTCGAAAATAATCAGGGTCCTCACTCATCTCTAAGCAGCTCATCGAGTGCTTGCGACGATATTTGATCAACTTGCCAAGGCAAATTTTTTGATCAAATTTCAGGTTGATTTCGTATTGAGGTATTGGCCCCCCGTATGGCTTGACTGTCGCAGTAGGAAATGATTATATATATATCCTGTACGCACATGAATATTCTCTGATTTATCCAGCGCCTTCCGGCTGCGGTACAAAGGAAAGAGCGCCTGGTGGCACAGCCACGCAATTGCGTAACCAGTCGGTGTCTTCCCAAAGGGGTCGTGATTGTTATAAGACTAAAAAATTTCGTCTTGAATGCCGAATTTTTGGAGGTGTCATGCTAAACTTTGTTGGTTGCTGAAGTGCCGAATCGGTATTTTGGGTCACGGGTCACAACCCGTGCCGAATTGAATGAAATTGCGCAGTAACTTGACGAACTTGGCTGGAATTAATCCGATCTGATGGTGTAGGTTACTTTTGGTGATGGCATTGATCTAACTTGGCGGGCCAAGTTACGTCCAGCTAACTTGAAGTAACTTGGAGTAACTTTTGCAGCAGCAAGTTAGGCAAAGTGAATGGACCAGAACAGGCACTGTGTTCAGGGCCCCTGTGTGCACAGCCTTGCGGACATCCACGGATCCGTGAGGCTTATGTTCTGAAATAACTGAGCCCCAAATTTATCTGCAATGGTTGTGATATTGTGCCGGTGGAAAGGCGGCTTCACCAATAAAGACAAATTGAAAGACAGTACTGCAGTATTGGGTGTCAATGACAATTCAACTGAAAATGAATGTGGGTTGGTCCTTTCATTTGAATTCCTGTTCAAATTTGATTGTGCCAGTTGCTTGTTCTCGAGCGGCAAGGTTGTACAGCTCGAAGTTGGTTCATTATGGGGCAACGAGGCCCAGAATCAAGCTGAAATCGCTCCAACACAAGAGTTCCAACCTTTCAAGTGGTTCAGATCTGAAATAATTGACATAATTTCCTAGCAGCTTGCCGAGTGGCGCCTATGATCATAGACAGAAGTTCCAACCAAGTATGGGTGAGCTGGCCTGGAAGGACAGCAATGAATATCGATTAATTTGAACGAGTGAGGCTGTACTTTAATTAGCAAGTGATCAAAGCCGAGTTGATGCACTAGACACCCTCTAATGTGATCTTGCTGCCTTGCCTTCTGAACTTGTGCAAGTTACCTGTGAATAAGCTACTTTTGCCATGCGTGGGGAAAAGTAAAGTAAAGTTCGGCCCCGCCAAGCCAAAGGGGCCATCAAAGTTAAAGTTGGCTCCCACAAGTTTGGAGCCCGTTCCGGGGGCCCACTGACATAACGCTTCATTCACCATACTTCGCTGACCTAATTGTCAGACGCTACTTTCCTATTCAAGTGCGATTTGTGGCCTACTACGGTTGTCACCGTGATCATGCCTTAGTTAGTCCTTGTCGTTCAATTCTCCGTGCTCGCTCAGTTTCGCATTTCGACCGTTCTCCTAAAATTTTGAAGACACTTTTCAAATGAAACGTTCGGATTCAGTCTGACTATTACATAATTTTATGAGAACACAACGCTTTGGAGGTTTATGATCCGTTAGACAGTCTGGGTGAGCCTCTCTTGCAACACTTCCTTCAAATGCTGAACCATCCCCGTCTCGTCAGAAACCTCTCCTTTGGGTGGGATCGACCTTCCCGCGGTCATGAAGACTCGCTCGGGCCTGTGGACCCCTTCGTAAGATGTCATGCGAGACATGTGTCCCATGCGCCAAAGCTAATATGATCATCCGAAGATTCATTTTAAATTAACGAATCATACCCGAAGCTTTTGAACCATTTTCTGCAACTCGTCCTGCATTCCCTGCCAGAACGCCACGGTTAAGTCTGGGGCGTTTGTGCATCGTTCGATAGCAGACTGAACTTTCGCTCGGATGTCATACTGCTGTCGTCGTCAGCAGATGATTTGCAGTACGTGAAACGACACACCTCTCTGAGCGAACGTAACCAATCTCGTTGGGCCACCGGTAAATGTAGGGCTTCTTCCTCCGCCGGTGGGACTGGCAGAATTCCTAAAAATGCGTCCAAGGTCCTAATCGTAAGGGAATGACCTCCGGACACTCCGCTGACTACGACGCCATCGGCGCCTAGAAGCGCCCAGCCTGTATAACCTTGCAAATAGGCGAGCCAGAGAGCGTGAGATATGTTCGCGTCCTTCATGTTTTCAAAGAAGAAGCGATAGGTGTTTTGGAATACAGTGTTCGCTTCTTTCAATGACGTCAGGGCGTCCAACGGACAATCGCCTGCAAAGGAGCCGCAGGCAGAAATGGTCTCTGCGATCAGTCGGTACATCGGAAGCGACTGATTCAGCTGTTAGCCTAGGATGCAACATAGTCGGAACACGACGTACCCTGTGTTCAGTCTCGAGGAAAAGGCGAGCGTCCCAGTCTGCAGTCTTTTGATGAAGCTGAGGCAGTCCATGGACGGACGAATAGAACGGCTTGAAGTTTGTATCGACCCCGCGGGTATTGAAGTATAGGCAGGTCGACAAGCCGCCTCCGGGAGAGGTGAAACCGAAATAACGCTGTAAAAGCAACCACGGTTCTTCGAGTTCCGGTGGAAAAGATAGCGAGGTCTCCATCTGCGCCTCGCGAACCACAGGGGAGACGCCCCATCTATTGATTCGGACTTCAGCGAACAAAGATCCGAGGCAGAATTTGGTGGTACCTATAAGCATGCCTCAGGAAGCATACGCATGCGCAAAAGCCTAACATCGCAGACTGCATGCTCTGGTCGCTGTAGCCGGACCAATGGCCAGCCTCGTCGTCCTGAAGAACCGAGAGAACTGCTTTCATGTCTGCAGAACACTGAGCTGCGTCAAAGGTTGGATCACCTGACAACAACCCGCGAATACGAGCTCGCATGCCATCGATTGTCTGCCTGTTCTCATCATCGCTGGTCGACGATTCTAGGACCGGGAAGATGGGCGCCACCAGTTCGTACGTCGCGTGGTACACTCGCAGGGGAGCGGGCCACGAGCTGTCGAACGTGGGGCACGGGGGCCAGGTCCCACCCGACTTCTTGACGAGCTCCTCGAGCGCATGGGTCGGACTGTCAGTGACGGAAAAAATGCCAGATAGGTCGGGTATTGATGATTTTGGAGACCCAAGGCGTCCGGAATAAGCATAGAGGACGTGGCGGGCGATGCGCAGAAGAAGAGGGGCCATTATTGCGTGCGGATACACGGACTCGGTCGGTCTGTTTAAAAGCTTCAGAGCCTGACGTTTTTCGGTCGTGTATTAATATTCTGCGGATGAAACATTATCCTTTGTCCCAAGCTCCCGTTACCTCAAGTCAAGCATTTTTTCACAGCATGGCTTAAGCCAGCCAGTCAAGCTCCTTCCGCCAGCTCAGTACTACTGTACAAGAGGTACCACTATAACTTAAGATGTACGAGCGCGCGGTTCAGGGCCTGGTCTGGCCTGGAAGCCGGGGTTAGGGCGGCGGAGGGCTTGAGACTCATCATGCCCAAGCCCTTGGCTCGGCTTAGGCCTGATTGGGGGCTCGAGGTGACAGGATTATTTACTGATAACTCGAGGATTATAACGCAGCCGTGAGTTGTGTAACTTTAGACAACTCTCCTTTGAAATCTTCGAAGTTCCAAATGTTATTGAGGGCCGGGTGTATTCTGCCGGGTCCCATTTCCACACAAGACATTGACCGAGAGGCCAAAAAACATTGACAAAAGGTAAAAGTACCGTCCACCTCGGAAACGCAGAAATGAGCTGAAGTTATTTTTTCCTGACAGCTTCACCCAGGGTATCCAAGCTACTGGTTTGGAACTTCTCAAGCCCAAACCCCAGGCCACCTCAAGCCCGCTGTCGGGCTGGGTTTGGCTCAGCCTGAGTGGACGCGGTCTGGCGGGCTTGAGGGGTTTAGACAAGCCGTGGGCATTACTAGGGGCGCTCCGTGCCTCGTTGGGGCACTCTACTTCAGTTGAATCTGAACCTTTGAACGATGAGGAACCCATGACCTAGGCTTATTGAAAGTGGAAGTGCCGGAGGTGTTTGTGCGGGAGATGCGGATTTTGCCGAGTGAGAATTCCGCAGCGCTACGCAGCTGAAAATCTGAAAAATTCGCCATTGTCTTATTTCATGGCATATGATGAGCGAGAGGGGTCATTAACCACCGTGAACATCGTAAATTCAGCGGAATGTGGGGACACGACACTTCACTATTGGACGAGGTGAGCCAGCTCAATCCGCTGTTTGGGAACGTTTATAATTACGTGGAACCTATTTCAATTGGAGTCACTTCGTTCTACGAGTATTCATGGTCTTTCCCATGTCCTCTACGGTCATCCTCCAAACCGAAAGGGCTCCCGCGTCCCCCATCCGCGCAATCCACACGCCGTTGACCAAACTCTTGGACGTCAA
This sequence comes from Mycena albidolilacea, assembly GCA_029282495.1. NCBI lineage: Eukaryota > Fungi > Basidiomycota > Agaricomycetes > Agaricales > Mycenaceae > Mycena > Mycena albidolilacea. The sequence continues at coordinate 46,932 of JARIHO010000002.1, forward strand.
AGTGCCCATTCTCCTGGCGCCCATGAGCACTGGGGGCGGCGGGGCGCTCGCAGCCCAGGTGACAAAGTACGGCGGCTTTGCATTCATCCCCGCCGGTACGTCCTATTCCGGATCCAAGACCCGACTCGGTGTTGACTGATTTATGACCATGACAGGCGACGACACTGTCGAGAATCTGAAGAAGGAGGTCCAGACCTTCAAGGACGTCGTCAAACTCTCGCCGGCGACCCAAATGCCTGTCGGTATCGGCTTCCTCGTTTGGTATCTCGACGCCGGGCACAAGGAGCTGCTCGTCGCCGCCCTTGATCTCAAAGTCAAAGCCGTCTTTTTTGCCTTCGGTGACCACATGGATCGCTGGATTAATTTTGTCAAGGATTATGACCAGGTTGGCCGCCTCTCTCTCTCGGACGCCTCAAGTATCTTGAAAATTTTCTGTTCCCTGCAATAGGCCAATGGGTGTTGCACCATCATATTTGTTGTGGTCCACTCCGGCGCGCAAGCAGCTGCCCCCGCGGCGTTGAGAGCCGATGTTGTGGTAGCCCAAGGCTTGAGACTCTTCTTCGAGTCATCGTATCGGCAGCTTACCCGTCTGAATACCAGGGATCGAAGCCGGGGGACATGGGGCCTCCTGCGCTCCTCCCCTGATGGTTCAGCTCTCCGTCGTCCAAAAGGCCATTCCCGAAAACGGCCCTCTCATCGTAGCCGCGGGGGGTATAATGACAGGCTCACACATCGCGGCCCTCCTCACCGCGGGCGCTCACGGGTGTATCCTTGGGACACGTTTCCTCATGGCCGAGGAAAGCTACTACATTCCCAGCCAGCGGAACGCCATGGTCGCCGCTAAGATCAGCACCGCGACCGAACGCACCCTTGCGTTCGACTGCATGGTTGGATCTCTTGGGTGGCCCGAGGGAATTGACGGAAGGGCACTGAAGAACCGTGAGTTCTCGACTCCATCCAATATCATTTCGGGCGGAAACACAACTCAACCCCGTTCTTTTCTTCTTCTATAGTAACAACCCAAGAGTTTGATGCTGGTGAGCCCGTGGAAGAGATTCGCGCCAAATACGAGGTCGCGGAGAGAGAAGGTGATGCCAGCCGTATCGCCACTTGGGCCGGTCTCGGCGTCGGCTTGCTCACCCAGACCAACGAGACTGTCAAGGTACGGTTGTATGAATTACAGTCAGTACTGGTGTCTTCATCCCCCTGTGTTTTCCAGGATATTATGCACGAGCTCACCGAGGAGTGTTTCACCAGGCTCAAGACTGTCCGCATGTCGCTGGATAACTAGACACATGTTTTTGGTCAGAGTTGGTGTTCGAATCATTGAGCAAAGAGAAGGTGAAGATCCTTGGAATAAAGTGCAGCTGGGCCAATGTGGGCTTAATTTGGCCAAGTTAACATCCTGCCTGTCTACGTCGGTCAATGCTAGACTGCCTATGCTGCTTTATTTTGCTGGCCCACTGCCCGCGCTAGGTTCCTAGAGGCTATATTTGATGGTAAATCCATTAAAGCTGCCGCTCGCAACCGTGGCCACGGTTCGACGGCACCCGTGCGACGGGTGCCGTGCCCGTTCCATAGACATTTTTTCGGAAGTTCAACGGCCCGTTGAAACACGGCCGTCACGGCCGTATAACAGGTGTATAACTTCCTCTACCAGAGGATCTCACCAAGGCGCAATTCTTCTCCGCATCGACTATAATTACGCCCAATACATGGTTTACACAAGGTAGCCAGATAGCGCATCTCAAATTCGACTGCAGCTCAAGTTCGGCCTGCTTCCGGCACTTGCCGGAAGTGATGGCGGAGCTTGAATCCGCTCAACTAATGAAAATGACGCTTTTCGAGGTACGAGGACCGCACCTTCCGGAAAGGAGCCTGAAGAGCTCACATGGGTACTCAAGCACTATCTATTACCCAGAGATGCGATTATGAAAGGAATGGAGCCAACTCCATCCCCCAGACTCGTTCTAGTATCTCCCGACATGCCATCACTCCGTGCAGATCCGCGACGGGTTCACACGGTCCCTTGCCAACCCCCGCCTTGATCTCGATGCGATACGTCGACGCCGGCGCGTCCTCCCCCACACCAAGGCCGCTCCTCTGAGCACGCAATCCCCAAATCTTGACCCGCCTCGAGGCACCCGCATACCCGCCGGTACACGTCACCGCTGCCATCTGTGCTGACGCACAAAGACGGCCAAGAGCGCGTCCGAGCACGCTATGCGGAGTTCTTGGCAACCGATCCGCTGCGAGCGCTGCCGTTCTTTGTTCGTAGTTGAATAAATTGGTACGCAACCGTAGCTCGTCCTGCACCCCAGCAGAACTTAACTCCAGCTCAACCAGCCTCCCAACTATCTCCTCTGCGCTCTCAAATGGCCTATTCCAAACCCTCCTCGTACGCCGACCGCGCCGCCAAGCGTCCCCACCACCGACACTCCCTCCTCGCCGCTGCTGTCCAGCGACGGCGGCAGAGCCCCTCCCACAAGTCGCTGAGGCTATTGCTGCCCCGGCGGCGGCGGCGGACCCCACTCCCAACCCCAGCGCCGGCACCACTTCACCGGCACCGGGGACCTCCACTTCCGCCCACGACCCGGCCACTACCGCGACAGTGGTGTCCATCGGCGCTGCTGCGGTAGCTCCCAATGCGGCGGCCGCACCCGTTGGAGCCCTCACCTTGGTTCCGGTCGCGTCCGCCATTGTGGCAGCCGTCGACGCCGCGCGCGCCTCCACTATGAAGGCTGTGGCAGGCCCGGCCGCAAAGGCTCCCGCCGCCCCTGCTACGAAAGCCGCCGCTGCACCTGCCGCGAATGCTACTGCCGCCTCCACGAAACCCACCGCTTCCTCTGCTCCCGCTGCGAAACCCACCGCCGTCCCTGCCACCTCGGCTATTCCCACCCCCGCGGCCATGGGCGTTCGCGCCTCCACCCCCACTTCCTCGGCGCCTCCCTAACGTGCTGCCGCTTCAGCGGAGGTCAACATGCCCGCGGGCGCAACCCAAGCCGCCTCCGCAGGTGCGGCTCCCCCGTGAGTAATCCTTCTCATACTATTATGTACCCCATTCTCATGAAACCATGGTAGGGTGTGGTGCAACCAACGGACATTTTCGCGCAGGAGAATACCAACAAGCTTTGGAGGTCTATTCTCGCGTCATAAACGAGTTCAGTCGTCGTGTGATGATCGAAACGATCCGTGTCGCGCGATGCAATCGCGCCGCTTGTTATCTCCATCTTGGTAAAATATCGCGCACCTGCAGCAGCTTTCCTCAGAGCAGAACAACTAATGTGTTTTGAGGGGAGTACCAGCGGTGCATCGATAGGTGCCAGATCGTCATGTTCTATATTGGGTCTCCCGCGCCGGTCGAGAAGGCGCAGTACCGACTTCAGCAGGCGACACTAGCGCTAAACGAGATTGACGCGCAGAAACGCGGGCTCGATCCAACTTATCCGGGTCGACCGAAATATAACGTTTTTGTGCGCGTTTTGATTATTTGGTGTCATCTTAATTGCAATGTTCATCACATTTGTTTTTCAGGAACGCGATCAAGCGCAGCTCGGCGAGGTAGCAGAGAGCAGCGCGAAGTTCCAAGACCCCGCCGCCGAGGCGTGCGTTCGGTGTTTCCTATATGTATCAGCTCTGGCTGATGATGGTCAATCCTACATCGCAATGCAGATGTTCTGGACACGATCGTCCCGATTCTGAGTTTCAGTTTCGGTGCCGAGTTTAGCTGGAGTGCGTATGGCATCATGATTGGGACCGGGGAGAAATAAACCACCACCAGATTACACCACAACGCCGCAAGCAGGGATGAACGGCGCCGTCCTCGACTATAGTGTTCGTCCGCAAAACGATTCGTACTGGAAACATTCTGACCATCCCACAGAGAGGTCATGTTCTTGGCGGATCTAGCAGCACAAGTGAGTCCATATCGCTTTCGCAATTCTTCGTATTGACACATGTGCGCAGACGCCATGATCTACACCAGAGGTACCCAAACACCGACCCTCACCTTTCCGTTCTTATCTCGCGCAAAGGCTCGAGCGACGACTTTGACCGCTTTACAAGCTACACCGGCGACTCTGGCTGGGCATGGAAAAACATGCTCCCATATTTCTTGAAGGTCGGTTCAAATGTTCCCTCTTCAAAGGAAATCCCTCGTTGATTACATCGCACAGAACGAGAAATGGGTGCCCCCAGCGGACAACCACAACACCGTGGGCCAGTTCGATCCGGCGGTGCATTCCAAAAACGGTGTCACCTCTGTCTCGCTGAGCGGGTATCCCTGGCCGGACAGCAGCAAGCGCATCATCCAGACGACGAAGGATCTGCCCGACCAGTTCCCGTTTGTCTTGGATATGAACGCAGGAGACAACATTGGGGTCGGTACGTTGCGTTATCACTCCCTCATCCAGCGACCTGCAAATAAAAGTACCCATAACCCCTGAGGCTGGCTGCAAGCGACGATCGACGATGGCGCGCGCAGCAGCTCCGCTACATCGTACCTCGGACCTAAGTACATCTCACGACCCAACCTGCACGTCTTGCTCAACGCGCAAGTGTCACGCGTCCTTCCAAGCTCCAAAAGTTCTTTGCACTTTTCCACCGTCGAGTTCTCGCAGGACCAGATAAGTGCGTATGCATCCATCCCTCATCCGCCACTGGCGTTGATTATTAATTATTTATAATTCCGGCGTGATAGAACTGCACACCGTCACCGCGGCCAAGGAGATCGTCCTCTTTGCCGGAAGCGTCGGGACGCCGCACGTCCTGCTCAACTCCGGGATCGGGAACAAAACGACACTGGAGGGCCTCGGCATCGCGAGCGTGCTGGACCTTCCGTCTGTTGGGCAGAATTTCACGGACCAGCCGGTGGTCAGCAACACCTGGATGGTGAACTCAAACGACACTTTCGAGTCCTTCACGCAGAACGCGACTGCGTTTGCTGAGGTGGGTGGTCTACGATTTACAACGTTGAGAATCATGTTGTGCTAAGTGAATGCGGCAACAGTATCTCACCCAATGGAACGATACGCGCACGGGACCACTGGTCGATACGGTTGCAACCCACATCGCGTACCTCCGGCTCGATTCAAACTCGACCATTTTCGAACAGTTTGAGGATCCGTCCGCCGGGCCCAAGTCGCCTCATCTCGAGTTGTCTTTGAATGTAAGCTCGATTGGTGTCCATTTCGATATCGTTACTTGCTAACGACATGCTGTGTACCGCCCGGTGCTGGGAAGCTGCCCGTCGCACTCCCAGGGCATTTCTTCAGGAGCACCACCGCCGTCGTGTCTCCCGCAAGCAGTGCGCCTCATTTCTTCCTCACCCCACAAACAAGCGTCGTCTCAACCGCACGCAGGGGGCTCCATCACGCTCAACACCACCAACCCCAGTCCGTTCAACGCACCCCTCATCGACCCCGCGCTCTTCGCGAGCGCCTTCGACATGTTCGCCATGCGCGCCGCGATCCGCAAGTCCCAACAGCTCCTCTCCGCGCCCGCATTCACGGACTACGTCCTCGGTCCGGTGGACGCGCTAGGTACGGCGCTAGCCTCCGACGCCGCGCTGGACGCGTACATCCGTGCGACCGCAATTCCCGGGTCGCACTGCGTCGGGGGCGCTGCGATGAGCCCCAAGTACGCGAGGTGGGGCGTGGTGGACCCGGACCTGCGCGTGAAGGGTGTGACGGGGTTGAGGATCGTCGATGCGTCGGTCATGGTGCGTTCTCTTTGAGACGGGATTAATTTTCCGGCTCCCTTGCTGACCAGTGGACTAGCCGTTTGTGCCGAGTGCGCACACAATGGCGCCGACGTATGCTGTGGCGGAGCGAGGGATCGACATGATCAAGTCCAGCTGGGCATAGTTGGTCAATTTACACTAATCGTCGAATTGGAGGCAGTTGTAGAGGCAATTTTCAAGTTGAACCCCTAACTTCGCTCTGAGACTACAGCTTTCCGAGTTGCCAGAAGGCCACGAACAACATTGAACTGGTAAATGAGGTATCTGCATGTCAAATAGATACAGGCAGAAGCCGGCCAGTTCCCGAAGCCTAAGCATTCTTTCATGTACGCTCGCGACTTCAGCCCCAACGACCACCAAATGACATTGTCCGACATGGTCTCATCAAAAAGAGGAATCTGAATCCCCATGGACCCCATGTACTATTACGACCGAGTGTTCACGGCCTGTGCCACAGGACACCAGGTGTTCATGAGTTTATGGATGGGCGTATGGCGCGCAGATGATGTCATACTTGAGCCACGGCCCACCGGAGAGCCACCAAATGCGGCTCTGCACAAGCTCTCTATTCCCTCAGGCCGACGTCACCGAGGAGGACGAGCGCTCGAAGCCGAGTTGCGACGCAGCGAAACCGCGGCTCACGCCCTGGTGCGTGTCCTGGACCGGATCTTCCGGGAGGACAAGGACGCGGTGGGTATGTTATTCTCGTGGCCGTCAGTCACATTCTGAGCTATTAACACAAATAATCGTGTTCTCCGGATCGTCAACGGACTCCTGCGCGCTGGGCCGCGCTTTCGATAAAAGGTACAGTGCGCTTTTTTCTTTTTTTTCTTTGGAACGGGTCATAATATCGCGCCTTCCCTTCTCTAGGCGTCCGGCCCGTTGTTGTCAAGGCTACGAGGTCCGCATAGAGCTCCTTCCTAGAAAGATTTTCAATCAAGAATACGCGCGATGCGGGGATTACTTCGACCATGACCTCGAGGCTTCTGCTTCTCAATTCCGATTTTATTGTACTCTTGATCGTCCCTCTCTCAGATTGGATTGAAGTCTGGACGAGCCGGGTCGGGTGGACGTCGATCACTGCATTAGGAATGCAAGAAGCGAAGCACGCGCGCATTCAAACCACGTTCCCTCGAGGCAATCTGCACTGTTAGTCCTTCTGCCTGATAAGTAATATAATTCGACGCATGAACATGTGAACCACGTCACCTCAATCCAAAATCGAGGCGGGCTTCGCCGAGGAGGTCGAGCTCTACGAAGCCGAGGCGCGCGAAACCGCCTGATCGGGACTTCCATTGAGAGCGAGGATGGGCATAGCAATGGCGATGGCGACGCGTTGTGTATGTGCATCGGTGTATTCGTCCGACGTTCTTTCTTCCTGAATTGTTAACACACAAACAGGCGTCTCCATTTCCGCCGACGGTGGATTCCTGCGCGCGGTGGTCGGTTCTAGATATGCGCTTCCGACGCGAGGTACGGCGTTTTCCCCCTCTTTCTTGAACGGGTCCATATTCCATTCTCAGTGATCGTTCCTCTCCTAGAGTAGATGGAAATTTGGATGAATCGGGTCGGGTGGACGTCGATCCCTGCAATTGCAATGCGAGAAGCAAAAATACACCCGCATTCGACGTTCCCTCAGGCCGACTTCACCGAGGACTGTACGAGCTCACACGAGAAGCAGCGCGAAACCGCGGACCACGCCGTCGTGTTCGTCCTGGGCCGGATCTCCGTCACGAGGGCAAGGACGCGTTGGGTATGTGCATTGGTTGACTCTGGGGTCCGACCTTCGTTCTGAGTTTTTAGTTGCCACACCCCCACATCTATGGTCCACGGCGGGATCATCAACAGATTCCTGCCGCGCGGCGCCGGCTCAGATATACGCTTCCGACAAGAGGTATGTGCGGTGTTCTTTTTTTGTGCTTCTCGAACGGATTGATCATATTTCGACCACGATTCAATGCTTCTGAAATTCGATTGTCCGAGCTGTTACTGACCTGTAGTTGACTCACCCACCGTCGTATCCATTACAGCCCACGGCGGGATCCTCGGTGGCTTCCTCCACCCGCTGGGCCGGCCCCGATATGCGCTTCCGACGGGAAGTATTTGCGGTGTTCTTTTTTATTTCCTCCTTCTTTTTCTTTTTCACCTTTCTTGAGCGCGTCTAATAACGCGACCTTTTAGGCGTTCGGCCCGTTCTTGAAGCCACGAAGTCGAAGTCCCGTTAAGGTCCCTTCTTTCTTAGCTAGATCTTCACTCAAGAATGGATGGTTGCGCGCGATGGGAATTATTTCGACCACGACCTCAGGGCTTCCAAAATTTGATTCTTGATTGTCCCGGATTGGACGAGTCGGATCAGACGCGCCCATCGATAAACATCTCGTCCTCCCGCTTTCCTTTCGCGCGAGACGCGCTATTGGCGCCATTGGCTGCTCCTCCGCGCGCGGTCACGCGAACGATCGAAGATGCGCTGCAAGACGCCAACGCAAAAACGTGGCTGGCTCAAAATCGCAAGTTGCTTTTTTTTTGCTGCCCTCGTGCGCGTCCGCACAGTGCACCACGGAAAAGTGTGGCAGAATTGACGTACTTCCGGGCGTTCCATCGTTCATGTGAGTCCTCGGTGTTCGCTTTTTCTCGCCGCAAAGAGCAGGTAATAGGCGGACCCTAACTATTCTCCCCAGATTTAAAACTCCCTACCATTTGAGCCTCACCGCATCCCCCGTCCTTGAATTCTACATCCTTTACACAGGAATTTTCATCACTATGCGTTTGTTCCCTGACGATTCCAAAGAGGCTCAGGCGTACAAAACGGTCCGCTTCCCTGACCTGTCGCGCCGATGTATATCCCGCCGACGACGTTCTCAAGATGATGAAACCCTCGACGGAAAAGGTCAAACTCACGCACGAGCTCCTCGTCGACGCCGCTTTGTTTAAGGTTCGTTGCTGTCCGCCCCTACACTGCTATTTCTGCTGACGACACCGGACCAGGCCGCCGAGGCGTACGAGAAACACTGCATAGAGAACGACGGCAAGCCTCAGACCCTCGAAGAGGCAAAGACGTTCATTTTCGGCTGCGTGGGTGACTTCGTCGACGACATAGTCAAGACCATAGGCGTGCGTACAACTCTCACATTACATCCATCCTCGCTATCTCAACCTGGCTTGGTCTTCCCGTATCTCTAGTTGAATGCCATCGACAACGCGAAGGCAAGCCGCGATGGTGAGTCGCTCTCTTCGTCTGGTGTCAATGTATCGCTCATGTTCATCTTCTAGCTCAGAAGAAGCTCAACAATACGGAGGTTATTGAGTAGTCAGAATCGAGAAATAAATTGTATAACGCCTTGAATCCGATGCATTTTTTGAACCAAACTTTGAGTCAAGAAGAAACAAGTGAATCAGTAAAACGGGGAATATTTGTGGAATGTGTCAAGATATGGTTGGATAGGTGCATTACTTAATACTTGTCGTATGAAGCTGTGGATATCAAGCCCATCATGCGCGTGACTTAATTGGCACATGCATGCCTTCGTATTCATTCTGGCTCGGACCGACTGTCATTTATGTCATCCCACCTGTTTGATCGGCGTCCTACATTTCTGGGCTCATGGGAGACTGCAGGCTTGAAACCAGGGGACATCTCCATCCCCCCGCCGAAATCCAACACCTTCAACGCAACCGGTTCCTTTCCTCATATACATCAATAGAGGGTAGCGCATATTTCTCCTTCGTTATGCCATGTTTCTCCAAGCAGGCACAAGGGATCGGAATCCGAATCGAAATGCAAGTAGCTTCCGTGGTCTTCCCTTATTTCGGGAACGTTGAGCGAAGTCTTCTTCCCTGGTGTTTTGTTTTTCTCCTCATTACATCTGTTTCTCGAGGTGGTCCGGCGTTTCTTGGATTCGACACTCAACTTTCACGGTGTTCCTTGGATCCTTGCAAATTAAAGGATTGCGACACGGTCGCCCTCGGGCATGGGGATGGTACGACGATACATGTACTCACCATCCAAAAGTCTGAATCACGAAGTAAAGACCGGGGAGGATTTGACAAAGTCCCATTCTGTCCCACCAAGACAGAAGATATTGTTGGGCTTTCGAGGCGTTTCTTCCTCTCGGATCGTCACCTTTCTTCTCATTCGGTTGAATATTGAGGTAAAGTAGGTAGCCTTTACATAACTACATACAAAGCAGCTTCGGGAATCATGGTTGGCATATTGAGAAGTGGGGAGTAGGTCGGCTATTTCTGGGGAAGTCCGTTATCGAGAGCAATTCCTACGAAATTTCGTCAAACTTACCGTGTTTACCTTAGGGATTATCCGGTCACTCTTTATTGAAGGAAAATGTGTATTATAACAGTTACAGGACTATGCAGTTTTGTAATAAACGAATAAAGGGAGGTATCTAATTGTGTAACAGCCTTCACATACTGCGGTGGATATTCTCCTCGGAATCTATCCCAATTCTTCTGAAGTAAACTCTACTGCGAGCAGATCGAGAAAGATACAGCGAATCTTGTTTCGCTAAAGGCCTTTTCTATTCAAAAGCAGCAGTGCAATAGCATGAGTATCATATCATCCACCGCAAGGTGAAGTCCGCCGCACTCACAGAAACCGCCGAACGATCTCAGAGATGTTGAACATGGCTATTAAGTTCTTTCTGGCCGCATCGCTATTCCTTTCGCGGCAGAATTACATCATCTACCGCAAGATGAAGCCCGCCGCACTCGCAGTTTCACCATACAGAAACTGCCAGGGATGTGAACGTGGCTATCAAGTTCTCTTTGGCCACATTGCCATTCCTTTCGCGGCAGAATTACATAAAAGTTTCGGAAACAGGAATAAATGTCGCATTGCTATTAGCAGGAAATCGGCTGGTAGGGAGAAAGGGATATGCACTCACTTAGTTGATTAATACGATCATCTTTGTCAGTACTCGTAATCTTGTCTGCGTCCATAGGATCTAAGGAACGAAAGAGAAAATCAGACGAAGGGGTACAATTAGCGTCAAATGAGTCTGTTGGAGTTCTTTGCTTTGAGGATCTTAGCTGACCTTTGGTTAAGCGCCAATCAAAGTTCTGCCGACTCACGTTCTTCTCAGCCCATGCTACAATGGACCTCAAGCAATCACAAGTGTTGGGTCGAGCGTTCAAAACTTCTTCGTCGGCAGCACGCTGCCCTTTCTCCACACCCCGAACACTGTGCTCGTTCTGTCTGCGGACCATGAGCAACTGATTGCTGATTGTGCGGATTCGGGACATTCTCAACCCTATCTGATATCCTTCATTTATAAGTGAGTATCGCACATCCCATCGCAAAATCATATTGCAGAAAAGTAACTATTTCGGAGAACACAGTTGTCAATCCTCCCTAAAGCTGTTTAATGCATTCCTGCCAGCTGGTCCCATCAACAAAATGATTAAAATCCAACTTTGTCACCCCTTCAGAGTAGATAACCAGCGAATTCCACGGCAGACATAGACCATCACGAAGGTATGGTGGAACCCAAAGGATGTGTTCCGATGATGAATTCATTATCCATCCATCTGTAAAACGCGGATGGTTCCCCCAACTTTCCAGAGATTGATCAACCTATTTGGTGTAAGGTCAGTGTATGCGACGAAGAGATGAAATCCTTGCATACCTCCCATACCCGAATACTTGTGTCATCTGATCCGGAAACAATTTGCTTGCCATCGGGTGAAAAGGCAACAGATGTGACCTCCTTACTATGTCCTTCAAAAGCTGCTACCAGTGCACCACTCTTGACATCCCAGACTCGAACTGTCTTGTTGTCTGACCCTGACACAAGATGAGTACCATCAGGTGAGAAGGCAACACACTGAACATGAGTGTGGCCTTCAAGTCGCTGAACCAGGAGCCCAGTGTTTGTATCCCATATCAGCACTACAGATCTCGATGGTGATGCAACAATTTCTCCATTGGGGGAGAAAGCAGCGGGAGAACCAATAGAATAGAAGAAGTCACGGTTTTTGTTGTCAATTTCAACAACCCGACTACTGCCACCAGCTTGGAAATGCCATACTTTTAATCTTTGGTCTGGAGTTTGTGATAAAATCTGTTGGCCATCTGGCTGGAAACCCACACAGCGAACACGCCCGATATGCCCTTCAAACATGTCTGAAACTATGTCACCAGAGCTGGAGTTTACAACCCGAATCATGTTCTCTGTGGAGCCCACAATTATATGACTGTCATCTGGCGAGAATCCTATATAACAGGACTGTGCTTTCAAGGGCTTAACAAGGACATCACCGGTTTCATTATTCCAGATATATAGGTTCCCGTTTATGTCACCTGATACGATGCGCTTGCCATCTGCAGATATTGCCACACTTTCAGATGAGATCCCCCAAGTGTGCTGCAGTGGACCAGTGACCAGGGAACCAGTTTGAGCATTCCAAACTTGAACTGTTTGGTCGTGTGACCCTGACACAATCCACTGTCCATCTGGGGAAAACAACACAGATTTAATTGTATCTGTATGACCTGCAGATTGTTCAATAGTTCCGGCAGTAGCAGCTTCAACATCCCAGATTCGTATGCTTGTATCTGTTGTTCCCACTGCAATATGCTTGCTGTTTGGTGAGAAAGCAACAGAGTTCACCCGATAAATCCCAGTATGTTTCAGTGGACCTGCAACTAACTCCTTGGTTGTAAAATCCCATATATGTAATGTGCCAGTCATAGATCCCCCTGCAATGTGCTTGCCATTGGGAGAAAAGACAACACAGGTAGGTGCAGGAGCATCCCCGGAGCACGCTGGAAACACATCACTATAGCCAGTGACAAAATCCCAAATCTGTAAGGTTCTACTACCCCAGGCGCTAGAAACAATCCACTTCCCATCTGGAGAGAAGGCAACACAAATGATGGCTGAACTATGCCCGTTAAATGGTCCAGCTACCTGAGCTTGTGTTTTCATATCCCAAACCCGCACAGTGTTGTCATCTGATCCAGATGCTATCTGCTTGCTGTTTGAGGAAAATGCTACGGAATTGACAGACTCAGTGTGTCCCTCAAATACAGCAAACATTTTGGAAGTCATTGGATCCCAGACCTGTACATTTGTTTTAGATCCACATGCAAGCCACTTTCCATTGGGCGAGAATACAACAGATTGGGGAGATTCTCCAAATGGCCCACCAATGGGGACCCCTGTTTGTGAATTCCAGACTTGCATGGTCTTTTTGCTGATAGACACAAGATGACAGCCATCAGGTGAGAATGCAACAGTAGACACATGTGAGGGGTGCTTGATGCACATGACTTCAGTGCCGGTTTCTGAATCCCATACCCGCAGTGTTTTATCTGAGGAGCCTGAGGCAATCTGTTTGCCATCTGGAGAGAACACTACTGACCACAGAGAGTCAGTATGTCCATGTAAAACTTTAAGAAGTCCTGGCCAATTGCCACCAAGGGGTCCAGTCCAGCATAGTGTCTGCGGTAAGGACGAAGCAAACTGCTTGTAGACCAAGGATGCTTGAGGCGAGAATGGGAGGGCAGAAATATAGATATGGGGTGCTGCCTGTGCAATTACTGGGGAAAAAATGCCAAGGAATCGAATTGCATCTGCTAGAAGATCCTGGAGGCCCTGATCTGCTTCCTGCAATGGGGGTCAGTCCCAACAAATAATAATAAAAGGCTGATTTTGGCCTACCTCAATGCAGTTCTGGATGCCTTTCAAACTTTCAGTGGCACTCGGCACCTGGCCAAGCAAACTCAGAACCTCGAGCCAATGGAGAAATTGATTATTCATGAAGTGCTTCAACTCAGAAAAAATTTCATCATCAACCTCTGTGGCTTGTAGATGGTGTGCCCAAAAAAGACTGGCATATTTAAGTTCAGCCGTAATGTGAGTTGCGATCCGATCAGAGAGATCTGGAACATCTATATTGAGTATGTGTGAGTTCTCCAGTTTGCAAATGTTGAAGCAGAGCTGTGAGTTGAGGATTTTTAGGCACCCCAGAACCAGAGACTTGGACTGGATTTTTGGATTGACATACCAGGGGTGGCCACTGGAGCGATCAGAGGTGAGGTAATCACTGAATGATGCATGGAGAATACGAGCAGTGGTCCCAGAACTCCATTGCACAACACAACCAAGATAGTCCAGGATGTCTGCAGATCTCCCATTTCTGAAGGATAAGAGTGCATCAATTGTCTCAGCAGTTAGGAGTACTCTGCTTAAGACAAGTGCCCCCAAGACCAAGCGACCATCCTGTGCAAAGGTTTCGTTTAACATGTTTGACCAGTCTGCGGAGTGTTGAAGTGCTATTTTGTATAGCTCATCAAGATTGTTGGCCACCCTAGCATCCAGTATAGTTTCAAGTCTTTCTTTTGCATCAAAGCCTCCGATGAAGTTACATGATGTGGAAGCCCAAATAAACAGTCCACCAGAATAGTCTGCCAAGGTTTGAATGGTAGACTGGCCTGGCCAGTCTGGTTCGAGGCTTCGTTGTGACCGGCTGATATCACACATCCTTTTATCTATATATACAATAATATCCTGTTTTGTGGCTCCTGTTGTAATGTCAAGCTGCATTTCTTTGATGTGTGCTTGTCCATAGAACTGGCTGGTAATATCAGACCCTGGCCGACTGGTCACAAGAAAGCGGAAGATAGGTGGTAGCTTTGGAAACTCCGTTACAAGCAGGGAAAGCAGACCCTTACGAGAATTGGGATTACCACATTCATCCAATGCATCCAGAATGACAATAATTGGCCCCAAAACTTTCCCCTGGGCAGCATTAAGAGGCTCCAGCAAAAGCTTCTTGAACTGTAAATGGAGTGGTGCACCGACAATTGTTGGTGCTTGTGTCAGAGCAGAAGCAATAGCTGTTCTGAAATGTGGATTTGACTGAGCAATCCAATAAGCAAGAGTTTTGATGACCCCATTGGGGCTACTGGCTTCAGGGATGTTTCGGTCAAAAAATAAGAAAGCCCCGAGACGGATGTGAAAGTAGTCAGAGATGGTTGTTGATATTGTACTCTTCCCAGAGCCAGCCACACCATGAAGCCAGAGGATATTCTGAGTATCTGATGGTGTAGTGAGCCACTCGGTGATCCCTTCCAGGACATCTTGACGTGTACCAGGGAGACAAGTACTATGCTCAGATCCGTCTACTTGGAAGGGGTGCAGGTTATCTAACTTGACTGATTGCACTACACATAATCAATACATCAGAATCCACCTGCAAATCAGGTGCATACCAAGATACTCTGTATCATCCTTGATGGCAGCAGAGAAAATCACAGTTTGGAGTCCTATCCCGCGGTCGAAATCATTCTTGAGCTTGAGCAATGCTGTGGTAAGGTCATCGATCTTTTGACTTGTGTTGGTCCAATTGTTTCGAACAAGCCGGCCTAAACAAGCAGTTAAACACCAGTAAAAATATATACAGGATTCTGTACCTCCAAACCCATGTCCTGTATATTCGCGGATGAATAAAGCACACTCGAATGTCCGCTCGAGGATTGCTGTGACAACATCTTCCAGGTGTTTGATTCTGTGGGACAAAGTGTCCACATCCCCGACAAAGGCATAGACCTCAGCCATTGTCTGGCCAAGCTCCAGGACCTTATCGTCTGTTTCCCGTTGCTCCTTCACAACCTTGATACACCTTTAGATCATTTTAGAGTGATATAATATGAGTTGGTTACCTCATAAACAGCGGTCAAAATCTTCCATGCGGCCGTAGCATAAGGATTGATCTTGGAAGCCAGGTCGATTGAAAACTAAAAATTAAGGCAATCATGCGCACCGTGCTAAGTTTGTCCCCAATTTCGATGATGACCTCCAGCTTTGACATCACCGTTTCTATAGCTGACGAGAATGTGTCTGTGCCCGATGCCGCATTCCCGGATCCGAACCCCCGGGCAGAAGCGATGTTCTCGGTGCCAACAATGACCCTCTTGACCTCCTCAGGTGTGGCATTTTTCATTCTCACTGACAACGTGCCAGCTGACTTGCCTTTGGACTTGCCCTCAACGCCAACAAGTTCAAGATCCGCGGCTAAACGAAAATTAGCCTCGGCGCAGCAATTATCGGTCGGGCAAATTCACCTTGCGACTCGGAGCCCACCGCGCTACACAGGCTAAGTAAGTCGCCTAGCTTGATATTGACGGAGCCGAGGGGTGGATCCTTTAGCAGAGAGTCATGCAGCACCATCATCAGTATCATCGCTGACGGCTTTTCGGACGAGCTGTTGGTGCAAACGTTCACGGATTACGCCCCAAAAAGGAAGGACGGGACTCACATCTTGAACTCGTGATCCCACACGGGGTCGATTGTTCTCTTAATCGTTCGAGTTCGCCCTATTACCTTGTCATCGAGGGATATCTTGACGTAGAGACTGGGCTTCTTGCCGTGCACCATGGTGTTCCATTGGATCCCGTGAGCGCTTTGGACTACGATGCTCGAATGTCGGCGGAACGTGAAACGAAACAGGTACGACTCACCAGAGAGCAGGTGGGGGAGCGACATGGTAGTGCCAGCGTAACGAGGGTCCAGCACGTGTGGTGTCGTATGGGTCCATGTGTATTATGGCAACCTAGTTGACGTGGGAATTCCCTCTCACGTTTTCTCAGCGTCTCAATTCGCGGCAGCACTCAGGAATGGGAAGCGTGTCCCTCCGGAAGACGAAGCACTCGGACCCGACGAGACCTTGCAACCAACGATTAGCGGAGGAACTCCTGAGCTTCAGCCTTTCGGTCAGAGCGCGAAGAGAACCAAGAGTGAGGCCGACTCGGCTGCTGTAAAAGTACAAAGTGGCGCAAGCGCATACAGTAAGTTTGACACCGTTTGACACAAATCAATCAAATCAGAACTTTTCCGCCCAGGTCCCGGAGGTTGTCCAGTACCGCCAATATAAAATCGATTTGGGCCAGACAGGTGGACCCATGAACAGCATCTAATTTGTTTGCAGAAAGCGTTGGCGCTAATTCGGCAAAGGAGAGCCGAATCACACGCCGTGCCTCGGGTCACTCGGAGACCGACGCTTCAAACTAAGATTAATCTCGTACCTCGATTAGTCGCGGTCCCAATCACTGAATCAGCGCATCGCATCGGCTCGGCAATACAACGGCTTGTTCAGTTTGGCTTGAATACACACCTTCGGCGTTCGTATTTGGACTTCCAGACGCGAGTACAAAGCATACTGCATACTGAATCTCCCGCCACCTTGGATTCTGCAAACTCTGCCGCAATTCTACCCGAAGTCTACCATCATTCTGTCGTTCTTCTCTCGCATCAATTCTACCCGAGTTCTATGCGGGACTCTACGGTAGAATTGATCCCAACGGATTGAACGCTCTCGAACAGGTGAACTTGGCGGTAAATGATGCCATCTGATGGTAAGTTGATCGCCCGTAAAATACCGTAAAGTTAGCCCGCCAAGTGAAAGGGGCGATCAAAGTTAAAGTTAGGTTTCACAAGTTACTTTATTCACTCTCGATAATCAATGATCTCCGGGATCTAGGCATTATCTGCCCACGTCCGTTATAACGGAAATTGCTGTTCTTTTGAATCTTTCCTTCGCCACCTCCAAGGATCTTTGTCAACTTCGGTAGCATATCTTGAATTCCTGCTTGCATCTCCGCTCGCACTCTTGCTCGGACTAGGTTCTGCTGATGGTTTTGTCGGGATGGAATGATAATACTCACCCGCTCGAACCATCCCTGCCTATGTAGGTCTCTGAGGATATGAATCACGATAACTGACGAACTTACTCGCAAGCTTTACGAGGACAGGGTCGATTCATCAATTGAGCTCACAGTAACTATTTGGACTTGGTTCATCCGTGGCGCATTAGACAGAAATTCGGCGGGATCACCTAGACATTCGAACTACTCCGCTAAGTGAATAAAACTGCAATCGATGCATTGGTTAGTCTTATTGGAACATGTGCCTGCATATGATAATGAGGCTGCGCCGGGCGCCCAGACCCTCCACCGTCTGAGCGACGGCGAGGGAACCCGGAAATGACCTTGGGGCCGGTCTCAGAGCCTTGGCGGCTGAATTCGAGTAATTCGGCCAAGGCCTCAAGGTTGGTCTCCGCCCCAAGCTTCATGCGCGACATCGGACAGCCTGTAGTCCGAGCCTGATCACGGAACTTGCGCGCGCAAGCAAGAAGCCCTGAAGCAGATCAAGGAAAGTACCACTGAGCGTACCCTATTATGCTTGGGGCGAGCGCCAAGCCGGCGTCGAACGGGCTCAATCGACGCCGCGCGCGCGGAATCAACCCACTGGTTGCGAACTATGGCCACTTCGTGGAAAGTACATACCGACGGGATTCCATGTCGCTCTGGTCAGGTATGACCAGGGAATGTTCAGAAAATAAGATATAGAATTCCTCTGAGTCCTCCACAGTGCAAATCGAGTATAACAGGGTCATAGTTGATTTTAGTTTTTTTGGCGGCGTTTCTATCAGCCTCTCTCCGTAGGAAAGTTTCACGCAGGCCCTCGTGGGGCCTGATCGGATGGGGGCCCAGAAACGTTTCTAGAGTGATAACAGTTTCCATAACCTACTGGTATAAGGATCGGGACGAGAAAATGAAAACGATGACAAGCTAGACGCTCCGAGTCTCTACTTGATTAATTTAAATCCAATGCAATGCAAACCGCTCGGCTCCTTATTTACTGAAATTATTCCGAGTCTCGCATGCATTTTTACAAATGTTAAACGCAGATGAATTCTGTCCCAGATAAACGCAAGGAAGGAGGAAGGGACGAACTAAATCCACATGCACCCACTCGCCGCTGTATCGCGCCCAGTTCCGGCCATCTACGACCCATACACACGCCATCAGCAAACGGAGTCCCGAATTGTAGTGCATTACAGGGCAGAAAAGGGGGGAGGACTCACGCAGACGGCTCGTCAGCAGCGTCGGGCAAGCCATGAGCGCGGCGGCGTCCCCCGCGATCGAGTGCCGCACTGGTTGCTGTAGGTGTTGGCGTTGACCACGCACGAATCGCACGTGCACGGGCGCGGGATCGCTCTCGACGTTGTCGAAATCGAACGCCGAGAACTGACAAAGGCGTCCAGCGCCTCGCTGGTTTGGTGCACGCCGGTCTGTCGGGAGTATTAAATTAGCTTATGAGTTTGTACCGGGGTTTACCCGAAAAACCGAGGAAGGAGGAGGAGGAATACACACCGGATTCAGCGCGGTGCGAGCCCATGAACGGCCCGCCGTCAGCGCGCGCGTCTGCGAGATGTGCTTCGCCAGCGGGGCGAACAGCGCCGTCTGCGGCCTGTCCCAGAGGAACGTCAGCGCCAAAGGCGTGCTAGGCGCGGTGGCGTCGCCGAGCGTGCTGTGGAGCGCGTCGAGGTCCGTGCCGGGCAGCGCGTCCCAGATGTTCGCGCGTACGAGCCCGCGAGGGGACACGATGAGGCGCGTGGCGTAGACGGTGCACTCGCGGTAGAAGCGCAGGCGTGGGAGGTGCAGCAGGGGGAGGCTGCCTGGGCCCGGGAGGAGCGCGGATGAGGTCGAGGTGCGTGAGCTCGCGGTGGCGGTTGAGGAAGGAGGAGAGGAGGGGGAGTAGGTGCCCGTGTGGTAGGTGGAGAACGCGTGGAGGTTAGGCAGGAAGTTGGGGATCCGGAGGTACAGGTTCTCGAGGTTGCTGAGAGTACGTAGACCTTTTTTGAGGGGAAATATTAACGTAGTCTCTTTGACGAGTTTCAATTACACGCAACGGAGAGGGATAAAAGCCAGACTCAGAACGGTGAATCCAATGACGCTGAACAATTGGGACACCCTGCAAAGAGCCGTCTTGTCGTCTGGTGCATCCACCGACGCGGCGATCTCGTGGAGGATCTCTACAGGGACAGAGTTCAAGATGCATCCGCGGAAGCCATGGGGGGAACAGGAGAGCACTAGTACTGGTCACTGCGGCAGTGATAAGGCTCCAACCTTTTGTTTTCCGTGTATAGATCTGGACAAAATAAAAGGAAAAGGTTTTAAAAGGTTTATAAACCGTTTAAAACTGTTTATAAAAGGTATTTTTGGCGGGCATACATGTCGGCACAGGAGCCGCTTCACTGCGTCAGCCGCGCTCCGGCTTCTCGGCACCATCCAGCACTAATTGTCGAAGTTGGTTTGGTCATGGTATTTCAACCAAGTACATTATTTCTCAGGTAAGTTTTCTTCACACAGGGCGCATAAACCTTCCCCCAGTTTATTGGGCTTTTTTCCGACTATGGGGATCCCGTATCTAGCCTCTCGGCAGGTGAGGCCGAAGGTGCCGTAAAAACTACGGTACGTACGTACGGGACCCGTCCCATTCCTGCCTCTCTGATCGATATTTACATACGTGTATGGCCGTAGCGTAACAAAAATACGTCGCAAAAAATACGTCGTGAGCGTATTACGGCCGGTTTGATGTCCTAGCCGCGCTCAACAGTAAGGTTGGTCATGTGTACAACCGCGGGTACCGCAAGGCCAACCCGCACCCGTACCCGCCAAGACCGTACCCAGCGCGGGTCGGGTATCAAACCCATACGGGTAAACCCGCGGTTCCTCAACCACCCGCGGGTTCTCCAACCCGTCAGGTTTACCTGCCGAAATCAAGCAGAAAATCAGTGTATTCTGTGCTGTTGAATGACTACTTTTCCACACTCACAACATCTTTGTCACTGTCCAACTCAATTATCTCAGATGGCTTGCACTTCAACTTGGTTGGTGTCGACCAATTCCTTGATGTCAAGAGGGTTTTCTGGCCTGAGGAGCCCAGGCATATGTGACGTCGAAAATGCTAAGGCATTTGACCTGTCCAGTCGAGGTCACTTGCACTGGATTGGGTGCCACGGAGGCCCATAGAGAAAACCTTGTAACCTTGTTAAAAATGTTTTATAAACCATTTAGACCCTGGAGTAGAATAAAAGGAAACGGAAACGGTTATAACCGTGTATAAACGTTTATACACGGAAAAGGTTGGACCCTTAGGCAGTGAAAGCGGTCATGATCGACATGGCGACTAGGATACGCGAGCGACGCGTGAGGTCACATCACGCGAGTGATCCAACTTATGAAAAGCAACCTTCGTCGGGAACGCCCGAGCAGCCGACGTAAGCAAGGTGTGGACCGCCGAGGTGCTTTGGTGGCGGCGACGGCGGTTATTCCGCTCCCGGATAGACAGTACGTCACTCTTGCGCCCTGCACACCAATGACATCACATTGACCGGTTTCCCCGTCCCGGCTCAGCGCGTTCTTGTCCTCGAGGTAATTTATTTGCTTCTTCTTCTTCTTACCTTCTAATAGCAATGCAACTAACGCGCTGCTGAATTATTTTAGACCTGTTGCGATTGGTGAACCACGCGCAGCTAGAAGACCGCGTTCCCTCAGGCCGACGTCGCCGAGGACGAGCACTGGAAGCCGAGGCGCGGTGCGCCGGTGCCGCGAAACCGCGGCCCATGCCCTCATGCGTGTCCGGGACCGGATCTTCCGGGAGAACAAGCACGCAGTGGGGATGTCATTCTCGTGGCCGTCAGTCACATTTTGAGCTATCACCACAAACAATCGTGTCTATCCGGATCGTCAACGGACTCATGTGCGCTGGGACAAGAGGTAGAGTGATCTTTTTCTTTCTTCCTTTTTTTGAACGGGTCATAATATTGCGACTTCCCTTCTTTAGGTGTCCTGGCCGTTATTGTCAAGGCTACGAGGTCCGAATAGAGCTCCCAAAAAGATCCTCAAGAATACAAGAATACTTCGACCATGACTTCAGGGTCTGCTTCTCAACTTCGACTCTATTCCACTCTTGATCGTCCCTCTCCCACATTGGATTCGAGTCTGGACGAATTGGGTAAGGTGGACTTCGCGCTTCTTTCTTCCTTCCTTGTGAACGGGTGATAAAATTGCGAATTTCTCCAGACGTTTTGCCCCTTGTTAACGTCGTCGGAGCCACGAAGTCCGGAAGGAGAAGGAATTAAACCTATCCTGAAATGCAGCCAATGACATCATCTGACGCGGCGCCTTGCTCGAGCCTCTCTCGATTCACCTCAATGCCGCTCGTTGCAGCCTCCCACGTGGCCACTGTGAATACGTTGACTTTTTTTTAAAATGACTACAAGTTACGCCGCCGATGCCAACATCAGCCGCGGCAATTTCGGCCGCGGGTCGATTAGGACATCCGGGTCGATTCGGGTGACGTACATTCTTCCTTGAACACCTCCACCCTGCATCTAATGCCCATGTGCTTCCTGCTCCTGTTCCGGTAATTCAACTTGGCGTCCGAGCCAATTAAGTACACTCAAGAGCCATACCCTCCGAATATCTTCCGGTGTCTCTGGGCGCCCTGGTCCGATGCATTGATTGAGGTTCAAGATCTCGCAAGACTTTACTTTGGGCCGCTCAAAACTGTCGGACTTGGAGACACCTCAGACTACCAACGCGCAAGTGCAGCGCGAACCTCATCGAGTAAGTACAAATCCTCAACGCTGCAAACTTCTTCAACTTCCACCGAATACGCCGTCAACGTCGACTCAAGGCTCAGATCTGGTAATGATATCTACGAAACGAAACAGAATGTCCTGCAGCCCCGTGACGCACGCGATGCAGACCAATGTGATCACATTCTACGGTCTCCCGACCCAGCGCGTTGTTGTTGTCCTTGAGGCAATCTGCACTGTTAGTCCTCCTGTCCGATAAGTAATTTAATTCGACGCATGAACATGCAAACCACGTCACCTCAATCCGAAATCGAGGCGGGCTTTGCCGAGGAGGCCGAGCTCTACGAAGCCGAGGCGCGAAACCGCCTGATCGAGACTTCCGTTCCGAGCGAGGATGGGCATGGCGATGGCGATGGCGACGCGTTGTGTATGTATGTGCATCGGTGTATTTGTCCGACGTTCTGTCTTCCCGAATTTTAACACACAAACAGCCGTCTCTATTACCGCCTTTCTGCGCGCGGTGGTCGGTTCTAGATATGCGCTTCCGAGGCGAGGTACGGTGTCTTCCCCCTCTTTCTTGAATGGGTCCAAGAACGGGTCATGATATTGCGAACTTCTCTAAACGTTTTTCCCCTGCTTGTCAAAGCCTTGAAGCTCGCATAGAGCTTCTTCCTCGAAATTGATCTTCAAATTGGGATTACTTCGACCACGACCTCAGGCCTTCTGCTTCTCAAGTTCGATTCTATTCTTGATCGTCCCTCTCCGAGAGTAGATAGAATTTTGGATGAATCGGGTCGAGTGGATGTCGATCCCTGCACTAGCAACGCGAGAAGCGAAACACGCGCACATTCGGCGTTCCCTCAGGCCGACTTCACCGAGGACTCTACGAGCTCTGGGAGCCGAGAAGCAGCGCGAAACCGAGGCCCACACCGTCGTGCTCGTCCTGGATCGGATCTCCGTTACGAAGACAAGGATGCGTTGGGTATGTGCACTGGTTTATTCTTGGGTCTGACCTTCGTTCTGAGTTTTTAGTTGACACACCCACACACTCACAGTCCACAGCGGGATCATCAACAGATTTTTGTCCGCTGCGTTCGACAAGAGGTACGTGCGGTGATTTTTTTTTTGTGCTTCTCGAACGGGTTGATCATATTTCGATCACGACCTCAATGCTTCTGAAATTCGATTGTCCCTGGGCTGTTAGTAACCCGTTAGTTGACTCACCCACCGTCGTATTCATCACAGCCCACCGCGGGATCCTCGGCGGCTTCTTCCACGCGCTGGGCCGGCCCCGATACGCGCTTCCGACGAGAGGTATGTTCGATGTTCTTTTTTATTTTTCTTCTTTCTCTTTCTTTTTCACCTTTCTGTAACGCGTTTAATAACGCGACGTTCCTTCTAGGCGTCCGGCCCGTTCTTAAAGCCACGAAGTCGAAGTCCCTTCCTTCCTGGCCAGATCCTCAATCAAGGATAGATGGTTGTTGCGCGCGATGGGAATCATTCGACGACTACCTTAGGGCTTCCAAAATTCGATTCTTGATTGTCCCAGATTGGACGAGTCGGGTCAGAGGTCGATCAGATGCGCCCATCGATAAAAATCTCGTCCTCCCGCTTTCCTTTCGCGCGAGACGCGCTATTGGCGCCATTGGTTGCTCCTCTGCACGTAGGCGCGCGAACTATCGAAGATGCGCTGCAAGGCCCCAGCGGAGAACGTGGCTGGCTAAATATCGCAAGTTGCCTTCTCCTTGCCGCCCTCGCGCGCATCCGCACCGTGCACCACGGAAAAGCGTGGCAGAATTGACTGTACTTCTGGTGTTCCATCGTTCATGTGGGTCCTCGGGGTTCGCTGTTGCTCGCCGCAGAGAGCAGGTAGGCACTGATCAGGCGCCGCATCCAAGGGACCCCAACTATTCTCCCCGGGTTCAAAATTCCCTACCATTTGAACGTCACCGCACCTTCACTTTCAAATCCTCCACACGCGAATTTTTACCACTATGGGTTGGTTCCACCGCAAAAATTCTGACGACGCTAAGGCGCATAACACGGTCCGTTCTTACTCTAGCAATGATATATATCCCGCTGACAACGCCCCGAATCTGTAGGTGACCACCGCCCCCAACAAGGCCACCCTCTCCTCCGCGCACATCGCCGCTGCTGCGTCGTACGAGGTTCGTGGCTCTATACCCCTATGTTGCGATTTGCGCTAACGACGAGACGGCAGGCGGCCGAGCGGTTCGAGAAGCACTGCGAGGATCACGGCAAGCCCCAGGACGACGCAGAGGCAAAGAAGATTCTCGATGGCTTCACGGATACGTTCATCGACGGCATGGTCGTGCGTAGCCATCCCACATTCTCGCCACCTCATTCTAACTGACCTCTTCTCTCCGAATCTAGTTGAACGCCCTCACCCAGGGGGAAGCGAAGGCCGCTGGTGAGTCTCTCCGTTTTCGCCTGGTGTCAACGTATCGCTTATATTCACCTTCCAGCTTATGCGAAGAACGAGGAGAAGCTCCAAAAATACGGAGGTTATTGAGCGAATCAGTGAAGCGCTCATCATGCGCGCGACCGAATTGGCACGTGTATGCCTTCGTATTCATTCTGGCTCGGACCGAATATTATCCATATGTGTACGCTACCCATTACTACGTCCCACTCATTCAGCTCTCGGCGCCCTCGTCGTGTTTCATCTGAATTCCAGGCTCGTGGGGAACCGCAGGCTTGAAACCAGGAGACATCTCCGTGCCCCCACCGAAATCTAACCCCTTCAACTTAACCGGTTGCTTTCCTCGTATACATCAACAGAGAGTAGCCCATATTTCTCCTTCGTTATGCCATGTTTCTCCAAGGAGGCACAGGGAATCGGAATCGGAATCAAAATGCAAATAGCTTCCGTGGTCTTCCCTTATTTCGGAAACGTTAAACGAAGTCTTCTTCCCTGGTGTCTTGTTCTCCTCCTCATTACACCTGTTTCTCGAGATGTTCCGGCGTTTCTTGGATTCGACTTTCAACTTTCACGGTTTTCCTTGAATCCTTGCACGTTAAAGGGATCGGCGAGCGACACGGTCGCCCTCGGGCATGGGGATGGTACGATGATACATTTACCCACCATACAAAGTCTGAATCACTGAGGAAAGACCGGGGGGGATCTGACAAAGTCCCATTCTGTCCCTCCAAG
Organism: Mycena albidolilacea; assembly: GCA_029282495.1. NCBI lineage: Eukaryota > Fungi > Basidiomycota > Agaricomycetes > Agaricales > Mycenaceae > Mycena > Mycena albidolilacea. The sequence continues at coordinate 72,248 of JARIHO010000002.1, forward strand.
ACAGAAGATATTGTTGGGCTTTCGAGGCATTTATTCCTCTCGGATCGTCACCTTTCTTCTCATTCGGTTGAATATAGAGGTAAAGTAGGTAGTCTCTACATAACTACATACAATAATGTCGATTTCCTGACATTTTGGGGGTCTAGGTCTGTTTCAATCCTGGCTTTCTTTTTCGAAACGTGTCCTGACATTTTCGGTCCCCCAAAATCAGGCCTTCTGACCGATTATCATTGGTCCTCCTTCGTCACTTCGTCAGGTCGGCGATTCCTGGCGAAGCTCGTTATCAAGAGCAATTCCCACGAAATTTCATCAAACGAGCCGTGTTCACCTTAGGGAATATCTTGTCACTCTGTATTGAAGGAGAATGTGTATCAGGACAGTTACAGCACTATGCAGTTTTGTATTGAACGAATGAAGGGAGGTATATAATTATGTAACAGCGTTCACATACTGCGGATATTCTCCTCGGAATCTATCCCAATTCTTCGGGCATGGTGAAAGTGCCGCTTTGCTGTCGCCGCTGCTGCAAATTGCCTAGGGGTCCCCACCGTACCGTATACGGTTACGGTCGTAAGAATTACGGGTATTTACGGGTGCTCACCGTAATGATGCTTCTGGGGGCTCTTACGGTTACGGTACGGTGTATTTACGGATCTTACGAACCGTATACGGCCGTAAAAATGAAACAAAATAAAACGAAGGTAGAGAACATGTATCTACGCTTCTTGCATGGTCTGGAGAAGGTCCTCAAGGCCCTTGTGTATAGTTTCCGGCTTCAAACCAACGCAAAGAGGGAAGATAACTCCTTTCTGAGTTCCTTCCCCGCTTGTTCGGGGGTTGTAGAGTACTCGAAGACGGGATGGACAGTTTATCAACGCAATGGTATACATATTGCATGAGACGGCGGAATTCTGGCCGTTCAACCTGTTGAAATGGCTGGTCACAAGTGATCAGCCTCTCAACAAGCAGTCATTCAAATTCTGCTCGATTCCAGGGACCCTGCAATGCTGTCATTAGTCGAACCAAGAAAATGAGGAGAAACTCACTGCACTCTTCTCGCTCGCACGGTTATGTGACTCTCGAAGGGACTAGTACTGTTGATATTGACCCGATGCACCGGTAAGATTATCAAGCCAGGCGACCAGTTCATCACGAACTGCGAACGTTGTATGACCTTCCGCAACATCAAACTCTTCACTGGTGATAGCCGTAGTTCATTCCTTTGAATGCATTATCTCGTAGAGGCGATACATATCAGGAACATTGCTCTATTGACATGCAGCACTTTACAGTCGTAAGATACCGTATACGAACCGTATTTTTACGGTTATTACGGTATACAGCCCGTACCGTAACCGTACCACCGTATATACGGGTACGGTGGGGAGCCCTAAAATTGCCGCTGTTACCGTGGGACTGCCGCAGCACCGCTTTGATCTTTGCCGCTGGACTGCCGCACCACTTTCATACATCCGCTGTGCTACCGCTGCAGCACCACATCAAGTTTGCCGTTACCTCTAGGGTGCCGCCGCATGCTACCATGCACTCTATCTTCTACTAAACATTATCTTTCTCACCACGCTTGAATGGACTTCGCTCACCACTACGGGATAGCGTGATAGACATCGCTGCTGTTCAATTAACTTCGTTCTCGCTGCTGCCTCGCCTCGCCGGGACCTAACCACTCTGGAGTCGCTGTAACTTCATCTGCTACCAATATAAGTTTTTATTCCACCGCCACGACGGGACACCACAATTCATCGCTGTAGTTTAACCTTGTTCTAGCTGACACAGAGTTCACCACATCCCACAGGTTCCACCTCTGTTTTGACCTCACCCATTGGAGTCGGTGTACTCACTGGCGTACCCACATCCCTCACGAAGCAACATGTGTTCAAAACAAAAACTCAACAGGGCATTGTGGAACATAATCAATCAGTGCATAAATTAAATTTATAATATCATAGTTCAATGCCATCTGAATCAATCTCGACGTAACCGGGATATCGGCAAAGAAAAGGGTAAGTCGACTATACTCATGACCACAACAGATATGCTCACCTAGACTTTTTCTTGGACTTCGTGACTTGAACCGCTTTTATAATCGAACCAGCCGGCTTGCGGTGCGGATTCTTATGTCGGGGAATAGAAGGCGATAAATCTTTCTCTGGGTCGTTTTTCAGTTCTGATTTTCTTAAAGCCAACGACTTACTTTTCATCCACCTTGCGGGTTGTTGTTCAATCTCGTTGCCTGCTCCCTGTGGAACTGGTTCGGTCTCCACTTGCGGACCAGTCAAGCGGCGAAAGGTCGGGGGACAGAAATCGGGGTCGTAAAACGAGTGGGCACTGTTGAACTGCTGCATGTGTGCTGCCCACTTCCCACTGTGGGCTGCCGATAGCGGTATCACAGCAAACATGGCCGCAAGAGCCTCGGGTCTGTCGCTGGAACGAGGGACCACATCTCCGAGGGCCAGGTCGTTTAATATGCTACTGTCAAGACTCAACTCCTCTCCGAGGATGCACTGCACTGCAAGTAGTTGGAACAGTGCAGATCCAACAGCCATCACCCGTCGGTGTTGCTCGTGCTGGAGCAGGTCCGCAAGCAACTCGTGTTTGAGCAGATTTCTTAAGGGTTCTGTGAGTACTGCCTCTGGCTTAGGTGTAGGGACCAAGCACAACGAGCACATCCAGTCACCTGCTTCTCGGTGAATATCAATTGTCTTCTTGCTGGCAAAAAACTGCATGAATGATTCAATGACTGGATGATTGTGGTCAAAAGCAGCCAGAATGTCGGCAACATGGCGATTGCAGTGCTGAATATAGCTTCCAATTGCGGATTCTTGTAGTCGGGGTCATCGGGTTTCCAGTAGAACGGTAGGCAGACATTCCCAATCTAAAAATCAGAATCTTGAATTGAAACCGAGTTAGATTCTGATGCAGACCATACCCGAGCCGCGGAAAGTTGCATTGTGTTGATTTCCTTCGACACTTTTCGGGATCTGTAAAATATCCGCAACATCAGTGGTGGTATATCCAAGTCATCTGACACTGCAGGCACAGCCCGTGGGAGAAGGTTCATGGCACTGGACCGGCCCTGCAGCGACACTGGCCATGGCACTTGCCATGGCACAAGCACCAGCCAATTTCTTTGTCTGTCAGAAGTAAAAGGGATCATTTTGATGAAACTGGCCGGTTATATCCGGGCCCGAAATGATCCTGGCTACGCCGACAACTACCGAATGCATTGCTGCCGCCAAATTTCTGTTGCTAATTCCACTCACAGTCAAAGACCTTTTTAATATGAACTTGGCTCAGTAGTAAGGTTGCTGATTATCTTTGTGAGAGTTTGTAGTTCCTCAATTCAAGCTGCAAAACACACACTCTTTGATATCTCCAACACAAGTCATATCTGCGCTGGAAATCAGTCAGAACCCCCAATTTTGAACTAGAAAAGCCCTTGGTCTGAGCTGGCTCTAACCTTTGACAAAATGCTTTGGTTGGAATTTCTGATACCCACATGTTCAAGAAAACATCACACAATCAACCATACTGCAGGCACTAAATCCTGGTGAATAATACACATAAAACAAGTACACAGAAGGAACCACAGCTCCCATCCATTGTCTGAATGCCTGGTACTTATGAATGTTGCAAGCTGTCCACAGCACAGACAAAGAGTGGAAGATCAATTGCATCATACATTTGCCATGATGTGAGATAAACCCGAATGTCCGAAAAAATGCGGTGCGTGTGCAATGCCGTGGCAAGTGCCATGGCAAGGGTTGAACCTGTGCCATGAACTTAGTCCCACGGTGCTTGCCTCCAGTGTGACGAGTGGAAAAGATTCTCATCATTGCACTCCAGCCACTCAAACTCAATTTTGGCGAAACCAATGATAAGCCAGTAATGGTTGACTTTCCATAAGGCATTTTCTGTGTTTTCACATACGTTGAGGTCTAAAACCGCAGGATCACCGCAATGACATGACACCTGTCAGGACCCCATCGGGCCCAGATCTCTGTTAGAATATTTTCGACCCTCTTCCAGACTTGAATTCAAGTTTAATCTGGAGGGGGGGTCGCTACCCGCATCTTTAACGTTTTCGACGCCGCCACCTGTCAGCGGCCACTCCGGGTCGTGAATCCTGCGCATGTGTTAGTCAAACATGCTCCAACACCGGCGACTACAGCGTCTCAACAGCGCCTCCGCTGTCGAGCGACAACCCTGGTGCTCCCGTCCCCCCAAATCGGCCAACTCGGTGATGCTGCAGCTCGTAAGCGTCATGGTCCTACTTAATATGGCCACAATTTATCCATATTTCCAGCAACCAAACCTTGAAGGCAAACGGCTCCAAATCGTTGTATAAGATGTAGGGTGCTGTAGGGCTGCATCGTGCATTACCTTGCACATTCCTTTGTTCTCTGCTGACATTTGGCAGATGTCCCAATGCTCCCTCTCGACGCCAAAGCCTAAAAAATTTACTGCAACCGGACGAGCACTACTTATATGCTCACCCTCAGTTCTCAGCCCTTGTTCGAGTCTCACTTCTCGTTCACCACACTCCTTTGCACTTGTTCTTCTAGTTTCTTCTCGCCAATGTCCAACCCTACGCTCCCTCCCTTCAGCCAAACCTCAACCACACAGAACGCTCATCCGCCTGTGCAAGCCAACAGTGTTCCTCCAGCCGGCACCTCTGCTCAGTCGTCCATGGCCGCCGCTTTCCCCTCCGGTATTCATTACGATGCCAGCGGACATCCTTGGTTCCGCAGTGCAGATGGAACATGGATCGGCAGCTCGCACTTTGTAGGTTTCACTCTATTCGGGCCGCACAGCAGCCTGCCAATTCAACGTTTGGACCTGGTCCCAGCACCGGCGCTCACCACATCGATCCTCACCTTGTCCCGCTTCCCCACGAAGACGACACTTCCGACTTTGAGCCTGCCAACATCGCCAAGTCGCGTGGGCTCAAACCGGCTATCACGGTCGCTGGTGCTCGTCAGAAAGACAAGAAGGGGAAGAAACATGCCCACTCTTCCGACTCTGACAGCGACAGCGACATGGCTCCAGCACCCAAGCAGCGTGGTCGTCGCAAAGGCTCCTCGAACTTTGCTCCTAACGACGTCGACAAGCTGCTTGTCCTAGCTGAGAGCAAGCTTCCTATTGGCGGCAGGGGCTGGAAGGAGCTTGCAAAAGCGTACAAAGCATGGGCGAAGGAGTGTGGACGGCCCGAGCGCGATGCCGCATCCTTGGAATCGAAGTTCAAGCAGGTGCGTGTTCACTTTCAATCGCCATCTATGTCATCTTATATTTTTGCAGCTCGTCAAGAAGAAGAAGCCTACAGGGGCCCCACGCTGCCCACCCGAGATCAAGAAGGCGAAGCGCATTGACTGCATGATCAATGAGCACGTCGGCATTCGTGGTGCCGACGACTCTGACTTCGATGCTGTCTCTTCGGACGACGGCGTTGAGGAGATCCTTGGCCCTGCCCCTGCCAAGGTATGTCCACCTTCTCTGTACATCCTCTGACTCTCACCCCGTCGCTTTGAAGGTCCGCACTGCAGTCGCTCATCGTGCCCTCACTCCGCCCCTCCGTCGTAACTCTCGTCTCAATGCACCTGAGCTTGTCAATAAATTCGCCAAAGCATTCGATCTCGAAACCCAGCAGTCGCTTCAAGACGAGCGTGCACAGCGATCATTTCAAACCACCCAGTTCTTTACCGTCAACCAGCAGCTCCGCGACACCAAGGCCAGCTACGAAAATCTTCGCAATCATCTCGCAGAGGTTGAACGTGCTCGCGATCGTGCTGAGTTCAGGCTCGAGATGGTTGAGCATGGGGGTTTTGGCGGGGGCGGGGACCATCGCAGCCGTGCACAGTACATTTTGGAGGAATATCCCGACCTCGTTCGTGTTGACGGCCACATCCGATGTGAGAGGATTTATCCAGAGGGCGGTGGTTGTACTCAATGGTTCGCAGACAGTGAAGACTCGGAGAAGGAGAACCGCCACCCCAGCTCTTCCTCCTCCGGGCACCGGTCACTTCCTCGCTCCTCCTCTCCTTCCGACTAAGCCGTTGATCTCCACATCTCCTTCGAGATTGACGAGAGTTCGGTCGCTGGCTCCTCTTCTGTTCCGAACACTGGGAGTGCCAAGTGATTCTTGCGGACATTAATACATACACTCGTTTCTTGGACTTACATATCCGTTGTTACACCTAATTACCTGTCGAAGTTGTCGTACGAACAATACATTGTGTGACCCAAAGCGGTCTTTGATATTTTGGATGATTGTTAATTCATGCAACGAGGGACGGAAACAAGTATCCTAGTAGATGGCGACATTATGAAAACGTGCAACTCGATCCGAACGCCGTTGCTCCCCAAAGAGGACATTCTCAAAGTTCCCCCATATCTCTTCTTGTTCCTGTGTCTGCTTCCAAAGCGGCATATAGACAGTGTGGATTTGGTTGATACCCACCTGTTGTACATGCAAATTGTTGAGCTGAACACAGATCTCCAGGAGATCTCCACGCCCCTCTTGGCGGCCGATCTCAAAAGGTATCCGCAGGTGTCCAAAAGATCCTTGCAGCCCGCACATTCCCCATTCTGCAGTCTGGCGGTATGAAAGAAGTTGGCGGTCAAATGCAAGCCGCTCCTCAATTTCATCCTCTGTCCCTCGAAGGCGCTTGCCTGTTTTGATGGGAGCACGCATTTTCCCGTCGATCTGCTGCACACCACGAGGAAATGCGGTGCCAGCCACAAGATAGAAGCCGCCGGGTGTTTCTTTGAGAAGTTTCTTGTAAATTGGCTGAGCGACGCGTGAGTCGTGCCAGCTTCCTGGTGCATTGAGATTGGCTGCAATTATCGTCCCTGGGAATCACTAGTTAGAACTAAACAATTGAGACGGAACCTGGGTACCTTTGGGAGAAAAAACGAGGACCGAACTGACAAAATGTTCGCATAACCAGCCGTTATATGTCGTGTTCTCTATCTCTTCATCATCTGATGTCTGGCAAGCCAGATTAAGCCCATCAATGCTCGCGAAGGCTCCCTTCAAGCGGGGGTGATGTGCAACTATCAATTCGTTGAGGGCAGCAAATTTGCCGAGATCAGCAGGCCATCAAATGGTAGCGTCCGGCATTGTACAAAGTGTTGTGGGAAGGAGCTTCAATCCGAACATAATGTACCGAGAAATTGTGCTTGGTATCAGCGCAAATATTTGTTGTAAGCTGATCTCGCGCGTGGTCGAGTTCAGGTAATGGAGGAGAAGCCCAAGGGCCCCAGATGCATCTAGGGATCGTGCACCAGGGCGGGTTTTCCCAGTACCCACTGCATCGTCGCGAGAAATGGGTGTTGTATTCCAGCTGAGATTAAATCCCGCTTCAAGGATCAGATTGAAAGTCGCCACATCGAAGCCCATAGTCGTGATATAGGCTCGATTGCTTCGAGTTCTGCAGAGTTTTTGCCAAGGCGTGGTTACGCGGGGATTCGGGAGGAGCTGAGGCCGGCATAGGTACAGCCGGCTTGATTTACGTCCCTCTGCGTGTAGTCGTTGAGCCTTGATGGCTCCGAGCACTATGATGGCCGTTGCAATGCCGGCAAGCCTTTGTTGACCATCCATCGCGTTGTCCTCCATCTCTTCGAGTTGTTAATGAAGAAGGAACACATCGTTATCCATGTGAGTGTGTGGTGGGAAAAGATACAAGACATGTTGTTTATGTTGCACGTGCCATCAATTCAAGTGCAATACTTTATTCGTCTAGGCCTTATGGGAACCGGTGAGCAATAAAGTATTCAGATTAACCTGTATGCCGGCACGCTTAGGACCCCTCTGTCAAGCTCGAGAATAAAAAATGCCTTATGGAAAGTCAACCAATTGGGCTATGCATAGATACATGCAATTTTGCATGTTTCACTGGCTAGCAGATTCAATTTTTCCAGCACAATTTACAGTGAAAAATGTCGTTTGTTTTTCAGACATTTTTCACTGAAAAAAATGGTAAGATTTTCAAAGCTTTTTCACCCCTTTTCAATTTTCTTTTGAGTTTTTCACCTCAAACTGGAAAAGTGGTGAAAATGTTTTGTGTTTTCCACCTAGTTTCTGGCTGAAAATTGATGAAAAACAAACAAGATTTTTCACTGGGAATTCAGCAGGAAAATTTGAATTTTCCAACCAGTGTTTCTGATTATACTCATTACTGAAACTGTTTTTTCTATATGGCAGTACTGGTTCCTGGTAGCTGTCTGGTGAACCACGGAGGAATGGGTGGATGCTCTAAGGAATTAGAACATCCATTGGCAAGTCTCACCCTGAAAACTGTAGGGGAACATGTAGCCAAATAACAAGTCAGGGAACTTTGTTTGACTTGTTTCCAACATCCACTTAAACAATGGAAACAGGTCAAAGGAACAGGAATTGGGCAATGTATTGTGTTGTGTTGAGATGTTGGAAGGGTGTGTTAGGTTGCAAGTGTGTATTGGGTGTTTGAGTTGCTGGTTTCCATTGGATGCAGATATACTGAAACAGGTTGTCACTTATTCAAAGATCTGGATCACAACTCTAAAGACATTTAAACGTTCTTTCTCAGAACCCTTTCTGGGAAATACCTCAGAAACGGGTATCCCCCGAGACCTACAAAGGAGTATTATCAAGTTCCGCACTTGGAACCTAGGGGAGAGTTGAGTTGAAGCAGAAACAGGTCAAATGAGTGCAGTGCCAATCTATCGGTGATCAACACACCCTCTGAATAATACAGGGGTGCTGCTGACAGATTCCTGCTGTGTAATTGGCAAGGGAACATGGTGTGCTCACACTTGGGGACCAATGGGAGATGATGCTCAGAAGAACAACCGACAGGAACATGGTTAAAGAGATGGATAAACAGACATTTGACTCACTGGGATTGTGTTTTGGGCTTTGTAATTGTGTCTTGGCAGTTGTATAATTATCAGGAGGTGTTTCTACAATGGAAACAGCATCATCCCCTGAACTAGTAGGCTATGTGCTTGCACATCAGCCGGTATGGTAACCACTTTGCAAAATAGCATAACACATAGTGTGGTGTTTTTTGCAAGACCACATGCTAAAATTTTGATATCCCCGAAAGGCTGGCACACCTTTATATTTTGTACCCCTCACTGGTATCATGTCCTGATTAGGCCATATATCCGGCTGGAGCCTGCTGGCATCAAAAATGAATAATTAGCCCATATTTCAATTGAATTAATAGCTTGAAATACTGGAACTGATGGCTGGTGTGGGATTGATGGACCCTGGCCATTGCCTTTATATTGATGGGTGTTTGTATTAGGTTTTACAGCTGCTCTACCATTGATGGCTGCCTATACTGGGGCTGCAATTGATGGAAGCCACAAAAAAGTGCCATGTCTCGGAAAGTATTTTGCATTTTGTGGGCCAACAGGGCTTCTGATGGGAAAATGGTGTAGGTGACTCTTGTAGCCCTTGATGAGCTCTATGATGTGAGCATAACTTTCCTTTTTTGGACACTAACACCTTTGCCCAAAAAGGAAATTTCCTACACTGGCCCTTCCCTGGCTCATAATTGTACCATTTTGGATGATCTAACCATATAGGCATGTCATTCCAAGTTCTTTGAAGCTGACCAGGCAAAATTAGAGCCCATTATAGTGCAATAATGGGGTGAAAATAGCGAATTTGATAAATTGTGTTCCTGGCCATGATATCCTGGGGGTACAGCAATATAAATACCTCTTCACAGTATTACTTTGTTCCCCCTAGGTTTTGAAGGTGACTGGGCCGAATTGCACCCCATTATAGTGCAATAATAGGGTGAAAATAGCGAATTTGGTAATTTTGTTCCTGGCCATGATATCTTGGAGATACAGCAATATAAATACCTGTTGAGTATATTACTTGGTTTCTCTAGGCTTTGAAGGTCCCTGGGTCAAATTGCAACCCATTATGGTGCAATAATAGGGTGAAAATAGCGAATTTCATAAATTGTGTTCCTGGCCATAATATCTCGTGGATACAGCAGTAGAAATATTTCCTGACTGTATAATGGTGCTTCTTTAGGCTATAGAAGCACCCTGCAAGTGATGGATTATGTCATTGTCATTGAAAACATTGCATTTTGGCCATACAAGGAAATTCCATTTTCACCCTATTCTGGGCCTCCCCATGTTGTGGACAAAAGTGCTTCTAAATAGTACTGCATGTTGAGGACTGAGTGCCGTAGACCAAAGAAAAACTGCCACTGAAGTACTGTTGAACTGCTGCTGTATAGCTACATTGCTGCTGTGTTGCTGTTTGTGAGTGCCACAGACAACTGCAAAAGTGCTGCAGCATATGGCCTAGTGCTGCTGAAAATACCCCTACTGCTGCTGCCCAATGTTTGCATGTGTTTGGGTGCCATCATACTGCTGCAGACTGCCACTGCATTGAAAATAATTCATGTCTTAATCTTGTGGGCCAGACTTTATTTAACCCAGGGCAATGGTAAAAGGATATATTAGTTACAGTAGAGTGCCCCAACACCTTTGAAACCACACCACTAATCACTGCTTTACCAAGCAGCTCAATGTGCTGCAAGTACAACTACTGTGGACTACTGCTGCAGTGCTGCTGCCGCTCCTGCTGCATGCAGCAAAAGCACTGCTGCAGAAAAATCCCTTTTCCCCAATTCTTCTGAAGTAAACTCTACTGCGAGAAGATTGAGAAAAATACAGTGAATTTTGTTTCGCTAAAAGGCCTTTTCCATTCAAAAGCAGCAGTGCAATAGCATGAGTGTCACATCATCTACTATAAGGTGGAGTATGCTGGACACACAGTTTTACCGCACAGAAACTGTCAAGCAATGTTAGGGCTCCTCGGAGATGTTGAACGTGGCCATCAAGTTCTCTCTGGCCCACTGTGCTGTTCCTTTTGCAGTAGAATTACATAAAAGTTTGGGAAACAGGAATCAATGTCGCAGAGGTAGCAGGAGCTCGGCTGGTAGAGAGAAACAGATCTGCCCTCATTCAGTTGATTAATACAATCATCTTGACCAGTACTCATAATCTTGTCTCACTGAGGTTGCCAAAGTGCACGAATTTTGTGGTCCTGGATTGTGAATATCAGAAGTCACCATATACTTACATGAAATTGGTTTATGTACTTTAGCATTCACATACCTGAGTCATGTATCTTGGAGGGTGCTACCTTGTGTTCATGAAATTCATTATTTCTTACTGTGAATGCAATCCATGCAAAAGCGGGTGAATTTTAACAAATAGTACATGAGCAAAGAGTAATGATATATGCTTCATCACTGTCACTGGCTCCCGTATCTGGGCGCTCCCATAGCACCCAGCAGTGCGAACCTGGTTGGTGATCTGGTATGTGGGCTACAAGGCAGCTGATGTTTTTGACGTCGATGACTTTGAGTGATTTGAACTTGCCATTTTGGTAGTATGGCATGTCAGGATTGCTTGTGTAATATTATCACGCAACAGGGCGGATGATGGCAAGGACCATGCAATGAGGGGGTGCAGTAGATTCAACGATGTGCAAGAGCTGCCGTAAGCATTGGTCTTTCATTCGAGATGGACTGGCATTTAGCAATTATCAAGATTCTTATTGATGTTGTGGGAGTACTGGTAAATCGTGAGTGAAAGATTGGAGGTGAGAGGGAGTGGGATGACCTTGAGGAAAGATGCATCACCTGTCATGTTCTGCTCGGATTGTTGTACAAGTTCCACGGTGTGAATAGTGTCACCGCCATTTAAAAGGCCGATTTTACCCCACTGGGAGATTTTTTTGCAGCGGCTTCATTGGGAGAGATGTCAAAAGAGCATATGAGGAAGTTCTTATCCACAGTCTGAGCCAGTGGAGTAATGGAGCTGTGCACATGGGGCTTAAGAATAGCAATGCCTGGATCTGAAGAATATCAGACCAGTAACGAACAAAGAAATAACTCACATTCAGGGTGCCTGTGCTGCAGTTCCTCTCCATGGTCTGAGAGGTAGAGTTCTCAGCGAAGATTATATCTGACTTGATCCCAATGTTTTGCGCAACATCCCACATGCAAAGAGAAAAGCTCGCATATGGGTTTTACGGCTCTTGTTTGAGTGGACAATGAAACCAACAAACCGCTTGGTGATGTAATTCCAATAACACCACATAGGACCCACATTCAATATGTTGTCTGGGATATGGAGCAACGCGTGTATGGTCAGGGTGCAGATGAGAAAGCAGGAGAACTTGTATTTGTAGTAATGCTGATTAAGGATGTTAGATATGGTTCGGTGAGCACAATAAAAAATAAAGCAAGTACTCTTTGTAAAGCTGAACCCACTTCGAAGTTCGGGTACAAAGGACTGTGTTGAGATACTCAAAGTCAATCAACATAGAGAAACAGTTGTTGAGAATGGATATGAGTTGGAGGAAGTACTTATAATACTTCAACTTTGAAAAGTGATTCTGAAGCAGCACGGTGAAACAGTGCACTAGGGTGTGGCCGTGAAATCTAATGGATTGACTAGTGAGAAAAGCGAACTAGTCACTCTACTCAAACCAACCAAAACCAAAACAAATCACTAATCCTAATCCTAATACTTGTGTGTGTGTGTTCGGGGAGGTAGGGTACGTATCACCCATCAAGAGGGTGTGCAAGGTTGAAATAAGGCTTTGTTTCAATAGCAACTATGCAGTTTAAGCACGGTTATGCTAGGGTAGCAGGGACTTCACGCCAACAGGATATCAAGACTCAAGTTAAACCTTAGACTGTTCAAGTCCTCAGCTTCTTTGTGAGCGGCAGAACCTAACACTACTGGCAGCTAGCCAAGAAGCAGAAGGTAGGGCAGAGTATAAACAGACAGACACTACTTCAATATCAACCAACACTGCACAAATGGCAGCAGTATCAACGAAACGGGGGCGGTTACACAGAAGGTGGACGCTGGGCTAAGGCGCAGACAGTTACACTGAAGGCGACAGTTTCACTTCTACTACCACAAACTAGTCTTTAGTCTGGAGGCCTAAAGCTCTGCTACAGGAGACAAGAGAGTACAGTTTTCACAACGAGTCTTAGTCCTGTAGGCCTAAAGTGCTGCTACAAGAGACTGGTTGGTGCAGGTGGAGCAGGGCTCTTATATCAATGCAATTTGTAGTCTTTTCGACGTCCCGTATCTCTTAGTCTTTTCTTTGTGTCTGCAAGTCTTATCTGATTTCTTTCACAAATGCTAGGGTCTACTATATTGCCCATATATCTGGGGGATAGTTTACTGGCTAATACAGAGTTTATACATTTCAGAGAGAAGTAAAGGAGATAAACTGAATGAATAGGAACAATAAAGGGTGGGAGCCCGAGTAGTGAATGGCCAATGGCGTAGAAGACATTCTCAACCATGGGTATTATGGCCTGCTACCGGAGCTAGTCCACATGTATTTCTCTAGCACACCATAAGACGTGCTTAGTTGTCTTGGTTTCCATCTTTCTGACTGAGCAAGTTGGTCATTGCTGACTAGTCAAGTACTTCACAAGCTCAGTGGAACTCATAGTAAATATCAAGCAGATCAACAAGATACTGTGGTGCTATACTGGCAGACCAGTATAGTGACCAGTGAAATATAGTGTGGTGCTATTCTCTGGTGTTGATCCTCATCAATCCTATCAGTAAATCCTTGATGCGAGGCCCACATCTTTCTAACAGTCAGATCTGCCTGAGTAACCACGGTGATGGTTAACTCAGTAACATGTCTTCATCACAATCTAATCAGTTGGTCTTAAACACAAAATGGCGCGGTGCTATATCCCTGCCGGCCCTAATGTGGTTGTACAATCCTGACTTCGTATATCTTGTTTTAATAGTCATCAGACTATTCAGAGGCTGTTGAGGCAGCAAGTCAATAATTCTGAGTAGTTCCCTGATGTTTCACCTCCAGCGCATAAGGTAATGGCTTACCGCCACCATCTATAGCTCAGTGTAGAATATCATAGTCAGGATGTAGCAGCCTTTTGGGCTGCCTTGTCAAGTCTACTCAATCCTTCATAGTTGGTTTGTTACACTGACTTTCAGCCATCAATAGTGTAGCCTACCACCCCAGGGAGGGTGTACGCTCATAATCTAATGCCTCACTTCTGCCCACTAATAGGTTCAAAATGAAATAAAAACTGGTGTTTTCATGCATGTTTTGGTACACACCCTATCAACGGGGGCAAGGAGGGTGGTTCACAGTGTGTACAACTCGGCAGTGAAATAGTGCTGCTGGGTCGTGAGGTTTGGGACACATGCACCAAATGCAGGGGTGGTGTTGCCCACAAGCATGCAGGCATCCCCGATTCCACTGATAACTCCTGGCTGGAGCTTGTAGTCCTCAATTCCCTTGAAATCACTGGTCCAGAGGATAAGGTTCTTGACAAAATTTTCGGGAATAAGATGCATGAGGTCGTGGCGGAAGGAATAAGGGAAAGAGAGGCTAGAGAATGTTTCAAGGACTGGAAGACCATTGATACCACTGGCCTTTGAACCCGCCACAGGCGGAACCAAAAAATTTGTAGGGTGCCCCACTGCCCCACTTTTGTGTAGGACCCCTGATACCAGTTCCGCCGAAAAAAGTTTTTTGGGCTCATTTCTGGGCCATTTTGCACTGTCTGTGGTGATCCTGAAAGCTGCTTTTTGAGGCTATTATTCTAGCCAAAAATCACATATGCACCTGTGCCCATTCTGCACACCTGTATGCCTGCACACACACCCCCTTTTATTCTGTGCAGAATATAAGGGGTGTGGGTACAGGCAGCTGAATTCAAGAGGTGTGGGTGCAGGCAGGCAGAATAAAAGGGGTGCAGGTGGCAGGTAAGCAGAATGGGTGTGAGTGGGCAGGTGTGCAGAATGGCACAGGTGGGAGACACAGAGTGGGTGCAGGTGGCATGAACATGGAATGGGTGCAGGTGGCAGGCACATGGAATGGGTGTGGGTAGCAAGCATGTGCAGAATGGGTGCAGGTGGCAGGCATGGTGCAGAATGGGTGCAGGTGGCAAGCACATGCGGAATGGGTGCAGGTGGCAGGCGTGGCACAGAATGGGTGTGGGTGGCAGGCACGGTGCAGAATGGGTGCAGGATGTGTGGCAGGTGTGCAGAATGGGTGCGGGTGCAAGCATGTAGAATAAAAGGGGGTGTGTGTGCAGGCATACAGGTGTGCGGAATGGGCACAGGTGCATATGTGATTTTTGGCTAGAATAGAGAGTTTGTGCAAGCCACCTGATGAGAAATTAAACTTGATTTATCTCTACATTCACTGGCCCATTCAGAAAGACCTAAGCCACCTAGGACACCTTCCACTTGGACCTATCCTAGGTGGCTTAGGCTCTAGTAGCTGGGCTAATGGGCATCGAGAGAAATGGGATTCTAAAACTCATCAGGTGGCTTTCACAAACTCTCTAATAATAGCCTCAAAAAGCAGCTTTCAGGATCACCACAGACAGTGCAAAACGGCCCAGAAATGAGCCCAAAAAACTTTTTTTCGGCAGAACTGGTATCAGGGGTCCTACTCAAAAGTGGGGCAGTGGGGCACCCTACAAATTTTTTGGTTCCGCCTGTGGCAGGTGGAGCTCCCCACTGGAAAGAAGTGTGGGGAAGCCCACATCCAATTTTTACAAAAAGTGGGCTGCCCCACCGGCAGTGGGAAAGACCATGAAATTACATACCGCTAGGGTCATTTAACTCTATGAAAAGAATTGACCCTAAGGGTTCCCAAAAAGGGTAGCCTGAGGTGCTTTGAACACTGCTCAGTGTCAGCAGCACACGGAAAATATGACCTCAACTGCCTGCCAAATAAATTCATTGTGAGTGCAGAGCGGAAGATGGAATGGGTTGTAGGTGTCTGTATTGGCATGATAGAGAGGGACATAGTTGCTCTTCCTGCCCCCCTCCATGTTGCACATACTGTGAATGTTGCATGCACAGCAAGGGAAGATCGTGTTATGGCCCTTCATGCACATGAGCTTCGCCATGGCAGGTATGTCCTCGAATACATCAATGAGGTATGGACAAAGGGAAAAGACGTGCTCGTGGGACACATCCCATGCAGCAACACTGTGTGCAAGCTCCCAGAACTCATTCTGGAGTGGAATAAGGAACGAGTCGAGGTCCCGTGGCTTGTGCAGACCAGGGATAACACCGAAGCAAAGGACAAGGTCGAGAAGAAACCACAGAATGTCCATTGCAGATGCATTCAGCCTCCCTTCTATGTATTCAAGGTTAGAAACTGAATGCACTGGAAAACCAATGACATGCATCTCCTCCAGATTGAAACCACCTTCGAGTTTCTCAGTGGTGGTGAGGCACGCCTTCTCTAACTGCTCCAGATCAAGCTCTGACTCCGAATCCATGTCGCTGTCAGAGGGAATTGGGGGATCAATTTTGCTGGCATCATCTTTGTCAACATCTGTGTAGTCCCCGTTGTTGTCAAGCACCAGCCATCGACCTTCAGAGGTTTTGACCACGGACATGGGTACTGGCTCCCTGGCATCAAAATCCAATCCCTGGTCAAGATCTTCACCAACTTTGGGCTCAGGAGAAAGCTGTTGCACCGCTGTCGATATCACATTTGTTGTGAGCAAAGAGCAAAGTTAGTTAATTTAATTCAGCATGCTGTCAGGGGAACCTCACTCCAGCCGCTTTCGCACTTCCAGCCAGATCTGCTCTGGACACTTTTCCGTCCGATGCTCTGGATGGTTTTCCATCCACCACTCTGGATACTCCTGTGCCTGTCCATCCATCCATTCAACCACCTGGAACATCTGTCTGCTCTCGCTGCTCGCTGGCACATGCTATGCAATTAGGCCCGGGATCACTGTAGATACCTTCGGACACGTGCTACTGGGTAGTTACTAATTAGTATATAAGGTTTTGCCTAGAATGGGAATCCCCATCATTTCTTCTCTTTGGATTCCCCCACTAGGTGTGTAGTATTTCCGCTCCTGTATTCTAGTCCCTATATTTATACTTTGGATTCCCCCGCTAGTTTCTGCGCCCTGCACCAGGCTTATGGTTGCCCTTACACATGTACCAGATTCCAACCGTGCAGACTTGAGTGCTCTCAATGAGACCTCTTCTCCCCCTTTATGCTTCCCCTGCTGCTTCAGCTTCTCCAGTAGACTGGACATGAGACTCATCGTCTGCTGTCGAATCTTGAAATATTGTGATCCACCACCAATGAGATGGCAGATTTTGTTGTTGACAAGACATTGTTGCAACAGCAAGAGCAGAAAACCATTTTCAGGAGTAGGAAGAGGGAATGCACATATATGGTGTACTTGGAAGTGGTAGAGATGGAAAGACCATAACTGAGAAGCCCATCCGTGATCGCCTCTCTCTGCATTTTGCTGATCTCCGCATCTGCGCTCTGTGCTTCTCTTCTTCTCTTCTTTCGTCCATCCTCTCCCTGGGTGTTCTGCCCCTGCACTTGTGGGTCTCGTCACCGACACTGCTGTTCAAACCCCCCACCTACCTCAAGCTCTTTTGCTGATACTGTAGCATTTAATAAAGTCTTCAGGTGATGCATGACACAGGCCTTTGAACTGAACACTTTTAGTGTGGGTGACAGTGACATTCGGTTTTTGTGGCTCAAAAAGGCCAAAAAATGCAAAAATTCCTGCTCTGGCATTCGCTGGATCACCATTTAAGGCAATTTGATGTGATTGCCGAGAAATAAACACTTGAGAAAACAAACAGTTGAGGTGACACGTGACATGGGCTGAACACTCAATCAAAATGCTACAGTACCTCACCGAGCCTGGCAAGCTTGTGGATACACTCCACAGGCTCCACAACACTAGTGAACTATGATATATACTTGTGTCTCAATCACATCCGCTCCACTATCCACTCAAACATGCCTTGCACTGCTACCTCTACACAGAATCCCGACAAGGAGAACTCCTGCCCCAATGCCCAAGGCAAATTGACGCAAAGATGACCCCAGCCGACTCTCCAGAGCTGTGATACCAACATCCAAACCAATGATGATACCCATGATTCCCACTCTGAAGCAGAAATTAATGCCCTGTAAATGTTGGAAAGGGAAACTCAGATGGTTTCCAATGGTAGCCGAATAGGTGGTTTCAGATGGTGGGCACAGATGGGAGGTGAAAAGCCTAGATCCATTGTAAGAGAAGCTACCTATATAGGTATAACAACAATAGAGCAGGTAAAGACAACAAGAATGAGAAGGGAAGATCAGTATCAGTGAAGAACAATAAGAACAATCAGAGGAGGAGAACAATAAGAATATCTGCATCACAACAACAAGATCTGTATCAGTAAGAAGGAGTCATGTGATTGTCTGAACCAAAGAAGGAACCAACACCATAGTTAACCAAGAAAGCTGTATCTGTGAGCTCGAGGGTAAGCACTCTCTCCCCCGTTGTCTGACATGCTGTGTGACTGCTTTCATAGCCCAAGCCATGCAGTTGGGGAGTTCACACACCCAGGATGCAGCTCCTGCCCCAAACAAGTCTATAAAACAACCCCGGAGAGCTTCAAAGGTCCCTATGGAGAAGATTCAGCAGGATTTGGGGTATGATAAGACCCAGTGGAATTCTTTTTGGGTGTGTGTTTTTTCTTCTCTGATGTGTGTCAGGGGAACCCCCACTCCAGACACTCTTTTGGCCGAACCTGGTTCACCCGGATCCAGTCCGGATGTTCTTTCGGCTGAGGCTCTGGAAACTCCTGCACCTGTCTATTTGTTTGCCCAACCGCTGAAACGGTGCACTTCTTATATGACTAGGAATAGCTAATTGATAGGTATTGCGAACTAACACCCAAAACAACCAACCACAACCAATCTACCTCCAAAGATCCAAGTGCTTCTCTTTGTGAGTTCGGGTCCAGGCTGTAGTATGCGACCAGCAGGTTTGAACAAACACAAGTTTGATTTATAGGCCTCTAACAACACACTCTACAATGTACTAGCAATATGCAACCGCCAACAACAACACTGCTAGGAACCTAGAGCTGGTCCGGGGTGTGTTTATATGGGGTGGATACAAGATGGCTGGACCGTTAGGTCAAGAAAATCAGGGCAGAGTATGTAGGTTTGTGAAAATCCTCGCTAAGGGCACACCCAAAGACTACTGAGGCTAACAATAAGGGACTTCAATCCTCGAACAGCAAGGCAAGTTGGGGGCTTCCCAGAAGAGTCCTTAAACCGTTGACCTATTCCTTAACCAAGAACAGGACCCGTTCTGCTTTTATCGGCACTAGCTCTCTACAAGCGTCCAGCTAGCGACCCAACACACTTTGACAGAGCTTCTGTCTTTATCGGGGTGAAGGCAAAGTAACTGACAAGTTATAGCCAAACTAGAGGTGAGGGCACCTGGTCCATCTTCTACTTTATAGGGCTCGAGTCAACACACAATCCACCTAGCAAGCAATCCAACACACTAGAGAGTTTGCAGTAGCCACTGGAAGCCACCCGGTGGCTCATCAGGCATGCGGTGCCAGTGGCTTCAAACTCAGTAAAAATGAATGCCATATGCATTTTACAACCTCATACATGATGAGCCACCGGGAGCCACTGGCAGCAAAACATAGTGTAGAGCCACCGGCACCGCATGCCTGATGAGCCACCGGGTGGCTCCCGGTGGCTACTGCAAACTCTCTACTATGGCAGAGCTTCCATCTTGTCGGGGTGAAGGCAAAGTCACTAGTGCAAACTGCAGCTGGGTCTCAAAGAGAACATCCTAGTCCATCTTTATCTTAGCAGGGCTCAAGTCAACACACAATCACCTAGCAAGTGATCCAACACACTACGACAGAGCTTCTGTCTTGTCGGGGTGAAGGCAAAGTCACTAGTGCAACTGAAGTTGGGTGTCAAAGAGAACACCCTTATTTTATATGTGGAGGTCTGCTAGAACCAACAACATGAAATCCTCAACTTAATCACTCCATGTTCCAGAGTCAACAGTAGTCTCTTGCACTGACTTCCCACTCGTAACCTCGTTCTGAAGTCTGTTAGTTACCGCGCCTTGATTACCGTTGCTGAGGGTTATTATGTAATCCATCCGTTTTGGGAATGCACGTGGGCCGTGATAAGAGACACACAAACAAACAACTCATTAATCTCGACGCGACTCTCAGCCGTAGACGCGTTTTTTTGTGGGATCTAACTACGGAACACTCTAAAGGTGGTTTGGCTTCAGTCTCGGACACTTATTAAGGTATGAATCCTCTTTCTGTGGTGCCGGTTCCGGAATGACGACAAATGAGTCAGATTTCACTTGCCCTCGACTTTCTGGGACAGAGACGGAAATATTCCCCGCTGCTTCAGCAATGGAATTCCATAATATCGACCCATCAACCTTCTATAGCTCCCCAGCCCCTAGAGCCAAATCTTCCCGTGCTCCACTCCAAATCCCCGCTACTCCTACTCCTACTGCACAGCTCCCCACTGTACCACCCTCCACCCAGCCAAGGCTACGCGCACCTCGGAGAACCCTTTGGGACAAAATAAATGACATTCTGGGACACATCCACACGGATTTCGACGGCTTGGGCCACTTTCTCCAGATCTTGTTTTATATTCGGCCCCACGGTACCAAAGATGTTCGCTCGAGACGGCATGTAGCAATGGTCACCAGGTTTCTGCAAGGGCAATCCAACGTGACCATGGGCGATATAATTGAGCTCATTTACAATCATCGCCAGAGTCAGCCGCCGCCTGACTCCGAGCAGCGGCAGCTTGCATTTTCCCATGGGACTCCACCTGCCAATCTGCTCTTTGCACGTACCTGCCTGTCAAGTTGGGCTTTAATTATTGTGGCGAAAGAGGCACGACGCCAGATTGGAGCTCTCACAAGAAACGATCCAACTGATCCAACCGATACAACTCAAATGCGGGCCTCTTCTAATGGCCGTGTTAATGGTGTTGTTGCGGACTGGGACAAACTTGCCGATAATCTGAGCATTCCAAAGCTGGCGGCCAAATATGCTAGGCGCGGCGGCGTACCTTGGTATCTCACGGAGATGATGACTGCTCCTACAAAGGGAGGGGTGGTTGTACTTCGCCAGAGACGGCCTCATACCACCGCACGTATCGTTCATTTTATATAACTTCGATGTGTTTTCATTTGCATTCCAGATCCAAGTTGGCGCGATCAGCAGCTTCATATTTTCCCGGAATCGCTATGCGACAGGCCACCTCGCGCTTCCGCTCGCTGTCTGGCAGTTTGCCTGTAAATCCCACGTCGATGAAAAGCGGATTTTCAGCAGATTTGGGTTCACGGTGCACGATTCAACTGCTCGGGCTTGCCTAAATTCGTTAACCGATACGGGCTTAACCAAACTGCGGGAATCGGTTGCGGCAGGCATAGCTGTCGGCCAGATGCGATGGCATTATGTTCTCGACAATGTACAGAAGTTCTGTCGCCAGCGAGACCTTCGTCTCGGGCGGCAGGATGTTCTGAAAGTCGGGTGTGCGGCGACAGCAATTTTGCTCGAGGACTGTGCCCCTGGTGCCTTTGATCTGCAGGACCACCTCGATCGAGTCATGAAGCAAGGGCGCAAGGAGATGACAACGGAGTCATTGTACGCCGACATTGACTGGGTCTACATTCACAACTTGACGGCTTTGCACTGGGTGCGAATTCTTGTCACATTTATTCCCCAGCTTGCACACCTTCGAAAGACGGTGGAGTTAGAGTTCAACTCCGCCCGAATGACAAAACACCGACTTCCCCGTAACCGTAAAACAGTCGTTCAGCCGCTTGGCACCAATGCCGAGAGGGAGACGGAAACACAGGGCATGATGCGTGCTATGCTCGATTTTGAGAAGCAGATGGGACTGGACGAGCCTGCTATGGAGAACCTCATCATTACCCCTCGTGGCGACGGCGCATCTATTGCGGCGATGTGGCGGATTAAAAAATATCTGTCAGCCCATCCAAATCACTACAAGGCTTTCCGCAATCGCGTCCCTCCTGGCCCCGAGATATGGCACACCCGATGGACTCAGCTCAATTCAATTGCAAGCAACTGCTATGGTCCTGCGGCGTCAAAGGATCCATTTTCATTGTCGAAAAGTGCTACCGCTGCGGGTGCCAAACGCCCGACTGATTTGAAGAAAGTTGATTTCTGGCCAACATCCCGCAGTATGACGCTATTCTTTGAAGCTCGCGTATTGGATTGTTGGCGGTATATCTTATTTCGCTTTCGTAAACGACTCTCAACTGATTCATTTTCAGAATTTTCTTCAAAGCCGACGATATCATTGCACATTTTGCGAGCGGTGATGCTTCGCTCCCAGACCTAGAGACACTCTGGGGAAATGCTCGATTATTGGTTCGCCGATACGCATCCCAAGAAGCGTACCATCAAGCACTCTCCCGCGATTTCTCCGACTCCGCCAGCGAGGAAATGAAAATTCCTCACGGCACGCCATGGACCACACCAGTTGACATTAATCCCAGCGCGCCAATTGCTGAAACCACGCC
Source organism: Mycena albidolilacea (assembly GCA_029282495.1). Taxonomy (NCBI): domain Eukaryota; kingdom Fungi; phylum Basidiomycota; class Agaricomycetes; order Agaricales; family Mycenaceae; genus Mycena; species Mycena albidolilacea. The sequence goes on from JARIHO010000002.1 coordinate 94,699, forward strand.
AGACACTGACGACTTTGGGAACGGCGCTGCTGAGCCCGAAGCCGAAGTATTTGTCGAACCAGGAGAGGAGGCACCAGAGGAACAACTCTGTGACTCGGAGGAGACTAGCAGGAAGAAGACGAAGAAGAAATCCAAGAAGCCCTCCGTACATACGGAGGCCACAGATTTCTCAGGTGATCGCACACTCGCAAATGAGTGTTTATTTTTGCAGGATATGGGTTGGTGGGTGATAGCTGCGCACGCCGTACCAGACGGGGAGATTGGACGACTTTGGGAAGTCATGAAGGTTTCGTTGCAATTTATTCTCCTTGTATACAACCTGATCATTGTGCAGATCTGGATTTTCTGTTTCTCAGGATCGTCTAATCGCAATTATGCAGGCTACTTGCTTGAAACCTACTGTCTGCACCAGTACGAGTCATCCCAGGACTTCTCCGACGCCATGCTCAACAATTGGCTTATCAATCTGAGCGGCAAAAAATACTCGGAGTGCGATTACAATCAGGAATGGTTCAATAATTGGTTGGAGGACCTGGTGGATCACAAAGGAGGCGACTTTGACGACCATTTCTACCGCCATACTCTGGCGCCCAATGTCTTCCATTTCCTTCGGTTCAAGGAGCACATTCAGGATGCTTTTGAGCTGAAGCATCGAAGCAAGACACACGGTGCGCCTCATTTGCGCAACGAGTTCCAACAACTACTCCGCATGCACAAGGAGGACAAGCTCCATTCGTTCCGACCCGGACGCACTCTAGGACTTGCAGCTGTTAATTATTTTGGGCAGGGGTATGAACGGCTGGAAGATGGCCGCATGGACCAATTCATCGAACAGAGTACAGCGTACTCGGACATCATGATCGATGTTCTCCGGCCAGCTGCCCCTGTTCCAGACCCACCCACTGCCACCGACAACACAGAAGAGTTGGAACGAATGGTTCAATACGCTATCGACAATCCCGATTTGTTCCCCAAACCATTTGCTGACGACAGCGACGATGAAGACGGAGAAGTTGAGGGCATGGATGACACCACAGGAGATATCGGCATTCATGGATTGGAATATTCCGAGGTTCCATATATCCGCGCCACTGATGATTCAGAGTCAGAGTCTTCAGACGAGGACGGGGAACAAGCCTCAGAACAGGAGGAGGAAGAAATGGATCAAGATTTAATTATGGCGGACGAAGACTACAGTACAGATGAAGAAAAACAATAGTAGTTACTGTAATATATTTTCTTGATTGAGAGGCTTCCGTGCACGCGTAGTGTACTGCGGGCGATACGACTGCGCAACCACAGCGGCAGCCAGAAGTGGTGCTGCTGGTGTGCGGGTACGTTTGGCCTTGGGCTCGTCATTTGTGGTGTCCTCGAGGGGCCTGCGTTTGCGAGGGAGAGTGACAAGGGGATCGGCAGCCGGCACGGCGATGGGTGGTTCATCCGCGGGACTATCGTCTTCTTCGTCCTCGGGCATGTCTTCATCGGATTCGTCAACGCGACGCTTTGCCTTGGCCTTGGCGCGGTTGGCAGCATTTTTCTCCAGCCGCACGGTTTCAAATTCGAGTTCGAACTTGGCTTGCAGCTTCTTGATAAGCTCAAGCAGTGATACACCGTGTCGGGCATGGTGTTTCCACTTGGGGAGAATCATCGTGATTCTTTCGACTGTGGAAATAGTGAGGAAATGGTCGAGTACTGATACGATAGCTGGGTTGGGGAAATACGACGACGGAGGTGTGTATCCATGCGAAGTTCGATCGCGCTCGGACTTGTGAACACGCTCACGGAAGAGCCGTAACTCCGCCTCTGATGCGACACGCATGATCTTTGTCAGTTTTCGATTCGTGCGCGGAGCTGCCGAGGACGTGGAAGTGGTGGAAAGAGGCCGATCCACGGATGCAAATGCGGCGAGAGGCGGGAAACCGATAGGGAGAGGAGATGGTGCGAATGCCAAAGACCCAATAAAGCGGGGCAGGCAGTTGCTGCACGGAAGGCGGCGCGCAGCTGTAATACAGTCTAGAAGCGCTGAATCGCCGCTGTTCTCGTATAGTTTGTTGAAGAATGCAATGAGGCAGCGCTTGGCGGTAAGCATCAGCGCTTTATCATTATTCATCGTCGTGAGGCTCTTGGAATTGTACTTGGCCTGGGCGCGACGAGTGGGATCTGGAAAGCATCAAAATCATCAGTGAATCAAACAGATATCGCCCTCAATCCATACCTTGGGCTAAATAATTTTCTGCGGCCTTGTAAGCGGTGGGTTGAACGAAAACAACGGCCCGGCTGTTCGATGTCTGGTCCCGGCCGACCCTACCGGCTTGCTGGAGCGTCTGAGCGACGTTCTTCGGCACACCAAGCATTAGGCTGTCGAGGAGGACTCTAATGTTGAATCCCTGGCCAAATGCGATCGTGGCGACGATGATTTGACAAGCGGGGTCATCCCGAATCATTCGCACCGTCGCCTCGTTCTCATCGGGCCAACACATGGCTTGATAAAGACGTACTCTTTTGAGCCGCTCCCGTCCCGGAGGGAGCTGCCGCAGAAGATAGACGTAGACGCGCCAGCAGAGCTCGATAGTGGCGCAATAAATGATAGATTTTCGATTATCGTTCAAATATAGCAGGAGGTCGGGGAAGATGTCGCCGCCAAGACCGTGGGTGAGAGGCGAGAGGAGAAATTGAATGTTAGGGCGCTCATTAGAGCGCCGCACCAGATGGAAAATGTTCTTTTGGAACCCGAGGTTACGGCAAATGGAATGTGTGGGCGCGCCAGGCTGAAGAGTCGCAGTGAGAGCGAAGATCGAGACATGGAGGGGACAGCGTCCTCGTCCAAAGCGTCCGATGTGGCGGAAGGCAGGCCGGAACTCGTTGCCCCAGTCGTCCATCAAATGAGCCTCGTCAACACAGAGAAAGCCGAGGTTCTCGCGGAACAGCTCCGAGTCCGTAATGTGTTCCCATTGCTTCTCCATCAAGTGTTCAGGGTCAACACAGACCAGCGGCCATTTGCATTCAGCAATTTCTTTGCCCAGGTTGCGTCCGCTCTTGCGAGCCTCGGTGAGTGACTCTGTTGTGCATGCAAGACCTTGAACACCCAGGGCAGCGAGCTCGGTAATCTGAACGAAACCAACATCAGACCGCGGAGTTCACTTCCACAAAATGGGATAGATACTTACCATGTTTGCCGAGAGTCCTTTCGCGGGTGAGATCACAAGGCCGACAGGTTTTTTGTGACTGATAAAGCCAGGGTATGCAGTGGGGTTCGCCGCAACTTCGAGAAGCACAACGATAGGTGCGGTGAACAGAGCCGACTTTCCGTCACCTGTCGCTGACACGCACAATACATCCTCTCCATCGAGAACCCACGCAACGACATCCAGCTGCCATGGGAAGAGACCGTCCTTCCAGACGGGGATCTTCTTCTTTACGATATGTTGGATTGTGGTACGTCCTTCCCGAGTATTCCAGCGGCGTCCTCGCGATGGGGCCATGAGAGAAGATTGCTGGGTCGAGGAAGCGCGTCAACAGAGGCGCGTCTACACGTGCATTTGATGGACTACGCGACTACGCGACTACGCGACTACACGGCTCGATTGCCATCACCATTCAAAACTGGAGAATATTGAACTCTGCCGGATATCTGGTGTCTCGCGGAGGTGGAATGGGACAGAAATATGCAGCAAGGCAGGAATTAGATCAACAACGGCTACTTACTACGAATTAATTGAGACGTGATATGCCATACAGAATGAGTATGGTGTTCGTAATACCTTTACGAGTAATTTGACGCGTTCTTATCCTCGAAAAACGCGTCCTTTGAAGGTTTGCGCGTCGATAATTAGCTTCGGTAAACTAGCGACTGCACCACGTGAGTTCCCAAAATGGATGGATTATATAATAAGCCTCAGCAACGGTAATCAGGGCGCGGTAACTAACAGACTAAGTCAACAGTTACTAATTCCAATAAAGACTACTATCAGTTAGGGTTGGACACGGGTCAACCTGCAGGTACTAAACACCCAACCTGTACCTGTACCCGGCATTTCCGTACCCGGTGCAGGTCGGGTCCAAAACCTGTACAGTTCTACCTGCGGGTGGTCACCTACATGCGGGTTTTCAGACCCGTACAGGTTACCCATTGTGAATTTGTGAAAAGTGACTCAAATTCACAAAGGATATAACATTGAACACCAAAATTATAACAAGTTGAAACTAGCCGACGACTTGGGCCTTAGAAGAAGTGCGACTTTTCTTGTGTTGCGAATGGTTGAAGGCCTTTTACAGCCCTTTGCAGTACCGAAGGCGTGCACAAAAAATTTCGGTTTTGGGATAGTTTCAAAGAATTCCCGATATCTCAGTCAGTTCTTCATCGATTCAGATAAAAACTAGATATATATACTCAGCTAATTCATGCGAAATTATTGATAGAAAGGAATCCGTGAAAATATTATGTATTAGGTAATTTTTGGTTTGGAGCTGTTTTCGCACTGAAAGCTGTCTAGCATGCCAAGAATATGTCACAGCGGCCTAATATCTTAGTATGGACAACATGTATAGCTAAGGAAACATGTGATAGAGCCATGAATATATAGAAACCCTGGATAAATGTAATCTTTACAATATCTCTCAATGCCAAAACTGGCAAATGTAGTCAAGGGAGCTAGAGGAACTGTACGTGATTTATCCGTATTTCTGGCTCTATCACATGTTTCCTTAGCTATACATGTTGTCTATACTAAAATATTAGGCCACTGGGACATGTTATCAGCATGCTAGACAGCTTTTGGTGCGAAAACAGCCCCAAACCAGAAATTTCCTAATACATAATATTTTCACAAATTCCTTTCTATCACTAATTGCGCGTGAATTAGCTGAGTATACATATCTAGTTTTTATCTGAATCGGTGAAGAACTGACTGAGATATCAGGAATTCTTTGAAACTATCCCAAAACCGAAATTTTTCATATGCGCCTTCGGTACTGCAAAGGGCTGTAAAAAATAAAGAAATACGAAAGAAGAGAGACCCATGAAATCGCTGTTTTCGCCTCCTTTGTTTCCCGCAACATCTCCACCTGCTTCTGCTCCTCAAGATCATCAAATGTGATGCCATCCATGTTCTCAGAGACAATGGAGCTGGCGTCGACTTCTTCGAGGTCAGGCATCGAGTTATTGTCATCATCGTCTTCATCGAGGTCGAGGTCGATGATGGGTTCCTCGAGTTCCGCGTCGTCGTCGCCGTCAATTTCGTTTCCGGAGGCATCCTTCTTTTTTTTACGTGGTTGAAAAGGACGCATGAACGCTTTCACTGCAAGGTTGATTGTGTGGTTGAAGCACCGGACACGGTTGAAGGCGTCGAAGTCGTTCTCAGAGCTCCGACAAAGTGCGGTGTTCTGCGTGTCATTGGAGGTAGCGTTATCTCCTGTCTAGGCAAGAATCTGCACCAGAGATCAGCAAATCAAAGAATCAGACAAGGGAAGACTCTCGCACCTTGCGCTCAAGCCCAAACCGCCTCAGCATATCGTCAAACTCATGCGCAAGGACTTCACCAGTGTGAGACTGTGCACACTGATGAGAAACAGAAACAACAAGTGACGGAGACATACCTCAGGAACTTCGAAGATATCCAGAAGAAATACCAAAGGCTCGCCCTTGTGCTGGAGATGAACGGTCCAGGCAACAAAGGCGCGGTGATTTGGCGATGTCCAAGCGTCCGTTGCAAAGCTGAGGCGACCATCATACTCCTAGAGGCATATTAGCTTCGCAAAGTAAAGCAAAAAAACCAATGACTGTGAGAAGCTTCTTGACGCGGTCAGCCGAGCGCTCATACACGGCTTTCAGATCCCGAGCCACAGTGCTGCGACTTGGAGTAGTGAGATCAGGGCGACCGGCGGTGAGGAGGTCCTGGAGCTGGCGGTCTTCAACGATCTTAAGGGGCCGATTCGCTTCGGCGATCCAACAAACAATGCATGTGCTAACCAGCAGTAAGTAAAGCTTGGAGGCCAAAAAATAATTGGAACGCACCGAAACTCCGGCCGGGTGTGGGTACGGTGGCTAGCGTTGACGGGGCGTTGTCCAGAACGAGCAAATGCCGCGAAGATGCTGCCATCGCGACTAGCATCCGCGGCGACCCCTTTAATACGAGCGTCAACGACGTCCGAGCCCCAGCATTGTTTGGCATGTTTCTTGAGGTTGCTGGTGGAAGAACGGTCGGTGTGGGGGTCACTGTTGGCCTTTGTCTGAAACCGTTTGACACCGAGGAAATCTAGGCTAAATTAGAATATAAAATCGCTACACTGACATGCACTACACACCAGACTTGCCCTTGCAGCCGCGAGGGGCTTTGCACTTGAAGGCCTGGTACTTGCAGCCATCGCGGTCAGTGACGGTCTCAACATTGTCGTCAAAGAAGCTGTAGATGGGGGATGTCCAGTTGTGTTTGTTGTCTGAGGGTAATTTGTTAGTAAAAGAAGGAACACAGATGATAAATGAATGAACACACCGGCATCGCTCTCTGCTGCCTTCTCGGACACCGCAGAGGTGCTCTTCGACTGGCGACTAGGACCTAAAAAAATTGGTAAGTGGACAAGGGAATGAGATAAGAACCGAGGGTGCTCACCACTAGATATCGAACCGATGACTTTACTGACTTTCTTCTTGAGTTTTCGAACACCCTTGGAGACGGCGCTCGCCGAGCGGGAAATGACAGACGAGGGCGCCATGCTGGAAGTACAGAGTACAGACACAGCTTTATACTCGCTATCACAAAAAGTAACCGGAAATCAGGGTTTTATGGCATCAATTTGTAGGATTTTTCTGTTCTAACTCAATCTGTGTGTTCTCTGGGTCATAATGCCGCCCTTAACACAAAATTCAGCTTCGAAATCCGTGGATATGTGCTCGTTAAATAGGTTATATTTATTGCACTTGATTTTGTTGCAGATGGCCAAAATTGTTCCAATACACAGTCACTTACAAGTATTAACTTGGTGGAGAGTCTCCAGAGTAAATTTTAGGGTTGTCCCATATGCTCTAGACCTTACATATAAAGTTAGGAAGTGGATAGACAGATGGAAACAGGTCAAACATACAGCAAGTCAAGTCAGCAAAATGTTTGCAGAAGGTGTCATCCCATTTAGCCCGAGAATTTGCGACTGAGTACTTTATTCTTGAACGATAATCTATTAGGGCACTTGTGACGGTCTATTCCACCCATCCAGGATACCACTTTGAAGGGAATATGTTTATAATAGGGGTTTATCTGATGCATGTTTCAATTTAGTGCTGATGTTGCAGAAAGGTTTGCTGACTTGTTCCTTCAGGTTATTCGAGGTTTTAGCTGTCCAGGACTCAGGAAAGATGCTTTAGAGTTCATCCCATAGTTGGACCACTGTCAATTGGGTCTCAGGATGTCTATCTGGGGCCAATCTCTCTGGTGGACCACAAAATGACATAGCTGCCATCAGCATCGCTGATCTCTTGGTGCCTCTAGCTAGTGCCAATAAACCCAGACTTCCAAAACAAGTTAGGGTATCTGCAGGTAGGATTCTGAGGTATCTCTGACTGGTAGGTTGCCTAGCTCAGTGCACATTATCTCTGGCAAAAAACACATTTCCGGTTACTTTTTGTGATAGCGAGTAGTTGGTGGTGGGAAGAAAGCAAGCCCATTGTGTCACAGTGGGTGTGTGTGGGAGTCTTTGATCCGTGCGAATGACAGTGAAGATCTCAGCTAAGCGCTCACTAAGTGCCCGCTTAATCCGGGCCTGTTATACCCGGCGGGTTCTCGGGTCGGGTACGGGTTTCCACGGGTTGCGCTCAGCTGCAATCCGGGACCCGTACCCGGTCAACCCGACCCGTAAACCCGCCGGGTCGACCCGTACCCGTGACCATCCTTACTAATTAGTATATAAGGTTTCGCCTAGCATGGGAATCCCCATCCTTTCTTCTCTTCGGATTCCCCCGTGAGGTGTGTAGTATTTCTGCTCCTGTATTCTAGTACCTATATTTATTCTTTGGATTCCCCTGCTAGTTTCTGTGCCCCACACCAAGCTTAAGGTTGCCCTTACAATGTGGCCTGCTTCTAAATACCCTGATGCAGAGCTACTGCCGTAATGCCGCAATGTCTGCCCACTTTGATTGGGGAGAAAATTGGAAGTCATAGCTCTGATAAAATCTCGAAGGCTTGCAACACCATGTGTCATCTATCACATTATTCCATTCTTCTGCTCAAATTTACAGCTCAAGGAAACATTTCCGGAAACACACCACTTCAAGGGCCAATGGGCCATTGACTGCATGGTGAAGCAGTTCTGGGAGCTGCGCAACAAGTCAATATATCGTGGCAAGCAAGCTGCTGTCACATGCCGCCTGTGCTGTGACATCTGCTTGTATGTCCTCTTCACCATCAGCTTGCACCTCCCCCACCTTGCCAACACTTGGCCTATCGCATTCCTGCCACCACCTGTGCATCTCGGATGATGACGATAGACAGGAGGAGGATGTCTTCCAGCCTGTATCTGATGATGATTCCCAGCACAACGGGGAAGATGACCAGGTGGGTGAGAACAAGAGGTCAGAGGACACAAAGAGGAAGCATAAGGCAAGGGTGCAGGGCCGGAAAGCTGGCAAGAAGGTGTGGGGTACATAGATTTGAATGTAATTTTACCGATGAATTGAACTGTGTTTCGCTCTACTTTCGTATGAGTTGCCCTTTGTTATAACATGGGTTGGCATAGTGCAAAAGCCAAGAACCACTCATGTGAGGTGGTGTTCACATGGAAAAATAGTGATTGGTGATAGTGGAACCTTATTTCCTCTCCTAGAAATTCATGGCATTTGTTTCACAGGAATTTAGCAGAACTTTCATGAAATTAAACAACTTTTATGATGAAGAACAGGGTGATATTGCATGAACAAGGGCCGCGAATTTTGCGGTCCTTGGCAACCCCAGTGTCTGCATCCATGGGATCTGAGAAATGAAAGACAAAATCAGACAAAAGGGTACAATGCTCCTCAACAAGGAGGTCAGTGGACTTTGGCCACTTCCCCCTTGTAACACGCTGATAAGCCAGTAAATGGCCCATGGTTGGATACATGTAGTTTTGCGTGTTTCTGATTATACTCACTACTGAAACTGTTGGTTTCTATACAACAGTACTGGTTCCTGGTAGCTGTCTGGCAAACCACAGAGAAACAGATGGATCTCTAAGGAAACGGACAACTCACACATATCATCCACCTTCCAATGCTGCAGCACACTCTCCCCTCCACACCCGTGCATGCCCAGCTCAAGTGGTGCACGTCCCTGGCGAAGAGCATCTCAGTCGTGTTGCCGCTCGTGTAGCCGTTGCGTGTAGCCCAGTGGCTCAACCTATAGAAACTAAACATGTTAGTGTTAGCTGACAGCGAGGGAGTCTCTCCTGAATATATAGAATGGAGAGGAGAAAGTGGGAGAGAAGGAAGGGGGACAGCTCACCAAGCCAACAATCACCGGCTCCATCCCGCCCTCGCCCGCCCCACCCGCATATAACACGTCCGTGTTGCTCCTGCCATGGATTTGAAGCATGGGCAGGGGGCTGCGCGAGGGGGTGCATAGTTACGAGGTTCGTGAGCTCATAAGTACGAGTTTGTACTTTTGCAAGACAACTGTCACCTGCTCACGATTCCTTAAGCGAAATGTGTTGAGATTGTCCGTGATGCTTAAGCTGGATTAAGCAGCTTAAGATGATTTCAAAATTGTATATAGGTATAGTAAATTGAGTATACTGACCAGTACTACTACTATGGCTGCTCAAGTGCACTTAGGCAAGTACCACTTGAGCGAAATTCAGTATACAGATTATTACTATACTGCTTGAGCTGCTTAAGCTGGGCTTGAGAACCTGTAAGGGAAACGTGCAGCCAATTAACAAGTCAAGGAACTTCATTTGACTTGTTTCCAACATCCCCTTAAACATGGAAATGGGTCAAAGGAACGAGAGTTGGGCAATGTATTATGTTGTGTTGAGACACTGGAATAATACAGGGGTGCTGCTGATGGGTTCCTACTGCATAATTGGCAAGAAACATGGTGTGCTCGCACTTGGGAACCAATGGGAGGCGATGCTCAGAAGAACAACCAATGGGAGCACAGTCAAAGAGGCAGATAAACAGACAATTGAATCACTGAGATCCCACCCTGAGCTTTGTAACTGCGCCCCAGCATCTGTATAAATATCTGGAGGTTTTTCTATGATGGACACTGCATCATCTCCAAGACTAGTAGGCTAATATACTTGTGCATTGGGTTGATCTGGGATTGGTGAACACACTCTTATAGAGTAGCACTATTAGTCGAAATCTTAATTGTTCCTGAATCATCACCCTATTTATAAAATTATGGCCTCTGTCCGTCTGAAGCCTTTTCAAACACAGTGATCAATCAATATAACCAATCAAGCCTCGATCAAGCCTCATGCACCCTGGGCACTAAGTAATATTCATCTATCTACTTTTTAAATCCACACCCGAGGCGCTAAGTGATATCAATCAAGATTAACTGGTGCTTATTGATTGCACGCTAATTTGGGTGCTCATCTCTCAGCCGAAGTGGTGGGCTCCAGGGCGGCCCACCGCACTCTTGTATATTATTCTGAAAATGCACTTGGACCTTGGTCTGGAAAGCTTGTGACTCTGTTGGATTCTGTTAAAGGGACTCTGTTAAAGAAATGTTAAAGTTGTGAAGTGGGATTCAGGAAGTACCTTAGAGGAAACATTCGGAAACGTGACCATTGTACGGGGTTCAGAAAGTTTCAGGGAAACATCTGTGAACATATCTATATCATCTGTTGTGCAGGGTTTGGAAAGTACTGTCTTGGGAAACATCTGGAAACATATCTTTGTGCATGTTTCTGAAAGTACCATCTCAGGAAACATCTGGAAATGCATTGGGCCTACCGAAACTCAGGCCATACTTGAGTCTACAGGATTTTAAACTTGCTCTCAGGCTACTTAGTGGTCTACACACACAATGCTGCAAAGCTATAAATCTAACTCTTTCTTGGAGACTACATTTCCAACGTGGCTAGAAACTTGTGCTACTTGCAACTTGCTCTTTATCTCTTGCTGAGATATAAAACCTCTCCCTACAACCTTTACAAGGCCCTGTACTAGGGGATGTAACTCGTCCAGGTCTCAGAAATGTACAGACAAGGCCATTTGATTTGTTTATTGGTTGTTTCTACAGTCTTCAACTGTTTCTATGCCGATCACGAGTCAAGGGGTTGATTATCTCGTATTTCTTATATAGGTTCTGAGCACATCAATCAACACAGTGTGATTCTGTACTAGAGTCCTCAAACTTCCTTGACAATACAAATTCTTCAACCTGAATGAAACCCATAAAAAATATCAACCAATTAGCAGCTCCCTCCAAACTGGGTCATAACTCTAAACATTAGACTGTTGGCACACAGATGTAGCCAGGCAAATTGCACCATAAATGCACCACTCCAGCCATCTGCTGGCTAGGACAACCCCCGGTCCTCACTTTGCCTGGCACCTTGATTTTGATGGTAGCAAGTAAGTGGATCTTTTTTCGTTGATGCAGCGGGATGGCCACCATCGCTGTTCTGCTCTACATGCTGCCAGCTTGCCGGTTTCCTGCACTGTTTTATTTGTTCATATTATCTTCCCATCATTGCTGATCTGCATCCCACCCACACTGCTTGTCATTCAGCTACCCCCCCCCCCCCTTTTACATGTCCTACCACCGGCTCTCATGGTCACAGCATAACAGTATGCACCGCTTCCCATCCCACTCACACCATGCCACCCACTGCTCCCCATATGCAGCACAGCACCGCTCACATTTTGCATGCTTCATCACGCCACCCACACTGCTCCCATTGCCTTCGCACACTTCCCACGCCTCAACATGTATTACTGCCACTGTGATTTGCTGTCATACACACATACTTTGCCCCCCTTTACCTTTGTGCACCCCAAATGTGAAAAGACGGTGAACATAAGGTTGGGTCAAGAGTAGATAGGGGTAGTATTCCCACGATTCTCACGTGATGTGGTCGATCCTGGAACTCGTTCCGACCTTGCCGATATTAATTAACTGTTCTTTAAGCAAATGGCTCCTCAGCTGTGCTATTCCCCCATATATCCATCTCCTTTCGTTTTTCCTCTGCTCTTGCTCTTCCTTCTTGCTCTTCCTTTAACTCCTTTTGTCCTCAATTTCCAGCGACATCGGACACTGCCTCTTCATTTATTGCTGCCCCGCTGACCTACGTGCAATATTTTCTTGACAAGGCACTGCGTACGGGCACAGCCTCGTTCTATTCATCCGGCCGGGGACCATGTCACTCCCTCCCAAAGATATAAAATGGCGTGCACATCGGCTGAAATGGCAGTCTTCCACCCACTTTTCCGCCTTCAAATACACCCCTCAAGTGATGAATTCTTGGTCTTTGTCAATGATTCGGTCCACTGCTGGGGACCTTGCTTCTACTTGAGCTCAACTGAAGACGGCTCTCAAATGTCCAGGTCGTTTCCATGCTGGCACCAAGTGCATAAGATCTTCAAGTACCCAAGTCTTCTTTCCCCTGTCACTCTCTTCCATCATACGTATTTTCAATTTCCGTGGAAATCACCCTCAAGATCCGCTATTTCAATCCCTGCACTCACCCAAGTTGACCTACGATGACCTTCCGACTTTCGAAAAATAGTGCTGCCGGCCTGAAGCAAATCAATCCGTGTTCGATTGGTGTTTTCGTTCGCCGACGGACTCGTAGTGTAGGTTCACCATCATGCATCTTTGTATGCCGAATGAAAGTCATTTTCCCCTCCATATCGCAACAATATCACCGCCACCTACATTCCTCTGTGGAAAGCAATGGACGTGAGTTCGAATATCATTCTCCTTTAATTAGGGCTCCTGACTGTACCTTATGTGGGGACAGCCGTACATTTGACGGCAGTATTAATTATTAACCGTTCTTTACCGAAGTGGCCCTCGATTCTTTGGATATATTTGCGGGTTTCCCCATACATCCAAACACTTTTGTTACTCTCTGCTCTTCATCTTTGAATAGCTGCTTTAATCTGGAACTTTCGGTGCTTAACGGTGCCCAGCTGACCTAGATACTGGTGCAGAGTTTTCACAGCCCAGTTGCATTTACTACGCCGAGCGGCCACGCAGTCCCCGGCAGTTTGTTAGAATATTTCAGCCAAACTTTTTCCCCCTGCGGCCTGCCAATGCCCGTTCGAGCCACATCTGCGGACTGCGACCTGTCAACACAACTATGAACCGTCCCTTTAAGCAAATGGTGCGAAAGCTGTGTCCAATCCCCACCAAGCGCCATCCCCATTCCGCTTCTTCTTCTCTTATTATTTCTCCATTTGCCCAGTCATAGGGCCACTTGGGGTTTCTCATGTCTGTCACCGCGGGTTTATTAAATGAAGTAAATCTCGCAGCCACGAGGCCATCGGAATATCATGTGCATGTTAATCTCAACTCTCGCCCGGTAGGTTGCGGCATTTTGTACGCACAACTACGCACTGTGAAAACTGTGCCGCAGAACAAAATACGATGGCGCAGCAGATTCGAACAAGATTTCCTTTTGAGTCGAAGCCTCCAGATCAAAGCCCGGTAAATGAGTCTTTCAACAGGTACTGTCCAATATATTAATCTACCGTTTCTTTAACGAAATGGCGAGGTTTCGTTTGTATGTCTTTGGTTCATCTCCATCGAGCTTATCCCCTTCCACGCTTCTCTCTCTTCCGCCTTCATCGCCTCACTCATTCATGCACAGTCTAATTCGTGTTTGACAGACACAGGACTGAAAGCTGTTAAACATACACCCGATACGAAGGCACTGCTCTCACCAATCCCCAATCCCGGAGTCTATACCACCTTCGTCACTTCGTCACTTCAGCTAATTTTGAGAAAGTTAGTCATGTCATATAGATTAGGCAAATTTGAGGTATTCTTCGTCACTTGAGACTGCCCGCAGTGAAATTTCGTCAGTTCAAATTCCCGCTGTGAAACCTCGTCGGTTCAACATGTTTGTCACGTGGCCGGTGCTGTCATCAGCTTTCTTTGTTCTCTGACCACCACACACCACATTCCTTTCATTCACCACATCGTGCGGGGGCTCGGGGCTGGGCGGGTGGCACAGGGAGCGCGCAGGATAGGGCGAGCACGGCAAAAAGAGGTGGGTGGCGGGCAATAGGTCAAGCGGGGCGAGTGCGAGTGCCGGACGGTCAGAGCGGGGCGGGTGCGAGTGGAAACGAGAGCAGGGCGACGCAGAGGGCGCTGCGCCTCGATGGTAAAAGGTGTGTACTTTCCCCTCCTTGGTTTCTTCCTCCCCCAGCTCATCGTTGTCTCCATTATTTCGATCGTCCACTCGCCGCGCAAGTACTGCCGCGGCTGCGGACAGCGAAATACCGCCCCACTGCGACCGAAACGCGCGCCGACCGCACCATCACAACTCCTCGCACCTCCACCTGCGGCCACGCCATGAACGCTCGCCCGCATCCGCGGCCACAACTGCGCAACCTCACGCATCAACCACCCCACACATGAACTCAAACACTGTCAAGGCACCGCCGTACACCGACGGACGCGGCCTGCTGTGCCTGTGCACGTTCATTCGGTACATTCGTTACTCGTTCGTGTTCATCCTTCATTTGCGTAAGCAGTAGGTATGTTGTATCTAAGTAGTCGTTGCTGAATACATTAATTTCTACTTTTCTCGTTCCATCGACCTGCCCGGCCCACCGCTAGGTACCGCGATACCACTGGACAAAACGGTTATGGTGTGGCTGAACCTTTGAACCGATGAAGATTCGCAGCGGGGAGTTGAACCGACGAACTTTCTCAGCAGGGAACCTGAACTGACCTGAACTGACGAAAGTTCCCCACTGGTGGTCCAAAGTGACGAAGAAACCTCAAACTTGCTTAATTTACATGAAGCGACTAACTTTCGCAAAATTAGCCGAACTGACGAAGTGACGAAGGTGGCGCGGACTCCCAATCCCGAACCGTGCAGCAACCGCGAGCCGAGGTGCGTTTAATTCAAACCCACAGCATCCCAAGCTGCAAGTAAATCAAGTCGGGTGTCGCTTTAACGCAGAAGATCCAGAAGATCGAATCGGCTGGGATATGGACGTCTCCAGAGAATCGCGTAGGAATTGCTCTCGGTTAGCTCCTTTAACGTCGGCCGTGGTTCTGTCTCCCTGCCAAACAACGGCCTACAGCCTGCGAAAACGTCGCCGCAACAACCCCGGTGCTTTTCAACCACGGCACTAATAAGCTCCTTTAGGCGTCAATTATTCTCACTAGCCCAATGCTCCGGGCCTGCGGAGCGACTGCGAGACAGCACAAATTTGAACCTTGCAGGCGCAGTGGGGAGTCCCCAGTGCAGTCCCATCTCCAAAATTCTTCATGTGTTTAGCACAATTCTCACTACGCCGCAGTATCGGCACTTTTTTTTTCACACAGCGCCGGATCGCCGTTGCAAATATAAAGGACCAGCATCTCGTGTGGCGCATTCCCATCGCTAACGTCGTCTCTCTCTCAGGGCATCAAACCGTACGTATTACGCTGACGCCTTAACAAAAACGCCGTATTTTCCTTACGGGTGAGTCGGTTCCGTACGGCAATACCATTTCTCACAGCTCAGACGATACGGACGTCGTCCGTATCAGCGTATACGCCGTATATACGAGCTAAAGCAGCATTCATAAAGTAGGTCTATAGCAGTGTGGATTGAATATGAATGTAACGGATTTATCATCGCCGTCGTCGTCTCCAATTAAATCATCACCGCCTTCCGTGCCAATTTCAAGCGTGCCTTAACGAACATCAAAGTTTTGATGGTCTCTGCCTTCAAGCTTGCACCCCGAAGACCAATGGTGTCCCGCCCGCCTGAAAAAATGCGTTCAACAGCAATAGCAGAGCCTACTTGATTCAGTCATGGTCTCGAGTGGTTGACACGGCGCATACTTGGAATACAAAGAACGTTGCGAACAAGCTTGTACAGATGAGGGGATTGACGGCGGCGGGTATACCACCAGTCGAGGGGGTCAATCTCATCGAACGACTCAGGAACGCTGGTGATCCGGAAATATTCAGCAAGTTCATTGCTAGGGGAAGCCCGCTTGTAACGGCGCGTGAAATCGACCTTCTATGGGGAACTAAGGTCGGGCTGGGGAGCCACTGTGTGAGATATGTCAACAGGTGCCTGCGGAGCGTAGAAAATGTCATAATGCGTTTCGAGTGAAGCTTTGGATCTCTCTCGGAGCCCTAGCCTACCTCATTCAAGCACCGAATATCTCTCAGCTGGTAGTACTTGGGTTTCCGTCTTGGTCTTATCATTCCCCTGCATTGTAATTTTCAAGATGAATCAAATCCAAGCATTCAGTGCTACTTGGATCTTATTGCAACTTGCATATGTATTGGCACAGCCGCATTTTGATGCGGTTTTGAGTCGCCGTAGAAAATGATTTGTTTCTCATTCGTTCCTGGGCCGAATGGGCTGTAGGTAGGACGTAAATTTGCCGTTTTGAAAGGTGCATTCAATGGTACCAAATTTATAGTATTCCATCCATATACCAGTTTTCAGTTTTCCGGGATCCGCCATCTGGCTGGACAATTCTTTTGTCGAATTCCTAACCGTTTGGGTCCAAATAAAAATTACAGGACGTGTATTCTATGTATAAATATCCCCTCCCCAAGTCTCAGAGGATTCGGGGCTCAAATGAGTGTGCTTCGACGCGTCCAAGCAGCCCAATCAGTTTGGTGACAAATCAAGTACTTCTCTTCCTCTTCCGCCACGATGACCAAAGGCAGGCCTATCTCGGAGGACCTCAGATGGGCCGTCATCCGCATGGACTCTTTCCGAGTCCCTATAGACAAAATTGCTCGCTATACGGATATCAGCGAACGCCAAGTCTACCGCATCATCAACCGTTTTGGTGCTACGGGGCATGTCTTGACCGCCACACAGAGGAAAAAAACGGGTCGTACCCGCCATCTGTCAACTCAGGACGTCGCAGTATGTCCTCTCTATCCTTCTATTCCCCGCTGACCATCCCAGTATTTGCACGGCTGTCTGGACCAAAGCTGCGACAAGTATCTCGAAGATCTCCAAGTAGGACTCGAAGAGACCTGCGGGAGGGCAGTGTCTCTGTCGACAATATGGCGGGCTCTCAAGCGCAGCGGATATACCATGGTCAAGGTGCTGTTTCTGACTTTTTGCCTCAATTGATTTTGATAAAAATTTATAGCTCACCCGTGTCGCCATTGAGCGCAGCGTTGCCAAGCGCGCAGCGTACAAGTACCACGTTGGCATTCGCTATCTACCCTATCAACTTGTTTTTGTTGATGAGAGCTCTTGCGACTGTCACATGTCGTATCGAGGCAGAGCATGGGCTATCAAGGGGCAACGTGCGGTGCGCAAGGCTTTTTTTATTAGAGGGAAACGGTATGCAATACTTTTCTCTCTAACTATCCCCTCGTGATAGTTCTCCAGCTATTCTGTGCTCCCCGCAATTTCGCTGGACGGTATCCTGCATGTCAGCATCGTGGAAGGCTCGTTCACTACAGAAACATTCAATGAGTTCATCGAGGGTCTGCTCGACAAGATGAATCCGTTTCCGTACCCAAATTCAGTCATCATAATGGACAATTGCCGAATTCACAAGTCTGACGAGGTGCAACAGATGATTGCAGACCGGTGTGTACTCAATGAATTTTGCTTCACATATATACTGATTCTTGTCCAGTGGGATGCGTTGTGTGTACTTGCCGCCATACTCCCCCGACTACAACCCCATGGAGCCTGGACTCTCCAAAATGAAGGCGCACATCCACCGCGAGGGGCAGCAGTATCGCGCCGCGTCCGAGTTGGCGAACGAGAAGGCCGAAGTATTGGTTCAGCTGCACAATGCAGTGTATTCAATCACCCCAGAGGACGCAGCGGGGTGGTTCCGTTACTCTGGGTATTTCTAATACAAGGCAAATCTGCCGCCGGAGCACGTGTCCCAAAACCTGGGTTTTGCCTATAGCTGATGACCGATGCTGATGGGGTTTGCCAGTGCTGATAGGCAGCTCAATTGAGGAGATCATCAGTTATAAACAAGAATATTCAAAGTGGGTGGGTCATAAGCGAGTATCATCACATGTAGGCAGAGCTATTTTGCAATCCTGTATTTGACAAAGAATCAATATTGAACAGTCCTACCATGTCTACTTTTGACTTGACTGGCTTTCAACAACTCCATTTTCTGGGTTTCCAAAGCTGTGGAGCTCATGTGAAGCCTCCAATCTGTGGCCCGAGCAAGGTACATAACTCAAGCGATGTCATTCCGAAATTTATTTATACATGTATGTGTGCCTGCCCAGCATGACTTGAGATGTCTAGAATCGCCATTTGTTGATGTTGACTTTGCCGAGTTAATTCTAACTACTTACTAACTTCACTTAGATACCTTCACAATCATCAAAGATCTTCTGACTTGAAGATTAAGAGTAGTTTTTGCCGTTTCAAGCAGAGTGACGTACACACTGCCTATGACCCCTGAACAGCGCTTACGACCGACTTCAGGCTTGCTTATAACTGATTAACTGCTTTAAAGCCCCGGATATAAGGGGGGTACCTGCTGATGGGGTTTATAACCAACTACCAGCGGTGACCAGGGCTGGTCGGCAGTTTAGGTTTTTTCCGACACGGGGAGGGGCAGGGGCAGCAGCGGCCGGTGTCGATGGGTGGGCGACCGGGGTCGGGGCGGTTTGAGCGCGCGCAGGCGGCGGGGGTGGCGGGTGCGGGTGCGGACGATATGCTGGGGCATTGCCCGGGACTGATTCTGTGGCCCTCGATGTTCATACCGATGCCGCCCCCCGAGCTAGCATTTGCGTGCGCTGCTATCGTGCAAATCGGCGTTGATTGACTATGCGGGTGAGGTTGTGGATCTGGGCGAGGGGGATACGCAGAGCGAAGCGGCGATGGAGGCGTTGTGGGAGTATCAGAAGTAAGTTTCAATGATGAGCAGGCGTTGTGAGTACTGACTTTTGCTAGCTTCCTCCGAGAGCGATTCAATCCGCCGCCGGATGATCCGTCATGGGTGATGTCAGACGCATTGTCCTCAGCGGGTGACGCCAACAGCATTCACAATTCGATCTTCTCCGTCAGCTCTGTAGGTACGGAGGCGCTTGATGTGATGTGGGAATATTTGAGGTGGGTTTAGGCCCCGATTTCCTTTGCGTTGCTGACATTGATATTCAGTGAGCTGAACACTCGGTTTGAGGTGCCGCCTGAACGCGCGAGGCCTGTGCGGGGCGAGCCAATGCCTACCGCCACGCAGCCGTCCAAGCGGGGCAGTGTCGCTGAGAGCACGTCCACCGCCGCAACAAGCTCGACTGACTCTGGATCAACAATGCTGCGGCCGTGCAAGTCTCGCAGTAGGGGCAGCCGGGGTCGCGACCCCGCGTCCACCGTCCTCATCAAGGAGCGCATCTCCCCCGAGGACACCGCGCCCTTCGACTCGCGCCTCGTCTTCGCCGTGGATGGCCCCACTCCTCCTGCGCGGCGCGCGCACGCAGCTCACGCTCAACACACTCGGGCCCATCAGCGACGACTTCGACTCGCGCCACACATGGGGCGCCGGCACCGCGCACTGGACGTGCCTCACGCGGCCGGGGTGCCGGAGCTGGCACCCACTGCTGTGCACACTCCTCGCGATGTTCCCGGCCACGCTCCTTGTGCCCGCACTCCCGCCGTGCTTTCTCCCTCGCGTAGATGGCGCAGCCGTGCCATCGCCTTCCTCACCTTGTACTCCACCCCAGTACTGCTACATTGTTTGCTTGCAAGTAAGATAATGGCCATGATCCGTCGTCATGTATGTATGAGCACAACCCTCTCGGGCAGCGAGCTTTACACTCACGCTTCCATTCCGTCTTCTTATCCCTTCTGTAATATGTATTTTATTTCTTAATGAAGTCTTTTGACGTCTCTCTTTGCGGATGGATCGAACTAAGTCTGCGCAAGCATGAGCATCAAGAAAGTACATCATAAGACTATCAAATACATTCAGGCAATCACAATTATAATAACGACAACGTCCAAGATGTTCTACAAAGCACAAGCAGAAAGAAACATTACGATACCATTGCCCTGTCCCTCTCCCACTCGTCTTTTCGTTGCGCTTCGATTTTCCGGACCCTCCTGCACTCTTTCTTCGCACGTTTGATCAATAGTTTTGCGGTGCCGGGTAGGATGTCCGGGCAGTATTGTTTCAGTGATTCAGAAGTTTCATCAACCAGTTGCGATACCCGCATGAGTCCCTGTGCATGCAGAAGGGGTCCAAATGAAAGGAAATTGTGCCCGTCCTCGTCCTTCTCAGCCAGCTCCAGGAGCCAGTCCCCGATCTTTGGGAAGAGCGTCAGGTCCTCATGCTCTTGAGAGTCAAGACTGATTCCGTGTCGCAATGTTCTCATGTGTGCGGGTTTTTCGGAGGCAGAGGACGCTACAGGTGCAGGCGGAGGAGGTGCGGGGGGCGGAGGAGGCGGAAGAGGGTAGTAAGGTGGATAGCCATGGGGATATCCGGGCGGTGGTGGATAGTACGGCACATATGGCTGGGGCGGGGGTGGGATGTCCTTGGCTCGACGGGAGACTGGGGCGGCCTTGGAGCCTTCCCCGACATTGAGCTTCAGCGCTTGAGGGGGTGTCGTAATCGAGTCGTGCACGCCTTCAGCCTGCACCCGAGTCAGTGATGTTATTGGGATAAAGTGTCGACGCACCATCAATAAAGCCCATAAACTTATTTGATGGCCCGAAAGGGAGATGTGTTCACCATTTTGCGCGACCGAGCAGAAGCCGTTATGTTGGTCGCATTTGTGCTTTGCTTCAAGCTTGCGAACAAAGCTTGGCCCAGACTTCTTCTTCGGTCCGGCGTCGCCTTCATCTTCACTGTCACTAGACACACGGGTAACGTTTTTTCCCTGCAAATAAATTGGCAGCGAAGTACATTTCAAGCAGATGATTTACCTTTCCCTTTCCCTTCCCCACCTTCGCTAGTTCCTGTTTCGGCCTCAGGTCGTTGATTATAACCTGAAGGGCGGGTTTGCACTTGGACTTGGAATTTCGTTTGGCTTCATTGCGCACCTCCATCTCCGCGTGCGCAGCATCGAAAAGTTCCTTGACATGTTTGCTGGCATTCAAGAGTCGAGGCTTATCAGTTTTTGCCCAAAAATTGAAGCGATACGCGATATGGAGCTTTTTACACCGACATCCATCCCATCAGCAATCTCTCGGAAGAGCTCAGTATCCGTAGAGTCCGTGGAGACAGTCAAGGTGTCGGTCGCGGCGTCGACAGGCACAAGGAATTCTAAGTCGAAGGCTGTCCTGCATTCAGTGGGGAACAAGAGAAATGTGAGAGCAACATATGGATTCGGCGTTTAGGTTTTTTTTTTCTTACACTGTCCTCCTCCTCCTCTTCCTCCTCTTCCTCTTCCTCTTCCTCGTACTCCTCCTCCTCCTCCTCCTGTTCTTTGTCCTCGTCTTCGACCTCCTCCTCCCAACGATACTCGCCATCGGACATTTCTTGGTCTGTTTCTGCATCTCCCGAACAATTTAGCGCGAGCAAAGCTGTGGCGGCCTGGACATCGGGCTCGTCGACAGGTGACGAAAATCCCGAGGCAATTCCTTCGATTGTGGAGGCTGGAAGTACCTCAGAGTCGCTGGTGGTGCCAGTACCTGAGCTGGAGGTGGGACGAGGAATCTTGAGTGTGAGTTTTGGTTGAGAGATTATTTCGACTTGAGCCGCAGCGTTTTTGCGTGGGCGGCCGCGAGCTTTCTTGGAGGGTGAAGGAGGTTCACTTTCTGATCCAGAGGCCGCCTTTTTGCGTTTTTTGGATGGCGCCATGGAGGGAAGAGGAAGAGAAGTACTTGATTTGTCACCAAACTGATTGGGCTGCTTGGACGCGTCGAAGCACACTCATTTGAGCCCCGAATCCTCTGAGACTTGGGGAGGGGATATTTATACATAGAATACACGTCCTGTAATTTTTATTTGGACCCAAACGGTTAGGAATTCGACAAAAGAATTGTCCAGCCAGATGGCGGATCCCGGAAAACTGAAAACTGGTATATGGATGGAATACTATAAATTTGGTACCATTGAATGCACCTTTCAAAACGGCAAATTTACGTCCTACTTACAGCCCAATTGGCCCAGGAACGAATGAGAAACAAATCATTTTCTACGGCGACTCAAAACCGTCAAAATGCGGCTGTGCCAATACATATGCAAGTTGCAATAACGCTTTGCTCCTGCGTTCTTTCCAACGGCAAATTTCCAGCCCTTGGTCTTCAAACATCCCAAAGACTTTTTCGGCGCCAAAGCCGCCGCCGATTGCTAAATGACTGGATGCGACACGCTCATCTTGCCTGACTGTGGTTGTGACGTTTTTCAATCTCACCAATCATTTGCCTTCCCCCTTCCTGGGCTGCATGTCGGACATGCACTGGATGTCAAAATACTTTAAATTGCCGGAGCGAAGCGCAGGCACATCCTGTCCCAAAAAAAAATACTGGTCAGAGGATCAAGGTCAGAATTTGCGATAGCACAATTACTCGGGATGCTCTGGGGCTGTTAATTGAGTGAAAGCTCGAATGAGGGATGCATGCAGAGGCCAAAACACAAGTACCTGCCCCGAAAATTCAGTGTGCCATGCTGAGGATGAGATCGAGATCAGGGGAAAATGTTGAAGAGTCAATCGAGGACGCGATCAGGAAAACTTCCGAGGAGCCGATTGAAATCGGTGATAGCCAGCGAACCAGACAGAAAAGTGTAGACACATTTAGGAGGGGAAGTTTTTGGTCGAGTGAAAGGTGAACCGAGGCTTGAATACCGGACTTGAAAAGACGGTGTCGATGAATGCAATGCTTGTGAGCGGATTCTATCAAGGGTCACATCAAGTGTCATTGAATTTGAAATATGTTCGGACATGAAGGTTGCACCTCCGGAAAAGATAGATCAAAAACCCGGAAATTTTATAAAGGGTCTGATTTGAAATAAAAACGAGTCTGTTGGAGTTCTTGTTGCTTCGAGGATCTTAACTGACCTTTGATTAGGCACTGATCGAAGTTTTACTGACTCACATTCTCCGCAGCCCATGCTACAATCAAACCCAAGCAACCACAAGCCTTCGGTTGAGCGCTCAGACTTCTTCATCGGTGGTGTGCTACCCTTTCTCCACACCCCGAAGATTGTGTTTGTTCTGCCTGCGGACCACGAACAGCTCTTTGCTGATTGTGCGGATTCGGGACATACCCACCTTGATTTATAATATGAGTGAGGAGCACACATATTTCACTCCAAAATCATATTGCAGAAAAGTAAACTATTTCGAAGAACGCAGCTGCCAATCCTCTCTACACTGGCTGTTTAATGCATTCCTGCCAGTCTGTTCCACAAACAAAATGGCTAAAATCCAACTTGGTCACCCCTTCAGAATGCATAACCAGTGAATTCCACGGCAGACATATGCCATCACGAAGGTATGGTGGAACCCAAAGGACGTGTTCCGATGATGAATTCATCAACCATCCATCTGTAAAACGCGGATGGTTCCCCCAAATTTCCAAAGGTTGATCAATCTGTTTGGTGCAAGGTTAGTGTATGCGATGAAGAGATGAAATCTTTGCATACCTCCCACACCCGAATAGTTGTGTTATTTGATCCGGAAACAATTTGCTTGCCATCGGGTGAGAAGGCAACAGATTTGACTGAATCAGTATGTCCTTCATAAGGACCTGCTACCAATGCACCACTCTTGACGTCCCAGACTCGAACTGTCTTGTCGTCTGAACATGACACGAGATGAATACCATCAGGTGAGAATGCAACACAATTAATTAAATGAGTGTGGCCCTCAAGCCGCTGAACCAGGATCCCAGTGTTGGTATCCCATATTACCACTTTAGAAATCGATGCTGCTGCAACGATTTCTCCATTAGGGGAGAAAGCAGCGGGAGCACCACCAGAGTAGATGAGGTCAAGCTTTTTATTTCCAATTTCAACAACCCGACAACTGCCACCAGCTTGGAAATGCCACACTTTTAATATTTGGTCTGGAGTTTGTGATAAAATCTGTTGGCCATCTGGCTGGAAACCCACACAGCGAACGCGTCCGGTATGCCCTTCAAACATGTCTGAAACTATATCACCAGAGCTGGAGTTTACAACCTGGATCATATTCTCTGTGGTGCCCACAATTATATGACCGCCATCTGGTGAGAATCTTATACACCAAGGCAGTCCTTTCAAGGGCCTAACAAGGTTACCACCGGTTTCAAGATTCCAGATGTATAGGTTCCCGTTTATATCACCTGATGCGATGCGCCTGCCATCTCCGGATATTGACACACTTTGGAATACTGAGACTCCGTAACTGTGCTGCAGTGGACCGATGACCAGGGAACCAGTTTGAGCATTCCGAACTTGAACCGTTTGGTCGTGTGACCCTGACACAACCCACTGCCCATCCGGGGAAAATAAAACACCTCTAACTGCATCTGTGTGACCTGCAGATTTTTCAATAGTCCCAGCAGCAGCAGCTTCAACATCCCAGATTCGTATGCTTGTATCTGTTGCTCCGACTGCAATATACTTGCTGTTTGGTGAAAAAGCAACAGATTTCACCCAATAAGCCCCAGTATGTTTCAGTGGACCTGCAACTAACTCCCTGGTTGTAAAATCCCATATATGTAATGTGTCATCCCAAGATCCCACTGCAATCTGCTTGCCATTAGGGGAAAAGACAACACAGGCAGGAGGTGGAGGACAATCCCCAGAGTGCGCCGGAAACACAGCACTATGGCCGGTTGCAAAATCCCAAATCTGTAAGGTTGTGCTACCCAAGGCACTGGAAACAATCCACTTCCCATCTGGAGAGAAGGCAACACAATTGATGGCTGAACTATGCCCGTTGAATGGTCCAGCTACCTGAGCTTGTGTTTTCACATCCCAAACCCGCACAGTATAGTCGCCTGATCCGGATGCAATCTGCTTGCTATTGGGCGAAAATGCTACGGAATTGACAGACTCGGTGTGTCCCTCAAGTAGTCCAAGCATTTTGGAAGTCATTGGATCCCAGACCTGTACATTTGTTTTGGATCCACATGCAAGCCACTTTCCATCAGGCGAGAATACAGCAGATTCAGGAGATTCTCCAAACGGCCCACCAATGGGGACCCCTGTTTGTGAATTCCAGACTTGCAAGGCGTCATTGCTGACAGACACAAGGTGACGGCCATCGGGTGAGAATGCAACATTAGACATATCTGAGGGGTGCTTGATATGCATGACTTCAGTACCGGTTTCTGAATCCCAAACCCGTAGTGTTTGATCTAAGGAGCTCGAGACAATTTGTTTGCCATCTGGAGAGAATGCTACTGACCGCAGAGGTTCAGTATGTCCATGTAAGACTTTGAGAAGTCCTGGCCAATTGCCACCAAGGGGTCCAGTCCAGCATAGTGTCTGTGGTAAGGACGAAGCAAACTGCTTATAGACCAAGGATGCTTGAGGCGAAAATGGGAGGGCAGAAATATAGATATGGGGTGCAGCCTGTGAAATTACTGGGGAAAAAATGCCAAGGAATCGGATTGCATCTGCTAGAAGATCCTGGAGTCCCTGGTCTGTTTCCTGCAATGGGGTCAGTCCCAACAAATAATAATAAAAGGCTGATGATGGCCTACCTCAATGCAGTTCTGGATGCCTTTCAGACTTTCAGTGGCACTCGGCACTTGGCCGAGCAAACTCAGAACCTCAAGCCAATGGAGAAATTGATTATTTATGAAGCTCTTCAACTCAGACAAAATTTCGTTATCAACCTCTGTGGCACATAGATGGTGTGCCCAAAAGAGACTGGCATATTTAAGTTCAGCCTTAATGTGAGTTGTGATCCGATCAGAGAGATCTGGAACATCTATATTGAGTATGTGTGAGCTCTCCAGTTTGCAAATGTTGAAGCAGAGCTGTGAGTTGAGGATCCGCAGGCACCCCAGAACCAGAGACTTGGACTGGATTTTTGGACTGACAGACCAGAGGTGGCCACTGGAACGATCAGAGGTGAGGTAATCACTGAATGATGTATGGAGAATGCGAGCAGTGGTGCCAGACCTCCATTGCACAACACAGCCAAGATAGTACAGGATGTCTGCAGATCTCCCATTTCTGAAGGATAGGAGTGCATCAATTGTCTCAGCAGTTAGGAGTACTCTGCTTAGGACAAGTGCCCCCAATACCAAGCAACCATCCCGTGCTAAAGTTGTGTTTGACCAATCTGCAGAGTGTAGAAGTGCCACCCTATATAGCTCATCAAGATTGTTGGCCACCCTAGCATCCAGTATAGATTCAAGTCTCTCTTTTGTATCAAAGCTAAAGCTTCCGATGAATTTGCATGAGGTGAAAGCCCAAATAAACAGTCCTCCAGAATAGTCTGCCAAGGTTTGAATGGTAGGCTGGCCTGGCCAGTCTGGTTCGAGGCTTCGTTGCAACCGTCTGATGTCATGCATCCTTTTATCTATATATACAACAATATCCTGCATTGTGGCTCCCGTTGTAATGTCAAGCTGCATTTCCTTGATGTGTGGCTGCCTATGGAACTGACTGGCAATATCGGACCCTGGCCGACTGGTTACAAGAAAGCGGAAGACAGGTGGTAGCTTTGGGAACTCCATTACAATCAGGGAAAGCAGCCCCTCACGGGAAGCAGAATCACCACATTCATCCAATGCATCTAGAATGACAATGATTGGCCCCAAGGATTTTCCCTGGGCAGCATTAAGAGGCTCCAGCAGAAGCTTCTTGAACTGTGAATAGAGTGGTGCAGTGACAATTGTTGGTGCTTGTATCAGAGCAGTAGAGATAGCTGCTCTGAAATGTGGACTTGACTGAGCAATCCAATAAGCAAGAGTTCGGATGACCCCCCCGGGGCCACTGGCTTCAGGAATGTTTCGGTCAAAAAATAAGAAAGCCCCAAGATGGTTACGGAAGTAGTCGGAGATGGTTGTTGATATTGTACTCTTCCCAGATCCAGCCACACCATGAAGCCAGAGGATATTCTGAGTGTCCGATGGTGTAGTGAGCCACTCAGTGATCTCACCCAGGACATCTTGACGTGTGCCAGGGAGACAAGTACTACGCTCAGATCCGTCTACTTGGAAGGGGTGCAGGTTATGTAACTTGTCTGATTGCACTACACATATAATCAATACATCAGGATCCGCCTGCAAATCGGGTACATACCAAGATACTCCGTATCATCCTTGATCGCAGCAGAGAAAATCACAGTTTGGAGTCCTACCCCACGGTCGAATTCATCCTTCAGCTTGAGCAATGCTGTGGAAAGGCCATTGATCTGTTGACTTATGTTGGTCCAATTGGTTCGAACAAGCCGGCCTAAACAAGCAGTTAAACAACAGTAAAAGGATATAAAGGAATCAGTACCTCCAAATCCATGTCCGGTATATTCGCGGATGAATAAAGCGCACTCGAATGTCTGCTTGAGGATTGCTGTGACAACATCTTCCAGGTGTTTGATTCTGTGGGACAGAGTATCTACATTTTCGACAAAGGCATAGACCTCAACCATTGTCTGGCCAAGCTCCAGGACCTTATCGTCTGTTTCCCGTTGCTCCTTCACAATCTTGGTACACCTTTAGAATCATTTTAGAGTGATATAATGAGTTGGTTACCTCATAAACAGCGGTCAAAATCTTCCATGCGGCCGTAGCATAGGGATTGATCTTGGAAGCCAGGTCAATTGAAAACTAAAAATTAAGGCAATCATGCGCACCGTGCTAAGTTTGTCCCCAATTTCGATGATGACCTCCAGCTTTGACATCACCGTTTCTATAGCTGACGAGAATGTGTGTGTGCCCGATGCCGCATTCACGGATCCAAACCCCCGGGCGGAAGCGATATTCTCGGTGCCAACAATGACCCTCTTGACCTCCTCAGGTGTGGCATTTTTCATTCTCACTGACAACATGCCAGCTGACTTGCCTTTGGACTTGCCCTCAACGCCAACAAGTTCAAGATCCGCGGCTAAACAAACCAAAATTAGCCTCGGCACAGCAATCATCGGTCGGGCAAATTCACCTTGCGACTTCGAGTCCACCGCGCTACACAGGCTAAGTAAGTCGCCCAGCTTGATATTGACGGAGCCGAGGGATGAATCCTTTAGCAGAGAGTCATGAAGGACCGTCATCACTATCATCGCTGACGGCTTTTCAGACGAGCTGTTGGTGCAAAGGTTCACGGATTACGCCCCAAAAAGGAAGGACGGGACTCACATCTTGAAGTCGTGATCCCACGCGGGGTCGATTGTTCTCTTAATCGCTCGAGTTCGGCCTATCTCCTTGCCATCGAGGGATATCTTGACGTAGAGACTGGGCTTTTTGCCGTTCCATTGGATGCCGTGAGCACTTTGAACTAGGATGTTCGCTCGAATGTCGGCGGAACGTGAAACGAAAAAGGTCCGACTCACCAGAGAGCAGGTGGGGGAGCGACATAGTAGTGCCAGCGTAACGAGGGTCTAGCACATGTGGTGTCGTATGGGTCCATGTGGATTATGGCAACCTAGTTGACGTGGGAACTCCCTCACGTAACGTTCTCTCAGCGTCTCAATTCGCGGCAGCACGAATCGGAGGCGTGTCCTATCGGAGGACGAAGCCCTTATACCCGACAAGATCGTGCAACCAACGGTTGGCGGAGGAGCTCCCGGGCTTCAGCCTTTCGGTCGGAGCATGAAGAGAACCAAGAGTGAGGCCGACTCGGCTGCTGTAAAAGTACAAAGTGGCGCAAGCGCATACAGTAAGTTTCACACCGCTTGACACAAATCAATCAAATCAGAACTTCTCCGCCCAGGTCCCGGAGGTTGTCCAGTACCGCCAATACAATATCGATTTGGGCCAGACAGGTGGACCCATGAACAGCATCTCATTTTTTTGCAGAAAGCGTTGGTGCTAATTCGGCACAGGAGAGCTGAATCACACGCCGTGCCGTCGCGGTCGGGTCACTCGGAGACCGACGCTTCAAACTAAAATTAATCTCGTACCTCGATTAGTCGCGGTCCCAATCACTGAATCAGCGCATCGCATCGGCCCGGCAATACAACGGCTTATTCAGTTTGACTTGAATACACACCTTCGGCGTTCGCATTTCGACTGCCAGACGTAAGTACAAAGCCACAGAAAGCACACCGCACACCGAACC
Organism: Mycena albidolilacea; assembly: GCA_029282495.1. NCBI lineage: Eukaryota > Fungi > Basidiomycota > Agaricomycetes > Agaricales > Mycenaceae > Mycena > Mycena albidolilacea. The sequence goes on from JARIHO010000002.1 coordinate 123,959, forward strand.
CACGACCAACTTGGATTCTAGGAACCTGCCCCCGAATGTTGTCGTGACGACGGTTTCCCTCTTTGTATTTCTCTTTTGTTCTCTGTCCACAAGACCTTAGTTAAAATTTGCCCGGATAGGTATTGGAATGTTCGCAGTGCACTCAGGCTGTCAGGCTGATAAGGCGTTTTGTCTAAACGGCGATCAGTCACCTCGTTGAGTATCTGCAACCCAAAGCGATGCGGAGGATCACAAGCCAAGAATTTCCGACCGTATAACATTTATCGCTCGTTGGAACCCGACCGCAGGTAGGAGATAGACGAGGGGTCAACGAGCACGGCCAGCAGGATCAACGCAGATGCATGTTCGCCTGTTACGATAGTACGCAGTGGGAATTCCGTCTATGCAAACAAGGTAAAAAGGAGGGGGAATCGGGCCGGGAGGAGCGCGGCAAGTAAGACGCTGAATCAATGCTATCTCTGAGTCAGAGAGCACCACCGGGCGTTCGCCATTTCGCGGAAGAAGAGGTTCCAGCTTTCGGCGCCTGGCAGATGGACGGAGAGGAAACGCGCACGAGGATCTTGATTTGGGTCCACCAAGGTCCGCCCTACACATGGCATGGTGGTTCGTGCAACTTGAGAGAATCTACCGCGCACAGCCACTGTGACTGGATCAACATCTCGTGACCTTCTCGTCGGGTCCGAAATCCGAAGCCCGCTTTCTCTTCCTGCCACCATCCCGCCTTTGAGCAGGTATCTGGTAGAAGATGCGCCATTTCGAGGAAGAAGAGGTTCCATCTTTCGGCGCCTGGCAGGTGGACGCAGAGGAAACGCGCACGAGGATCTTGATTTGGGTCCGCCAAGGTCAGCCCTACACCTGGCATGGTGGTAGTCTAAGTACACAATTGACCCAGCAACTTTTGCATGTCCGTGATGGCCGGTCGGCCTTCCTTATCCGGACATCTCCCGCCATGTCGAGTCGTTCGAAGGGCCACACAACCATATTAGAGACACATAACAGTCTGGGTGTTATAAAATTACTCAAGGTGTCTCCTACTCAAAGTATTTACGCTCAGGCGCACTGAGAGGTTTAACAGGAATAAAACATTGATATGTCGGCATCGGCCGACAGATCATATTGAAACGTGAGCGAGCCCTTGATACGACCGTCTAGTGTAGTGGTATGGTAGACTCGTTATGTTCGCTTAACCTTGCGGTTTAAATGTCCTCGTTGTTCGATCCGCTTGATGGGCATATGCTTTTTTTGCCCCATCACACATCCGATATTCTCTCTAGTCTTTGCGTATTTCATTGCTTTTTAATACTGCGAATCAATCCACCTTTCCAAATTTTCTCGTTCATGCCGCTGACCACAACTCAAACAAAGTGGTGTAGATCTACTAGCCACAGGAGTGCAATAATACATTTCGGGTGAGAAAAAGAAATAGTTGATGGTTCTACGGCCCGAGAGAAACTTGGTAGCCCATGACGTTTTTAATTCGACGCTGTTCTGAATCTGTACTGATATTATGCTACACGCTTCTCGCCTCGCACACGCCATCCATCCGCATTGGGAAAGCCCGGCCATCACGGACATGCAAAAGTTGCTGGGTCAATAGCGGTTTGTCATGGTGGTTCGTGCGAATCGTGCAACTTACAGGTGTTTGCTTAAGTCCGTGAAAACGCGAAATTTTATTTTTGCCTCACGTGGCTGATGGACGGCGTGGGAATGCAGGCGGAACCAAGTTCCGCATTTAACAATATGTTCTTTCAGGTCTGAGGAGATCTCGGAGGGCATTGTGGGCAAACAATGGCATTATTTTACAACAAGAGGGTATATAAGTCCTTGTGCAACGAGGTTTGTGCGAGGTAAAGGTGAAGCAGATCACATTCCCACGCTGTCCATCAGCCACGTGAGGTAAAAATAAAATTTCGCGTTTTCACGGACTTAAACACCTGTAAGGGATTCTGAGAATCTACAGCGCACAGCCACTGTGACTGGATCAACATCTCGTGACCTTCGTGTCGGGTCCGAAATCCGAAACTCGCTTTCTCTTCCTGACACCATCCCGCCTAAGTATCTTGTAAAAGATGTTTTCCGGCTCGCTTGGTGTTGAAGGTTGTCAATAGACTGGAAGCTATATACAATGATGCGCGTGTCTGTGACTCAATCCTAACATCGGACGACTGGCAACCGCAATTTCTTTAGAATCTGTTCGATCAAGGCTGTGTAATCGAGAAGATTTTACTGCACCTACCTCCCGCCTTGGTCGCCCTTGTTTCAGCGGCCTTGCGCGCCTCTTCATAGCGCTTGGTTACTTGGCCATCGATCCACGTATAACTCTTGTAACCCGAACCCGTACGCTGGTTCCTCCCTACTCTTCCTTCTCAGTGGAAGGTTGAAGATCAACTCTCCTCCTCCGAACTGTGAACTATCTGGGTGGATACCCTTTCACTTGGCTCGCCGCTTCTAACACTGGATCTGGGTCTGCATCCGCAACGCAATATTAATAACGCTCGATCGCGAGCTGGAAAGCTCGACGAGTGGAGATCTATCGACCGTCTGTAAGATCCGGATCCTCGACAACCTTTACTGATGTTCCTGTCCTTTTCTAAAGCGCTTCTGGTATCCGGTCCCTTGCTATGCTCATTGACGCGATCTCGGCTCCGTGCTCTCGTCGGGTAGCTGATGCTTCATCTGGACTCGCGTGGGACTGCAGGCTTGAAACCCGAAAATATCTCCATGGACAGACAGGCGACGACACCCGAGATCGATTGACGCTTTATCAAGCACCCATTCAAGCGCCGTGGGCGGTAAACTGAGGACAGGGATTGATGCAAGCGGGGGCGTCGCGAGCGCTGAAAATGTGTCCAGGTGAGCCCTGGACGAGCCTGTGACGACTGTTGAGACCAAAAGACGGATTTTCAGCTCTAATGCTTTGTGCCGTTCGAATGGGACGGTAACTCGATGATCATATCAGTCCAATGCACCAAGTCAAAGAAGTATCCCGCGGCTAAACTGAATGCATACAAGCGCACCAGCGAACGAATACTGCCGCATATTTTGGGTTTGCTTTTTTCGCTGCATGACACCGAGAGTTGGATATCCGTGTCAGTGTGATCCATTCTCGGTGTGTATACCACAGCACGACTTTGCTCCGTGAAACTCGCAACTCATTCAATACCTCACAATATCTGCATGTAACATCAGGATCCTCGCAATATCTATAGTATGTAATATCAGAAAACTCTCTACTCGTGTTCCAACCCAGATACATAGCACTAGGAAACCTGATTTCATTCAGACCTTTCTGCATCATCGTGATCCCCACGATCCCCGTGGATCCATGAAATGCTGTGTTTCTCGGCTAGTTTCGGATTGAACCCTCAGTATAGGGTTCTTGTCTAACCCTCCGGTTTCACGTAGTATTACGCTTTCCAGTTGCCCTTGCAATTGCTGAGCCGGTCCATTAGTGGAGCGAAGGAAAGATATCTTAGATCATCGTTGAATTTAGAGAGGAACCTAATAAGGAGCCGCAGGAGCCATCAACGGAATAGGGAGCAAACGCTCGGCTGAAGCTCATGAAACCTGTTGCCGCCGATATATGACCACAATGTCCTGCAACTTGAATGCGCGTCGTTGATTTGGTTGCAGTCAGTAGTCCGGAGTAGGACCTCTTCCTTTGCAGCGACACTTAATCTTAATTTGTTGCAAATATCACAGATGGTTGGCGCACTCTGAGCGTTTCTCCAGAATGATGGCTCAGACTGCGGTTGCAAGATTCTGGGTCCCGAACCTGGCGTGATCGAGCTGGGTTCAGGAGTGGGGAAGCCGGATGATTCTGTATTTTTCCCTAGATTCTTGGTGTGCATAGTTCAGTTCTTTACCGACTCAATATACAAGGACGCAGTGAACATCAGGTTATGAGCCAAGGGACAAGCGATAATGGGGATCAGTTGCAGCACGGCCATCAATCTCCCTCGATCCATGCGGCTTGTGACGGTCACCATCACAATTCTGCTCTTCACCACCATCCAACCGAACCATTGAGTTAGTTGCACTAGCCCAAGGTTAGGCGCTCATGTATCTCAGATGTGCTTTAAAACGGTACCCTCCCAATGCTCCTCCGTGACAAGCCACGACTATTCGCATGGATTTGCAAAGCGGCAGAAGCGCCGGAAAGAGAACGAACTCCACACCTCTGAAGAGAGGGACCGCTTGCCTGAACTGCAGGTATGGACTCCATGACCAATGGCTCCTGCCGCGAAATTACTAACACTGATATCTGCAGGTATCTCAAGATTGTAGGTGACTTTAGAGCCGTTGCTTCAAGCATCTCATCTATTCTTCTTCTAGAAATGCGACGCACGGGTAAGTAATGTAACACCTAGAACTGGGTCTCTGCTCTAGCTCACTCAGACCGTTCAGCGCCCAGTGTGTGGTCCGTGTGAACGAATTCCTCGTCCAGAACCATGCAGGTACAACAACGCCGATCCGATGCAAGAACTGGAGGGCGCAATGGCTCGGCTTCCCGGGCAGCTGGAAGGATCGCGTTTACCGCACTCCGCCCACCGTACGTTTTCGAGTATACTTCCGATATTTCTCACACAGATATTTGACCCAGAATCATCGTCCTTATTTTCGTGTGGCAACTCGTTTGTGGACTTTGAGGTGACACGTCGATGTTGCTACTTTTTAGTGTGCTTATGCTCTTCAAATAGGAACCTCCCTTGCGATTCATTCAAATGCTGTACCCTCCATGCTCACCATTCATGATCAGCAACTAACAATATTCATCTAGCCTCCAGTATTTTCTTCCCCACGCCTCGCAACTGGGTTTCTTTCTCGACCCTGACCGTTTTTATGAGCGCGCTCTCCTGTCGTTGCCGTTCGGAGACCATCGAAGACCTTCACCCGCCCTCTTATGTGCCGTGTATCTTTGGGGAATACACTTCTCCAAAGAGACTCCTCCCCCGAATTTCTCCGAAGCCGATCTGCTCCACCGCTCCCGCGAATATGTGTCGTTGGACATATCCTCTCCTGTGCATGTCGAGCAAATCATCCAGGCCCAAATTCTCCTCGGTACATACCTCATGCACAACGGATCCCTCCTTCAGGCGGAATTGTACTGCAGCGGCGCGGCAACTCTCGCCATTGGTTACCAACTGCACAAGATTCGCTCTGCCCGAATGCCTTCCGATGTCGTTGGCCAGCTTGCGGGTGATCCGGTGGAGGAGGGCGAGCGGATACGGGCATTCTGGGCTGTCACTTTCCTACAGACCAGTCTCTGCCTCGCCTTTGGATCGCGCCGTCCCTTCTACGTCCTCGAAACCCTCGGCCCCGAGATCGACGCTCCTTGGCCGTTGGAAATCGCGGATTACCATGCAAGTGTACTGCCGCGCGACTACCTGGGCCAACAAAGTATCAAGCACCTGCTGATCGACGACTCGTTTCCCGTGAGCACGATTTATATGCTTCAAACCAAGGCATCAGTTTTTTGTACCACGTTTCACGATTGCCGTGTAAGTGCATTTATTGGAGCCCATATCGAAACCTCATTTCATTTCATTCAGCTGCGGAAATGCACAGCTCGGCCTCGCCCCAGATGACCTCGTATCCGTGGTTGGACACCCGCATCTCCCTTTTCTGGCAATCCCTCCCTCCGCTGCACGTATTCTCGGGCACGGCGGACCCCTCTGCATCCCGTTCCCTCGCGCTCTCTCATGCGCTGGTCGCTGCTGCGGCGATAAAACTGCACCGAAACGCCGGTGCGGGGGTCGCCGCCCAAGCCAAAACCGTCGCCGCCGCAAGCGGAATCCTCGAGTGCCTTCGCCCGACTCTGAGGGATGGCAATGTCCCCACCGTGCACCCCGTCGTCGGCCCTCTCTGCGCCATGGCCTGCAGCGTGCTGATGGCTGAGGTGCGCACCGTGCGCGCCTTCCGGCAGGCGTGGGCGGCGAGTCTGGGGCCCGAGTTCACGCCATCTGCTTCTACGGAAGAGGACGCGTTGGTCGCCGGCGTGAGGGATGGGCTGGCGACGATGGGTGTGTATGCCGAGGAGAGTGTGTTGATTGGTGTGTGGCCCCTCCGCGATGAATGCTGCTCAGATTTCCTGCTAATTCGCCTGTAGCGGAACAATGGAAACTTGTGCAGGAGCAGTATGCAACGCTGTAAACTTCTCGATCTCAAAGCGGAGAGCTGTTGGCACGCCTTGGGTGAAGTAATCAAGCTTGAACCGATTCCCCGGGTCCTTCAAGTTCTTGTTCGAAATGGCCCCCCTTGCCTTTGGTGGCTGACAAACCGATCGTACTTTGCCGTGAGCACTTCGCTCTTTGATATTGTAATTTCAATGGAAATCAATCACTCCGACTCTCTTAGCCAGAAACGCTCCGAATGTAGTATTTATTTCTAATTTATTTCGGACCATGACCATGAGTCAACCACGAATAAGTATTTCTGAGCAAGCCAGATTGAATTTTGAACTTGTCAGCTGGGCGCCGGCATGACATGCATCCACGCGCACACACAACAGCTTGTCCCGCACGGCTACATCCTGATGGCCAAAACCTAGTATCTCTTTCGATTAGTATCTCCTTCGGCTACCACTTTCAAATCCTGGACGGTAGCCGCGGCTCCCCCCGGGCTGCCAACTACCAACCGACTACAGCCCCTACTTGCTTTCTCCAGGAGTCGAGCCAAGCGGCAAAGTGACAATAAAGTGGACGTAGGAGGAAGAACTCAAGTCTGAGAACTACCGGTTGGTGGGTATCTTCTGCCAAGGGTTTCGCGTCGACTAAGGTGAAAGGTGAAAGCCTCGGCTCTCAAGTATAACAACCGAGGTACGAGGCTATAAGTTATAGTGTCTGTTTATAAGAGACTAGCTCTCAAGCCTGTTAATAGCAAGAAGATGCTCATCCCTTGGCATTCAGTGTCGGGCGACACATCCAGGGTCTCCGCGACGGGTCCACCGAAACCTCATCTTTTTCGGGCACAAGATACATACACATCCAGGGATCTCCGTGACAGTTCGGCTCTCGGAACATCATCTTTGCAGCATCGGAGGGCTTTGGCTTTGGCCGGTTTATGATGTGATTTCAGCGAAACCCTGTCCTGCGGATTCAACGGTGGCTGAAACGTACTCGTCGGCGTCTTTTGTATAAAAGATGGGAACTGGCGCTAACTTACCTCAGTTTCTCTTTCCGCTCGCTCCTTCAGATACTGTGTAGTAAGTGGTCTCTGTCCACCCCGATTTTGCGCAATGGCTAATGATGGGTTTGGTTCAGTCTTTCACCCCCATTCCTCCCCTTGCACTCTTTGGCCTTTTCTCTTTCGCCAACCACACCATTTTATATTCTTCCCGAAAGCCTCCTTTTTTGAAATCCGAGATGTACTCCAAACCAATCACCGTTTCCGTCGCACTCCTCGCCCTCGTGCCCTCCACATTCTCCGCTCCGCTCCCCGCACCTGCCGCAAGTGCGCATTCGGAACTCGAGGCTCGCCTCTCTTTACCGTCCGGCGCGCTGGGGAGCATCATAAAATCCCTCGGCACCGGAATCCTCACCGGCGGCGCCTTTACTGGCCTTTTGGGTCTCCTTAGGGAGCACGGAGACAGCGATGCCGCTCCCGCTCAGAATGCTGCGTTAGTGTATCTTGTACTGCGCCTGATCCTCGTCTTACCATTAATTCAGACGTGCCCTTTTGGATCTCGAAACCCGCGGCGGACTGGGCGCTCTTCTCGGAAAACTCGTCGGTGTGGGTGAGGAGACCCTCGAGTCCATTCTCAAGAAGGCCGTAATCGGCGGCGCCGCCACTGGTGTGGCCGTTGAGGGGGTGAACGCCGTTGCAGGGCAGCAGCGGCGGGGTATCCCCGTCAACATTGTCGAGGATGGCGTCAAGGCGGCGGAGAAAGGCATCGGCAGCGTTATCGGCGATGGGCTGGCGTCTGGCGTGGGCTCCGCTGTGGGTGGTCTGGGCATTGGTGCCATCCTCAGTAAATTCTTCGGGTACGGCTTTCACTTCAATGCATCCTAGCTGCTCGCCGCTGATGATGGATACCACCGCAGTGGTAACGACTCCGACAAGCGCGCACTCGCCGACCTCAGCGACGAGGAAGTCAATGCTTTGCTCGAGTACGTTGGCGTTTTGCAGAATCACAAGCGCGCTCTCGCGGACCTCAGCGACGAGGAGGTGAACAGCCTCCTCGAGTACGTCGGTGACTTGCAGCAGGGCAAACGCGCGCCTCTCCAGCTCGGCTCCGTAGGCAAGGGTGTTGCTGGATTGGTCGCTGGCCTCGCAGCGACGCAAGGAGTGGAGACCGCCATCGAGAAGATCAAGGACCTTTTCAAGCGGGAGATTAGCTTGAACGATCTGGATTGAACATGGTGAATAGTAGGGATTGAAATTGAGAAATACTTGTGGTTTGGGATATGGCATTGAGCATGTATTGAATCGAATAAATCATTGGGGCCTCCGACCTTGGGAAAATAGTATTCGAACGGGAGTGGTGCGCTGAAAACCGAAGGGCTGAGGTTAGCGGAGCACAGTACGGCCACCCAATACAACGCAATGAGATGCACAAGCGGCCGGCCAAGAGCACCGAGGGGCGAAACAAAGTTTAACCGCCACGAACATCACACAATCCACAAAATAGCGCATCCAATTATGACCATCAATCGGTACAACATGTGCGAGGGAAAGGGGGTACGTAGCCAATGTGCTTCCCAGTCCAAACTCAACAAACGCAAGTACTGCATCCGTGGTTCATGAGAAGGTTTTCAACCAAACACCAAAACACAGGACTTCCTTACCGGTTGTCGGAAGAAATATGAGTACTGTTCAAGATCACCTTTGAGAATTTTGACTTGAGAACGATGGAAAAACGGTAGTGGACCTCCATTTCGGCGGGTTTAAGAAGAATGTCGGCATCGATCTCCGGCTCAAAAGGGTGACGATCGCCTAGAATACCGATTTCGACCGACACCAGGTGCGGGAGGGACGGCAGGAGAAGTTCTTTAATGTAGTCGCGCGGCGGGAAAATATGCTCGATCGGCGTCAGAGATCCGCAAACCTCCTTGTAATCATATTAGATGAATCCTGTATTCATGTAGTCGGAGAGTTCGCAACTTGGTCAGCAAAACCAACGCCCCGCGATATTCAATCTATTTAGACATGGAATTAGCATTGTCGATCTACATTGCGGACTATCGACATCAATGAGGTTGGGCGATGCCGGGGACAATTCGTTCGTTAGTTTTACTGCTTCAGCGGCATCGTCCACCGCATCAATCTTGAGTTTCGTTAGATGGTTGTTGGCGAGGGGCGCGGTATGAAACGAGGGGAAATCTGATCGGAGCCCACCCGATGAACGAAGCTGATTACAAGCGTTTTGAGCGGTGGCTGGCGGTTACAAATGAGGGCGGAATCCTCGAACGAACCCTCGGACGAGCGAAGGCAGGGAAAGGAAGCTAAACAGTCTTTCGGAAGGTCTGCTCTCAGCAAGGTGAGACGCAAGAGAGTAGGGTGCGATGCCAAGAAAGCGGAGAAATTCGGGTGGGGCGGCGCGTCAGGATCCGTCCCAAAGTCCTCTTGGTACATCTCCACCGATATGTCAAGCGTCGTCAGAAGAGGGAGTAGAATGAGATTAATTTATGTATGCGACACCTGCCATGAAACCCACTGACTTGTTCTCCGGTAGAGGGATGTCATCAATACCAAGAGCTTGAGAACCGATGGTACGCGCATTTACTCCGTTTTAAAAACGCTCACTGATGAGCGCAGCAGAACATGCACCGAGATCCAGGTACAGCGAGCTGGATTCCTCTTCTTATTTCCTTTTCCCGTATGAAGCGATAGCATATCTTTAGGGTGTACGTGTCCGACCGAAAATTTGTATCTTTGGCGACGGTTTACAGGCGCTCCGGAGTAATTTTAAAGATATCAAATTTCCAATCGTCTTTACGTTTTCCATCGCCCTCTCTCGGCAAGGCCTTGGTGGAGTGTTTGGTTTGCTTTCGAGCTGCCAAAGCGTTTTACCCCTATGTTGGTTAACCGGCTTTGTAACCGGCGATCAAACAACAGGTGACGTTACAGAGCGTCTTGTCTCGCTCACCCACAATCCACAATGCCACCCGTACAGGTGTCTCTGAACCCACTCTCAGTGCTGTCCTCTCATCTCCTAGCTCTATTCTTTGGCTTCTCATACGTTGGGTCACTCTACGCGGTAAAAAACGCGAGGCTACGCTTCTCGGAAACGCGATCAGACGCGCACCATGGTGTGCAGCCAGGCAGCAGGGACGACCCTGCGGTCATTCGCGCACGCCTGACGGCAGTAACATTCGCCACTCTGTTCAATTGTGGCGTAATCTACGCCCTCGTCGCCCGTTCTACACCCCCCTCCGTGAGATTCTTCAACTTTGTTTTCGCCCGGCGCCACTTACTTACCCTGCGGCCAGTTTGATCGCGCCTTCTCCAGCACGCTCACGATTCTAGGAGTCCGCTGGCCCGACAGTATACTCTCCTCCCTGCAAACTCCGCTGTTATTCCTGGGGCCACTCTACGGCAGCTATCTCGCTGGCACTCTCCCGGGGCAGTCGAGATATTCGCTCGATCATAACTTCGAGATGTTTTGGAGCTGGGTTGGGTTCCGGAACTACACCTGGGTTTGTGCAGCACGCTTTTCAATTAGCAGTTTTTCCTAATTGACGCGTGGGGTATAGGGTCCGTTGACGGAGGAGATCGTGTTTCGGGCCTGTGTGCTGGCTGTGTACGCACTGGGCGGCGCGGCGCGGTGGAAGATGATCGCGTTCGCTCCGCTTGTTTTTGGGCTTGGTGCGTTCTGTTCCTGTCCGCTGCGTGTGTTTGTGTATTTCGTGTCGGGGGCATCAATGGGATGCAGGAGTCGCCGCAGGTGCGTTGGCACCGCGGGTGGGTGTGCTTCTCGACTCTAGACTCAACTCCAGCCTGGGCTGGGCTGAAAGAGCTAGAGGGGTGTGCTGAAGGCCAGTTGGTTATCTTGTCGTTTGTTTGTGAGCGGTGAGAGGCGTCGTAGGAGAAGAGCTGAACCCGGCCGCCATTTCGTCTGGCTGGTGGCGAGGATTTTGGGGAGGGATGTTTACGGGCGCGCGCTAGGAGGCGGAGGTGGGAGAAAGAAAGGAACGTTGCCACGGAGAATGCCAAGCTAAACGCCCTACATCGCTGCCCGCCCACAACGCAAAACTCCTCCCACTTCTTTCACGTTCTTTTCTGTATATGTCGAGGTCGGCTCACCTCTGCCGCTTCGCTTTTATTTCCTTTCCTTTTTCTTCTTCTCTGCAACCTTCAGCTTCACTACCCAATACTGACTCGTCCGTCGTTGCATTTCAGCGCACGTCCACCACGCGTGGGACACGTACAACCGCTACGGGCGGACAAAAGACGCGCTCAGGCGCGCGATGCTGTCTACTCGTGCGTCTTCTCTCTTCTATCTTCTCTCGGTACCCCGCCACCGATAACTGCAACCAATGATATATTATAACGCTAACTGCACCCGACAGTCTTTCAAACAGCATATACAACCCTCTTCGGCGCCCACACGTCGTACCTCTTCCTCCGCACAGGCTCGCTGCTCCCGCCCCTCGCAGCGCACGTCTTCTGCAATATCATGGGTGTGCCGCAGATTCAGAACGAGATGAGGAGGTTTCCGGAGCGAAAGCAGAGTAAGTCCAAGTTATCTGCGCGTTGTCCCCAATTTTACTTATTACACATGGGCACGGCAGTCATCATCGGTGTCTATGTCCTCGGCATCGTGCTCTTCGCGTACACGCTCGGTCCGTGGACGGACGCACCCGCGAGCTTGTATTGGCGCGCGCCGGAGGGGTTCTGGCGGGGCGCGGTTGGGCAGCCCGCGTAGTTGTGTTCGTTGGAGAGGGCAGAAGTTGTGAGGTGTGGAGGTGTGAACTGTGGGACGGCCGGATCCCAATGCACTTGTGCTCATTGGCGATGCCAAGGGATCCACAAATTCCTTACGTCGATAAATAGAACGTAATCAGAAAATCTGATCCCCCGCCAACCAGTAAGCTTAGTTAATTAACACCAAACCACTTTTAGGCCCAGTCAGGCCAGATGTAAAACCTGGGGAATGGAGTTATGGTGCTTGAAGTATTTCTGGCCTGTAGCTGCCACAAAGGGAACAGGGCGGACGATGGAAACGGCGAACGACGGCAGACGAGTAGGGACGAGGTGAAGATGAACGATTCGGAGAGATATACCCGGAAATATTCACAAGGGACGACGAAGAAAAACCCAGAAAACCCCACACACTCAACACCATACGACCCGCCGTGGTAGACGCAGTTTACCTCAATCTTGTATTAGATGGAGGCGCGGTACAAAAATGTAAACATGTAAACATTACAGGCGGGCAAGAACAGATTTTTACATTATTACAATGCTGTTCGAAGTCTTCAGGGAAGACTAGACTCTTCACATGTTCCAGATCACCGGAGCGTAAGGTGGGCTCCATAGGCCGGCATTTGTCCAAGAGACCTAATGTAGCACAGATTGTTGATTACCATCTGGCCCGCTCAGGGCCCACTGGTTATTGGGGCACCGGGCACTTTTTTGTACCCGCCACTGCACCCGACCTATCGGTATAAAAAGCAAGCAGGTAGCGCATAGCTCCGAAAATGCCTCGTCAGCCCACCGCCGAAATCCGCCTGAGGAATGTCATTGAATGTCTGGAACGGCTGGTCCCCTTCTTAAACGAGCTCAACTTTGCATTTGGGACCCCATTCTTGATTGCAATTTCGAACACGATCCTCTCCTTGATTACTGCCGTTCAGGTGAGGATAATACATGTATTCATCACTGATTTTCATACGGGTTCCAGACTGCCAAAAAACGCAAAGATGAATGTATCCAGTTCATGGAACACATTCATCAAGTGGTCTATGCTGTCATCAACCTCCACACAAAATCAGAGATCCCGGGAAGGCTTGAGCTGGCTACACTGGATCATCTCAAAAGATTCACCGAGTGCCTGCTCAGCCAAGAATCTCCCACGTATCACTAATTGCTTCCGACAGCACCATTCACAAGATACACACTTTTGTTGAGGCGCAGCAAGAAGGAAACCGCATCAGTAATCTTTTGCGCTACAGCGAAATGAACAACCTGCTGAAGGATTGTCGTGCGGGAATGCAAAACAATTTGGAAGCGTTCAAGGCACGATACCGATGATTCTGACCACCTGATAAATGGACTGAATACTAGACAGATTGAATCCGAAGCAATGATTTTAATTGACACCAAGAAGATGCAAGAAATGGCAGATGAAATGCACCAGGATCTACTTGAATTGATTTCAAGTTTTTCAGACATGACGATTTCAGTATGTGGCTCTTGTTTATAGTCAACTCTTACATTGAACTCCAAGTAGCTGTACAATACACTGAACAGCTCCCAACTAAGGTCTGATGACCAACCACATCTCATACTTACCAAGCACTGACTATGAATCAGTAGTGCCCAATCATTTGCTACTTATGCTCCCAGCCAAGCCTAAAATATGTTTGTGAATTACATCGGCTGTTCGCAGGAATGCCTGGAGGGCGATACTATTCGTGCATGGGATTTGCTGGTGGCACGGATGTTGCTAGTCAGCCAATGCCGACCACTGCCGATTGGCCGGCGCCGTCACGATACTGATGATCACGCCGTGACACTTTGCCATGCGCCTTCAGTGAGGCTTCTCCCTCTCACTATTCCCAAGCCATGGTCATCGCAAAGGAAGATATGACCCCCATCTTGAATACCACACCGATGTTGCCTCCGGAGCTAGAGAGGACAATCTTCGAATTCTCGGCCTCCTCCGATTTGCGGTGCATTTTGACATTGCTTTTGGTCGCGAAACGTGTCAGGACATGGTAACGGTGCTCATAATTGTTTTTGTTAGTTGTTGAGCTTACGTCTTTCTGCAGGATGGAGCCCCTGCTATACAGGCGTCTCTCCGTCTCCCATAAGGACTTTCTCGGACACGATGATTGCGACTTGATTCGCATGTCGAGCAACGAATGTCTCAATGTCCTCGATTCGAAACCGGCATCGTTTCTCCGAGATCACGTCCGCCATCTCGCTTTGACCAGTGTTCCGCACGACACCGTAGCGCGCGCTCTCTCCAGCTTCGCCGGGATTACCACTCTGGCAATCTTCCAAGTATCCCCCGACCCCTCAGTTCTGCTCCTCCTACAGGCACTGCCTCTCGTGCGTCTAGCCGTGAATATAGAGCAGCTCCACGGTACTGAGGGGGTCTCGACGCCTCTCTATTCCCACGCCTGACGCACCTCGAGACATTCGGGTCTGATACAGGGCTGACCGCCGGGGCTCTGGCCGGGCTTCCCTGTCTGACCCATGTATCTCTTTCCTGGTTTCCCCAGGCTGAGCCGTCTACTTTCCGCGATATTCTTGCAAATTGCAAGTCCCTTGAAGTTTTGATCCTCGGCATCACGAACAAGGAGCGGTCCGAGTCGTACGCCTATTTTGCGGACGACGTCCGGGCTGTGACAGAAATCAGCGGCAGATTCTTGTATAATTGGGAGAGAGGCATGGTAGGCGGAGAGGATTCTTTTGCCCGAGCAGAAGCATTTGTCCAGAGGCGGCGGTCAGGGGAGATCCCAGGTGAGGCTCGCCTGCCACGATCCTTGGGAGATCCGACCAATGACCCAACTCCGCAGCGTCGCAATATTTTATACCGCTGGGTTGGCGTGCGCACGGAGAACCATCCAGTCCCGACTGATGTTCGACGAGCGAGGTACGAGCTTAATTTTGTTGGAAGCGTCCATCTCAGACTCGATGTTCAATTGTTTCGAACAACTCGATGCTGCGCAGGAAATAGCCAACAGGGGAGACGTTACCCGCCACGCACCGAGTCTTGCTGCCAGGAGGCGTCGAGACGAATCCGTCCCCAAAGGGATGTTTGGACCGGCTCTTGGGAGTAGATTTCGGAAGTGATTTTACAGCTTTGTCGAAAAAGAACTAGTATGACATACGCGCCTCCCGCTTTGACCGCTACTTCCATCACTTCGCTCTCCCCCGGATGGCCACTCGTCTCGCTCGGTTGCAGCTGGGAGTACTGAATCTCTGATCGACAATTACTGCTCCATATGTTGAAGGAATTCTTCTGAAATTCTCCTGAGGACGCACAGCTAATGCACATCGTCACATCTGTCTCGGTGTCTGTGATTCGACCACCTATCAATATGGGGAACTCTTCGGTGATCTATGGGCTGCTAAGCATCCGTCGGACATGGAACGGCCGGGTTTTGGTAACATTTCAAACGATCGCCTCGGGAAAAAATAGGATGTTTCGAAAAAGAGGCATCTAAGCTGTGGTAAAAAGATCTCCTTTGTCCAGCCATCCTGGTAAATCATTTACCTCGTCGACCATGTTGGAAAGCAATGCTAATGAAAATTCTCTATGTGACGACATGTAGATCAAGTGCCATCATCAACCGAGCCATATTCGCCATGGGCGGGCGTCTGCGCGGATTTTGCCACCAGCAAGCAAAAATCCCTCTGGTCTCCTGACAAGAGAATCTTCAAATATTTAAGCTTTGTGATTCGAGTTCTTTTCTCTGTCGCCCGTCATGGATACCAAAGACATAGAAGCCCTCGGCACCTCTTCTTTGAGCACAGTGCTCGCTTCTCCCCCAGTTTCAGCCGACTCGGACGTTCTGCCGCTGCGACGCCAGTTCACTTCCGCCAGTACAACGAGGATTAATCCCCGCTTGAAAATCCCGGGCGATTTCCGGACCCTAAGGTTGTTCTTACCCTCCCTTTTCGGTAGAAGTCTAACGCTAATCTACTCTCGCAGCATCCACGTTACAGAAACTCAAGAGGGCGCCGAACTTGCGAACGCCAAGGGAAACGCGAAAGGTCGGTCACTGTCTGAGTTGTCTCGAAGCTACTGAATTGCATACGACAGATCTTTCCGCCATTATCTGGCACACCCTCTCGGTCGATGAAATCTGCACCCGCCTCGGCGTCTCAGACAAGCTTGGACTGGACAGGTCCATCGCGGTGCGGCGCCTTGCAAAGAACGGAAAGAACGTCATTAGCAGACCGCCCAAGAATCTCGCGCATAGGATATTCGTCTATATCTTTGGGGGTACGCGGGTTTCTTTGTCTCCAAATTCTAACTAAAGCCAGGTACAGGTTTCGGAAGCCTTCTCATGGTTGCCAGCATCGTCTGTTTCATTTCATGGTGCGCACTTGCTTTCGCTTCCCTAATCCGGTCTGAAGCTGTTTAAGGCGTCCACTGGGCGACCCGCACCCTGCTCCTCCGAATCTTGCTCTGGCAGTTGTTTTGCTTATCGTCATCGCGATCCAGGCTGTCTTCAACGCGTGGCAAGGTCAGTAGCCATCTATCCAGTAACCTTTCGCTACCCGTCTCATTTCTTGCACAGATTACTCGACCGGAAACGTCATGGCATCCATCGCGGGTCTGCTGCCGACGGATATTCTCATCACGAGGGATGGGGAGAAATCCAAGTCCGTGCCCTACCTTCATTCCCTGCGTTTCGATTGACGCCTCCAATCCCACAGGCTTCCTGCGGCAGACCTTGTCTTGGGCGATATCGTCACGATCACCCTCGGTTCCAAGGTCCCCGCTGACCTGCGCCTCCTGGACGTGTCCTCTGACCTGCGCTTCGATCGGTCCATACTGACGGGCGAAAGCAACGATGTCGCTGCCACCGTGGACTGCACAGACAAGAACTGTGAGTCTCCGTTCCTCCAGTGTTCCTCGGATGCTCACTTTTCGTTTGAAGTCATGGAATCTCGCAACATTGCCCTCCAGGGAACGCTCTGCACCTGCGGAAGCGGGGTCGGTGTCGCGGTCGGCCTTGGTGACGGGACTGTCTTCGGGAGGATCGCGAAGCAGGCGAGCAGCGAGCGGCCCGTCCGCACGACGCTCGAGATTGAGATCTTCCGCTTCGTGCTCATCATCGGTGCTTTGGCGCTCACGGTTGCGACTTTGATCGTCAGTGAGTAGTTAAATGCCAGAGTGAGGGCTGAATCGAGCTGATTTTGTTTTAGTTTTGTGGGCGGCGTGGCTTCACCCCACCTTCCCGGACTTCATCTCTGTGCCGAACCTGTTGATAGACTGTGTGTCGGTCGCTGTGGCGTTCATTCCCGGTACGCCTCGGTCCCACAGATTATGCGACAAACACGTTCTAACCTTTTTGGCTACAGAGGGCCTCCCCGTCTGTGTCACGTTATCCCTTACGGTCATGTACGCCTCTGGCAACCGTATCTCCTACTCATCCTGACCCTTCCTTCAGTGCCCGCGCTATGCGCTCCAACTCTATTCTGTGCAAGTCACTCACGACTGTGGAGAGCCTGGGCGCCGTCAACTTCATCGCATCGGACAAGACGGGCACGCTGACGCAGAACAAGATGACCGTCGTGAACGTCGCAGTAGGCCTGGCACGCTCCAATGTGACAGATGCGCGTATCCTCGCTGCACAGCCGGGGACTTCGGGTGGCGCGATCCGCGAGCTGGCCGCGCTAGCGGGCCTCTGTAACGATGCGGCGTTTGAGCCGTCGAAGTTCGAAGAGGCTGAGGATGATCGCAAGGTCAACGGTGATGCTACGGGTCCGTGTTCCATCTTGTGTCCCTCTCGTTGTAAGAATGAACCTCCTTCTCTTTTCCAGATACCGGGCTGCTACGCTTTGCGGAGAGTGTGATGCGCACGGATGATCTCCGGGCAGGTTGGATCGAGACAGGGAAGGTTTCGTTCAACTCGAGTGAGTTTTGTATTTGTTCACAGCACATCAGCTACTCACTAAAACGCCACTAGAGAACAAATTCGCGTTGAAGTCTTTCACAAGAGCCTACGATCATCCAATGCACTCCGAGATGCCGTTTGCCACAGTGGAGAAGGGAGGGTACTTGCTTGCGGTGAAAGGCGTGCGTTACACTTCAGTTGATCGCTTCTTTCCCATTCCAACACATTTTTCAGGCGCCGGACGTCCTCATTCGTCGCTGCTCGAGTTTCATGGACCCGGAGGGCAAGCAGTGGCCGCTCAATACGGATGTCCTTGCAGGCATCTCGGCTATACAGGAGAACTACGCTGCCCGTGGCCAGAGAGTACTCCTGCTTGCCAAGAAGACACTGAATCGTGATGTGCCTGAGGGGCACGTCGATGCGAACTCTCTCGAAGACCACCTGCTCGCCGCGAACATCGACTTGACGGCCGTCGGCCTCGTCGCCTTGGTAGATCCTCCACGCCCCGAAACGGAGGAGACGGTTCGCGTGTGCCGCAGGGCAGGCATTCGCTTTGCCATGGTCACAGGTATTTATCCATTGTTCCTTCCGCTGCCAAAATTCTCAACGCATTTATCTTTCTTTCAGGCGACTTCTCACTGACGGCTGCTGCAATCGCGCGTCAGGTTGGTATAATCACCACGCCAGACAATGAGATCAAGCATCTTGCGGACCTGCCCCTGAACACTCCCCTCGCCAACATCCCCGACTTTGACGATAACAAGGCTCCCGATGCTACTCTCACGAGTCTAGTCCTCAGTGGCTCCGAGATGATCACGATGACTGAGTCGCAGTGGAAACAGGTGTTGACCGTGCGTGAGATTCTTCCTGGCGCTCAGCATTTGTTAATTCGGTTTGTGTTTGGCAGTTCGACGAAATTGTGTTTGGCCGTACTAGCCCTCAGCAGAAATTACAAATCGTGCGTGCGTTTCAAGGTGGTGGGTGCACTGTCGCCGTGACCGGCGATGGAGGTGCGTCCAAGAGGTCCACACACTGGGCTCCCGTTTAATGCTCTCCTCCTCGTAGTGAATGACGCGCCTGCGCTCAAACAGGCGGACGTCGGCGTTGCGATGGCCGGGGGCTCCGAGGTTGCGATGGTAGGCTCTCCGACTTCTCAACATGGCGTTCGCAGCTAACTCGGTTCCAGGAAGCGGCGGACCTGGTTTTACTTTCCGATAATTTCTCGACTATGATCACCGGGATCAAATACGGTCGTCTGTGCTTTGAGAATCTACGCAAGTCGATCTTGTATCTTCTCCCTGCTGGTTCGTCCCTCGCCTTTTGCGCTTTTAGGAGAGGGTGACTGATGGGAGGCTAAATGATATAGGCAGCTTCTCCGAGCTCATCCCCGTCCTGCTCAACGTCCTCGCGGGTGTACCGCAGGCGCTCAGTAGTATTCAGATGATCATCGTACGCCGTCCTCTCCCGCCCTTTCCCTTACAACAATGCTGATTTTAATCTAATCCCAAGATCTGTGTCGTCACAGACGTCCTCCCCGCGCTCTCACTCGTCTACGAGAAACCCGAAGCCGATCTCCTTCTCCGAAAACCGCGGAACCGCAAGAAGGATAGGCTTGCAGATGTGAGGCTCCTCGGGCATGCGTACCTTTTCATCGGGATCCTGGAAACGTTGACCTCGATGACGGCGTGCGCACACTCTCCTTCAAAACCAACCATGACACTTATCTTTGGTTGGCTGTTATTATAGTGCCTTTTATTTCGGCTTCCAACGCAACGGCGTCCCCTTTTCCGCGTTGTGGCGCAAATACGGCACTTCCAGCGTCGACCCGGCGCTCCTCGCCGAACTAACCAACCGCGCGCAGTCGCTATGTAAGCATGCTGTTTTCTTGACCATAGTCCTTGCTAAACTCGAATAGATTTCTTCAACCTCGTCATCATGCAATGGTTCAACCTACTCTCGACGCGCACGCGCCGGCTCTCGCTTTTCCAGCAGAACCCCGTGGGTTCCTCGATGACGCGCAACGTATACATCTTCCCCGCAATGCTCGTAGCCCTCGCGCTTGCATGGTACGTCTCTGGTGCTTGTCAGTTCCGCATGAAAATGACGAATTAATCCTTGGTTGTCGCAGCTTCTTCTCGTACACCCCGTGGTTCCAGCACATCTTCCTCACGCGCGGCATCTCTGCCGAGTTCTTCTTCTTGCCTATGGCGTAGGTGCTTCTTCCTCGCCGATCTGTGGTCAGCAACTGATCTCATCTCATTTGGCGCACAGGTACGGAACCGTCCTGCTCTTCCTAGACGAAGCGCGAAAGTGGTGGAATCGCAGCCATCCGAACTCTTGGCTCGCCCGGATTGCGTGGTGATTCGTGTGCAGGCGCCAGACCACATTAGCAGTATGGGATGGAGCGCCTTTAAACAATGGAACGGAATATGTTATAATTACTTACTGAGCTCGAGCTGCATCATAGAGGGCGAGCAATAACAAATGCCATACATTATTTCGTACTTATACACTATAATATGTCCAGTCCAAGCGGGGCCCTCACCGTACGCAATTGAAACTTGACCTTCAGCTTAGGTTCAACTGTGAAATTGTGACAAATGTGAACGCTACGCTATGTACTCCAACAGAGATACCGAACATTAGGGCCATCCGCTCCTCCGTTGGTGACCCTGGCGAGCAGGCACGACGACGACAGACCTGATGGCAAGCCTCTGCCTTGTCGGATTTGTCGCTGAACTAGATGCGGGGGAGATGCAGTGGACAATATTAACGATGAACCCGCCCCGCACAGAATCACCGCGGAGCGGCGTGAGCTTTTTGTCGGGGAGGGAGGGCTCTCAGGAACTAGAGGCGGATTAGAGTCGAGGGACTTCGGCAATGACTGGTTCCAAAGCGGCTAGACTACATTATTTGAGGTTCATCGAAACCTCAAGGTCCCGCCCGGTCCAGAAGATTCGGCGGGCCAGAGGTGGCTAACTTACTAGAGTCCTGCGTTTGGATCATCGTTAGACGCTGGTGGGCGTCGTATCGGGGTGTTGGGTGGGGGGATGATCGCCGTTCAACCCGAGTTGATGAGGTCGCGAGACTTTTTCGTCTTTGCCACTTGCATGCACTTGCTGCTCGCCGACTCAATTATCCAGGCGTGTCTTAGTTGATTTGCGGGACAGATAAAGGAAGCCAAGGTTTGCGAGCGGCGACTAAGTGACTGGCAGTCTGTGAAGCTTCGAGTCCTTTCGGAGTGAAGCACAAACAATTAAGAACTCAGATAATGGGAACAAAGAGAACGGAGGTAAGTGCACCTTGTTCAAGGGGAAGTATTCCAAAATAGGCTATTTACACGAGAGTTTATATAGACTACGAGGAATTTGAAATAACTAAGGATCGAGTCAGTGGGACACATAATGACTAGACTACAGAGTCGAGAGTCTCGGGTGCGTAAAAGTAGACGGAGGCGAGAGGACGGTTGTGGCGGTCCGAGTATCCGGAACCTTACACAGTCCTCCGTTTGGATCGTCGTTCGACGGCGATGAGCATCGTGCTATCGTCACATCAGAGAGTTAAGTAAAGGTCGGTATATATCAGAGCTCTGCGGTCACCAGCTTTGACTACGGGAGAATGGCCGGCAAGGGAGATGGTACAAGCGGAAGCGCGAGCCAAGCGCAAGCCGTTCAAGCCGAGTTGATGTGTCCCGTCATAGTCACGAGACTTTTTCGTTGCTTCTTTGCGTGCGCTTTCTCCTCGCCCACTCGATTCTCCAGGCGTGTCTTAGTTGATTTGCTACAGATGAATGAAGCCAAGGTTTTAGCAAAGGACTTTCCGTTTCTCTAGCTGAACTTCCTTCGATTTCAGCGCAGAGGCGGCCTCAAGCAAAGGGTACTTAGAGCCAAGCCGGATCGGTGGGTGATCTTCTTTTGAAGCCCTTGTGCCTCCTTGTCAACATTAATGCGGGTCACAGAAATGCAAAGCCGATTCGGAACGTTTCCTACGACGTTTCAGAGATACCTCCTGAACTTTGGGCGGCCATCGCGACCTTTGCGTCCCGTCAATGTCTAGCCCGTCTCTGTGCAGCGTCCCACGAATTTTACTCCAAGTTCTCACCTCTGCTCTACGGCAATATCTTCGACCCTCCACTTACCCCAGTCAACTCATCGGCTCTCGTGGGAACCCTCAGCGAAGCACGAGCGCCCTCTGGGCGGCCACATTTGGCTGAACAGGTCCAGCAGCTGAAGTTGACCTCTTGCATCGCGGATATCAAGGCCGTTAAAAATTTGCTTCAGAATATGCGTCGTCTCATCCCCGGTGCCGAATTGAGAAGTGGATCCGTTTTACGAGTCCTCCATTGGCATTTGGCGGCCGGTGCGCTAATATTGGTCCCTCGACGGTCCATCTGTTCTAACACGTTATTCTTTGAAGGTTTAGACGAGCTGGGAAAGATCTTGGGCGCTCCGGGGCACTTCCCGAATCTCAAAGAACTTTTTGTTTCTACTACCGGAACAAACAACAACTTCAACGTACGTGTATTGTTCAATCTTAGAGTCTAATTTTGTTGACGAAACCCGCAGTTTATTCAAATCGGAGGACTTGAGGTTCTAGGAGTGACGTTTTCACTCTATACGTATGGTCAGTACATACGGCTCGCTTCTGATTGTCCCAGATCGACGAATCCTCCTGCAGATAGAGAGTATGAGGACGGTGACAAGCTGTGCTATAAGCTTGCAGAGGCTCTGCAAATGTTACCATCGTCCTCCCCTCTTCTCAATACCCTTCGGTTGAATCTGGACATTGCCTACGACGAGAATGAGTTTCCCTACGATGGTTTTGCTGACCTTGTGGATACAATCAATGTTATCCATCTCCCCCTTCTGACGACACTTGACATGTCTGTGGAGATTGACGAAGAGGAATTTGGGCTGGTGGATCCTGACACGCCGCTCCGCCCGAATTTCTCCGCTTTCTTGGCATTGCACCCGACTCTCTTACACCTTACCCTACTCGGAACAGGCCTTCCGAAAAACTTCGCAGCCTCCTTTCCCTGCCTTCGCTCGTTCAAGGGTTCGTTCGATGAATCCGCAATCATCTGTAGCTGCCGTCCACCGCTCGAAACGCTTGTAATCCGCTTCGTTCATCGCATGAGCTCCGATGATGTTTTCCCCTCGCTTCATGTCGTCCCACTCACGCATAACTTGCATCTAACGAAATTCAAAATCGATGCGGTTGATTATACCGATGAAACGGTAAAACTCACGGACGAGTTGTCCCCGACATCGTTTGCTCAGCTGGTTTCATCTTTCCCTAACCTCATCGATGTCGATGTCTGCATAAACAAGCCAATGGTGCGTACTCTTGCTCGCTTAGATACCGACTGTGCTAATTGTCCAAATAGATTCAGTATCGCCGGGTATTGGTTTTGCTGACCAAGCTGCGAACTCTCCGACTACGCGAATACAAGACTTATCACTGCACCTGTCATAACGTCTCATGTTACGAAGACGGCGAGTGTTACGGCCCCAAGAAGCCGATCGAGAAAGTCTTCCCGCCGCGCGGTTACATTACAGAACTTTCGCTTCTCATACCGTCTCTGCCACACTTGGCATCGGTCGAAATTAGCATTCTAGGCGACCATATACCCCCTGAGCCGGAGGTCGATGAAGACATACTTTTTGAACCCGCCCAAATCGAGGTCGACTACCACTTTTCCATCAATCGCAAGTCGAAAGACCCAAAGGTGATCTTGAACAGTACCCAGATTTCTTCCGACAACCGGTGAGGAAGTCCTGTGTTTTCGTTAAAAACCTGCTCATGAACTACGTATGCAGTTCTTGCTTTTGTTGAGTTTGGCCTGGGGACCTTTCTCTACACGCATGTTGTACTGATTGATGGCCAAAATTGGATGCGCTATTTTTTAGACTGTGTGTGATGTTCACAAGTCGACGTTTGAACTTGGTTTCGACCCCGGTATTCTTTTCCAGCCGCTCCGCCCGCGCATCTCATTGTGTTATATTGGGTGACCATACTGCAGCTGTTGTTGTTGATATGGTTCAAGCCCCGGAAGACATTGGGATAAGGATGTACCAGGTGAAGGCCAGGATATGTGCCCCAGCTGGACCGGTGTGCAACAGAAATAGGAGGTAGTGCCCCCTGCCGCATTCGACTCTGCTCTAAATAGCCGGTAGGTGTAAGCCTTGATTTCTTCTTTGAGTTCCTTTCTAATTATATTACCTTCCGACGGTAGAGACTTTGTGCAAGCTGACATTCGATTCCGCATCCGGGACACGGCAGAGCTGAAATCGGCATTTTCCGTTGCTCTCATCAACGGCATGTTCCCGGTAATACTTGAACCATTGAGCCAAGAACAGACTGCACCGCAGACTGCAGTGTGCCATCGGCGGTGACTTCCTCAAATGTAGTCCTAACGGTTCCAGAAGATGTATTTCCGATGCTCCAAGGAATAAATGCTATGGTTCTATTCGCAAAAGAGGCCCAGTATTGTCCGTGTGATAATGTAGCAGATGAAGGATCAATGATATAGTTGGTTCAAGCATCCGAATAGTCTTTCTTGTCACTGAATGGCGGGTGAGTCAGCGGCGCAGAATCGTTGTCGCGTACATGAACAGGGACATATCGCGGCGCACTCTGGGATCGCGCTGAACCAACCTCCCGAACGACCGCGAGGGCAAGGATACTGAGCACAACGAGGTTCGCAGCAAGGAGGCCAATGATGACTGGGGCGTGCTTTGCGAGGATGGAGTCGTTGCTGGATGGTGTCGCGTCGTTGGCAATATTTTCAGCGACCCGCACACCGCTCGAGCAAGAAGATCCGGGTGGGGTCGGATTCGCAGGAATCCCTGCCGACGGACCGTCGTATAGGTGGACCAGATCGGCTGGGCCGAGTTCCGGAGCGTTCCCGGCCAGGAGTTCTTGACGAACAATTGCAAAGTCCCTAGCCGCTTCCTCGACATCGGTTTGGGAAGAGAATTGCACAAAGGGCGGCGTGGTAGCATTACCAAAGTTATATCTGCCATGGCATGGTAAGCGGCCGCAGTGAGCGAGAAAGGGGGGAGTGTTACACGGTGTAGACGTTGCGCAGGAAAGGGTCCCCATATAGGACATCTTTGGCCATGCCGCAGTTGGTGATGGTGTTTACGCAGATGGTTCGGTTGACACCGTCGCGCCCGACGTGAGTATACATTGCCGTCAAATCCAAAGGGTGGACGGGATATGAGTTGCCTCTGCCCATGACAGTTCAATCAAATCACCAGGAAGCCCGATGTCGAACCACGTACTCGAAGTCCATGGTGAGATTCAGCGATGCGTTACATGGGATGACCCAGATATCCTGGTCTGTTCGAAAATTGCGGCTGGGGATCGACGAGTTCTTGGAAAGCACCGCGCCGGGAATCTGAGAGTATATGGCCTCCCGTATTTCTGGCCGCGTGCAGACGCCCGGGTTACCGGTGTCTAGACCGATCAGAATGTTACCACCCGGTACCGTTTTGTCGTTCGCCACCAGGGATAGCGGCCGACCGTTCACGGAGAATCCCTTGGACAGAAGATTCCAGTTTGTCTCGGTAAGTGGGTATACCGGGCGTATGGGCTCATACTGCACGCTCTCATAGCGGGTGGCGTATTCTGAGATATGCAGCGTCGCCGGCGCACTGTCGCGCGCGTCACGTTCGCGGGACAGTGAGAGCGCAAAGAAACGGCCTTTGTCGGGATTCATGTCGAAAATGTTGCTCAAAACTGACTTGCCGATGGTGTTGCCATCCTGGCCTGCTTGTGTGAGCGCATTTTGGATCCCAACCTTAGGATTATCGAAGCCAAGACCAATTAGACCGCAGTCGCCATGACCGCACTGATCCAATCCAGAAATCTAATCGTGGTAGTCAGTCAGCGGGGGAATGAAACAAATAGGAATCGCGGCCACCTGGGTTATATTGATGAACGCTGGGTGTGCAACGGTCAGTCCTCATTTATCGGTATGGCTTAGTTTGTTCATACCTTGCTTCGGTATGACGTGCCCGGCCAAAGAGACCTAACACGACGACGTATGAGGTTAGTGAGTTGCAGGACAGACAAGGACAGACCTGAATCAACCCAATTGTACCGTTGATGAACGGAGATCCATCCCCGTAGTGAATCTCGTGAGAGACACCGGTGTCTTGGAATGTCCCAACGCCGCCTCGTGGGTTGAGCCTAGAATTCGATATGTAAACCAGGCCAAAACATATCCAGATTTAATCGCACCACATATCCGTACTCCCTGTGTCGAGGGTGACATTTATTGCTGGGATTCTTGGTCAGAACGTAAGTAATCATTAAGAATTTATGGAACAGACATTGGCCTCCGACAATCACTGTCGCGATATACTGATGAGTGAAGGAATCAGCTATGACTGTGTCGATCAAGTTCACTGAGCAGACGTACTCGGAGGTTTTGGTCATTATAAATTGTATTTCCGAGACTTGGCGCAGAAGGCTGTTGATCCCGCCCATTCGCTGCAGCGAGCCACGGTTTAGTTGAAAGGAGAAGAATAGACGGCAGGGCCGCAGTGAAAAACATGTCAGAAGAATGGAAGAGAAAAGAAAGGCAATGAGAATCTTTTCGTTTTACCGTTTCTTATATCCCGGGCCACCCAGATATGCCAAGCGCAGGTGAGTTTCAAAGTACCGCCGCGGCTGGTAAGTGCTAAGCGATGCCGTGGCTGTACGGCATGGTTGAAACACCGATGTTTTTGAAGAGTTCTTTGGAACATTGGCTGTGTCGACTGAGGATTTGAATATCTGCGAGAGTCCCTGTGTTTAAATCCGGAAGGAACACACGAAGCGTGCAAAATTCCTGTACATACTATTTGTGACTGCCATCCTGGCCGGACTAGGAACCTGGCCACTTGCCAATTATAAGGTTGAATACTTAGCCATATGGCCCTTTTGTGCTTGGGGGGTGAAATACAACCTATGCCGCCCATCCTTGTCAATTTTCAGCCAAAAGTGATGAGTTAATGGTAAGCGGTGCCACGGATGATGTTGGGCCGCAGGGTGAGAACATCAACTTCTTATCCTCGAACCAACACTTCACTCGTTCCTCCACCAATTCTTTATCAATTCATGACTTCGGGTGCTCGTTCTTCTTCCCTGACTGCTGGCTTCCATCAGAGCCTACAAAGAGCTCTATATCTCCCTTCTTTCAGTGATGAACTCACAAAAATGATTGCCATTCAAACATGACATTTGCAACTGGACGACCTCCATATCAAATGACCCTTCAATCGTCCGAGTTCAGCAATTGTCTTGGTTCATCTTCACATGTGAGCACTTGATTTTCAAATTTACCCCACAATTTTACCTGCCTGATACCTCCCTCAGGCCGCGCTGGACACCATTTCAGCCTAATATTTGTCATATCAAAAAGTCCAAACGTCGGGTTCTCAGGAGAATGACACAGGTGTGGATTTTGAGGTTCAGATGGGTTCGTTCACTTCTTATGAACATGCCTGAAATTTATTTCGGCCAACCAAGTCCTCTGACTGGTATGCTAGCTTTGTTTCTCTGGGAAGGCCAATCTGTGTGCATATACCCCACATTAGAAGCACTTTGTCCCGCTGTTTTATCAGTCATTTCTATAGTTGTTATGTATGAAAAGGATGATTGATGGCCCTTGAGCCTGATTATACACTGCAAGACCACTGCCGCAGTCAGAGACTCCAGTTTGCATGGGTGGCCAGGTAACCAGTCGATTCCCCCTTTGGGAAGTCCGGCAGAAATAAATTCACTGAGCAACGAATATACTGTACTATTTCATTCAATTCGAACGGGGGTGTTACGCGTTACACCCCCGTTCGAATTTTGGAATTCGAACAGACGGGTGGAGCAGCGTTACGCCAAAAAAAAAATTCGAACAGGGTGGAGACGAGCCGTTAGAACCTTGAGGTTGTTCAGACAGCGAGTATTCAGATGCTTTTCGGTGTTACATATTGTGCTAATGCAGAGCGCATGTGATGCATTGCAGACCTTCTTGACTTCCATCTCCCACATCAACGGGCTTCTACCGCAGCATTACTTACCACGATCCGCATTTGACATTGGTCCTTGATCTATTGAGGTCAGGATTTCCGTTAATGTACCAACTGGCGAACGGGAAGCGAAAAATTGAAATTTAGGCCATTTTCGGCCGATTTTGCGTTATGTTTTGGAAATTCGAACAACCCGGTCGTTACGCGTTACATATTCGAACGAAAAGGCCAGCGTTACGCATTACGTTCGATTTGAATGAAATAGTACAGTACGTCCAAAATGCCGCCAACTAGGCTCAAACTGTTCCTAGGATGCGCGCCTACACCATGAGCCCCATAAACCTTGAGTGAGGTGCTTGTGATGGCCACCAACAGGCCAAAACATCTAAGGTGGCCAGGATCCCCCTCCCAGATAGTATGTATGCGGTTGGAGAGTCCACGCCTTTGGAACGAGTTCATTTGCCAAAATTGAGAAAGACCATTTCGATGCGTTTCGGTGACATGTTGAACTGAAATTCGATCTAAGAAAAACTCGGCGCAGACAAAGGCACTAACACAAGAGACGGAGCTCGGTTGAAAACATAAAACAAAATCAATTCCACAGCTTGCGTTGAATACAGATATAATGCAAATGCTACGATATTTTTGCGCTCCCTCGACGTTCCTCGCATTCCATTTACAGACCAGCGGCCGCCAAAAGCTTGGGATAGTTCGGCGTGCCGAGACCCTGAAGTGAAAAGAGGAATGAGTGATGCAGGAAGACTGAAGAAATGGTGGGTACACACAGTGACGGGGTCCCACCCAGCACGGGCAGTGAAGCCCTTCGCACCGCAGCCGGGGTTGCTGCCTGTGGTCACGTCGTTCAGAGCGTCGGCGTTGGCGTACAGCCACGGGTTGAGGAAGCCGAGGGGCGGGTTGCCAGCGGCGATCAGTTTGTCGTTGATCAGGCTGATGACCGACGCGAAGATGGGGGAGGAGCACGACGTGCCGTCGACACCTCCGGTCGAGCCGCTGGAGACGATCTGCACGTTCTCGCCCTGGGCAGAAACGTCGGGGTATCCGCGTCCGGTGGTGTTGAAGAGGCCTTTGTTGGTGGTGGTGCCCTGCGCCTTGAGGAAGGCAGCGACGGCGTCGGACTGGTAGTCGGCAACTGTCGTTCAATCACCAGTCAGAGAGGTTGCATAGAGAGGTTGCATAGAGAGAGGGAGAAGGAATGTAAGGCGAAGAATGCCAGAAGAGTTGAATCGAGGGAAGGAGAAGCAGAAACATAAGAAAAAACATACCACCCCAGTAGTTAGAGAATCCACCGCTGGAGAAGGTGGAGGCGATCTCGGGAGAAATCCCGTGCACGCTGCCTACCGCAGTGAGGCTGATTTCCCGGTCAATGTCGGACACATTGCACGCAACGGGAGACTCACTAAGGGCAGCCGGCGGGGAACGCGGCCTGGTACTTGGTGCAGGTCTGCGCCTGGCCACCCTCCACACCACCGTCGCCGCTGGCGAACAGAATTGATGTCCCGCGGGCACCGAAGGCGGCGTACGCCTCGCAGAGTTTGCTGTAAAGTGACATCAAAATAAGCTGAAGTAGAGAGAAAGAGATGTACGCACAACGCAAGCGCCTTGGACATGTCGGTCTCGTTCTCGCCGTACGAGGTGGTCATGACCTGGGGGACATCATCCTCATCTGAGAGGAAGTTGACAATGTCGAGGAAGCCCTCGAGATCGCCGTCCTCGAAGTCCTCGCCAACAGAGACGAAGAAGACGGGGACACCGGTGGCGACACCAACGGTGTATTGGATGTCGAGGTTCTGTTGCATCCGTAATTTGTTAGCATTCGTGGATACAAGAAGAAGAAAGGGTAACGCACAGCCTCGACACCGGCCTTGCTGGAAGTCTGCGAGTTGGAGCCACCGTCGAGGGTCTGGAGCTTGAAGGTGGTAGCGGAGCTGACGTCGGTGCGGAACTTCGTGAGGAAGCTCTTCAGGTCGGCCGAGTTAGCGAACTGCTCGATGAAGCCAGCAACAGCGATCGAGTTGGAGGACTCGGTCGCAGCGGTCGTGGGGATGCCATAGAGGGACTGGAGGCAGGCCGGGGTGATCGTGGTGGCGCACGACGCAGGGGTGGCGTCAGTGGAAATGCCAGAGGAAGTCTTGGGAGCAGAGAGGACTGGCTTGAGCGAGGTGGGGTTGTTGAACGTCGAGGCCGGGCTGTAATTAAATAGACACCATCAGTTGAAATCTATCTCGCTCAATCAATTCTGTGGATACGCACTGGACAGCGGCGACGTGGTCGGCTACCTCGGAGGGGAGGGAGTAGGAGAGCGTACGAGCGTAGGTCTTTCCAGAAGCGACGTGCTCGAAGTTCTCGTACTTGGCGTTGAAGAGCTCGTTGGCCTTGGAGACGGGGACGCTCAGCGAGAGCCAGTCACCGGCAGCCGACGACTTGGTGGCGGTGAGGCCGTGCGAGTCGAGCCAGGCCTGAACGGCGGAGGCGGCGTCAGCAGTCGGGGCGAGGAAAGCATTGACCTGGCGAGGAGAAAAATTAGAGTGAGTTCAAAAACTACAGGGAATCACACACTTCATCCTTGGAGAGGTGGTTTCCGTAGTTGGAGCTCGACGGGGTGCTGACGTCGTAGAGCGCCTTCTCAAGCCCGGCAAAGTCGGAAGAGGCGAGCGCAATGCGAAGGTTAAGGGTCGTGGAGTCGGCGGCGGGGCCGACTTTAGAGAAGCCCTGCGGCACGCTAGAGAGGCTGTCCTGAACGACAAAGTTCTGGAACGCAGGTCCGGCGGCGGCGAAGGCAATGAGCGAAGCGAAGAAAAGAGAGGTAACGGACATGATGCCGGAGTCTCACTAAACAATAAGATTGAGATGGGGAACTTCCTGTTGAGCAGAGTAGCTTTTATACTTCTACAGCCTTGGATACCGTATCGTGTCTGGCCGACGCCATACGTGCTAGAGTGGGGTGGCAGCGTATGGCTTGCACAGGCTTGCACGCGACGGCATCAATATTCCATGTGAGGAGAGGTTGGAGCGCGACAGAGATCGGCAAAAGATCGGCAAATGGTGGCCCGGATGCCCATCCATACTGTATGTCGGCTCTTCTTAGACATGGTCTCAAGGTGAAGAGCTGCCGGACTCGCGCGCGTCGCCGTCGAAGTGAGGGAAATTTGGGTAGTCAGAGCCCAAATACCGCTACTCACTTGTATTTTTTTGATACGAAATCAGTGATAGCGCTGGAAACTCGTGAACGGCACGTGCCGATGACACACCACGATGACCATGATAATTGAAAGTGGACGATAAGCAGGGTGCTATTAATAGCACCCCCGCGTTTGATTGCCAAGAGCTTGCGGTGAGAGCATGCCGCGTTTCATCACTCTGAACTTCAACCTGCATGAGCCCGCCTGACCCACCTGATTCGGTGAACAAATTTCTCAGATTGCGCGCGAGGGCTGGAAAGAGATCCTCGATAGAGGGTTCGATTGATGATGATGGATTTTCGTTCGTTCGAGCACGCCATAGTGGGGTGAGTCGGATAGAACTGCCTTCACAGCAGAAGTACGGTAGGTATTTTTGTGTAGAGCTCGTGGCTGAGAAGGTGTTGTTGGTTGCAGGCAACGCCGCTGGCGAACTGGTGGAAGTGCAATCACATGTTGTTGACTCTTCAAGGATCTTCGGTTCGGCCGAGATAACCGAGGGTTCGAAAGCCACCCGCTCGGCAAGCAAGATTGCGACAGAAGACGCCAATTCTCGCAATTCTCGAGTGCGTTCAAGGAGTTCACTTGTTCCGTTGTTGGATCATGATGCCATATCACGGAGCTACAATGAAGAACCTAGGAATGAGCCCGCACGACGCACGAGGGCCCACCACCAAGCTACGGAAAATGCATGCCCATTCAGTAATAGTTATTATGCATGCGCATGGATGTACATAGTTGGCATGAGTATGTGGGGGAAAGGGACGTACCTCGGTTCCGTACCTTGCCGGGCGCGCCGAGTATCGCGTTATGATCAAGACGGCTCAAGGGTCGCGGGTCTGTGGAGGGCTTCAGATGGTGTTTTAGTTTCCCAGACCTCGGTATCGAAGGGCGGGTGATTTACTCATTAAAAGCCTCTTTTTCGGTGCAGATTTTCGGTGCACAATGACCGAGGCTTCAGGTTTTTCCTCGTCTGCCCACACATATATCTGGACTTGAATCCTAATCAAAATACCAATGTGCACGAAATGGTACGTCCCGCACGCACCTTGAAGTCGTTTTAGGAAAGGGTCGAATATTATCCCCGAGACTCGGCGAAATTCGGGTGCGACAGTCTTGCATTCTATCTGACTCTCAGGCATGCCAATTGACTCAGACGACTTGAAGGAGGCGATAAGCGTGGGATAGACATTCCCGCTCTGCCTTACATATTCCGGGTCATGCGAGGCGGCATGCGTGTGCAAGAGGTGATGAGGTATCGCTCTAATCGAGGACGGGTCTGATTCCGGTCAGGCAACGGAAAGGGCGAGAGAATTCTGAATTAAGCAAACGATATCTAGCTAATTTATACAAGCTTCGGTACCGTATTTTAGGAAGGGTTCAAGAAAATACCAGGTAAAGTAAGTACGAGTTGGTGCGAATCCCCTCGTATTGAGTCGGAATAAATTGGTGAATCATCTTGAAGTCAGAGGGAAAGTCATAGGAACGAAATATACCCTTGCCCTCATTATTCTTGAGGACAAGATCGAATATCTGAGACATTTAGATGTATTTGGGAGGAGGCGGTGAAGAGTCGGGCCGGACGGGAACTTCCGAGAGGACGATGCTAGGCTCGAATCCAGCCTGTCGTATCGAAATCTTTGTGTCGATAGACACACTTCAGCCTACGGTTTCGATACGACAGACGGTCTCCAGTCTAGGGCGATGCAACAATGATCATCCGTAATTATTTTAATTTCCGACACAGAGGGCAAAGTTGATCGCATCTCAGAATTACTGTATAACTATGGTTTGACAGGCACCATGAAACGAAGTCAGGTGCGAATCAAGGAGGGAACCGGACATAAGTAACTCATCGGCACGGACAGTCATACTATTCACAAATGCAAGCAAAAGATCCGGCCAGAGATACTGCTCCCTCTACCGAGTATCCGCCCATCGTGGATAATGTAAAGGGTACATGACCTGAACGCGCATACACGTCAATGGAACCAACCGCAACAAACAGCTTGCACTTCTTCGACATCAAATGTCCGCCCACACTGAACGCTATACTCTCTAATCTACCGGCCCCCGACATCAACCTGTCTGGCAAGAGACGCCACACTACTTGTTGAGTACGAGGTCTGGGACTCATAGACCAACTGGCAACCGTAGGATGTGCGAAATCTGGAGTTTCATTGCAGGAATCGAAGACACTGAGTTAAGTAGCTGGGCAGAGAATGGGGGAGCGATAGGCGAATCGGCGCTAGTCGGTGTTGATTGCCTGTGGTGGGGCTGGGGCCAAAGTTGTATCCTGCTCATCTCACTCGAACACAGCCGGATTCCTCACAGTGTGAGCAACATACACCTACCTAGTATCTGTGGGTGCAATATAAGAGCATTCTGAACTTCGAGAGAAGTTTTTTTTTTTCAAACCTCGAGTTTTTTTCCGAAATGAATTATGCGACGCCTGAAACGTCATACCCTCCTGCTCAACCGTAGGAAACATGGAGAAAGTCAAGGTTTTGGAAACTTACTTGCGATATCTTCGTCTCAACTTACTCCGCAGGCGGTCGCAGAGCCGAAGCGAATCGGTAGGTAACTTGTCGGCAGCATGGACGCAATTTTGAGCGACCACATTTGGCTGAACAGGTGCAGCGGCTGAAGCTGACCCGTTCAATCGTGGACGTCAAGGCCGCTACAGATTTGCTTCATAACATGCGTCGCCTCATTGCTGGTGCTCAACTGAGAAGCGGATCCGTTTTAAGAATCCTCCATTGGGGATTGTTGGCCGGTACGCTGAGTCTCTGGACCGTCTATTGCCCTGACATGCTGTCGTTTAATCAGATTTAGATGAACTGGGGAAGATCTTGGATGCCCTGGGTCTCTTCCCCAATCTCAAAGAACTTCTTGTTTGCACTCCTCAAACCGGAGGACTTGAGGTCATAGGACTAACATTGTCGCTTGATATGTACGGTCAGTGAATATGGCCCGCCCCTGAATTCAGAGGTTAATGAGACTTGCTAGATGCGGCCTATCAGAATGCCGACAAGTTGTTCTATAAGCTTACGGAGTCTCTGCAGAGGTTACCATTGTCCTCTCCTCTTCTCCACACACTGCGACTGAAACTGCAAATCTCCTTCAACGAGAATGAGTTTCCCTACGACGGGTTCGAGGACCTCGTCGACACCATCAATATCATTCGTCTTCCTGTCCTCACGACCCTTGATAGGTCTATGGAAATGAGTCCGGACGAAGGGGCATTTCCCGGGGATGTCGACATGACTCCCCGCCCGAATGAGTCCGCGCCATCATCGTGACTTCGTCTAGTCTCGTGACCAGACTTTTATGACATCCCAAAGGGAACCCCAAGGGGAACTCGGGATTAAAATTTCGTACGTGGGGAGGGGGGGGGGGGGGGGTCCCGGGGGAGGCTGAAAAAAACTTTTTGATACTTTTGTTAGAAGGGGTTGAAAACCCTCAATTTACCCTTTGGACAATGCCAGAGGTGTCAGGTAGGGTTTGTACGATGCCCGAACCATCTTGGAAGTCAGCTTCCTAATATGGAATGTCGGATCACGTACGATGCGTAGATTTTGCTTTCCGTTGGCTCAACCACCTTACCTGATGTTCAAAAAAAAATAACTTGACACTCACTATCATGGATATACAGTCCCACTATTTTTCCCTGCCAATATACCACTAGGTTATGATAATTTGGTGCCCAGTGTAAAGTGGGGGTGATAGACCAGTATAGTACAGGGGTGTAAGGAAGAGCACACCAGAGGTATATTAGATGGACAGGAAGCTGTTACTACACTGTAAGATAGTCAAACTGCCTGTTAAGCCCGCCCCCCAGTAGTGTCCCAAGCTGCGGCCCTAAGCGGAGGCGACGGCCCGGCGCTAGGGGTGGGAAACTCCTTCCCTATATGGAAGGAGGGGGGAGGGGGGGGGGGGGGGGGGGTCCGCCGAGGGTCGAAAAAAACTTTTCGACCCTATGTACTTATTTCGAATCCCGAGTTCCCCTTGGGGAACCCTGTCATAAGAGTCTGGAACAATCAACGGCCGCATAACCGTACTATGGCTCTATCAAATTTGATGGAGTTTTCCCACAGGTTATGCACCATGTTCTGTGTGTGAATTAGCATGTTTTCTGTAGATCGATGTGCTTTTTACCTTACCAAGTTGTTCTAGAGTCAAACCAGAGGGCATTGTGAAAAGATATGGAGGATGGATAGACAAGAAGTCTGTTTACGCCTACGCAGAAGAGGTGGGAAAAATCCATCAAAATTTGATAGAGCAAAGGCACAGCGGCTGCGGTTAGGTAGCTCCAGCTTGTTTTGAGGTGATTCAGTGTCAATGAGTGCTTGATCAGCCTCTAAACCAAATTTGTAGATATATAGAGGGCATGATTGAACAAGGAGTTGGTTCACAAGTATACGCACAAGAGGCATAACCTGTGGGAAAACTCCATCAAATTTGATAGAGCCATAGTACGGTTATGCGGCCGTTGATTGTTCCAGACTCTTATGACAGGGTTCCCTTTGGGATGTCATAAGAGTCTGGTCATGAGACTAGACTTCGTCAGGTCGGTTAAAAATGTGTACTTTGGTCACACTGAAAAATCCGGTTGAACATTCGTCACTTCAGATGTTTTGGACGAAAATTCACCTGCGCTGTGAGACCTTGTGAAGGTTCGTCACTTTCCTTATTACCCAAAATTACAAGTTCACAACAACTTTTAAAGAAGAGTATATTGCAATAAGCTGGTACAGATGTGTGCGTACAGAAGCGGTGGAATGCCAGCCAATGGAACTGCTCTGAGTCGGAAGGCCGGATGGGAAACCAATGCACCGCAAGCTTTGCGCGCGAGGTGTACCCTGCAAGGTTGAGAATCACCGCTATCGGTTGAGAAGCGCGACCCCTGCGCCCGCAGGATCTCCCCGCTGTTCCTAATCGCTGTGATCTCCTCGCTACGTCCG
The DNA here is from genome assembly GCA_029282495.1 of Mycena albidolilacea. NCBI lineage: Eukaryota > Fungi > Basidiomycota > Agaricomycetes > Agaricales > Mycenaceae > Mycena > Mycena albidolilacea. The sequence goes on from JARIHO010000002.1 coordinate 159,874, forward strand.
ACCCATCTTGTGTGCTCCCGCCCATACCATTATGCTCTCGCTCCACCTCGTCCCCGTTGGCCTAAATGCGGGCCCGGTTCTCTTCCCCGAGGCGAATGTATTTCGACAAGGGTTCTGCTGCTGCTGGACTGTCCCGTTCCTCGGGGTAGCGCAAGAGTTTATCGTCAGCAAACATTTTTCTGCCGCAGCAACCAGTCGTACATACTGGATTTTGCGACGGCGAAAAAGTCGGATGCAGAGAGGGCAGGACTCGAGGTGGTAGTGACCGCGATGGCGAGGTGAACGAGTTAGAGGGTACCATGGTGGGTGGAAGGAAGGAAGCGTTTGTTGATGCAGGTTTTCCTATTGCAGCGGTTCGTTCCATCACGAAGTGACAAAACTTTCTGAAAAGTCCTTGAGCTGACGAAATTTCTCAGAAAACGATGGCAAGAATCAAGACTGACGAAGTTCCTCATTTTTAAGCGAAGTGACGAAGTGACGAAGGTGGTATAGACTCCGCCCGAATTTCTCCCCTTTCTTGACACTACACCCGAATGTCACCTTGCTCGGCACACAGTGGCTTCTCAAAGATTTCTCGGGACTTCCCGCCTTCGCACGTTCGAGGGTTCTTTCGAAGATTCCGTGTAATGGCCACCCGACTCTTGAAACGCTGACGATCACCCTCATTCATACAGAGTGGTCCGGGGACATTTTCCCCCAGTTTCATTTCGTCCCACTCGCAAACCACTTGCGTCTAAACAAGTTCAAAGTCGCTGTGGTGGACGACACCGGATATACGGTAAAACTAACGAAAACAAATTGTCCCCGGCATCGTTGGTTCAGCTGGTCTCGTCCTTTCCGAACCTAACCGATCTCGATGTCTGTATCAGCAAGTTCCTGGTGCATACTCAGTGAGTGTAAATGGCAGTTATCCAAAATTCCAATTAAGATCGAATATCGCGGGACGTTGGCTTCATTGACAAAGTTGCGAACTCTCCGATTGCAGGAGTACAAAACATATCACTGCACCTGTCCTCTCTGCTCATGTCACCAAAGTGGGGAGTGTGGTAGACCCAAGAGGCCGATTGAAACTGTTTTCCCGCCGCGCCAGTACATTAAAGAACTTTCATTTCTCTTGCCAACTCTGCCACCCCTAGCTTCTATCGAAATTATTATTCTAGGAGATCATCTGTCATGTCAAACCGATTTCGAACACATCCATAACTAGGCTTGACGGTCATGGCGGGACTTTCTATCTTATTTAGAAACGGCTGGAGACGCGTCTTGTAAATGTTTCACGGTGGGGGAACGCATTCAGGTGCCGAGAACTTGTCACTTCGGCCGTATTGGGACCCCGGGCGTCCAAGTTGAGGTTTAAATGTCTTCGTTCAGGCCCGATTTTGACCGCCATTACATCACACATTCTACAAGATGGGGCGTCCAATTACGACCATCAATCGGTAAAAAATGTGTGGACAGAACGATTATACGCAGTCAATGAACTTCCCAGTTCAAGCTCCGCAACCGCACATAAGAAGGCCTTCAAACAAAACTGAGGATTTCTCACCGGTCGCCGTAAGACATATGATTATTGTCCAAGATCACCTTTGGGGCTGTCGGCTTGCGATTCACGGAAAAGCGGTAGTTGACTTCCACTGAGGCAGTGTAACTGAATATATCTACGTCTTCGTCTTCGTCCTCCGAAATTGGGGGGAAAGCCACAGAAAGCTCCTTCGCTTTTGCTCGGTTCTGGGGTTTGCGTTCTGGCAGTGCTTCCCGTTTCTTCGCGGCAGTGTTTTTGATGAAAGTAGACTTCCCACTGTGTAAGTAAATGTTCGCGCATCCTCTTTCCGCATTTCAAATTTGGAACTCCGCCGGGAACCGCCGACGATCAATCACATGACCATGACGAACCTTCGACTCGACCACGATGTCGAGATTCTGCGAGTTCATCTGCTTGTACTTAACGCCTCTTCTCCTCAGGTCAATTAAACCCCTGATGTTTCAATCACTCCCAAGCCACTCCAAGAGTCACGCGGTCAAATATGTCTGCCGTGGTCGCGACGGTATCTAGCAGCCATTACCGCAGCAGGACGGACAGTGCGTACTTCGTTATTATCGGGAATGGGTGGTCTAGGTACAAGTGCGAGGGAACATGCGCCTCTTCTCCCCCGCCTTTTTCCATTCTCTTGGTCGCAGGTCCCCATGTCGAACGTCCGGCTGTCCCGTTAGGCTCGTGTCCAGCCGTTATAGTGCGGAAGTATTGACGAGCAAGCAGGTAATACTTACTATAACGGCTGGCGGCACTTAGCCGCAACTTGACAGATGGTAATTTCAAACTCCGACTATACCATATTGGGAAGTATCTCCGGCAGAGAACATCGCATATTTCAATTCTTCGAGTATCCTTGGCCACAGAATCTACTTGGAATGAAATTTGTATCATAAATAAGTATCCCTCAATTTTTTGAAGAATTTGAGAGGGTATAGGGCACCCCAACAGGTAAAGCAATGCCTCGGACAAGAAAACAGGCATTCCTGCATCGGAATAGCAATTTACAACTTCCAGAGAGGTAAATTGAGATCAAATAGTGATATAACAGTTCATTGAGGTAGATAGAGTCAATTATTGGGACGTAGTGCATGAAAGTGTGAATAGGGGCTTTCCATATATGGTATAGTCGGAGTTTGAAAATCCCATCTGTCAACTTACGGCTAAGTGCCACCAGCCGTTATAGTAAGTATTACCTGCTTGCTCGTCAATACTTCCACACTATAATGGCTGGACACGAGCCTACTGTCCCGTCACCGAGCCGTTATCATGAACAAACTTGTTCTTTTCGTCGCAGCGTGGTACCGTACCACTGGAGTTTACTGCAGCCGCTTTCTGAACCGACTTCACACCACCAAAAACACACTCATGTTTTCCGCAGAAAACGCTATTTCAAGCTGGCGCGATCAAGATTAAAAAACGACATTTCCGACGGCCATACATACACTGCGATCTGCTCCGAACTCTGAATCGTGCAGTCTGTATCTGACATCCATCAATTCAGACCCATAGTATGTTTTCATGGCTGCTATTCGAATGCGTATTCACCCGTTAACCTGGTGCTGTCGCATTCCATCCATTTACACGATCTGTGGGACGAACCGGAATAAAACCAGCCAAAAATAAGTGAGCACTCAGGCGATATTCATAGAATACAATTACTTTCTCATCCTGCTGCTATAATTTGCGCGCCGTGTGAAGGCCATTCAAACCCGCGATGCGCACCCAGTCAGAGGGGACCAATCTCAAATGACGTGTTACGAAGGTTCGTTGAATGTCTCCTTCGCAATTGTTCAATCCACCCCACTGAACCATTCTTTCGGTCCCGATGAAGTGGAGCTGCGCACGCGACTCATCGCTATTCTTCTACGTATCATGGGAGAACCACGACCGGATGACTCTATTGATATCTAAATCTTTTCCGGTTGCACCGGTACATCCAAGAGATTTAGCTCTTCCGGCTCACCGCCAGCGAAAAATGGACTCTGTGCTTCACATCCAGTGTGTTGGTTTACCGTGTTCAAAATACTTATTGACCCGGGTACATATGACACGGACAAAGTTCAGAACTGTTCCAGGTCATACACCTACGACAATTTCGTAGCCCAAAGAGCGAGCGCCCGTCGTTCGCCTTCAGCCACTCATTTTGATAGTGTCCAGATACTTGCTTCAAAGCGGGACTTACAGTAGTTCCGCGTCCGTTGTTAAAGACGGCGATAGGACCCAAGCCAAAGGTTTTTTCTCAGCCAACGAGCACTATCACCCCACGGTTGTCGGGTCTTCCAATGCTGCTCGGTAATGACTGACTCGTCTTTCTGCCCGGTAATGAGAATAGAACTAGCAGGAACGAGATAAAAGCCCCCAGAGATGGACTAGAGCTAGCAGACACCCGCGTCTCTCCTGTCTCCTGTCATGTTTCTGAAGTCTCTCTCCACCGCACTTGTCATCTTTGGAGCAATTCGCTCTGCTTATGGTCAGACCTACGCCGCCTCTCTCCTTGCTTGTTCAACTTGCAACAGGTGCTTCTACCCCTAAGAAAAGAGCAACATGCGCGGGCGGGCAGACTGTGACGAACGAAGCTTGTTGCGCCTGGTTCCCCGTCCTGGAAGACATTCTGCCCAACCTATTCGACAACGAATGTGGTGACGATGTACGCTTGCTGTTCCGGCCGTCATTTTCTACAACTCAAAACCCCTCGAGGCCCATGGCGCTCTGCGGCTGAGCTTCCACGACGCGGTCGGTTTCTCCCCCTCTCAAGGTGGAGGGGGCGCAGACGGGTCCATCATTGTCTTCAGTGACACCGAACTGACCTTTCCTGCGAATGCTGGTCTCGACGACCCGGTACGCGTTCAACAATGTTGCTGAACCGGCCAATTCAACAATAAATAGATCGACGCCGAGGTTCCTTTCATTCAGGCCCACAACGTGACCCCCGGAGATTTGTAGGTCATCTTCTTTCGTTGAGTCAGATGCACTTATCATGTTCGCAGTATCCAGTTCGCTGCAGGTACACGACTCTCCCAACTTTGACTACATTTCGACTAATTGAACCACAAACTCAACAGCTGTCTCCCTCAGCTTGTGTCCCGGTGCTCCTCAAGCCGGTTTCATGATGGGACGGCCAATGCCTGTCGCCCCTGCTCCGGGTCCGGATGGTTTAGTGCCTGAACCATTCGGTACGTGCCTCCATTATTAGTACTCCGAATCAAAGTAATATCATCCAGACAACGTCGATGTCATCCTCGCTCGTATGGCCGATGCGGGTGGCTTCACCCCCACCGATGTTGTCGCTCTCTTGGCTAGTCACTCCGTTGCCGGAGCCGATACTGTCGATCCAACTGTGAATGCTCTCACGAACAGTGAAATTATTTTATGGCTCATATTTTCGTCGCAGATACCTGGGACGCCCTTTGACTCGACTCCCTCCGTTTTTGATACCCAAGTATTCATTGAGGTTCAGCTGAGAGGCACTCAATTCCCTGGGTACGCGGGTTAAAATTCTTTCAGCAACCAGTGTTTAATGTCTGAGTAGCTCCCAGCCTGGCCAAGGCGAAGTCATGTCTGCCGTGGCGGGTGAGCTCCGACTCCAGTCTGACCACTTGGTAGGTGTCGTTGTATCCATCCACTCGAAGTTTTGGCTTGAATTTCACAACAGATGGCCCGCGATTCTGCAACGTCTTGTGCTTGGCAATCGTTCGCCGGCAAGTCTATGGCCGTTAATTCTAAGATAAGCTTGTACTGATACTTCAGTAGGTAATCTGCCAGCCGTGCACACCGCGTTTACGAAAGCCTTCAACAAGCTCGCCATCATTGGACACGATCCCGCGAATCTCATTGATTGCTCCGACGTTATTCCCGCTGCGCCTCCCTTGCCTGCCAATGCTGGCCCCCACCTGCCTGCAGGACAGACTCAGAATGACATAGAGCAGGCGGTGAGTACGCTACAAACAGTTTGAGTTCGATCGCATTAACAAGATTCCTGCCAGTGTGCGACGGCTCCGTTCCCCACTTTCGCAGCCCAGCCAGGACCTGCAACCACTGTCCCTGCAATGTAAGTAATTTGAGTTACCTGCTGAACGGCCCAGGGATCTTACTCTTCTCGAAGTCCGCAGTCTTAAATTATCAATCCTGTTTTTGATGCAGTCTCCAAGCCTCGGCTTGGAGTACTAGTCATTATAGCGGCTCGTTTTTCTCTCTCCTGTGTACATATATACGTGTGTATTGCGTGTTTGAATGTTGAACCTGTTTAAACCCGAACGGACGATCTGGCACTTGCCAATTTCAATTTTCGTGTGAAATCCAGAAACTAACCTCAACAGTGATTTGTAATATGTTTGGTTCGAATTGGTTTGCCTCGTGGCCCACACGTGGACCGTCTGCTCGGCGTCGCTCTGACTTTGCTCTGACTAAGTCCCAGCTATCTCTGCATTCAAAGACCTTCCGGAGATCGAACCCAGTGCAATCGATGGACTTGGTCTCACCAGTTCTACCGCCCGAGCTGGAAAGGCTGATTTTTGAAATTTATGCCTTGGCTCATCCAAGATCGATCCCCAAGCTCATGCTCGTCGCACAACGGGTCAAACAGTGGTGTGTTGAAATTTTCATTAGATGAGCGAAACCGCACTCACTTCTCATGTAATGCAGGGTCGAACCTTTACTCTATCGCACAATGGTCGTCGAATCCGACCAGCCACTGGCTGGACTTCCCACTTATGCAGCTAATGTTGTCGTATCCGCCATCCGAGACAAACCGTCTTCATTTTTTTTCGTGGCAGTCCGCAATCTGTGTCTCTTCTACTGGAGTACATACGACACCCAGGCGATTCTAGCCGTCTGCACCGGCGTAGAAAATCTCTGGCTCCCCGGTCTCGAGAACAATCGGAAATTGATACCTTTACTCGCGGCCCTTCCCATCAAACAACTTTATGCGTCGTGCTATCGAATATTACGGACACTACCTCCCACACATCGAGTGTTTTCGCGCCTCACACGCCTCGAACTCGAGGATTTACTCCCCGTTTCGGTTGACTGTAGCTTCCTTGCAGGAGCTGTTTCGCTCCTCCCGCGACTCACACATCTCTCGTTCAACTACTCCGGCCTCATTCTCACGTGTCTCCGGATCTTGGAATCCTGTGCCACCTTGCGCGTGCTGGTTTGCCTCAACCCATACGTGATGCGAGTTTACGACCTCGACGAACTCGGTCTAACTCGAGACGTTCGATTTGTGGTTATGCACGTAAGAGGGTACGTGGAAGACTGGTATACCGGGACACAGTCAGGCGAAGACTATTGGAGTCGGGCAGAAGTTTTCATTGCAAAGCGGCGAACGGAGGAGATAGATCGTACGTGTCCCTCGTTCCACCAGATGGATACGTAATCTCAATTCGTTGACAGCATTGCGATTTGAGATTCCGGAATGAATATATCATGTTCACGGGCTTTCTCCGATTCCTTCTTTGGTGTCGGAATACCCTCGCAGAAATGTAAATCCATCGCGACTGAACGAATCTGTTGTGCCAACTCGTTGAGCTCGAGAAAGGTAAGACCGGTTCTTCAACTCGCCGCATATGTCAGATGCACAAAATTAAAATGGACCTGAGCAAGATCTTGAGGCCGAGGGGCCGCTCTGTGTTTTTCTTGGGAATGGCCTGGCAAGGCCCGTGGCGAGGTTCACCATTCTATTCGTTTTGCTCGAGTGGTCGGCTGCGCGGAGCAGGTTGAGGATTACCGAGTCTCTGGTCAAGTATGCGAGTTGAAATTCGAAGCACTGATTACTGCACGCCCCTATTACTGCTCCGGAAATAATGAATTATATTTTCTCTCCAAATCTGACTTGTTGTCCTGCCTAATCGTCACGGACTGTTCTTCCGGAAGCTCCATTCGGCCCCTCAACCAATCGCCCGCGTCATCGTACCAACGGTTGTCTCAATAGTTCAGGCCGTGCAAATGCGTGAAAAACTGATGGTGGTTGAAAAATGGAATAATCAGACTCAGTGAATGAGGACGGAAAGGGCGTGAATGAATTTCGGGAGACAATGAAACACACCGTGTCATACACCTCCCACCGCGCATTCATCCAACCATCTTCACCCGTACCATGGTCAGCGATGATGGGAATCAGCGCAGGAAACAGCTCGTCCATGTATTCTTCGTTCCACAGCCATAGTCTACGTCCTCCACAACATTCGTGCAACACTGGCCGGTGGAGCCATCCACGCGTCGTAGTGAGGGCGCAGGGTCGAGGAGCTCTCGCAGGGCGTCGTACGAAGGTGAGATGAGTATATACAAATCCCGACACAGCGACACAACTGTCAAAAATCAGTAAATCCGACACATCCAGGAAAACATGCACGCAGATCAGCAAATCCGATACATTTCGCCACGGGCGATACGGTCTTCAGGAAATCCGATACGATTTCAGGAAACCCAACACACCGTTCGCTGTCGTGGCTTGGCAGTGGATGCCGTCGCTATTGATCCGCTACCCAGCTTCCTTCCCCCCACATTCTCGCCGCCGCAACGCCACGCAATGACGGAACTCGAAGCAATTCTGACACGCCTCTCCGACACGGTTCTGGAGCATTTTCGGGATGAGACACATCCCTCAACCTTCCATTCGATGCAAACTAATGTTCTGGAGTCGTTCCCCGTAAACTTTGCCACCATGCATCCGCAATCGTTCTCCGACACCGCATGGGTCGACCTCAATGAGCTCAAGGAATGGCAAAACATTCCGCGCCTTATTTTCCGCAAACAGCTGTAATTCTTTAGTCTCCTCCCAGAGATCTTAGCCACCAGTGAGGAATAGACTCGGAAATTCGGGTTTACGACTGGTTTCTGGTTTCGGCTCGTTTATCTGCATGCGCAGATCTAGACCGCGGTCGTGCGAACCTCGCCCATTCTAGGGTTCTGAAATTTTGTCGAGAAAAATCAACCATTCTCTATCTTGCAGAATGAAAAATGTATTCATCCACACACATCATCATGACTGCAGCCCGAATCGAACGGGCGCTTCTCACTCTCGGCCTCTGTTCAACTTCGAAGGCCCGAAGCCGTGCCGCTACTGAGCCTTTCTCGGGCTGTTTTAATCTCGAATGAGTGCTAGAAATTAAATTTCAAAAGATGCAGAAAAGGCTCTGACCGGCTTCCCAGACGAACAGACCTCAATCAACTTCGAGGTGGAGATAGACCACAGAAGCAGCTATTGTGAGCCATTCTACTTCCCCCTCGAAAATGCCGTATCACAAAGGGCAGAAGGGAGCAGAAAGAGCACCGGTCAGCGCGTAGCGCAGCCTGTAAAGTGTTTAGATTCAATCCATGCATGTCATGCAGTGTTCTATATTCCGTGGCACGCTACGTGGAGTAATCGGGGCCAAAATCCTCCCCGAAACGGACGCTGCACAAAGCCGGCGAGGCAAAGCACCGTAACTCAACTCTCTTTTGCACGAAACACCAGTCGAAAAAAAAAAAAAAACAAGAAAAGAATTCACTATTCCCCAGTGGGTCGGAGGGATTCGAACCCCCACCGCGCGAACAGATGTCAAAACCCGTCAGATCACGAGCCCCGCGCGGCGACCGACAGACCCGTTGTGTGATCATTTCAGGCGCTGGTCATGGCATGGGCGAACACATATACCGATGGAGCCAATAAGTGTCCGAAGAATGATGCAGACTGAACACACCCACTCGAGACCTCGATCGTCTTACTGTCCTGTCCGATTGTTTGAAGTGTACCGTAAAGCGGGTCCGGAAGAGGCCCAATTCGGCCCACCCACCCAAGTTGAAACGAAAAAAAAGGAACGGAATACGAACAGAGTAGCATGGATCTCGGGGGCTCGAACCCCCGCCGCGCGGACAAGGGCTTGGATGTAACCAGTATATAAGTCCCGCGCGGCGTCGCAAACCCCTTTCACAGAAGATTGGATTGGTTGAGGTGTCGACTGTGCGCACAAGTTAAATTGTTACGGTGACATTGAAGGGCAGGATATGCATAATACACTCACCCGGATGGTGTTCGTTGAGTAGAGCGAAGTCGTTAGTGACTCGTTACGGGTACTATATGTTGCAGTTGAGGTATTCACCTCTGCTATTCAAAAAAAAAATTCTGACAACGCAACTTGGTCGAAATGATGTAGTTCTGCTATCTGACGAAGAATCCCTCCTCCGGGATTCGATATTATGGGTCTCTTGCTCTGTGTGCCAGCACGTCGTTGGCAATCATAAGTGCGGAGTACCCCTCGGGTTGTTTGTAGAGTTACACCCCGCAGAGACTCGGGTCTGCCGTGGATTTTTACCGAGGTTTCAGACATGGAGACGGGAGACCGGGTTGGGATTTGACGGTGAGACGAGCCTGCTCCCTGAGACTCATTACGAATCGCCCAGTGCTGCGTCCCACCGGTAACACTATAACATGCGAGCTTGCGAGCACACAAGTTGTTATAGCGTCTGTCTACGAGAGACTACGGTACCACCCCCAGAAGTGCAGTTTGAATCCTGAGCGCTGAGCGCGAGATCGCCGTCGTGAATGCCGACAGTCGCATGAAAGAGAGAAGGCTGGAGTCCGGCGGTTACCCGGTGGGATCATACTCAAAGCATCAGAAGCGTTTACGCAAAACTCGGCGAGATAAACAAAAAAACAGCATTGTAGAGGCTGGAAAACAAATTTAAAGCAGACTATACGGTAGTCGGTCGCCGCCCCTCTGAACAGCATATCTAGTTCGGGTAGCAGCAGAAGTAGATGGCTCCGGCAGAAAGACACTCTGTAACCCAAATCAGCAGGACCCAAGATAGTCTTATGGGGAAGCTTGCTTCCCCATTCATCGGTATATGGCGTCGAAATGCAGATGCTTACAAATTGCACGGGTGCATCGCTTTTGTAAGCACCGTGCAGCGCTTCTAAGCAGACCGGTTCCGGCAGTCGGACCGGAAGCAAGCTTACCCTTCTATGTGGACTACCATTGTCCACATACTGTACGATTTCGACCGAGTATTCGGTCATGGGTCACAGCGCTCGATGAATCGAATACTTGGTAAATATGTCACTGGTCACTGGGACCATTGAATACTTGGCTGAATAAACTTCTTGGAGGACTAAAATTTCAAAATTTCTCCCTGAATCCACAACTGTGGGCATGGTAGGATCATTTTCGCGCCATTATTGAGCACAGCGTACATAAATTGGGTCGTCTACAACACAGTTTGGTCCCACATGTCCTCTCCACCATAACAACTCGGTGCTTTCGCATTCCTCTTCGCACGGCGAGTAGCAAGCGGGAGGTAGGCAGGGTTGACATCAAGTTCTTGTCAAGTTCAGTATCTTCTGCAGCACCGCTCCGCTTCAAATTGCCGCTTGAATTGCACATGAAACCGGCCGGCAGCGCACACAAATCTCGATGAATACTTTGAATACGAACACTTGGAATCGGGGTCACAAGTCCTGCCCGCTGATGAATTGATGGCAAATGAATACTTATGGTCACAGGTCACAATGGGCGAATACTTGGTCGAAATTGTACAGTACATCATATTAGCAATCAGGGTCTGATTGTTGGGCAGCTGCCCGATTACGCAGTCAGGTGGCCATGCCCACAGGTATTTCTTTCCTTCGTAGCACAACGGATACAACATGAATATATGTAAAATAATCTGTGCAGCTTCATGAAGTGAAATGGATGATATCCTCCAGCAAGAATTAACTGTTTTGGCTAGCCAATCCCTCAATCCATGGTAAAGCAAAAAAATGATTAGCTAAGCTGTTGTTCACAATATCAGCACAATAATTGCACCAATCGCTTAGGTGTAAGGGAAGGTTTTTTTTCATTAGAAGGACCTCTACATGCTCAAATATTTGTGGAATTATCGCCCAAGAAGCCGCCCCTATGACGTTTCAAGTGTCACATTATTCATTTTGGGAAAAAAAACTCTTGAGCCAAAAAAAAACTTGGGCTCAGATCACAAAATGATTCCATATCACATCTATGTATACTAGGTAAGTGTAGTATGCCCACTCTCAAAGGACTAGGGCTAAATCTGTGTAGAACATGTGTAGAACACATCTGCGAGCTGTCGTCAATAATATTGATGCCATCAATTGAAGCCGAAATTGTGCCGAGATTCCCTATTAACCTCCAGAGCTTCAGTTATACTAACTTAGACCTACAAGGCAACTATGAGGCATGTCTTGGCTTGAAAAACTCGGAACTTGCCGGCAAATCCAGAATTCGCTGATCTGTAAATTATATATTTTTTGCCCCCCAATTTTTTTTTCTTTCTGGAATCCAAGTGTTTGTTGCAGTTTTTCCGGGACATGATATAAATGTGCCTCGTAGATCGCTTATGGTCTAACTTGTGATACCCCAAATTCTGGAGGTTAATAGGGAACCTCGGCACAACTTCGGCTTCAATTGATGGCATCAATATCATTACCGACGGCTCGCAGATGCACACCGGACAAAGAGAAGTATTAACCTAGGTAGAAAGGCACACTGAAAGATGCACCATTTTTGCTATTGGTCTGGAAAATGCCGGGACCAATGCACCGGAGTTTGGGCCGAATTGATGGCAGCCAATATGTGGCCAATATATGTTGTATTGGCCGGATATTGGCCGAATATGAGCGAAGTAGTCGTTGATCAATATTCGGCCAGTATACGTTCTATTGGCAGGATATTGGCGGGATATTGGGTGAAATATTGGGCGAATATTGGCAAGTCGCTTTTTTCGTAAGGATGCACGGCATGCTAGCGCCTCGATTAAATTGATATTGCGTTGCCTTCGGTATCGCGCGCGCACACTCAAATTGAATAGAATGCAATATATCCATTCAAGACTACTCTAATATCGACAAGTGAGCGACGATCCGCGACCACCCTTGCTCGTCCCGCGGGGAGCGGTCCGCTTCTGCCTGCGTCTGCACCGTGTCCGCCGCGGCCGTGCGCGGGTCGGGCGGTGGGAGAACGGCGTGCTGTATCCCCACAGCAGTCGTGGCGGGTGCAGAGGCCGCTGCGCGCGCCACGTGTCTGTGTGTCCTGTGCGCCGGCGCCCGCAATATTTCCACGCCAGCCGACGCGCTGCGGGTGAGGTGAGTGTGTTTAGTGAGCTTGCAGTTCGGGGCACGGGGACTGACGAGAAACACTGCGACGCCCCAGCTCGCACCAATGGGCGAATCACCGAGCGCCTCCCACGCGCACCGAGGCGGTCCTCTCGCCTTGGGTCGAGAGGCGGAAGGCCCTTCTACGAGCGCGTAAACGGGAGCGGTAGCGCGGGCGGCGCGAACGGCGACGGGGGCGAGGTCCTCCGGGGACAGTGCACGTCAGGAGCAGCGTGGCCTGTGCTCGTCGTGGTTATGTGTGCGAGAGGAGGCGGGGCGGGCGAGGAGGACAAGGAAGCGGGTGCAGTGTGCGAGAGGGGGCGGGGCGGGCGAGGAGGACAAGGAAGCGGGTGCAGTGTGCGAGAGGGGGCGGGGCGGGCGAGGAGGAGAAGGAGGCGGGTGCAGTGTGCGCGAGAGTGGGGTTCGCCGTGGGGCTCCTCGCATCCGTATTCGCAAACTGGACGGCGAGCGTAGACAACTGCATCGCACTCGGCGACGCGGCGTCTCCCCCGTGCTGCTGCTCTTCTTCTCCTACACCAAAATGGTCAGCGCCGGCTCCAGCAGAAAAAAGCGAGCCTACCCATCTCGACGTCCTCGCCCCTCTTCGCACCCGCCTTCTCCTCAGCGCGCGGCAGCACCCCCTCCATCTCCGCCGCCGCCTCTGTCTTCACCTCCCGCTCCCGCTCTCACGGCGCCAACACCTCCCCGCGCTCGCGCGCCGGCGACGGCAGCGGGCTCCCCAGCGCCAGCGTCGGGCTCGGCGGCGCACTCGACTCGACGACAGCCCCATGTTGATCTCATCCAGCCGCCCCGGCGCGGCTCGAGCCGCGCGAGGAGGGGTGAGGGAGGGGGAGGGGTGCGACGCAGACGACGGGGTGGCGCTACGCAGCGTCATCGGGTTCGTGCGCGGGGTCCTTGATGACGAGGAGGCATTGGGGGCGGCGGATGAGGTCTAAAGGGGGAGTAAGTACGGTGAAAAAAGGGATAAGCAGGAGCGAAAACGAAAGAGAAGGAAGGGAGGGTGAGGGACTAGGAGACGTCAGGTGCCACCTCTGAGACGACGTGTTGCTCAAATCCACCTGCAGTACACATCTCATTCAGCGAATTTCTCGGACCGCGGGTGGGAGCGCGGAGCCCCAGGCGCCGTGAACGCACCCCTGCGAGCACTGGTGGTGGACATAGACCGTGCAAGTGCGGCGTAGGCGACAGTGTACCGGTGCAAGGTGGAGAGCGAGTGGGATGACTAGAGCGGGACTGGGGACCTGCAGGAGATGATGAGGAGTCATGAGGTACATGGCCATACGAAAAGTTAGCGCACCGTTCTTGTAAAATACCTACATTTCTGATTCATTCCGGGTGAAGCCTGAGCTCGAGGTGCGAAGAGTCGACGTCAGTGGGTATACGCAGAAGTTTTGAGGCGCCAGTGGGCAGATCCATGGAGAGCTTGAGGCCGTGTCATGGGAGAGGAGAAGGCAAGACACCGTCACGTGTCCTACGCGTCTCTCTCTTGTCGCCTCGCCTCTCGACCAATTCCGCCCATACGCCATCTCGACTCTTCCCAATGGATGCCCAAAGGTCCCAGAAAGCTTTGAAACGCCCCACTTCGCTAGATGCTACTCAGAACAGACAGAATAATGGTACGCAGAGACGCTCTTCGACGAACGGAGTCTGGATTCTTAGAAACTTACCCGATACCGGATAGAATCTCACACATTGAAGAAAGCCAGGCTGAACGGCCCTAGTACCTTTATCAACCCATATGCCTCGAAATCCAACGCCAAGCACAAGCCTTCTTCTGCTTCTGGCCCGTCTTCCATCACTCCAAATCATCGCACACCCTTGCATCGTTTAGAACCGAATGAATCCAGCCAAGTTGACGTCTCACCCACTGCCGATTACCATGCAATTTCCCATCCACCATCCACCATAGAAAAATCTACTACACAGCTATCATTGTTTTCTCCGACCCCGCTTCAGCCGGCGGAGTTCTCCCCCGTCCTTTCAACGTCTGCGTCGATGCAAATCCAGGCTTCTTCCTCAAAAATTAACCCATTTCTCATTTCTGCTTCTACCCACATTTCTCCGAAGAACTCGAATCAATCTCTACGATTTGCATCAGCACCCAATCCACCATCTTCTTCCTGGATGGCTCCCTCTGCTGCTCGTCATTCCCATGCCACACCAACTCCTTCCAATCACGCCGCGGTGCCCAAGGCATTTACAGACAAATTACTCCAGCAGCAGGGCCGTATCTCCGCCCTTGAAGGAATAGTCTATGACCTCAGGGACCAATTTCGGGACTATAAAGCCGACGTCGAGACCCAGATGGACGAGCTCGATAACGAGAACCGGCAGCTCTGGGACCGTGTCAACGAGCTTGAAGAACAGCAGGAGCGCAGCCGGGACACGGTCCAGCGGGTGGTCGACTTCATTGACAACAGCGATATTGAACGTACAAACAAGCCGATTGAATCTAAACCAAAACCGCAAAAGAGCAAAGCAACGCGTGATAACATTTTCAATGTACGTCAATCATCCTTCGCGTGGCCATTAGTATTAACTTAGTGCCAGGCGGCGATGCGCAAAATTTTCAAGATCGCGATGGGCCACCCTGCAACCGTGGCTTTGGATGCTTTGGCACTCGAAGTGCCCGTGAAGGCAGGCGGCTCGTATATTGCTGATCCTAACAGCCGAGGGAACATTCTGCGCCCGGATTGGAAGGTCGGCTTCTCGGAAAACTCGCGCTGGCATCCACAAATACTCGCATTCACCCGTGAAAAGGCATCCATTTTCCACCCCGCTATGAACCCAGAGATGCTGAAGGCGAAGTCGGACGACGATATCATGGAGCGGGTGGAAGGACTGTTCAAAAACATCGCTGACAAGTTTCGCAGCGCACAGCGAGCAAAGAAAATTGAGACCAGCGGAGAGGGAGATGATGATGCAGGAGGAGAGACGAAGAATCCGCGCCAGATTAACCGTCGTGGGACGCGCAAAGTCCGCGTACGTATGCATGAGAAATGTCTGTTGATTGGCTGATACAAATTCAGAAATGCGATGAACGCCTGGAAGCATTTCTCGCGGCACACAAGTCTGTCCCTGATGAGTGCAAATGGTTCTTTCAGCCGGTGTATCAGTCCACCGACGAGTCAAATGATTCTGCGGTTCTCGACCCCGACACTGAAGTGGAATCGGACAACGAAATCCATGTCTCGGCAACGAACAAACCTTGGCTGTCCCGGGCGCCGATGTATCGTGTTGAGGAGGTAAGAACCATGCCCCTTGCGCTATCAAACTTACTCTCCTCTAGATTCAGGAATGGGTCTTGTCTGTCGACGATTTGGTGATGGCAGCGCGGCAGCAATCCAAGAAGCTCAAACGAAATAAGACCGAACCACATGCTCGGAACCGTGGCGAATGGAAGGACAAAGGGCTACCTATGCCTGGGGCGGAAAATCCAAAAATCACACGTACGGCAATCCAGCCCGAATGGCTTGAGGCGAACCCGGAGTTTGATGTGCCCTCGTGCATTCAGGAAGAGGGATACGAGGCTGATAACGAGTAAATTCTCATTCCACTCCTACTCTAAATCGTTTTGTACATCATCCTCCGTTGCCTGCTGTAATCTGCTTTCAGAAAAATGCTATGAGATTCAAAGTGAATTACTCACATGGTCATAAGCAATTGTGACCCACAGCGCATGCTTGCGAATGGTAACTGGAGCTAGAACAAACTGTCCAGATAGCCTCTCAAGCGAGACAACCGCCCATGCACCCGTTTTATTTGCCTGCCATACTCTGACTCCAAGATCTGTCGCCCTAGATGATAAAACTAGTCAGGCGCTGGAAGGAAATTAAAAATCTGAATTACCAAAGGTCCCAAGGGAAGTTTGTCACCGTAAAGCTGGGGCGGAAGCGGGACACCACTGCACATTCAGCAGTCAAGATCTGCTTGCTGGCCAGCTTCTGCTCAATGCGAAAGATATAATGGATGCGGACGGGAATGCGGGTGTCGATATAAGCATATTGCGCTTTTTCACCTCTTTGCTGGGTTGCAGCACCGTACCGGCGTCTGTGAATCCAGACATGGGAGAATGACTGTACATCACCCACAAATGTCACCACCTTTTCATCTTGAGACATTTCAATGTCGGCGATAAGCAACACCTTCAATGCCCATAGTTGTTGTAGAAAATCGAATACCAGTTGGTATAGCCCCAGCTCGAGCCCACGAAGACTTCGGGTCTTTGGAAAGCGTGCATATTCAATTTTACCTGGGAAAAGTAAGCACACATAGGTAAAGCTAGCAAGTATTACTTGGATTTTTGTCTCCCTGGGCGCGAGCAATATAGTTTTGCAGTGTACCATGCCGTTCGCTTTTGTCGGCTTTCAGATACGACTTGAGGATATTCAATGAATCGATGTCCTGCGAGGCTGGATCTGACATTTCCTCCAGGCGAGCTATCTGTAAGTATTGTGTCAGCCGGTTCCATGAACAGAGAGGAAATTATGACCAGATCCTGAATTAAAGTGGCTTTCCACCAGCCGCGCATCATGGTTCCCTCGAGCTCGCCCAAATGCCCGTTAGTGTTGAAACGACCAAGGAAGCCGTTGTTCCGTTCATATGCATACGTCCACCACCCCGGTCCAGGCCCGTGCTTCAAGAACTGCGGCTCAAGGTGGACAGCGGCGTAGTGAAAATATGGAACCAGATGGCAGTGCATTTCTGCCCAGGATTGAATCGAGCGCTGGATGGCACCGCATCCGCGTTTGACCTCGTTAGGACTGATGGTATCGGATGTGATAATACGAACACCGGCGGTGAATTGAACAAGATTCTCGTAGTGTAAGCGAAGTGAGCGGTTCATCTGTATGGTCTTGATGCGTTCCAGCTCTTCCTCCAAGGGGTTTTCAGTCTTGGCTAGATAGTTTTCCCGCATGCGAGCGCAGACGAGTTTCTCCTGTCGCGCTTGAGCTGTAGCATTTTTAGTGTTAGAAGGAGATGGCTCTGCATCGATGTCTGGAATTTCGCCATCAACCTCCCATGCAACAAACAGCCCCACAAATAATACTGTTATCAGCGACCGCCATTGGTCGGCTTTGATTGAACCAGTCCCACGCGCAATCTGAATCGGTGACATGTGTTAGAGTTCAAAGTGGGTAAACGGTGTAAACAAACCGAGGGAGGCATTCGACCGACAGATACAGGCCAGACGAGGTTCTCGAGAAATTCCTCCAACTTCTTTACAGCTTCAGTATTGATCATACCGGTCTTTTGGAGAATCTCGCGGACAAGGTGTTTGATAATTCCTGGAGAGCAGGATTAATTGTTATCATTGAATGCGGAAGAAAACTTACCAAGGAACAGCGCATGCATTAAATCGAAGAGATTCGTTACTCCTGGTAGCCAGTTGACGAGGTTGTCCATAGCAGACCATCGAACTCCCCGTCGTCGACTGATTTCTTCTGCAATTTCAGGTGTCGCGTCGCGGCTCCGGAAGGCGTACTTGAGGTATCGCCATGGATCTCTCTCATTCAGCTCTATAACACTTTCAGTAAGGTAAATTGAGCTGAAGAAAAAATCTTACTGGAGGAATCATAAGCATCACGATCTACTAGCGCATAGAATGGTTCATCACAGTGGTCGCACATAAACCATTTGGAAGTGACGGCCAGAAGCCCGCACGTCTTTCGGCTTGCAATGAGATCGGATACGTCAGATCCAAGTTGAGCGTGGAATAGCTCGCGTTCCGCTTTGCCATAGACTTTGAAGTAAACACCTAGAGTACAATGAGGACGGCCACAATGTTTAGAAAAATACTCACCGTTGTATAGTTTATTGAGGTGCTTCACACAAATATCCATCACATTATTCCACTGCTCCTGTGTCGGCTCACGAGGACCAGGAAACATGACGAGCAGCATGGTCTCTTCGCGAAGATATTGAATGCCGCGGGGGTTATTACAGATTGTTGCGTACATTGCACCAGTCGAATGGGTCCCGCCCTTGACAGATTGAAACCTACAGAGTATTAACTGCGTACGAGTATGATACACAAAAATGAACTTACCAGTCAATGTTCATTTGCAGAATCAGGCCGTTAGGCATCGCGACAAATTGCTGGTTGATCTCGTGGACGTCCACATCTTGGATTTCCCATTTTCCATTCCGCCGCCGCTGTAATCCGGCTTGGACGGCTCTCCATCCCCATCCATCCGTAATATTCGTCATGGGTTTGTCGAGGTCAGGGAATGCGTCATACCCCTTCAACGCGCTGGGCTCCCGAGGTCCAGGAGCATCGTCCGGGTTGCGCCATTCCTGCCATTGATCGACCTTCCCAGGCTGAAGACACATTCGCTGCAGGGCTTTCTCTGGTGCCATGAATGGAAGCATGAGAGTCGGTGTTCGTTTATCACCGTCTACAAGCCGCTTGATGGTGTAAAGCTTCCCAGAGCACTCGGGCTCGGTACAAGCCGGTGAGTCCAACTGTGAGAGCTCTTGCAGGCTGTGCGGCTTCCAGCAGCCATTGCATAGACAGTAGTAGGTGATGAGATCGGCGGTACCGACGCCAAGCCGCTTTTCGACAGTGGGTAAAGTTAGAGCGAAATTTGAGAGCCCCTCCATGGCTACATCAGAGGCTTCAAATGCGATTTTGTAGCCGTTGAGCATGAGCTTAACAGTTTCGCGGGTCATGCCGCCAAATGCGGCGCCAAGGAATACTCGGATGTATGCATTCCGAATAGCGGGGTGGTCGTCAAAAGCAGAGGGTATGGATTCTTCTTCTTCATCTGTGATCTGCGCATGCCGTGCTTCATCAAGTAGAGACGCTCGCGAGCGGAAGAGGGGATCAGAAGCGATGTCGTCGACATCAACATCCAAGTTCTCGTCCGGCGGAGGGTCATTGTCCGAAGCATCGCTTCGGCCATCAAGCAAAGCGAGATCGGAGTCCTCTTCGTCAGATGAGAACTGAAATGCAGTATAAGGTGGTCCAGAATCCTCAGCCAGCCAGGAGAAGTCCGAATCGAAGTCAGCCGATAGCCGAGAAAGAGGCTCGAACAGAGGCGAGTCATCGTCCGAGTCGTTGTCGGGCAGCGGGGGAGCAGGAGAGGAAGGCCCAGATGCAGCAATATCAGTTGGGAATGCGCCAGGTTGCGCAAGAGGAATGGGATTGGGGGTCGATCCGGAGTGTAGGGAAATACGGGCATCGTTAGCTTTGTGCCTCCGGATTGTGCCTTTCCGCTGCTGAGTCCCATCGGGATGGACACGGAGACAGTGCGAACAGGTGCACCAGTCGTATTGAGCATCTGAACGGCTCATTGGAGTAGTTGGGGTGGAAGGCAAAGCACCGACGGCGACACGTAGTGCGACATCGAACCCGAGGGAATTACATACATAGTGTACGTAGGCGGATGGAGCGATGGCTTGAGAGGCGTCCGGGCGGTTTAAACCAGCCGAAACTTGGGCAAGCTCGAAGGACTCAGTGCGGATCCGGAATATTAAGATAAACAAATTTATTGTGGAATACCGGACATAGGTGAGACATTGCTCTGCAGAAAAGCGTACTAAAAGCACAATTAGTCTTCTGGAGACGACGGCGCGACGCGAGGGTCGTAATGCAGCAACTCCGCGACTTGCGAGGGTCGAGCGCTCAAAATGATCACTTGATAGCGACGCGTTTGATTCAAAGTCGCTGCGAACTTGAAAGACAGTCAGGTTTTGAGATGAGATCAAGCTATAGCTAGTCGAGGCAAATGAAGGTCTGGGTGTGGTCCGCCTGCAGAGTTCAAACGGGCCCGGGAAGGATGAGTGCGAGAGCAAGTGGGAAAGAGCAGAGGAAGTCGTGAGAGCCTGATCATGATCTAAGTCAGAAAGACGGATTTTTGATGAAGGCCGTGGCCGAATAATCCCCTGCCGATATTCAATCAATACAGGGTGTATTGGGCAAAAATCGGGCAGCCTATATTTGCGATCACTATTCTGCCAATATTCTACCGATACAGGGTGTATTGGCCAAATATGAGCTGCCATCTATTTGGCCCAAACTCCGGTGATGGCAAAATGGCGCATCTTTCAGCGTGCCTTTCTACCTAAGTTAATACTTCTCTTTGTCTGGTGTGATGGGTTCTACATATGTTCTACACAGATTTAGCCCTAGTCCTTTGAGAGTGGGCATACTACACTTACCTAGTATACATAGATGTGATATGGAATCATTCTGTGATCTGAGCCCAAGTTTTTTTTTGCCTCGAGATTTTTTTTTTCCAAAATGAATAATGTGACACTTGAAACGTCATACGCCTCAGAATAAGCCCACAAAGAATTGATCAGTCAGCCAACAATGTTCCTGTGATTACAAACAGACTCTACTTACTTGTTCATCATCAATATAGAGTATCTGTCCCAGAGACTATGCTGATGGCATCAATCCAAGTTACTTAAGTCACTTACAAGCTACTTTTGCTTACTTTACTTTACTTGTCCGCCACAAGTATAGTAAAGTTAGTTTTGTAAGGCCAAGTTTGTTACAAGAACAAGCTCCGGGTCGAACTCTGGCGAAGCAGAAGGGTTCGGAGGTCCGTTTGGTATGAGGCTCGTAAATGAAGTGGAATAAAAGTCTATGAGAGGTACAGAATAAACTACGAACTAGCTACAGTACTTATAGTGTTTCTTCAACCGTGTGAACTAACTACGCTATTGTCTAGGTGGTCGTATTGTGCATGTCCATCCGTTGCTGTTAGTGCATGTTGTTAATGCTTCCTGACAGCTGTCCGATCTATTCTGTCCGATCATGGGAACTATAAAAATAGTATGGGAAAATGAACTATGCATGTTTCGTGTGTGTTCTATGCATGTTCGATCGATCGTCTTTAAATATCTTTTTGTGCATCTTGATGATCGAGATCCCTTTGGGTTTAGGGTTTGTCTTATCAGATGTCGGCGTTATCTTATCCGTTATCTTATCTGATGGCGTTGTCACTGAGCGAGATTGTGACAAAGTTAGTTTTTTCAAGTAACTTTGTTAACCATCCGTTGCTAGGTGTTGCTATGGCCCGCTATGGACGCGGTTTTCCTTATGCTGGCATGACTGAAACATATCGCCGTTTTCACTTATACAGTATTCGGAAAATGCAAGGATCAAGCAAGGATCTTCGGAATGCCCTGCCAACAGGAACTCGAGTTCGGCATTGACGATGCACAGTTTGAATTTCAACTCGAATCTCGTTGATCGGTGATCAATTGTCCGGTTTGAATTTCAGCTGCGGGCATGAGAAACCGTATTCGATCCAAAAACCTGCTGATAATGCCATAACCAGAAAAGTCACATGCAGATGCGTCTCAAATGTGTCTTCAACTTGTCTCAAACCACACCACCGTAATCTCCGTAAGACGGTTTATCTTCAGTCTACTCTTGGAACTTGACTGGAATGCGCATAACTCACAAAGTCGACCTTCCCGTGGAACTGGAGCGGGTTTGAGCTTGCGGCCAGCGCAGATGTTGCGACCGTGTTGCGACTCGCGGTTGTTGCGCGTCGTGCGTAGGTCTGATATGTTTGCAAGATATTCACTGTATCAGCTCCTAGAACTGCTCAATTCTCACGCCGGCTAAAATAATCCCACGTCGGCTAAATAAAATATTCTAAGCGAAGCCAATCTCAAGGAGAGAAAAAGGCGAGCGCTCTCGCTTGGTCGGAGTTTGAACAGTATTTTATTTAGCCGACGTGGGATTATTTTAGAGCTGAGCCCTCTGAGCTTCTAGGGTTGAGCTCATTATCTATTCTAAGGTCGTCGTTGCACACGCACTAGAAGATAGGCTCCAAATGCAATACACGTGCACCGTGTTTTGGGACCGCACGGTAGACCAGTGACTGTCTGACTATGGATGCAAGCCTGTCGATAGAAGGCAAGCCTGTCGATAGAAGGCAAGCCTGTCGATACACAGGCTGGATTCGAGCCTACAAAATTGCTGAATTGCCCCTAGGGCACTCCGATCGGATCCAACTCGACTAACTGGTAGACTTCGACAGCCGCGCATGGGGGAATAGACATGCCGCTTCCTCCTGTGCGCTTTGTACCCAGGACAGCGGCATCATGATATTGTCTTCAACAGATCTCACGATATTCGAGAGGATGTCTGGCTCCGTGATGCTTTATAATTACGAATCGGTGTCAGCCATAAAATGTCCATTGGAGCACGAATAGATACTGACACAGGGTTTCGCGCGCCCGCGGCGCAGCGACTGCCAAGCTGCGGCAAGGAACGAAATTGTTAATAACAATTTGTTAACCTGCGAGCAACTGTTACTCACATTGTTAATAACCTTCAGCCGAGTAATTCACCGACAAAATACCTCCAGGTCTCAGACGGGCTTCCCAATCTTGCGGCGCCTAGCTGGGAAGGGTGGCATCCACCACGGAGCCTTCTCTCCCTTGATGTTCCATGGCTCCGAGTTCTCTCCTGCGTTCTAGAAAGAGCGGGGCGGGCGGCCAAAGAAGTCATGTTACAGTAAAGTACGACAACTCTGAGAATAATTTGCATATGGTATGCACTCAATACATGGCTTGCAAATAGTTCTGTGATTGGGAAAGCATATCTGAACACAAGCCGGCTGTCCAGACTGTCGAACCCAGGGAACACCATTGCATTACTATTATGTACCATGAATAAATGGGTCCCTCGGGGGTTACACCGACAACGAATGCGAATCCGTTCCAATGGTCCCCCCGCTTGCTGGCCGTGGTGCAAAGTGCATAGGCGCAGTGTCCCGTGACGAAGTGGATCCGAAGACCTGCTCAATGGTCCGCCCCATTCCAATCCGTGCGTGAATCAGGGCATTGGCGATACCAATGACGATGGTAACGGAGGATGCAATGTATTGGAGCGTGGAGTTGAGCTGGTGTGTGACGCTGAGGTAGATCAACCAGCATCTGCGTCGTGTAAGGCTCCCGCCAGACTATGTAGGAGGAAACACAAACGTGTAGAGGGCGGCGCTCTCTACTATCATGGCCATCAGGCTCTAAGTATGATTGAGCTAATTAGTGGTCGAATTAATACGGGGAGAGAGAAACTTGCGCGCAGATTCAGCCCACCAACGGGCATGCAGGTCCGGGTAATTTGCCAGATTTTCCAGGAGATGAAAACTTTTATGGTGTATAGTGTTAACGAAAAAATGGTTTGGGCTCCAGAGGGTGAATACACACACCTGTGCAATAAATACTCGTCCTGTGGGTACTCAGTACTCAGTCAGATGCCTGAGAAAATATAAATTCGTGATACTTACACGAGCGTGAACACGACCACAAGTACCAGTTCTGTATCATTCGGAACGTCCTGGACGTTTTGAGTCGCCCGCGCGGCCAACACCCCGCAAACTAAGACCGTAAATTCTTCTGAAATGCCAGGAAATAAATAATGGTCCTTACTGACAAGCCCTATGAGGCTCAACACCGGAGCGACGATGACAATTTTGTTGAAAGACCAGACGACCCAGAGGCGGTAAATCTGGACCATTTGGCCACAGCTGTCAGAAAAGAGAAGGAAAGCAGCAGTGGATAACGCACAATCATAGCGTCCCCGATGAAGACAGACAGCGCGATAAACACATCGTCTACCCTCGACAACGCTTGAGAGTCGTCCGAGAAGAATGTGTTCGCGCTCAATCCGTCGTTGAAGTAGATAAATCCCTGGAAGTTACGGATTACGACCGAGATCCAATCCTGCGCACGGGCGACTTCTGATTAGATATGAGTTACCGCCGAGGATAGATGCACGTACAGCTGTGATCGTGATAAAGAGCAAAATACCAGAAACGAACACCGTCGACTTGAACAACGGAGCCAATTTCTCGCGCCCACGTCCCGGATTTGCATGCATGACCATGAGGTATATCGAGATTACGAAGATGATAAAGTACATCCCGTATAAGAGTGTTGTGATGACGAGGCTCGCGAGGTTCGCCAGAGGGAGGCTGGGTCCGGACTGAGACATCTTCTTGGGCCACTTCGCTGGATGTTGATGGCAAGAAATTGGATGTCTTATATACATATGCTCCATCATGGGATTTTGGCCACGGGAATGGCGAGGAGAGCGATGTGACTCATAGTGTCAAGTGCTAATTTTGTCTAGGAAGTTAGGTTCCCTCGGCGCATCGTATTTTAATCAACTTCGGGGAATTCTATTTCACATCGGGGGTAGTTTTGAAGCGGCCTGGGAATCAAGGAGCAAGTGCTCCAGGTGACGTTGGGCTTCATCCTGCGGACCTTTCCTTGAAATTCTCTATTGCACTCTTGAGAATCCACTAGAACCGAAGGGAGGGAACTGCACCAGCCACTGGTGGGGGACAATAGATCTGACAGCTGCCCAACATATGTCAGAGAGCACCGCCCATAGTATAATTACATTCACTCTACCCACACCTGTGGCTTTAGCGAGGATTGAAATAGGCTCGCCCAGTCTGTTTCTCGACCAGGTATGGAGTCTCAGAGAGAAGGGAGATAATTTGGAATTATGGAATCCTCAAGTGCGGCTTGAAGCCCCATGCCATCGATTCGTCTGATATAGAAGGT
Organism: Mycena albidolilacea; assembly: GCA_029282495.1. Lineage (NCBI taxonomy): Eukaryota > Fungi > Basidiomycota > Agaricomycetes > Agaricales > Mycenaceae > Mycena > Mycena albidolilacea. The sequence goes on from JARIHO010000002.1 coordinate 185,058, forward strand.
CAGAATACTTTTGGATGAAGCCGTCTGTTTCATCTGTCACTCGAGAGCAGAAATGTCAGTCCGGCGACAACCCAATGATTGGCCGGATCTCTTGGTCGCAAGCCTCTGAAGCTAGATTGGCAACGTGGTTTCGGGTGCTGAGTCTTGAAAGTGAATGATACAGTCGTTGCTTATGTTAGGAGGAATCTAAAGTGCTGCATTGGACTAATCCATTCCTAAGCGGGACCGTGCCGTGTAAATCTACCTACCTACCTACCTACCTACCATTACTATTATGCGCCATGAATAACCGACAACGAATGTGACTCCGTGCCGATTGACCCCCCGCTCACACCGGGCGGCGTGGCAGAATTCATATGTAGGTACAGTCACACGCGACGAATTGGACTGCTCAACGGTCCGGCCCAGCCTAATCCGCGCGTGGATCAGGGCATTGGCGATACCAAGTTCCAACGACGGTTGTACCGGCGACGGCGATGTATTTGAAGTTGGAGACCCTGCGGCGTGTAAGTATGTACGAGTCCGAGACAGAGGAGACACAAACGTGTAGATGGCGGCGCTCACCACTATCATGGCCATCAAGTCCTAGGTGTGATTGGGCTGATTAGTGGCAGGATCTATGCTGGTAGAAGGGAGACCCCAGTGGTAGATTTTCCGATCAGGTAACGAGATTCTTGTGACCGCGGCGGGGGCGGTCACAGACTCTGGTTACCGCTTTGAGACCCAGAAAGCATAGCGGTATTTCCACATGATTTGATTCCTGTCTCCTGCTATACCAGTGTATTTCCTCTACATTCCCTTGCGCTACCTCGACCGCGTACCTTCATTAAATGGACGTCGGGCTCATTGATCCGGCGCTTCAGCGCCGTGAGCGGTCACCAGGCAACGTGCATCACCGCAGTCCATGATCCGTGCACCAAAGTCAAACGGGCTACTGTCCCATGCCAGCGTGTACCCGCGGTTCGGCGACCCCAAACGAATCGATTGGGGCCCGAACCGCGCACCGGGGCGATACGACGTGGTCGTATCGAAGGGGAACCCGAGGAACGCAATGTCGAACGTGTGCGGTGCGTCCTCTAGGCACTTGGCACAACGGAGGTGCATGAAGCTTAGGGGACCCGTGTACGCGAGGTCGTGCTGGTGGCCGTATTTCTTGTACCATTCCTCGTTCTCCCCGTTGGCGACGGGCGCGTAGAGGTAATGTTGATGGGCTGCAACGAGCGGAGGGCCAGAAGGAGGGGTGCGAACATGGTGGTTGGTGGACGCCGGATAGGCTGCGGCTGCGAAAAAAAAGCGGGTTCGGGACGATAGAGCATGGGTCCTAGGGGAGTCGAACCCCCGTCTGCACAGATATACGCCGTGAGATTACAAAGAATGGGCGCTGTCCAGGTCCCTACAGACCCCGCAATGCGAAGAAAGCATGTCCAGGTTGCAAGACACGACGCGAGGGTCTGGGCGAGGGAGGGCTTAACGTGTCATAAAGTAAGAAAGAGCACGTAGTGCGGATTCTGTTAGCGTAGTGCCTCAGTTACGGAGCAAGAGGTAACTCAATTAATATATCTAGTACCTGTTAGCGTAGTCTACAGGATTGTTAGTAAAGTAGGTATCGGGTGAGAATATATCCACGTACGCCTCAGTTACGGAGCAAGAGGTAACTGAGGCAGTGCACTGTACCGTAAAATTATGAAGGATTGAATTTGGGATGACGGGATGAATGAATGTACGTATGAGATAAAAGATAAGATATTACCGCTAACACTCCCCCTCAGACCGTCAGCCCAAGACCATGAGAAAAGCGGGATGTCTTCACAGAGTCGAGACCCTTGGTGAAGAGGTCGGCGAGGTTTGCATCAGACGGGATCCACGAGAGCGAGATGGTGGAGATGGCAACGGCGTGGCGAACGAAATGATAAGGGAGTGCGATGTGCTTTGTCCGGGTGTGAAATGAGTCGTTCTTCGCCATCGCGATCGCGGCCTGGTTGTCGACGTGAAGGACGGTGGGGTCGATGAAATTTCCGAAGAGCTCCCCCATAAATTGACGGATCCAGATCGCCTCCTTCGTCGCACGCGTCATCGCGATGTACTCGGCTTCGGCAGTCGAGAGCGCGACCGAAGTCTGCTTCTTCGCGCTCCAGCAGATGGCTCCGCCGTAGAGGGTGAAGGCGTAGCCCGACATCGAGCGCCAATTGAGCACTTCAGAACCCCAACTGGAGTCTGAGTAACCAACGAGGCCGGCGCTCGTACGGCCGAAAACCAGTCGCACATCGATCGTACCTTTGAGGTAGCGAACGACGCGTTTGGCTGCTTCCCAGTGGACACGTCCCGGGTTCGAGAGGAACTGGGAGAGGACGCTCACCGCATACGCGATGTCCGGACGGGTGCCGTTTGCGATCCACAGCAGAGAACCGACGACGGCGCGATATGGGACGTTGCGCATCTCGTCCTTCTCTTCCTCAGTGGATGGGCAAAACTCGCGACCAAGGCGTGCGCCGGGTGCGAGTGGAGACGGCGCCGGTTTCGCATTCTCCAGACCTGCGAGAGCCACGACGGCGTGGATGTACGATTCCTGTCCGAGGGAAATAGTGCCGGCGGCGCGGTCCTGCTGGATTGTTGTACCCAAATAGTGGGTCGCGTCGCCATTGATTTTGAGTGGAAATTTTGAGTTGAGGTCCTTCTCGAGCTTGAAAAGGACATCGAGATTGTCGCCGGTGGTTATTGGGTCATCGACGTGGATCCCTATAAATGTGCGCTCAGTGTCCGTGACACGGAAGAAGATGGCGTGGTCTGCTTCACTGCGTGTGAAGTCGAGCTCGTCAACGAGGTACTCGCTGACGGTGTCGTACCAGATGCGCCCGGCCTCCTTCAACCCGTAGAGCGCTTTGTGAAGCCTCCAGATGTGCGTTGCGCGGGGAGCGTCTGGTGAGTCGAATCCTTCTGGCTGTTCGACATAGATAGGCTCGGGGAGGACACCGTTGAGGTAGGCGCCTTTGAAATCGCATTGGCGGACGTGCCAGCCGTGGTGCGCTGCAACGGCGAGTAAAATGTTGCGGGAAGTGGGCTTGAGCACCGGAGCGAAAGTTTCGGCGTGAAAGCCGAGAGAGTCTTGAAGGTCGCCGCGCACGCAGATGCGTGCCTTGCGCTGCTTGACGTTTCCGCTCTCGTCCGTCTTGTTTTGGTACACCCACTTGAGCGGGAGAACGGGAGAGTTACGCGCTTTGTCACGCGTTACGATGCTGTAGGTCTTGTGACCCTTCAGCATGGTTACTTCCGTCTCCATCGCTGCCTCCCACTCTGGCCAAATATCGCTCCTCTGGGCATGTCGAAACGAGCGCGGGACGACAGCGGCTGCGTACGCAACGGATGCTCGTGGCTTTGCGCTTTCGTCTGGGACTTGAAGACCCCGGGCGTACTTTCTGGCTCCACCTGTTATGCCCTCTCCGCCTTGCAAGCGGCGCACATACTCCGACGGCTTTCGAACACGACGGCTAGGCTCCTCCCCCACGTCGCTAGCGGCCTCGGATGCGTCCGCTCTGTCCGGGTCGTCTGGCGCGACGTCTTCTGCCGTGAAAGTCGGCGTATCGGTCGGAGGACTCGTGGGACGTGCTGAGGGTTCAGGGATCTCCCCCTGGGATGTAGGATGCTCAGGCAAGGCTGGAGGAGGTGAGGTGGAGGTGGGATTTGGCTCTGAGGTGCGTGCGCTTCCATTCTGCGCTGTTTTCCCGTTTGTTTCTTGTGTGTTCGGCACGGACACGTCCCCCTCGCTCGTCTCCCCTCTAAATTCGGACCCATCTTCGAAGCGAACGTTTCGCTCGACGGTGATGGTCCCCTTCGTCGGCCAGTACACTTTGTGGCCGTCGGGGGTCTCGATGCTTGGCCCTACACACCGCCTCTACTCCGCGCTCGTCGAGCTTCGAGCCGCCGTACACGCGCACCCATAGCTTGCACCCGAATCGCCGTGCGCGACTCAGATCGGGTTTTTCGCCTGTGATGACTTCGTACGGCGATTTCGGCGTGGTTTTCTTCGTCGGCGTGCGGTTGCGTAGCCAGACGGCGTAGAGTACGGCGAGGCCCCAAAACGATTTGGGGAGCCCACTCGCGAGTAGGAGGGCGCGCATGTGCCCTGCGATGGTGCCGTTTAGGCGTTCCGAGGCGCCGTTGAGCTGAGGTGTGTCGTGGGGGGTGAGCTGGCGCTTTGTTCCCTTCGACGCGAGGTGCTTGTCGAAGAGGCCGCCGGTGTATTCCTTTCCGCGGTCACTACCGAACGTCTTGATGTCGACGCCGTGCTGCGTCTTCATCGTGGCTTCGCATTCGCGGTAGTGCCCCAGCGTCTCCTCCTCTGTCTTTCCTTTCTGGAGGTAGACATATGCGAGGTCGGAATGGTCGTCGAGGAACGTGCCATAGTACTTGAATCCCCCCCTTGCCGTGACTCGTGCCGGTCCCCAGAGATCTCCAGATACGAAATCACCGGTGCTCTTCGAGCGTGGGTCGCGCCGCATTTTAGAAATGCGAAGACCCTTCATTTTAGCTCGAATGCATACCTCGCATTGGACAATAGGTGTTGTGAGGTCAACTTCGAAGCCGAGCGCTGAGCCGTTGCGCGCCATCGTCTCGATGGTGCTGTGCGCGATGTGACCAAGTCGCTCGTGGGCTTCGGTACGCGTGAGGGGCTTGCGCGCAGATTTCGCATGCGCGTGTGTGGCCGCTGCCCTGGTGTGCTCTGGACACCAAGTGGTCAGCGGGTAGACGCCGTCGCGCTCAGCGACGTGAAGGATCACTTTGCCCGTCTTTGAGTCGGTGAGTACGCCATACCCATCTTCGGCGTTGCTGAATACGAGACCGTGTTTTCGCAGGCGAGTGAGGGAGATGAGGCCGGTGGTGCAGGATTTGAGATAGTATGTGTTTGAGAGCGTGAATGTCTTCTCGACGTCGCCGTCGTTGCACGCAAACTCGACCGTACCAATCTGCGTGGCATATTCAATTCCGGACACGGTCTCAATGCGATACGGCTCGCACGGCCGCATATCGACGAAATTCGCTGCGTTTCCGTCGTAATGCTGCGAGGCGCCGGTGTCGAGGAGACGGATGGATTTCCCGCTGGATGCGCGAAGTGCTCTGTCGGGGATGGCTGCGGCGACGTATGCGTGGTGTTCGCTCGCATCGGATGACTTCTCCTCCGCTGCCGCTGCCTTTCCTTTCCCCTTCGTGGATCCCTTGTCCTTCTTCGGAAGCGGGATGCCTTCCATGTCGCCGCCCGGTTTCCGGCACTCCTCCTTGGTGTGGCCAGTATACGAGCAGTTGGCACATCTCTTCTTTTTCGACTGCTGCGGCTGCTGTTTCTGCTGCTGCTGCTTGTGGCGCTCAAACTTGGCTGCCATGGCCTTTGCCTCCTCACGCTTGCGGTTCACCTGCGCAACATCGAACTGGATTGCCTCTTTGAGCTGCGCGCGCACTACGTCGAAGTTGAGCGCGGCGCCCATCGTCGCGGCTGTGGTAACGGTGGTAAGGATGGTGGAGCGATATGTGGAGGGCATGGCCTTGATGAGGAATGCGGCATAGACGTCGTCGGGGAGCTGTCCGCCGGCGCTGATGTACTCATTTCGCTTCTTGATGAAGCGGTCGATGACGGCGAGCACATCTTCATCCTCGTCGCCGGTGCACTCGATGCGGAGAAGATCAACGAGAATGTCGACCATACCGAGGACGCTCTTGTTCTCATAGAGCGCGCAGAGCGACGACCAGAGTTTGTGGACAGGACGGATACCAAGGAGTTGTTGGTGGACGTCGTCGGGCCAAGAATTGGTGAGTATGCTCGCAATAGCTGCTTGCTTCTGCAGGTACTCATCCATCTCGTCCTCGTGCGCTTCCATAGCTGTCTCGTACGCGTCCTTCTCGGCCTTCACGGCATTCTCCTTGAGGTCGGCAGGCTTTGTGGGCGGTTTTACACGACCCATCAAGTGCTTGCGGAAGCCCGGTTGGCCAACCAGAAACTCGGCCATCTTCTCCTTGTAGGAGACGAAATTTGCTCCCCCTTGAGCGAGCTTCGGGGTGGCATGTTTTCCTGTCGCGCTGGACAGTCCGAGTTCTGATGCCATGCCGGTTCGGGGTTCCAAAACCTGTTAGCGTAGTGCCTCAGTTACGGAGCAAGAGGTAACTCAATTAATATATCTAGTACCTGTTAGCGTAGTCTACAGGATTGTTAGTAAAGTAGGTATCGGGTGAGAATATATCCACGTACGCCTCAGTTACGGAGCAAGAGGTAACTGAGGCTGTGCACTGTACCGTAAAATTATGAAGGATTGAATTTGGGATGACGGGATGAATGAATGTACGTATGAGATAAAAGATAAGATATTACCGCTAACAGATTCCGTATCTTGTGTTCGTCAATACAAAGAGAGTATAACACACTTCATATTTTGAAACAACCAAAGACCAGCGAGGGCGCCCACCAGCATATTATTAGGAGTCGCGAGCGAGTCTGCGAAGAAATATTATACAGAGGGAGGGCGCGAAAAATAGAGGTGCCTGCAGAAAGAGCGCACAGAATTAGTAACCATTAGCGACTCGGAAAGAAACGAAACAATGGGGAAAAGAGATCTTGAAACTATTCGAATCAGATACATGCAACTAGCGGAGAACCGGACGTCCTATCGACCCGTTGTATGGGTGTTTCGCGAAGCCGGTCGTGAAGCGGAGCCTCAATGCACTGAGCCAATACAGACGACGAGGAGAGTCAGATGACAAGGCAGAGGATGAATACAAGGAAGACTTACAGAAACAGTAGTGCAAGCACCAGTCCGAGCTTGCTGCACGCGCCGACGTTCAACGCCGTGAGGAATGGAGTGGCGCGGCGGCTAGAACATGAACGAGGCCAACTATCCAGGTCATTCTTGCCGACCCGACCCGAAACAAGGATCAGACGTGAGATTGCTCGTACTTGGGTGAAAGCACGTGCTTAAAGTTGTGCCGTGTTTGCGCTGCACGCTGATGGCTTCATCCTCTCTCCGTTTGATTGATTGATTGATTGGATCATCGAACTTGCAACACTCTTGGCATTGGACAAACTCGAAGAGCTGAGCACACATTCCAAGTTACACAGACGAGGTGCTATAGCCTCTCGCCAATCTCTGCTTCTAGCTTTCCAGTGGCCCGGCGCGAGTTTTGCTCACACGGGTCCCTTGCCCGTAATTTCAAAACTTAGCATCAACACGAGTTCACCCCCCCTTGTCCCACCCATGATAAAAACAGCTCGGTGGAGCCGGTCCGCAAAACACGCCGTTTGCTTACCAACCTCCGTAGAAGCCACTGAGTCGATTCGAGTTCGAGCCGTCCATGTTCGTCGCTTTCTTTTATTTTGACCAAACCTGGCAGGAATTCAACCATGAAACAAAGCGGTACATTTCGGAGTACTTCAAGTTGGGGTCTCCAAATCGAGTATATGTACCGGTTATGTAAATCTTACACCGACGAATTAACCTCCGTGCCTCACCGACTCGACCTAGTTTCTGGTGTTGGGAAAACTTGAACCAAAGCTTTGCTCGCCTCAGCCGGCAAGCTCAGCACAGATTTATACAGGACATGGACATGATAACAACGGCCCGGTGGATGGATTCACCTCTGCAATGCATGGATGATCGTCTTTGTTTGCGCGGAAGTCACTCGTTCGATTCGAGTCCGAGCCATTGCCATTGATAATCACGCCTTTTTTTCCCTTGACCCAAGCTGCTACTAGATAGGAATGAATATAACAGGGCGATGTATTTCGAGTACACGAACAAGTGAAGACCGGCTGGGTGGCGCGTGCGGGCGTCTGCTCAATAGAGTTCATGTCATGGTAGAACTCCCCCGTTCGGTTCGGGTTGATCAGCCATGTCAAAACGAGCTTGTTCTTTTTTAGAGGTAAAGTACGCCGGAGCAGTTACATGTATCATTAGCGTGAGTAACTTAGAACGTTTACATGCTTTGAACTCTCCAAGGGATTGAACGTGTAGTATTATATTTTCGGTCGTTTTCAAAATCACCCAAGGTCATTTGCTTCCTCACTGCCTCAGCTGAGAACCCTATACGTACGTTTGAAAAAAGAGCTAAGCACGATACAAGAACGGCTCAGTGGATGGATCCACCTCTGCAATGCATCAATGCTCGTCTTTGTTTGTGCGGAAGTCACCCGTTCGATTCAGGTAGTGTCTTTGAGATTTTTTTGACCAAACCTAACAGGGATGATAATCCAACTCTATGAAGAGGGCGGTCACGTAAATGTACCAGTGAGATTACGCCGATTGAATTAGCCTGCGTGCATCATCGGCAGAACCCAGTTTCCGTCAAGAAAAGCACTTTCTGCCCCAACTGACAACCTCACATGGGGAGATTATGGACATATCTATACAGAAACGGAGCACAATAACAAAGGCTCGGTGGATTCACCTCTGCAATGCATGCTTGCTGTGCTTATTGTCATTTCCACGGAAGTCGTTCGTTCGATTCGGGTTCGGGCCTTAAGTGTTAAAAATTTTGAGGTGTCACGCAAAAATTTTGGCCCATGTCGAAATGTCGGATAGGTAAATTGGGTCACTCGTCACCCCATATCGATTTGAATGAAATAATCCAGTCCTTGAGTCACACGGAATGTGAGAAGATTGTTTGAATGACTGCTCGGTCTTGTCGATTTCTCGAACCATGGGCTATCGGGGCGTGTGAAAGTGCGGATCCCGTTCTCCCACCGTTCGTGGCAATAAACAGGTGGGGGTAGGCTGGAAGAGGCTGGAAGAGGCGGGAGTGGAGACATTTACGTACGTACGCGCACCCACCTGACTCGGTTTAAGTTTCAATGAGGCCCGCCAAACAACGTTAATCATGCAGAGACCGACTTGCTGGTCTACCTCGGACGGCGCTATGACGGCGCGTTGCTATTTCGTTAAGGCCCCAACCATTTAGTGTGAATGGAAACAGTTTCTAAATGGCTTAAAACAGTTTACGTACAACCATTTACTCCATTTGAGCCAGTTTGAACCCGAGGCTAAACTAGACGAAAATAGTCTAAACTGTGTATAAACATTTACACATGTAACTGATTGTAGCCTTATTGTAACACTGTCAGTCTCCTACCCATCCGTGGTTTCGAGGTTTATCCGACAGAACACACCACCAAAGTGCCCCCACGTTTACGAGCAGCTGGAACAGTCACTCCACAGGCACATGTAGCTAAACGTGTCCACGGCTGGGAGGTGTGTGGCCACCAGCTGTCCCGCGCAGCTGGTTTTTCAGCTTACCGCCACCTGCCTCACCATGTGTTGAGCATGTTTTCGGACCAGCTATTTTCAACTTCTCAATAATAATACTATATATGACCCTAGTGCGAATAATTTCCATCTGAACCAATAGATATCATTGGCAAGTTGACAAATGATTTTCTTTCTGACCTTTACCGCTTCTGGCTTTCGCCCTCTTTCGCTTTTTTGCGGCTTTTTTGCATTTTTTTCATCTAGTGCATATTAAATTTCCAGTGATTTTTCAATTCAAAGGCACAAAGGCGATGCTAAAAGTGTGTTCTTCCAACCTATACCTCCAATTGCCTTGGCAGTGCCCATAGATCGGCGGCAGGCAAGAATTACCAACCACGGTTGGTCTGAAGTACTTAGATGTGGATTAATTGTATTCAACTCCCTCTTACGGGCTCTCATTGATTCTAATCTCCTCATTGTTTTATATCGAAAAAAATCTGTGAATAATTTACATATTGAAACATGTGTGCCGACAGGCAAATCCCAGGTTTTCTTGGCAGCTGGCTGCTACCCGAAGGTATGGCTAAAATCATTTAGTTTCCGTTTGCGCTCAAGCACAAACCAGACGGAAATGGTTAGAAAACAGTTTAAAGCCGTTTTAGACCGTTTGCAAATGGTATTTTCGCACCTACTGTGACACTGTTGCTAACTCTTTGTGTATCTATGCGAGTACGAATACCCACCAAAATTTTCTGGAGTCACGCAAAAGAACGGTCGGTGTCGAATGCTTCAAAAGGGTCGCGTCACTGCGCCTCGTGTCGATTTGAATGAGAAAATCTAGCATATCGTTCTTGTTCTTTTTCTATGTAGAAACATCCATCTCCATATATGTAGCGTCTGGCGAGACATGTCAAATCGAGGCGAAAATCGGAAATGCTAAACCCTCCCTGGCAGTTACAATCGAGCCTACAAGGTCCGTTATGGGCCTCTCTTGCCGAAAAAAAAGAGCAGTAACTTCTGACTCGATACCTTGGTACCATGGGCCCATTGCCGTGGTTATCGGTCCCCCCAAACCGACAAGGTCCCCAGAAAACCAGGGCAATCAGCTTATCTGGCAGCTGCCCAGAACGGCGACGCCACGACCGCGACAGGTTCAAATTGCAACATGGTAATGGTGACGATGGCGTACATGTGTGGAGCTGTGCTGGGCTGGAAATTGACAGGAATTCCGGCGTGAACTTTTTCATTCATGCTTGCCTCCGGTCTACGCCGAAAATAAATTCCTTAAAAGTTTAATTAAAAGTACACCAAATCGGTGATCCGCAAGACCCCGATAAAATGTGACTGATGAGAGCATCTCATCAGTCACATCTGAGCGATATGAGAACGTCCCTTTTTCTTCTCCAGCACACCACTTCATCCATGCACGAAGAGCTGGCGCTGAAGAATCTCAGGCTGGCCGACCCCATAGTGATTTGTGCTTCCGCCTACCCGGAGTTTGATTCTGGTGGAACCCGGTTACCTGTATTACGCGACGTCGGACCGCTGCTAACAGCGCTCTGGCGGATTTCCAGCAACTTGAAGTGCGTTTTGCGCCCGAAAGCCACACCGCCAACCTCTTTGTTCCTTCCTGTCTTCTACTGTGACCTCGATCCCTCACGAATCCTTACGCCTACAGCTCGATCTCCAACGATCCAGCCATTCCACTCGTTGTCGGCGAGGTCGTTGAAAGAAATCGCTAACTAGTTAACGATTTACTTGCGCGAGCTCTATCGGCTGGAAGACAGAGTCGCTAAGGAGCTATTGCCTAGGATCTGAGGCTGGATCTCTATCAGACTGTCGGCTCCTTCATCCCTTTCTGGGTCCAGAAGACGTATGGCATACATGACGATTGTTCGCCAGTCGACCTCCAAATACACCCCAGGTATTTTCGTAGTCCTCGCGCGGACTTGGGTGCTCTTCCTCTCCGTTCAGCCTGGCGTCCACCAAGCGGGCCTTCGTCCGTGCGGTTCGCTTCATCACTGCTGACGCACACTGTGATTTTCAACATGGATGAATATATCGAAGGCGCCCGAGGTGCCGAGGATGCGCGTGGTGTACGTCCGCATGGGCACAGTGTCCTTTCATACGTACACGCGCCGGCGACCGATCTGGAGCACGCCAAACCAAGTTTGAAATGACAATCATGGGGTACCCCACTTCATAACGTCCTGATCTCCTCCCGTTCCTTTTCCTTCGGCCGATATAACTTAACCTCTACTATGCGTGCGCCCACGTTATATTAAGCGATCTTTATCCTTATCCCCGGACGGCGCTACGACGGCGCGCTGCTCTGTTTAATTCATATCCAAAGTGCAGCGCTTCCTCTGCTCCCCCCTCCCTCCCCACTTCAGCGTGTAAGTCCATATCCTGAGCTCAGATATGGACGCGGAAAAACCGGGGAAGGAGGCGCGCTTTGAGAACGTCAGTGACAACTCGGAGGGTCAACCCATCCACAAGACGGAGACCAACACCACTGGCACGGATGCGGAGAAGGGTTCGACTTCGTATGCCGCAAGTACGACCGGCCTCGACCACAAGATCGAAACTAGCAGAGCGGAGAGGCGTCTTCTTTTCAAGCTTGGTGCGTACTGGTGCTTTTTCGCCTCGCAAATTACATACTGACCCAGCACTGATACAGATATTGTGATCCTTCCTCTTGCTGTATTGCTTTACTTGAGCGCGTATCTGGACCGCGGGAATCTGGGAAAGTCGGTCGCGTCCTCAGTGCCGTGTCCTCGATAAAAAAGCTCACATTCCTCCAGTGCACGTCTTCAAGGTCTCCAGGCTACTGTGCTCAGAGGATCCGACACGAACTACAGCCTTGCCTTGTCCTGCTTTTACAGTGCGTTGTGTCGTCTTTGTTTTGCCCGTTCCTCACATCACATCCCCAGTAACCTACATTCTGCTATCCGTCCCCGGCACGCTCCTTGCAAAAGCGATACTCCCGTCCACCGCCATCTCTATCGGCGCCCTCATCTGGTCCATCGCCGCAACCTGCCAAGCTGCAACCTTCTCCCCCGCCGCGCTCTATGTCAGCCGCCTCTTCGTCGGCGTGGGCGAGTCGCTGTTCGGGCAGTCGATGGGGCTGTATCTCACGTATTGGTACCTCCCTGACGAGCTGTCGAAGCGAATTGGGCTGTTCATTAGCGCGGGGAGCGTTGCTGGAGCGTGCGTCCCTTTCCTCTAAATTTATTCCGTCTCCCCGTCCTTATCGCGGCAAGCAGATTCGGGGGCCTGATCTCTTACGGCGTCTCCTCCATTACTCACCCCCGCATGACTCAATGGCGTATCCTCTTCCTTATCGAAGGTATTACCTCTTTCGTCCTCGCCTTCATCGTATTCTTCTGCCTTCCCTCGCGCCCCCAAACTTCGTCCTACCTCTCCGAAGACGAGCGCACCCTTGCACTCACGCGGCTTAATACCCGCCACGTGGGGAAGGGTCTGGGGCTGGGCGAGGGGCACACCGGCGTGGATTGGAAGGCCGTGAAGAGGGCATTGCTAGATTGGAAGACATACGTAATCTCGGTGATCTATTCGTGTATGAATCTGGTGCGCATCCCTTCCTCTCTCCGTGTATTCTGTCCAGCGATGACTCAATGTCCGCAACACCGCAACAGTGCCTCGGCTCCGTGACAGGATTCCTCCCCACCATCGTCAAAGGCCTCGGGTACTCTGATGCTAATGCGCAGCTATTCACCGTCCCGCCCTACGTCGTCGCCCTCGTCTTCATGCTCCTTATGTCAACCTACTCCGACGCCCGCCAAACCCGCGGCATTCCCGTCGCTATCGTGTTTGGCATCGCCATTGTGGGATGGGCTATCCTCCTCGCTGTCCCCGCGGTGGCACCCACTTATAGCGATCTACATGCAAGGTATTTCGGGTGTATTTGTATTGTTACGGCGGGCTGTGAGTTGTGTTCTGTTCTCTATTGCCTCCACCACTTTCTCTCCCCTTTCCCTCGCTCTCGTATTGTTATTTTCCTCCCCTCATATTACATTTCCTCTTCTCGTATCTATTTTGAGTGACTGACAGTGGCGTTGACTTGTTCTTGGATAGATGCGAACATTCCTCTAATAATATCGTGGCAAACCGGCAACACCGCCTCTCAATCCCAACGCGCCGCCTCGCTTGGGATGCTGAACGCCGTTGGACAGTGTCTCTCCGTTCTGGCAGCATTCTTGTTCCCGAGCGCAGAGGGGCCGAAGTTTGTTAAGGTGCGTCTGTTTGGCGTAGCTGACTCGTACTCACATGCACTCATCACACAGGGCACGTCTACGAACATTGCGTTTTCCGCCCTCGGGCTTATCCTTACGCTCTTCATGGCTGCGTACTACCGTTATGAGAATGCACGCCGCGATAGGAATGAGCTGAGAATGCCGGAGCACATGGAAGGAGACGCAGAGGAAGTGGGGAAGTATGATTTGGCGAGGGGTAAGTGCTTCCTCTATCTTCTTTCGTTTCTTCATGATCATGACGAGTTGACAGGATTCCGGTACACGCCCTGAATGAAGGGTTGATGATTGTTGGTTTGAGTTGTTGGTCTGAGCTTCCCAATTCGTGGCGACATACGATTTACGAAAATGTGGAATGAACAAGTATATGCAGGCCCTTGAAGGGGCTCAACTCGGTTACCTAGACGAGTGTAAATATAGCCAATCAGTGTCCGAGGAATGATGATGCAGACAGACTGAACACACCCACTTTAACCCGCGATCGTCTTTACTGCCCCGTTGTTTGAAGTCCACCATAAAACGGATCTGGAAGCGATCCAATTTGGCACACCCATCCAAGTTGAAACGAAAACGAAACAAAAGACGAGCACCATGGGTCGTGAGGGATTCGAACCCCCACCGCGCGAACAGATGTCAAAACTCATAAAATCACAGCCCCCGCGCGGCGGCCTACAGACCCTTTGTGTGGTTGTTTCAGGTGTTGTTATGAGAAGGATGTACTGAAGCCAATCGGTGTCCAAGGAGTGATGCAGACTGAACACACACTCTCTCGGCCCCGATCGCCTTTACTGTCCCGTTGTTTGAAGTGCACCTTAAAGTCAAAACAAACAAATTCAGCCCACGCCCGCCCCAAGTTGAAACGAAAAAGGAACGAAAGACGAGCATCTGAATCATGGGTCGCGGGGATTCCAACCCCTGCCGCGCGGACAAGGCTTGGATGCAACCAGTGTATAGGTCCCGCGTGGCGTCCCACAGACCTCTTTCACAGATGATTGGATTGGTTGGGGTGTCGACTGTGCGCACAAGTTAAATTGTTATAGAGCGATGGTGACAGTGAAGGGCAGGATATGTATAATGTGGGCTGTGGCTGCGAGGATGGAGCACCGCCGCGTACAGTACAAGCACATTCAACTGCCATCGGGAAACAATGCGAGGGAAAAAAAGGGGGGTTTGGAACGGTGGAACACGGGTCCTGGGGGAGTCGAACCCCGTCTGCACAGATATACGCCGTGAGAGTTATAACGAATGGGCGCTGCCCAGATTCCTACAGACCCCGCAATGCGAAAAATGCATGTCCAGGTTGGAAGACGCGACGCGAGGGTCTGGGTGAGGGAGGGCTTAGCGTGGAACACGATCCCCAGAGGGTGTGATGCGTGACCCATTTTACCTATTCGACATTTCGGCAGCCGCCGGATTTTTGCGTGACGCCTTGGAAATTTCGACATTCAAACCGAAAATTTTGTCTTTTTTGCACTTTTTGGGCAGTTTGGGGACCTGTGTTACTGCTTGGAGATTCGACAGAGGCCGCTGGTCATACAGTTGGTGAAGAGTCTTTTCTGGTCCTGGGAATTTAAAGTTGGAAAGCTCGGTTCAGCTTACAGACTTTTCAGACTTGTACAATCACTTTGGTTTTTTTTTTGGTGCCGAAATTTCGCAAATTTTGCAAATTTTGTCCAGATGCCCGACTCCGGCATCCATAAATGGGTCTCACTCCGAGTCTGGGTCTTATCAGGTACTGATATTTTAGAGGCAAAGCACGAAAAGCACATGGCCCAGTCCCTTCCGATACAACTAGCGAGTAATAACGAAAATAGGGTCTAAGCGGTTGTTACGAACCGTACTTGCCGATATTACCAGTGCTTGCTCGGCGATTTCTTAGTCCGATTGGCGTATAAGTGCTACTAGTTAACGTCCGTGCCACACTGTGGACGTACCACACTGACAGTGACAAGCACAGCAGTTGGCATGCTACACTGCCCCAAAAGTATTACTTCTTAACTATCATCGTCACTATGATCCCTCTAACGCCCATCACTCCCTCCCTAACCGCTCCTGGATCTGACGAGAATTCCTAGACTGGACTCCATATCATGCCACATCGCGCGAGTCGTTCAAGTGCATCTGCCTGGTATTGCGGTGGCATCTGGATACTATGTGCCATCCTGATATTGGGTGGTGTAATCTCGTCAGCATATATTGAAGAAGCCAACGCTACCCAGCGCATTCTGGTTTCCAAAATCACCAACGACACACCGGTCTCCGGGTTCTACGGCCCAGGCGCTTGGTGGGCCTGGCTCATTACCCTCGGGATGACTCACGGTCACATGTGGGCGGCTTGGCTGACGATGGGTGACCTAGCGGCTGAATGGGACTACGATCTCATTGCTGCCGGGAGCTACATTATCGCAGCCTCAATCGACCTGATTCTCAAGTCGCGACAAATCGCTCAGCTTGGAGAAGGAGCCAGCGAATCCCCGCTATTGCCGGCGCTGGCCTGTGCGGAACGCGTCGTATCCATTGGCACAGGATCTTCCGTATTCAGCGTGGTCACCAGCCTAATTGGCGGGTCCTCCGGTCTCCACAGGGCTGGCATCGCTATGGTCCCATTGCTTTTCGCCCTCGTCGCCTCGGCCTTCGTCCTCCGTGCACACGAAGCCATTTCCCACACAACACCTGTTCTTTGGTGTCGCTTGCACAATGGCATTGAACTAGGAGAACGAGAGCTTCCTTACACCGCTATTGACCTCCCGGCGTGGGTGTTCGATGCGACAGGCAGCCTTGCCCAGCTCTATGTCAACAGGGACTACTGGATAGTGGTCGGGGTTTTTGTTGGTGTGGTCGCTGTTGTTGCGCCCGTGCTGAGCCTACTCCAGCGGCGCAACCTGCTCCGCACGTTGCGGTCCATCGGCTATGGGTTAAGATGGGTGGGGTTGTTTGTCGGACTACCTCTGCTGCTTCTGGTGCTTCTACTCGTTGTTTTTGGAGGGCAGTGGTTGTCGTTGTGGGTTTTCTTTTGGCTCCCCACTTATGTTCTCGCGTTTTTCCCGCAGATGGGATACTTCCCTACTACTAGAATATCTGTCTGGGAGATGGACCAGATCGCAGCGCTCGTTGGCATTGTGTTTATAGCGGCCCTTCGGAGCTTCCGACGCATTCTACAAGCCGCACATCCCCCAGCTTATTCTCCCACCTCGTCGCACGAGCTTACTTCCCTACTTCCTACATCCAATAGTCCTCCATGTAGTGCACACCCTAGTTGCGATCTACAACGACGGTCCACCTACTAGTGTGAGCCAGTAATCTCAATTATGAAATGGGATGTATGGTTGAATCCTTGAGCCAATTAACGACAGAGATGGCTGTGCTGCCTAAACTTGGAAGACTATTGTTTTTAGAGATTCTTTTCATTGAATTATCCGATGCTCACTATTTCATTTCTTCAAAGCGTGGCTCTGTTCTCCAGACGCTACTCCTGCGTGGACCAAGTTTGTTTCGGCCTCCGGGTCGTTGGAAACCGTTTCAATGCGAGAGATTACATAGAGGGATAGGGTACTGGACAATTTCGTTCACAAACAGAACTTGACCTGTATGTGTCTATTTGGGGGGTTTCAAAAGGGGGAGGACCGAGAATGTTACAATCGGCCCACGTGACTTGCATTTATTACCATTTGGAGCTATTGACCAAATACGATACATTAAAGTTACACTGCTTCTGCTTTAACCATTGCACCAATGTCGACAGCATCAAGCTCCGAGCTGTGTAATCGTCGGATGGATGACTTCATTACTGTTCCTGCATGTCCTCAAAAATGTCACGAAGTCTACGAAAGTGCACAGTCTTGTGTGAATGACATTGATATACTGTTCTATTTCGTTCAATTCGTATGGCACTTTGGCGTGTGACATCAAATACGAAATGATCCTTTCATATGCGGGCTGGCACCCTGTGTGACTTACAAAAATTTTCGCACAAAACAGCCCCGCAAATTTTGCCTATTATTTGTCGGACGAGCAAAAGATATCTACTCTGCATTTTATGCTAGACAATGTTCTCAATCAACCATCCATCTCCTACTCAGCCATTGTTACTGTTGCTTCTGAACACAATTTACCCCGACATTCAAAGACAATCCTGATGTCTAAACTGCGAGTTATTATCCTCCTAATTTTATATCACCCCCATCCGTAGATATGATAGACTTACCTGTCCCCACTGAATGTCGTAACACTGTCAAACAACTGGCTGAATCTCACATCATCCGTGATTTTGTTGTATGGGATGTCAATGGAACCTGTCTCGCCCCTGAAGCTAATATTAGAGAGCTTGCACAGAGCCACCAGTAGCCACCGAGTGGCTACTGGTGGCTAAATTGGCATGCGCAATTCAGTGGCTCCACTTCGGTGGCTCCATTGGCAGCATGTGAGCGATGACATATTTTTCACCAGTAGTACCAGATCTAATCTCAGGACTATCTATGAACACTCACGGATGGCCAAACAGCAGCAGAAGCTAAGAAATGGACTTAAACCACACCCAAGAGCTCCCAAGGTCCAAACCAAACCTGTCTTGCATCTGATTCGGGACTGTAAGATGGGCTTTCTCCCAAGCAGTACATAAAAGAGTGTGAAATATATTTCTGTTAGCTATATGTATTGGTTGCATGTCACAGATTCTGTTACCTACCAGGTTTTCATAGCCACTGGTTTGCACATGCCTGCGGAACCACCTGGTGGCTACCGGTGGCTAATGCGCAAGCTCTCTATTGAAACTTCCCGGAGCCCTGATTGAATGTTACTTTGGCATTGAACACTGGAGTTTTGGAGGTACCAATTCCTTTTCAGGTACAAAATTCCACCTCCAATTTCTGCTTATTTGTCACCTCATTTCCTTCTCCCAGGAATCATCAACCAAGTCATCATCCTCTGTGCAGCCCAACTTAAACCTCCGAGTCCATTCAAACCATCTGCTGCAGCGTCCAAGCCATTCAGGGCACCAATACTGTCTGCTGAATAGATCCATGCTCAAGAGCAGCACGTAGTCTGTTACTTCACCACACCAATCTTTTTGCCCAGACCTTCCAATGTTTTTCAGAGTGCATAACATGTAATCTAACATCATATATAGGCTCATCTCAAACATTTACAGCACCCCAAAGTGCAGAGCCAGCAAGGAACCAGATGGCAATGCCCAGAAACGTAACAACACCGGTCAAGGAAAAGACAAGGATAATAGGGGACTTCACGGTAGGCAATATTTTCGGGTTTGTGAATAAAAATATTCGAGTGATGGGACAATTATTTTCCCAAACAAAAGATATTCCACAAACGAGATTTAATCTCGTTTGTGGAATAAAATGATCGTTTGGGAATTTATTCGTGTGAAACATGCCTGCTTGCCGAAAACAATAGAAATATATTCAGAATGACACAAACGGGGTGATCATGCATTTATTCCACAAACGAAGTCTTTATTCATCCCATCACCTGAATACATTTATTCACAAACAGGAAAATAGGCCCTACCGTGAAGTCCCCTAATGAAACCAGCGATGGTACATAATAAGCTACTTTTCTTGACCCTTCCAATTCATATCCACCAATGTAATCTAGTATCTCGACTCTCAAATCAACGGTGCTATAACATCATTTCATGAACATTGTTAACGATCAATAACTTCATTCTTCAGGCGCTTCTGCGATACTGTAAATATTTGCACTGTCGGTATTACAAGAAGATATACACAGATAGAAGACACACATGGATCTCAAGGCTGCAAATAGTCTTTGCATACAAGTTGAGGCAGAGGGGGATAAGGATGTTTCTAGAGCTCCTGGCTAGCAAAGTGAACAACACACTAGATCTCATTGCTGTTAATCAGACGGATAATATTCAGGTTGAAGATCTTGAGCATCCTCAAACTGTGTGCGTGCAAAATGAACTTCTGACAGCCCCTCATAATTTCAACTTACTCATCCTGTTTGTGACCTGCCGCTTGCCGGCTCTCTTACCATCATTCAAATCAACAGGGGGTGTGACACGTGACCCATTTTACCTATTCGACATTTCGGCAGCCACCGAATTTTTGTGTGACACCTCGAAAATTTTGACATTTGAACTCAAACTTTTGTCTTTTTTTTGCGGTTTTTTTTTGGTTTTTTTTTTTTGGTTTTTTAGGCAATTTGGGGCCTGTGTGACGACTTGGAGGTTCAACAGAGGCCCGAATGATGTGTGACATCGACCAAAGTTTGTGATTGACAGGGGGGTGCGTGACGCGTGACTGCCGATCTGAACGAAATAGTACAGTAGCACACTTTACATTTTGAAACAACCAAAGAACAGCAAGGGTGCCCACCGAGCAAGTTCTGCGAAGAACTATTATACAGAGGGACGGCGCAAAAAATAGAGCCTGCAGAAAGAGCGCACAGAATTAGTAACCATTAGTGACTCAGAAAGAAATGAAACAATAGGGGAAAGATATCTTGAAACTATTTGAACCAGATACATGTAATTAGTGGAGAACCGGATGTCCTATCGACCTGTTGTATGGGTGTTTCGCGAAGCCGGTCGTGAGGCGAAGCATCTATACTGTATTATTTCAACCAAGTGTTCATCAAAATTATGTAATTTCTCATCCGAGAAGGCCTTTTTTATTTTTATTTTATTTTAATTGAGGTGATTTTTGCACACATCAAAAAATCTTGGGTGTCACACATCACTGAACACTTGGTCAAAATAGTGCAGTACACTGAGCCAATCAGACAATGAGGAGAGTCAGATGACAAGGCAGAGGATACAGGGAAGACCTACAGAAACATTCAAATAGTAGTGCTGCAGTGCAAGCACCAGTCCGAGCTTGAGCCTTTGTCCGAGCACATGCCGACGTTCAACGCCATGAGGAATGGAGGCGCCTAGAACATGAAGAAAGCGAAATAAGGATCAGACGCGAGGTTCCTCGTACTTGGGTGAAAGCAAGTGCTTGAAGTTGTGCCGTGTTTGCGCTGCACGTTGATGGCCCATGGGCACCGCCTTTTGCGCTGCTTCTCCGTTGATTGATTGATTGGATCATCAAACATGCAACCACACTTGGACAGTAAAAGGCGGTATAAGTAGCCCCACGAAAATCTGTCCCGGGAGTGGAGGCAGGGAATGGAATTCTGTGCGTATCAAATTGTGGCTGCACAGTCACCACCCTGTATGGAGCACATTTTCGCACATTCCACTTTGCCGAGACTTGGCCGTAGTTCCAACCTTACGGGAGTATATACAAATGTTAGTGGGAGTGGGAGTCGTCAAGTCGCACTGATGATGTTGGAGTCGCACTTTTCTCCATCAGAAAGTGGGACTCGTTTCCCGGCGACTGGTTACCTGACGGCTTTGATGGGAACAAGATCGGTGCACGCTGTGCCGACATTTTGACTAATCCTGCCGACAAAGTTCTATAAAACACAGCCCTCCCAAACGGTCAGCCTGGTCATTCTCCGCCCCATTTCTCCTCTCTAAAATCTACTGGAACCGTGAGTCCGACTGTCCCCACTTCTGTCTGTTATACTACCACTTCTGTGTCAGGAACAACTGCTGTGGTCCAGTACGCAGATCCTTGCAACGAATTCCTTGGCCCGCAATTTTGTTCAAGCTGCAGCTATCCAAGTAAGCTCACCACTGTTTCTCGTTCGGAAGACAGTCGTTCAATTTACTGCTGTGGAATTGTCACTAATGTAGGCGTCAAATTCAACCTACCGCCCTCTCATTTTAAACATGTGCCCAACGTGTCTAAGTGTGAAACAGAAGTATACTCAGTCGAGCACTTCAAAGGGTGAATGACTGAGGCGCGATTCCTGTAGCGACAAGTATTTATACAGTGATCGGTAAGTAGTGATGCAATGAAACGGGTATTGGATAGGGGGAATCACGGAGCCGGCGGGCGACGACTCTGTCGTCGCTCCAGCTGTATGGCTAGCTGAGCCATTGCCAACACTAAGGACCAAAAAGTCTACGAACCATGTTGCTAATTAATCTCAACCTTACGCAGACCCTGTGCAAATTTTGAATCGAAGGTGTGGGGAGCGGAATGCTGTGTGCCGTGTACTCGTATCTTGAATAATATCTGTTTTTCTTCCCCATTTCGAGTTGCCAGAGCGAAGCGGCGACATGACCGGATGACCGGTTAATGAAATATGAAAGGGTCCAACCCGGTCCATCAATATGGCGTGCTGAGCAGTGGTGTCGCTGATGCTGAATGGGGGATGAAAAGCGCCAAGAGACAGATCAATATCAAGATCATTGGCGATGAGCGGGGATTGATTGCGCATCAGTGCATCAGTCGCACTGCTGATGCATTCACCATCACTTCCACTCCGTAGGAGGGTTGAGTTCCATTAATGGGATTGAGTCCCACTTTCTAAGTGCTGGAGTGGGACTGGACAAGTCCCACTCCCACTAAATTGTTCTTACTCACCTTACGGCTTCTCAGGCATTCCCTGGGTTTCCGAATTACCCGCCTCGGTGCATTCCTTTGCGCTTGGCAGCAAATCCCCGTGTTTGGGCCGCCAGCCTGAGGGCCGAGAGCGTCTGAAACATCTCAGAATAATTCAGACGGCTACAGCGAGGGCAAACGATGTGCTCACACAATAAAATGCATATGTTCAGCTATTTCACCATACGTAAGGGAACAGATGGAATTGAGACTGAAACCGACCAATGATGAAATGATCCTCCTCCTGCTCTCTTGTTCTCTAGATCCATGCCAACGCGCAAGTACACCGAAACAACGCCGAATGTGCAATGTGGACAATCACTGTGAAGAACTGAAAGCAAAGACGTGCCTCAGTGTCAATGGTGCATATATGCAAAAATTTTAGTCGCAAGTTGCAAGAAAAACACGACTCGCTCGTACTGTAACGCTGCTACAGTCGTAACATTAGAGAGGAGAAGATGGGGACACAACCATCCAAAACATTCCGAATTGTTGCAACGGCGAGTCACCAAATGCCCAAAAAGGAAGACAATAATTTGGTGAAAGCAACCGAAATAAAATGAATCGGATGCTCCGTATTTTATGGGTTTTATTATGATATGCAGAAATTATTGGATGGAGGCAGAAACTGCGCCATCACTACTTATCCATGAGGCGGTAATCGCCGCCATCGGGTTTTTTCGGAGCTCTTCTTGGAAATTCTTCTACTGTATTCTTTGTCTCGGTCGTGTCTATCTGTCGATGCGTTGCAGACAGGTTATACGTTTTCCCTGCCTCGCTTCACCAAGCCTTCACCTCTACCTGGAATCGGAACGTCTACAGAGCCGTCGCACCCGTTTAACACATCCGCGTGCGAGATAAAAAACCTCAAGTGCTTAACGAGACATCACGGCGCTGACACATCTTTTAGATCTTGGTAGATCGCATGCAACTCATATATGCAAGAGCGAATATTAGGAAGCTCAGCGCGAGGATGATGATAGTTTTCGAGATCTTCTTGGACCTGTGTCTAGTGCAAAATATATTATCGGACGCACGCATCCCACGCCTATGAACCAAGGCCGCTCAGGTAACCCCTCTGAGCACCACGGAACAAGAAATCAAGGAACTCCGACGGCCAGCGACGTTACGAGGCAGAACTTGATGGAGCGCCACAGGTTGCATGTATGCACCGGAAATCCCACGGATGAGTAACGTTGCGGTTGAGACCTAGCCTCTGAAGTGGCCACTGCAGTGCTGGAACCGCGAGGAAAACATGGAACAGGCACGGGAAAAGACGGAGTCCTGTAAGCCGTTGATTGGAGAACAATTATTTAGGAAGGAACAGAAAGCGGGCGCAGCATCAAATGGCAAGCGGCCGACGAACACGACCAGGAAGAATCTCCTCGTCGCCTACAAATGCGGGGAAAATAGGGATAGCCACGCGCTCCGCGGGCTCGCACATCGCTGTGGTATGCGTACCGGTGTCGGGATGCGTTGCAGGACCGAGATCGTGGATGTCAGGAAGTGAATCGTCGTCACTGGAAATGAGTCCCTCGAGTACGGTTCTGTGCACACCACCAATGAAGTTCACACGGAAAAGGAGACATCGAACAGTGACACGTACATGAAGTATTCGGACGACGGCCACCTGCGGATGGATGTTAAACATGGTGGTTGGGGGAAGAGCCGTTGTGTGGCGGACTAACCGTTCCTGTTGAGCTCGCAGGATGCTGATAGATGTGTAGATGAGGGCGAGATCGTCAGTGGTGTCACTCGATTCCGGATGAGCAGCGTGAATCCGTTCAGCGATAATCAGCATCATGGCCGCAGTAAAGATTGGGCTCTTAGATATAACAGGTTGAGCCAACAGCCATTCGGTCTGCAGTCAATACATACCTGACTGAACGGTAAGGGATTGCCGTTAGGTTGTCTTCGCCGGTGGACGTCCGCGACTTGAATGCACTCGCGCGCAGCCTCGGTGCAGATATCGAGTGCAAGAGGATTCTGAAAATGCAATAAACTTGAGGTACTGAAAGGGATTCAGAGCAACCCAGGCTCACTGGTGGCGTGATGGCGTACAGCTCCGGGATGAACGCTCGATGGATGAGGATGCGGGTGTAATAATAGAAGCAGTGGAGGGCCGCGGATTGGTCGAAGAAGAGGGAGACGGGACGATCGGGGTCCCAAATAACTGCGCCTCATTCGGAAAGCAGTGGAAAAGAGACAACAGCGACGCACGGTGTGGCGGAAGATTGCTGAACCACTGGTTTAGCGCGGTGTCCAGTTCGGCGGCAACGGCTGAGAGGACACGGAGTAACCTTGATTGGAAGTCTAACTTCTGGACGGGGTACTAGGAGAAAATGGATGTCAGATGTGCCCAGCCGCATACGAGGGGCGGGATAAGGATAAGAAAGGATTTGCATACGAGACTTCGCAACGTGAAATGCACGATGCGGTACAAATTGATCAGCGAAATGAAAAAAGCCGTGACGGGTGTCGTGCCGGGAGGTTGGGACCCCGGGCCCGCCGGAGAGAGCTGCCAGAATTCATCGTCGCAATCGCAGGGCAAGGTAAGGGTCATGCTGCACGAGAACGAGAGACCTTCGTCAGTTGGACAGGACTTACGGACGCTGGAATGTATACGTACTCGACCGGATCTAGGACTGCGGCTCGTCCCAGGGCGCCGCTCAGCTGAACATCAAAAAAGAACAGGGTCCTGCCGGGGACAGTTAATTAACTATCATTGCAAGCAAGACGACATTGTCACTTGCCAGAATGCGCGCTTCTCAAGCTCCTCGTAGGCAGTGATGGTCGGTTCTCTCGCCTTGCGCCGATGGGAGCCAACATCTTGTGCGAGGCGGATGCCGAATCCAACAATTGCCCATGCAAAGCGAGGATTGGAAATACAGGTCAGAAAATGGGCGGCGAGCTGTAGATATACGCATTAACTATCGGGACTAAATATTTCGCGGAACAAGAATACCCACGCAATAAGCCTGAATATCGCGCAGCGTGGGTTGTCGACGGAGAAGGTGGCCGCACAGTTCAATTTGATTGTACCATTTCCACGCCAGTATTTCCCGGTCGCGTTTCGATATGCCGGTGTCCGTCAGATAAAGTGAGCCAAGGGCACAGACGAGCAGTAAGATGGTCCCAAAGCCTGTATCGTGCATGTGAACCCCGCGTTGAAGGCATTCCTCAAACATGGGACGTTGCAGCATCGGGACGAAGGTATTGACGTTCGAAAAATACAGCGAAACAAGCGACCCCATGAGATGATCATCGGGGAAGGCGAAGTTATGCGGCGGGGTCGGGGCGTAGGCTTCCCACTCCATCGACGACATATCAAATTCTGATCCATCGTGTAGAACAACGTGCGCGTACCGATTTCATAACCCAGGGCCTCGGTGCAGGCGGCATCCGATGACGTCGGTGAGACTCCAGATGTCCGCCAGTTTTGACGTCTACGGCGGCCTTAACGAGCATGGCTGCACTGGAGTTTCCCTGGAAGCCAGGGTCTGGAGGTGCACCGTCGAGAGAAAGAGCGCCAAAACTGTCCGCGAGGTCGATGAATCCGGAATCGTCAGGGTGAGGAGGAGTGAAGGGTGTGACCAGGTTTCTTACTGCCCGCGCATATAACGGCGGATCGGCACGGCGTGCCTCCAGCCGTTTAAGAGATGTTTGCGCTGTCTCAAACTGAACCGTCAAAGATTCCACATAGGCAGTTACCGATTCGTCCAAAAATTCGGATGGGTTGTCGATATGCCCCAAATACCTCGCCTGAAGGAAACAATGAGGATTGGCACGCGGGCTGTACGAAGAAAGATACCGTGGCTGGTTCCACATATGTGCAGACAAGATTCACTTTCACACAGTGGTCACATATTTCTCCTCCATCGCCTGTACTTATCTTTAGACAGACGAATGTGACGAGATTCAAGGGGACATACAGCGCCCTAAAGATTGGTCGATTATAATCGCAAGCCCGTATTGAATGCAATACTCACGTTTCTTTCTTCTGCACCTGTCGCAAGCGCGTTGTCGTTTCCTCTTTCCGGCATTCCTGTCTACTGGTTGGTTGGCCGACATGGTCGTTTGAAGAGAAGGAGTCGATCACGGACGTGATAATGCCATCAGTTCACGAGGCGGCCACGTCACGAACGTCAAGCTTCTTCTACCTTTACACCGTCAGTCCGAGGTGATGTCCGCCGCCGCCGAGGTAGCAATGCAATGGCTTCATCTACTGGTAATCAATCTCACCACTCTGAACAGAACATAACTCGTCGACACTGGGATCTCTGCAGGAAGTGGATCAACTTCGGGAAGGGTGGAGAAGCGAACTGGACGTTCCATGTCGAAAGCGTTGATCACCAGAAGAAATTGAACATGACCCTTTCCAACTTCAATTCCAGATATACTAGCACCCGGGTAGATACAGGAGCTGTTACACCTTTCCGAATGAATTTTGCCCGACAAGCCGTCGATGAGATCATGGGGAATTCCCTTATGGGGACGGATACGTAAGCATTACGTAGGGAGGGAGGGTCTGCCGCCGCCTTATTTCACTTTTTGTACCCCGTGTATAGGATTTCTCCAGCGGGTACCCCTTGACTTGGGGACGAGTCGACGACCAAGTTAACTAGCATTCGAGAACCTCAAAATTGGCAACTAAAAACTAAAAACCCAAGGGATCCGAACATGTAGGGCGACTGGATGCATATTCACATACGAACTTCAAATTATTTCTTCTCTGTCACGGCCCAGGCAGATCCGTCATCGTCGGTGTCAAAGCCCAGTATTCTCCTCTAATATAGAGGCTATTCTATTTGAGGATTTGGCAACTGGGCGTTGGCGCATCTTCCATAATGCAATAGGGGATCAGCCATGACGCTGTACTGGAGGACCAGCGAAGGCCAAAAAGTGTGAGTTGATGTGAGTGCTACAATTTGTTCAAGACCCATGCCATGGTGGTTGAACGACATCTGGATTGGTTGTTGCATTGAAAATGCTCCACACGTCGCTCCGTCTACATCGCGCTGTTGGATTGGTTATTGTATTGTAAAGCACCAGTGAAGTTTGAACGGCGAGTTCATTTGCGAGAATCACCTCAACGTGGGTGGCTTTCTAGCCCTGGGCTCGTGAAGTGCATGTTTCTACCGTCGAGATGCGCTAAGCGCTTTTCAAATATTTGAGATCCGGTCTCTAGACTCCACGCGGTGTCCATTCTCCTTCATATGGACAGGTGTCAATGTATGGAAAGCCGGAGCACCACGCTCTGAAACAAATGATGGTATCATCTGCCGAGCGATGGCCGGTCCTTTGTGATAAGTTCAAACCCGTTTATTGAGTGTCTCATTGTTTCAAAGAAGGACAACCTGATTGCGTAGAACCTCATTGTGATATGAGGTGGGGTATGGCCGCAAGCGGCGGGTGCCGAACCTTGTCTGGACGGAGACGGATCACGAATATATTGCAGTTGTTCTTTCAAGAAATACACATGTGGGCCATCCAATCTATTTATTGTTTGAACATCGCTCTGTACAGGAATTAATTGAGCCCGTCTCGCAATTCTATCTATCCATTCGGTCCATCCAAAGGTCGTTCTTCACTGCTTGTATGAGCCACTACGGTTCATGGACTAACGGACGGGCTGCTGTTGCCTCGTCCAGCAACAGAACTTTCGGATTACGCAGCAGGGCCTGCACGATGGCAATGCGTTCCCAGGCGCGTGCGTGAGAAATGCCAATGCAAAAAGTCGCACAGGAAGAACGACTCATGGCCGTCGGTCCAGCTGATCTGCAGCCCGTCGGTGGTCAGTTTTACGCCATCTTCCGCTGATCCAATGGTGCGGGGGATGTCTGAGGTGTGGTGGAGCGTCTGGGATGTCGATGGATGGACACATTCGGGCGAAAGACAAGAGTCCCGGAGCCAGACAAATGGAAAGGATGCACCAAGCATGTCGATGACCAGGCCTTCACCGTCTTGAGTGCACGGAATTGAGGACCATCGAGGAACATGCCCTAGGAGGGGAAACCGGGCCAGCGGGGTGAGGGGACAATGTGAGAGTGGGACTCACCCTCGACAGCCCCTGCACATTAACACTGAAGTCGTCAAACGCCTTCTGGAAGAGTGCATTGAGATTGTACCTGCCCGGCGGTCAGAAACGCGCTGCCCGCTATATACACACACAAACCCACCAATGTAGCGCATAGACTATATTCGGGACGTGCTGCTCGGGTGTCCACGAGGGCGGGCAGAACTGTGTTTAAAGTTAGCTTGGTATGAGGAAACGGCAAGCAAGCGAAAACGCACCTCATTTGGAATCGCCTCCGCAAACGTGATGATGTCCTTCCCGGGCGGTGCCCCCCCCCCCCCCCGCACCCTTGCGACCCATGCGGGCAGGAAGGGGTAGTAGAAGTCGGTGCACCAGTTGATCTATCAACCCAAATACCAGCAATACCAGCATGAGTACTCGTTCCTTCAGTTCCGGTGCAGAACACAACATGCCTTCTTTCCCGGCCCCCCAGCTCAACCCCACACCCCCTCCCTTGCCCACACGCACACGCACTCCCCCCTAATCAGCCCGTCAGCGCACCATGCCTTCCTTCATTGTAAATGGAGACGGAGGTGGGGTGCCCGGCGCTGAGTCGGAAGGATTGGAAGGGGGACGCTGGGGAGGTGTCAAAAGAGGAAGAAGTGACGGTGTGAGGGGAGAGAAGAGAAGAAGAAGTAGGGAAAACACAAGGTATTGCGGGGGAAGAACATCAGTTCCCCGGCAAGCCAAAAGATCAAGACCGAACAGCAGGAGTAGACCGGGAAAAGCTCACACCACGCACACCTTTCCCAATCATTGTTCCGCTTTCCTCAAAGCTCATCCTTTTACAAGACAAAATGTGCAGTGCGTGTACTTACATGCAGTGTGTCAATTCATCTTGAATCCCCTGTGGATGGGCATCTCGGAAGACAATCGTGTGTGTGGACGCTGTCACAAGAGCCCGCGAACAGAAGCGGCCCCGACATGTCAGGTGAGAATTAAATTGTGCGTGCGCAGCCCAAGGACGCCATGCACACCCGAAGCCTAGAACCCAGAAAAATAGCAAGTCCATCTCAGATGGGATACCCAGCCCAGCCCAGGCCAACGGATATGAGCATCAAGTGCAGAACCGCATCGCGTGTTGGTTGTTGCAAGAGCTCACGAACAGAGCAGCCCAGGCCCCAAACCCAATCTCAGGGATCAGATCAAATGCAGAGCTAATAATCCAGAAAAGACTGCAAAACAACACTCCCAGAAAGAAACCCGTAGATCTCGCCACCCAAAGGGTCGTAGAAACACTCCATCAATTGGATGCTGCGGACCCGTAAGCTTTTTTTTGAACAAATAAAATTACCAGCATCGGCACTTACACGGGTACTCTTGTCACATCCACTGGCCCTGATGAGGGCGATGGAGGTTCCAGGCTCGGCTTGAATAGAGAAGTCATGGAGGACGCGCACACCAGGACAGGTGGGGTACCAGAAGTGGATACCCTCCAGGCGAATATGGCCCTTGGCCACTGTGCGGTCTATTTTCTTGCCAACCGCCGATTCCGTGTTGATCTCGGGACACGAATCCAGCAGCTTGACGATGTCGGTAGCGGGTCCCTTGGCAGACAAGATATCTGGTACAAACGAGAAGGCATTGCCGGCCTGGATCACAGAGAATGTAGAGCACTAAAAGACCATCAGCATTGAACAGGAAACTGGAAAGGCGAGTACCATAAGGCCGACGAAGAATTGGAAGGTGGTGGCCTCTCGCTTTGATACAAGCTGGGCACAGAACCAGAAGACCAGTGCAATCATGAAGATCATATTCTGCGACAGGGTGTATATCCCGTTGCTCCAGATCGCAGTGCAGTTGGACTGAAGCAGAGGCTCCTCCAAACTCTTACACTAGATATTGAGGCAATCATTATCACGTGTCAGGGAAGCGACGGAGCTAATGAGCGTCCGAATGAGAACAACTTGAAGGCGGAGGGTGTACTGGACCGTGAATTAAACTGCGTCAGAAGCAGTTCTTGAGATGGTTATCAGAATGCAAATACAGTGCTTTGACCTGCAAGTTGCTTACCGAAAGGTATGTAGTTCAGCAACTTTGTATTCGTGCAGACAATTCGCTCAATCGTTTGAATTCTGATCTTACAAGTTGCTTACAAGGTCCGCCGATACCCGGGAATTCCGTTAAGTTGGATGACGTCCGGGAGGACCGAGATATGAGCAAATACTCCGTAGAACAGATGGCAACATTGCACAAAAGAGGAGATATCCGCCACAGGGGATTCACAACTAGCATTCATCTCAATAGACACTGGATGTAAGAGGATATAAATTCAGAGGAGCAGGAGATGTGTACCGAGCAGGTCGGCGCGTCGCCATGGAAGTGCTGCAAAAATTAAGAGCTGGAGAGTAAATTTGTTAAAACGGCGGCAGACGATATGAAGGGCAGAATGCACTGTGGAGCGATAATGAAGAAGTACGGAGTGTTGTGATCACGAGAAGGAGACGACTGTACAGTCAATGGTAAACCAAATGAGTTTAAAGTACTTAGTGTAAAGGCTGGGCCGAGGTCACATCACGCTCACCCTAGGGTAAGCGTGATGTGACCTTTGTAAGGGGCTTGGTGGAATTAGGACCGTTACCTTTTTCTGGACCTTCAAAATAAATTAGCCACAAAATCCCCCAATTCACCTTGACTTGGCAGAGTTTGGGGGGGTATTACCTGCCGCATTTCTACCGTTTTACTTGGGAATCCGACCAAAAGAGCCCGAAGAAAACATTGTATTGAACATATCTATCTACACATGATTGCATCAGTAACTACGGAAAGATAACCCCAACAAAAAGGCTGCCAACAAGCACATGATCCAAAGCAACCCAAAAAAGAGACGAGAAGCCGAAAGAACTGTGAGCGGAACAATGAAATAGAGTGTTGAAAAAAACAGAATCACCTTGATGGACATCTTGTCAGCAAGAACGACAGAACGGCACGCACCGATGACATAAAAACGCGAGCTAGAAACGAAGCTGGTAAGTCAAATAAAAGCACGGGTGGACAAGAGATACATTCAGCCGGGGATAAGTCAGGATAAATTTGAGCCCAGCTATGTCCCCTTTCGGAACGTGCCGAGTTGTAGCTATCAGTACATCGGCCTATAGAATGTACCGTGCTACACCATGATTGCTCTCCCGTCGACGAGCTCGCCACATTTAAGGCTGTAGATCTCCGGGACAGCAACGGGGTATTTGAGCGCATGTGGTCAACTGTGCGATAACGTCAAATCGGCACATACTGCCGTGAGAGATAAATGCATACGTAGAGCAGGGAGCACAGCATAGAGGAGCGAAACCCGGCGCGGCATAAAAATGATCTGCCACTGTTGCAGCGCAGCCGTCTGTGGACCTTGAAGAATAAAGAAAACAAGATCGATTCGCATAATTGACAGCATCCAATGATAGTCGAGCTGTCAGTAAAGGAATAGCCATGCGTGAGCCGGACAACAGGGAAAGTAACACATTCACCGTCGCCCATATTGTCAGCACTAGCGACGAGCTCTGGAAGACCAACAGAGCATACTAAACCCAACAGTGACCTGAAGGCAATAGTAAAGCGAAAACAACGGAGGTCTTACATCGCGGATGTCCGCTGAATGGTGTCAGCATCAAGTATGGGTCATTCCAGACAAATTCTTGTGAAACTAATGAGTTGGCATCGAAGAAAGGAAGATGAGCATGTGCACCCCACATGTTCACGGTCTCGCAAGCTGAGGGTTTTGGCGACCAACATTATCTGAGTGGTGGCTTCTGTCCCGGCCAAGATACATATGAAGTGCAATGTCCGTCCACCAAACACGGCGGGCGGGTCGAGGAAGACGAAGAATAGCCAGGCTTCTTATTTATGCAAGCGCAGACGAAAGAACAGGTTATACTACATTGTTAACGCATTACTTTCTCGCTGAACTCGGTTTATTCTAGGCTGATTCTGCAAGGCGCTCGAGGGAAGACCTTAGTTGTGCTAGCGCCAACATACCTCTCTGAACTTGTTTCTGTGGCTTACACGCCCGACTCTCCCAAGTTCATCTCAGCTCGAGCGTGTTATTCCATCCAATAATTCAATATTGCAAAACCACGATCTACCTAAGCCGTGTTTATACGGTTACTGTCCCTGCTGCGGTGCAGCACCTGGTCGAGGTCCGCTCGCCAGCTTCCTGGACCTGAAAAATTCTGCCGCCCCCGCCGCCCCATTTTCATGGAAAATATAGTGGCCCCTCATGAAGAACCCTTTGGCCGACGGCCCACCCCGCGCTCCATCATCTGCTTCTCAAACTCGGCGATGTTTCTCCTGAGCATTGCGCTGTCCCGCGCAGAGGTGATGGCAAGCACCATCTCGGCTCTGTCCAGCATCGCGAGGTTCGCGCCCTCGCCATTCGAGAGCGAGAGGTGCGCCGCGTCGCCGACGACCGACGATGGTGATGCGCCCGCAGGGGAACGTCTCCCACGCGTGAGGCGAGGACAGCGCGAAGAGCGAGCGCACGGGGCACGGGGCACCGCCCGCTTCTGCGGCAGACGCAGCAGACACATCGAGCAGCGTCAGCAGGCGCGGGGACCAGTCCGAGAAGACGTTCGCGTGCAGGTAGGCCGACGCGTCCGTGGGCGACATGGACGCGATGCCGGTGTCTTCAGGCCAGCTGAGCGGCAGGGGGAGCCAGGCGTACGTGTGGATATTCCCGCCGCTGTTGCACTGCGGGATGAGCACCTTTTTGTCCTGCAAGGCGGCGAGCAAGCCCTGTCTGACGAGCGACGCGATCTCGGGGTAGCGGTTGTCGACGTCCGTTATGTTCAGTTCGATGGACACGGTGCCGGTGTATTCGGCTTGGCGGGGCTGAGGACAGCGGATGCGGCACCACGCGCCGTCGGCACCGATGATGACGTCGAAGAGCTTGTTGCCGTGCTTCTCCACGCTGGCACTGCCTGGTTCAAAGAGAACACGGACCTTGGAGCCTCCCTCAGCGCTCTCGGCAGACTGGACCGCAAGAGGGAGTTGTCGAATGGCGCACACAATGTATACCAAACAGGAGCAAAAGGAAAAACACAGCATAATACCATATAAGGGCAACAGTCCATATATAGGCATAGAATGTATTGCAACAAATGCTCCGGGACTCTTTATGTGGCGGAGGCTATGCAACACAGCCCCAAAGATCTCATTAGCTATTAGGGCACCGCCTCATCAAACACCTTTTAAGGCAAGAGAATGAACAGTATACTTTGATGTTGGGAGCCAGAACGTAAAGGTTCGGCAACAAAAGACGTGAACAATCGGAACCTTACCTCGGGGTTTGACAGTGGCAAGTAATTAAATTGAGGTAAGAAAAACCTCACATAACCGGAGTACACACATGTGAACTATACGCTATCTGAAAAGCCATCCAGACGTTCTATCTGCAGCGGTAACGGATGTATTTAATTCGGGTGATGCCCGAGATGCCCGATACTGGCCTTGATTCAAACAAACAATTGAACAATATCGGCAACTGTCCACAAAAACACATTCCCCCTCTATGGGCAAGTTTTTAGCTACTCATGATGCCCTGTGCTGATTTTCACCTGAATTCAAAGTCTCAAATCCGATAATAAGTTGCATCTGTACGGTACAAATAAACTCGAGGTTTACCTTGCCTAGCACTGATTTCGGGCTTTGACAACAGACGTCCCAGCGTATTGATGCTCTTCTAATGCTCACGTAGCGATATGTACGGAATGGTTCAAACCGATGGCCTAAAATTCAGCAGAGTTGGGAGGAATAGGTCCTAGCTCCGAAAGAAAGAATGGGAGGATCATCTCCCTACTGCGGCCCTTTTCCAGTCGTATTGAGGCTACGTTACCCAATAAGTGTAACTCCCAGTCCAAAACCGTCTCCCAAGCACCGAGGGGACTCACAAAATGCCAGTTGAACATGGGAAAGTACCAGATTTCCATCATTTGAAGCTATTTATGTTCAAATCATGGTCACTCAATATGGCTGACAATTCAAAATGGCTGCTTCCACCTCGGGGATACCGTATGACAGGCAAATGTCCTCAATAACAGGCTTTCTTACATGAACAAAGCTCACGGCACGAGGAAGGCCATCAGCCATCACATTATAGCATCATTTGTTTCAGAGCATGATGCTCCGGCTTTCCATATTAACCGTTCTTTAACATTTTGCTCGTTCGGCTGTGCTATATCCCCATGTAACCATTCTCCTTTGTTTTTCCTCTGCTCTTCCTCTTTGACTGACCCCTTCTGTCTTCAGCTCTCTCCGCTCTTCAACACTGCCTTTTCATTTACGATCAAACAGCTGATCTGTCCGCAGCATTTTCTCGACAGGACGCAGTCAATCGCAGGCGTTGATCATGAGTTCCTTTTATTTTCGACCTTGCTGATCAGCCGTCCAACAGCCACTCAAAAGAGGGTGCCGCTCGCATCCTTCTTCATTCTCCATCCCCATCATCTCTCTCCCCGCCGTACTGAATCGCTCCGTTCATCCAGTCCCGCACCTGCTCCAAGCTTCGAAGCTCAAACCAGCTCAATTGTTTACTTGATGACTCCTTAACACTTGACTTAAGGACCGAGACCTCTCAGCATTTGGCCCAACGGCGCATTATGCCGCGTCAAAATACTAAGCTCAACGTTCAACTCCCAGCAAGATTACTCAACATGTTTGCAAGACTTCTCGAGCTTTAGGTCAACGGCTTAACCTGTCACTTGCCAACAAGTTCATGCGCAAGACTACTGAGAAGTTTGGCACACGGCACGGCCGGCTACTTCAAGACTTCAACAACATCGCTTGAAGCTAGCAAAATTACTCAAGTGCTTCAATTCATTCAAGGATCCACCATCCATTGTTCCGATACAACGCGGTTTATCAAGCTTTTGACAGTTTCGTTGCTTCAGTTATCAGTTATTCGGCTGGCGGTCGCGACACTTTTTGTTACGCGCCACCATCCCGACTTCATTTTGTCACCCAGTCCGTCCTGTCCTCACTCTTCTGCACCCAACTAACCTGGTATCTTTACAGGTTACAGTCAAGGCGGTACAATCTTCCAGTGGTCGGGGCATATTGAGATGCTACCGAGGTTGTCGGTCGGAATCACGGTGTGTCTGTCTGGCTTCGGTTTGTGTAACATATATGTTCACCACGTGGAGGTCCCACCCTCCTGCCAGCAATTTGTCGCAGCCCACAGAGGGGTAAGGAGAGCTAGTACCCATCCAGTAAGATTCCTCCCCTCCTATTTTTCTCTCTCAACCGCGACATCAAACGGTGTGTGGTGACCCCATTGCGAATTCATGGCATTGAGTGTTTCATTTTCGTACCGGCTACTGACACTTATCGAGACTTGACGCGTTCTCCGATTCCGCAAGAATACCCAATGTGTCTCCTGTCAATGGATGCTACCCCCTGAGCCTGCCTATCATCGGGAACCTCCTCTTCTGCGAGCAATATCTTTGTCGAGGGTCAGAACTCGGTCACTCTCTTGCCGTATGGGCTCAATTTTTCATCCACGTATGGTCGTACTCATGCATTTCCAAGTATTTACGGATTGTACCGGACCTCCCTAGGCGACCTTCAGTGGCTCTACGCTTGCAATTAACGTCTCCCCCGACTGAGCTATCCGCACGAGCACCCGACCAGTTCCCCTCGCAGTCGTCCGGAGTCATCGTTCCCAAATTCCAACTTGGTGGTTTCCCGTTCGTAGTACTTGGTCTGCCTTAATTGTTGTTACCGCAATAGCCGGAATCGTCTCACATTCGATTTTTACTGCTGCGCCACCGAACTTCTGAGCGTTGATTTGCGTCAAATCTGCGTTGCGTTTGAGTGCGCACTGCAAACAGCCCGTATACTTTATATTAGTGTATGCCTATCCCTGAAAATCAGTGCGCGGACATACTAGATCTCAGTACACACCCAAAGCCGCCCACTAATTCACTTTTTCGACGTTGTGTAGAGGATTTTTTGTGCGGGTACCCCTTGTACACACCTATTGGAATGTAGTATGTATGTAAATCGTAGTACGGCACTGAATTAAATCAGTTCTTCTGCGAACTTCCCTCTGTCAAGTCTTATTCTTCTATATGCGTAATATTCAAGTTATTCCGCCGAATGGATAACAACAACATGTTCTATCGTCATTTGGGAGCCCGACTCATGAGCGCAAGTTTCCGTGGCACGGAGCCGAATTCGGTGAGAAGCCGTGTTGTAGGCGTGAAATATCCAAGCGCACAGTCGTTCTGATCTTAACATGCTCTAATTGTGGTGCCCCAACAGGTTCTCACGTCCATCTCAGCGCTCTTACTCCTGGGTGGGTTCAATATATCGAGGAACAAGATCAGAAAATATTGAAGTGTCTGTCTGCGAGAGACTACTGTACTATTTCGACCGAGTGTTCGGCCCATGTTACATGTTACCTCAAGTGTTCACTTCTCCAAGTGTTCAGATCGCGTCTCGAACTGTTACGGTCGGCTAAAGTGTTCATTTCTTCCAATCGCCGAAAAACAACCTCCGAGGAGTGCAAGAAGGTGATGGTGACGACCAAAATTTTCGCTTCGACCCCGGAACAGTACGGCTATTGTTAAAAAGATTTTGCTCGTTCTCCAGTTACTTATTCCACTCAGTGTTAACTTGTACCAGCAGCCGATATACCTCAAAGGCTATCAAAAAGAAAATTGGTTGGAGTTGCCCGTTCATTCAATTTGTCACCTACAATAAAACAAGGGATAAATGTCAATTTTTTTTTTAAATATCCCTCATCGTACCGAATTCTACGACTGATAATGAGCCAAGAAACAGCTTTCAAAATCTCTGACTGGATAGGCAAAGACATAACCATGTCCGCCGCGCCGCCATCAGTCCACAGGATGGCAAAGGAAGAATTCACTCTCCTAGAACAACTCGACCTTCTCCCAGTTTACGACTGCGACATCTCTCTCAACGTCGTTTCCGGTCTTATGGCTTCTGGTACCTCGTCGGTTGCGGCGGATTTTGCTGTAGGCGAGAATGGTGGTCTGGTTCGCGCAGGGGATACCGAGAAATCTCATGCCGAAGGCGAAGCTCCACCGTCCGCACCTCTTGGTCATGGCCAGCGGAAGAAAATCGGGACCTCGCGCTACCAGGGGCCCCTGAGGGAGGAGCACTGGTAGGCATTTTCAGTAGTGTTTTTTGAAAAATATGCATGTATTAGAGTTGTTTTGGGCCAGTTTGGGGCTTCAAAAAATTCAGTGTTCATTTGCCTGGTGCTACTATTACAGGTAGCTAAAGTGTTCACTTCACAGGGCTGTATCACACATTACATGAACACTCGGTCGAAATAGTACAGTAGGCGTGAAATGAATCACACTGTGATCTCTGTTTGCATTGGACAAACTCGAAGAGCTGAGCACACATTCCAAGTTACCCAGACGGGATGCTACAGCGTCTCGCCAATCTCTGCTTCTAGCTTTCCAGTGGCCCGGCGCGGGTTTTGCTCACGCGGGTCCCTTGCCCGTATTTTAAATTCAAAACTTAGTTCGATTCGGCTCAACCATCCGTATCAACGCGAGTTCACTTTCTTTTGTCCCACCCAGGATAAAAACAGCTCGGTGGAGCCGGTCCGCAAAACATACCGTTTGCTTCCCTACTTCTCATTCGATTTGAGTTCGAGCCGTCCATGTCCATTGCTTTTTTTATCTTGACCAAACCTGGCAGGAATTAAACGTTAATATTCAGCCATGAAACAAAGCGGTACATTTCGGTGCATTTCAAGTCGGGGTCTCCAAATCGAGTATGGTAGCGGAAGCAATTTCGTAACAAGTCTTTTGCCCAATTTGCAAATTGTTACTGCAGGTCCAGAAAACACTTGAACATAAAGGGAATTTTAATGCTGTAGGAAGGCAAAGAATTGTTTCCCTGGGTCAAAAGTTTGAAAATCCTATTTTTATTTTTTGTCAACCGGATTTCGCGCTTTTCGGCTCGTCCCGGACCTACCGAGTGATCCGGTGGCTGTGCTTCTCTGGCAAAATTTACATCTTTTCACTATAAACTCAAATAAGGTGAAATAAAGTGCTTTGTCGGCAAGAACATCGTTCTGGAGTCGGTTCAGCGTCAGACATACCGTCGTTGATAGAAAATTTTTGAACTTCCAGCTCAGATTTCGGGCTTATTTCTTCCCACGGTACAACCACCCTCGAAATGAAAATTTTGCCTATAAAACATACTTCTTTGGTTCTAAATCTTGAATCCCTGATGAAAACAATCGAAATTCCGGCTTGACATGAAGTTACTTCTGCTACCATATATGTACCGGTTATGTAAATCTTACACCTACGAATTAACCTCCGTGCCTCACCGACTCGATCTAGTTTCTGGTGTTGGGAAAACTTGGACTAAAACTTTGCTCGCCCCAGCCGACAAGCTCAGCGTAGATTTATACAGAACATGAATATAATAACAACGGCCCGGTGGATGGATTCACCTCTGCAATGCATGGATGATCGTCTTTGTTTGCGCGGAAGTCACTCGTTCAATTCGAGTCCGAGCCATTGGCATTGACAGCCACGCCTTTTTTCCCCTTGACCCAAGCTGCTACTAGATAGAAATGAATATAACAGGGCGGTGTATTTCGAGCACAGGAACAAGTGAAGACCGGCTGGGTGGCGTGCGGGCGTCTGCTCAATAGAGTATATGTCACGGTAGAACTCCCCCGTTTGATTCAGGTTGATCAGCCATGCCAAAACGAGCTTGACCTTTTTTGGAGGTAAAGTATGCCGGAGCAGTTACATGTATCATTATAGTAATTTAGAACATTTACGCGCTTTGAACTCTCCAAGGGATTGAATGTGCAGTGTAACATTTTCGGTCGTTTACAAAATCACCCAAGGTCATTTGCTTCCTCACTGCCTCAACTGAGAACCCTACACGTACATTTGAAAATGGAGCGAAGCACGATACAAGAACAGCTCGGTGGCTGGATCTACCTCTGCAATGTATCAATGCTCGTCTTTGTTTGTGCGGAAGTCACCCGTTCGATTCGGGGTGGGGCCTTAAGGTCGTGTCTTTGAGATTTTTTTGACCAAACCTGACAGGGATGATAATTTAACTCTATGAAGAGGGCGGTCAGGTAAATGTACTAGTGAGATCTTACGACGACCCAGTTTCAGACTGTCAAGGAAAGCACTTTCTGCACCAACTGACAACCTCACATGGGGACATTTATGGACATATCTATACAGAAACAGAGCACAATAACAAAGGCTCGGTGGATCCGCCTCTGCAATGCATGCTTGTTGTGCTTATTGTCATTTTCACGGAAGTCGCTCGTTCGATTCGGGTTCGGGCAATCAAACGCGCCCTGATGCGCCATCATTGTGGCTGGGTAATTCCACGTGACATGGCGAATGCCTTTCGATTCTCCCCCAGAGCAATCTCAGACCTCTACTGTTCCTGACGGGCTAAGATCTCAGCGCCCGCTCCTGGCGTCCCATGCGTGCATATCTAGTGACAAGTTAAGCCTTCGCTTCGCTCCGGCACCGGGACATCGTTAGTGAGATAAAATCGTATTGATTTTAAATTTTCTTGTATTTTACAACACACAGTCTGTACACCACCGGCAAAAAAGCCCGGCGCAGGAAGTGTGGAGCGAAGGATCAAACGATAGAGAAATTTTCCTTGAAAAATGCAGAAGGGCTCCGTGGCAGCAAGTTGATTGACACAACGGCACCTGTGAGAATACTGACATTAATTGCATGTACTTCCTGAGTAGATTGTGAAATGGACAGTGGGAGAATGCAAAGAGAGCATTTAGAATAGTTGTTGAACACCAAGTTCTGCCAGAGGCTATAAATATTTCATGAAGTGTTGAATACAAAGGACAAATAGCGACCCTGAGCGGTTGAGAGGGGAAGTTTCGACGCCGTGTAGGACGGAATTGTGATATTAAACAGGCTCGCATCGGCAAAAAGGTAACAAATCATGACACTGACCAGGGAAGAAAGCAGCAGTCTTTTTTAGAACTTCGTGGTTTGGAGTATCTTGAGGCGAAAATAGTGAAAGAATCTGAGTTGGAAGAGAAACCAATTCTTTGTTTTGAGGGATAGCGACAGGTTACCGACAGGAAGGCACCAGAGATCTAGATGATCCAGACATCAGTTGCAACCACTGTGTTAGAACAATAAAAACCAGCAGTAGTCAAAAGGGTGGGGGAGTGGAGGGAGGATCATCAGACAGGACGGGGAATCTGCCCGACTTATGTGAGGAGAAAGCTCGGGTCTGTAACGTGGCCGCAGCTTTCTTGATTGACAAAAATCTGCCGGGGCAGTCTACTGCGTCGAACTGTGTTTGCCTGCGGTTCACATTGCGGATAGGTCAGCTGGCCGATGCTATCCCGATGGGACGGAAAGTTGTTGAATCTCGTCTGAGTTGGTTAGAGAGGCACAGGTGTCCAAATGGGGCATCGAGAAATGCTTGCGACAAACGGGGACGACGGTTGAACACGGGACATGATATGGAAGGAGTTAAAAGTAGAGGATCCACAGAGGAGGAAGGAAAGAGCACCAATATATATGGGGAATAGCACAGCCAAGGAGCCACTTGCTTAAAGAACGGTTAATCTGGATGGCGATTTTTTGCCGCAGCGGTGCGCCCGGGTAAGTCCCGTAACTTGACAGCAAGGTGATGGGCCGTTAACGGTTTATCCGCCTTTCCACCAGTTTGTCCGTTCTGAAAATAGCGCATACCTGCAGGTCTACATACCCACTCGGCTATTGAACACAGAATAGGACCGTATGCTGTAGGATAAATGCGCCTCGCTATCGCCAATGGAAACGGACGTTTTCCGTCCCCCCAAAAACCGATACGATGTCCACCGAGCTGCAAGCACAGAGACCGTTGATTCTTCTGATGCCTCCCACAAGGATGCAAAGCCAGCGATAGTACCGTTACCACCGAGTACAATTTTGACTGACGGAAAGCTGGCGGTCGTCTTTGTCGCCATGTAAGCCCGGTCACCTTTTGTAGAAGCAACACCTTTCTTACTCTGCATGCAAGGATGCTGCCTTTGCTGCTCACCGGGTTGAACCAAACAATCCTGGCTACAGCTCTGCCTCGAATCGCCTCCGTGCGTCCTGATCCTGGCTCGCCGTCGGCTTCCTCGGTAACTTTTTTTAGGACTTTGATTCATTTTCTCTCCAAGGTTGGATAGCCACATCGTTCGTCCTTGGAAAGACCGTGTTTCTTTTATTCTACGGCCAAGCGCTACGGATATTCCCTGCAAAGTTCTTTCTCATGTTCGCAATCGTCCTCTTTGAGATCGGGAGCTTGGTGTGCAGCGTGGCCCAGAATATCCCTCAACTCATTGCAGGCCGAACGGTATCCGGCGTAGGGGCGGCAGGAATTTGTGCGTGTTTCTGTTTCTCATCTTCCCCTGCCGCTGATATCAGCGCAGACATAGGTACGACTCAAATCGTCACAGATTACTCGCCTCCAGGACCGCGCACGGCTTTATGGCCATCTTTGCGCTTTCATCTAATCGGTGGTGGATTAACTGATCATGTCACCTGGGTGCGTTTCAACTCTCTCTCGAAGTAGACCCGTTCTGACACACGCCTGAAGAGATGGTGCTTTAACCGCTTCAACTTATTTGCTTGTCTAACGAAACACCTTAGGTGCTTTTAATTTAAATCTCCCTCTCGGCGGCATCTCCGCTTGCGGAGTTGGATTTCTTCTCAAAGCATCACCCCCTCTGGGGTCCAACAGCACGGACTCACTGCGGGACATCTTCTGGCGGGCTCTACGCCTTGATTTTATCGGCGCAACTCATCGCCGGCGCTGTTACGTGCTTAGTCCTTGCACTACAATGGGGCGGAAGCACCAAGGCTTGAATTGCGTGCAGTGCCTGGAATACAAATGGCCATCTCCATCATTCTGTTCAATCATTGTTGTGAATATATTTGAACATTCACAGATGTTTCACGGAAAAATCTGGGCCTAACACCATCAAACCTGTGTCGTAAATTGTACTTTGGACAGATCTAGTCTCGCGTCTTAAGTACTGAGAAGCAGCAAAATGCGACAGTATGTCCGAGCATTCAAACACATTTTGCACTAGGCACTGTGTAACAGATGGCAGCAAAGCTTGGCCTGATATCCGCAGTCTTGGTGCAAGCCAGAATAAATTCAGTGCTACCGGCTCCTCCTCTTTTCAGGTCCAATCATGTAATTTCTGGCGGTGAGGATGCGGGTATCCAGGTTCCAGGCGGCGGCCAAGCGATAAGGATTGTATCGCCAAGCAGGCACGCTGAATATTACGCTGATCGACGTCCAAGTATGATTACGATCGGCCGTCGAACGTTCCATCTGGCTTGGGGGGGGTAGGTCGGGATTGTCGATTCCTCTATGCTTTTCTAGGATATTTACTCGGTGCCGTCTCGACGGTTTAGAAAACGTCCGTCTTAGCGCCATTATCCCGATCCTCGCTCCAACCAACCCTTGTTTCGATATCATGGTTCCTGGGCGCAATATCATCGTGTTGATTGGACTCCCTTGACGGTCCTCCTGTCTCCGCTGGGCCTGATTCCTGACAGTTCCAACCCCTACTTGGTCGTAGTCGATATACATAAGGAGGGTGACCTCGATGAAGCAATCATCCCGCCACTTCAATATGCCCCCCGAGGCCGACATCGCCGATCAGCAGCCCCAACACGATGCGTCCCCGACGCCGGGTCCATCGAGGCCTCTCACGCCGCTCCAGGCACCTACTCCTTTCAAGGAACTCCCTGCTTCGTCGGCGGCCTCGTTCACCACCACATTGGCTTCCAAGGAGGTCGAACCCGCCGACAAGGAGCTCGAACTCGTCGACAAAGAGGCGACCGGCGCTTGCAAAGACACGCGTCCGTGGTACACCCGCTTTGGTCGCAGCAAATTCTCCAATGCCCCCCGTCCCGAAGTCGTCGTCATGGCTGACGGTCCTGCTCTCGTTTTACCAGAACCCCCCACCGACCACGAGAAATATGTCTACGCCCAAACTCGTCGACTGCCCCTCTACTTCTTTTGCACCATCTCGTTCCTTTCTGTATCTGCTGGAATTTGGCTCTTCGCTATCTCTGCGCCCGAATTCCATTGGTGCGCTCGATTTTCTATTGAATTCCTCTCCTTCATCTGACCATTCCTGTCCAGGTTCATCGTTCTCGCCTTTATTATACAATTTAATTTCATTCTTGCCTACGGTGTCGGGTGAGTCTTCGCGTTTATAACTAAAGCCCTTCTAATATAAGCTTTCCAGATACTCCGGGAGGGACTACAAGCTCGACAACCACAAGAGAGTCGTCAAGGAATACGCCACATCTCCGGGTGATAACCCAGCGTGTGCGTTTCTATCCTCCAGTCGATTCACTCGATCTCTAATCGTTGTTTCAGCGACATCTTACTTCCCTGCTGCGGAGAGCCGCTCGAAATTCTCGCCAACACATATAAGCACATCGCTCGACTTTCGTACACCAACCATCGGGTCCACGTCCTCGACGACGGAGGCCTGGACACCGTCAAGTAGCTCGCGGAGCGATACGGGTTCAACTACATCCGTCGTGAGAATCGGGGCCACCTGAAGAAAGCTGGCAATCTCCGCCACGCTTTCCCCATCACGTCGGGCGAATTCTTCACGATCTTCGACGCCGATTTCTGCCCACGCCCCGACTTCCTCCAGGAGACCCTGCCTCTTCTGCGCGAGAGCCCCGACATTGCCATCCTCCAGACGCCCCAGTTCTTCCGGCCTTGTTCAGAGCAGACCTGGGTGGAGCAAGGCGCTAATACAACGCAAAAGCTCTTCTATCGTGTCAGTCAAGTCAGCCGTGATTATTGGGGCGCCCGTGAGTTTCCTCACCTCATCCTTGCAAACATCGTCTTACATATGGTTAGCTATCTGCGTTGGTAGCAACGCCGTTTATCGCAGACAGGCTTT
Organism: Mycena albidolilacea; assembly: GCA_029282495.1. Lineage (NCBI taxonomy): Eukaryota > Fungi > Basidiomycota > Agaricomycetes > Agaricales > Mycenaceae > Mycena > Mycena albidolilacea. Next base: position 229,013 of record JARIHO010000002.1, read on the forward strand.
GGAGGAGGTCGGCGGCACTGCCGAGATCGGATACTCTGAGGACGTTCACACTGGATTTTACGCCATGACCCGCGGGTGGCGCGTGAAATACATTCCTCTGGCTCTCGCGTGCGGGATTCCCCCGAGAGCCTACTACTCGCAGCAGGTCAGTCATACAGTTCCCACATCGATTCGTTGGCGTTGACTTCCGCTTCCTTCTCTTTCAGATGCGCTGGTGCAGCGGCTCGACCTCGTTGCTTTCCAACGGCGAGTTCTGGAAATCGAAGCTCAATGTTATCCAGAAAATATGCTTCTTCGCCGGGATGCTGTACTACTCCACCTCGGCCCATAGCGCTTCTTCCAACAAACTTTTTGAAGTGATGCACTATGACCATGACAAGTTGAACGATGAGACGAAATCCCGAAGCCGCGCAAGAGGCGAGCGATCATTCACGATCAGACAAACCTCCTTGACGACCCCCAAATCGGGAAGTCCGACATACCTGTAAAACTGTAAAAATTTCAAGACCCCCTATTTTCGCATATAATACATCCCTCTACGTACTCAGAATATTTTATTTCTTATGGGAAGAAAGACGCTACATTTTACTTGCATTTTACATCCATTTTGTGATTTCGATCGGCATGCTTCGGCACGAACGTCGAAAACACAGTGACGTCGCCAAGTTTTGTCTCGGTCCGATTCTCTCCGAAACACTCTTTCCTCAGTGAAAACGATGACGCTCCCCGCCTCCCATTTCACATGTTCCCGATTTTGGCACTATTGTTCGCCTCTTGAAGCCGCGTGTCTGAATCAGCCGCAAGGTAGGACAGCTCAATTCACGACCCGCGGGCGGGGTTTGAAGCTCGCCTGTAGCGGGTACGGGCACGGATGCGGGCTGGAAATCCCGCACTGATACTACCCCGTGTCTAGCAGAAACGTTTAGCGCTAGCATGCTAGAACGATAGCGGACCGAGTTACGAAGGATGCGCTGACACAGCGCTGACATGTTCTCGGTTCGGCTCGCACAGACACGCGTCGCGGCATTTTGTATGGAGCAGTGCACCCCCATGCTTCATAACCCACAGGTATCGCCATCTTTGCGTTAACTTTACGATGATTTCGCTCCTTTTCCTTCCGCTATACGTTCTCCTTTGTCCAGATTTTACCGCGGCAGACTCGCCGACCGTTGCGTTGGCCTATGGAACTTTTCAAGGTTTCGCCAGGGGGAGTGTAACGCAATTCCTGGGTGTGCCTTTTGGTCAAGCGTGTGTGCCCGGCCTTGAGATTTTCTTTCATACATTTGGGCTGATTGAGCGATTGCCAAGTGCACGGTTTTCGGTCCCTCAGGAACCCGCACTGCTGCATGGGTTGCAGAACGCCACCAGCTTCGGACCCGCATGTCCTCAACAGGCATTGGATATTCCGTCCGGTTTCCCGGTTGCTTCCAATACATATCCGTCTATATCTGAAGATTGTGGGTTTATTCGATTCGTGTATTTCTCCATCTTTGTTAAGTTTTAAGGCCTCACACTCGATGTGTTCAAGCCTACGGTCGAGAACCCGAAGGTTAAGCTTCCTGTCTTTGTGGTACGTGCCATACTCGTGCTCGTTTACGGTGCTCAACATAAAAATTGTCTCAGTGGATCTACGGCGGTACATTCTTTCTGGCAAAAATTAAACCTTGATTGAATTCCATCAGGCGGCTTTCAGGTGGGAAATAGTCGCGATTATGATCTTCCGCCCGTTGTAGAGCGATCTATCTCCCGTGGAGAACCAATCATCGTCGTAACCCCGAATTATCGGGTGAGCGGTGAATAAATTCTCCTCAGATTACTTCTTGCCCCTCATCTTCTTTAAGCGTTCGGATTTCTTGCCGGAAAAGAGGCGGGCGCAGCAGGAATAAGTAATCTGGGCCTAAGAGACCGTGCGCGCTCCTGTACTACTCACTAACTGATCTGATTAAATATTCTGCAGAGATCTTCGCCCTCAAATGGGTTCAAAAGCATATATCTGCTTTCGGTGGCGATCCCGCTCGGGTGGTCATGTATGTCATCATGCATACGGTATTTCACAGGTAAACAATCGCTAACGAATTTCTCAAGCGGCGGCGTCAGCGCAGGCTCAATATCGACTTCCTTCCTCTTTCTAAACAACAAACAAAATTCAAACACCTTGTTCCAAGGAGCATTTTTGGTGAGAACAGTGCACACCACTGGTCAAGGCCCCCTCTGATTTGTTTCTAATTGATCATCCGCAGCAATCTGGGCCCGCAATCCATGTTTCTCAGCTCTCCGATGGCCAATCGGACTACGATGGGCTGGTAGCCGCCAACAATTGTAGGGCCGCCCGCAACACCTTGCACTGCCTCCGCCACGCACCGTTCGATACCTTCATGGCCTCTGTAAACAACACTCCGAATTTCCTTTCGTATCGCAGCCTCAATATAGTGTGGGGGCCCCGCATCGACGGAGACGTTGTCCAGCACGATCCATGGGTCTCGCTCTCAGGAGGGTTGTACGCAAAGGTAACCACTTTGGCGCTTTCTTTGCGACATTTCTGTATAACATGCATAGGTACCCGTCCTGGCGGGAATGTGTGACGATGAGGGAACGTACGCGTCAAATCAAATTAATTGCCGCAATGCTGACTTGTTCTCTAGCCTATTCTCCTTGTCGACCTTGAACATAACGTATGTCCATCATTTTTGAATTACGACACTTACCGGACGCCTCCTCAGGACGGATGGCGAGTTTCTGGATTACGTTCACTTCAAGTGAGCGGGCAGGCATAGTTTAAGTTTGGGGCATTGACATTGGAATAAAATAGTTACCTTCCAGAGACGTCTCAGGATCAAATGGCCCAGCTCGCACGCCTATATCCCGACGATCCGACACAGGTGAGTGAAATTTCGTGCCACACACCAACCATGGCATCAATTCTATACAGGGCTCTCCATTCGACACAGGGACCGATAACCAGCTCACGTACGTCCAGACGGTTGTGCCAAAGCCCCCCCATGGCTTATTGGGATGTCTGTAGACCAGAATACAAACGGCTTGCCGCGTTTCAGGGGGATCTGGTGATAACTTCTCCCCGCAGATTCTTGTTGGAGAAGATATCCTCGACTCAGGATGCGTGGGGCTGGTGTAAGCTATTGTTCCCCAGATCTTTTTTATCGCTGAACATGCACTCATTCTATCGCAAGTGAACAAAATGGGGAAGAGCGCCAAAGGACCACTCGGCGCATCCCACGCGAGTGATACACCCATCTGGTTCACGCTCGCGGTGCCTGAAGGCATCGATTCCCTGCGTAAGCTGCTCGCCCGATATATATCCATTGAAAATCTCACAAACGGTATGCATTCCTTTACAGTCAATTTCATCAACACACTGGATCCCAACCGGCCTGCTAAGGATTCGACGAGCAACGTATCCATTCCGTGGCCGAAGTGGAACACGCCCTCTGCGGCGGGGCCATCGTCCTTGCTGACCTTTTGGGATACTGGGATCAATGTTACTGCAGACGAATTCCGGTCAGAGGCTGTAGGGATCTTGAATGATTTGCGTTTGAGCGAACCTTAGTTATATTAGTTAGAAGACGGACCATTTTATTCCGAAACAGTCCTTAGATAAATACACGAGCCGGTTGTTTTTCAATCAGCGTTTTCAAATTTCCGCCCGCCTCTCTTTCAGATAAAAAGGCAGTGGATGCGTGGAGAGTTCACTTTTTGGCTGGCAAAAGTGGCTTGTGCCTGCGCCAAGTCGGGCGGGGGCGTGGATCCGGATTTGGCTGGCATCACCCGCCCACGCCCGGCAAAATGGCTTGAAGCCATTTTGTCGGCTTGGCAAGCCATTCTGCCGGCTTGGCATCAGCCAAAATAGGAATGTGGCTTGCGTTTCCCGCACGTCCTGTAGGTCCTCGGTGCTGGAGCTGCTATGGTACATGCACTCCTATGTGTCACCAGAAGGACCATAGCACAACAACTTTCTAGCCTCTAGTACAGACCAGAAACAGACGACGAACAAGTAAGTATCTGTATAGTATATACTGTACTTTTTCGTTCAAATCGGTAGTCACGCGTCACGCACCGTCCTGTCGATCACGAACTTTGGTCGATGTCACACATCACTCGGGCCTCCGTTGAATCTCCAGGCGGTCACACAGGTCCCCAAACTGCCCAAAAAGTGCCAAAAAGACGAAATGTTCTGTTCAAATGTCGAAATTTTCAAAGTGTCATGCAAAAATTCGGTGGCTGTTGAAATGTCGAATAGGTAAAATGGGTCACGCGTCACACCCCCTGTCGATTTGAACGAAAAAGTACAGCATGGTCTGTTAGTAATCATGACCCCATTAGGAAGACATGGACTGATTTTTGAACATCACGTCGGGGTGCATACTTTGCAGCGATAAATAGAGCATATGCGGTGGAGCCACACAGCGCCACCAGGTGGCTTATCCGGCATGCGGTACCGGGTGGCTATGTCGGCTGGTGCCTGCTCGGGCGGCATGGGAACAACTTATTGTTGGGCTTCTACAAGCACTATGCATATGCAGATGTGTGTCCATACACATATAAGTGTTGGAAACTACTACTACTACAAGCCATATCATTGATATTTTTATCCTATTCATCAGAGATAGCTTTTAAAAGGGCAGTAAAATGAAGGCAGAACTTGAGAATGGCCCTCTGTGCAGGTAGAGAAAGCAGTATGATATTAGGCACTCAACAGTGTACTCCGTAACAGGTAGCCACCTGAACAGCTATCAAATGATGTAGCCACCCAGAACATCGGTTGAGCCACCCGGTGGCACCGGGTGGCTCCACCGCATACACTCTAATCTAGAAATATTTGGAGCCATAGAAAACTCGAAAATAGTCAGGGTCTTCACTCATCTCTAAGCAGCTCATTGAGTGCTTGCGACAATATGCGATCAACTTGCCAAGGCAAAATTTTTGATCAAATTTCAGGCTGATCTCATATTGAGGTATTGGCCCCCCGTATGGCTTGACTGTTGCAGTAAGAAATGATTATATATGCCTCCTGTATGCACATGAATATTCTCTGATTTATTCAGCGCCTTTCGGCTGTGGTACAAATGAAAGAACGCCTGGTGGCACAGCCATGAATTGCGTAATCAGTCAATGTCTTCCCAAGGGGGTCGTGATTGCTATGAGACTAACAACTTTCATGAAATTTATCTATTCCCAGCAATACCTGTATTCATTGCCACCAATGATGAACTCATAGGGCTGCATGCCATGCCCGCCGCACCAGTTCTATGGGTCCCATACAATGGGTGGCCGATCTGTTCTGTCGGGAATTCTGGAAGTTTTTCGACAGGAAGTATTTTCAAGATGATGGCCGTCAAAATACCCCAATTGATCGAGAAGGGCGTGTCGGAAAGTAGATGAAAGGAACACTGTTCAAGGATACTCTAGAAATTTGCCTTTTCGATGTTCTTTGAGGCTGATTGAGTCTCTGAATTTTTTCAGTGAAATCGTGGCAGCAGCGTGTTCCTTTTTTGTCAGTCTCAGCTTCATAGAACCAGCGCCGAGCGGAATAGGGTTTCGAGGTGGATGCAGATATTAAAGCTGGATATACAGGAGTGGATAGTGGTGCAGGGAAATCAAGGGTTTTTCTTGAATGTGACAAGCAAAGAACACAAGGTAGAACTTGTTTGGCAGCAATGCAGTCCAAGGTGGAGGTATCGAGAGGGAGATTGTGATAGTGTTTGTTGAAGAAAGTGATATAGCAGTGTGATTCCATGATGAATTGTGCCTTGATGACATCAATACCCTCTGTGTCTTTTCATTTGTCCATCGAAGAGCCCGAGGCTTAGGGCTTGTCACCATACATACTGTATACGGTATGGAGAGTGGGATCCTCGCACAGTATGGATACAGCTACAGTACAGCAATTTCATGAAATTCCATCTGTAATACAGTACAAGCTACAATTTTGTCCAGTTCCCAGCTGTGACATGGCAGGAATCACCTCGGCTGGCTGCAGTAAGTCTTGCCTTGCCATCAGCAAAGCCATCTTGAGGGTCAGGGCTGCCCACAGCACCCAGAAAGTTAGTGTCCCATGCTGATTCGTGACTTAGATTACCTATTATAGTAATGATTGACGTGGGAAATCTCGCTTAAACCTACAGCGTATTCTGGCTGTAACACCGTATATGGTACGGACTATCCAGAGGGCTTACAGACGTGAAAATCTGTTCCGTAACCGTAGGCCTACGGCTGCGATGACAAGCCCTATCGAGGCTCTGGCAAATGGCTGCTGTATCCTTGCCCGGGGTCAGGGTTGCTGGGAGATCTGCAATAGTAATGTTGGGTGGAAGACGACCACGGAGGACAAGACCGATGATTCCGAAATCGACACAAAAGCCTATGTCCCCTAAGTTTACCCATAAGTTTATGAGATGAACTTCATCCACACTGGGGGCAACCAGCGAGGCCATGTGAACACCAAGTGTGTTACACACATGTGGCTCGCAGTTGGAACAAAGCCCACAAAGGTGCCTTTAACAAGCAAAGGGGGGCTTTGTTGCATGCTTTATTCCCCTGCACAGGAGAACAAAGCATGCAACAAAGCCGCCCTTAGTCTGGTAAAGGCGGCTTTGTAGCCTTTCTTCCATATGAGAACCACATGCATGTAATGCATGTGGTGTTCACATGCGTCGTTGGCTGCCCCCGGTGCCACCACGGTGTAAATGACATCAGCTCGGAAAGTCAGTGACTCCGATATCTTTTGCAGGTCTTGATCTCATCTCTGAGGCGTACACCACTTTGGCGTACATCGGCCAAGGATTCGCGAGAGTAAGCAAATGCAGAAAAACCAGAAGAATCTCCTTCAAGACAGTGGAACATAATCCTGCGCAACGCCCACGAAATCGGCAATCTATACCAACAACTGTTGATACCGATACGGACCTCGTGTTCATGTCTCCTGGTATACTGTTGAAATGTGGATCACAATGTCTGTTTACTAAAGTAATCAAGTCCTTGAATAACAGCTCATTCCAGAAAGGTACCATGACAAACCTAGACCGGATCCGATGCTGCATATCAGATGAATTCAGGTTCATGCTGTCTGACAAGGCAATATGGACATCAATTAGATCGGCAAACATACACCGACTATCTCTTAACTTCCTGTGGAAATGCATCCACAACATATTCCGAGTGGGTTCATTTTGGGAACACATCCCAAACCTTGAGATCATTGGCCAATGCCTGAACTGCCGAGTGACAGAATCACTTGAACAGATTCTGCTCAAATGTGATATGCCTGGTCAACAACAGATCTGGAACCTCACTAAGAAGCTTTGGAATGTGAGGTTTTCTTATTGGCCAAAACTTGATTGGGGACTGCTTATTGGATGTGGTCTTGCCAGATTTACAGCTCTTTGCGGAACTTAGGGTGCAGCCTATTTTTTTTTTTTTCAATGAACTTTGCATTGGATGGCTCTCCTAAGATCAATTCTCAACTGTTTTCCCTGAGAATATTCTGATTATGTTGGCATTGAAAGTCTGAAGGGCATGGCCTCTTCGGATTTTTTGATGGCCAATCAAATTGCTTGATTGGGAAAATATCTGTGTTTTGAGTAGGATGGCTGTAACATTAGTTATCATTGTTCGATTGGCCTAGTTTTTTGATATGATGTACTCACAGATGTACCGGAGGGCAGCAAATACTGGCTTTTTTTATATGACCTGTATTTGGCTCAAGAGTTTGAAAAGATAATACGGTGTTGTTGTAATATAGACTGCATCTGATGTATGGGCCACATTGAAAATGCCGGTATCTTGTGCCCTCTGGTACATGTATGAGTCCATTGTATCAGAAAATTAGGCCAACCGAACAATGATAGGTAATGTTACAGCCATCCTACTCAAAACACAGATATTTTCCCAATCAAGCAATTTGATTGGCCATCAAAAAATCCGAAGAGGCCATGCCCTCCAGAATTTCAATGCCAACATAATGAGCCTATTCTCAGGGAAAACGGTAGAGAATCGATCTCAGGAGAGCCATCTAATGCAAAGTTCATTGAAAAAAAAAAAAAACAGGCCGCACCCTAAGTTCCGCAAAGAGCTGTAAGACACGCAATGGGTCCTTGACCCATGTCAAGAATAGATTCTTTACAATTCTAGTCTCAACTGCAATGCAACTTATATGGAATCTCCGAAATGAGAGAGTACTTGAAACACACAGAGCAACTTCAGATTCAGAGATCCACAACAGGTGGACAGCCATAATCAAGTCAGCTCTGAAACGAGACATTCTTCTCACAGACCGAATTCAGTTTGGAACTCTTGCAATTAAAAAGCAAGTGGTCCTAAATACATGGAGTGGTGTGCTCTTGGATGAGGATTCCCTACCGGACGATTGGACAAGATCAAAGGGGGTTTTAGTGGGTATACGGCCCTTAACTGGAAAAAAACGGAGTAGGATAAAACAAAGCCAGAGTCCCACACAAAGGCTTGAAACCTGTGCATAACGGCATTTCCTCCTGGACACCTTCCCGGCTTTACTGGCTAATTACCAGTTCAACCAGCGGATGCTCTTGGAATGCAGTGCAGACTGAGCCGCATTATTCAAACGCTCCAAAAAAAAAAAAAAGCGAACGCGGAAATGGCGAGCCGGGTTAGTTCCAAGACCTTGATAACCCCATTGGTGCCCAAATTTGAAGGGGAATTAACCGCACTCACGATGTTGGCGGCTAAACCCTTCGTCGGGGTGACAACTATCCCAACCGGATTCGAGCGCGTCGGCAATCCAGCAGGATAGAGCACAGGGTTCTTGTTGTATTCCGTTAATAGGGGAAGTCAGAGTGGACAGAACTCAGGCGAAACTGACGCGAAACTTGCATGGAAACTAATTCGATTCTAATCCGAGTTTCGCTCAAGAATCGGCTCACACTTTGACCGCACCGAATCTACCCTGTGATTCACTTTCGATTCTGTGTTCGATTCTCGTTGATCAAAGTGGGAGAAGCGAGTTTCGAGAATCGATTCTTGATCGATTCTGTCGAGTTCCTCCTCCGGAGGAGGAACTGCGAAACTGTTTCGAAACTGAGAACATCGATTCTTGCTCGAAACTCGGCTCAGAATCGAATCAGTTCCGCAGCGATTTTCGCACCAGTTTCGCCTCAGTTCCGTCCACTCTGACTTCCCCTAAATAGAATGGGACTGAGAAGGCAGCTGATTTCCCATCCCCAGTTGCGGTGCAGCAGAGAATGTCGTCGCCACCGAGTCTCGCAGAAGCAAGGTCTTCTTGGACACCGCGGAGACCATCTTTCCATGCCGGTATGAGCTTCTTCATCCGTCGCAACCAAGCTCACTAATAGCTATCAAACCTGGTCCAAACACCTCGATACGCCGAAGGCCGAATCCAGGCAAAGTTTATTGCCCCCGCTGGTTGGTTCCTCTTTATCAGCATCTGTTTTGGCTTTATTCATGGGAGTAAGCACTCGTTGTCTGCATCCCTGGTGCCCTCAGAGACTCGAGGGCAATATCAAGCACAAAAACGTTCGTAACTGTTCTGATGTACTCGGGATGCCTAACGGATCGTACTTCGCCATTTCCCGTTTCGTGAAACGCGTTTTTCGTATTTTACCGAGGAACAGCTAGTACTGGGTAGTCAATGCCTGCATTATCCTATGTCCTCCGCAGGAATAATTATACCCCAGTCCACTTGATGTCGATCACCTCGGAACCCATGTCTTCAGGAAACCTATCCTCCGGGCGCCGGCGTGTGTGCACCGCCGGGATGCATGTAATTGGAGCTGATTTTTGGTGCCATTCTCCGTATCCCATGCCAACGCGCACGAAGATGAGGGTTGGTATAATGTTCTGTCGGTTGTGAAGAATCTTATGTGGACGAAACATATCCTTACTTACGATCATATGGTCCAGCAACCCATCACATATGCCCTGAAAAATCTCTGCCTAGTATACACCTTAGATCAATTTTTTCAATATGGTGTTCTACACTGACGAAATATGACTGTGAAACAAGCGATCGGGACACGATTTCCAGGAGAATTACCGACCAATACAAGGCTCCGGACTCGACTCTGCGGTGTAAAAATTGATTTGAGCATTTCAATGTGTCTCTCGGCCGCATGATGGACTGACATCATAGCAATAACTGCGTGATAGCGTTTACGCAAGGCGCACCGGTTCCGTGCTTCTCGGCTCATATACCATATCCGCCCCGCTGGAAAGAGTGCATGATTCAAGACATTCACCCGCAGAAGAGCTCAACAAACCTGTGAGACACATCAAAATGAGATTTGTGGCCCCGGCGAGAGCAAAGGGCGCCTTTAAGTCGCTAAAAGGAAGCTTGTCGAAAAAATATCTCGATACGGTCCCGAGGGATCCCACCACTGTAATTTCATAAGCGAGGAGCTTCGCACATCTTTGCGATAACTCACCGCAAGTAGCAAGAATAAGAATTCCAGGGACTATGAGTACGATCCGCCGTGACCCCCAGATGATGTAACAACGGTATGACTGTACAGGGATTTGTTCAGGAGACCGAAGAAGGAAATAAACGTACCAGGAGCACATCGGTCAGTAGGCTTTGAACAATGTCAAATCGCTGGAAAGTATAGGCACGTGTGACTCACTTGTTAACTACGACACGAAACATCGATGCGGCGGCGAGATTATTGTATAAACGAATTGACCGCTCTAGCCGCTCTAGGTCCGCAGCGTCGCACTCGATTTGGGCTTCGAAGAGAGCGAGGGAAACCGTCATTTGAACCACAGTGAACAGCATGCCACTGGTCCCCAAGAGGAACATTGTCGACGATGTCACCAGCATGAAACGTCGTCCGCGCGAGTTCCGATGGATGAGTGTGTAGATGGAGAAGAGGAAGAGTACGACGTATATGGCTATGGCTCGTCAGAATTAGATGACAACAGGACAGGGCGCCATTGACTATACAGAACTAGGACAGTCTGTAATGGGAATCAATGGTCAAATGAGAGAACAGGGATCCATAGAGGGTGAACTCACGCAAGTTTTTGAGACGTCATATTCGATGGAGGTCCATGCTTGGTGCAGAAACGCGGCCTGGATGACATAGCTCATAGGATGAAGGCAACTCAGACTCGGGATCATGCTAACGTATGAGTCTACTCTTTTCTGCGGTGGGAAATATCCCTGGACGACGGCTTAAATTAGGATGACAGCTTGTCAGATTTCCGTATAGACTGCTTGTATCATACAAAATTAGCACTCGAGCGAATATACCTCCCCTCCCCCTCTAAATACTGTCCGGGAAGGTATGAAGGGCACATTCCGACGGGAGCGAGGAACGTGCATTTATTTGGAGATAAGCGAACTTGAATGAGAGAAAGAAGTCATTCGGCGTTTAACTGGGAACAACGGTGTTTGGAATCACAGAACACCGCTTGGTCCGCCACCAACCGAGTTGCAACGCACCTTCCGAGTTCATTGTGCGATTTCAGGCTGTCCGCTCCTCTGGTTTAACTGAAAGATACTGTTCGTGGTACATCGTCTGCGAAGTCCTAGAATTCAGCCGGTAATAGGACTTCTCGCAATTGATGTCCGTCACAATCCCGCATCAATCAACCGTGGGCGGCTTTACATCAAGTTCGAGGGGCTCGCCATTGCTGTTGGTCGTGAGACTCGTTGACGATCATGAGTGATTAGATGGACGGATTCCGGTATCTAAGCAACGAGTTCCAATCGCTCAGTAGTAGTAGTAGTAGTAGTAGTAGTAGTAGTAATTTTATACATAGCATGGTCCAAACACTGAACACTGATATCAGCTCGGCAGATTAATCTTGGCCCTAAATCGTCGTGAGGCCTGATTGAATCCTGGCCCCAATTTTTTGGGGCCGCTATTTTCTCAATTAATCTTGTGATTATTCCTGTAGTAGTACAAGCTGTATGTATGTAGGATTAATCTAGACACCCCAAACGGCCCCGCCATTAAATATCGAACACCCCGATTACCTGCACCTTAGTATGGGGGATGATATATCACTGACCTTATAACATGCGAGCTTGCGAGCACACAAATTGTTATAGCGTCTGTCTACGAGAGACTACACTGACCTCCAATCGTCGGAAAGCCGTGATATATCAAAGCCACTCAGTTAGAGGACATCTTGATATATCATATACACTGAGCTTTTGGGCTATCAATAAATTAAATTTATACTGCTGTCGCTGTGCTCTCCACTGCGGCGAGGAATATCCGCATTTTGATGGCATTGACAAAGATCTTCTCGACGTCGCGATCAAATGCGATCAAATGTCGTTGACGTCGCCGGCGACGATGAGGACAAAATGGACTTCAAAATAGCCAGAAATTTTCGAAAAAATTGTAGTGTATATGGAGTGTGTAGGTAGAATACATTTGAGATGGCAAGTAAGCAAAATAAGCATATCTCGGGACATGTGGTTTTGAATGAAATCGCGCCACATAAATTTATGTGTTTTTGCACCGCCAGAACATATGCTGCAGCAATGCAGCGGGCCGTAGTTGACCTGTTCGTGATACTGTAGGAAAGCATCGCACTGCCCGTGCACCCGAGCACCGTAGGGGCCGCGCCCGGTTCCAGCGCCGCCACGTTGCCCCACCGCTGGCATTATGTTCGGGTGGATCCCCTCACGTGTCGCCGCATAGCGCATCGCATCGCGTGTCTCACACTGCGCACCCGTGCCGTCACTGTACATCCATCAAGCTCCCCAATCACCCCCTCCTTCCCGCCTGCCCCGGGGTCGGGCTGCAGTTGAGGGAGATGGTGGCACTATTCTGGCACTTGTATGTCGCTCTGCACATCCGCCTCCCCCCTGCGCCGCTTGCCACATCCAACCGCGGCACCATTGCAAGCGCCGCGGGTGGTGGTGCTCGCTGCACTTATTCTCTCCCTCCTACAGCTGAGGGCGGCGATAGCGAAGGCATTTCTGCGCTCGCGCGTCGTGCCACACATCCCTAGCCGCCACAAGAGTCGGAACCTGGGCTGCACAGATGCAAATCGGGAGAGCGGCCGCACGCCTGCGCCGCTCGCCACACTGTTCCAACGCTGCCGTGTTCCAGCGCCCCGGTATGGCGCTCTTCCGCACTGGCCCACCAGGTGTGCTACTCATCCCCGTGGGCAACGAGCAGCTGCAATCGCACCACCGTTCCGACCTCGAGCGGTGCTCGCGCCATGGGCTGGTAGCCGCCAACAACTGTAGGGCCGCCCGCAACACCTTGCACTGCCTCCGCCACGCACCGTTCGATACCTTCATGGCCTCTGTAAACAACACTTCGAACTTCCTTTCGTATCGCAGCCTCAATATAGTGTGGGGGCCCCGCATCGACGGGGACGTTGTCCAGCGCGATCCGTGGGTCTCGCTCTCAGAAGGGTTGTACGCAAAGGTAACCACTTTGGCGCTTTCTTTGCGACATTTCCGTATAACATGCATAGGTGCCCGTCCTGGCGGGAATGTGTGACGACGAGGGAACGTACGCGTCAAATCAAATTAATTGCCGCAATGCTGACTTGTTCTCTAGCTTATTCTCCTTGTCGACCTTGAACATAACGTATGTCCATCATTTTTGAATTACGACACTTACCGGACGCCTCCTCAGGACGGATGGCGAGTTTCTGGATTACGTTCATTTCAAGTGAGCGGCAGGCATAGTTTAAGTTTGGGGCATTGACATTGGAATAAAATAGTTACCTCCTAGAGACGTCTCAGGATCATATGGCCCAGCTCGCACGCATATTAGTGCTGTCCAAAATATGATATTGATATGATTTTGGCGTATCATATTATATGGATATCATATCACACCCCAAGGCTCCATATCGTATCTGTATTATATTATCTTTGTATGTATTAATACATATCATAATATATTATTGATATATCAATTAATATTCATGGATGGTCAGCACCTCTGTCCAACGGGAGAAATCCCGCCAATGTACATGTCAATTTTATCTTTTCCTGCAAACAAAGATACTTACATTCTTCTTCTTCATCTCGGCACTTCCCTTGACGGCCATCGCAAAACTTCCGCAGGTTTGGATGAGATAGGAGCGGTCAACATAATAGCTAAATACTTCTGAATCGTTTACGTCAACAGTTCACGCGCTTTTTGCACAACTTCGAGATCCCAAACTTTGGTCTCAAAGAACGTCAAACAGATAGTGGGATGGAGTACTGACATACAGCATGAGCAAACAAATTTTAAAAGAAGCCAGAAATGCGAACTGGAAGCAGGCAACAGATAGTCACTAATCAGAGCCATGCAAACATAGTGTTTCGCCTTTTTCGATTTGGGGCTCCTCAAATTTGTGTTCATCAGCCAGGCTGGTGAGTCTAGTCTGCATTAATTTATAGAGTGGTAGAATCTTACAGATGGCAAGAACACTCTTTCCTGAGAGTTCTAAGGTTACGGCTTGTAGAACCTGGGTATTTGCGTACAACACAAAGTCAGAATATTATTTGAATAGGATCCAATACGAACCTCAAGGGCATCCATTAACTTGTTGATGAACTCCTATTCGGAAGAGTGCATTTCCCATTTATTCTTTGTTGCAAGCACTACGGCTTTGGCCTTCCAACTTGACATGATATGAAATAATACAGATAATATGGGCCTTCCATATCATATTAATATTCATATCATATCATATTATATTACTGGGTATTATTTCCTTGAATCTACCTCCTCTCCGTATCATATCCGTATTAATACTAATATATTAATAATATATTATCTCGTATTATATTAATGGACAGCACTAACGCATATATCCCGACGATCCGACACAGGTGAGTGAAACTGCGTGCCACACACCAACCATGGCATCAACTCTATGCAGGGCTCTCCATTCGACACAGGGACCGATAACCAGCTCACGTATGTCCAGACGGTTGTCAATGTGCCAAAACCCCCCCATGGCTTACTGGTATGTCTGTAGACCAGAATACAAACGGCTTGCCGCGTTTCAGGGGATCTGGTGATAACTTCTCCCCGCAGATTCTCGTTGGAAAAGATCTCCTCGACCCAGGATGCGTGGGGCTGGTGTAAGCTATTCTTTCCCAGATCTTTTTTATCGCTGAACATGCACTCATTCTATCGCAAGTGAACAAAGTGGGGAAGAACGCTAACGGACCACTCGGCGCATCCCACGCGAGCGATACACCCATCTGGTTCACGCTCGCGGTGCCTGAAGGCATCGATTCCCTGCGTAAGCTGCTCGCCCGATATATATCCGTTGAAAATCTCACAAACCGTGTGCATTCCTTTACAGTCAATTTCATCAACACACTGGACCCCAACCGGCCTGCTAATGATTCGACGAGCAACGTATCCATTCCTTGGCCGAAGTGGAACACGCCCTCTGCGGCGGGGCCGTCGTCCTCGCTGACCTTTTGGGATACCGGGATCAATGTTACTGCAGACGAATTCCGGTCAGAGGCTGTAGGGTTCTTGAATGATTTGCGTTTGAGCGAAGTTCAGTTAGCTGGAGGTTAGAAGATGGACCATTTTACACCGAAACAGTCCTTAGATAAATACACGAGCCGGTTGTTTTTCAATCAGCGTTTTCAAATTTCTGCCCGCCTCTCTTTCAGATAAAAAGGCAGCGTGTATAGAAACATGGTACGAACACCTCTCTTTCATTACTGCGGTTTATCTAAGGTTATTTACAGGCCAGCAAGTTTCTTTGGCCTGATCACACGTTCAGCACTGTAAGATCATGGACTGGAGAGGTTCAACAAACCATCGTTCAATGCTTAGCAAACGTCGGCAATAGGCGCAACTGCCGGGCAGCTTGCATCCGGGCCAAAGCCCGCGCCGGTGTCGTACTGGTAAATCTTAGTGAACATTCAACCGAGGTAAAAAAGTTAACGCACAGTGTAGAAGCATTTGATTGAAGGCCAGGTTGCGTCGGGGGAGTACCTACAGAGGTGAGATTAATAATCAACATTGAGGAAAGGCTCATTGGGATGTGAACATACCCGCAGAAACGAGGCGTGCCGCGTGTTCCACCACTCGCAGCGACGAGTGCGTTGCCCAGAAGATCGGTGGCCGGGCAGTTCGGGCAGTTCGTGGCTGCGACGGCAAGGGCAAGAGCAAATACGGTGAGGACGCGGGAGAACATGTTTTCGCTGAGAACAGTGAGGTACACCTTGCGCATTCTTCTCCCTTTGTATAGGGCAGTGCGATGCCCAGGGCCAATCGGTGATCCAGAGTATGAATCTTGGCCAGTGGAGCTGGGCGCTACGGGCGCGTGTGCATGTGGTTGAAACACGAAAGCGAAGATCCTGCCGTGGAACCTGGTTGTCCTAAAATTAAGTGTTCAGACGTCGTGCCGTACGGGATTTGAAATTTGTGAATATGATCAGGAGATGCCGGGGGGTGACTTCGTGGGGAGGTGAATTGAGACCCTGGGAACGCTAGGTGAAAAAGTATGCCGATGTCTACATGCATCCTCCAGAGCCTCCGAGCTGAATGAGGCACCTTGGTTCCAAGCCCGAGATAGAACTAACGTTCAAGACATTGTAGATTGATGATATAACCTGCCTTGGTTCCTCTTGGCTCCCGTGCCTGATTTAGGCGCTGGGCACAAAAAATGGAGCCGACATTGAGTGCAAGATGTTTCAGGTTCCCGTCCGTTTCCGTTCGTGAGAATATATCACTGTTCCCGACGTCGACGGATGATTCTGAAGAGCTGGAGGACCCAGGAACGCCAGTTGCTTATCAATCCACGGAACCGGGTAGATCTATTCAAGTTTACATTTGTGGAACCCGGGGTGAAAACAGAAAGGACCACGTTTTAAGGCCCCATTCCCAACAGGAGCCTATTTGCAACCCTCCACCATCCAGTGGAACTTACTTAGATCGTGTATGGAAACGGAGGCAAGTTTACCCGTGGCTGTCAGAGGACCATCATCCGACGTGTGTGAGACGGTCTCTTATGCCCACTCATGATAAGGAATCTAACCGGAACGTGAACCGTGCAATGCAATGAGAAAAAAATCGTTTCGGGTTGGAAATTCAACGGTTGAGAACACGACGTACAGTACGTCACAAAGCAATGTCACAAAGCAATGACATATTGCTTTGAAAAATGCCTGTTATTAAAAGTAGGTGATTCAAACGAGGGACGGTGAGCCATCAGAAACGCAAGTAGCCTAATACAATATAAAATAAATCGAAATTCCAGACCTCTTCAACAGCGCTGGTTCGGCTTCTTATGGCCCAGAACCTTGCCCCTACTTGGCCCTTCGGCCTAAGGGCCGCGGAAGAACGTGCAAAGAAAAATTTGATGGGCTAAGAATCGTAATTCCCGTAATCTGAGGGCGGTTTTTCTGGGGGAACTATTCAGTGCTTTTGCGGACATGCAAGGACGGATGACCGAACTCTCCAATACCGAGTTCCTCTAGGCTATCATTTACCCTAGATCAACAATCGCGCTAGTGGCCAAATTCATGTTCGAAGTCCTTGAGGTATTTTATTCGGTCCCCGTATTTCGGTTGGATGCTTGAATGGTGTTTCGGTTTGTGAAGCTATTTTTTTTTTTGCTCTTTTGTATTCTTATAGCTCTGCCGCGGCGAGCAAGATTCCAAGAATCGGCTGCGACCGTGAGCTCGGCTGCGAGAATGCAGAAGAATCCAGGGACGATGATGTGGCTTTAGTAGTGCGTGTACATCGGGATAATTCCTAGGACCGGCGTTCCTAAGCGGGACCGTGTAATACTACCTACCTACCTCCTCGCATTAGGTCGACACATTTTCAAATAATAGAGAGTATACGGTAGAGCCACCAGATCAACCAGTGGCTCATGTCTTGGATTACTGTCAGAGCCGTATGGTCCTTGCTAGCCACCATTTCATCCTCTCAATGGAGGCTATACATAGTGGTTACATTAACCCCAGAGGATGACGAGTTCCTGAGAAAAATCAGCCACCAGTTGATCTGGTGGCTGACCGAATACTCTCTAATACTCGGATTGGTCAAGCGAACCGAGATCCTCATCATACTAAGATATATTTGCGCAGTCACTAGTCTGCACCGCTACATTTTAACCGGCGATACCACATTTGATTGTTTGAGAATCAGCCTTGGCCGCGGTGTTTCATAACATATTATATTTCGCTTCATGAGGAAAGTGGCGGAATCAACTACTTCCTCAACGAGAGCAGAGTAACACACCTCCCAGAATCTCTAGGTTGTTCAGGTTTAATCTTGCCGGTAGGAAATATGCCTGCTCGCGCCAATTCACAAATGCGGTGGCGGTTTGGAGGCTGTGTGTCTTTGGCTGTGATGGGGCTCGAGGAGAGGGAGAGCGTGAAGCCACGTCGTTCGCGTAGCGTTCGTTGAGTGGTGGATTTGCGAATGTGTCCGGCAGTGCGGGGATGGCTGCGTACACCATAGTGCGTCATGTGAATCGGATGTACATGCAGGTAGTGGGAGATGTTTGAGGGCTTAATTTAGGTGGGTGAAGTAGTTTCGAGAGCAGAGTACGACTGCGCTTTTATATTGGCCAAGCTTTTGAGGTTTCTGTCTCGGCTATCCTGTGGGCGGAGTTGACTCCGATCGCATCCGCGCGATCTGAGAGCATCCGGGAAATGGGATTGATGGGAACCGTGGCATGATCGGTGGCATTGTTAGGCGGCAATTCACCAAACAAACAAGTCAAGGCCCATCGACGGCATCAATACGGCTTCCAGCGCGAGCTCGACCAGCCACCATCGCTCTGTCTCACCAGAGTTACCACACGACACCCGAACACCCGCATGGGCAACCCAGCGCTGGGACCCCGCATCCTCGCCATCCCCCGGCCAGTCCTCGCCGTCCTCGCCGCCCAGCCTGAGTTGGCGGTACGGAATGCACAGTCGCATGCCCTCACCTATTCCCGTCGTCGAGCGTGCCCGGGAGCGGGCTCGTGATGAGCAGCATGGGTATGGGCCCAAGTGGGAGTGGACAAGCCATGAACACGCGTACAGCCGCCGGGCGAAGTCGTTCAGTGCTGCCCCGCCTGCCTTCGACGGAAGAGCGGGAGGCGACGGTGCGGTCGCGCAGGCGGTCGTCTATGCAGGCGGAGGAGGCTGAGTTTGAACAAGACGGTGGGACGCGTGATACTAGCCGTACTGCGTGTTTCTCTGTCTTGATTTCCTCATTCCCACCGCTTCATTCCTCCCTTTTCGTTGACTGACATATCTTCACGACTTGCAGCCCCACTGAAGAGCGTCCTCCGGCCGCCGAAGCTTACGCCCTCCGCATGGCAGCTGTACTTCACCGACTGGATCCAGCGGCACTAGGCGAATGGCGTCCCCTTCCACATCCCCATGGCCACCGCCGAGGGCACGCTCGTCGCATCCACCTCGCGTGGCGCCAAAGCGCTCAACGCCGGCGGTGGTGTCACGACCGTCCTCACCGCCGACGCCATGACCCGCAGGCCCGCCATCGACTTCCCCTCGATCGTCGAGGCCCGATATTTTCGACGGAGGCACACGTCGAGACAATGCGCGTCGTAGCCCGTTGTGTTGCTCTGGCTGGACCCAGGGACGCGAGCTGTTACCGTTGGGAGTCATCAAGGGATTCGTTATCGGGTTGATGCTGGTCGTTATCTGGCGAGAAGGGAGGAGGAATGCGGCGGGATGGTGGGAGGAGGAAAGAGAATGTATGAATTGGGCGGGACAAATGCGTCATGGCATATTCAAACTTGGCCGAAGTGTGCCACTTGCCCGGTGCCGCTTGCCGGTGGCATTGATCGTGGCGAAATCTGTGGCATCCCAACACCCAGATCTTGTGCGCGATCTGGTGAAGGCCTCTGAAGGAATGCCTTCGGTGCTGGTGAGTCTCTTATGCTGACCAGTCGCTCCACAAATGACTGCTGGGCAGCCGCAACCGCCGATTATTTTTACGATTGTTCTCTCCATACCCTCCCCGTTTTTAATCTCTCTTGTGGCATGGAATGCAGAATATCTGTCACCACTGAGTCAACCACAAGGCGGGAAGATACGAGGGCTTGAAATACCGG
Organism: Mycena albidolilacea; assembly: GCA_029282495.1. Classification (NCBI taxonomy): domain Eukaryota; kingdom Fungi; phylum Basidiomycota; class Agaricomycetes; order Agaricales; family Mycenaceae; genus Mycena; species Mycena albidolilacea. Next base: position 249,035 of record JARIHO010000002.1, read on the forward strand.
TAAAAGACGCATCTAAACGCGTATATGTCGAGCCCGAAATTTTCGGACTTTGGTCTGCAATTATTATTCAGGAGCTAGGTAGCATCGAGTCCTCATCGGGGACTAGAACTCGGGTCAATGCGATCTTATTTGATTCATTCCTACTCTGTATAGCGGGACGCTGAACAGGCTATGGGAAAGAAAGTCAATTTACCACTACACGGCCGGAAACCACCATCGAACTGGATTATGAATCCGGCATGTGCACATCCGCCCAAAGAATATTTTTCTGTTCAAAATCTGGACTCCTTTGGCCCGCCACCAGCACAAAAATATCCACCCGGTTCTACACTGTCATACCACGGACAACGTCGTGATTTCCAGGTTCCGCTGACTGAACAGAAACTTAAATATTTCTCCAGGATCAACGGAGGTGACTCAGTGAACAACACACACCATACGGTGAAGTCGAGACTCATAAAAATACTACTCCATTATTCTTACATGTAGTTATTGTGCGTATGCATATGAGACAGCGAGCAGTATTATCAGCCGCACACACACAAAATGTCACACCGAAGATGTGAATCAGAGCTTCGCCTTCGGGCTAAGGAACTTGTTCCCGCGCTGAATCTGGAGGGCAGCATCGCGGACCATGTTGTCGACTATGACCTTTGCCGGCAGGATCTCGTCAATAAGCTAAAGGGAAAGAGGAAAATTGTGAGCAAGACTAGACGGACGGACGAGAGAGGGACTTGCAGCAGACACGGTCCCCATAAGCCACATGCGCCCCTCAAGGGATTTTTCGGGGTGCTTCTCGAGCTCGACGTCATGGGGAATAAGTCCCTTCCCGGTGAGCTCCCTGATTTCAGCTTTGCGGTTGGTATTCCAGTCCTCGACGTACGGCGTCCGGCGGACGCGCAACGGCCGCCCCGAGTAAATCACTGTTGTGTCCACGTCCCCGTAGCCCGCGCTGACAATAAGATCCTTGTGTGTTTTGGGCGCACCCGCTTCGACGGATGCCACGAAACGCGTGCCGACCCCTACACGCATTGATAACCAACCGACATCAGCACGAGTTCACATGAACGAGCGAAAGGAAAGGAAAGAAAAGAAAAGGATGACTCACAAACGGCGTCAGCGCCCCACATGAGATTCGCCGCGAGCCCTCTGCCATCGTAGACAGCGCCCGCGCCGACCAGGTACACAGGCTTGCCGGTGAGAGGCGATTTGTGCCCCTTCACGGCGTCGACACACGCGGGAATGAGCACGCTCGCGGGGATATCGCCGGTATGGCCACCGCCCTCGCCCGCCTGCGCACAAATAAGGTCGACCCCAACCGCAAGGGCCTTCGCAACGTGCTTCGGGTGCCCGACCATGTTCATGACCTGGCGGACCGGACCCCTTTCAATGAGTTTCTATTTCTATTTATAGGTCTCGGCTGTACGACTTACCGGAATGCCGGCCTGGTGCAGCCTGTCGACGGCGGCTTTGGGCGGGACGCCAATGGCGCACACGAATAGCGCGGCTTTCTCCTCGATGATAACCTCAATAAGCTCCCCGAGCTTCCCCTTGGTGTAGTCGTACTATATCACCGGTCAGTACGGATTTCCACAAAGATTCGATTCCGTGCACTCACGTTCGTTTTCCGCGCGGTTCCTCCAACCTGGGGGATTAGCAGATCAACGCCGAAAGGGAGAGACTTGTCCGTAAGCGCGTCCTTTACCGCACGGATCTGTTTCCAACGATGATTAGTTAGCATCTCCAGCTGCAATCCACATCGCCCGAAGCGCAAACACCGCAACGACGCATAGTACCTGCTGACGAAGGATGTTCGGGGTGTAGCCCACCCCGCCAATGACGCCCAATCCACCTACAAGTCCGGGTTTATTTAGTGACAATGTTGGGTGTGGAAGAGCGCAGTGCGCACCTGCATTGCTCACTGCCGCCGCGAGCTCAGGGCCGGCCGCAACATTCATGCCCGCGAGGAACACGGGATGTTTGATCCCGAAGAGCTCAGTTATGGGGGTCGATAATACAGACATGGTCGGGGTAAGCGTAGCGGCGGAAAGTCCGCCGCGGCCTTATATAGGATGGGTCTGGATGATGATATTAGCCGCAACTGGATCGGATCGGCGGGGACTCCGATCCGGGTACGTACCTTTTTTTCCAGAAACGGCAAAGGACCAACCAAGGACTGTTTGTAAATAATGTAGAACAGGAAGGAAGAAAAGAGGGAAGGACGACCCACCAGATAGAGCACATGGAGTTTGTGTCCTTTCCGACGGCCATTCACTCTTGGTGGAATGTCTTCACATTTCCGACTGACTGGAAACCGGTAATTAATTTTGTTCATTCAAGTTGACGGAAAGCAGTGTTGAAAGAAGATCTTTCTTACCAACGAAAATGGCGGCGGGAAGTTCATCTTCTAACCTGCCTTTTAACGCGTCGGAAATTTTGCTTTTTTAGGTGTGGATATTAGAGGTGCTCAATTCTTAGCTCGCCCGTCCCGTCTCATTGAATAATCAATTAATATTTGCTCAGAACAAACAAGCTTCAAACTCCGCCACGTTGCAAGGCAACCTCTCGCTGTTTCCTACCTCTAACATGCTGCTCGAGCCGTGAAAATGATCAATAAATTCCCATATAAGTTCCTGGGCCAAAGATCTGCCCAGAGAAAATTACATGACATTTGTTAACAAGCTGAAAACATCGGGAAGACAAATGGAGTGCAACTCGATGAGATTATTTTTTCTTTGCCCGCGATGGATCCCATACCGTCTATAACAAATTTTAGCTCTGCGGCATTACTCAAATTCGGTGAATGTGGGGCAGAGGGCCAGTCAGTGGGCCGCCGGAAATGCTCAGGCTTAGCGGAGTTTGAAATTTGCTTGTTCTGAGCAAATATTAATTGATTATTCTACGAGACGGGACGGGCGAGTTAAGAATTGAGCACCCCTATTAGCCGCAACTGGATCAGCGGGGACTCCAATCTGGGTTGCGTACTTTTTTCCGGAAACGGCCAAGGACTGTTTGAAAATAATCCAGAACAGGGACCCACCAGATACTTAGAGCACATGGAGTTTGGGTCGAGGTTGGGTTTGACGCATCAGATGGTACTGTCATCCGGCATTATCGATAACGGCCGTCGACCCTATGGGCGTCGGGCCCTTGCATTCCGCTTCGAAACTCAAAAACCGTGCAATGGCAGTCTCTCGTACTGGAGATTGGATATAAATCCAGGAAAATCGAAAAATAATTTGGAATCCAAGACGAAACCTGAGATTGCACTGTTGGATGCAACCCCCCTTCCTGATACATCAGAGGCCACTCATTACACATTTATAGCGGCCAGATTCGCCGCCTCACTGTCGCAAAAAACAATCAGCTCTCCAATGACCGACATGAGCGATGCATTATACTGACGCTGCGTAGATCGAGAACACGGGACCGTGTCCGGGGATCCGCTGGCAGCGTGTATCTGGTGCTGTAAGTCCAAACACCCGAGCTGATGTTTGCTAGAGTATCCGGTCAGCGGCTCAATTCGTAGTGAAGGGGAAGATGGGATTTGAACTGACTGATTTTGAATGGCCTATATATACCCTTGCAGAGACAGATTGTTGACTCATACGTGCGTTTGACAGGAAGATAAGCGGCCTCTCCACGTCGCCGAATATCGCCTGCTCAATGTCTTTCGTGACGCTCGGAACAGCGACGTCGATTTCTCCCGCACGACTTGCCCCCGTTTGTCTTGCTGAAACTGAGGTACCCGACGCGGGTCGAATGCCACGGTCGCTCACCCTCCCCTTCGGAGGTAAACGAATCCATGAAAAGCTAGCCTGTAAACCCCGCGTTAGCTTTACTCCGGCTACAACGCTGGCGATTGGAGCGGGGCAGAGCGCGGGCTCGACATCAGCTTAAACATGACGCTAGCGCAAAGGTCGCATGGGATGTTGCGAGAAGACACAGATACACAGATATGTTCCGAAGATAATCTACAGAAGAATTTTTAGAGGACGAGAGGACTCGAGGGTAGACTTGCCACGGTAGAATGTATCATTTTACACTGGAGTTGCGACGCCTGCACATTGGAAAGGGCAGCGTCGAGGTGACATTAATGTGTTCCAGGAGTGGTGTGCAGTTCGAATCGAATCCCAATCGATGTAGAAGCACGCAAAGCACTCAGGGTCGAGTATTATTCAGCGTGTTTATGAGTTTCTTTGAGGTGCCTTTTCGCCAGAAGCACACAGAAACAAACCAGAGCCAGACAGTAGATTCCTGGGGACAGTAGGCCCGGCCCTCTCTTGATTCACCTTGAAGATTACACATTCCAAATATGTCGAAAAGCTTGCAGCAGGGCTTCTGCGCTTGCTTTATGGTGAACGTTTTTCTAAAAGATTGGTCACACGGCGTGAGTCACATCCATCGTCGCCTAAAAAGGAAATCGTGAGTTTGTCCGCAGAGCCAAGCCACCCCGAAGCGCGTGATGCCAGCGAACAAACAATATATTCCACACGGTATATAACGAATTGAAGGTGAAGGCAAAGTAAAAACAAGGCACATAAAAGAAAGGAAGGTGGAAAGGAGGAAGATCGTGCATAACGGTACCAGTATCTATAAGAACGGCCTCCGTCCTCCGTGTATGTACTCGAGAAAGGATTCAAGGTAGTAGTATGTACGCGACCACGGAATAAGACGGGGAGGAGTTGGCGCGAGATTGCGGACGTAAATGGTAGGACAGGAGCGGTGGGCAGTAGAAGAGAGTGTGGGTCGAGGCGAGAGGAGCGGAGCGTAGGGGCTCGATCAGCGCTCGGTGGACATTTGTGCGAGGTATTCGGAGAGCTGGAAGAGTGTGTCAGTAAAGAAAGAAGGGAGGGAGAACCGCGGAGGAAGGGAGAAAAGATTCCCGCGCTGCTGCTCGGGAGGGTATGTGGAATCACTGCAGCGACCATTTGGCGGCTACGTGTCTCGTCCACGGGCACTAACTGGTGGAAGCCCGAAGAGAGCGGAGACCCGAAGAGAGCCCGACAAATGGGTACGAAACACGGGCCTTCATTTGAGTGGTTTCCGCGCCTAACCACCATAAAAGGCCAGGGGCGCCTGAGCTTCTCCGGGAAGCGGCTACGTCGTCTCGCGTGCGGACCCGAGAGGCACTTGAGGAGGCACAATTTGCGTCACACACAAGGTCGGCCACCACCCAAACATGACGCCTCGCGTGCAGCGCACCCTACCGCGGCATTGTCGCGGAAGGGCTTGTGCAATCGGCGAGAACGGCGTCTCGTCTACGTGTCCGCCGACCGCTCGTCATGGTCACCCAGGCGACCGCTCCGCAAAACGCCCCCACGTAAAGAACAAAACCATAAAAAGCAAGCCACTCACCTTCAACGCCCCATCCCGTATGCTATACCCCACGTTCTGTACGTCCGGGTTCGCAAGCACGCGCGCGACCGCGTCGCGCGCGCCCGCCTCGAGCCCCGCGAGCGACGAGCCGTCGCTGAGCATGCTGCCGCCGCCGTTGGGCGAATATGCGTTGGGGCTAGAAGGGGAAGGAAGGGTTAGTAGGGTGTACTTGAGAGGGAAGGAGGGGAAGGGAAGAGGGAGGGGGAGGGGAGGGGATGAGGCGGGAACAAAAGGGAAAGCTGGGAGAAGAGGGGGCAGACGCGGGGGTGGAGGCGAAGGGGGAGGCAGGTGGAAGGTGGAGCGGTGGGCAGCGAGAGCCCACAGGAATCGTAGAGGACGGCGAAGCGAACCCTCGCCGCGACGTGCTCCTACTTCCCATCCCCACGTGGGAGCACCCACACCACGCAACCCCCAAAAAACGAAGCAAGAAAAAAACGGGATGAAAAACTACTCACTCTTCCTCCCTCCCAAAATACTCGTCGCTCCCAATCCCCGTCCGCCCCGCAAACTGCTTCAGCCGCCCCTGCGCCTCCTCCTGCGCCGCCGCATCGTACGCCCCCCTCCCAAAATACATATCGCTGCTGATCGCCTTCTGCGCGCCGAACTTTTCCCGCGCCGCGCGCGGCTCGTCCGGGTCGTCCGCGCGCGCGACGGCCTTGCTGATGCCTGGGTTCAGCGCCCCTCCTCCCCCGCCCCCGCTCGCCCCGCTTCCGCCTGCGGAAGCGGAAGCCTGGGGCAGCGCGCCGAAGCCGAGCCGGACGTACGACGGCGACGCGGCGGCGGCGGGCGCTTTGCTCTTCGCTGCTGCGGGAGGGGCGGCGGTGGGGGTAAAGGAGTTGAGCGGGGTGGCGGCGGGCGCGAGCGTCGCGGCAGCGGCCGCCTCGCGCTCGTACCCGAGCGCCTTCGTGCGCTCCTCGTCTTCGCGCGCCTTGCGCTCGGCTTCGGCGAAGGATATGGGGGTAGATTTTTGGGCACCTGAGGAGTAGGGGTCAGCGGGGTTGGTTGGTAGGGAAGGAAGGGAAGGAGGAAATGAAGGAAGGAGAAGAATGAGTGAGTGAGAGGCGTCAAGCAAGGACAGCGAGGCACTATCGCTAGGACGGCGAGGCACCACCATTCCCAGCAGTCACATCAGACTCCACGTCGTTCTCGACGCCGCCACCCTGAAAACTCGTCCTTGGTGCCGTCACCCTGAGAGCATACACATATCCCGCCTACCCACCGCCCGCGCCGCACAACGACGCGGGTCTGATCTTTCCGTGGAATGGAATCAACGGCCCCGCTACGCACCGCTTGACGCAGAGCAGCGTCGACGTGATGCTGAGCGCGCCCCTCCCTCCCCCGCACACCTCGGGCACCGGTACTGAAAGGAAAGTGCCGCCGCTTCAGCCACGCCCGTCGTCGCCGCCCGAGCGTCTCCCCGCCCGATCTCCACTCCTCCGCCGACACATCCTGGGTTGGGGGCCCGATTTCGCCCCCTTCCCGAGAGCCGGCGTCCTCTGCACCATCACTCGGACACCAGCGAAGTCTCGAAACGCGAACGCCAACCCGTGGGGTTGCATCGTTCTCGACGTCGACAGCAGCGCGAGGTCAGGGACCGCCTCATCGGTCGGGTCGGCGTCAAACATCGTCCCCGACACCATCATTGGCACGGGAGACTTCCCGGCGGTCTCATCAAACTCGCGGGAACACCTCGTACATCATGCTCGGAGGCACCGCCCCAGGGAGCTTTATATTCTCCCTGTGTCCGCAGCCGCACGACACGCCTCTGCGCCACCGCCGTTAGGGACGACCTCGCCACCGCGCTCGCCCCCTCTGCCCTGCATACGGCGACGACAGGCGCACGGCGGAGTGAGCGAGCCACCATCACGCGGTCGCGCGGCCCACACCCATACCCACGTCGTCGCCTTCTGTGTATCGCACTTCTCCCCGCCCGCCCTCCACCTCCGGCAAGACCCTCCCAAGTAGCTGCCGACGCGTGTTTGGCTTCCTGAGGAACCCGCCACCACCGCGCGTTTCCCCCACCCCCCAAAAAAAACGGAGAAAAGAACCCAGTCTCTCAGAAAACGAAGGAAAGAAACCAAAACTCACCCAACTTGCCCTTCTTGCTCCCGCCTCCAAGTTTCAGCGACCCGCCCGAGCCCGAGCTGAGCCCTTTTGACGCAGCGAGCCCGAGGCGCGGCTTCGGCGCGACGGGTGTGGCGGCAGCAGGCGTCGTCGCGGGTGACGTGGCGGGCGACCCGTTGCTCCCGTTGCTCGCCGCGCTGAGACCGCTCGCAGCAGTCGCGTTGCTCGCCGCACTCGCCGCACGCCCCAGCACCGGCACTACGGGCGTCCCCACGCGGCTTGTCTCCCGCGGCGTGCTGGGCTTACTCCAGCTCTCAAAGAAGTCGTCTTCCCCGCCTCCCTCCGCACCCGCCGCAGCTGTTGCCGGCTGCGCCGCGCCCTCCACCACCACCCCCTCCGGAAATCGCGCCTCATCCGCCTTCACCTTCCGGCCCAGCTCCTCCCGGTACGCCTCCGCCACCCGCCCCTCGTACTTCGCGCGCCCCGTCGCGCTGCCCGCGCCGTTCTTGTGAAGATAGGCGGAGTAGGCGGCGTTGCCGCCGACCTTCATGGCGCGCAGCTGCGCGGGGGACCAGGAGTCGAGGTTCGTGGAGCGGACGAAGGTGATGTGGACGCCCATGTTGCGGTGGAGGGCGGAGCAGTCGAGGCAGAGGTAGACGGCGAAGGTGACGGAGGACCATGTGGGGTTTCGCGCGGAGCAGTCGAAGCAGGTCTGTGGGTGTGGGTGTGCGATCCATCGTAGAATGAGCGAGAAAGATCCAAATTGACCCAGGTAAGCCAGCAGCGACAGACACGGCGTAAAGGCCACCAGAGTCGACACAAATGCATCCAGATTGTAGCAAGGCGAGCAGCGGGCACCCAAGACAAGAACAAGCAGCCAGCGATTCCAGACGATCAGAGGATCGAAGAAAGACACGGAAAATTTGAAAATTGGCATGGTCAGCGCCGGACACTCCGATGCAGCAGAGGACGAACCTTGTTAGCCTTCTGCGCGCGCAGGACGGCGAATATGCGGTCGCTCTCTGCTTTGGAGACTTGGCCGGCCATTCTGCAATCGACGTGGAGGGTAAGAGGCGGTGATGCAGCTTAGGTCATCAGATCCGAGAAAGTCGGTGTCGGTGTCGGTCGTTGTGTGGACGCGGCAGAAAGCTCCAACTTGAATCTCAACATATTCAACGAGATCCTCGGATAATTCGAGAAAGTACAAATTGCGTATCAATCTATTACGCACATACAAAATTGGACTATCGGCCCTGGAAGTGTGCGAGCAGGCTTTCGAAACCAGTTTCAGCAAGTACCTCGACAATACAAAGAGTGTCAATTTTCTACCAAGCCCCGGCCAGTCTCTAACGGCCCGCAACTAGCTGAGAAAGATTTGTTAATATCCTGCCTTCAAACGCGAGTCCTGCCTCACCTCAGTCGAACAATGCCGTGAAAACTGCGTTGAAACGAGTACGGATCCGGGACGCAGCGTCTTCATTATCATCCGCCGCATCTTGATTGTCGAGTCGTTGAATCTACCCAGGTATCTTGAGAGACAGACACAAGAATCAGACAATAGAAAATCGTACCTTAACATCTAGCTCCTGACAAAATGCCTCGACATCGCGCTTGCACCGCCGAGCGCGCTTGCACAAAGACAATCCCACACATGGGTAATAAAGGGGACTATTCAAGTAGGTGTGGTGATCATTGGCAAGTTTATTGCAGATACGTTTATGCCTACCCGCGAGCAAAATCAATTGAACGAGCAGCCAAATGTAGAAAGCCGAGCTAACTTACTTCTCAAGCCCACGAATACCGTAAGTCGAAAGATTGTACATATCCAGCATGCGCCGACGCGCTGCTTCTTCATGCAGCCGCGTTTTCATCACGTCAATACGCGTCAACGCATCATCCAAGATTCGACCGGGCCAGACAGCGGGTGACAAGACAAGATGGAGCCAGTAGGTGAGTAGCGCAACAGCGGAAAGGATGAGGGTGAGGACAGGGTTGCCCATAAGCCCGAGAAGATGCACGCAAAGATGGGTGAAGAGGGTGAGAAGGAGAGCCATTGGTAGGATGAGCGAGGCCGGGAAGGCCTTTTATAAACAGAATCACGAACAGCCTTGCGTACGGGACCTCCCAGTTATAAATGTTGTCGAACCCACTGCGGAGGGTTTTCATCCCTAATATGGAAAGGAAACTAGGATGGTCTGCCGTTTTTGGCACCACATCCATCTGGTTGCCAAAATTAACAACTCCGAGTGTGCTGTTCGAACTTGGCAGAAGCACTATTACCCTTCAGGCTATAGATCCGATGTGGGTTGAGCTGCCGTTTATGGTAACGAATCCCAGGTTGGACTGCCGTTTATGGTACAGCGCCTTGATAGATGCCGGAAACGGCCCTAGATTGTTGGCCGCCTGTTGGCACTTTTGATCCCGACCGATTTGCCATCACCCTCCATCCTCCTACATCGAATGGCCAGCAACGAGAACTGGGCCCCTAGCCCCTACTCATGGGTCGCACCTAGGACCTTCATCGTGAACCTCAAGCACAGCTGGGGCCCCGGTTGGGTGTCTGTCGTCGTCGCGCAAGGTATATAACATATCTGTTATGGCGTCGCTGACAAGTGTTCCTAGGATCCATTACAACATCCAACCCTCAGATCATCGACCTCCTCGAGGACGGCGACAGCGGGGCTCATTGTGTGTCTGTGGAAGCGCTGGCGAAGTTCTCTGAGCACGGCATGTAACTTATCTGGTCCGGCATGGCGCCGCTGATGAGCATTGCAGTCGAGTTCCAAAGATTCATTGCGACCTCCATCCCTCAGATCGTCGACCTCTTCAAGGACAACGACGAACTTCGTCGTGACGTGTCCATGGATGCGTTGTCGAAGCTCTCAAAGCACGGTATGTAACTCATCTGGTCTGGCATAGCGCCGGTAACGAGCATTGCAGCCGAATTCCGAGGGTCCATTGCAACCTCCATCCCTCAGATTGTCGACCTCTTCAAGGACGATGACAGCAAAGCTCGTTGGGCGTCTATGGACGCGCTGTGGGACCTCTCCGAGCACGGTATGTAACTCATCTGGATCAGCATGGCACCGCTGATGAGCATTGCAGCCGAGTTGCGAGTGCCCATCGGGACCTCCATCCCTGGGATCATCGACCTCCTCAAGGACAATGACGGCAGAGTTCGTTTGATGTCTGTGGGAGTGCTGTTGAGGCTCTCCGAGCACGGTATGTAACTTATCTGGTCTGGCATGGTGCCGGTGACGAGCATTGCAGCCGAATTCCGAGGATCCATTGCGACCTCCATCCCTCAGATTGTCGACCTCCTCAAGGACGATGACTGCGGAGTTCGTTGGGACTCTATGGAAGCGCTGTTGGACCTCTCCGAGCACGGTATGTAACTCATCTGGTCCGGCATGGCACCACTGACGAGCATTTCAGCCGAGTTGCGAGTGCCCATCGAGACCTCCATCCCTCAGATCATCGACCTCCTCAAGGACAATGACGGCGAAGTTCGTTTGATGTCTGCGACAGTGCTGTCGAGGCTCTCCGAGCACGGTATGTAATACATCTGGTCTAGCATGGCGCCGGTGATGAGCATTGCAGCCGAATTCCGAGGGTCCATTGCGACCTCCATCCCTCAGATTGTTGACCTCTTCAAGGACGATGACAGCGAAGTTCGTTGGGAGTCTAGGGACACGCTGTTGAAGCTCTCCGAGCACGGTATGTAACTCATCTGGTCTGGCATGGCACCACTGACGAGCATTGCAGCCGAATTCCGAGGGTCCATTGCGACCTCCATCCCTCAGATCATCGATCTCCTCAAGGACGATGATCAGGATGTTCGTTCTGTGACTGTGGCCGTGCTGTCTAAGCTCTTGGAGTACTGTATGTAATTTATCTGGTCCGGCATGGTAGCGCTGACGAGTATTGCAGCCGAATTCCGAGTGTTCATTGGGACTTCCATCCCTCGAATCATTGACCTGCTCGAGGATGATAGCGAGGATCTTCGTTGTGAGTCTGTGGATGCGCTGTTGAAGCTCTCCGAGCACAGTATGTAACTTATCTGGTCCAGCATGGCGCCGCTGACCAGCATTGCAGCCGAATTCCGACGGATTATTGGGACCTCCATCCCTCAAATCATCGACCTCTTCAAGAATGACAACAGAAAAGTTTGTTGTGTGTCTGTGGATGTGTTGTCGAAGCTCTCGGAGCAAGGTATGCAACATATCTGTTATGGCGCTACTGACGAGCATTGCAGCCGCGTTCCAACGGTTCATCGGGACCTCCATCCCTCAGATCATCGACCTGCTCGAGAATGATGATAGCTACATTCGTTATACGTCTGTCGATGTGTTATTGAAGCTCTCGGAGCAAGGTATGTAACTTATCTGGTTCGGCATGGCACCGCTGACAAACATTGCAGCTGAGCTCCAGCGGTTTATTGGAACTTCCATCCCTCAGATCGTCGACCTCCTCAAGAACTACAACAGCAAAGTTCGTCGTGTGTCTGGAAGTGTTGTCGAAGCTCCTTGTGCACGGTATGTAATTTATCTGGTCCGGCATGGCACCGCTGACAAGCATTGCAGCTGAGCTCCAACGGTTTATTGGAACTTCCATCCCTCAGATCGTCGACCTCTTCAAGAACTACAACAGCGAAGTTCGTCGTGTGTCTGTGGAAGTGTTGTCGAAGCTCTTTGAGCACGGTATGTAATTTATCTGGTCCGGCATGGCGCCGCTGATGAGCATTGCAGCCGAGCTTCGACGGTTCATTGCGACTTTCATCCCTCAGATCAGCGACCTGCTCAAGGACGATGACCAGGATGTTCGTTCTGTGACTGTGGCCGCGCTGTCTAAGCTCTTGGTGCACTGTATGTAATTTATCTGGCCCGGTATGGTAGCGCTGACGAGTATTGCAGCTGATATTGAGATGATACACACTGACCAGGAGGCCTTTACTTTAGATACAATGATTGAAGCACATCCAAATGAATCGGAACATGTAGGGGAGCTCGCCGATTCGCGATGGAGTCCACACAGAGAAGACTCGGTCCGCGACGCGATTCCAGATTCATCACTAGACGAGGTTGCGAGCTCTAGTGGAGCGCCGGAGGCGACCGAAAAGGCAAGTGTTTGCCATGAATTCACTCCATTGGTCGCTTGTTCATACACCCCAAAGGCTTCAGACCCAATGGCCACAACTTCGACAATGACCAAGGAGGCAATGGCCGAAGAATTGCATGCTTTCTTTGTCACTTTGTTCGGTAAACGGTCCCTTCATGTGTCAAACTGAAATTTGAAAGGTTTACAGATTGCCATGGTGTACCTTACGGGACGACCGACATGGCTAGGCCCCGGCTTCCCTGGAAAAACATGCTCGATATACTTGCAGAACAGGGCTTGGAGATCTCTGACTGGCCTGAAGGAGTCCCCAAACCTCGATCACACGGCAAAGCCGACAAGGGCATATTGGGAGTCCCCAAGAAATATATTGAGCCTCTACACAAAGCCATGAAAGCAGGTCAGATTGACTTCCAGCCGTTGACGGGAGGACACAATGTTTCACGAGTCCAGCAAAGAGAAGACGGCATGGAGGAGGAAGTAGAAATACGGCCGTCGAAGAAGAGAAAGCTGGCAGCGACGAGGAAGAAGCCGAAGGATTTCGTGGCTATGCAGAGTGTCATGAGGTTTTAGGACCTAGCTTGAGGATGCAAGCGTACATGCAAACCGTAGTGACTCTCAGACTCTTATTTTAATCCATGTAACTTAGCACAGAATTCGCTGTTCAACCTGTTTAAACTTCAATCAAGTTGACTCAAAGTTATAGTATTTACATCTGCGGGCGCCAATATAGCCTGGTTCAAGCCGTGTTGGCAGTGGGATATTCTGTCTTTCACCACGATAAACTGGGTACAGGAAGATCTAGGAGGAAGAAATAAGACTCGGCAAATTTCTCGCCGTGCAGCCACGCCGCGCGCCTGGTGGCAGGGCGACGCTGACAAGAAACGTCACAGACAATGCTGATGAGGCGAAGCAGGCGTCCAGAGCGAGGCGCGGTATAGCCTTGAACGAAGAAATGACGGGCAAAATGACAAACGTGAATGGCTCGTGACAGCAAAGACGCACACGCAGCAGAGTAATCGCGATACTACAACTGTATAGAAGCGCGAAGAGCGGTGGAGAGATGGGACGGACATGCGCTGAGGGGCGAAAGCGCGGCGCCGTGTCGACGAGACAGTATGGTCGACAAATTACATAAGTGGTCCGTGCAAGCGGCGACGGACACGAGAACAACCACGACGACGGCGAGTCACCGTGGACGCAAGTCCGGGACCGAAAAAAGCGGCCGAGGACGAACGGTGAGGAGGGGCGAACGCAGAGTAGGAGTCTGTAGGACCACGCTCTCCGCAAACGCCATGCGCCGCCCCTTGAGCCTGTGGTTGACCCTGGGCGTCGTCTTTGTGTCCCCGATTTCTCTTTCCCAGTCGTCGCAGCCTACCGAATGCAGATGGAAAGTACAGCTTTGATCGGGTCCACAAGGCTCGGTGGGCAGGCCTTCTCATGTTCACAGTTCAACGCACATGTGAAACCCGTTCGACTCGGGCGCGAGCCATAGCATTGGTTTCTCGTTTTGATTTCTTTTGGTTAGTTTCACGCAGCCTGTGTATTTTTTGGTATGCGTTCATCGAAGGCCGGAAGGCTCGGTGGTTCAACGCTCAGACCTGGCATTCGTGTTCAAAGTAGACCTGGCATTCGTGTTCAAAGTTGAACGTTGGAATCGATTCCAACGTTCAACTACCGCAAACCCGTTCGAATCTAGTCTCTCTAAGCAAACACTTCAACAAAATTTGAGTGTGGACGGTTTTAGTGGAGGGAAAAGCTCAGGGAGCAAATAGGCGTCAGGAATCTCATCCATTCACTTGAGATTCTTTTTTTCGTGCATGAAACCAACAGATGCCAGTGCAACTTCGATGGTCGCGGCGGAGTAGTACCCACCTTCGTCACTTCGTTACTTCGCTTAGGAATGAGAAAGTTCGTGAGTTTGATGGAAAACTGTGAAAGTTCGTCATTTCGACGGATATCTGAGAAAACCCGTCATCTAGGAAATTTCTCAATACTTTTCCAGTTCATATTTTCAACTCTTGGTGTTGAGATCATCATCTGGCCATAAATTCTTTATATTATGAGTATTCAGCATGGCACTTGACCTAAATTCCCAAATCAAACTTCTACAGTCATCGTACACTGCAAGATACCTCCCTATTACCCAGTCTCGGGAGTTGCCGGGGTATGTTGCACCCTGGCAAAGTGTGCACGATCCCGAATTGAATACTTACTGTGCACTACGCCCGCAACTGTGCACTCTTCACGTGGATGAACACGGAAATGTGGTGATCGTCGGCGGCCTAAGTAACGAACTTTCTTGGTGTACAGAGGATGTGACGAAGTTCTACCAAATCCAGCTGAAGTCACGAACTTTCATTGTAAGCGATCAAACTCACGCACTTCCGCAGCACTAAGCGAAGTAACGAAGTGACGAAGATGGCGCGGACTCGGTCGCGGCCGAGTTCTGATCATGAACTTGAAACTGATCAATGCTCGTACTTTCAGAACCACGGTTGCTTCTAAATCCTTCTCAGGAACGCTGAAGTGGCTTCTGCCTCGAAATCCATTCAAGTATTCCGAAAATTCTAAAATACACCGATAATGCTTGGAGGCAACTTGGAGAGGTGTTCGAGTGATGTCGTCGGACTTGATTTCCACTAACAGGTATCGGGCGAATATGTAGCTCGCTTGAAAATGACGTTTTCTTAGCTCTTGGACAATCCCTCGCATGTGTTTGACTCTGGCGCGTGCATAGATTATTATTATTTTTCAAGTTTTTCAAGTCAGTCCAGGCATAACATCCGAGCCTAAAAGGACGCAGCCTAAGGTTTGATCCCGGAAACACTGTAGCCTTTTTCAGCGCTGAATGTGGAGATCGAAAAGGCTTCGGACGGACGGACGGACGGACGGACGGACACATGCGATTTGTAAAGAGAAAGTGATATGACATAACAACGCGACCCAGTCGACCTCCGCAAACGCGCCGCTCAGTTCCGCGTTCCATATATCAATATGTAAAGTGTACGGTGATAGACAGCGTAAGCACTAAACTCAGTCGGGGGAATAACGACTGCATTGCTAACTACCTGATAGACAGTGTAAGCACTAAACTATGCAAGCCGTAAGTAATGGTTAATGAATATAGTAAAAGAACGCATACCTCAGTCGGGGGAATAACGACTGAGGTACGACGTCCTAGCGACGGTGTATTTAAAGGGATTGGAACGATCGGTAGGTAAGGAGGTGGATATGAAATAAGTTGAAACTGAGGGAATATCGGTGCTAACGGGCGACGCTCGCAAGAGCGCCGCCCCGACTATATGGCCAGCCGAGCCATTTGTTAACACTCCCCCTGGTGCGGTTGTCCATAGTAAACTAATAGGTAGGAAAAAAAGAGGAAAAATATATATATCGTAACACACACCGGGAATATATGGGCATCTCCGCCCCTCCTTCATCCACCCCCCTAGTCGGTGAGACCGAGCGCGTGCACAAGCGAGAGATGAGCGTCCCGAGGAAGGATCTTCGTGAAGAGATTGGCGAGATTGTCTGCCGACTCTACGCGGAGGATCTTAATATCCCCATCTGCGACGCGTTCGTGGATATAATGCTCGCGAATGTCGATGTGTTTGATGTGAGCGTGGCCTTTAGCATCCTTCGTGAGTGCAGTGGCCCCCATGTTATCGCAGTGGAGGATCGCAGGCTTCTCCTGAGGCATGGCGAGCTCCCCCAGGAAGCTGTCCATCCAAACGGCCTGCTTCGCGCTGCGCGTCAACGCGACATACTCCGCCTCCACGGTCGAGAGCGCGACGGTTGCCTGCTTCTTCGACGACCACGACACCGGACCACCCGACATCATGAAGACCTCACCCGATGTCGAACGGCGCGTCTCCAAGTCCCCGGCGTAGTCCGCGTCCACGTAGCCAATGGGCTTGATGCCCGAACCCCTGCCGCGCCGATAGGTAATCTTGTAGTCGATCATCACCTTCACGTACGCGAGCAGGTGCTGTACAGCTTTCCAATGCTCCGGTTGGGGATTCTCGACACAAGACGAGAGGCGCCCGACACTAAAAGCAAGGTTGGGGCGTGTCGTATTGGCAGCGTGCATGATGGAGCCAGTGGCCTCGCGGTAGGGCTTGTCCACCATGAAGTCGCGGTCAGCCTGGGATAGCGGCTCCTTCGAGGCGACGATGGGGATTCCGACGGGTAGTGGGGTTGATTTGGGTTGCAGTCTGACATGCTGTATCGCTCGAGTACGCGTAGTAAATATTGCTTGGACGAAATGGATAAAGTGCCGGCCTCTGGATCGTACTCGATGGCCATCCCAAGGGTGACAGCCGTGCGGGGTACGTTGGTCACGTCGTAGGCGGACTTGATCCCAGCTTGAGCCTCCTCGGCCGCGGCAGTCGAGGTAGAGATGCCCTCGATATCATCGGTGTATACACCAATGATCGAAGTTCCAGTGTTTGACTGGCGGATACGGATGGCGGGATCGGCGCGCGAGCGAACCCAGTGCAGGGCACCGAGCGTCTCGTCGAGGTGCTGTGCCCAATTCCGCCCAGACTGCATGAATCCGTAGAGGGACCGCTTCATGAGACACACCTTACTCTCCTTTCCCGGCACGACAAAACCTTCCGGCTGGCTCATGTAGACTGTCTCCTTCATTTCGCTGTTCAGGTAGGCGCTGACAACGTCCATGGCCCACATGACCTATCCAGGTTCTTCCACGCAGATGGCCCACAACATTCTGAGCGACTCGTAACAGACAACGCCCACGTAAGTCTCAAAGAAGTCGACGCCTGCAATTTGCTGGAAGCCTCTGGCGACTAGGCGGGCTTTCCACTTGATGACTTCCCCCTCGAC
Source organism: Mycena albidolilacea (assembly GCA_029282495.1). Taxonomy (NCBI): domain Eukaryota; kingdom Fungi; phylum Basidiomycota; class Agaricomycetes; order Agaricales; family Mycenaceae; genus Mycena; species Mycena albidolilacea. The sequence goes on from JARIHO010000002.1 coordinate 266,441, forward strand.
ATTGTACTTGAGTGCGAACACCCACTTACAGTCAACGACGTTCGCGCCGGGGGGTTTATCAACAAGTTCCCAAGTCTCGCGACCGACCAGCATCGCGTATTCTTTCTGCATCGGTGCCATCCAGACTTCCGGGTTCCTCATGGCCTCCTGGTAGCTCTGGGGCACCGATGCCATCGAAGTAGTCAAGGCAGCAACTGCCCGCGATTTCTTTCTGGTGGTGCCGACTGCCCATGGCTCGCGTGCCGCCTTCGCAGCTGCCTCCACAGCCTGCGACTCGCGCGAGTCCTGGAGCGCCTTAGATGGGAGGTGCGAGCATCCGGACTGCCTAGGCTCGACCGTCGTCACAGTGTCGGGTTGAGTCATTGAATCATCAGCCTTGGGTTCGTCTGTGCCGGGGAGAGCGACCGACCCCGGTCAGCTGGGCGGGACCCCACATGTCTAGGTATTCTCGCTCGCCAGCTTCGGTCTCCGGCTCGTGGACGCCATCGAATGGGCGGCGTGCCTGCTTCCCAGACAGGCAATCCTCGCACATCCCCGAATCGTCCCCAGCAGTGACATTCATGCCCTCAACACGGTCGCCCGATATAATCGCGTCGAGGCCAGTCTTCCCCACATGGCCAAGACGGTGGTGCCACGTGTTCTTGTCAACTGGGATGTCCCGCGACCGTGGGGTGGAAGCGGCAAGCGCACCCACGCCCTCATCGATCAAGTCAACGACGTACATCCCATTAACCAGCTTCGCCTCCAATATCGCTACGCCCGCAGGGTCAGCGATGACTGCCGTCCCCCTCGAGAAGGTCGTTGTAAAGCCCTTCTCATCGAGCTTGGAAACTGATATGAGGTTGGACGATAGGTCGGGGGTGTGGAGCGCGTCAATGGCGAATACGCGTTTCACCCCTCCGAGAACGGTGGATTTCTGTTGGAGGGTTCCATATATTCCCGGTGTGTGTTACGATATATATATTTTTCCTCTTTTTTTCCTACCTATTAGTTTACTATGGACAACCGCACCAGGGGGAGTGTTAACAAATGGCTCGGCTGGCCATATAGTCGGGGCGGCGCTCTTGCGAGTGTCGCCCATTAGCACCGATATTCCCTCAGTTTCAACTTATTTCATATCCACCTCCTTACCTACCGATCGTTCCAATCCCTTTAAATACACCGTCGCTAGGACGTTGTACCTCAGTCGTTATTCCCCCGACTGAGGTATGCGTTCTTTTACTATATTCATTAACCATTACTTACGGCTTGCATAGTTTAGTGCTTACGCTGTCTATCAGGTAGTTAGCAATACAGTCGTTATTCCTCCGACTGAGTTTAGTGCTTACGCTGTCTATCAGGTTATGGGCCCTGCCCGCGCTTGAATAAACCTACATCCCACTATTCGTCAGTCTCCAGGACTATTCAGCTCGACTCAGACCTACCGCGAACCTCCCTGGCATATACTGTGTCTGGCACCTACCCCTGATTATGTCGTCTATGGCGCCTGGTATACCTGTGCTCTCTGAGTCAGAGAGATTTGACGGCACGGGTTGGACTGTGTTCAAGACAAAGATCCTTGCTCACCTAAAAGGCCATGGGTTGAGCGGATATATCGACGGCACGATTCCCAACCCCTCTCCACCTCCTGCGGCTGGTACCGCTGACGTCGCACCTGCTGTCCCGCTGAACCCCATCACAACTGCCTTACCTCCCGAGCCAACGACAGTGTACTCACGGACCCCATCTCTTGACGAGTGGATGTACTGCGACGGTATTGCTCTGAGTATCCTCATCCTCAATACCAAGGACCCCGTTGGTGTGGGCCTTAAGACGGACGGGAGTGCATATGACGCCTGGAAGTCGCTCGAGGGCATCTATGCAAGGCAGACAGACATGGCGCTCAGCCGTGCCCAACGTGAGTTAAATTCCACGTACCTCGCCCCAGGCGCATTGGTCGTAGAGCACGCAGCAACCATGCGCAAGCTGCGACAGGCTGTGAATGACGTTGGCGCCGGCATTACCGACAGTGTCTTCCGCTCGACATTCATCACATCCCTCAGCGAGGAATGGAGACATGTCACACCCGTCCTCCGCACTTTCACCTCGTCTGCCAAAGTGATTAACTTCCTCATTGAGGAGGACCAGTCGAGGAACCGTGTCACTATTCCCACGACCGCACTCGCCACCACTGCGAACCAGCAGTACGCGAATTCCGCCGCCCGCCGTGCCGCACGCCAGGCCCTGGTGTGCACGAATCCGACTTGCGTTACAGTGGGAAGGAAAGGACATACCATTGAGGAATGCTTCCACCCCGGTGGGGGAAAAGCCGGCCAGTATCCTTCATGGTGGCAGGGGAAGAAACACGGTGCTCCAGCCGTGAACACCACCAACACCGCCCCAGCCTATATGTTTGCAGCTTGGACTGTCCCTGCCACGAATGTGAGCATGTACGACGTGAGTGGGGTGCAGGATGTACACTTCGAGGGGGAGAATGTGCTAGCATCCCCCAGCGCACTCATGGACTGGTCGGAAGCGTTAGATGCGGTTACCGAACTTGAGGTGGACACCTACCTGGACCCTGAAGTACGGGGAAAATTTACGCACTTGAAAAACACGCATGCTTGGGTTCCAACCATGGTACTTACCGGGTAACCGGCAAGTTCCGGGGATAGTCCAACAACAATGGGAGGGGAGGGGAATGTAACAGCGCTACTCACCGGGCGAGAACGACGCGTTTGATGGGATCACGGCGATCAGAAAGTGTCAAAGCGATGATTACGATCAAATACGTACCTAACCGGCAACCCACGGAACGAGTACGCGATGGACGCGTTGGAGATGCGCGTCGCCTACGGGACGGGCAGTGTGTAGGGAAGGGGAGCCAGGCTACCAAATAGCATAGCCCGTTACCTGGAGCAATGGCAAGGGGATGCCCTGCTTTTGGAAAGTTACCAAGGGAGTGCATCTGGTGTGAGGATACGGACGCCTCCGCCACCGGTTGCTTAGGGATCGAGGCCATGGGGATCAGAATTTACATAGATTATGGTCAAAGATTTTCACGGACGTACCGATCTCGAACCTTTCAACCCACTCGACGGTGTTTCCTCTTTAGGAAGATCTACGCCGGCTAGTTCTTTCGAGATAGTGTCTGCGCCCGCCTCAGCCGCATCGTCCTTCGTGCTCGTTGACACGGCAGGTGTCGATGACGCCGCGTACACAGTCGCTACTGTCCCGGTTAGCGCTTTCCAATCACAAACCGACGTACCATCGCTATCCTGGACTCAGGATGCACTGACCACTGCTTTGGAAACCGCGCCGCCTTCGAGGGCTACCAGCCTTTCGATAACCGTGAGGGAAATGGCGTTGAAGGATCTACGTTCCGCATCTCGGGGACGGGTGTGGTACGGAAATCCACCGTTCTCGGAGGGGTGAAACACGTATTCGCCATTGACGCGCTCCACACCCCCGACCTATCGTCCAACCTCATATCAGTTTCCAAGCTCGATGAGAAGGGCTTTACAATGACCTTCTCGAGGGGGACGGCAGTCATCGCTGACCCTGCGGGCGTAGCGATATTGGAGGCGAAGCTGGTTAATGGGATGTACGTCGTTGACTTGATCGATGAGGGCGTGAGTGCGCTCGCCGCTTCCACCCCACGGTCGCGGGACGTCCCAGTTGACAAGAACACGTGGCACCGCCGTCTTGGCCATGTGGGGAAGACTGGCCTTGACGCGATTATATCGGGCGACCGTGTTGAGGGCATGAATGTCACTGCTGGGGACGATTCGGGGATGTGCGAGGATTGCCTGTCTGGGAAGCAGGCACGCCGCCCATTCGATGGCGTCCACGAGCCGGAGACCGAAGCTGGCGAGCGGGAATACCTAGACATGTGGGGTCCTGCCCAGCTGACCGGGGTCGGAGGAGCTCGGTACATTTTCCACATCATGGACGGCTATATCGGCGGCCCGAAGGTGGAATTCTTGCAGCATAAATCCGCGGATGTCAGCCTCGACGCATTTGTTGCGTACGAGACGGAGTTCGAGCGACAGACTGGAAATAAAGTGAAGGTCGTCAAGGTGGACAACGGAGGGGAGTGGATCAACGAGAAATGGAGGGCGTACTTCAGGTTGAAGGGGATCATCCTGGAGACCACCACCCCCCACTCCTCCGCGCAGAACGGTGTGAGCGAGCGAGGGATTCGCAGCACGGTGGAGTTGGGGCGCTGCCTGCTGTCGGATTCCGGGCTGCCTAAGTCATTCTGGCTCCTCGCGATGAAGACTGCAGCCTACCTTCAATGGTTCCACGCGAAGACACGCACCGGCGGAGTTACTCCCTTCGAGATGATGTACGGACGCAAGCCCAACATCTCCCACTTGCGCGTGTTCGGTTCCACGGCTTACGCGAAGGTGATGCCCGCGGGACCAAAACTCGATTCCCACACCATAAAGGCCGTGATGGTCGGTTATAATAACACCGCCGGCTATCAATTGTGGGATCCTACCTCCCGCAAATTCTTCCCTTCTCGCGACGTCGTCTTCGAGGAGGGTTCTGGTCATTGGTCGCGTGCCCCAGCAGGGGGAGATGTGGAGGATGGTGCTGGAGAACCCGACCCGCATGTTCCTATTGATTCTGACCCGACTACCACTAACATACGGTGTCTGTCGACCAGCGTAACCATTAAACCAGAGTTCAACGGTTCAAGTTGCTGTCACGACGTGAAATTGGCAGGGAACTCAGTACCTCGCCACTGCTTGGCCTCAATGGAGGCTCAAAGGCCCAGCAACGGTCGAGAACTAACCAGTATTCCCTCGAAACTTTACGGAGGTCGTAGTCTTCACGTTTAGGACGCAACGATTGCAAGCCTTCGAAAGTCACCATGGCCTCACTAGGTCGTCGTTTCAGAGGTTCAGATGTTAGAATCTGCCATAATCTCTTCAGCGACGGAATAAAGCCACGGGGGCAGATGTACAGCACCTCTAAGGCCAGCAGCGCGAACGAATAAACATCGGATTGTTTCGTTGTGCTTGGCAATCCTCCACTAGTATTGTCCCTTCCGATGACAAGGAAGAGCTCCGGTGCCATGTACGGCACCGTCCCGACGCTCAGGGTTGTATACCCTCGGTGGTTAAGTATCTTGGAGATACCGAAATCACAAATGCAAGGAACGCCTCGTTTGTCGACGAGCACGTTTTGCTTCGTGAATCGATGTTAAAAGAGAAAAAGACGTAAGATGTGATGCGTCCCATACCACTTTCAGATCTCCATGAACAATGTCGTTGTCATGGAGAAACTTCAGCCCGGATGCCACACCATACACCTGCAAAAACAAGTACGACGGCTGATGCTCAAATAAAAGAAATACCAGGTGGTCTCTGTTGGCCGATGGATTCTTGCTGAGGTACCTTCCAACATGCCCGAATCCACAAAAGGGGGATATAAGGACAGGGTAAGGCGCGATGCGAACGTCGTCATAGACGCCAATAAACGGAAGAACGTTTTCGTGCTCGAGCTTGCTCCACACATCAGCTTCACGTATAAGCCGCTGTGAAGCGGAATTCAGCTAAGCCTGTATAAGCAAGGTCAACCTGCCTTCAACCGTTCCTGCGCCGGTAATTGGCCGGGTTCATAGTCGGGCAAGCGGATCATCTTGATTGCAATCTGGGTGCAAACTACTTGAGTCCCACTCATTAACGAGAAAAACAGACGTACGCGGATTTTGCGACTACTGGATAGTGTCAATTTTCCGCGGTATATGTCCGAATGACCTCCTCCCGCAATTGGCCAAAAACGATGTGGATCGTCATGAGCTATGAGGCCTTCGAGATCCAGATCATGAATGTCTGAGAGGGAACCGGCCTAGAAATGTATTAGGATTGGAGAAGTACTGTCTGCCTGCAGATACCCCATAAAATGTTTCCTCTCCACTCGACATTCTTTCAAGTTCCAGCCTAATACGAACGTTAGTGAGCAACGAAGCTCAAGGACTCTGGTACGTACACCTGAAGATCTGCCGCCGATTGAAACATTGGATGTTGTGCTAGTTTACTGAATGACCGCAGCGTTCCTCGATGCGTATGCCGAGTGATTGAGGGGGTGGGTGATACTGGCCGCCGATCCACCCAGCCTGACGGACTCCTTCGATAAGGCTGTTGCCATAGGCTTTGGCCAACGAGAGTCTTGGGACTAACTCGTCCTCCGGAGCGAATGTATTCGAAGGGAAGATGTCCTCGAGCCGGCGGCTTACGAGGAGAAGAAGCGTTACCTTGCATGCGCCCAGAATCTCTGGCATGCACATCGGACTGTTCCCAGCCCTTCAGTGGGCGGGGACAGTGGACAGGCGTCGGTGTGGTTGATGCTATTAGCGAGGCACGAAGAGTTCGCTCAGGTGATGCCTTGGGATTATGTCCCATAGGCGTTCTTCCTTGTGGAGTGTTCCTCGGTAAACTAGAGGCACGGGAACGCTGAAATCAAAATCAGACTTTGGTCTTCTGCAAATTATTGGGTGAATGGAACCTCAAGAAGAACAATTTCCTCTTCGCTGGAGCTTTCTAATAATTCCTGTCGACTTGATTCAATTGAATCGACGAAAGAAAAGATGCGACACCCACATTCAGCGGAAAGACGCCGTCAGACTACAGAAAATTGTGAGTGGTGTAGGCAATCTATTGTCACAGGGCGATGCACCTTGCCCTCAGTCCGTCCGAGCGGTGATGAGATTCGCGGGGAGTGGGGCCGCATGCGTGATGCACTGGTCCTGTTTGAAGCGGCCGAGTTGGATTTCAGAGAAGGACCAAAGACCTACGTAATTGTGAAAATCAACGCCGATGAGATATGAGACCATAATAAATAATCGCACGGGAAGTATTTTCTCTCCACTAGATTCCTCACTCAGTACGTCTGGGACGTTGCCATTCTGCGGAGGGGATTGTGAGTATATGGAAGGACTGCAACAATACACTTGCCTCGAACGGTTGTGCTGGTTTCTCAGTCGCGCTGTCAATATCCCCCCGCCTCCGATTAGGACACTGAATACGGCACTCGGGAGAATCCGGAATCTACTTACATGTTTCGACCTGCCGACCACTGTCGCCTCGAACTGTCTATCGTTTGGAAGTTGCCATAAGCCGGTCGCAGCGGCGAAGAAACAGTTGGCAGGATCGACTGGCGCTCTCGGTTCAAGGGTCTCGGAGTCGCCTACAAGCGATGACATCAGTGTCGATGCAAGTCGTGTCATGCGAGACTAACCTGCTGTGTGCTGCGGATCGTTCCGACAACAGGCGTAGCATTGCGGGGGGACTCTGTGGACTGCATCTCGGCCACGAGCTGATCTAATAAATCTAGTCGTGCGCGATTCGGGTCCGATTTGACCTCGATGAAGTTCGACATGATGAGCGCACAGAGGGCTACCTGCCAATCCAGAATACCATCAATCGACAATGTAACGGGTCAAAAAGATCTACGCACAACTCGTCGGAGGGACGACTGGAAGTGTACTCCTCGAGCCGAGAAACCAGGCACAAGGACGTGGAGAGATGCAAAACGAGGGAAATAAATACCCCTTTCAACGTGTCACAGTTCTAAGTGTTTCCATCGATAGCAACAGCAATTTGCATGAGGCTTCCTCGCCTGTTGCATACGAACGCGGTTTCCTCGAGGATAATTCGCACGAAGCTGTACATGGCGAGAGCCGACCATCTCCTAAAGGAGCGTCCTCGCGCGAGCCGCGAGTCTAATCAGTGTCGATCTTTGTGGGGGTCGGCTCGAGGCTCCGAGTGTCTCGCGGGTGCCAGTAGGTAGGTAAGTAAAAAAAGGCAAGTTGCAAAGCAAAATGTGAGCGCCCGACGCGAGTGTCGGGGACTCGGGGGATTCGTGCTTCGTGATGTTGAGGCGGCGATTAGGACCCAGCAACATTACAAGTGCCAGCTCGTGAAGCGTTAGATAAATTCGTTCCGCATATGGAAAAAACTCTTCCGAGTAGCGGCGGAGCAGTATCGCGAAGCGGTACAAGCAAGAGAACGGCACAGAGGTTTCCTCGAGACAGATAGCTGTTGACGGGCAACCGAGCTTCGATCCGAGTCTTTTCAGCCTGGGGCTCTGCCATGATGGCCAAGTGCGCCGTAGGCCCGGTCGTGTGCACTTACTAGGGCTTCAACCCGTCCGTTAAACGGGACGGCCGTCACAAAAACGGCCGTTTTTCTCAACGGGACGGGTATACCCGTCCCGTCAGAGGGTAATTGAGGGCCCCGAGACGGGCGGGTCCCACCCGTCCCGTCCGTAACGGCCGTTTTTGACGGGTGCTGGAGCACTATTTGTGCAAGTAAGTTTGATAAATTATTGACAGTCTGAAACTGAACTGGGAACTTACCGGGACATCTAAAGTACCATAAAATATCTCAAACACCCTGATATAGAACCAGACAAGGGTTTGCAAACGGTTAATCGGAATTTGATCGCAGGTCAAATATCGGCAAGTCTCGGCAATGCCATCCAGGTGCTTGTGGCGGATGTTTCAGCAAGGGAGTTTTTATGTATGGGTAGGTTTCACCTCAATTCTCGGAAATTGGATGAAATTCACCTACATTTGGTGCAGATTTCCATCTAGGAAGGGTGACCCGTCAAACCCGTCAAACGGGCGGGAACGGGTACCCCGTCAACGGGTCAACCCGTCCCGTACCCGTCCCGTCCTGGCGCTGGCTCGAGGGCCCAGACGGGCGGGTCTTTACCCGCCCGTCCCGTCCGTCGACCCGTCGAAAACGGCGACGGGTTGAAGCCCTAGCACTTACCGGGCGCATTTTCGCCGGCGAGAGGCTCAGAGTCTCTACACCGCCGTTTGGGAGAAATATTTGAGAGAGGTTTCGGCCAAAATGTTACAAAACCTTTGTTTCAATGTTGATCAGATGTTGCCGGAACATCACTCAAACACAAATCATCAAATCCCCTGATGCTTTTGTGACGTGATGGGAACGTTGGAACGAGACCTTGGGTAGACCTGCATTTTGATAATAAGACAACGACAACGCACACATTTTGACGAGCAATGAATGAATATTATATGGGGAATATTGCAGGCATCAGGCAGTGTATGATACATTAATACGTAAACTATATATCCTGCATCCTGGCGTCTCACTCGTCATCGTCGTCATTGTCGTGGGTGGACGATGCAGAGCCAGATACGGTCGACGGGCCAGCCACAGGGCCGTTCGTAACGGATGGGTCCCTCACAGAGTCCGGAACAGCAAGAGAATTGAGTGTGTGGGCAGTCGTGTGAGCATGATACGTGGCGCACGTAATCACCTCCCGGATTCGGGTCAGCCAACGAGCTGAATCTGGAGTGAGAAAAGTCAGCGATGCACCTGTAGTAGGCCAGAGGACGTACTGGTATCGTGCCGGTAGACGAATGGCGCTGCTACAACAGCGGTAGATGAAAGCATGGGATGAGTGAAAACAAGCTCTGAAACACGAATCAGACATGTCAAATTAGGAAAGCGGACGGACAGACCTTGAACGGTGGACAAGAATTTGGAGAGGTCCATGTGCACGCAAGCGGCCTTGGTGCTGCAAATATGATGAGCCACATCTCCAAGGGAAATGTCTTGATGAGGAGAGACCCGAACTGAGCGTGCGGCGTTGGGAGCCTGAGGACCCGGGACGATTTGAAGAGCTTAAAGGTGAGGGGAAGGACTTGAAGAAGACAGAAACATGAACGACTTGAGGGCAAGAACAGCAATTTGACGTGGCCGAGCGACAGACAGTAGGCACTTGAAGGGTAACAGAACAGTCAGAAACACGAGTCATGAGGTATTGAGGGAGGTGTTGGAGCATATTCAGGGAGTAAGCTTGATACCACGGCCATGGACTGGGCGGGATGCGGGACACGATGTGGGAGGAAGGGAGCGAGGAGATGGAGGGAGAGAGCAACCAACCATTTGATGTACGTTGCCAATCACGCCATCTGACATACCCGTATGATACTGGATCATGATCCGGCGGAGTTCGAATGACTTACCAACGAATGCGAGTGATCAGACCAGCGCTAACGGCCATGGGGCTTGAACAAACCGCTTTGGAACCCTCCCAGGATTTTCTCTGTGCACATTGCTGGAAAGGAAAATCAATTTAGCATCCGACACTCAACTTCTCCCAAGCGCAACTCTCCGCTAAACCCTATGTTAGTATGAGGAATCGAGGATTCCATTGTTCCAAGACCCGTTGTCAAGATGTGGACATCGTGCTACACGGCGCCGATGACTCGTCACCTTACGTGTATTTTCTCCCACTGGTTCTTTGCTCAGAACTACGTGGGAGGTGATTCAATCTACCTTATACTTAGCCTATTTTACTTACACAGATTCATTATAGTCTGTACTGACTGTCGTCGTACAGTTCCACGGTTCACACCCGTGCTCACCAGCTAGACATGAAATGCATCAAGGCACATGACACTCCCGCAAGACATGTTGGTAAAAAATACAGGATATTTCGTTCAAGATCAAGATGTTTTGTTAAAGATGCAAGACATTTTTATGTAATAACACAGACGTCGAAAGACGTCGCTCAAAGACACAAGATGCCGCTTGAAGATCGAAGATGCCAAAGATGAAAGTGTAGTTTTACTAACGAAGAGCTGGCAGACGTAGATTAGGTGTTGGCTCAAATATATATTCAATGTTCTACCGACATTTTATAGACCTTGAGAGTACGTAGCCACGATGTTTCACAACCGACGTTGACACAACGTTCGGCCAAGGTATGTAAAATGTTTTCTTGTACAGTGAGTTAACATTTGCCGCAAACATTTGATTAACATTGGGCTGAAATGGGGGTGTAGCCGGTGTCGGAGAAAGCGAGATTTTATGTAATTGATCGGAATTTCGCACCGACGGCGCAATATGACCGGCCGTTGAAAGAAATCATGTCCCTGGATCTTCATTGAATCGGACCCAACCTTGAAGCTTGAAGGAGCACGCATCATGATAGAAATGGGCGATGCGGCGTTACGGTAAGGTGCGATGCGCTAGAGCGACATTTTAATTCCTTGGGAAGATCTTGAAGGATTCCGTTACCACAGCTCTTCGGCCACTAGTTTGTGCAACCTGATAGTGAGAGTCGAAGACAGAGGCAGCCTGACGTGGCGGTGCACGACCTGCACAAATAGGGCTGCCCACCGGCCGTCAAATTAGCGGCCGTCTTTTCGGCATCTTGGGCCCGAGACAGTACGGGAGGGCGAAAAGACGGCCGTCAACGGGGACGGGACGGGAGTGGCGGCCGAGCCCATCTAATGGTTTGGGAAGAGATGCTAAACGCGGGCCGACGAATGTTTGGTGATGTGTGGGTGCATCGCCACTGTCTCCGCTCTTTGATCTCTTCGCCTATGAGCAAAGTAGTTCGGTCGCATCCTTCTCTATTTCCGGGAACCTCGTAAGCCGAACTCTGAACCTCGTAAGCCGAACTCTGAACCTCGTCAATCCGGGGACGACGAACGGCTGACGGCAACTTGAAGCCGATTCTCCGAGTCGTCGTTCGAAGACCACCGGCTGACCGCCGACTGCTGAAAGCATCGCTCTGTCTCGCCCTTGCTCACGGATTTGTTGGCCTTCGGACATCGAGAGCCGCAGCCTACGAACCTGCTCTGACGTAAACCGTCGAGATCTACAGCCACGATCAGAACCCTGGGCGTTATCGCATGTCGAGTGGAGGTATAGCGCATGAGCAATCCCCTCACCGGCGGAAAAGACAATTAGGTGAGGTCGGATCCAAATAGACCGTGGAAATCACTCATGTTACTTCCACCGACTGTCGAGCGGCTGGTGCCCATTGCATCCCAACTGCTCGAGATTTCCGCACCTCACCTTCAACTTGCAGCACCATGAAGCCGGCTGGACATGGATGTCAAGACGCCGCTTCCAATCAACCCTCGGGACTCAATTGAGTGAGAATGAAATGCGCGAACTTGTCGAGATGGCAGAGATGGGGACGGAATATATTTGGGACGTGATGTATGTATTCACTGGGGCGCGCTGCACGCGAGAGTAAGCGGGAAAGATGTCTTTTACTTTTAGCCAAATATGACTGACACCGTTGCACGTGGGAAATGCAAAGGACCCAGAAGGACAATACGATGCAGCCACTTTACTGCAAGCGTGAAGACAGTCCAGAGCGGAGCGAGGATGAGAGGTACGCACTCACGCGCATCTTGAATGCCCCGTAAACGCTCGCTACGTGCATTGGGTTGAGACACACCGCCAATCTTACCAACTCACAGCCTTCGACGCACCGCTTTCGATGGCAATCCCTCAGCGGGTTAGCACGGCTTTGCACTGGGACTTGTCTCGCCAAAGCAGATCAAATCTGCTGGCACCACTCAGGTATATCCTCGGTGCGCTCTTGGTTTCTCCGTAGAGATCGGAAATCGGAACATCCTCTGTCACGAATTGGTCACGAACGGACGAACCCATCGTTTCTGTGGTTTCTACCGCACCAATGCTGGTCCAGGGTTCATGTCTGCTGTTGTTGACTCCGCATGCGCGTGTGACGAAAGAATGAGAGAACTTCTCCACTGCGGTGCAAGCAACCACGTCCTGCCCGGGTTTTACCGTCACTGCACTCAGAGCCAGCTGCCACGAACTCAGGGAATTGACGGTAGCCGTGTTTTGAGCTCTGCAGCGACTACGACCTGTGGAATTGCCCCCACGACGATTAAATGGGATCGATCATTCCCAGGCGAGCGTTGGGCGCTACGAACGTAGGATATTCGATACGAGAGGACGGCGTCCTGGAATCCTTACCCCATCTTCTCTAGCTATCTCCCGGGTCATTTCGATTCATCTCCGCAACCTAGCCCCGCCTTAGTCTTCGTGCTGCGGCCCAGAATCCCTCACATGTACGGTAGGCGCTGTCCGAAATGCATCTGAATCTTACACGGATTCACAGATCAGGACATTCCAGTATCAACTCGCTGTATACTGCCTGAGGATTTGGCCGTCCGTCGAGGGAAAGCAGCATCGTTTCCTCGTTTCATCGGTATGAATATTCAATTGCCCTCCTACGATATTTTGTGTTGCTGCAATAGCACAAACCAAGCTGCATTGCTGGTCACAGAAAATTGGCTGAGCACCGAACCGACATCCCTGCCAAATTCCGAGCCAGATGATGAAATTTCTGGACATTGATGCAGTTGTACTCGGTACTTTGTGCAACAGAGACACCGATAGCTAGAATGTACGCGTGTTCATCTGCAGTTGGACGCTGCTTTCTGAGTCGAGATAACAGGACCGTCCAACAGCCTTAATCGCACCGTTTCAATCCAATGCACAACGATACGGCGGCCAACATCTCGTCCTCGCGTCTCCACCATCGGACAAGAGTGGCCGACTTTCCATAAGCATGTCCTCCAATCTTGATTCACCGAGGGGACCAATCACGCATCCAAATAGATGCACGGGCGCATTTTTGGACCTGGGTTTATAATTACGTCGTAAAATGAGATACGATGATTTCGCGGCAATCGGCCGCAGGCATGGTCAAGTTTCTTGCGTTACCATTCTTTGGAGCTATTGTATTGATTTAGACTTTACTTTTGTCTTCCACAACAACGGCGAGGAGAGATATTCCTGCCTAGTGAGAACATTCGCGAATCTTTGTGAATTGAATTGATGGACAGATTTCTGACGAGACTGCCCCGGCTCAACCCGGGAACAGCTTACAGTTGATTGCAGTTGAATGCAGCCAGCCGCCTGATGCAAAGCCAAGGGCATGGTAAGTTTCCGCTCTTCGCGGTACGTTGCCCCGGCCTCTGCGACCGTGTACTTAAAACACGTGGACTGATGGCGAATTTCTGCTTCTGGGTCTGGTGTCCGGCGTCACGATAAAACACGCCCGCAGCAAGGAAAAGTTAGCGCAACGACTCGATACCGAACAACTCTGTACGCCTGGATATAGTGTATTCTTCAAGGCCAACATTGATTTCAAACAATCATCTTGGGGGGGGGGAAGCACTACACGCGAGCACTAACAAACACTACACGTAGAAAAGGGTCGTCACCCGCGGACTATAAACGAATGAGAATGAAACCAAACCTAGCGAATCATCGAGAAGTATCTGGTCACAGTCAAGGGGCAAGGCTCCCCCCGTGTCCAATTTCCGGAATGTCGTGCGTGGAGTTGGAGTCGGGGTAAAGTGCAACAGTCCCACGTATCCATCTCCCTCTCCCAGGTATGGTTCGTCATTGCCGTAGTCAGCCTTCAGTACCAGGATGAGGACATATGTTCCCGAAGCCCCCACGGCGATGCGACGAATAATATCAGGATGTTCGTAGAAATGAGCTTGCCCAACGTCGAGACGTCCGCGGGCACCTGGGCGTCCGGGCCAGAAGTGTATGACGGATCTGCGTCGGCCCTCCCATTTGAAAGTTCTGCACGTCACTGCAAAAACGCCATAATCTGGTGCGAACACAGAGGATGCACCGAAGTGCATGTGGCGAATTCTTCCGAGCCTACGGAGCTCGCTTTGGTTGGTTGCAAAGGGGTATGGAAGTGGCAACATGCTGACAGGAAGTAGTAGGTCGTTATCCTCCGTGTCGAGTGGAACGTCGGAGGCGGGCAAAAATGGAATGCGTTGTATTGCGGCCTCTGCAACAATGGACCCCTTGTGAAATCCGTAGAGCATAGGCCCAAATGGCAGGTAATGCATGCCGAAACCGGCCTGTGAATCGTTCAGCATGAGGAGTGTTATACTGGCTGAGTTGGCGAACCGGAGAGGGGAATTCCTGCAATCTGTCCTGGACCTCAATATTTGCGTCCATACACCAAAAGACGATGGAGGCGTATGTGCAGAATCCCAAGACGTGTGAGTTTATGAAGAAGGGACTCCGAAATGCCGACGTGTTGTTCATTGGCGAGGATATCACATGAGAGACCGAGATGTGAGCAGGGTCACCATAGTCAATGGTGATTGCCACGAGGTTTCGGACATCTTCCCTGTATGCAATCCGTGAGTCAAACTCTCTCCTACTTCGTGCGACGTACCCAATGCAAGCTCCGATCAAGGCCTTTCCGACAATATTCATACAAGGTGCCTCGATTTTGACCCGAAGGTCAGATATTTCCAGCAATGCCACACGCTCAGAAGTGATAATGTTCCAGCAGCTCAGACTCCCAGCGCGATGAGACACTGCGAGGCCCGTCCCAGGAAGATAGAAGAAACTCGTCCACTGTCCTTCGGATTCGAACAACAGAACCCGCCTGTGAACGGGATGTGGGCTATCGGAACTCAGGTTCCTCATTAGACGGTTGGAATGCCCCGCACTATCTTGAAGTTCGCGAAGAGACGCGATGTTCAAAGCCTCTCTGTTCGACAAAGGTACGGGCTGGTTGTGTATCTCCCGGAGTCGCACAAGGGCATCGACCCAGATGATCCTTTGGGACCGAAGCCTCCACATAACCTGGCAGCTCTGAGAGCGAAGTGAGATACGGACGACGACATGAGAGACAGCGTACTGAAAGTAAATTGATTAGGTCATCAACATCGAGTTGCTTGGCGAGTTCAAAAAACACATCCTCAGGGAGGTCGGTCAAACCAGACATGGCGGTAAGTGCCAGCGGGAAGCGATAATCATCAGGAGTGGCACTGATTGGTGGGATCATAGACAGGAGAAGTCTTGATGTAATCTTGAACATGGGATGCTTCGGATCACAGTCGCTGTAGGTATTTTTAGCTGAGACGATTGACTTCAATACGCGTCTCCCACGAAAGACATTTTTTGTCGTACAGCAGCTTACTCGACGGCTCTCCGCAAGCTGGGTTATTCGTGCCCTTTGCTTGAATTTATGCCACGTCCCGAAAAGGACTGAAGCCAAGGAAACACGAGAAATCTATCGGCAGCTTTTTTGTCGCGGTTACAGACCCAAAGAAGGCACTTACGAGGGAAGGCACTTGTTTCGTTATGACTCGCATGGTCAACCTCATGTCAGGTAAGTGAATTTATATTATTCCTCTCGGTCCTAGTCAAATTCCTTCACAGCTGCGAGCACTACGACAAGGCATCCAGTCGAGATGATTTCCACGATGATTCCGTTGGATCCGCGGCAGGAGCCTACGATCTGAACTAAGGTAGGGGACAGACAAGTGCGGTTGCCCCACGTGATCAATTAGCCTTATCGGGAAGATTATTATATTTTCACTGAAATGAACCTGTTCTCAGACTATATTAAAAAAATCTGGCTCAACAGTTCTGTGTGAATCACTCTCTTTATAAAATTAAGCCTGTCCGTCTGAAGCCTTTTTAAACTCCGCCATCGGCGCTAACCTTTTTCGTCGAGCTCTCTGTTTCCACTCATGCCGTGCCTGCTGTGGCCGCGTAAAATCCCACCCTCACTTGGCTTTTAACTCCACGGTTAATCTGTCATTTTGGCGTTCCTTGCTGGACCTCCTTCAAAGTCCTCAAACATTTATTTAATCGCTTTCCTTGCTACTCCATTGGGTATTTCGCAACAAAATTTCGCTCTCTTGGGAGCTTAGGAAGGGGATGCGAGGCCGCGAAGGGGCCGAGCAGCCGCTTGTGTATCATAAGATAGCTCCCAATATTTTGAGGAATTGCAGTCGAGAAATGGGGGACAAGTTCTCAAAATGAAGTGGGCAGGCAACACAATTGATGTGGACAGAAGATCATCAATGTCTGATCATTTTGGAACTAGTCCTCCATTTCTCAACCAAAATTCCTCAAAGTATTTGGGAGCCGTCTTATGATACATTCACACAGAACTGTTGAGCCAGATTTTTAATATAGTCTGAGAACAGGTTCATTTCAGTGGAAATGTAGCAATCTTCCCAATAAGGCTAATCAATCATGTGGGGCAACCACACTTGTCTGTCCCCTACCTTACATTCCAGCAATGCTGGGTCAGGACGAGGAGGAGGTGCCGCAGATTGAGGAAGCTACCTATGACCTGGGCTATGACCAGTGTTGGCCAAGTCACCGACTAGTCAGTGACTAGTCGAAAAGTCACTATAGTCAGGTCAGTGAAGCCACTGAAGCGACCTGACTTGCTGACCTGTCAACTGTGGGCGATGGGAAAAAGCCACGCACAGCTATTCAAGTTAGCCGAGACGTGAGAGTCGTCGGGTCCCTAGCATCGCACTGGCAACGGCTGAGGCCAAAGGTCAGGTCGTTTTTCCGACTTGACGACTAGTCACTGACTAGTCAGTGACTTGCAAAAATGACTAGTCATTCCAGGTCACTGATGTGCCAACACTGGCTATGACCCTTGCATTGAATCCGCCATGGTGACAAATGTCTCATCACAGTGTGCTAATTGCCGTGGGTTGATGTAACAAGTGTCAGGCCCTTCAACTTACAACCGCTATTCATGACTAGTCTCGTAGCAATCAGGGTCCGATTGTTGGGTGGCTGCTTGATTACGCAATCAGGTGGCTGTGCCAACGGGTGTTCTTTCCTTAATACTGCAAGGAATACAACATGAACATATGTAAAACAATCTGTGCAACTTCATGATGTGAAATGGATAATATCCTCCAGCAAGAATTAAGTGTTTCAGCTAGGCAATCCTTCAATCCATGATCGAGCTAAAAAAATTGATTAACTAATTTGTTGTTCACAAACCTATCTGATATCATCACAATAGCTGCACCAATCGCTTAGGGATAAGGGAAGGTTTGTTACATTAGAAGGACCTCTACATGCTCGCCCCAGAAGCCATCCCAGAATAAGGCCACAAAGAATTGATTGGTCCACCAACAACATCCCTGTGATTACTAACAGGCCCTTACTTGTTTGTCATCAAATTCATTAGAGTATCTGTTACAGAGACTAGCCCATGACCATTGCAATGAGAATGATGACCTCATCCAGTCGCTAGCTTGCACTCAGTTTGATGTTAACTCTGGGCATCTCGGATTTCAAGCTCCCCACATCCCCCACAACCTGCAGTGACATGGTGGTCAGTTTGAAACAAAATAAGGGGTGAGTGCTGAGCACGTCAGAGTGCCATGTGGTGCTCGTCCTGGACATAATTGTAATACAGTGGGGACAGGGTGGAAGGGTCTTGGATCCCACCACAGTTCTTACACCTCTGTAGGTACCAAAAAACATCTTTCTGAACAAAATAAAGTCCGTTGTTCAGGCTGGGGTCATCCTGGGTGCCCACCTTCTTACTTTGACCCCAATTGATACTTCAACCTCAATTGAACCCAACTAATATATGTGTGCATTATTTCCGTTTTACAGCTCTTTGCGGTACAACAGGCACAGACAGTTTTTTCTTCCATTTTGGGCTTCTTTTGGTCCCCACGACTAGAACAGTCGCGGTGGCCTCAATTCTGGTCCGTTTGCCTTGTGTATAGCCTCCAATGATCTGCATTAGTGCTCAGGGGATGGCCGACTCGGAATTCTCTACTCCCTCAAACCCTGCTGTATGTGTGGCAAAATGAGTTTTTTTTCTGAATTCCCACAAGAACACTTGTTCTGCCCTCAATTCTCCAGATTTTAACGTGTTTATAGGCTCGTTCTTCTCGCCTCATGGCTGACTCTGGGTCCCTCTGTTCAGTTTACCAAATTTATGTCTAGATTCCTTTCTTGAGAGTGGAAATCAGCTTAATGGGGCCACATCAAACTGTTCTTCAGTAGAATGGCTGTTGCAGGCTCAATTCTTGCCGGATTGTCTTGCTCATAGGCTTTGTATCTTACACTGGTTAATTCACAGAAGATAAAGCCCTTGAGTTTGCGAAACGACCCTCCTAGCAGCCTCCTAGTACCTGTGTTTATTTGTTAGTAAGTTTCACTCCCAGACAGCCATGTGAGCTTCTTTGAGAGCTCCAAAGACACTTTCCATCCATTTTTGGATTTTAACTCGACACAGAGTATTCTAGCTGATTAAAAACAGAATAAACCACAATATAACCCCAATTTCTGCTGTGTTTTCATTTTGAGAAGGTGAAAAATAAGCAATTACATTACAAGTAAAATCAGGAATTCTGAACATATAGACTCAGGAATGGCTTAAATAAGAGTAAAATAACCCAATAAATGACTGAAACCATCAAGAATTGAGCCTGCAGCAGCTGTTCTGTTGCCGAACAGTTTGATGTGGCTCCCTGACTTTCTAGTATCGGGTTCCGGCAACTGATCCACATGAATTACCATTGAAATTGAGATAGGTGAAAAATAGTCCTTGAGGTGGACACTGTCAATTCAGTTTATTTGTTGCAGTAGCGCCCAAGCGGTCACAGCTTCTTATCCAATGGAGTATCAGAGCATGCACTTCACCTTATATAGGAGAAAACTTGCAGGAAACCTTCAGCAATGCATGCAGAAAGGCAAGATTGTTGATGGTTGGTTTGATTACAGTTGCTGCACCGGGGACGTCAAGTTTTCCAACATATAGTCCAGGTTTTTCCCTCACCGGAAGCAGTGGAACAGCAAGGGATATAATTCAGCATTATAATAAAATTGTCTAGACAGGCCAGGTACAATAAACTCACAAATAAGAGATGTATGCACTACGTGTTATGGAATCGAGCAGGGCCCCAAAGTCCCGAGGCTTGCAGACCGAGATCTGACCTCCAGAGCTGCCATCTACTTGAGCATGCAGCAATCGGGCCGGGTAAGTCTGAAATGACAAACAGGTTGGTGTGCTGCAGGATGTACCAGTTCAAGCTTTCAAGGGAAATTGAACAGATGTTGTGTCAGATTCAATGAGGGAAGACATTAAGTGGCTTGAAGCTCATAATCAAGGGTTTGAAGGCATTGAGATGGGAAATATTTCTTTAGTCAATGGATCTGGTAGGTGAGAAGCATTAACAACAACAACAAAGTACTAGTGAGCAAGCAAGCACGAGTATAGTGAATATCAGTGACTGGAGGAGTATTGGCCAGGGTGTAGCTGAGTGTTATAAAGGGATGATCAAAGTGGGCCACTGTTGGAGAGGGAAGTTGCAGTGCCGCAACATTGCCGCTGAAGTCAAGTTCAACTGCCTCCAAACTGCCGCTGCAATGTCACATTGCTGTGCTGTCACACCCTCCAAGTGCTGCCATACCACTGCAGCATGCAGTAGACTGCTGCTGAAGATGACCTGACTGCTGCTGCAAAATGCCAACTTTGCCGCTGCAGAGTGCTGCCGACTGCTGCTGCACAATGTTTGTTTGTGTTTTGGTGCCGCAATACTGCTGCAGAGTGCCACTGCATGAAAATTATTTCATGTCCCAACATCTCAGAAAACACACTGTTCAACCCAGGGCACATGTGAAGCAATACTGTAGTATTTCGTTCAGTTCGTATGGTCACACGTCACACGGCTAAAAATCTACGAAAATTTTCGTAAGTCACCCAGTCACAGAGGCGATTTTGGGCTTAGCCGAGCTAGCTGAGATTAGCCGAGTGTTGCCGGCGGATCAAATTTCCTAAGGGGGACCGGTTACGAAAGGGTCAATTCGTACGATGGTGTCACACCCCAAACCGCCTTACAAATTGAACGAAATACAACAGTATATTAGATACCATAGACTCCCCCAACATATTTTGAAACATCAATTACAGTGGTATAAAGGAATTCAGCATGTTCCCCAGGTGCAACTACCGGACAATTTCATTCAAATCGACATGGGGTGTGATGCGTGACCTATTTTACCTATTCGACATTTCGGCAGCCGCCGAATTTTTGCGTGACACCTTGAAAATTTCGGTATTTGAACCGAAATTTTTGTCTTTTTTTTTTTTTTTAAAGGCAATTTGGAGCCTGTGTGACCAGTTGGAGGTTCGACAGAGGCCCAAATGACACGTGACCTCGACCAAAGTTCGTGATCGACAGGGGGGTGCGTGACGTGTGACTGCCGATTTGAACGAAATTGTCCAGGATTGCAGACTGCCGCTGTAGTGCCGCTGCCACTGCCGCTGCATGCAGCAAAATCCCTTTGCCCCATCAAGTTCATTTCCACTCTCAAGCAAGGGATTTAGACACAAATTCGGTAAACTGAACTGAGGGACCCAGAGACAGCCATTAGACGAACAGAATGAGTCTATAAAACATCAAAAGCTGGAGAACCAAGGGCAGAACAGGTGTTCTCATGGGAATTCATAAGAAAATTGAGCAAAAAACTCATTTCGCCGCTCAGGCAGCGGGTTATGGGGAAGGATAGACATTCTGAATCATCCATCTCTTAGAAATTTTAAATGCGGATAGTTTGAGCCTATGCTCAGGGCAAACGGACCAGAATTGAGGCCGCCACGACTGTTCTAGTCATGGGGATCAAAAAAAGCCCAAAATGGAAGAAAAAACTATCCGCGCCTGTTGTACCGCAAAGAGCTGTAAACGGTTTATAAACATTTACAAATGTTTACGAATCATTTACCGTTTAGTTTACGGTGGTTCGTAAATGAAAACTAAATGGTTGGTGCCTTATTCCGAACACTCTGCTGATCATCATGCTTTCACAGCCATTTTTCAAAACCGAATCCGAGAATTCACCTCGCTCTTGGGTGTGGATGCCTGGAAAATGCGACGACAGTACTGAGGAATTGGTGAGTCCCTTACATGGAAAATTTCTTTCTCTGTATTCATTTCTTGCATGCAATTTGGGGTTGAGTGACACTCATTTGGCTGCGACACTACTCCGTTTCGACCGCGGTTCACGATCCAACCCGTGATGGAAATACTGTGCAGACGGAATCGTGCGCCTTCGCCGTCAGCCCCATCCCCTGCGCGTCATCATTGTTCCACACTGTACGTGCCCTCCTCATCCTTAATCCATTCCCGCTCTCCCTTTTTCTCCATACAGCAATCCCTCGTCACCGATGATTCTCCTCCAGCAACCTTTCAGCATCGACATCTCCAACTCTAGCCTGCCTTTGGGCCGTGAACGTACTATGTGTCTTCACTACCTCATTTTTTTTTCTGAAATCTGATCCTCTGGCAGACATCTTCGGGCACTCCCATGCCGTTTGAGCGCGATATGGCATCAACCTCGGAGATCCGTACTGTCGCTGATGACATATACTGTCAGTGCGTTTTCACTGCGCGCGGATTCTCGCAACATTTTGTCTATTTCCTCCGGTGCTCGCTTCCACGAATGGAATGGCAAAATTAATGTATAGATCCCATCGCCTCTCAGGTAGAGGTTCTGCATGTACTCCGCGGCGCACATTCTCGCCATCCTCCTGCATTTGGCAGTTGGGCTCTACTCAGTCTCACACGGTTAACAAGGGGGTCGCGAGAGGTGCCCGACCATAATTCCATTCATCAAGGAATAATACTAGTGAGGGAAGGGTGTTGTAACAGGAATAATACTAGTGGCGCCCATATATGAATTACTCGGCATTGATGAGATCAGCGTGCGGAGACGGCCGAGTTTATAAAGAAAGTGATGTGTCGCAACACACCCTCCGAAGTTCAACCTCAAGTTGAAGTCCAACCAGTTCATAAGCGCATTCCATGCCAAAACTGAGTTACTCATGAGTGTTTATTCCATCCGCGTCGTGCGACACATTTTTGTGACATTGAGGTGAAAATGTTTCAATGCAGCTTTGAGCCACAGTAACTGGCATTCTTCGTTTCACGGTAAATTGGCACAGTCCAAATTTTTGCCCAGGGTCAGGGAGTCCCATACACTACTTGATAGTCGCCGCTACGACGTCAAACTCAACAACATCCGGCAGCGCAGTGAGCAGCGTCTCGGCGGACGCAAACAGCGCGGCGGCCACCTGGCCATTCAAGTGCGCGTTGCGTCCCTCCTCGCTCGCAAAAAATACGATGATGGCGAACGAATTGGTGTCAGGGAACTCGAGCGCATACCAGTCGAGTGTGAGAGCCTCCTGTTCGATCCCCGGAAGAACGCCCTGTGGAATGAATCAGATGCGGCTGGAAGATCGGTTCAAAAAATGAACCCACAACGAGGACCTCGCGGGTAGCGTTCACCTGCCCTGGTTTGGCGGTCAATGGAATCGTCAGACCGACGGTCAGCCACGCAGTTGCATTGCCGATGTCGGGCTTCGAAGCCTGACACAGGTTAATTAATCCCAAGCTCGGCGAGATAATGCTCACCACTTTGCTTGCCACAATTTTAGCTGGTTTGATATCGGGTGCTCCATCCAAGAGGGCATCGGCGTTGTCGAAAAGCGCCGAAACGACCTTGCCGTTGAGATGCGCCACCCGGCCTTCTTCCGAGCGGAACGTGTCGAAGATGGCGAAAGTTGGGATGCTGAAGTTAGTATATTTGACGGCATACCACTGAATCGTTTTGGGCTCCGCTTCAACCAGGGGTACAGCAGACGCGAGGAACTGTGTGACGTTTTCCACTGTGCCGGATTTAGCGACAATGGGAACGAAAAGGCCGAGGTGCACTGCGGAACACCATGAAAGGTGAGAGGGAGAGATACCCCATCGATGGGACGAACCAGTCGCGTCTGCGTTGACATCCTGATTCGCGAGACCAGAGTCAGCCAGAATTTATCAGCAAACGAAGGAACGCGCCACAACATCATCATCAGGCAAGGGCGTCACGAATGCGTAGGTAGACAGAACGGCGGCGAGCAGAATGGTGAGCGGGATTCTCATATTGGAGGCAAAAGACGGTGGTTGATAGGGGGATCAAACAACAAGGAGAATTTATGAGGAGGCTCATATGTTCGCCGACGGTTCGGTTCAACCTTTGAAGCATGTAAAATCGTCGATCAATTGGTAGTACGATCATGATGGGTGCCACCGGCCCGTTCCACCCCGACACAGTAGCCGTCGGCTTTAAAGAGTGTTTCAGTAGGCTGGTCAGGTACCAAGCGTGCTTCAACCTGCTTCAACTGCTATTGCCATGGAATCAGCGTTGGCTCGCATCAGGAAAACCGGATGTAACTATAGCCACTATGCAGTGTTGTCGAGTGCTGTCAAGCGCTACTTATCAAACGCTGCATAGCGCCCATAGTTACATTCGATTTTCCTGATGAGTCTGGCATGTGATTTGGCGTGATCGATTGATACATAAACCCTCTCATTCACAACGTTGTTCCGACCGTCGACGCCTGGCTGCAGTTACTTACTAAATGGGCGTCCTTATCTCGAGCATTCGTCAAGCCTTTCCACCGAAATCCACCTTCACAGTCGACGACATTCCCGACTTGTCTGGCCAGGTACATTCCATCCCCGCGGCTGCGAGTCCGGGTAACTCAACTCGCCCACAGGTTATCATTGTGACCGGCGCAAATTCTGGCGTGGGCAAGGAAACAGTCAAGGTGCGTCACAGTTCCTCCGGCTTCCTTAAGAATCCGGACTCCATCTGCCATAGGCCCTGCTTCAACACAATGCCAAGGTCTATCTGGCCGCGCGGAGTTCAGCGAACGCCAAAGCGGCTATCGACGAGCTTCAGGCTGAGACCGGAAAGCAAGCCGAATTCCTTCAATTAGATCTCGCCGACTTGCACTCTGTCAAACGTGCAGTTCAAGAATTCACCCAGTACGTCGCAAGCTCGTAATCTCTACATCAACTTTCATGATTCTCTGCGTTGCGACTAGGAAGGAAACACAGCTCCATGTCCTGTTCAATAACGGGTAAGGAACCTTCTGTTCACCGTGAAAGATAAACATGTGAGCTGATGTTGGAGTAGCGGCGTAATGGTGAGCTCTCAATGACCGAAGAACTTGATGGTACGCATTCACAAACAAGTCCCCTGGCCATAACTGACGAAACATAGGCGTGCAACCTCATCTCCGTTCGATAGGCCCCCCCAATTGAGCAACTCACGGTCCAAGGCCTCGACCTCCAATTCGGCACCAATGTTGTAGGCGGGTGTCTAGCAGTCTGTCATATCTATTTCCGCTGAGGGTCCACTACAGGACATTTCTATCTCACGAAGCTCTTGCTCCCGACGCTCCTTGCGGCTGCTGCCTCTGGGAACCCGGCACGCGTTATCAACACATCATCTATCGCATCTGAGATGTTCAGTGGCAATATCAACTATAACACCCTAAAAGATAGCCCAGCCCGCAAGAAGGCCGGGCCGAATCAGCTCTACTACCAGAGCAAATTTGTGCGTAAATTTCGCGGCGGCCCACATCACTCATCGATATGATCTGACTTGAACAGGGAAATGTCGTCTTCAGCAATGAGCTGTTCCGCAGATACGGAGATCAGGGGATCATTTCCGTAGCGCTGAATCCAGGCAACCTCAGAAGCGGGCTGCAGCGGCATCTTGTTGGGCTCACCCGGTTCCTCGTAGTACGTAAAACATCCCAGCTAGCGTATAACTGATGCGAATCGTATCAATGCAGGATTCTGTTCTCTATCCGACGCCGTTCGGTGCCCTGACACAACTATGGGCAGGTACAACCACTGAAGGGGCGACGTTCGGTGGGAAGGTTGGTGCACTATTCTCTCAGCTGAGCTACAGATACTAAATCTCTTTAGTACCTTATTCCATGGGCCCGCAAAGGGACAAACCCTTCGACTGACCCCAGTGCAGAAAAGGCGCTTTGGACTTGGCTCGAGGAGCAAGTCGCCGATATATAGACAACCGAGTTGCATAGATAGAACCATTCTTTCAGTTGATTAAACTGCAAGTCGATTTGTTGGTTTAAGGGGCATCGGCGGGATAAGCTGCAGGTGGTTCCTACGGTTCGGTCTCCCGATGTTAAACTGGAATGTGCAGAGATTTCTTCGAGTCACTCAACGTCTACTCCCATCCCAAGATTATTCAGTTCCGCGAGCACCGCGCGAACAAGTATGGAGCTGCAGACTCATCATATATCTGCAAACTGTTGCTTTCCTTTGCTGCAGAAAACGGTGAGCTACGACCATAGAGGTACTAGTAGTGTTGGTCTTGGATTTACTGATTTCTCAGATTGTGTCGAAGTCATGCGCCCTCGACAGTGCCCGCTAGACCTACCCAATGAAGGCGTGTGGGACTTGAGAGGCTTTCGGAAAGCGGATCCGCTAGAAATGCCTGGCACAACCAAACTCACCACGTTTCCCTCCGACATCCAGCACCGGTTGCTCAGCATGCTCCCCAATTTCTACGACCTTGGTGCGATGATCCTGACCCATCAATGCTTCTAGGACGTCTACAAAACGCGAAGAACGACCCTGCTCGACGATGTTGCCCAAAACCTGCTTGGATGTCTGTTTGAAGAAACCGTGTTCCTCGCTCGTGCGCAGGAGGCGGCATACGGGCTCGACGACCCGTCTGTGAAAGGTTTCTCGACAAATACCGTGTTTCTCGTCATCAACAACGACTATATCCTTGATTCGCTGCGGAGTGTTGTATTTGGACTGCTGAGGGCGGACGAGCAGAAATTTGAGTGAGTGTCCGGTGGCATCTCTATGTAGACCTCCAACTGACATCGGGAAGCATCTATGATCTAGAAAGCTTGGTCCGATTCGCGAATCCGTTTACGGAGGAGGAGGAGGATATATCACAGGCCTCGATGCGAGTTGTGGGATATCACAAGCGTGCCGAGAAAATATTGAGGTTCAAGTCCACGCCGGCGCTTGGGGCCCACCTGCTTATGTCTTTTGGGGGCTCGAATGAAACAGGTGTTAGGTACGTTTGCGATCGTTGATTGTTCATAAGCCTGGCATGCAATCGAACATGCATAATGAGTGTATGATCTTGCGAGTGCTCGTACGTGCCGAACAGTCTTGAGAGGCCAGTACTTATACAGTGTCACAGTGGAAGTCCGTGCGTTCCCCGAAAAACAATTGGAGCAACAATGAGGGGAAAAGAATGAGACGATCCTCCGCCTCAGATCATACTGCGAAAGGCGGAAAGGGCCGGACCGTGAGAGATGGGAATCCTCGCCAGAGAAGCAGCGATCACAGCGGTGAGACTTGCAGAAAGTGCCGTCGTCATTCAACTGCGCGCTCAGTGCGACCTTTTGAATGCCCAGAGAAAGTTCGTTGCCGAAAGTAGACCTCTAGAGTGGAGGAGGTCGGCAGAATCATCTCGAGGTTGCCCGGATGAAATTGAGTATGCAGCCCAGAGGAAAGCGAAAGAGGACAATGAGGCAGCCAAGTACCGGCCGGATCAGAGATCGGGCTGCCAGGAGAGCAAGGGCGGATGCCTAGTGGTTGTACGTCCACGGATCCTGAGCTAAAAACGCCGCATGAATCGCTCTGCCCACGCTGAAGGCGTCGGCCAAACTCGACCGAGACGAAGCTCCCATATCTATGCACAGGCAACTTATTAGCCTAGCTCAGGAGCAATGTTCCAAGCTCCGGGCCTACGGCTTGTCGAGCATGGCTCAAAGCTAGTTTTTTTTTCCAAATTTGTTTCCGTAAAATTTGTTTCCGTAGAACTCGTAGATAAGTAGTCCCGACGTAGTCTGTTGGTTACCACGTCGATCTACCCGTTACCTTGCGTTATTATATAAGCTTCCTTTTTGAGAAACCACGTGCATTCACGACAACGCGATGTGGCCTAATTACACGATGCGTAGCTCGCGCTCTGAGGGCCGCAAGTTGGATTATAACGCGTCAAATGACTAAGTTATATTATAGAGCGCATTTCCGACCGAAAAGGGTCGGCCGTCTGGTCCGCACAACAATTGCTTTGTTAACTGTAGGTGCGGCCATGCACTCGGTGATGTACCAGACGCCGGGGGCACGCCGTTTATATGTTGTCACCATCCAGGGTATACTGACCCGCCTAAGATCGTCCCAAGTTGCCAGACGAATGTTTTTAGCATGCCCATTTGTTGAGGCACGCAGCTGGGTTATATCGGTCGGATCATCGGGATCGTTGTGTGTATATATATCAACGAGGTACGAGTTAAGGTAATATATAGCGTCTGTCTAGAGAGACTAGTCCCGACGCTGCATTCGGGCGCGAGACGGGACGAAATTTCGCCACTTGGAGCCTAGATATGCTCGGCGCTCAGTGCTCAGCATGATCTCGGCGGATGAGTCGAGATGGAAAACGTGGTCGTGGTTCAGGAGAGAAGGGTGTTTGTGGCTATTGATTGATCAATTACGGCTCTGAGATTCCGAGTCGTCTGTCACGGCATCTCGGCATCACGGGTCTTTTTACCACCATGCTTCGTACAGCTTTTCATCTAATCGATGGCCGCCGATTCGTGAGGTCTTATTATCGTATCCACCGCTCAGTAGACCCGTTGCCAACAGATGCTGTACTCGGACTTCCAACGATCTTCCACGCTTCGCACAGTTCTAGGGATCGTCACCGTTCGTCCCGGCGGACGGAGGGTACCAAAGACGGCCGTCCAGTGGACCGTCCGTCGACGGTACGGTAGCGGAGGCTCACTCATAACGCTTGACGGGACGGGACGGTGGACGGGACGGCCGTCCGACGGTGGACGGTCAGACGGAACTCGGTAGAACAAAAATCGTTGCAATTACACACCGTTGCTGGCGTGACCTAACGGCGCCACCGCATTTGTCCTGCAAGGCGTCGCTGCTCCCATTTTCGTCACTCAGGAAGAGTCAAATGTCCCGTTTTATCGCCTAGTTAACACCAGCACAGCGCACAACTTCTATACCATTTCGAAGACAGAAATAGATGCCGCCTTGCAGAATGAATGGTGTGTCACCGCTGCGGATACATTCTATATTTATCCGACTCAAGTGTATGGAAGTGTCCCTTTCTATCGCTTGTACAACGCGACCAAAATGGCCAACTTATACACAATCTCGGAATCGGAAAGACTCGATTTCAACGCCAACCAGGGATATATATTGCCTCTTTCGTCCAGTCAGTGCTCTTGGTGTTCGATGTTTTTCATGACATTCTATACCGCCAGTAATGCTACATTGTCGCAGTTCGATTTGCGGCCGTCTTCGTTTTGGTTATTTGATGAATGAGGTTTGGTCGTTGTTCGCTGTCTTGCAATCTTTCAAATATCTTCTCCTTGTTACAATTTCAAAATTTCTTGAAACACAACTCTTTGATCTCTGAACGTCACCTGTAAGTTATGGATCACAGTGTCATCGCAGTCCCAACAAAATTGAACATAAGGTTGGGCTCCTCGGTGATGTTCAAGCGAAAATAGATTGCCAGTGGCGGCCTAAACGATACCTCGATCTTCCCCGGTCCGCTGACATAGGGAATTACATACCGAATCGACCGAAGTAAAGATGTCTAATACATCCAGTAAGCATGCGCCTGAGTGGCAGATTCTTAGATTAGGACACACTGAATGTATGAAATGGCCATTCGAGTTACTAGAATCATCCGTCCCATCCGTCCGTCCTTCCGTCTTCCAGTGGACAGGACGGCCGTCCTCACTGCCGTCTGGCGACAGTACGGCATTCTGGGGAGACAGGAGCTCAGGGTCGGGACGGGACGGTTGTCCATCTGTCCGTCCGTCCGTCTGTCCAACCGTCCTGGACGGGTACGGTGACGATCCCTACACAGTTCTGAGTGAGGGTATCCAAGGTATAATTCTATTTGGAAACCTGGCTTCCAATGGACCTCACCTTGCCGAGAACCCCAACCAATTGTCTATTTGGAAACCCTTCGGCCATCACATTCGGCCATCATATGGCAGCAGGCGGCGAGGTTGGATTTTGATCCATTTAACGAACATGTTCTTCATTTCAACATCCCTCAACGCAAGGTAATGCTCAGCAGGCTTCAATAATCCAGGGAATATCCTCGGACTAACTCAGTAGCCGAACAGCTTGAGTATCTCAGTTATCACTGGCTGGAAAATTCAATTTTTTCTGCTGAATTCTTAGTGAAAAATCTCATTTGTTTTCCATCAATTTTCAGCTGGAAAACTAGGTGGAAAACCCAAAACATTTTCACCACTTTTCCAGTTTGAGGTGAAAAGCTCAAAAGAAAGTTGAAAAGGGGTGAAAAAGCATTGAGAATTTCACCATTTATTTCAGTCAAGAATGTCTGAAAAACAAACAACATTTTTCACTGCAAATTGTGCTGAAAAATTTGAATCTGCCAACCAGTGGATTCCATGTTGAAATCAGCAATAGGTCTCTGCGCCGTTTTTGTTTTTGTTTTTGTTTTTTTTCTTTTCTTTACTAGTAGGTATTTATTTTTGTTTGTCATTCCCCAACTCTCAATTACCTCAAAGAACTAAAGAATAACATCTCCTGTTTAAAATTTAGGACTCAAATTGCCTGTTTGCGACTCGCTGTTGTCCAGAGCAATAATTTTCATGCTTCTTAAGGATATTCTGTGTGGAGTAATATATTCAGAACCCAACCATTCCTGCTGTCCTCAGTTCACTTTGGTATACACCGCAAGCCAGCCATAGTGGCCTTGAATAAATAGAGGTCAGAGCTGGAGGTATTACACGGCCTAAACTGTTGTATGTACGCCTACAGATACAAGTCCGTTTGGGTACAGAAAAATAGAAAGGGAGAGGTAATAGATGGGTAAGGCCAAAAAAACAAATGCAAATGAGAACCTGATCCAATTTCAATCAATCTCGCGGTGTCCCTGGCAGTTCAGGGCGGCTCGCTCACAAAATTTACTTCATTATTTCAAGGCGGCGGAGCCAAGAATGAAACGCAAATCACGGCAAGTACACGAGAAGGAAGATTTTCAATAGACGCCGAGTTGACGAAGTGCATACCTTGTGTTAGATATTAAACTGCGGCTCACAAGTCACAATGCCGTGTTCCAACATGCCGAACTCGGCGCCGACATTGATGCCGGCCTACGGCGAGAAACCCCCGGGTTTCCAAATAACACGTTTACCAAAACATGGGTTTCCGCTGGAAGCCGGGTTTCCAAGTACTTAGAATGATCTGTATCGAAGTCTTCGCAGATTGGGCCATTGGAGGCTTCGTAATCCAAAACCGTCTGGGATCTTCCGCCGATTCTTGTGTGTGCACGGCTCGGCCTCGGTGCCGAAAGTATCTTTGCGACAGCTCCGCAGACGGCGGTGCAGCGGCACCGGCAGCGGCGTAGTTACCTGCCGCAGCCGTAGTTCATTCCGTAGTGATCCCGTAGTTACTAGTACTTGTAGTCGGATTCCCGGACCCGGACAGTTCTCCAGTAGTATAGATAGTGTATTCCCGAGTAGTTTAGGCATTTTCGTCAAATACGGAGCTTTACCGACTCAACCGTGAGTCTGAATAAAACTCCTCCGACTGGATAACTCCGTAACCTCACAATCATCATGGGATATGCGGACTATCGTGTGCGTCTCGCAGTTCTCTGCCAGAATCGCCGTCCTAATAGACGTCGGCACCAGCGAAAAGTTGAATACGCCGGCGGGGACGGCGGGACTTAGACTACGTATCGCCTCCCGATAACATTCTCGGAGCCGGCAGCAACTTCGAAGAATAGAGCTCGGCTTCTTCTCTTTCCCATTCTTCTCGGATCCAAGGCCTGCGCGCAGCTATTCCGGTGCATCTCGCAGTGGCACTGGAATGTTAATATTGCGCCAGAGACGCGGGCGGAGAAGGCGGAGAAGGCGGAAAAGGCAGCGGCGGAGTTGGTGATTACGGTCGATGGGATGGTGGTGGCTGTTAGCGTGCAGGCTCGGGGGAGGCCGAAAGGCGCGGTTGGGGTAGAGTTTGATAGACTACTTAGCACAAGGGACAAGGGAGATTTCATTGCGGAATCTCTGAGAAAATTGGGTGACAGTGTCGATACCTCCCGAGGATCCTGGATAAAAACGAAACAAAATCAATGATTGTATGACGATGTGGATTTTGCAAGGCTGGAAATAAATAAAAAATGACACGTGTTCATCGTGCACAGCTACACAGCCCTCCCCAACTTTGCCATTTTCGTGCCCCGTTGGCGGCGCCTGACCAGGGCTGGATTCGGGATCCGTGGTCCAAGAAGCCCACGAGCAAACGCAAGAGGCATCACGCTCTGCGTCCACCGTGTGATGGCCGACACCTCCACCCCGTCCCGTCCAGACAAATTTACGAAGAAGTGCCGCAAGTTTCGGAATCGCGGGTCGGCCAATGCCTCATCAAGGTCGCCCCACTGCAGGCTATCTGCCGCGTACCCATAGCCCCAGGTTATCACCATCGACTCGAGGTGCGGTAAATGGAGCAGTGCGAGGGTGTCGAGGACACTGCGGCTCTCGGGGTTGCGGAAGCACAGCGAAATGTGCCGGAGGTTAGGAGTGTGGGGGAGGATTTTCCCGTAGCACTCGCTAATATCTTGGATACGTGTTACCGACTGCGTCCGAGGGATTTAAACAAATGAAAAGGAACTCACCACGGTCAGAGGCTGAGTTCAAGCGCAGATTGAATGTCAACGACTGCAGCACTCCGCCGGCGCACACGAAGTACCGCTCCACGGTTTCCTGGTGGCGACCCAATTGAACAGCTCCCAAATTCTGAATCGACTTGAGCCGTGGGACGACGAGGAATGAGAGCAGCCATGCAAAGAAGTCACTTCCGCCATCGTCCTTCGGGCCAAGTGTCAAAGCGTGTAAGGTAAGGGGCAGCGGGGGCGGAAGCGATGAAATCGGTTGAAATGGCATTGTCCTGGCGATTCGAAGGTGGAGTGATTTTACGGAAGGGACCCAGGACAAGATGTCGCGCACAGCAGGCAACTTCATGTTCGGGCCAATCAGTGTCAACTCGGAAACGAAACCAGATTGGGCCCAAGAACTGATGTGGGAACGAAGGGGTTCGAGGTCATGCACTCTGGCAGCGACATCAAGCTCAAGAGCGCAGATGTTCGCACACTGGTGAAGTCTCCCCAGATTCCTCAACCACTGTGGATTTCCATCATAGACCAAACACAGATGTCGGACGAAAGTGAGAATGGGGACTGGAGACACGTCAACAAGCTCAAAGAATGAGCGAATCGTCTTGGCAGAGATGAACACTCTTGAAAAGAGGTTATATCTGCTACGCGCCAACCAGCGCGTGCAAACGAGGCCGCATGCTTTCATGCTGTTGGGATCGATACCATGCAGCGCGTCGATGAGTTCATCAACGACTTCTTGTGCTAAGTTGTCTAGAACTGCCTTGGAAGTTGGCAAGAAGTTGGCAATCAGCCTCCGAGTCGAGGTCTCGAGTGTTTCATTTCCACACCATTGTAAGTATTGCGATTGAAGAACGGAGGCCCAATGAAAAGTAACGGTAGGAGTCGTCTAGAGGGCCTCAAGACGCCGAACACAGCAAACGACACGGAAGGAAGGAAGAGACAGTATGGGTGACTCATCACAGCCACGGCCCCGTAATCCGATCGGTGATGCCAGATGGGATCTTTCGGCCTGAGTTGGCCAATGTGCAGACCCATCCCTTAGCCCATACGTCTATAGCTCTAGGCTTTGACCGAACGCTACAGGAGTTCGACTAAAAAAAAACACTTTCTTTCACCAAAACATTGTTCTTGTGTGTGTAAACAGCCATGTGAACGACCTACTTCGACGAACGGTGAATAGACGTGGGTATCGTCCAATTGGCACATTAAACGAGAGTTGTTTCCATGTTTTCACGGATTTTTGGCACCGAAAAGAGATCTTTTTCTAGATCCTGCAGCCTGAACGCGACCTTTCTCATCGATGATAATTCACGAAAGGTTATTTCTCGCATTAATCGTGTCTGGGAATGTTCCTTGACCAGAAAATGAGACTAAACCTATAGGTTTTGCGCGCCCATACGGTATGAACTATGGAATACAAGAAAACCTGGGTTCTGTAAAGCTATTTGGTGGTACTTAACATTCAAGGTAACGACCCCAAATGTATGGGTTATTAAGAATTCGAGTGTCGTTTTCTTTCTTCCCTTAGACTCCACCCGTTCCAGACTCCTATCTTGCGTCGTCCAGCCTAATTATTACTTCCATCTTTGCTTTTGATATGAAAACCCGCGCTCTCGTCCTTTTCGCGCTCCTTCAGGTTGCCGTCACATAGCACACAGCCAGACCTGCATCGATCCATGTATTAGGCTGGTGCATCCCACCTGATCCTCTTGCTCCTATTCTCGCTTTCATCTTGATGTCGTTCATTTTTTTCTTCGCATATGAGTCCAAGCTTCCAACTTGAAGGCTCCAACTCCATTTCTTCATTCACAGGACTGTGACTTGCACCAGTTCCCTCTTCCCGATAGCGCTTTCACTCGATACCCAACAACAGACCGGACTGGACCGGACTGGACCGCGGTTGAGTTTGGTCGGCCGACGAAAGCCGAATCCGATCACGGCGACAGCTTGATTGGCTGTGTGCGGGCCAGGCTGTGCACTGCATCCATCCTCTTACCATGACCACCATGTCCTATGCTCCTCCTCCTGGCCCCCCTCCAGGCTTCCATACTGGTGTTCAATATGCTCCCCCTCCTGGTCCTCCTCCCCAGATGCATGCTCCCCCGCCCGGACCTCCTCCGATAATGTATCCCTCCTGTCAAGACACAACCGAACTGGCAGACTATGTCCGTAATTCTCTATCGATTCTAGCGTCTCAAGGGTGGCTCTCTATACCTCTACCACCCGATCTCGAATCTCTATATGCAAACCTATTCGCCGAGTCCGCCTCGTTCTTCAATCTACCGCCCGACGCGCGCGAGAAGCTCGACTTTGCCGCGCCCACAGGTACCAACGCCTCCGACGAGGGCTTTTCCGAAATCCAGGGTGAGAAGCAGCTCATCACCCTGCGCCGCCTCTCTCGCACCCCGCCGTGTCTGCGCAGCGCCGCCACGGCCGCCTGGGACGCCACCGGGCAGCTCTTCCTCCGCACCGTGCACGCCATCGCCGAGAGCCTCGAGCTCCCGGACCAATCCGTATTCGACGCCATGTCTGCGGAGGCGCAGGGCCTCCCCGCGAGCGCGCGCGCGTCGAGCCTGCTGCGCTTATTCCGGTATAACCGCCCGCCTGGCGGCGCCGGCGCGCGCAAGAAGGTCGTCGCGGAGGCGCACAAGGACCTCGGGCTGCTCACGCTCGTCGTGGGACAGTCTCCGGGCCTCGACGCGCGCGACGCGCAGGGGCGGTGGGTCAGCGTCGAGGATACGCCGCGAGGCCCCGGCGCGCCGCGGCTGACGGCGACGCTGCTCGCGGGGCAGACGCTCACGTACCTCACGCGCGAGCTGTATGCCTCCGGCGCGCACCGCGTGTCGGTCCTCCCCTCCGCCCCCTCCCCCTCCGACCCGCATGATGCCTTCCGCCACTCCCTCGTCTTTGCCCTCCGCCCCGCGCCGGCCGCGCCCATCTCCACTGCGGCCTTCGAGGCGAGCCCGCTCATTGGGGCCTTCCCCACCGCCCGGCTCAGCGCAGAGGCGAACAACTTCCCCGAGTGCAGCATGTATGCGCAGCCGGCGGGGGAGCTGTTCCGCGCAATCTCGCAGCGGCACTGGAATGTGAACATCGCGCCGGAGATGAGGGCAGAGCAGAAGAAGAGGCTGGCGGAGAAGGTGGGGGTGAAGCCAGAGGACATGATCACGGTGGATGGGGTCGCGATGGCTGTCGGCGTGCAGCCTGAGGCAAGGGAGGCAGAGACGGGGGAGGCAAGGTTGGGGTAGAGTTTTAATAATGTATTTACAGGGTATAATTCAGTGCGGAATCTTGAACGACTTCGTGTTAGGAGCGAAGTTGGAACGACTCGATGGCGGGTGGTCCGCACCTGCTTTCATGTAGTTTAGTGCGTTCGGTACCTCTACAGGCAGAGTAAAACCGGTTCGAATCCGGGTCGGGTCATGACTCCCCAAGGAATTGCTTTTTTCCTGAAGTCCACAACGGCTCACAAAATAAAAAGGGTTGGTATGGTTGGAAAGACTGCCTCTACAACCCTTCAGTAGCTTGAAGTCAGTATGCATGGGTCTCGGACGATTTCGGGACGTAATAGAACCCGCCCGTCAATCAGTTGACCGTGGCCCTTGCTTTCTCTCGCCGCAACCGCCTTGAATATTCCACCGCTCGCTCAAGTTCTCAAACTCAACGCATCCTTCCTCCCAAAGTCACCGAACCCGTAACTCTCTTCGTCGGTGGGGCCTCGGGCATCGGCCAGGCCATGGCCCGGCGATTCGCACGAAGGACCTCGTCCGCCTGCCCGCACTTAATCTACTGACAGGCAAGAATCTTCGGACCCATACCAAGCGTCGCGACATGATTTCAACTTTCTTCGGCGATGCGAGAGAACGTCATCTCACCAAGTCTTTCGGCGATCTAAGTTGCGTCAAGTCGACTAAGTAGTCGTGCTCGCCGACACCACTTTTTCTCATCCTGCTCTTCCTCTTCCACTCGAAGTTTTTTTGTAGAGTACACAAATACAGTCTCAACGCCTTCCGCAGGTTTTTTCCTCCGAGTCAAACACACTGTTCAACAGCTTCAAGCTACCTCAAGTCCCAACCTCATACTTCGCATGCTGGATCTCTGCGCTGCCGGTTTTGGAATGGTTGCTTCCACTCCATTCACTTGAACAACTGGCCGCATTCATTTACCCTATACTTCGTCGAGCCCATCGCGTCCCTCCTGCTCTGTAAAGCCTGAAAATATCGAACGCCAATATAGACTATGACCGACGAATGAGCAATACTCCGTCCCGTCTCTCGAACTGCGGTTTTTTGGATCAGTTCGCGTCGAACTTGATGTCCGGAAAAGCAGAAAATCAAACGGGACCTACTCGTTCGGCGGCCCCAAAATCGTGGTCGACACCGGTGGTTCAAACTCAAACTCTTGATTTTCACGGCATTTTCCCATCCCCGCCTTTCGGGCGAAACCTTCATCAGAGACAACCAGTCAGCAGCGAGTCATGTATTATAAGCTCCACCAACTTGGAAACACGTTCGACGTGTAAGACTGAGAAGGTGTGAATCAAATAGCCACCGAAGACGCATTATGTCTGCGCCTTTGGATTTTCTGGAGCTAGGAAATATCATGCATTGAGGTTTCGGTCAGCGAGTGAAATCTTAATGAAAATCGAATAATTGAGAACTCCAGCGGACGCTCACGATGAATAATGACAATGTCATTGCGCCCCATTTTCCCGAAGCGGAAGTGTGCTCGATGCATCGTGTTTCGTGGATCTGTGGATCCTAGTGACTCACCTGAAATGCGACGAGCTATCTTCGGAATACATGATAATCGACATAATTACCTCGCAAGCTTTCGCTACTCAAGAATTCGCCATTTCGGCATGCGGTCTCCCATCAGTGTCTTGATCAATTCCGTTCAAACGTGTAAATCGCAACCTTGTAATTTTGAGGAATAAGCTCTTGTTCCCAAAGAGGATATTTGGGCCCAATACTAATTTGATCATAGCTTTTGCTGCGCCCTCCGCGACGTATTCATGGGCATTCCAATCTATGTAGTCGGTGAAATCACGAACTGCGGGGACGAAAGGGACTCACGAACCCGCCATCTGAACGCCGCATATTGTCATAAATCAGTGCTTGTTCTTGTAAATTCGTCAGACAGGAGCGGGATCGGACGATCTGTAGCCACTCAGTAAGCACAACCTCCCTTTGAAAATCCAGAATCGAGCACGGAGGCATTGCGTGGTACATCATTGCCGTCCCCTCCGCGGACAACGCGCCTTCCACGGTCGTAGGCTTGCTGCGGTTTCAGCTAGTATTCTGAGACAACATTACTCGCGAAACGCTGAGTAGATTCCTTCTCGAAGGGCATGCTCTGACAATGGGCGTTAAGCGAAACGAGATATGACAGATGAAAATAATATCTTTGGGGTATTGCCGTAGTCATCTTGACTTCGTCTGGACTCGATCGCCCACAGCACTGGGTTAGACACAGGTATCCTACAGCCATTATGTTGATCCCAGAAATTTCAAGCCGGTCGCTGGAGTAGGATCTGCGTGATGAGGCTTACTGAAGCTAGACGCGGTCGCGAGGCTGTAGTTTGCGGGCGGAGGTAAACGGAAACGCGCCTCAGCGTCTTCCACAAAACCGAAACAGATGATACGAAGATTGTGGTGAGCAACATCCATATCCTCCTGAGGCTGCCGAACAAGTTCCACAAGGGTGGCCAGGGTTCGCTGAAGAATGTCCACTTCGTTTAGTGCGGTTAAAACTAAATTCAGGAATGTGGGAGCGTCGTCAAGAGGTCCGCCATACTTTCAGAGTCCAAAAAGAGCCAAATAACAAAGGCACGTCGTAATCTGGTTGCCAGCAGTGCATGTAGGTGCTCAGCGCTCAGTAGTGGACATTGATACGAAAAAAGTCAATTCTTGCTTGATTCTTGCTAATTTCCAAAGCAGTGACGAAATCGACTCCTTCGATGAGAATAACACTCGGTGTCAGAGGCCGGGTGCGTCAGTCCACCGACCATAGAGTTGAGCGGCCACAGTGCGGCGGGCCCTCAAGATTTACTTGTGTAACAGTAATGGCAGGAGGAGAGAAGCCATCATCTGGTCACGGGAGTGACACAGCCTCTTTTTCCACCATCAATCCACCATCGGCTGGTCGAGTTTCGGAGGCCCTCAGCGCACCGTAAGAGACAAGCCAGGAACCCCTGTGTCGATACATAAACAAATTTACAAATGATCAACCGGAACGATCGGCCCCTAACTTCTTACATGGCCTTTGACGTCGCCGCTGCCCCACTGTGGCGCAGCATTTCGGGAGTCTGCAGCTACCCCAGACGCATCGTATCTACTCCCCACTGCGCGGCCCGCAAACTGAGGAAGTTGGTCATTCATCGCTGGTCCGGAGTCCAGCGACATGAGGTACGTGGGCGGCCGCTCTGCCCTCAACTGATCCTCTGCCCTCAGCTGGTCATCAATGACTACGCGTGTCTGCTCGCGCTTCATCGAGGCGAACACGCCTTCATCTGCAGTGGGTCTGTTTGTGCTGGAGCCGGAGCTGGCCAGTGTGTGTTGCTCAAGACGCTGCACCTGTTCCCTGAGCGCGCGAAGCTCCGCCGCCATCGAATTCTCGGCCGCTGTCGAGCTCTCCGCGTCCGGTGCACCTCTAGCCTCGTTGGGCTGCGTCACCGGGACCTTCTTTTCGATGTCCGACGAATGCGCGCGCGCGACGCGCCGCCGCCAGATGAGCACCGCAGCAAAAATACATGCGATGAGGAAAGCAAGGCCGCCCGCGACGCCGCCCGCAATCGCGCCTGTGTGCAAAGATCCCTTTGGATTTGATGGCACCGATACAGTCAGGGTGCGGATTGGGATGACACTTGTACTTATTATGAGTTTGGCATCCTCAGGAAATCATCAGGAGCTGACCTTCCCGAAATTGTGAACGGATTGCTAGGGTCCCCCAAGAATACGCATGACCCTCTACCATCTGGGTCGAACTTGCATGTCTCGAGTTCGAAACTATTGCTAGTGCCGCCGAAAACAGGGACGGAACCGCGCCAACCGGAAGCATCTTCCACAAATGTCCCTGCAGATACCCGCCCTATTAGTGAGGATCACGCTGTTGCAGTCTGAAGGACCCACTGGTGTAGGTGGTCGGGGCGCTGACTACTGTGAGAGTACCACTGGCCTGCACGGCTAGCAGGGATGTAATCTCGTCGACCTCGACGTATGTCGTTTCTCCGTCTGAGTTTGTGCCCGCAGCTGAGATAGAGAAGTTCTCTAATGCAATTACAGTCTCGCCGGATGGCACGTCCTGAGAGACGGCGTAGAGAGTGACAGTCTGCGCAAATGCTTCCTTTGACATGAATTGCATTTTAACAATATCGTCGAATGAGAGGCGTACCATAGGACGAGGTCAAGCTAAAAAGAATGGTAAGAATGAAAAAAATAGGCATCGTTCGGGTGAATGAGGGGATAGAGTTGGTCAATAGAGACTATCCAGAATTTCGGGACACGGGCTAACTATCAATCAAGCTTGGACAATTGCGTAAACTTGCCTAGCTACGAGCGCGCGTGGGGAGACGAATATATATTATCACTGTAAACTGATGATCAGGTTCTGTGGAGTGTGGGATTTTTAACAGCATTGGTCGAAATTCGTGGATGCCATGGCGAGGAACACACCCTCCGAGTCGAGTCCCAACACGAGATGTATTATATACACGAAGAGTGCGACGTACTCCGATAACTGTAGGGAGACCCACGAATGGTTCATTTGAGCCGGACCACGTGGCCAGGGCACATTCTCGGTGGTGAACCAGAGAATTTCTTTTAGCGCGGTGCGTTGTCAAAATGAAGAGCAACTTGAAGTCGTGACTTATTTCATGATACGGCTGTTAAGGGAGGGCCACCTTGAGTTCGTTACTTCGTTACTTCGCTTAGCACCGTGAAATCGTGAGTTTGACAAGAGTCTGATGGAAATGTGTGAAACTTCGTCACTTTGGCGCGTTTATGCGAAAGTCCGTCGGCAAATTTTGTAACGCGACACATCGGCCATCACAGTTCCTTCAAGCCGGCCGGACGTGTTTTTTTATATAGATACATTTTCCCTGACATTAACCACTGCCCTTGACTGCTCACCCAAACACGAACCGCTAACCAAAACCCCTATCCGAAAAACCACTAACCGCTAACCTCTAACCAGCCAATCCGAACCTAACCGGCGAAGATCGGCACACAGCTGATCAAGTGATGTGCCAGCAAGGAGTTGGTCCTCCGAAAGTGACGAACGTTCGCATGAATTTGGGTAAACTCACGAACTTTCGCAACATGCCATCAAACTCACGAGCTTTCACAGCGCTAAGCGAAGTAACGAAGTGACGAAGATGGCACGGACTCTAAGGGAGGCTACAGGTCATTTCCAGAATGAAAAGTTTAGTCGACAATAAGTTTAAGAATGCCCGCGGGCAAATTCACAGAACTGATTCACTTATTCCACTTCACCAATAACAACTTTTAGTCCAGCGATTAAGAAGCCCTGAACCAGAGAAAGCCGCTTTCTGAGTAATTTGTTCGATCAGCTGGGAATTCCAACATGTGAAATATGAGCATCATCGTTGTAGCGTTTGTCCATGAGCGACTGGTGATTACATTATGCGGGTGACCAACTTATCGTGAAACCCGGAAGCGGTTCATTCGCTGCCTCGGTGGGCTTGGGGTGTTGACATTGACTGTGAAGACCCGCTGAAATGTGTGCCCATGAAACGATTCGGCGCGTCAGCTTTTTGCCGAAACGGTTAATTTCTTGGCGCGAGCGAGCACGAACTTTTTCGGTTAATATTGGCCCCCAGTGAGATTTCTAGTGACAACAACAGGACTGCTAACTATCTAAGACCTGGGGGAAACTGCCCAATCCCTTGAAACACAGAATTTAAAAGTCCAACTACTAACTAAATAGGCGAGCAGGTGAACGAGCTCGTCAAATCATTGAAGTTGGTGCGCCCGGAGAGCCCGGGCACATTGTTCATGTGCCAGGTGCCGGCGGTCAAAAATACTTGGCTGTTGGTGCCGGCGTTGACGACTCCAGATGCAGTGCAACCGAAGTCCCTTTGATGCACAAATTCGTCAGTCTACTTTATGCTGAATCTATCTCTAGACTCACTGGAAGAACGTGCAGACGAATCCACCGGGAACAGTCACAGTGGAAATTTCCTTGTTGAGGAAGCTGAGCCCGCCGGTGAGGTTGACACATGTGTCGGACACGGTCGGGACCGCAGCGCATCCGACACCGACGCCGCCGCTGCAAACGGTGACGGTGACTGGGATATCCTAAATCATCGCATGGAGTCAGCGATGCAATACAGCGTTGAAGGGGAAGCCGTGCACGTACAGTGCTTGGGCCGATGGGCGTCGCGGCCGCGAAGGAAGCGAGGGCTGCAAGAGTGCTAGTGAGGAGAGCCTTTGAGTTGAACATTGGAGTGAGTAGTTGACTGCTTTAGTGAACTGGAGCCAGTGAGCAGTTCCACCTCCTTTTTATACATTTCCTTACGATTACCGCTGTACTTAGGAACCACCTGGTTGAATCCGTTCTGTTGTACTGCCTTCACATGGACATGCCGGATGCCGGCCTATGAACAGAAATAATATCCGGGGAGCACGCACAAAATGAACTCATTCAGGAATCTCCACCGAAATGAAACTTGGTTTGAACAGCAGTCGGTACTTGGAAATCACCTGATTGAATCCATTCTGCTGTATTCCTTGACATGGACGTGCCGAATGCCGGCCTATGGAAAGAAATAATATCCGGCGTGTACGCACAGAATGACTCATTCAGGAATCTCAGCCGAAATGAAACTTGGTTTGTCGACCGTGGAACAGCAGTCGTGCTCCAGAAGTCGACACGGGAAGACATTCACGTTTGTGCCGCTGTATATATCGCGAATACCAGATACCCCGCCGGCGAAAAAGCGTCGGTTTCGCATCTTTTCAGCGCCGAGATGTTTGGTTTCACCCAGAGTACAATGGGTACTGAATTCTCTTAGAGTTATTTCCATTCTGTCTTCAACTTGCCTCCGATGTCATAGGAAGCTATACAATAATTCGAGAGCTAACATGCTGGGTCAGGGTGAGATCAATCCCACGTTCATACGTCGTTGAGTGGTCCATGTGTTAAACGGTGGGAAGAAGCACAAATGTTGCCGTGAGACTCGTGTCGACGTAAGAGTGAACAGATCCGAAACAGCGGATACTTCCGGACGACATCGGGTCTTCTTAGACAGTCGACGGTCCAACGCGATGGAGAAAGTTGAGTTAGAATCCTGATCGCAGACAGGAAAAATATTAAGACTGACAACCGGAATGGTGTACAACGTTTCGAGACTTCCGTACAGACAAAGAGAAATAGTGAGACCGGATCTCATAGTATAATAGCCACTCACAGATGCCGGAAGCTCCCGCGGGGAATAATGGTCCCACTTTCTAGCAAGATCTTGAACATTTGAATATTTGAATGAATTTACTGCATTTCAAGGCGCGGACCTTGCCGAGGTTTGCCGCTGTTAACGGAGCTTTGCCGCCGTGAAGGATCTAACGGCGGCAAAGTTCTCCTTGGCAGTGATTCTGTTTATAGCAACAAGCAGCTGATTTGAACGTTATTGAGAAGTGCCATTTTCTCGAGTCCGACGCGACCATGTCGTAATGTCCGGCGATTCCTAGTTCCTTCTCTCCCAATATGGCCGTGATTGAATTCTCAAATGATTGATGGAAATATTCCAAATAGGGGCCACCTTCACTAAGCAAATCAAACAAAAAATGCAAACATGGTAACCCAACTTTGAGCCAATTAGTTAGACCCACCTAACCCACTCACCGCTTCACTGTCCTTGTACCGGCGTAATTAGGGTGGTGTACCAAGATTCTGAGGCCTAGGGTATGTGGGATTGATGATTTTTGTTGTTGCCGAGGAAATGTATTGTTTGATGAAAATTCAACCTTGGGTTCGATTATTTTTGTTTGGGAACTTTGAACGGTTTTAGCATAAGATATTCAATATCACCCCACTGGTACAGATTCTCAAAATGTGCGAGAAGGTGTGAAGTCACTATCATGAAGTAAAGGTTGAATGAGATTGAACCAATCGTCGAACAATCGATACACGCGCGAAAATGAGACCGCCGCCGGTGGTTGATCGTCGGTGTTGGTCGTAAGCTGTTGTGCATCGATATGTATGTCGCGTGTATTAGGATAGCTCAGCTCATATGGTTGAAGGGAAGATAGGGCGGACATACAAGCCAAACACGCATGTCATTGAGCAGAAAAGAAGCCAAG
Source organism: Mycena albidolilacea (assembly GCA_029282495.1). Lineage (NCBI taxonomy): Eukaryota > Fungi > Basidiomycota > Agaricomycetes > Agaricales > Mycenaceae > Mycena > Mycena albidolilacea. The sequence continues at coordinate 309,894 of JARIHO010000002.1, forward strand.
AGGCATTTCGGGGTCAGGCCCAACAAGAACGAGCGACAAAAAGTCGTGAATGATGCCATACGGAGGTTGAGTGGGGCTCTGATTTGGTAGTTCAATTTCTGATCGAATAGAGGTTCTATGTGCACATGTGCATTGTCTCACAATGCCTCTCGGCTTGTCGCTCGTGTAATATACCGCAATATTTCCGGGTACTCCGACTCTTGGACGAAGATGATCAATTCTTGCCTTCCGCATATCTAACATCTAACCAAAGAGATAGAACACTCAGTGTTCGTGGTTCCGCGGCTTGGTTTGTCCTGCAGGCCCGGCTTTGGCCTGTAAGCCAGAGGCTTCGGCTTCACATTCCTCAAGCCAAAGCCTGCCTAGATGACCTCTTCCCTGGAATAACCCGGTCAAAGGTGGGTTTCCAGCATGATAAATTAGCGACGGCGGGAGGGCGCAGAGTCTGACGACTTGAGTTCTTGTATATCGAAATTGTGACTGCATACTCACAACTTCAACATTTTGATGGCATGTTCAATTTGATTTTGTTCAGTTTGAACACGTCTATGTATGTGAGCCAAAATCGCAGAAGTGTCTTTTGCCAACATCCCCGAAAATAAATTTTAAGCATTGCCGGCGCCGCTAATGCATCCTACACTGTTAAGAAAAAATTGGCTTGAAACCGGGGCTTAAGCCAAAGCCAAAGCCGTCCCCAAGCCGTGACATGCGGCTTGGCTTGGCTTGTCAAAGCCGCGGCTCTAGCTTGACGGCTTGACGGCTTCAAGCCAAGCCACAGAACCACTACTCCGCGTGCGTAGGTATTACGAGAGACGAGGGACAGGGTTCATCGAGCGGATACCGCGTCCATCGGAGTTTGTATGCATGCTGAGATTGAATGATTATGATATGTAGGACAAGTCCTCGACGCGTTGAATTCATTTATTATTCTTTCAAGTGCAGTGACTGATCTCCTGATTTGGACACCCCGGCGCTGGAAGGGCGGGGGGTCGGTGCTTTGTTGTTCCTGTGTAGGGTTCTTGCCTATTTCCGACCCATGAATGTCGATATAATAGCGTTGTAACCGGAGCCACGACTCAAGCTCGGGGGGAACATATTCCCGGACTGTTCCTTGTTTCGATGTTGACTTGCATCTATGGAAGGTGAGCGTTTGAACCGTTGGGTGCGGGCGACTGATTTTGAGTGGATAATAGCCTCCAGGAACGGTTAGTTGGCATAGACTTCACGTGCACTCGACATTCTTTCTCTCCATATGGCGGCATTCGCTATGTCTATTGTGTCAACCCACTGCATGGCGAATGAGGGAATGAAGGACTCAACTTTGACTCAACCCAAGTACCCAAGTACGCTGAACGGAAATGTATAAAAGGGAGGTGGAACTGCTCACTGACTCCAGTTCACTAAAGCAGTCAACTATTCACTCCAATGTTCAACTCAAAAGCTCTCCTCGCTAGCACTCTTGCGGCCCTCGCTTCCTTCGCGGCGGCGACGCCCATCGGCCCAAGCACTGTACGTGCACGGCTCCCCCTTCAACGCTGTATTGCATCGCTGACTCCATGCGATGATTTAGGATATCCCAGTCACCGTCACCGTTTGCAGCGGCGGCGTCGGTGTCGGATGCGCTGCGGTCCCGACCGTGTCCGACACATGTGTCAACCTCACCGGCGGGCTCAGCTTCCTCAACAAGGAAATTTCCACTGTGACTGTTCCCGGTGGATTCGTCTGCACGTTCTTCCAGTGAGTCTAGAGATAGATTCAGCATAAAGTAGACTGACGAATTTGTGCATCAAAGAGACTTCGGTTGCACTGCATCTGGAGTCGTCAACGCCGGCACCAACAGCCAAGTATTTTTGACCGCCGGCACCTGGCACATGAACAATGTGCCCGGGCTCTCCGGGCGCACCAACTTCAATGATTTGACGAGCTCGTTCACCTGCTCGCCTATTTAGTTAGTAGTTGGACTTCTAAATTCTGTGTTTCAAGGGATTGGGCAGCTGTCTCCAGGTCTTTGATAGTTTCCGGCCCTGTTGTTGTTACTAGAAATCTCACTGGCGGCCAATATTTCCGATAGCGAAGTCTGGTTCAAATTTTCGGCGCCTCATTCAGAAACACTTAGTTGACCGAGTACTTGATGAAGCATACGCTGCTCGCAGGGCAGATAACCACGTATCTTTCGCGCGGGCTGTACGCCTCTGGCGCGCACCTCCCCTCCGCCCCCTCCCCGTTCGACTTGCACGACGCCTTCGCCCACTCCCTCGTCTTCGCCCTCCGCCCCGCGTGCCTCTGCGCTGAGTCGAACAACTTTCCGGAGTGCATCGTGTATGGGCAGTCCGCTGGGGAGCTGTTCCGCGCGATCTCGCAGCGGCACTGGAACGTGAACATCGCGCCGGAGATGCGGGCGGAGCAGCTGGCGGAGATTAGGGTTGCGATGGGTGGAGGCGTGAAGCCTGAGGCGAGGGAGGCAGAGGTGGGGAAGACAAGGTTGGGGTAGTCTCAAATTTTAATGTATTCCAAGGGTATGATTTAGTGCGGGATTGTTCAATGACATCGTGTTAGGAGCGAGGTTGGAATGACTGAATGACTCGATGGGTAGTCCGCACCTGCTTCATGTAATTTGGATTCCCACTTTATTCCCTCTATAGGCAGAGTAAGTACTTAAGACCGGTTCGAATCCGGCCCGGGGTCCGAGTCGGGTCATAGAGAATTTCTTTTTCCCCCAAGTCTACAACGAAATAAGAAAACTTGGCATGGATTGGAAAGTCTCTACAACCCTAGCTGGAAGTCAGATATTGCATTGTTCTCGGACGATTTCGGAATGTACTTCAGTGCCACCCGGATGCTAATCGTTACTTAAAGCGTGAGCGCGCCTCTTGTTCGCTCCCACCACCTTAGGCTTGAACATACCACCGCTCGCTCAGGCTCTGAAGCTCAATGCACTTCTTTCCAAAGCCTCCCAAAGCCTTAGCTCTCATCGTTGGCAGGATCTCGGGCGTCGGGCAGGCCATGGCGCGGCGATACACAGAGTACACGAGGGGAGAGTCCCAGTCTCGGTAATACTGCATCATGTCGCTCCGACCGATGTATAAGTATGCGATGCAAGTGGCACTGGAAGCACACCGGCCCGTACACCCTCCCTCAAGTCCAACGGCACGTCGCATCATCTTTGTCGCCGCACCCACGAGAAATTGCTTATCACATCCAAGCACACGCGGCGGCGGCGTACGTACGCGCACTGGGCCTTCGAAGGGATACGCTGCGATCCAGAGGCATCAGAGTACGGCGAGTGCGGAGAATCGGGGGATTGTGAGCGTGACCGAGCGATGTATGGCGAGTGGGGAGGAAAAAGGGGTGTTATGGGTGAAGGGCGGGGTGGGCAAGCATGAGGAGGTGGCAGGACGATCGTCCCCATTGCAATTGCGGGTGTGGAAACCGTGCTTGCAGGAATCTGAATGTGAGGCTCTCTGAAGACGTGCGGCGTTGCCGACAAGCTTGAAGTACGTTTCTCCCTCTTCTCCTCCATGGCCTCCTAATTATTATACTAACTGCCTTCTTTCGTTTTGCAGGAACACCCACCTCGGCCCACACCGCCAAACCCTGCGGGATGTAGGCTGCCTCTGTCTCTTTTTCCCATCCCCGCCTCCGCACCCGCCCCGCTCTCCTTCCTGCGACCGCCGGACCCCCCTCAGCCTACGCCGGCTCTCGCACTCGCACCTCTATCGCGTGCCGCACCGCTCGCTCCCCCTGTGTGCATGCGCGTGCGCCTCCGCCGCGACGCGAATCGTCAGACGCTCCGGCCCCGCGTGGAGCCGCGCGCGCGCAAAACCGTGCTGTGGCTGTTTATAATGTGGACGGAGCCATGGCGAGGGAGGTAGAGATAAAGGTGTTATGGAGGAGGAGGATGCGGTGGATAGGATGGAGGAACACGAGATGCAAGAGACCGAGGGGAAGGACGAGGACGAGGACAGCCTGCTGCGGGCGGCGTGTCACGCGGCGGAGGGTGTGTGCGGGTTCTGGAGGTGCCGGTAGAGGGGCGGGTGCGAGTGGCGGTGGGGAGAGTGAGGGTTGCACTCCGACGGTTGCCCCGCGTCCCGCCTTCGCGCCGCGACTCGAGAGGAAGACGGTGCGGGTGCAAAGACGGCCGAGATGAGCAGGAACAATCACCGCCAACACCGCCAAGCCATGCGCGACGCCGCCTCTTGTGGCTACCCCCCACCCCCCTCGGGCCCCGCGTCCGCTCCCCGTGCGCGCCTGCGCGCCGCCCCGCCGTGGTGCAAAGCTTCGCCCCCGCACGGAGGAGCCGAGGGTGCATGGCGGTTTATGACGCGAAAGGTGTTGCCAATGCGGTGGATGGGATAAAGGGGGACAAGGAGGACAAGAACAGCCTGCAGAGAGCTTACAAGAAGAGCCGCGCGTTCATCGACGAATTCGAGCTACATCGTGGACAGGCAGCTCGGTTGGTGACGGGCGACGGGCGAGTCGACAGGAGAAGGCAGCATACATGTATGTTGCTCGTACACTAGAATATGCCCAGCGGAAGCCGGAGGGAAGCAGAAAGGGACGCAAAAGCAGATGGGAGAGGCAGCTACCGCTACGGTCGCGGAGCCGCAGGCCTTCTGGGCGCGGTACAAGGTACACGGTACTGCATGACATGGGCGCTGGGGCTGCTGTCTCGCCTCTGGCCGGATACATTGTGGGACGAGCGGATTATGCGTTCGCCGTCGGTAGCGCCGAGGACGCGGAGGACACGGGTGGCCGGGGCATAGCTCCTCCCGCAAGGCGAGGAGGCGGCTGTGCATCGCGGTGAGAACGCGAGATGTGGATGTTCCGGTCGTGAAGTGGAGGCGAAGGCGACGATGAAATCGGTCGCACTGTAATGCGATGGCTAGGCCTGGTGGTGGGGGATCCGAGGACAGCGAAAGTGAGGGGGGTGGAAGACATGTACAATGAGCTTACCGCCTCAAATGCAAAATGGTGTGTATGCGGGGCCAATCATCCTTGTGGCTGTGCCATGGGTTTTTTCAATGATGCCTTCACCCGTACGGCGGCCCGCAGTTAGCTGCTGGCAGGAAAGAATCTTCGGACCCATACCAAGCGTCGCGGCATGATTTCGACCTTCTTTTTCGATGCGAGAGGACACCAGCTCACCAAGTCTTTCGGCGAACCAAGTTGCGTCAAGTCGACTAGTCGCGCTCGCCGACACCACTTTTTCTCAGCCTTCTCTTGGGCTTCCTCAGTCAACTCGAAAGTTTTTGTAGAGTATAATACAGTTTCTCGATGCCTACACAAGTTTTTTTCGTAAAACACACTGTTCAACAGCTTCAAATTACTTTAAAGTTTACTTGAATAACCGGCCACATTCTTTATCCTACACTTAGCCGAATCTGTGAAACGAAGTATAACTCAGCCGGGCACTTCAAGGTGAACGACTGTATTAGTATATACCTGTGAAACGAAGTATAACTAATAGAATCGTAAGTAAGGAAAGAGAAATAGAATAAGTAAAGGGACGTACCTCAGCCGGACACTTCAAGGTGAACGACTGAGGTACGGCTCCGTGTCTACGAGGCTTATATAGGTGATCGGTAGGTAGGGGTTATGAAACAGGTATTAAAGAGGGGGAATAACGGTGCTGAAGGGCGACGAGAGTCTCCCCGGCTATAAGGCCGCCGAGCCATGCTCAACAGAATCCATCGCATCCCTCCTGCTCCGTAAAGCCTGAAAATATCGAATGCCAATATAGACCATGACCGACGAATGAGCAATACCCCGTCCAATACCCAGTCCCGTCTCCAGAACTGCGGTTTCCTGGATCAGTTCGCGTCGAATTTGATGTCTGGAAAAGCAGCAAGTGAGACGGGGGCCTCCTCGTCCGGTGGCCCCAAAATCGTGGTTGGTTATTCTAAGCTCACTCTTGATTTCTCACGGCAATTTTCCCATCCTGGCCTTTCGGGCGAAACCTTCATCACAAATATTGGCGGCCAGTGAGATTTCTAGTAACAACAACAGGGCTGGAAACTATCAAAGACCTGGAGACAGCTGCCCAATCCCTTCATTCCTCGTGATACAGAATTCAGTAGCTCAACTACTGACTAAATAGGCGAGCAGCTGAACGAGCTCGTCAAATCATTGAAGTTGGTGGGCCCGGAGAGCCCGGGGACATTGTTGAAGTGCCAGATGCCCCCAGTCAAAAAGACTTGGCTGTCAGTGCCGGCGTTGACGACTCCAGATGCAGTGCAACTGAAGTCTCTGCGATGCACAAATTCGTCAGTCCACTTTGTTTTGAATCTATCTCTAGACTCACTGGGAGAACGTGCAGACGAATCCAGTGGCAACAGCCGCAGTGGAAATTTCCTTGTTGAGGAAGCTGAGCCCGCCGGTGAGGTTGACACATGTGTCGGACACGATCGGGACGAGCAGGCATCTGACAGCGACGCCATCACTGCAAACGGTGACGGTTGCTTCGGTATCCTGGATCATCGCATGAAATCAGCGACACACTACAGCGTTGAAGGAAAAACTGTGCGCGTACAGTGCTTGGGCCGATGGGCGTCGCCGCCGCGAAGGAAGCGAGGGCCGCAAGAGTGCTAGCGAGGAGAGCCTTGGAGTTGAACATTGGAGTGATTAGTTGACTGCTTTAGTGAACTAGAGTCAGTGAGCAGTTCCACCTCCCTTCTATACATTTCCTTCCAGCGTACTTGGGTACTTGGGTTGAGTCGAAGTTGAGCCCTTCATTCCTTCATTCGCCATGCAGTGGGTTGACACAATAGACGTAGCGAATGCTGCCCTATGGACAGAAAGAATGTCGGGTACACGCGAATGCCGGCCTATGGACAGAAAGAATATCCGGCGTGCACGCACAGAATGAACTTATCCAAGAATTTCCACCGAAATGAAACTTGGTTTTTCGGGCCGAAGAACCGTTGAACAGCACTCGTCCAGAAGTCGACGCGGGGGGACATTCACGTTTGTGCCGAGCTTTGCCGCTGTTAACGCGAGGAGCGCGGCACATCCGTCACGGCGGCAAAGCTCGGCAGGCTCTTGCAGAATTGGCCTTGAAATGCAGTGATTCTGTTTATAGCAACATAAGCAGCTGATTTGAACGCTACTCGGAACATATTTGAAGGCTGTCTACTAGGAAATGTCCCTTTTCTCGAGTCTGAGGCGACCACGTTGCGATGTCCGGCGATTTTCTATTTCCTTCTCTCCCAATAGAGCCGTGATTGAAATCTCAACTGATCAATTTTAATGAAGTTCCATTCATTGAGTTCCGGGGAGCACGGAGAAAAGAAATAGGTCGCTTCTTATGACCTAGATGATACCTGTTTCACGGCGGTTCAAATGGACCAGAAGAGGGATGAATTGCCTGCTCGACACTCCAATGGAAGAGCAACTACGCTACCATAATACATACCCCCATTACATAGGTTCTCGTGAAAGAGTACAAGTATGCCGACTTATAGTTCGGTCTGAGCAGAAAGTGTCCAATCAACATGCTCACTCTTTCTACCTTCGCTACTCTCTTCGTCTCCTTCACCCTCGCGGCCAACGCTTCCCCTAGCGCTCAGTTGGCTCCCGATGTGGGTGGCGTTTTTGCGGTCTATCCCGGTTGGGACATGGACAACGGAGGCGCAACGACGTTTGGGGGCACTGAATTGGCGTGCTTACAAGCTTGCAGTGCTAGTACGTTCCGCTCTCTCAGCACCTCATTCAGACAGTTGAAGCTCATCGATTTCACCCAGGTGCTACCTGTGTTGCCTATGCGTACGTTCCCTACGGCGGGAGTAACACTGGGCCTGGCGTCGCCGCCTGCAACCTCAAAACAGCAGTCACCCTCAGCGCCTTCAAGACTCAGCCCAACGACATCAGTGTGGGTCTGATTGGGGGATGCGGAACGTCAGTATTGAATTTTTTGGGGGTTAGCTGGGACCACTCACATATTTATCGCATCCACAGGTTCGCACCGGGTAAGCAAATCAAACAAAAACTGCAAACATGGGTATACTAACCCAACTGTGACCCCATTAGTTGGACCCACCCGCTGCTTCACCGTCACTGTACCGGCGTAATTGGAGTCGTCGTAACAAGATCTCGAGGCCTGGGGATATAGTGGATTCATGAATTTTGTTGTGGTGTACGAGGAAATGTGTTGTTTGAGAACCTTGAACGGTTCTGGAATGAGATAATCAATATCTACCCCACTGGTATAGGTTCTCAAAATGTACGAGAAGGTGTGAAGTCACTATCATGAAGTAAAGGTTGAACGAGATTGAGCGAATCGCCAATACGCAATCAACAACGGTAAGTTTAATCTGCACAGAGTTGTCGCCAGGGCCCAGAGATAATGTCGGCTGCTCGAGAGGACGCGAAAAGTGGAAACTCTGGAGCGTGAAAGAGAAAGCAGGAGAGGGGGCCCGCGCTAGTCTCTCGTAGAGACGCTACAACAGAAATGTACTTACCTCGCACGTTGTAGGCCGGTGCGTCGGCTCGGGGATACACGGCTCTGCATCCCGTCAAGGTTCCAAAGATTTGGTTCAAAGGAAGTGAGACCTTCGAGACTACTCTGAGCCGCGTAGTACAACGCTTGAAGCAAGTGACAAGACGGGCTGTAACTTGAAGCCATAGAATTCCATGCATATTTGTACGAGTCTGGAAGTGCGGGTCGACAAAGGCAATTTCTGAAACTTCGAAGAATATCTCAGCTCCTTCAGCGAGGCCAGACCTGCCATAATGGCAGCGAGAACAGAGAAGAAAGATAGGGGTCGTTTGGGAATGTGGCAATACCATCTTCAGTGATCTTCTGCATCATTGATCTATGTTTTGGGGTAATACTGGGGCATAATTATAGTGTAAAAAAAACACACCTCACAAAATAAGCACACCTACATTCTTTACGGAAATTTACACAGGTTGAATAGAATCACAGGCTCAATTACTGCAAAATATTCTACACACCCCCGACTCCTGAAAAAATCAACACACCCTGTGTATTGAACTTTTTTATACACTTGCTATACCAGTCCAAATAATACTAGGGCTTGCACCCGCCCGTGTTACGGCCACGGCCGTAAGAATTACGGCGTAATTTTCTTACGGTACGGCTTAGCCGTCCGTAAGACCATTGCGCAGATGCTCGAACGGCACGGGTGCCGCCCGTGCCGCCCGTTACGGCGTAATTACGGTGCCACCTGTCATCGCACTTCAACACGTTTGAAAATATTGCATTTCTTCATCCAAAATATATCTATTGCATGGTAAATGACATGCTATGCTCTGGAGTCAAGTTGAACGTGTAAATATCTCAATTCAACCAGGGCAACCACATTCGTCATGCAAGTTGAACATCTCGGAACATTCCGTGATGGACTCTTCATGAGCCGATGCCTCCTGGATGTGCCGAATCTTGCTCCTTGGGTCAATGATTAGGAACTTAATCAATGGGATGCCGTCGGCAACCTTGCCAGCCTCATTCGCAGGAAATTTTCTCCCATTTTTGAGGCACCAGTGAGCCAAAGCCGTAAAGCCGTAAACGGACGGTTACGGTTCACCGTATACGGCCGAACCCGTACCGTCCCCGTGCTTGACGGTACGGGTCCGTAACCGTATTTACGGCCCGTGTCTCCGTAATTTTACGGCACGGCTGCAAGCCCTAAATAATACACAGGTATATACCACTCCTAATAATACACACCTGTACCTTGCTGCTCAAAAATGCACACCTCTATCTTGCTGCTTGGAAAAGCACAGCTTGACCTTCTACACAACATTCACCGCCCGGCCCAGTACCTCAGATACTGGTTGACAGCGGCAATCAAACCACGTGATGTTGGTTTGCTTTCGACCGCATCCACCACCGTCTCGCCGCATCCCTCGCCGTTCACATCAACTATGCCTGGAGCTCATGGGAGTGAGGCCTCATATCTTGTTCTCAAACATGTTCTTGCCTCCCTTACCAACAAGGGCACCTCTATGGCCCTCAAAAGCATTGAAATTGATGCTACCGACAAAGAATGCGCGACTTGAAGATCCGCTTGTTACCAGTGGGCCTCCATGGTGAGCATTGCCTGATCCTGAATGCCAGTGCTGCCAAAAAACTCCACTCCAAGCTCCATGCCTTAGCTGCCAGCTGTGTGCAGAAGCATGCCATCTCGGAAGACAAGGAGAACATGCCTTCTGAGGAGTTGCAGAAAAAGGTGAAGCGGAAATGTTTGAGAGCAGATCAATGGCTGGCAATGGAATCTAGCATCTAAACCTACAAATTTTGTACTGCTGTTTTTTTTCATGGTTTTAAATCAAGCTTGCCCTTGTTTTATCTTGCCAAATGGCTTCGAATTTCTCGGTGCAACCCGGGCATTATGGTAGAAATTTTATGCGCTCCGCAACACAGCTTACTTGGCGCCCATCTATCCACAGTCCCGGCTAGACACTGTGTGCAACCAAGATCAATTATTCTTGGAAAAAGCATTTCTGTCAGAACAGATTCTATGGAATTGAATTGCTGGAATGTGCAGTGAAGTAGAACTGAGTCAGAGTCAAACCCAGTTACAAGATTGGTTGATTGGCTTATTTCTAGTACGAGCACTTCACACCAGGGGCAAAGACTGATGCATATGTGTTAAGCACATATGGTTCGCATATGCGCAGATTGTGGAACAAAGGTGTCAATCACCTATGTTGTATCTCTGTTTTCGCCTTTGTGTCACCCCTGAAAACAGAGGTGCAACAAAGGTGATTGACACCTTTGTTACATGATCTGCGCATATGCGAACCATATGTGTTTAACGCATATGGTTTTCATATGTGTCAGTCTTTGCCCCCAGTGTCAAACTCAGGTCAGTCATTAAACCCAGGCTAATACATGTTCCACAGAGGCTCAAGATACAGAAGTATGTACAGTATGATATAATATGATATGATATGACAGATATGTTACATGATTTCAGAAGAAGAAAAAACACGCCCAACCCCTGGAGATGATCAGGAAGATTCCCTATACCTGTTAAATGCTCTCGCAGTGTTGCCTAGATCTGGGGCAGAATTGGCCCATTTTGGCTGTCTATTCTCTGAAGCTCACTCGACATTCTCTCCGCCATTTCACAGCAGTTTCGCCGTCTCAGCCGAGGTGAGTTCTCGGATGTTTACTAATAGACTCCCCGCCATTTGCTTGCCACTTGCGCTCGTCGTTATCGCAGCATGGAGGTAATTCAATGTTGTTAGATGCAACGAGTTCTGAGGTCCAAACTAACATGCACTTGTTTTGAAAGTGTTTCCACCTTGCATTTCCAGAAGGGTGCTCAGTGAATATGGGTCTGTCACTGCCACTCGCGAGCTGGACAGCTTCGGCCAGACTGAGCGGTGCTTCACCTCGAAGACAACCTCCGAATTCTTGTTTATTCTTGTCCTGTAGATATTGGTGAGTTCCCAGATTCAAGGTAATATTTTGAGAGCCGACTTTATGGCAATAAATTCTGCTGCCAAGTTGGGTTGTGCCCTTTGACCACCCTCGTCTTCAAGCGATCTCAAGACACCCTTCCACTTCCAAATTGAACCACTCGTCCCAAAGTGTGATGTTTGGATCAAAGGCGGTTGCCATCCTGATTGCTGGTCCGTGAGATCTCGGCTGAACCTGTGTATTTTTTGAGCGACTGTTGTGAGGTGTGTATTCTTGTGGAGTGGCTGAGGGAGCTGAAGAAAACAAGAACTCTGAGCTGTGTAACATTTCCTTGCTCTGGTTTGTGGTGTGTGTTTTTTTCTTGTGTTTGTAACATGTGCACTTTGTTACTTGTACTAGTTTGGTAGTTGTGTCTTTTATAGCCCTGATGAGTGGGGCGTGTTTTTTTCTACACCAAAGCCCAAAAGGTGGTGAATATTTTCCATAAACTCGTCTAGCCTGTGTAAAATTCCATAAAGGTGTGTCAAAAATAATTATACCCCAGTATTACAGCCATATCTATGGCATGGTGGCAAACCACCACACACACTTTCCTGTGTTCACCCCACTCTCTTTTTTTAAATTCAGTCGGGGTCTTGCCACGTTGAAATACTGCTGGACCGCTTTTGCATTGGAAAGGTTCTGGTCCAGCGTGTATATCGAACGAGGTACGAGTTGGTACCGATATTACAGTGTCTGTCAAGAGAGACTAGGTCCAGCGGGCAAATTATTTGCAAGCAATAATCAATAATCAATTGTCGCACTGTCCGAATGCGAGGCATGTATTCAAATTATCATACAGCTCAGGTCTTCCTTCGCGATGGAAAGGAGTCGCCCCGATAGATGTCGACCTTTCCATTGTTGCATCACGAGTCGACCAGTGGCCACTGGATTCTTTGACAGACCCTTGAAGTTTCCAACTGAAATCGTCGCCGAAATCTTCATACACATCCTCTCCGTTTACCCCGCTTGCCCACCGCTCACGGGAATTTTCTCGCCGTCCCTTCTGACCCAAATCTACCGGAAATGGCGAGAAACAGCACTCGCTACTCCTATGCTCTGGAGAGCAATAGGCCTCACAGGCCAATATTATCCTCAGGCCAAAGCCTTATGGTCGAGCCACAAATCAATATAAGGGATACGTGGCTCACCAGATCGCGTCATTTCCTGCTTGCAATCCGGATTTTTGGAGTTTTCCATTCGGGGCCGAAGCACTTATTTCTCACCTCGCCCGATGGAAGTACCTCGAACTCTACCTCGCTATCTGTCCACTCCCTGTTGCCATGCCCGCAATGCCTCTACTCCGCCACCTGGAATTTGGATGCGCAGCTCAGATCCCCAAGGCATTCCCTGACCTGCCCCTGCTTCGCACTGTCATCTTCGACAAATGTCCAGTGAGAGTCGTTTTCCCGATTCGTCTGCACGTTCTTCCAGTGAGTCTAGCACTGCATCCGGGGTCATCAACGTCGGCACCAACAGCCAGGTCTTTTTGACCGCGGGCACCTGGCACTTCAACAATGTCCCCGGGCTCTCCGGGCCCACCAACTTCAATGATTTGACGAGTTGCGTCAAGTCGACTAGTCGCGCTCGCCGACACCACTTTTTCTCAGCCTTCTCTTGGTCTTCCTCGGAAATATCTGTGGTTTCACTCGAGAACTTTTTTGAGAGTATAATACGGTCTCAATGTCTTTCGCAGATTTTTTTCTAAAACACACTGTTCAACAGCTTCAAGCTACCTCAAGCCTCAACCTCATACTTCCCATGCTGCATCTCTGCGCTGCCGGCGTTTTGGAATGGCTGCTTCCACTTCATTTACTTGAACAACTGGCCACATTCATTTACCCTACACTTCGTCGAATCTATCGCGTCCCTCCTGCTCCGTAAAGCCTGAAAATATCGAACGCCAATATAGACGGACCGACGAATGAGCAATACCTCGTCCCATCCCGTCTCTCGAACTGCGGTTTTCTGGATCAGTTCGCGTCGAACTTGATGTCTGAAATGCGCGAATCAAACGGGACCTACTTGTTCGGCGGCCACAAAATCGTGGTCGACACCGGTGGTTCAAGCTCAAGCTCACTCCTGATTTTTCACGGCAATTTTCCTTTCCCGGCCTTTCGGGCGAAACCTTCATCAGAAATATTGGCCCCCAGTGAGATTTCTAGTAACAACAATATGGCTGAAAACTATCAAAGACCTGGGGACAGCTGCCCAATCCCTCGAAACACAGAATTTAGTAGCCCAACTACTAACTAAATAGGCGAGCAGGAGAACGAGCTCGTCAAGTCGTTGAAGTTGGTGGTTCCGGAGAGCCCAGGAACGTGTCCGAAATTCCAGGTGCCCGCGGTCAAAAAGACCTGGCTGTCGGTGCCGGCATTGACGACTCCAGATGCAGTGCAACCGAAGTCTCTGCGATGCACAAATTCATCGGTCCACTTTATGCTGAATCTATCTCTAGACTCACTGGAAGAACGTGCAGACAAATCCACCGGGAACAGTCGCAGTGGTAATTTCCTTGTTGAGGAAGCTGAGCCCGCCGGTGAGGTTGACACATGTTTCGGACACGGTCGGGACCGCCGCGCATCCGACACCGACGCCGCCGCTGCAAACGGTGACACTGACTGGGACATCCTGAATCATCGCATGGAGTCAGCGATGCAATCCAGTGCTGAAGGAGAAACCGTGCACATACAGTGCTTGGGCCGATGGGCGTCGCCGCCGCGAAGGAAGCGATGGCCGCAAGAGTGCTAGCGAGGAGAGCCTTGGAGCTGAACATTGGAGTGATTAGTTGACTGCTTTAGTGAACTGGAGTCAGTGAGCAGTTCCACCTCTCTTTTATACATTTCCTTTCACCATACTTGGGTACCTGGGTTGAGTCGAAGTTGAGTCCTTCACTCCTTCATTCGCCATGCAGTGGGTTGACACAATAGACATAACGAATGCCGCCCAATGGGCAGACAGAATGTCGGGTACACGCGAATGCCGGCCTATGTACAGAAAGAATATCCGGCGTGCACGCAGAGAATGAACTTATCCAAGAATCTCCACCGGAATGAAACTTAGTTTGTCGGGCCGAAGAACCGTTGAGCAGCACTCGTGCTCCATAAGTCGACGCGGGGGGACATTCACGTCTGTGCCGAGCCCTGCCGCCGTTAACGCGAGGACCGCGGCACATCCGTCACGGCGGCAAAGCTCGGCAGGCTCTTGCAGATTTGGCCTTGAAATGCAGTGATTCTGATTTGAACGCTACTCGGAATATAATTGAAGGCTGTCTGGGAAATGTTCCTTTTCTCGAGTCTGAGGCGACCACGTCGCGATGTCCGGCGATTTCTAGTTCCTTCTCTCCCAATAGGGCAGTGATTGAAATACCAACTGATCAATCGAAATGAAGTCCCATTCACTGAGTTCCGAGGAGCACGGAGAAAAGAAATAGGTCGCTTCTTACGACCTGGGTGATACCTGTTTCACCGCGGTTCAAATGGACCAGAAGAGGGATGAATTGCTGCAGCCTGCTCGACACTCCAATGGAGGAACAGCTACGCTACCATAATACATACCCCTATTACATAGGTTCTCATGAAAGAGTACAAGTATGCCGACTTATAGTTCGGTCTGAGCAGAAAGTGTCCAATCAACATGCTCACTCTTTCTACCTTCGCTACTCTCTTCGTCTCCTTCACCCTCGCGGCCAACGCTTCCCCTAGCGCTCAGTTGGCTCCCGATGTGGGTGGCGTTTTCGCGGTCTATCCCGGTCGAGAAACAGCACTCCCCGGTCCACATACCGCGAGGGATTTCTGTCAGCGAGATTTTCGTTTGACACCCAGATGCTTCGTAGACGGGGATGAATCGGAGATTAAGTGGGATTCTGATTTAGGTTCCCGCCAGGGATTTCCGTCGGTGACGTTCTCATTTACCATCCGGATGCGCCGTGAATGAAGATGCCATACGGGGGTTGAGTGGGGCTCTGAGTTTAGGGTTCATCGGGCTGGTACCGCGTCCATAAGGAGTCCGTTATGCATGCTGAGATTGTTAGGCATAGAATGATCATGATATGTAGGACAAGTCCTCGACGCATCGAAATCATTATTCTCTCAGGTGCAGTGACTGACCTCCTGATTTGAACACCTCGGCGCTGGAGGGGCGGGAGGTCTGTGCTTTGTTGTCCTCGTGTAGGGTTCTTACATATTTGCGACCCATAAATGTTGATATAACCGGAGCCACGACCTGCTCGGGGGAACATATGCCCGGGCTTTTCCTTGTTTCGATGTTGACTTCCATCTGCGGAAGGTGAGCGTTTGAACCGGTGGCCGCGGATAACCGAGTTTGAGTGGAGAACAACCTCTGGGAAAGGTCAGGTGGCATAGATTTCGCGTGTACCCGACATTCTGTCTGTCCATTGGGCGGCATTCGTTATGTCTATTGTGTCAACCCACTGCATGGCGAATGAAGGAGTGAAGGACTCAACTTCGACTCAACCCAGGTACCCAAGTATGGTGAAAGGAAATGTATAAAAGAGAGGTGGAACTGCTCACTGACTCCAGTTCACTAAAGCAGTCAACTAATCACTCCAATGTTCAGCTCCAAGGCTCTCCTCGCTAGCACTCTTGCGGCCATCGCTTCCTTCGCGGCGGCGACGCCCATCGGCCCAAGCACTGTATGTGCACGGTTTTACTTCGACGCTGTATTGCATCGCTGACTCCATGCGATGATTCAGGATACCCCGGTCACCGTCACCGTTTGCACCGGCGCCATCGGTGTTGGATGTGCGGCGGTCCCGACCGTGTCCGAGACATGTGTCAACCTCACCGGCGGGCTCAGCTTCCTCAACAAGGAGATTTCCTTTGCGACTGTTCCCGGTGGATTCGTCTGCACGTTCTTCCAGTGAGTCTAGAGATAGATTCAGCATAAAGTGGACTGACAAATTTGTGCATCGCAGAGACTTCGGTTGCACTGCATCTGGAGTCGTCAACGCCGGCACCGACAGCCAGATCTTTTTGACCGCGGGCACCTGGCGCATGAGCACTGCGCCCGGGCTCTCCGGGCCCACCAACTTCAATGATTTGACGAGCTCGTTCACCTGCTCGCCTATTTAGTTAGTAGTTGGGCTACTGAATTCTATGTTTCGAGGAGCGGAGGGTTTGGGCAGCTGTCCCCAGGTCTTTGATAGTTAGCAGTTCTGTTGTTGTTACTAGAAATCTCACTGGCGGCCAATATTTCTGATGAAGGTTTCGCCCGAAAGGGCGGGATGGGAAAATTAAGAGTGAGCTTGAGCTTGAACAACCGGTGTCGAGAATAACCGACCACGATTTTGGGGCCGTCGAACGAGTAGGTCCCGTTTGATGTCCTGCTTTTCTAGACATCAAGTTCGACGCGAACTGATCCAGGAAACCGCAGTTCGAGAGACGGGACGAGGTATTGCTCATTCGTCGGTGATGGTCGACATTGGCGCTCGACATTTCCAAGCTTTACGGAGCAGGAGGGACGCGATGGATTCGACGAAGTGTAGGGTAAGTGAATGTGGCCGGTTGTTCAAGTAAATGAAGTGGAAGCAGTCATTCCAGGACGCCGGAAGCGCAGAAATCCAGCCCGGGTAGTATGAGGTTGGGGCTTGAGGTAGCTTGAAGCTGTTGAACAGCGTATTTTAAAAACCTGCGACAGGAATCGAGAGACTGTGTTATACTCTACAAAAATTCTCGAGTGGAACAGCAGATATTTCTGAGGAAGACTAAGAGAAGGCTGAGAAAAAGTGATGTCATCGTAAGTCGGAGTACTTTACTCTTTCATGGGGGCATGTGTGGCATTGATGGGTGTGATATTATGGTAGCGCAGTTGCTCTTCCATTCGAGTGTCGAGCAGGAAATTTATCCCTAGAATGAAGATATACGTCCAATGGCGAACATTGTAATGCTGCTTCTGGTCCATTTGAACTGCCGTGACAACAAATATCATCTAGTTCGTAAGAAGAAGCGCCCTATTTCTTTTCCCCTTGTTCCTTGGAACTCAATCAATGGGACCCCAAGTTTCGAGCGATTAAACACCGAAGGTGGCCCCTATTTCCATCGATCATTTGATATTTCAATGACGGCCATATTGGGAGTGAAGGAACTAGAAATTGCCGGACATCGCAACGTGGTCGCCTCGGACTCGAGAAAAGGAGAATTTCTCAGACAGCCTTCAAGTATATTCCGAGGAGCGTTCAAATCAGCTGCTTATTGTATAAACAGAATCACTGCATCTCGCGGCCAAATCTGCAGAGCCTGCCGAGCTTTGCCGCCGTTAACGCGAGGAGCGCGGCAGATCCGTCATGGCGGCAAGTAAATTCAGCCAAATGTTCAAACATTCAAGATATTGCTGGAAAGTGGGACTATTCTTCCCCGCGGGCGAGCTTCCAGCATCTGTGAGTGGATATTATACTATGAGATCCCGTCTCACTATTCCTCTCGTATGTACGGAAGTTTCGGAACGTTGTACATCATTCCGGCTGTCAGTTGCAATATGTTTCCTGTCTGCGATCAGGATTCCAACTACACTTTCTCCATCGCGTTCGACCGTCGACTGTCTAAGAAGACCCGATGTCGTCTGGAAGTATCACTCTTACGTCCACATAAGTCTCGTGGCAACATTTGTGCTTCTTCCCACCATTTAACGCATGGACCACTCAGCGACGTGTGAACGTGGGTTTAATCTGACCCTGACCCAACATGTTAGTCCTCAAATTGTTGCGTAGCTTCCTATGACATCGGAAGCAACATGAAATTGAAGACAGAATGGAAGCAACTCCAACTTTTTTGCCAAGAGACTTCAGTACCCAGTGTACTCTGGGCGAAACCAAACATCTCGGCGCTGAAAAGATGTGAAACCGACGCTTTTTCGCCGGCAGGGTATCTGTTGTTATTCGCGATATATACAGCGGCACAAACGTGAATGTCTTCTCGCGTCGACTTCTAGAGCACGACTGCTGCTCAGCGGTTCTCCGGCCCGATAAACCAAGTTCCATTTCGGCGGAGATTCCTGAATGAGATCATTCTGTGCGTGCACGCCGGATATTCTTTCTGTCCATAGACGGGCATTCGGTACATCCATGTCAAGACAATACAACAGAACGGATTCAACCCAAGTACAGCGATAGTTGGAAGGGTTGTATAAAAGGACAGCACAGCCACTGAGTGACCCCAGTTCACTAAAACAAGTCAACTACTCACTCCAATGGTCAACTCCAAGGCTCTCCTCGCTAGCACTCTTGCTGCGGTTCTCGCCTCCTTTGTGGCCGCAACGCCCATCGGCCCGAGCACTGTACGTGGATGGTTCCTCCTTCAACGCTGTATTGCATCGCTGACTCCATGCGATGATCCAGGATACCCCAGCAACCCTCACCGTTTGCAGCGGCGGTATCGGCGTCGGATGCGCGGATGTCTCGACCGTGTCCGACACATGTATCAACCTGACCGGCTGGCTCGCCTTCCTCAACAAGGACATTTCCACTGCGACTGTTCCCGGTGGATTCGTCTGCACGTTCTTCCAGTGAGTCTAGAGATAGATTCAGCATAAAGTGGACTGACCAATTTGTGCATCGCAGAGAATTCAATTGCACTGCATCTGGAGTTGTCAACGCCGGCACCAATAGCCAAGTTCTTCTGTTGCAGGGCACCTGGGACCTCTCCAATGTGCCCGGGCTCTCCGGGCCCACCAATTTCAATGATTTGACGAGCTCGCTCTCCTGCTCGCCTCTCTAGTTATTGGGCCTGAAAGATTTATATTTAGAGTGATCGTTGTCGTTTTCATGATGTCCAATATTCCAATGAGTTTGAGCTACCATCAGTCGCAGTTCATAAGTCGCGTCTTCCACCATCTCTACAACTCCGCTGGATGAGGCTATCGAAATGTTATAGCGAAGTCTGGCTCAAATTTTCGGCGCTTCATTCAGAAACGCTTGATTGACCGAGTACTTGATGAAGAATCGTGTATTCAATGCTTTCTCGAGTGAGGCAGGCCTGTCAGGGAGACATCTTACCAGTCATTCGCAGGATAAATGGAACTTAAACTAATCAAGTGTTAGCTACACGGGCGACAGACGGATAATAGACAGATACTCACCTCGCGCGCGTCCCATGGGGGTATAACGGAAACTCGGGTGGCTCCAGGCGGGAAATGAGAGAGAGAGACAGATACTAAATTATTCCCAGTCCTTCTGTCGGGCCTCACACAGCGGCGAAAATGAACCCGCTTTGGGAGACGTAGATGGAACAATGGAGCATACCGATACAAGTCGCGACGTTTCGCACCTCTTTGAAAAAGATCTACGCTGTGTCGCCCAGCGTCTTCCTAACCAATTTCCTAACTACCGCCACGGTGCCAGCACCCTCCGTGCCCGCGTCCGTCAACTGCGCCGCGCACGAGCCGACCTTCGCCGCGTCGTCGTACATCCCCAACGCCTTGTCGCACTGTCCAGAGTTGCATGAGCGGAAGATCCCGGGAATGTCAGTGATAGTGATAGTGATAGTGATAGTATTACCTCCCGGAGCCATCCGAGCCGTGACGCGACCGTGACGTGCAACTTGTCGTCCCAGACACCTCTCGCTATTAGCACTAAGCAACTCGAATATGCCACCGCTCGCTCAAGCTCTGAAGCTCAATGCGTCTTTCCTTCCAAAGGCTCCGAAGCCCGTAGCTCTCTTCGTCGGCGGCACATCGGGCATCGGACAGGCCATGGCGCGGCGATTCGCAGAGTACACGAAAGGAGAGTCTCACATCATCGTCGTCGGCCGCAATCACGCTGCCGCACGCGCTACGATCTCGTCGTTTCCCAATTCCAAACTTGGAACGTACGAATTCGTCGAATGCGACGCCACGCTCATGCAGAACGTTGGCACCACCACCGCCGCGCTGCGCGCTCACATCTCAAAGCTCAACTTCCTTGTTCTCTCCCCCGGCTTCTTCAGTATCATCGCTGGGCGAGACGAAACGGCCGAGGGGCTCGATAAAAAGCTGGCGCTTCTCTACTACGCGCGGTGGAAGTTCATCTACGACCTCATGCCGCTGCTGCAAAACGCGGCCGCGTCCGCGGAGGACGCAAAAGTCTACTCTGTACTGGGTGCGGGGACGGGGAGTGCCATTGACTTGGACGACCTGGGCCTGAAGAAACGATACTCCGCCCTCAAGGCCGCGACGGCGGCGGCGACATACACCGATCTCATGATGGAGGTATGCGGATCTTCCCCTCCCAGGAATTGATATGTCATATTATAGTACTGATCCTTCGTTCAGAAATTCGCGACCACTAACCCCCAGGTCCAATTCACCCACGCCTTCCCCGGCCTGGTCCGCACCCCAATGATGCGTCCCAAACACTGGGTCCTCAAACCGCTCGCGCCCCTCATCTCCGTGGCCTCCTACCCCTTCACCGTCACCCCCGAGGTGATTCTCGTCCTACTCACACCGATATCCGTCATAGCTTGGGAGTTGATGTACGTTTTCATACCCCGTTACTGATACATACATATATAGATCTGCGCGGAGTACCAGCTCTCAGCGCTGTTCGACAACACGAAAACCGGCTTCGTGCGGCGCGGCGCGCACGGGGACGACATTGGTTATACGCCCGCCGATCCGGGTGCTGTGGGCAGATTGTGGGAGCATACGCTCGAGGCGACGGGGTCCCAATAATCCAATAATCGCATATAAGCATAAGGTCTGTCTACTACATAATAACGGCCTCTCCACTCCGCGGCATTTCGAACGGCTGACCTATTTAAGTAGGGCAGGGCGGTAAAACGAAATTTGTATCTTGTATTTTCAGGCATAACGCTATTGTTTAATCTTGCGTCCTTGTTTCGTGCGCAGCCTGTGGCAGTTTTCGCGGAGGAATTCGTTCTTGAATGGACAGAGCATGGTAAGGGCGACCGGACATCCACCACCCGTAGCAGCACGACTCGTACCGAGCCTAGCGCGGTGTGTGGGCGTCCGTTATCTTTATTCTGCTCACGGATTAAAAGTCTCACACTAGAATCGAACTTGTATTTTGGGCATGTCCGTCTGGTGTTGCTCTCGTGTCCTTATTCCGTCCGCGGGCTTCGTCGTGAATGTAAATATTTAATTGTGATATGAGCCTACCGCATATCGCCAACACGGCCTGTACCGAGACCAATGCCTTTAGATCCGGTGTGTGGGCGTCCGTTATATTGCTCATGGGCTAAAAGTCTCACAATAGAAACGAGCTTGTATTCGAGTAATCATGTTGCTCTCGTGTCCTTGTTCCGTCCGCGGGCTTCGTTTGAATAAAAATATTTAATTGTGGCAACCGCCTGCCGCATATCGCCAACACGGCTTGTACCGAGCCCGGCGTCTGTAGGATCCGGTGAGTGGTCGTTCGTTGTTCTGCTCGCGGATTGAAAGTCTCACAATAGAAATGACCTTGTGTTTTGGGAAGGTTCGCCGTGCGTGAATTCGTTCTGAAATGAAGTATCACGGACGATATGTTGCCGCATATCGCCAAAACGGCTTGTACCGGGGATGCCTTTAGACCGGTGTGTGGCCGTCCTTTATCTTATTCTGTTTACGGATCAAAAGTCTCACCAGTAGGCACGCATGGCATGAGCTTGGGAAGATATCAAGATCCAAGACCCTTCGACTGGCAGCGCCTTCGAGATCGACTGTCCGCGTCGTTCTGCTCGAGAAGTCCCATTGACAAGGAGACACATTCACATTATAAATGATATGGGCCTGTATTAAGATGACGAGTTCGAGACTCAGAAGCACCGAGATGGGCCTTTGGTATCCAGCGTGGGCGTTCTTGTTCTGTTCGCAAGCCAAACGTCTTGCCAGTGTGATGCGGGTCTGGCGCATATCAAGATAACCGCCGTCGAGTCCAGGATGCAAATACGTGCGGCCTTGTTCAATGTCCCATTGTTCACAATCTGAAGCAGAACTTACAGAGACGGCAACTCCCGGCGGCTGTGTTCTGCTGGGAGACATGTGTTTTGCAGAATCTATAGAAACAGATGTGGGCATGTATCAACACCTGCCACTAACCCGTGGAAACACAGCGCCAGCGCCATTCGGGATCTGCTATAGCTCCGCCGGTGATCCTGGCAGCGTTTTTCCTTTGAGCAGCTGGCCACGCCGGACATGTTCGAAAAAGAAGTTTCACATGACTGTCCGACTGTGGCATTGAGCGATTATTGCGTGGTTGGAATCGCGATTGCAAAATGCCGCTGTTGGTGACGGGTACGACGTCTCGAGTACGCTACGCCGTCGGGATTTGCCACAGGATCAAACTTGAGCGACAGCTAGCGCCGAATTCAACTGAGGCGTTCATCGCTGTCTTTTTTTTGGGGTCTTTGAAATGAAAGGCAACAGGTCCTTTGATTGGGCATCATATATTCCTGCTCAGTCTTGAACAGTCGGATCGTCAGAGCCCTGCCAACCATATCACATGCATCTTGAGCAGGGGCTGTATCTGCTGCGGTGGTATCTCTGGAACGTGGGTATCCCGGGCCAATTATAACGACGGCACGGACTGCAAGTGCACGCGTTTTCTCGGGCGTCGACACCAGGATAACCGCTCGCTGTACTCGTCAGCCGAAGTGCGATCCAGAAGACTGTTGAGGTGGGTCCACCACCTCGCCACAGTGATCTTCGAGAGACTCAAGACACGGGCAAAAAAGGTATAAGTACGCTCACGCAGAGCAGAGGTTTCCAGTTTCCCAAGACACACAGCTACATCCGTCCATCGCTCGCAATCCTTGACATTCAATATGCGTGCTGCCTCAATCGTCCTGCTCGCTGCGTACGTTGTAGCTGCGGCTGCAACCCCAATCGTATATTTTCTTTGCACTCACTTTGTCAGGATGGACACCTGATATTTGACCAGGACACCGCTGTTGTCATCTCCGAGCGCGACCACGAAGCGCCAGGCTGGAAGCGAGACCATGAAGCCCCAGGTTGGATGCGGGACCACGAAGCTCCTGGTTGGAAGCGCGATCATGAAGCCCCGGGCTGGAAACGGGACCACGAAGCTCCGGGCTGGAAGCGGGACCACGAAGCTCCTGGCTGGAAGCGCGACCATGAGGCCCCCGGGTGGAAGCGCGTTGAGCACGAAGCCCACCTCGACCACCTTGCCTGAACCAGAAACATTGCCACATTGGACAATCATAACCACCTCATCGCCAACCCCTTCCCTTCCATTCCTTCTTTCACGATGTTTGCGCTTTGTTTTTGTTTGTGATGGGTTCCTGGAGTCCCCTCCTGACGCTCGTGTTGCACTGTATCAATAGTTAGTGTGCCTGAGTGTTGATACGGTAGTTTTTATCGAAGCGATGGAACATTTTGTACTGAAATGACCGAGAACAAGACAACATCATATGAGATACTGTACGGAGGCCACAGCGCACCGGTGATCCGTTGGCTCCTCCCATGTTATGGAAATTTTCTAGTGGAAATGTAGAATTTGTCACTTGCAGTTCGTATGTGGCGTGGTGGGTGAGAACGAAAACCAATCCAATAGACCTGCGCACAGCGGACGACGGGCCAGGCAACGCCGTCGCCTAAAAATTAAAGCAAGCCCCAAAGCACCTCAGGTGCGGGCTTGACCAAGCCGTGCGCGCATGACGACAGCGTCGCCTATACATGATGAATCAGCTGAGAAGAAGAACCGCAACTAGTGCAGACTGCACTGACCTAAATCTGTCGCGATTTTCTCAACAACGACGCCCGATGCCGACGCGCGCCGGTGGAGCATGAAGTCATGGCCGTCAAGGGAGAGGAATGTGAGCGCGGGACAGTGCGCCAGCAGCGCCGAGCGCAGATATGTGAGGTCGGGGAGGTCGCGGACGGTCGGGTGGCCGTGCGGCGCTTCCTCCTCGTATTCGGGGGATATGAACACCCAGGAGATGACGAGGTGCTCGAGCGTACGCGGAAGGGTAGGGGCATCCGCTAGCGCTATGAAGAAGGACGTGGCCTGCCCATTAGCTCGCAAGTATCCTGCAACGAGGAGATCAGATCAGACGCACTTGACGGTTGACTCTGTCGGAGGACAATATCATTTCGTCCGAGTGGACGCGGATGAAGATGGAGAGTCGGGTGAGGCGTGTGAAGAACGCGGAGAGCGGGGCGAGCACGGCATGTTCAAAGCTGCCAAAGTGGAGGTCTAGCATAGTGATACCGGAAGGCGACTGGAGGCCTTCGAGCTGTTGCATAAACAGCGCGGGATTGGCGGAGATAGATGGCCCGTAGGCCTCGATGTGCGTGAGTGTGGGGAGGGCGAGAAACATGGGGAGTGTACGAAAGGACCCTTTGTACGCTCTGAGCATGGGAAGTGTCTTCGCCACTTCCAGACCTTCGTTCCCCGTTTCCCCGCCTTTCCATGGCCCGACCAGAGAGAGGACCTCCACGGCGGGAAATTTGGAGAGGATGGTCAGATTAAGCGACGTGCTGGACACAGCTACAGTCAGCGATAATGTGTGCACACGGTGAAATTGCGGAAGTGTCGGTATGATGATGTCCAAGAAGCGCGGGATGCATGTCAGATCCAGCTCGCGAAGGTGGTCCGGACGGAGGAGAGGGAACCAGAAGGTTGCCCCGTCGAACTGAAAGTCCCTTCCAGCGATTTTGAAACTAGATACCTTCAGTTCCAGCGAAGAAAGATCGATATGTTCCCCAGGAGCAATCCCGCATCCATCGATATGAAGATGCGTTAAAGCGGGTAAGCGACACAGGTTGCTGAAGCCAAGGGCAGTAAAGTGAACCTGGTGAGCGTACAAGCGTCCCAGGCCGGTGAAACATTCAAGCCGCTGGAATAATGGGGCGAGCAAGATGTATGGAGTGTCCGTGTGACGGCGAGGAGCTGAGTCAGCGCAGGGTTTGATTTCGCACGACCGCACAAGGGGGGCTATATCGTCCGAGGTCCAGAAGTCCAAGCGCTCTAGTGCACGCTTTATCTTCATAACCGGGGGAAGCAGTACGGTCCGGCCACTGATGGCATAGGGGTAGAAATGCAAGTCCGCAAAGATGAGATGGCGTGATAGACGAGAGAAGATACGATGCGTCAAGGAAAGGTGTTTGAGAGTTTCCCGAGGCAGATGGGCGAGAATCTCGAGCCATAGTTCCTCTGGGATCTGGTCGAGCGAAACCATGGTGGAAGTTCGGGACAAAGAACACGTTGACATGTGACAGCGTATCAAAGTCCCGTCGGCAATCAGTTTGGACGGGATTTGCCGAGTCCAGCACTTTCGCTCTCCGCTTGCTCTCTGCTTGGGTCTGAAGATGTGAAGAAAGCTGGAACGGAAAGCCTCACATTGGGTGTCTTGCGCTTTCCAGATTTCATAGTGTGATAGCAGCACTCGTAGTCTCAAGATCACTCACCTTCTTTCCGCGGCTTCGAGACTTACTAACCAAAACCCCTAACTGCAAAGCCGCTAACCGCTAACCAGCTAACCCGAACCTAACCTGTAAGGCGGTGTTCATGTGTAATGGGTACGTTAAATGTTCTCTTTCGGGCATTTATTCTTTTATCATCAGTATTTGTATGTTGCTGTTTCATTTTTCCATTTTCCCTCATGGACGTTGCCGACTAGCGGCACGAGCCAGCGGGGTGGACGACACCGGACGTTACGCCACAGTTGTTTTCATGAACGCCCGAAGGCGGGCAGGTAGGTAGGTAGGTAGGTAGTATTACACGGCCGGTCCCGCTTAGCGGCTTAGGAACGCCGGGAATGGAATCGGTGCGGGAAAGGAATCAGTGATTACTGATTTGATTCCTGTCACGTCGCTCTCTTCCTCCACCTTCACCTTCACCGTCACCTTCCTTCCTAGCTCTCTCCCCAAAAACCTGTAAATGATGCGTCTCCTTGCTTTGCTCGTTGTTGCCTCCATCCTCGCCCCAGCCATGGCCCAGTCGGCTGCCCCGTCGACCGGATGTATCGTGTGTCCAAGCGTCCCCGCTTGTAACTGCGCAGAAAATCAGCAGTGTGTTCTTACCCCTCGGTGAGACTCCTTTTATTACGATGACTCCGATAGGCCATTTCTGACTCGTGCGTGTCTAGAACCTGCAACACCTGCGCAAGCATCTCGTGCACCACCAACGATGGCCCATCCTCTGGCTCAGGTGATTCCACTTTCTGTGTCATCCTCGGAGATCGCAATGCTCATGGTATCCGTCATGCATAAGCTCTCGCTGCACCTTCTAGCACTGGTTCGGCACTCCGCTCGGGCGTAAACTCGGGAATATGCGCGGGCGTGATCGTAGGGCTTGCTGCTCTTGGGCTCGTACGCTGATCACAACGGAATTTCACTTTCGTTCTACATCCACCACTTTCTTCGACAAGATACACGGTCCCTACTGCTACCCCTGTAAACTGATGAAGTACTATAGTACTCGATTGATGTTATCGCCCTATACATTGCCTTTCTCATGTAAACTCTTGGCAAATTCTTAAGGGCGACCATCTTCTGTCATTCAATTGATTTCTAGCGAGGTGGATTTCGTATCTTACTTGGACCACATATGACTTTCCTTCGACGACATTTTCTTGCGAGATGTATTCTGGTTACGTCGGATGCGGAGATAACGGTGAACCGATAACCGGTGAATAATTATTGGTCGCACAAGTTGAATGCCACGACCATGTGACCCAGGACGTTCGACAATCACCGACTCCATCAACTTGAAGGCGTCGATGTTAGGAAATCCGACCTTGCAATCAATTGAACCAATAGACTGTTTGGCTAGCGCACAGTCCGCGGCAAATAGGACGGAAACGACAAGGGTTAGCAGCGCTAACGGATAGAACGGGGCTGAGTATAGAATAAAAATAAACGAAACACGGATGGAAAGATGAAATAGAAACGAGGCTACGCAATGAATACGGGCAGGAGGCGGCGTGAGAGAGAGAGGCAGTCGGCATTCTGCACGGCACAAGTACAAGGGCAAAGTGGGAGGAGGAATGGGCGGCGGCGCGACGTAGTCTGACGTAATAGGTAGTGGTGGAAGAAATGTAATCGGACGATGTTCGGCGATCTCGGACAGGTTCGTTCGCGGAGCAGGATGCGAGGCGTGGGCGGATAAAAGCGTCAGTCTTAAAGCTAACAGGCGGGGGATGCGTGCATAGAGTCATCATAAACCCATCTTATTGTTGCGGTGCAATTAATGATATCTACAGGCCGAAAACATCAATATTCTTGAATCTGATTAAGCATTCAGCAGTGTAGAATCATGGAACGGACAGGCGCTGAACATACCATCGTTCAATGCTTAGCAAACGTCGGCAATGGGCGCAACTGCCGGGCAGCTTGCGCCTGGGCCAGAGCCAGTGCCAGTGGAGTCCTAGTGACTAGTTCAACCGAGAAAAAATGGTAAACTGAAAGCCAACGCACATTGTAGAAGCAAAGGACCGAAGGGCCCGAGGCGCCGGTCGCGTCGGGGGAGTACCTGCGGAGGTAAGATTAAATAACAAAAAATCGAAGAAAGATTCAATAGCACTGTGAACGCACCCGCAGAAACGAGGCGTGCCGAGAGTTCCACCGCTCTTGGCGACGAGTGCGTTGCCCAGAATGTCTTTGGCCGGGCAGTTCGGGCAGGTGGTGGCTGCGACGGCAAGGGCAAGAGCAAATACAGTGAGGACGCGGGAGAACATGTTTTCGATGAGGACGGTGGGGTAGTATAACTGGCGCATCGGTCGCCCTTTATATAGGGCGGCGCGGTGGCCAGCGCGAATCGGCGATCCAGGGCATCGATCTTGACCGGTGGAGCTGCGAGCTGCGAGCGCGTGTACATGTGCGTGAAACACGGAAGTCAAGTCCCGCCGTGGGAGCTGGTTGTCCTAGAGTCGGGGCTCAGACAACGTTAGCTGCCGTACAGACAATAGAAAATTATCAAGCTCAATGGGGACATGACTTCATGGGTAGGTAATTTTGAAGTCCTGCTTGGGAAAGCTGGGTTGTGGAAGTATATTGATGTTTACATGCGCCAGCGTGCCTCGCCTCAAGATCCCCTGTAAGCCGAAATTATGAACACAGTTCCCAAGCCGCCGGCAGGGTCCAAGTGACCGCAAAGAGAAGTGACCGCAAAGAGTGTGTTGAAGTTCAAACGTTGAGCGTAGTGTGCGTTGAATGGTACTTGTGGCACAATCTACAAGCTTCCGGAGCAGGTGGAGACCTGGGTTCGTCTCGTGCCTGGTCTAGGCGCCGGACAAAAAAAGATGAGCGGTGATTGGCCACAAGTGATTTTTGAAAGTCCCGTTCATTTCCGTTTCGTGAGAGCCTAGTCCTGTGGGCCACCGCTTCGCTGGTGCAAGCGCTGAAAGACCACAAGCCTGTGAGAACGGCAGTTGCTTATCGATTTACGGCACCGGGCGGATGGGAAGATATTTTTGAATCTTTACGTTTATGAAAACCGGTCGCAAAACCAAAAGCGGCAGGTTTTGAGGCCACGGTAGGCCACAGCAGCCAAAAAAAAATAGGATGGAAGCAGACAAGGAACCCTGTCTGCAGCCCTCCACCGTCCATTGAAATTGTTTCTGACCCCAAGTTCACCTGTAAGTATGGACGCATGAGGAGTATTCCAGCCGATGACACCAAGGTTACCGAGTCATCCTCGCCTAAGCCTGCCCACAAGGAACATGACAGGAACGTAAGTGGTTCAATACATTAAATACAAATCGGCTCGGGTTCGAAATCAGCTGGGCCGCGGCTGGTCGCGAAAGGTTGGGAACATGACGTACATTACATTTCAACAGGAATAAGGTAGTACTTTGTTGTCTTCAAATGCCTGGAATTTAAGGTTGGCGATTTCGACGTGGGTAGGCGGGAGGTTGGGATCCTCTTTCTTGTGGCGAAAGAGGGTGAAACTTGGAGTGAAACGAAACGGCGGATCAGGGGATGAGGATCCTCGCACAGCCCCTGATTGGCGCGGAAGCAGACAAAAGCCCGCGCTCGATGATGGTTCCACAAGTAACTTGTGAAAACTAACTTGCCCTGCCACAAGTAACTTGTAAGTTACTGTAAGTTACTTGCGGCAGAGTAAGTTAGTTTTTCCCAGGTAAGTTCTGTACAAGTTAGCACAAGTAACTTGCAAGGTGATGGCAAGTTAGATCAAAGTAAGTTTGGTTGTGTTTGGCACAACTAACTGGTAGTTAACTTGGGGCGATTGAAGGGGCATTTAGTGTGTGTGTGCCAGGGAAATAGGCTTTGAGTTCTTCAATTGATATAGTGACACATTTATATGAGGTCTTGGGCCAGTATCCAGCCTCACCACTGATGAAGACCTAGGAACACCGCGAAGAACACCCACCCTGTCCACACGTTTGTATTAAGACTATTATATAAGTTGGCAGTAAGAACAGCAGTGATCACCATTGTCTGGTGAAAAGTAAGTCCAGCCATTTCACCTGGGCTGAGCTAAAAGATCTCACTCCAGATGACCCCTTCGCAGAAGCAAAAGAAAGCCAACGTGGTGAGGCATCTTACAACCCCAGAGACTGTATTATGGTGTGCAAACCCGAGTCGAGGGGGAGTACATGCCCACATGCTGGGCAAACATCAAGACTTTTGTAACGAAAGCCGCTGCTACGTGCATCCCTCCCACCTTTTGCCTTGCTACGGCTTACAGTCAGCACGGTAAACACTACGACTGGGAACCCAGGTCTGCCAGGGAAGACTTCCCACCCATCGCTGTACTCCCCAGTGAGCCTGCAACATGTCCATCTAGCCCCCTCTCTGATCTCTCGCTCTCCGAGATGGATGGTATGGCGGGAGCCGCTCCGGTTCAACTTGTTCAAGTTGAAAATACGAGCAGTAAAAAGAGGAAGCAGTCCCAGAGTCCAGCCAGAGATAATGATGGCAACCACCAAAAGTCTCCAGGGGTGTGACACAGTATGAGGCGTAGAGATAACAGTGATAGTCATTAGTCAACACCATTGTATCTTTGTTTAGTGCCTTTCATGCAACACTGTCAGTCTGCCAGTCTTCGGGTTATCTGTGAAATGCTAAGCCACGCCCAAATTAATTGTGGGTGTTTAATAGCATGAGAGGAATGTCAGATAGTTATGTGGGAAGCTTATGAGTCCATCCTGTTGCTGTATTGTCCCTAACGTCGGGCGAACGGTGCAGTTTGATGCCATCTGATGGCCCGTTACTTTCTTTGATCTAACTTGGCCCACAAGTTAGCGGATGTTAACTTCAAGTTACTTCAAGTTACTTTCAAGTTAGCTTCAAGTTACTTTAAGTTGCAGCAAGTTACTTCAGTTAGCAAGTTAACTGCAGAAGGCTGCCCACTCAACACCGAGTGCCAGTTACTTAGTTTCAAGTTTCTTCTGGGTTACTCCCGGAATAAAGGCCTCGCCGGCTTTGAGGATCGGAATTGTGCCGCCACTGGAGCTCACAGGTCTTCGATCTGCTGAGGGGAATGGGTAAAGATTTGAGAAGACCAAGGTTGCATATTGAGTTCAATTTGATAAGAAGCCGCACGCAGGCTTAGCCTCTAGATGGATTGAGTCAATTGTCACTGTAAATGATACCCGGCTGTTTCGTCAGCCCAGGCTTTTGCTTCAAGTTAATCACAACATCCTCTTCAGATTTATACTAGGATCAGTTTGTATTGGATGTAAGGAGTCCAATCGGCTTGATTGAACCACTATATCACCATCCATCTCTGAGCCTCCTTTCTCTGGCCCAATCTCATCCTCTGGATCCCCATAGTCTGTGCATGATTTGCAATTAAAGTGGACCAGTATTCCTCTTCTGCAGCAAGGGTTAGGAGCCAGACTGAGCAAAGACCTGAATGTTCACTTGCCCTGCTGCAGTGTCGTAGAACTTGAGAATTGTATTCTTAGTAGATTAGGTTCACAACGCACCTTGGAGCAAGGAGATCTAGCTTGAACATATGGATTGAACATGATGCCTGCCTCACACCTGAGTGGTTGGTAAAGTCTCGGGCACCAAGCAACTTTCGAGAACGCCCTAGTGAGAGCCCAATTAGATGAAAATTGATAGAAATGAGGGGTTGCAACCTGAAGAGAGCCGAGCCGAATCAGTAGATCAAAACAAGGCACTGTGATTAGAGAGGCGGACCCATATCAGAAGAAGGCGGCTTCAAAAGGCAATGAAACGCACCTGGTTCCAAAGAGTTTGGTCAAGAAACACTGCCAGAAGAGGGAATTGTACTTAGGTGACCCGCACCCGTTAGTTTGGAGCCCGTGGGAAAACTTAAGTTAACTTGCGGCACGCGTGCCGAAAGGGGCAAGTTCCGCACAAGTTAGTTCCCATAAGTTACTTTTTACGGACTCGCGCTCGATCAGGTTCGATTAGGGCCGGGCTCGGTAGATCCCGCAGGATATTAGGTTCCGCGTAGCTCCGGCCCCGGAAAGCCGGGAAGAAAGCCGTGCGTGCCTGATTTGTTTTGATGTTTGGTCTGTTTGCTCGACGCGACATCTACGGCTTTCTGAGAACGAAGCTTGGACCGAACCTAGCTGGATACCGCCGCAGGATGCTACTTGGAGAATGCCGAGTGATGCGACTCAACTCGACGCGTTACTTCTGTCCGTGGGCTACGCTCACACTCCCGTCTGTACACGGCGCCGCCAGACACACTGTCACACAAACCACGCCGAGTGACTCCGGCGCGCAGTTCAAGACCCAAGCGCCGTCGTACGACCGCGCGCGCACCAACTACCAGGCTCTCGGCTGGCTTGTGAGCACGTCGAGCACGTACCGCTGTGCTCGGTCACTTTGAACTCTGCCTCCTTCTTGTGTGTCTCGCTCCCTCATCTCGTCCTTCAACACTCATCCTTCCCCCTCTTCCTCACCCCACCGTCTTCCCTTCCCTCCTCGCCTCTCGCCTCCCGCGTCACTCTGTCACTGATCCGCTGGAATCCCACTAATCGGGCAACGCCGACGGGTCTACATTGTCTGCCCGCCGCTGCTTGTGCCGCGTCCTTGCTCTGCGTCCCCCAATCTGTGAGCACAACGTCCCGCGGGCTCTGTACGCACTCTTACGCAACGCACCGGGCGCGCACGGGCCCTACCTTCACATGCTTCCTGCCACATCTCCCTTCTCATTCCTTCTACTCCCGCCCGTTGGACGCGCTTCACTGCTCACCACCGACTCGTGCTCGCTCTGCCTCATCTCTGTCCGCCCGCCCCTCGTTCCGCCTTTCCTTTTCTTATCTCACCCACTCATTCTTTCGCCCACAACTCCCGTGCCGTCTCTGCTCTTCCCAGGCTGTATCCACCGTATCACCCGTAGCAAGCCAGTAAATAAAATACAATACACAGTCCACCGAATCGAATGAACTCATCCATTTTTCTCATACCCCTCCCCTCCCCTCCGAATTTGTGCTTCCAGGGCTCCGACTCGCCTTCCATTTACTCGGAGACATAACGCGTCTAAATCAAACATTGCAACTCTGAGAGTCTAGAGATCCAAATCGCGCACGCCGCCGGTTCGAGTCGAGTCGCGCGTTGCCAGCTGCTTCGTTGATCGCACAGACTTGCATCCGTGTTCTTCCTTTCTCCATTCCTTTCTTCAAATTCACCTCAAATAAAGAAAACTTATAGATGAGTTGAATTCGATGCAAACAAGCGACGGACTCGCGTGATTGATTGCTTACTTGGATGTTCCTGGCTGACCTGACCTGAAGATGTAAATCAGCTTTGAACAAGAACAAATCAAAAAACAAGGTTGAACTGACTGCGAACTTGTCCGCAACTGAGCTAACTTAAAATAGAGTTGTAGTCCGAGCGACGGCATCTGAAACAATCTTTCTGAATCGGCGGTGGTTGAACCGACGACCAGCTGAGAAGTTAAACACAGAATGAAGCTATGACAGTTGGTTGTTATACCGGATGGGTTCCACATGTGAGTCTACGTATCTCCAACGAAATCACATTTGCTCGTATGCCCAGGCCAACGCGAGGAATAGCATGAGTACGAGCTGGACGTTCATAATGAATTTGAATGTCCCGGAGAGCAAAAGTATTTTCGAACGATGCGTGGGTGGATCAGACTTGTTTCCTGCAATACTGCCTGTGTGTGCCGATGATGCTGAAGAGGCGAATTAATTAGCTGCATCGTGTGAACATAAAAATACTGGTACTCGCCCTGATTCCCGCTATTTGAATTCTCGGCGGAATGCGAGTCTGAGTAACAGACAGGCTCTGGGTCGCGCCGGCCATCTTGCTCTGAATAAGAACCTGAATAATCGGCGTCACCATCTGTCATGCAAGAGAGTCACCCAGGATAACCATCAGGTTCGATGGGAAGTCCACTTCCCAATATCTTCGTTAGTTGATGGCTCGGCCTGCACATTGTCTGACTTGTGTCCGTCCTCGGTATTCCAACCTTCTTGGTCGAAGTCGCCTTCATTAACTGGTAGCAACATTTGTGGGCGAGAGGAAAGTTATATCGCAAATGCTCGACTGACCATGGGCAAACGGCAAATCACCTTGGGATGACAGTTGAAAAAGCGGATAGCCCAGATGGCGAGCAAGATCCTGAGTATCTGGATCGAATCCTTTGCCCTGTTGAAATTTCCTTAGTCCCTCGTAGACATTGGGATCCCAGGAATATCCCCCAATCCCAGTAGTCCTCTGAAAGGCAGGGAATCCGAGTTGTGTGGCCTCTTCAACACTGAGCCAATCAACACCAGATGGAGCGAGACACCAGTATGCGGGACAGTCCGGCCAAGAAAAAGAGGATGAACTGGATCTGAAGTCCTCCAGTGGGCAGAGAAATAGGAACCCAACCGGAGGGTCTTCTGTAGTTGTAAAAACTTTGATGCTGAAGACAGCACGATGGACAGGAGCTGGTTCAACAGGTCAGCAAACATATAGTATGAACCACAGAATGAGGTATAACCGTGATGTTCGAGGTTGGAGGTAATTCGGAGGCGGCGGAAAATGTGGTTTGCCTGGCTGAGCCATAGGTGGCGGTAGGTGTAAGGGCGGATCACAGTTGGCGCAATGACGCGGTTAAATACGTCGTCAGATTTGAAGCTTGCAGAGAAAGTACTATCATGAACATATGGCTATCGAATAAATAAAATCAAGTACCGTGTCCAGCCGTCCTCCATCACAACCCCCTTCGCTCCTTCGAAAGTCGCCCAGCCATAAACACGAGGGTTCGCATTTGGCGCGTACGCAATTTCAACGGGATCTTCGCGTGGATAGCCTGGAGACCAGGAAGTTATTGCTCCTAGTTTCACGGTCATTGAGGTGGAATTGTAGATGTTTCGATGTTGTGCGAGGTCCCGGGAACATATACGGTGATACTGTTCCGTTGTCAGCGATTCAACGACAATACCCCCCCGCATTCGATGGAACGGAGGCAGTTGTTCCCTGAAAGTTAGATATGTGCCTCGAGTGGAAAGCAAAAATTGGGTCACTAGGGCTTATGAGCTCTGCACAGAGCCGACCGGTTGAGCGACGTATTATCCACACCGTATAGCCTTCGAAGTACTTGAACAATTGTTAGACAAGTCGGGTAACCTGATGATAAACCGTTTACTTCAGTCGTGGAAGACACATGACTGATTGCTGCCTGCCCGACTTCAGAACCTTCAACAACGGGGGGGATATTCCTACATAGTAATCTACAGTCTTTTGACGGGTGAGATGCAGTAGATGGGTTAAAACGCACACGCACACAACTGGCATAGAGATACGCCGTCGAAAAATGTGGATCTCGATAAGTGTTGATATATCGAAACGACACAAGATCTGCAAGCGAAGACCGCACCGCCATGATACAGTGTAGCATATATTCCACCTGAACATGCTGCCCCATAAATCTGAACAATATTGGGATGGCTGCGTACAGTTGAAGATCTAACGGACGAAATTTGCAAGAGACTCGCCAAATAGACATATATTTGGCAATGTTCAGCCGCCATCCTGCAGAAGTTCTTCAGAGAACATATCACAGGGAAAGAACACCATACCTCCTCTGCACCGTTCTCCTGGTACATGGCCACTGTGAAGTTCGGTCTTCGGTCTTCCACTTTCGCAGAATAAACCCGCCGGGCACACTCCCGTTCACGTTGGCGATCTACAACGCCCGTGCTGCTGCGGACTTGAATTTCACGTCGAAGGTCGATATCTCCGAGCGGGATCATGGTATTCATATTCGAGATATCACAGAACAACGGGAAGGACTTCATCCGCAGGTACAGTAGCGGCATGGTGGTTTGTGATGTTGGTAAAAGCCCCACCAGTCACAGTGAAGTTTTCAGAGCCCGTGAACATCCCGCTGCCCTGTCTGGATTGGACGACATCGATGAGACTGGCAGATTCACATAGTTCATAGAATACGACTCACAGGTGTGATTCTAGATTGCGTACAGTCGGGCCGGTAGTAGAATCAATGCTCTCGTGCTGTCGATTGTCCATGGACGGTGGTAGGGAACAACCCAAGTCACAGCTTTGACGTAAGAAACGCCGTGCCGCATGCAAACCGCGTGTCAAGGAATGTCGTGAGAAATTATCGAGTGTTGCCCAGAGTGCTTTTTTTCTTTTTTTCAGTTTTTTTCTCGAGCAGACCTGTTTTTTCTTAGTAAGGCTGATGCCGTCAGGGAATCCGGGATCCGTACACCTGGACCCGTCCGATTTGGTTTGAATACCTTGCGTTTGAAGCAGTAGTTGCTGAAGCTTATGGTGGGTGGTAAAGGCAAGGTAAAAGCGAAGATGTTACACGATCTTCCCTTACACATCATACACAGATACTTGTTCGTCATCTGTTTCTGGTCTGTAACAGAGACTAATGGCTGCCGCGTAAAACGTGTATCGATGCGGTCGCCCAACCCTTGTCCCGCCCGAGCTGTACTTGCACGAACGTTACCAAAATACTATTATTACTACGACCCTACAAGATGAGTGAGACGAGTAATAAGGAGAGTGTGACTAATGAGGGGAGTGTTGTCAGTCTATGCATAATCGACCTGCCACTGGAGTGGCCGCTGCCGCTGGAACCATTGTCGCCGCCGGCACCGCTACCGCCACCTGCAGTGTTATTGGAGTCAGTGATGTTACTCGTCGTAGGTCCACGCAAATTCGTCGGGCTGATGCAGGTATTGCACCCGAAGCCTCCAGTGCTCAAGCTCATCGGCAGATCCTCTTCCCGCGTGCCCCAAGCGCTGCTCTTGCTAGAGCCCATAACAAGTGTCAACGTCCCGCCCTTCGAGAAGAATTTATGCGATAGCCAGTTCTTCGTGTACGACTGCCCGTCCAGAGTCGCGGACTGGATGTATTTGTTCTGGTCGCTCAGCCCCGACGCGATGATGGTCGCGACAGCGCCCGTGGCCTCGTTGCGGATCGTGATCTTCGGGAAGTGCGGCCGGCTGAGCAGATATGTGTCTTGCCCACCGACAGGGTAGAATCCTGCAACGCCACATTCAGTCGGACTCGAAAGGACAAGCGGCAGTACAGAGCTCACCGAGATGTGTCCACACGGCGTATGCCCCCATCGCGCCGGAACTGGACACCATGTTTTCAATAAATTCCTGCACTGGAAAGAGTAGACGCACTCATCGTTACCAGGTAGGCCATTGAAACTTCGCATGCGGATATCAGCACACCTTCCCGATTCAATAACGACCGGCTTACCTGGTGTTGTAGTATTGTGCAAGCGTGGCGTCCACCCTGTCGACAGTTTTCACCGGTTGTCCGACGTAGTTGTACAAATATGTCGGCACTGAACATGTTAGTAACAAATCAGAAAGCTTCGACAAGCACTCACGGAAGCCCGGTTCATCGCCCATGTCCTGAAATAAAACAAAATAAGATTCTCTCGGCTGAATATATTTGTTTTTGGACTTACGTGAAAACCGGCCGAGAAGAACGTGTCCAGGCGAGCGCTGTAAATTTACCTTTATGTTCAAAACGAGATAGCGGCTGACGAGGCCCACCGACCTGAACGTGTCCGCGCCGCCCATAGCCTGCACGAGACTTGCCATATCCTGCGGAACATACCAGCTATACTCCCACGACGACGCCTCATAAAACTCCCCACCGCCGCCCTATCATCAGCAACATCCCGTCAGCGACACACTCCATCTTAAATCAACCAATTCAGCACGCACCAAGAAACAATCCAGATGCCCAAACACCGGGCTGCAGTGGTCCGGGCGAAACACCCCATTGCGGTCGAACCGCGAATCGAAAAACCAGCTCCCATCGGCGTTCCGCGGCTGGATGAAACCCGCGAAGCCCGTGTTCGAGGCGTTGAAGTTCCAGAGGTTGAACCAGTCGCTTGATTTATAGAAGAAGTGGGTCGCGTTCAAGGTAAGGTTGAGCCCCTGCGCGACGAGAGCGATGCTGAAGTCGTTGTACGCGTATTCCAGCAGGCGGGACGCGCTCCTGTGACCCAGGTGATCAATACGTATATCTATCTGAAGTTGAGAAAAACAGTGAAGCCCGCGTACCTGGTGTGCCCAGCATTACTCGGAGGATCGTCTGCATAGTCGCCCACGGGTATATACCCATACTTGTCCCGCGACGCAATGCCGCCCCGCCCCTCCACCTCCCAGTCGCCCTCGACCTGCGCATCCTTGAGGATCGCCTCGAAGCCCGTCTGCCAGTCGATGCCCGCCGCGATACCCTTGACGAACGAATCCGCAAGGAGCGAGTCCGCGTTCGAGCCGCCCTGCGTGAAGCCCTTGTCGAGCGACATGCGGCAGTCCGGGAGGAAGCCCGTGTGGCGGTAGATGTCGATGAGCGCGCGGATGACCTCCGCCTGCGCGGTTGGCGCGGTGATGGCGTAGAGCGGGTGGATGACGCGGAAGGTGTCCCTGAGGGTAAGCATCCAGTCCGTTAAAGTAAAAGAGAAGGGAAAAAGGGATGGAGATACCAGATACAATAGAAACTGTCCCAGTACGGCTCGGTGGAATTACTCCAAAGCGGGTTGTCTCCCGTGATGTTCGTTGGGGAGATGTATGTCCGATACAGGGAGGTCCAGAAGAGCTGCTGGCTGTCATCGCTCACACCCGTGGCGTCGACCTCAACAGTCCCCAGCACTTCGTTCCATTTCGCTCTAAATATAATTATCTAATTATTGTCAGTGCAATGATAGCTGAGAAAACCTCATACCGAGCTGCGGTGTGTACCGTGTCGAAGGCCGAGATATCCGGGATCTCCTGCTCCGCATATGCGCAGGCCTTCACCGTGCTCGTCCACGAGACGCCCATCCGCACCGACAAGATGTGTTCTGTACCCGGAGCAAACCCCATTAGGAGCCCAGCCGGCGCCCTCTGGATGTCCTTGTCGAAGGTCGTCTGATTCACATCGGTGTACTCCAGGTTCTCGTAGTACTTCGCCTGCACGAAGGGGATCGAGGTGTCGGCGCAGAAGAAGACCTGGTATTTGCTTTGACCGAACGAAGGGATAAACGAGCCGCTGCCGGTGACACGTGTCCCCTTCGTGGTCGGGTTGGAGGCCACCATCACTTGTCCGATGCCTTGGAAGCTTTGTCCCAGATCTACGAAAGCATGAGCTATACAAAGACGAAGATAGGCTGAGAACAGACCGCCGGTGACCTCGAGCAAGAGGAGCAGCTGGTCTGTGCCAGCCTGATACGTGAATCGATACAAGGCAGTGTGTTGTGTGACGGTAATCTCTGTGTTGACTCCGTTGTTCAGCGGAATACCGACTACGATGATTTTTAGCACCACAGTACATCCATCCATAAGAATAGCCCACAGTAGCCTGGCGATGTGGTAGGGTCGCCGTGCTCGATAGCCCTGAGCGAACGAGTCAACGCGCACTTGGTCAGGTCATTACCCGCGCATTCAGTGCTGGTGAGAGGAAGCAAGGGAAAATTTCCGAGAGAATACCCGCCCCCCGTTCCATCGTCGTGTCTGTCCAACTCAGTTTGAATCATGCAAATAAAAATGAACGACTCACAACGAGGAGAAGCCGAAAATGGGTGTTCCATCGCTCACATATCCTGCCAGGCCGTCAGGAGAGCTGCTGTCGGCGCCGGCCTTGACAGATCCCCAGGGAAGAGTGGCGCCGGAGAATACGTGGCCGCCATCCTTGGTACCAACGAGCGGGTTGACAAACTGGGCTGGATCTTGTGCCGTGGACGACGTGAGAAGCAGAGCGAAAAAGATGATAGCGCGGCTGGTTTTCATATCTTCATAGGCAAAAGCAAGCCTTGGGAGTAAGGATAGCTGTGACGAAGCAAAATGGGGAGGAACGGGCGGAAAGGGAAGAAAGAAAGGTATATCGGCTGACTCAGGCCGAAAGATCCCATCACTGTTGATATGGTGTCACCTGATCAATATCCCTTTGCTCGCATTGTGCTCGCTTCCCTCCATCCATCTCGTTTTTTCATTTAGCGTCTGGAATTGAAACTCGCAAATGGCTTTTACCCCTCGCGCCCATCGTCGCCGGCTCTTTAATCGCAATAAAATGGTGAGAAATGCGAGTCCTCGGCTGAGTCGACTTGGAGTCTTGGAGCGCTGATTCCCATTGACAACTTCTTGCCAACTTCCTAGGAAGTTCTAGACGAGGAATTTTTGACCCTCGGCCCTCGATGCATGGACAACTTAGCACAAGAAGTCGTTGACAAACTCATCGATGCGCTTCATGGTATCGATGTCGAGAGCATGAAAGCATGCGGCCTCGTTTGCACGCGCTGGGTGGACCGTAGCAGATATCACCTCTTTTCAAGACTGTCCGTCTCTGCCAAGACGATTTCTCATTCTTTGAGCTTGTTGACGCGTCTCCAGTCCCCATTCTCACTTTCGTCCGACATTTGTGTTTGGCCTATGAATCTGATGGCAATCCACAGTGGTTGGGGAATCTGGAGAGGCTTCGCCAGTGTGTGAATATCCGCGCTCTTGAGGTCGATGCAGCTGCCGGAGTGCATGACCTGGAGCCCCTTCGCTCTCACATCCTTTCTTGGGCCCAACACGGCTTCGTTTCCGAGTTGACGCTGATTGGCCCGAACATGGAGTTATCCGCTGTCCGCGACATCATATCCTGCGTCCCTTCCGTAAAATCGCTCCACCTCCGAATGGCAAGGGCAAACCCATTTCAACCGATTCAATCACTTCCTCCCCCACTGCCCCTTAGTTTACACACGTTGGCGCTTGGACCGGCGGAGGATGGCGAGAACGACTTCTTTACATGGTTGCTCTCGTTTCCTGTCGTCCCACGATTCAGGTCTATCAAAAATTTGGGAGCTGTTCAATTGGGTCGCCACCAGGAAACCATGGAGCGGTACTTCGTTCACGGCGGTCGAGATCTGCAGGCTTTAACATTTAAGCTCCATTCGGGACCGGGATACCCGTCTGACAGTCGGTTCCTTTTCATTGAAATTTTCCGGATGCGGTTAATAATGCGTATAGAAGATATCAGCGAGTTCTACGGAAAAATTCTCTCCCACACTCCTAACCTTCGCCACATTTCCCTGCGTTTCGGGAGCCCTGGCCGTCGTAATATCCTCGACATCCTCGCACCCCTCAATTCACCCCACTTGGAGTCGATGACTATATCCCGGGACGTTTTGTACACGGGAAATAGCCTAGTTTGGGGTGATCTTGACAAGGCACTGGCAGACCCACGATTCGGAAACTTGCAGCACTTCTCCGCAAATGTGCGGTTTATAGACGGGGTAGAGGTGCCGGCAATCACACGGTGGACACAGAGCCTGATGCCTCTGGCGTTTGCACGCGGGCTTCTTGGACCTCGGATTCCGAATCCAGCCATGGGTAGGCGCCGGCAACGGGGAGCGAAAAAGGCAAAGTTGGGGAGTGCTGTGTAGCTGCGTACGAGGAGTACCGTTGCCTTTTCTTGGTCGTTGCTATTGATCTCCAGTTTGTACCGTCCAACTCCGTCATGCAATTATTGATTATGTTCCGTTTGTATCCGGGATCCTGGTGGCGGTATCATCGCCCCAATTATTCCAAGAATTCCGCCGTGAATTATCTCTTGCGACTAGTTTAGCAAACTCTACCTCAACCGCGCTTCCCCCGCCTCCTGTCGAACCTGTACGTCAACCGCCACCGCCACCCCATCGACGGTAACCTCCGGCTCCGCGACCAACCTCGCCCTCTTTGCCAACTGTTTCTACTGCTTTACCCGCATCTCTGGCGCTATATTCAGATTCCAGTGCCGCCGCGAGATGCACTGGAATTTGACCGGAACAGCGGTGCGGGCTGGACTTGGATTCAACAGAAAAGCACCGAGAAGAATCAGAAAGAGAGACAGCCACGCTCTATGCTTCGAAGTTGCTGCCGGCTCCGAGAACGCTATCGGGAGGATAAGTACACCCAAGTCCCACCGTCCTGTGAATGAAGACACGGCGACACAGCCACTCCGCCGGATTTGCGCGTGGGCGTGTTCAACCTTTCGC
This sequence comes from Mycena albidolilacea, assembly GCA_029282495.1. Classification (NCBI taxonomy): domain Eukaryota; kingdom Fungi; phylum Basidiomycota; class Agaricomycetes; order Agaricales; family Mycenaceae; genus Mycena; species Mycena albidolilacea. The sequence continues at coordinate 351,662 of JARIHO010000002.1, forward strand.
TCATGCCGACGTCGGTTGGGACTGCGATTTTGACGGAACTGCGAGCCGCACACGATGGTTCACACATCCCATGATGGTACGGATCTCAGCAGTTCTGGCACCAATCCTCTTCGTGTCCATCCAACCATATATATTCTCAGTCGACGGGCGATTTTGCAGCTTTCCGAACTTCTGAGAAGAAGTCCCTTGCAAATCCGACAGTGGTTGGCTTGGCGCCTGCCTTTGAGCGCGGCTTGCCAATCACAAGCTTACTTTCAATATCAGTGGGCTACCGTCATTCCAAAACTCATCAGACGACTCAATAGTATTCGCATCTGCGTTCCCACTCGTACGCTATAAGTATCAGCTCGCTGTCGCGGGTACGGCCCAGCTGTGCGACTTGCCCAGTTACCACAAGCATGGTTTCCCTCAAAGCATTTCCTTTGTTTTCCTTGGTCGTCTGCGCCGTTGCGATGCCGAAAATTCCACTGTCCAAACGCAATGACATCTTAGCTTCCATGAAGCGAGATGGTGTCTCGGACAATATCAATAGGCTCAAGATGCAGATAGCCAACACCCAAAGGTATGCATTTCGAATTCCGCTCTGTCTACGAGTGTGTCGCCGATTTCCGGCACCCAGGAAACTCCAGGCCGGCCTTGCAGCGATCGAGAAGAACACCGGGCACATCCATCCTGCTACCGCGGGTCTCCAAGGAGCGTTTACTGCTACAACCAACCATCCTGTCCCTGAGAAACTCACCACAACGTCCAAGAGGGCAACGGCCCCCGTTACTGAACCGTTGACGGACTTCCAAGATGACCTTTGGTTTGGGACCATCGCCGTGGGCACCCCTCCAAAGGCCTTCACAGGTGAGTGAAAATTGTCTTTGCATTTTTGAAAACTTGAAGTTTACCAAATTCTCGCTTCTAGTCCAAATTGATACCGGTTTGCGCCGCTGCTTCTTCTGGGACCCGTCCTGAACAGTGAATATAGGAAGCGCCGATACATTCCTCCCCGCTGTGGGGTGTGATGCTACTTGCAATGGCCATACACTATACAATCCCGCTGCCAGGTATGGCATTTGCTACGAACCTTGCACACGATGATCTAATGTCTATCTCAGCTCGACTGCTGTGAACAGGACCGAACGTACGTCTGTTTAGCGACACAATTCAACGGTCGATAATAAATAACCTTGTTTCAGACTTCCGCCTCCCTCGCTCAGGCAATGTCACCGGATTTATTTTCCAAGACGAAGTCACAATTGCAGGAGTCACCGCTCATGCCCAACCTCTTGGTCTGTATTTAGCTCCTGCCACGGCAAATACTTCGACAAAATTCACCCAGGTGCTGCGGACCACTACCCCGTAGAATTCCAAGCAGCGAATTTCCCTCCCGACGGCCTTGTAGGGCTGGCTTTCGAAAGTCTCTCGAATTTTGCACTAGAACCGCTCTTCTCAACTTTGCTTTTCCAAAAAAAACACTTTCGCGGAACCGATCTTTAGCATCAAACTGGCAGATACCGGATCGGAGCTCTTCCTGGGTGGTGTGGACACTGCATCGTTCACTGGAGCGTTCCGCAATGTCTCATGCAACGAGGGGGTAAGTGCTTGTTTCTTTGTTCTTATATTGAAATTGAAACTTGGCTGAAACCTGCAATGATCGCATTTTAGAACTTCTGGGGCATCCCTCTCCAAGGCCTTGCTGTCAATAACGAGCCTGTTGCAACGGCAAAAACCATCACAGCAGTCCTGGACACAGGTATACATTATTTTCTCCATAACTCTATCCGATTCATGCTGATGACTTCAGGCTCCACCGTCGTGATCGGAGACGACGCAGGCGTCAAGATGCTTTACAGCGCAATTCCTGGCTCCAAGGATGCGAGTGCGATCCTCGGTATTGTCGTTTCATTCCGCTCATGAGACCATGTTAGTCAATATATATCTCTCTCAGGCCCGGGTTTCTTTACGGTGCCATGTGACAGTGTCCCGACGGTGGGTCTTACGCTGGTCAACGGGACACTGCCGCCGGACCAGTTCCTGTCAACTGGAGTGGAAAGCCCACCCTTCAATATTGCGCCGGAGTTTTTCAACCTTGGAGTCTTGCAAGGCAACGACTGTGTTGGTGGGGTGGTTTCGGCGGATGGCCTTTGTAAGTCCTAGAATTGTTTCTCATCTCGTCGACCAGGATGTGATGGCCTTCATTTGCAGCGTTCTGGGTGTTGGGTGACGTATTCCTCAGAGTGAGTACTACAGCTATAACCTACTGCCTATCGCTCCATACTGATATATTCCAGAACTTCTACACGTGTACGTTTTGTCAGAGACAGCCGACCGCAACTAGTTTGAGGCTAACGGCGGTGTTAGACTTCGACCAAGGCAAGATACAGGTTGGATTCGCGACTCCTAGTTGAGAAGAACACAATGAATCGAGTCATGATTGTACCGGATACGTTGGAATGTAACGAGTTTTGTTTACGGGCCAGGGTCTGCAGGTTTGGTCTTGTGAATGAGGCCAACCAAACTCAACTTCAAAATGATTTCAGGTTCAGTCTCCGTTGATTCACGCGGAATGTGTGCCTCCATTCTGCAGAAATTATCTGTCGGCCACCGTTTCTGATATCACCATCAGAATGGCATCGGAATATCGTCCTTTCGCATTGGACTGGCGACGAGCCGGTGTTTTTGAAAGTGATGAATATGTAAAAATTATAACTGCCACCGCCAGGTGTAGCTGACGCATTCCCAGACTTGATAAAAAGACGGTGGTCTTATTATTCGGACTCGGTGCGAACTTTGTAGGGCTGCACGCCGTGCCCGTCACGAGGTTCCAATCCCGAAGAGAATCCAGGTCGCCGCCAGCAGCCAAGCTCGCCCGGCAGTCCGCTGGTGGCGAAGAGTGTGTACATCGCCAAGATGGAGAGATTGACATACAATCCTGCAGGTGGGATGAGTCCACATGAGCGCGTTGGGATTCCGCGGGGACATTCGCACCATACAAGATAATTGCCGCCTGGATGCCATTCAGCATTAAGAACGGAAGCGCATCATATGCCAGCGGTAGACGTACAGATGTTTCAAACAGCTCGCGCACAAACAGGCCCCAAATGAACGAGGGCGAAGTTGCAGTCCATGGAGAAAAAGTCAGAAAGATGGGGATACCAAGCTGAAGACGATTGAGCGCTGATATACATCCCCCCGAAAATAACATCTTGTGGGCATGCAGAAAATGATCAGCGGCCTTGATGATGAGGGGCTGATTCATCGTAAGGCAAGATGAGTGTGGAGAACAGATCACGGGCCGAGCTTCTTCGTTAGTGTCTGCGGACGATGGTACGATCGAACGCGAAATTGAACCCATACTCAGATTTACACTTGTGTATCTCCGCAAGGGTGTTCACAATCGCATTGAACAAACCATCACCAGACGTTCCACAGAGCCCCAAGAGATCTAGTACCCTGTCGCAAAAGGCAAGGCTTTGCCTATAATAGCGGAAGTCAGAGTACGGAATTCCAAGTCGATTCTGTTGTCGATTCTGATTTCGATTCTGGTCCACTTCGGAGTTCGACATCGAGCTGCAGTCGGTTTTTGTTGGGACCGAGAATCGAAATCATCGATTCTGGAGTCGATTCTGATGTTGTTCCTCCTCCGGAGGAGGAACAACGATTCTGTTTCGATTCTCGGTCGATTCTGGTATCAGAATTGGTTCAGAATCGATTTCAGAATCGCCTCAGAATCAATACTGAATCGACAACTCTGACTTCCCCTAATTACCCGGGAGGTGAGTTGAGCGCGAGTAGTATGTAGACGAAACGAGGGAATGAGATACATCCACAAAGGCCATTTCAGTGCCGAGCCGCAATATTACTTGAATATTACTTGGCCGCTTTGCAGACTTTTGGAAATGACCCGCTAAAACGGCGACATAACAATGCCTCGACATCAACAGCCCAACGCCCACAACATTGAACGTGGGTCAGAAAATCCGTGCTTCTACAACACATCAGATTCAAAATCTTCCCGCACGTTCTTCTTGGCCCTCGCGTCGACGACCACTGCCACTGCGATGACTGGAACTTGCGAGCGGACCGTGGGACAATAGACGATGGCATCCTACTTACTGATGTGCTAAAGTACTACGGAGCATTTCAAACCCACAACAAGTCGCTGGTCTTCCGAGAGCGCCGCCGTCGAAGTTCTGAAATCGGGAGGCACGACAAACTTAGTAGCATTAGGTGTTCGTGTTCGTCAACACCTACTGATGCCTGGAACAACTATTTTCCACTCTGAACACCTATTCTGTCTGTCCAACAGCTATTCAAATGATCACACGAACACCTATTGCTTTATTCCAACAGCTATTTTGATATAAACATCAGAATTAGGAGCCATCCGAGGCACGACAAAATTAGTAGCATTAAACATTTGTCAACACCTACTGGTGCCTGGAATACCTATTTTCTACTCTGAACACCTATTCTGTCTGTCCAACAGCTATTCAAGTGATCAAGTGATCACACGAACACCTATTGCTTTATTCCAACAGCTATTTTGATATGAACATCAGAATTAGGGGCCATCCTTAACTTGTAGAAAACTCATCCAACATCGCGAAGGGTGGGGAGATTTGGAGGAGGGACTGGGCTGGGCAGATCACATGGTGGATGTAAATAAATTGGATTCAATTGATGTAAATACAAACATGTATTGCATAGGGAATTAGCTGTGCTCCCGCCTCGCCAACCTGGTGCAAACGCGCGCACTCACATTGGGTTGGCGAGGCGGGAGCACGACCAGGCTGCAGAGTTGCGGGATGAAGATTCTAGCTTCATCCAGTCAAAAATCCTTTACAATATGGGCCTGGATCTCTTGATGGCAGAAAGGTAGGCAAACCATGGTTTAAACCAAAACCAAACCAAACCAAACCGTGCTCCATGGTTTTGGTTTTGGTTTGAGGATTCTGGAACCAAACCCAGCTGAAACCAAACCAAAACCATGGTTTGAAAACCAAACCAAACCAGAACACCACTAGATGTCACCCGCCAAAGTGCCATACAAATTGAACGAAATGGAACAGTACAGCTTTTTTTAGGGGTGCATCTGAATCTTCGCTGCCAATAATCAGCGGTAGAGGCCACGCTCACAGGGCTCCGGGCCACCCATAAGTAATGCGGCGACTGTGGCGATCATGGCACCCTCTTCACATCCTCCACCTTTTCCCTCTTCTCACGTCTTCACCTCCTACCACAAACGATCTGCCGTCTTCCCGCACCCTCTTCTTTCCCCTCGTCGACGACCGCTGTCACTGTGATGACCGGGACTGGCGCTGCGAGCGGAGCGCTGCTCCCACAGCAAAGTGGGCCCTTACGGGTGGCCATTATAACTGGTTCGTCCTCCGTCCAGTGCGATATATATCCATGTTGACTCCGTGCCCAGAAAATTTTCTCCCTAAGGTGGATGGCTCGACGCTGACCATTGCGAACTTGCTACAACACCTCGACGCAACAAACGTGCAAGCAATGCTCTTTGGCCCGGAGAGCGGCATGGTGTGTACCTCTGGGTTCGGGTTTGCCTTCCCTTGAAGTCATCTGCAGTCCGAATACGCGGGCGCAAGCGTCTTTGGCACCTTTGGCATACCCATGCGCATCTACCCAGGCCTCAAGATTAACTTCATCTCCCCGGCCTTCATATGCGCGCTGCGGAAATTTGCGCCGCACGTCATCCACCTCGTAGACCCCATCTGGCTCGGCGTCCAGGCCCTCACCGCCATCACCCTCCTCTTCCCCGCCACCCCCGTCGTCACCAGCCACCACACGAATCTCCCGACGTACGCCGCCGTATTTGGCTACCCTTACTACCCGTACCGAACGTGGCAGGTGCACGCATACTTTCACTCATTTGCCCGGTGCACGTTGGTGCCGAGTGCGAGCACAGCGGACCTCCTGGCGGAGAGGGGGTTTGCAAACCTGCGCGTCGTATCGCGTGGTGCCGACTTTTCCCTTTTCAACGTGCGTCTCCACTGTCGTTTACGAGCCCCCCAGCTCACTGCTCGTTGTAGTCTGCTCTCCGCTCTGTGGCTCTCCGGCAGCAGTGGGTCAGTGCTGCTGCTACCGCTCACTCCGCGTCGTTCCCTGTCACCATCTCCCTGGTCTCGGATCCCGTAATCATCCTCTCCGTAGGGCGCCTCTCGCGCGAGAAGAACCTGACCTTCTTGATTGACGCGGTCGCAGCTCTCCCGCCGCGCCCACGCGCACAGTCAATCCTTGTGTTTGTCGGCGACGGCCCGTATCGCCGGGTGCTGGAGGCTCGATGCGCCGCGGGAGGTGTGAGCGCGGTTTTCACGGGCCATTTGAGCGGACGGAGGCTTGGGGAGGCGTTGGCTAGCGGTGATATCATTGGGTGCGGTTAATACTCTTCACGCTAGATATACAACTAACTCTATGGAAGCGCACCCTCACTGACGGAAACATTTGGGCAGGTGACGCTCCAGGGTATGGCTGCAGGGCTGGCCGTCGCTGGGCTAATGGCGGAAGGCACAGCTGACCTTGTCGTGCATGGGCATACCGGGCTGCTACTGGACATCGGGGCGGCGGGGGAGGACACGTCGTGGGCGCCGCTCATGGCGCTTGGTCGTGGCGCGCGCGCGCTCGGGTGGGCCGAGGCCGCACCACTGCTGGACAAAAACATAAAGCCACTCACAGGACGCTTCGCGTGCATGCTGGAGGTGCTCATACGGGACGGTCCGCTGCGCCGGCGGATGGGACAGGCAGGTGCGCAGGCGGCGAGGGGCGGCGCGTATGAGTGGGAGCGGTGTGCAAGGCTCGCGGTGGAGGCCTATGGAGAGGCAGCTGGCGCTCCCGTCGTGGATGTCAAGTTAGCATCCGGGTCGAGCCTTCCACCGACCATCCAGGCGCTCATCGACGCCACGGTCGTGCTGCTCGCGATGTGTCTCACATTCTTGAGCCATGCGGCGTGTATGGTGCCCGCGGCGCGTGATTTAAGGAAGCGCGGCTGGTGGGGCGGATTGGGCCAGGGTAGAACAGCGGCGACGGCGGCGGAAGCGCCTAGTGAAGTGGCACTGGATACAAGTAGAGGTGGGTCCGAACGAGGGGTATGATGTGTGCGATGAGTTGGATGGGAGACAATATCTATTACCTATTAGTGAAACGTTGAAGGGAATGTCAGTCCAGCATAGTATTTACGCAAATGATCAACCAAGGAAATGAGAGATGAAACGGGAGGAGTGCATACCTGAAGCCGCTTTAAGTAGTTTCCGGGCCGGAAACTACGTAGTAGGAGTAGGCTCTGAGAATCGATTTAGTATTTAGATAACCCAAGCCAAGGACAGTACCTGTTCAACAGTCAGGCGTGCATCGAGAGTAAGTATCTGTATAAATGATCGATTGAGTGAACGAACGTTCAAGTCAAACTTACAAATGAGAGATGTACATACTACGTGTTGTGGAGTCAAGCTGGGCCCCAGAATCCCGAGGCTCACAGACCGAAATGCGACCTCCAGAGCTGCCATGTACTTGAGCATGCAGCGATCGGGCAGTCTGAAATGACAAATAGGTCGGTACAGTAAGGAGAATGTTAACGGCGGCAATTAAATAGTGTATAATATTATGTACAGGTTAAACCAACTGATCAAACTTTGAGGTTAAACATTAGAGGTTAAACGTTAAATTGCAGTTAAGTGGATGGCTTAACCGTTGGGCCTTCGCAGCAACCAGATTCGTAATGTGGTCCTGTCATAAGGCTAAACCACGGTTTAATCACCTAACTCAGTTGATGATTTGAGACCTCCCTGGTTAACCTAGCTCATCGGGAAGTCGGCCACCAGTGCCTTGTCCGTTGAGTAATGGGTCAATAATGGTGAGATTTCATTCACCTTGGATCACTGGATTTTGCGTCAGGTATATATCTGAGGAGAGATTTATGGCTTACCACGAGCAGCGATCATCATGGACTGTGGGCAGCAAAAGCTAAGCCACAGTCTTTGAATGAATGAAGTTGCAAGCCAACGGACCATATTCTGTGCAGCGCCGGCAATCGCGCTTCGTAGAACAAAGAATGCGATACTGGCGAGCATCACCGACTTTCTACACAAACGAAATTAATAAACAGAAAGAAATCGCCACAGAACAACAAACCGCCCAAACACATCTGCGAGGTTACCGCTCAACGGAATGAATGCAGTGCTTGAAAGTGCGTAGGCCGATCCGACCTAGCGCTCGATTCAGATAAGAGCCCAGGCGTTTGTGATCGGGCAGGCTCCGCTCACCCATATATAATCGCCCTCGGTATCACTGAGCGCGCCCGCAATAGTCGGTAAAGCTGTCCCGACGGCAGTCAGGTCAAGTGCGGACAGAAATTCGGCAGCCATTATCGCGACGAAGGATAGCCAGAATGCACGGCTTTTGGGGCGGGCTTTGTAGGGATTTCGGAATCAAGCGACCCCTTGGGGTCTTCGAGCGCCTGTGGGCTCGAATCAGAGGGGGGAAGCTTGTCGGTAGATGTCATCGTGTCGCCTGTGGGCATGAAGAGGAAAAAAATCAAGGCCTTAAAATGTTTCTTGTTTTCCGTGTTGCCGACGTCTCCGTCGGAATAATTACCTTTTTCTTTCCCGACAAGGCGCAATGCGCGGTAAGCGAGCGGCCGACCGCGTGTCATTTGCGATGGCGGGTGTTCCGGCGGATCATTGGCTGTTTTCAGGCAGTGCTCGCTCGTACTTGAACGGCAAGCAGGAACAAACACGGTGTAGTCTTTTCCAGTTTTCAGTCTAGGTATGAAGGGCCTCCGTCAAGGCGGCAACAATTCAGGATGCGACTCGCGTCGTCTGGAAGATTTGATCAGGACGCGAGACGGGATTTTCCGAGCAATATCTCGTCAATGTCTCGAGGAAAATAAGAAAGTTGCAATCCGGTCGGCCATATCCTTATCCTCGGGGCAAGCCTGGAGCATAGTTAAGTTGGGGGGTGGGGATTTAGTGTGGATATTGGGATATCTGCCGGAGTGAACTCAAGTCCACTGATCACCAAGAGAGGACCGCGAGATCAAGTACACGGATATGCGTCTCAGGAAGAACTGAGGGCGATCGGGTTTCAACTGGCGCAAATCCGCGCAAAACGGCAGGTGGGAGCAGTCAAGCCCCGACGCGTGGCTGATTTGCGACACATGGCGATGATGCGCTTTATTGAACAACTTGATCTTCGCCACCACGCTAAATGCCACCACGTTTCCCTAGGTTTCCCTCACCCGCCTCGCATCCCGTATATAATATAACGGTCAGGAATTTTGGCCAGCGGGGGCCCTGGGAAGATGGGTTGTTTATCATTCGTGTGTCTTGGGACCTGAGACTTAGGAAGCTTCGACTCTGGGCTTGCGATGGTACGTGTGTATTTGAGCATGACCGAGGACCCCTGACAATCCCTTTGGAGGCTAGGGCCCAAAATTCCGGAAATCCTCGATTTTTGTCCGGACAGATTTCCTCAAGATCGCGTTGTTTTTGTCCGGACAGGACCTAGCCCAGGCTTCCCAAAAGGGTGATTTTCCGCTCTCACGACCCAAAAAATACCTAAATTTTCTCGTATAAGAATCCTTTCTATTCTTCTATGCGGAATACACAAGTTGAACTTGAATTTGAGGTGAAGAAATCGTTTCCAGCTGAATTTGGTGAAAAATTTCGCCCGGACATCGACCCAAACGTCGACGAGATCCCGAGTTTTTGTCCGGACAGGACCTAGGTTGTCCGGCCTCAAATCGCAGTTTTTGTCCGGTCAGAACCTAGGTTTTCGAGCCAAAATGTCAATTTTCTGTCCGGCGCGAGCCCTAGGGTCGAAAGGTATTGTCAGGGGTCCTCATGACCGCGGCGCGGCGAGTCTTTATAATCCGCATTCAATTTCAGATAACTCGCCTCTTCTTCATCAATCATATCGTCAAAGTACTTCAAACTAGCCGACTCTTCGGACGAAATACTACACTGGCTAGCTGGGAATCTCAATTTCCTCGAGCGCCGTTCGAAAATGCAGGCAAGAAACTCTTATCCTCACTGAGTGAAGTCGACGCAGCTCTCGTACGTCTGCTTGACCTGGACGCCCCACCACCACCACTGGATCGCGCACTGTCCCGCCTTTGCGCATTGCGTCCCGAGGTTGGGGACGACGACAGTAAAGTCCGCTACGACACAAATCTCAGCGCCATGCAGTTTTTTTGGGGAATGACAAGCACTGACTCTCGTTCTTCGGCCAATCCACCGGGCCAAGGGAGTCGTTCGCGTACACCGGCCAAGTGAACAGCCGCGCGATCGGGGTCTGGGTTGCGAGGTTCACGACGGACACGTTCTAAGTAATTATCGACCCGCCGTTCAGCGCGCACCAAAACGATTGGCGAGGAGGCAACTCACAGCGAAGCCGGTGTGGTGCGCCTCCATATCGACGTGGAAAGGCACGCTGGTTCCGGGAGCATAAACGCGCGTGTTGTTCACATTGTCCTCAAACTGATATCCACGGCAGAAGAACAGATGGCACGCGGTCGCGTTGTAAGTCGGTCCCGGGCTAATGGCGGAGTTCTCGATCTGGGACTCGCATAAGCCATGGCTGAAAGTATCCAGGAACTATTGTTACCGGTCCATATTTGTCGGACTTCAAGATTGTGTTGACGATTATACCGCAGGCCGCCAAGTTGGCGGGGCCAAGCTGAGTTGAAAGTATCCAAGTTCAACCAGAGTTTTCACAGGAAGAGAGAATAAGACTTACTGCGCGGGGCGTGGGCGTGGTTACCGTCCCGTGTGCAACGGCGGCGGCGACCAGAGACAAAGAAAGTAGGACCTGAGAGAAGAGCTTCATCTTGTTCGAATTGAAGTAGCTTGAGTCCTCTCTTATATTTGACCTGCACATTGTTTCGAGGGACCGAGGCCGGTCCGCGTAGCGGACCGTTCAATTGAACGCGGAAGAATGCCTTAGCTCTTCCAACGACGATAGCGCTTGGATGTCGGGGATATTTAGGGATATCTGTTGAGACGTGAAAAATGTACTGCTTGGCGCCGAGAAGAGGAGCCAGCTGGTCTGTAGAGTCATGAAGCCAGAAGAGAAAACCTCAGGCTTCGTGTGTTAAAAATGAGCGGCGGTCCGGGACGAGGTTCATTAATATTACGGTTGTAGCAGACAATTCAAAAATTCAGAGCTGGCTAGTTTTTGGGGACTGATCAGGATAACTGCCGGGACTAACCCACATCGAGGCTAATCACGAATGACTATGGTTTTTTTTTCTTTTTCGCGCCTTTTTGGCATCTGTTCAACATGGGCTGGGTTATCGAACATCTCCACCATAGAAGATGATGCATGTAACTGAATCTCGATGGAACAAAACCATGATGACTGGACATTTTCCACGAGAAAACATCAAGTCGAGGCTGTCGAGCCGGCTTTGGAATTTGTGGCGGCAATGTTCAAGCAATGTTTACCCTGATTTGGCTCACTTTCCGCTCGCGTCCAATCACATGCTGCGATGATCTCATCCCCCTGTCTTTCTGCTCCTCACATCCTTCCACCGACCATGGGGCAATACTGGAAAGTTATCAACCTCGACAAGGATGAGACCTATGGCGGCTGGGGTAAACTGGGTGAATGTCTTTTCAATGGGTCTCCCCGCTGCCTCAATCAGAGCTTGAGGGTCGCTCCGACGCTTCCCGACTGCGACAGCCTAATTTCCCCAGTGAAACCTGGCACCCTCTTCCGGGACCGCCTCGAGCGCTACAAGGATCGTCCGACCTACTTCCCCAAAACAGCCATCCAAAGGTGCGCTGCACCCTGTCGTGTCGCATTCCTGAATCCTGATCTTTGTTATATGCGCAGCTGTGCTTTCCTGCAATTTCCGATGGAAACGATCCAGGAGATCTACTCGCATTTCCACGACCTCGCGGATATCGTGTGCCTGAGCTTTACGAGCCAGTTTCTGTGGGGTATCGGAAGACAAGAGCTCTACCGTCATATAGAAACGCATGCCGCTCGTTCGTCGTGGGCAGGGGACCGCATCATCTGCGTCGGGGATTACTTGGACGACAATGATCTCCCCGATAACGTCTTCACGCCGGCGGAGGAGGCATACTTCCTCGGCGAGGAAGACCATTACACCCTGTACGACTATCCCTTCCAGTACATATCCCCTCCCCGGCGCAGCTTCAACGTGGCCGACGTCTTCATGCACGCCGAGATCTCCACCCGATTGGACTGGGGCCGGCGCGATGTCGAGCTCTTCTATTCCCTCGTCAACAGACAATACACAGCGCCCGAACCCACGCAGCCTGTTCTCAGGAACCTGTCGCGCCACCAGTACGTCCAGGAATCGGCGCTCGTACGTTGGAGAGACGGGGTGCTGGCCGATATGGAGGAGGCGAAGAGGGTTGGATTTGGGGAAATTGTCCTGAGCCGCATTAGCTTCTCGTCGGACAGCTCTGTGTCTATGAGCTATGCGGGAGATATCCACCGCGGAGCGTGGGCGGGGGATCGCTTCGACATCGTTGGTTCGGAATGGCTGGAGGGGTTGGATGTTGATACCGCAGCTGCTTGGGTGGATGTCAGTGACGAGGTTTTGAAAGAGGTGGAGGGGATCTGGAGGTCAGAGTATCGTTGGTCGGCGCGGCGGACGGACCCTTCGGGAACTTCGAGAGAACGGCGCGTTGATGCGGAATATCTACATGTCTGATTCCGATGTGCGGTTTCATGCGTATAACTTTTGCAGTGAATTTTTCGCTCACTAGCCGCCCGAACCCTTAAAACTACCCCAAACACGGCACTGAAACAATTTCAACCACGGTTAAATCACGCAAACGGAGAGCTCGAGCGCTCGTAGATAAGCAACACAATTTATTCGCACGAATCAAGAGACATAGCTTCATTCATAATCAAGCCTCTCGTTTTCGTTGAACGCTAATCTTACTTCCTGGTAGTTCCTCATTCCTTTATTTGGCTGACTTTGGCTCGCTCGCGGATCGCGCTCTGGACATGTGATGTGCGTGATCCTATCAACTTTTTGCGTTTGTCCTTCTTCCGTTTGCCTCGTCGTCGACAGCAATGGTCAACGCTCCCTGGAACGCAAGGCTAATACATGTCGTCGATTTGTACCTTCTGGTGGCGACATGACCTGTTTATTTGCTGGTTACCTCCTTACTTGAGTCCAAGGTTGGTCTAAGGACTCCAATTCAGCTCAAGGTTCGCCTGCCACCCTGCTGCCTCCGAGTTCCCCCGGGATCAACACCGGCTTCTATGGGCGGCTGTATTGCCTAACCCTCAAATGCTGCGCTTATCTCATTCGATTGATTTTCATCAAAGACGGTCACAAAATAAAAAGGCGGGAAGGCTTGGGCTGGGGGCCGCGATCCACGGATCCACGGAATATTTTCCTCCTGGCTGCTTCTGCTAAAACCACCACCCTTCCCTCAAAGTCTCCATCTAAGAAATGTCTTTTCCGAGTTTCGGACCCTCAACGACTGCAGAGGAAGTAGCTGCCGTCTTCTGCGACGTGATCCGGGGAAAGAACGGTAGGTCTACCTTTCTCTTTCTCTTTCTCTTTCTGACGCTCTCGACGAGTCAGTCCTTGTCACAGGAACTTCGCTCAATAGCCTTGGGTTTGAGACAGCGCGAGCGATTGCACAATATGCGAATCTGGTCGTCATCACTGGGTACAACGCTGAGCGGTGGGTGGAGTCTTGCTCTTGCTATCCATCTGACAAAGCTAGACTGCGGCTCAGTGAAGCCGCCATTAAGTCAGAATTCCCTTCCGCCAATGTTCGGCGTTTAAACTTGGATCTCTCCTCCCTCGCAGCAGTGCGCAGGGCGTCGAAAGAAGTCAATGGGTATCCCGAGCCCGTCCACGTAGGGATTTCTTATTTACACACCACCCTTTGAAAATGAATACCCTTGGCAGGTCTTGATCCACAATGCCGCCGCCACAATTGGCCATTTCAAGCGAACCGTTGACGGGTTGGAGTCGCAAATTGCCACTGATCTCATCGGCCCATTTTTATTCACCAAGTTAATCGCGGCCAAGATTCGTGCCGCCAAAAGCGCAACTTACACGCCGAGAGTCGTGGCCTTGACGAGCATCTTCCACGAATATGCGCAGGGAATCGACCTTGCTGACATGGAACACCCCGATCCGGCGAAATACGAGCCCTTCAAGGCATATAATCAAGCCAAGAGCGCGGATATTCTCTTCATGATCGAGCTCTCACGCAGGTCCTGCGGTGCCATTCGCGGGTACAGCGTTTCTCCTGGTGGTATGATACCAATAGTTCTGATGCCAACTACCGCTAATGAATGAATGCTCGCAGTTGCGTTAACCAACATTCAGTTGAAACCGGAGTCGCTTGATATATTCATTGCGAGCGGTATGTGGGCAGACTATCAGCTCGGTCCGCTCTCAATACGAACCATGCAGAAATCATTACTCCAGATCTCAAACCGAACCGCATTAAACTCAGTTGGAAAACTATCCCTGAGAGCGCAGCGACGTAAGTTATATTTTCGAGATTTTCTTGACCTCTCTAAAGTGCTGTCAGAACCCTCGTTGCAGCATTCGATCCCCGGCTAGATGGTCAGCTCCCCGTTGTGTCCGTAGTTCAGAATCGTTGAAAAGTGTTTAGACAAACCGGGGGCGTACCTGGATGATTGCAATGTGGCAGATATTGCTGGTCCCAACATCTTGGACGCCGTCAGTCCTGGGAATTCTTTTGCCGAATTTATTGACGAGCTCTATAAAGGACTTGCCAGGACGGCTGTGGTCAACGATAGAAAACATCATCGGAGAGTCCTTTTGAAATGCATAGCAAACCGGATACAGCGGCCACCTTCCTACGATCTGGGACAAGTATTGCGGTTATACTCGAACTAAAGCTTCAAGCGCCTACGAGTCACACTGGATGATCCATTTTGAATCCTGAACAGTGTTTAAGACTTCATGGGGAATCTTCTGCCCAATTTACTGAGGAGACTGATAAAACGGATTTCAACTATTATCATAGACTGGGTACTCGGCCCGTTCTGTTGCTGAAAGCTACAGATCAAAATTTCCGCCGATTGATGAGCAATCTTGCTGAGATCAAGAGCAGACACTGGGAGTCGTTAGCTCCTCCGATAATAATACTGCACGGGGATATTCGTCACCCTCCCTAACATCCTAATCGCACCGATACTTCAACCTCGCTCCCCTCCCCATGATTTTCCTCCCTGTCCCAAGCGCCAACTGCCCCACCGCCCCTCCACCCTCCGCGGGCGACGCATCCCCCACCCACCCCGGCATCTGATCCAACGCCGCAACGCCCGCAGCGCCGTTCCTCGGGAACAGCAACAACCTCTCGTTTTCCGCTTCATCTGAATCACGCGTAGGGCGCAGCGGCGCACCCACCGCCGCGCCAATCCTCAACATGGCAAACGCATCCAGCGTCGTCGTCCACGTTGGCGTCCGCCACGCGTACACCGCCACGCTCAACAACACCAGCAAAAAAAGCCCCAGCAGGACCGACACCACGATAATCCCCGTTAGCGAAAGAAGGGGCACCTGCAGATCCGTGCCCAAGTCGTAACTCACCATCAACCGCCCGTCTGACGTACTGAGCAGCCACGCCTGGTTCGCGAGGAACGCAGCGGCGGAGAAGGCGTTGGTGATCCGTTCCCCGAAGAACCCGTCGTACCTGTTGTACACGAACGAGGAGAGGTAGTACATTATCTCGAGGTGCGCCGAGTCAGCGGGGTCAGAGGTGAGCTGGTGCGAGCACCCGTCGATTGGGTTGCCGACTTGTTCTTGACCGATTTGGTCACGGAGTAGAGGGAGGAAGGGGACCATCCCGCCTGTGCATTGGTTTGAACGGTAAAGTTGGAGCGCAGTAGTGTTGTCCATGCCGAAGGAGTTGGATTGGAGCGCACGGGTGCGGACGTCGATGAAGGAGCCGAGGCCGAAGAGCGCGAGTGCGGTTTGCAGGAGCGGGCCTTTGTTGACGTTGTTCTCGAGGTTTTGCGTCGCGTTGAAGGCGGTTCCGTTGGAGTTTGTGCTGGGTGTGGCGCGACGAGATTTAGACGATAGGTCATCATACGTCTGCGTCTCACAGTCCAAATCACATTTCCCCGGTGCACGAACAGTAGGATCCTCCGCTAGCAAAGGACCCGCAATCCCGCCGTTCATGTAATTCGGCAACTCGAAGAACCCCGCGCTAGTGTTCACCGTGATACGCGTGAAGTACGCGCCTGTCGGCACCTGCACCTCCCACCCAGCAGCGGTAGTGAGATTCACTGCGAGGTACAGCACCTCGGAAAAATCCTGCCGGTCGCGTGTCGCCCTCCACGGCGTAGCGCTCATATTCGCAGGCATACAAGCCTCGAACGTGAATCCGGGAAAGTCGTTCAGCGCGGAGATGTTCTCGTAGCTGACGTAGAACGCGCCTGGGAGTGCGTCACAGCCCTGAGGGAACTCGTCTTTCGTGATACTCTCTCTGCGTGCCGTGGAATTGATGCGCGGGGCGAACTGCCGGATGAGCCCCGTCGAGAATCCCGATGGAAGCTGCGCGAAGAACGGGTCTTCGAGCAGGGACATGTTGCTGAAAGTGTACTGCCCGCCGGCGATGACGCACTCTAGATTGAGCGTTAAGAGGCTGTTGCATGTCATGTTGCGGGACCAGAGCTGGGCTTGCGGGGTGGCGGTTCCCGTCGATGCGAGACGGTCGCGGAGGAGTGCAGTGGTTTCGCCAAAGTCGAACGAAGACGCGAACTTGCTGAAGTGGTCCATCAGGTCGATGTTTTGAGGCATCAAAATTGGCCAGGTAGGTGTTTTGATAGTCGCAGTTGAGAGGTAGAGCTGCTGTAGCGGGGCAATGATACCGCCTGCATCGCTCGAATTAGCGCGGAGGAACAAGAAATACAATCTAGGACGTACCAAGCAGATTCAAGAAAATAGCCGCAATGAGAAACGACGAGGCAAAATTTCCTCGTCCGGTAATCCCCGCACCAACAAGCCTCAGCCAGGTCGCAGGCTCGATCCATGCCTTATTCGCCAGCGTCATTGTCTGCCTCAGCGTTAACCTCTGCCTCTGGTGGAACGCTACCGCCGCGCGTGCACACACGGAGGTCACCACCGGAATAGTGAGCGTCGCGACAATCGCCGCAAGCACCCGCGCCGCGCGAAACCACTCCTCGCTCTGCGCGTACAATTGGTGGTACGCCTTGGGGCCGATCGAGCCGTAGCCGTCGTTCTTCTTGTACAGGACGACTACACCGTAGTGCTTTGCGCCAATGGGTTTGAAGGAGAGGTAGCACGTCGTGGCCCACGCGATGACAGCCATGGTCGCGTAGCAGAGCGCGAAGAATACGATGGAGGCGGAGTACTGCAGCGGAGCCCACTGTTGCGATGAGGTAGCGGGGCGTTCGCCCTCTGGCGCGAGTGTGGATGTAAGAGACTTCGATTCGAGGTCGGGCATGAGCATGTAGTGTCGCGGTCGGGGACTTAAAGAGAGAGCTGCCGTAAAACTGATATTCATCGCCACAGCTTTGCACCGCTGGGCATCAGCAACTGTCGCTAGACACTGCATACGGTCGGCGGGATGGTCAAGGTTCGTTTCTGACATTTTGACATTTGATTATCCGTTCTTTAACGAGATGGCACAAATCCTGTGCTTTTCCCCATGTATATCATCTCCTTTGCCATTCCTCAGCCTTTCTGCTCTGCTTAACTCCTTTAGTTCATTGTATATTTCCACGCTTCTGGACCCATGATCAACCACGCACTGGCTTCCAATTCTTTCCGAACTGTGCAAAAACGACTGCAAACTGTCGAACCCTACCCCGATTGGGACCACTGATCGGTCGAACCAAGTCTCGTGGATTTACCATCACCCAAATCTACATAATATTCTCGCTGCAGCCTGGCACGTTCATCATACTGCGGCGGTGTGGACAACCCTTATCTACCGTTTCTTTAAAAAAATCGACAGCTTTCATTTGGCACTCTTTGGTTTCATCCCCTTGCAAAGTTCTCTTTCACTGCATGAAATGGCTCACAGTTTATTTACACCAGTTCCACCCAATTATCCGTTCTATTAAGATTCTCTACGGCTTTCATTCGGAAGTATTTGGTCTTATCCCCTTCAAGCCCCCCCAGCTTCGCTTCAGAAACTGAGATCGCACTCGATCCGCAGTTGAATGTGTTGCCGGTGCATGTGTGGCCACGCTGATAGAATCATGACCTTAAATGGCTTCCACGGCGAGGTGACGAACATATGCCGCAGATTTCTACCCCAAAATAATGAACTGCGGCTTGGGAATCTAAATCTGGATTGGGAACCTTCTGGTTAGCAGACACATCATGCTATGCAACAGCTTTCAACTGCTGTTGAAAGAAATCCACATTTGATATCTTTCGCAGATCAGCACAGTACGGAACAGCCTTGAACTGCGGCCACGCAAGCTCGAGGCATCCCACTTTCCCACGGTCCGGGCCCACACAAAAGGAGTTGTGTGTCTAATTGCCTTCCCTCCTTCCCCCTTCATCACCCCACTATAACCCCAGCAATCCTCTTCCTCCCTTGAATGCGAAGCTTCAGGCTGGTTTCTCCTGGAATCAAGCCCCTTAGCAAGACCTTGCAGGTGTCAAACCAGGGACTGCTCTTGGTGACTCATCAAGCCTCAAATCACAATGAATACTTGGCTTGACACCGGGACGGCGCAAGACTTCTCAAGATTGGGACGTAAGAACCCTTCATGTGACTTGAACACCTTGGTATGGCCAGAAGATGCTTGAATTCTGATGATGAGATGACAGAGCCTTCGATAAAGACAGGGATGTGCAAGACTCTTCAACATTTAAATGCGAAGGGTCCTCAAGCTGATGGTTAAATATTTGTCAAACCACTCAACTTCAAGATCACCTGGGGCAACCTGTTGAATCATGGCTGATATTTCGCCTCTTCTGCCCCGTCCATCACGTTCCCATCACCCTTATACGATTCAATTTCAAGTTTTCGGTATGGGTAACCCATACTCTTCAATGTCAAATGAATCCTGCTTATAATTTTGGAGACAGGTTCGATGATCAACATGCACTGTATGCATTTATTTTCACGCACCTCTTGATTAAACTACTCAACATTCAGAGGATCAGATGTACTGCTTTTATCGCCACGGACAGAGGCGAGGGGTTAATGGGCACTATAGGTGTCTGTGAGCCTTGCATCTTTAACACTATAGGTGAGATCGGTCCCGCATCCCCATATGTAGATACTTGACAACTTTTGGTTTCTCAAACATCGACGTTTCTGCTGTGTTCTCGCACGTCCCTCTGCCCTCAACCCGCACTTTTCCTGCGCGTAGTACTGCGGCTACACTTCCTAGTGTTTGATTGCCTGTGTTCAGTGGTATCGCTGAGTAGAACTCAACTTCAACTAGCCTGCCACCTGATTAATTAATTAATTTTTATTGGGGGGGTCCTCCAGGATATGTGCTACGCGATCAAGAGTTCCCATATCCACCCCTGTCGTTCCGTAAGCCCTGACGCGGTCTCGCTCTTCGTCTATGGAACGGAGTACTTTTCCCTCCATTTATTTTTCATTCACTCACTAAACCTTACAGAGCCTGCAATTGTGCGCAAGTGTTAGACTTGCACCTGATTTCTGGTGCAGCTGTTTGTAGATATATACCTTACGCCATTGATATTCACCTTATCATTGTTCACGACCATCTGTCTGTCTTAAACCACAAAAATAATCTGTTCTGTAATCTTAAAATGTCAACAATTGCCTTTCACCATGCACTCATGCCGGAGCGAAGCGAAGGCATATCTTGTATCATGATCAGTGATCCAGGATACCCGAAAAGATGCTGAACCAACCCAATTCACGTTTGGCTTCTTCAACTGAAGTAGGTATCACGGTAGCGACAGTGTATTGAGCAGTAGACATGAAATATCAATTGAAATGCGGGAGCATCTGACAAAATATGGTCCAACCATTCATCAAATCAAAGTTCGGCTTGCCTATCTGCGCATAGACCTCGGATGCCTTGGCATCAAACTCGTCCGGGACCCATCTATAACATTCCTTCTGGGTTTTTGGAAATTTCTCAGGGAAATCACAGATATAATTGGGAGAGAACCCAGATGGCAAGAGTTTGTTACACTGGGTGCAAATCTTGTGGTTGTCCCAATAATCAAGAAAGCTGTCCAGAGTCAATTAGATGATTTTGGGCCACAGCCAACCAGTCACTTGAACAGTTAGAATGGCGGCAATCACAAAAGAAAATCGGGCACACATGTGAAGTTGGTAAGCAGAGTTGAAATAATCGTGGCTCTTGCCAAGAAGTAGAATTTGCTTGATGTCGAGACCCACGTAGTTTGTGAACAGATGCCAGGACGACTCAATAGGAATACTATCTGTGCTTTTGAGGGCAACAAAGGGTGTTGCATCATCCACAGAGATATCCGGCATACAGTGTTGACTGTTCAATGTATGGTCACATAATAATGAAACGATGAAGTCGTCCACTCACCGCAATGCAACATATGCTGCATATCGCTCTCCTGTCTCAGATCTGCCATCCACCGTGGCTTGCACAAAAACTGGCATGGAAGTAAGCATTGAAACATAATAGATATTGAAGTGCATACCACCATGTTCCTCCACCAAGTCAAGATAGTAATGTCCAACCGTTGAAGAGCAGCGAGCATTCGGAACAGCCAAAAACTTGACCACCTTACCGCTGGAGTGGCATTGAGAGCCATAAATATCAGTTCCAACAGGGCCCATCCGCAAAGCTTTGAAATTGAGCTTCTCATGGCCTTCGAAATGAAGTTCGTAGTAAACACCGGTATCAGTTAGATGTCCCCGTTGCTTAGGCTGACGTCTGCGTCCGGGGAATCTTGCCTCTGCCCCATCTGGGTCGATGTCTGCCATAAGACGACAAACAGTGTCCCTATGCAGATGGTTTAAGATGAATATTGGTGTCAAAGAGGAGATATTAACTCACCGAGGAATTTGGGTATCATCCTGAAGTGAGATTTGGCTCTGAATTGTGCAAGGGCCATCGCGAGATGATACATTGTTTGACATCACGTCTGCGATCAATGTGACCGCAATATGGTCAGGAGGTGGCTTTTTGACAGTTGGAATGTTGAAATAGGGCGGGTAGGGCCGACGAGCGGCAGAGCCCGCTACCATAGAAATCCTTGTCTTGACTGTTGCACTTCTGTCAAAAAAAAAAGAAGAGAACAAGAGAGGTACAAATGCCATCTCGACCAGCTCGCATTGGGCGGCCGAATGTTCCAATATCCAAGATGTCCCTTGACTATCTGGTGCCAGCCAAGGCAGATTCACAAAGAAGCCCTAGGAGTTTTGCTTAATCATTTGCCGTTGAGATGGGAATCCAGGATTAATCCCGGAGTGATTAATCCATCCAAAGGTGTCAGTGGGGATGCTCAGAGTAGGGTATAAGCAGAGATTAAACCGGATTAAACCTGATTACACCTAATTGAACCGGATTAAATCTGATTTTTTGCGCGCTACAAAAAGCACGACATGCAGGGTTCAAACCACAGACCAAAGCACATCACTCATATACTATGCCAGAGCCCACAACCACTACACTAAACCACAGATGTAGGTAGGGTTCTTCTACACTAGATGTGAGCTATCAGAATGATAGGCCATACAATGAGATCCTGCTACGTGAGCCGTTGGGACGGCAATGCAGGATTAATCCCGGATTAATTAATCCATCCAAGGTGTCAGTGGGTATACTCAGAGTAGGGTATGAGCAGGGACTCAACCGGATCAAACCTAATTTTTGCGGGCTAATTAATCTGTAGCACGGGACAGCAGGCAAGACATTAATCAGGATTAAACTTGCGATTAATCGTGTTTGGGCCACGGTTCAAACCGGGTTGAGTGGCGATTGATCCGGCTTTAGGGTGGACAGGATCCAGCCAACCCAATCGGTCCGGCTCTCGGCAGAATAAGCGAGCACGGATGCGGCTTCGGTTGACACACTATGTCACACACAAGTAACACATGGTTTGGCAACAAAAATAGATCTTGGCAATATCGCTTCACGTGTTTCTTCCTTCGATTTCGAGTTTTTCGTAGAGAAAACTCACAGAGACATGTATTTGGAAGTAAAGACTACAATTCAAAATCAAATACAATTATAATATGAGTAGCAGACCAGTATAGCAGGTGTGGCTTGCATCCAACTTCAGTCACGTAGATGTTGTCAAGGACATTGTGACAAGGCTGCCGCATCAGCCAGTTACTATGCTCTTGACAGAATCCACACATCATTTGGGTTAGGATCATTTTGGCAGCGGATTGAGAGCGAACCGTTGCACCTTAGGCTTTCTGAAATCTGGGTCAAAGAATCTGAAATCCGGTTTAAACAGGCTTATATGGGAGCAAAAAATTAGACAGCAGTGGGAGTCGACCCTCCACGGGCGAACAGATAAGAGACGTAGATACCAACTAAGCTATTCTGGCGATGAGACGGCTGCATTCATCGATGAAGACTGACCAATTGTGAGTCATCTTTCAGTGTACCCTGATTCACTGGACTGACATGGGCCATCTGCTCTCCGCATGATTTGTAGAGTGCCACCGTTGACCCAAAATTGATACCCTTTGTCGACCTCCGTCACTCAATAGATTTCATCATCTTCTTTTAATCGTATTTAGATCTGTTCAAATGGTTTCTTAATTAAACAAACACAATCAATGTTTTGACAAAAATTGTGCTGCGGAAGCCGCATCAGTGCTCGCTTATTCTGCCGAGAGCCGGACCGATTGGGTTGGCTGGATCCTGTCCACCCTAAAGCCGGATCAATCGCCGCTCAACCCAGTTTGAACCGTGGCCCAAACACGATTAATCACGAGTTCAATCCTGATTAATGTCTTGCCTGTCCTGTGCTACAGATTAATTAGCCCGCAGAAATTAGGTTTGATCCGGTTTAGTCCCTGCTCATACCCTACTCTGAGTATCCCCACTGACACCTCGGATGGATTGATTAATCTGGGATTAATCCTGGATTGCCGTCTCAACGGCTCACGTATGGGGGGTCTCACCGTATGGCCCTATCATTCTGATAGCTCACATATGGTGTAGAAGAACCCTGCCTACATCTGTGGATTAGTGTAGTGGTTGTGGGCTCTGGCGTAGTACATGAGTGATGTGGGTTTGGTCCGTGGTTCAAACCCTGCATGTCATGCTTTTTGTAGCGCGCAAAAAATCAGATTTAATCAGGTTCAATCCGGTTCAATTAGGTGTAATCAGGTTTAATCCGGTTTAATCTCTGCTTATACCCTACTCTGAGCATCCCCACCGGCACCTTTGGGTGGATTAATCAATCCAGGATTAATCCTGGATTCCCGTCTCAACAGCAAATGATTAAGCAAAACTCCTAGGGTTGCTGATTCACACATGGCTACAGTTGCAAAAGCAGGCTAAACAGTCGGCACACATGTTAGAAACATGGATACGCTCAGATCTAATCAAGGATAGTAGTACTGCTCAAATTCATTTAATTTCCGCGTCCCTGATGAGCCACCCTAAGTCCCGGTATCGCACAAGATGTTAACGGACATCATACAAAATTTCGCAAGGCGATATCTTCTATATTGACCAGACAATGATGTGCCTGCCAACATCCAAGCGCGAGCTGAACCTAAGATAGGATCAGGTGAGGCAAAGGTGAGGGGAGGTAAGTGTGTGTGCGAATTGGCTCAATCACTGCTCAGAGTTTTGGATCGAGCGAGCGAGAACGAACGCGAGAGCGAAAGCGAAAGCGAGAGAGACAGTGGGAGCAGCCACAGCAGCGACGAGGGCTCAGGGACGAATGACGAGCCAAGACACTGCGGGAAATGGAATTGTATATCATGCAGAATGACTAGGGAATACACAGAATATATTGTGAAAGCGATAGGGATAAGTGGAGCAATAATGAATAGGTATGAGACTTCAGGATAGCGTGAGGAGGACAAGGCGATGTCGGAGTGAATGGAAAGTGGAACGAAATGTAGCGGATCAATTGAAGAAGATGGGATTAGCACTTGGAACTCGGGCGTATCGGAGGAACGAGGCGATGCGAAGCACAGGATGGGCGAAGAACGCGTGAGTTAGGGGTGCAGGATGAGTGAGATGTGGTGAAAGTGAAAGGATAAGAGGTGGGAATCGGATCGGCGATGTCGGCGTTGTTGGTTTACGGACGCGAGGCGCGTCGACAAGAAGTTAGTGGAGCCATACAAAAGGAAAAATAAATATACATTTGAAATCCTTGAGCCGTACCACTGACAACACAACTACAGAGGTAGACGTGCACATAGCCATGCATATAGCCTTGAACCCGGACAATCGGGCTCCGGAAATGGCGACATTAATATGGTTAATTTGAGAGAAACGAGGGGGCGCACCGGGAAATTGATCCTCACAAGTTCAAGAGGGCGGCCAGCCACTGGATAAGCAAAAGCGCCTGGATCCCAGAAGAATGAAGATACCACACAAGTGAGGCACGTGAAGGAAGGACTTATGCAGGAAAACTGCCAGCAGACACCAGCTCTGCCAGCTCGCCAGAATCACGCTTAGCACCAAAAAAAAAAGATATTGGGCGCCAAAATCGATGCATCTTACCAGAATATAGTTATCTCGTCGTCTCACTGCTTGCTGTACCCACGGAGAGATAGAAAGAGATTAGATACGATACATACGGCATAGGTGCATATTACAAGTCACATAGCGAAGCTCCCAAGCGTGGTGGGCCAGCCGCCATGAATGAGGTCTTCGTACGCATCACAGTGTCTACATACATGTGGTCGAGGGCCCGGGGCGAAAGAAGGGAACAATCTAACGAATGGTGAGGGAGCTGCATTATGGTTGGGTGGATGAATGTGAATGAATACATACTTCACACCTAACCATCGAAACTCTTTGCACTGGCATTGAAGATTGTGATTCGGTGCTAATAAGCACGGATTGTGAACATGCACAGTGACTGCTGGCAATGTGTTAGCGCACGCTGGCAGGTGAAGGTAGGTAAATGCTTACCTCGCTGTTGACGGGTACGACGAAGAGTGTAGTCTGAAATCTATAAGGTGGGTTAGGTAGTGTCGCCATTGCCAACATTGCCACCCACGGGCGGCACAGTACGGATACTGCAAGGTGAGGTACCCAACAGAGTACGAGTAAGAAGAGGCTTGCAGGATTCTTGAGCCTTGAATCACAAAAGCCCTGGCATACAGCTAGATACGAGACTTGCGCTTGGAGCCCATAGACACGAGACTTGTTCTTGGAGCACATAGATGAGAGCCAGAAGACGAGAGAGCGTGGTTTGAGGCTAAAAAGGAACAGTAGGGCTTGATGCGCTCGGCTTGGAAGGCATTGAATGGCGGGGGCGAGTGGGAGATGGAGGAAGCATGCAAGAGACGTGGTAGCAGTTGGCAGACATGGCAAATGTTTGCGACAATGAGAAAATGAATTTGGCTCACATAATTCCGAGGCGACGGTAGCGGATCAGAGCCTCAGCAAGATTATGTATCAGCGTCGACAATCATTCGGCTTCTGTGCTGCCGACACAATTTGGCTGGAGAGATCAGTGCTCACGCAAAAAAAGATGACGAAAATGTGATGCTCTGCAAGTGGCTGAAGTTAGGGCTCCCTAAGACCCGTACCTTACGGTAGCGGGAATTGCGATTATGGGTCTTCAAGGTTGAGACACTGATTGAACAAGGATTAGTAGCATCGGCCAAAATTTATCTGAGATGTGCACCTAATTTTGTAGCCAAAATCCTCGAGCAGATCACAAGACGTTGATTCAGCGAAACGGCTGAACATCAAATAGATCGCTTTCCGTGGGAAGATTTTTTCAATTCACTCGATGGACCGATTCTAAAACAAACTGCCATCTTTGATAAGTCAGTTAGCGGGAATAATAGTAGCACTTGGACGCGTCCCGGCGTACATATTCTGGGATTTCGTGCAGTATCTTTCACACAGCATCGTGAATTGGTTCAGCATCTTTTCGGGTATCCCGGATCACTGCTCATGATATCAAATGTCAAAATGTCAAAAACAAACCTTGACCATCCCGCCTACCGTAACTGGTATCCGTTGTACCAATTTCAATGACAAAATCATTCATATCGAGTTTGATTTCGGCCAATCCCATTTTACTTAGATTTCGGTTGGCTGTCGGCGAGGCCGAAAGCAAAAACCGATATGAGGAGTGTTGTTGCAGTCGATAATCGAATTGTTTACCAAATTTTAATTCGACAGTTCTACTTTCAATTTGGATTTAAAGTGGCCCGATAGTTGGGAATCTCTGGTGTGACGGTGAAGTATAGTACATGGGAAATAGGGGTGTACATAGTGATATTAACTGCTGGGTATAACTTCCTTCAACGCGGGCGGTGCCTGTATCCCTGAAGGGCCTTCTTCTGTCGAATCGATGCTCAAATATTTCTTCAAAGTATATGTCCCGGATACTTGATGTGAGCTGAGCGATCCCGACTCAAGGTCATACTCGGTAGTAATCTGTGGCCGAGAGATAGCCCGTTTTTCCACTCTGAATCTCGGCAACTTGATTGAACCGGGGGGAAGTATGCGTCGAGTGGTGGTGAACAACGTGACGTTGACAATTCCAGACAGGAGGAATACCGTATCGCTGATGGAGCCTTCACATGAGGATCTTAAATCGATCTTAACGGGAAGAGAGACTGACCAGAATATGGTCACGTCGAATGGAACATCCTTACCAGCCCAATCACTGAATCGTGCGGCAGCAATCGGTAATATCACAACGGTGTATGCGACCTGAAGCAGGTTAGCATTCAATGTGGCGGATGGACACCTCAAATCTACCGGATACCTGTAGAACAATTGGTCGTGTTTTTCTTTTGGAAAAACGGGATAAATGAACTCACAGAAACATCTTTCTGGCAACGGACATCGTCCGACTTTCGACCTCTTGACCCAGCCCTTCGTTGCTGGTCTTCGAAAACATGACTCGTTTTCCCGTGATCATGACATTTCCTCGCATGCGAAGAAACACCACACTGTATAACACAAAACTGGATGTGCCCGCCATGAACATCTGCTCGTGGTTAAATACAACTGCTGTGAATTTCCAACTAGTTACCACTTACAAACATGTAATCCAACCTGTGCGAAGTATCATCCGTCAAAGGAATATTTGTGCGTTCAGAATGACGCACGTAGCTCGCTCGACGACGTATTCCTGTGTGATCCAACACCAATATCCGGAGATGCCATCTGTGTGTGTGTCAAACGCTTCGGTGCGGCCAGATTCCAGTTCACTTACAAAATGGTCCGCGGTGAGTAGTATCAAGCACGGCGGGGCCAGTCAAGGCGAGAAGACCGAGACCGGACCAGCCTGCGATGAGGGTCATCACGAGGACATACGGCCGCGGTGTGATCCCAAGAACCACCAGACAAAATGTGTGGAGAGCAATGACGAAGGTCCAGAACGAGAGGCCGACATCCGATATCTGCTTCATTGCTCCTGGGCCAGGGTCAACGGACTGCGGGGCCCATGAAATTCTGAAATCACCTTGGATGACGCACAAAGTTCCAGTCTCGACGGCCATGTCAAGGATCCATCTTGCGTTCATTATTGAGGCGACCGATTGGATCATGTCGCATATTAAGAGGGAAATAAGGTAGGCTGCGGCCTAGAAAATTTTCCGTGAGCATTTTGGCACGAGAGAAAAACGTTGCGGACATGCGTGCGGAGAAATAGGTGTTGCTGGTGCGTGGGCGTGGAACGAGTGTTGAAGGCTGATAACTGGTTTCAAGTTAAAGGCGGCCGAGGAGAGGGATCGGGGCCGTACCGCTATCGCTGCAAGAAGGCCAAAAACTGCGATAAGGGAAAGACAAGAAACCACAACGAGTACCTGTCAATTTGAGAGAGAGAACCCTGCAACTTTTGTCATTGGAACTCACTGTTATGCCATGCGCCTCCCAGGAGGTGTAATTGACCTGCAATATCATCTGGCCGCCGTCCGGCAGCGGCTGCGTTGTTTCCGACATGGGGACGAAGAGCGAGAAGGGGTCGGGGTGGATTGATGAGGGAGCGCTGCAGATAGATAACGGCTCTGGTGATCAGCATATCAGCATCGCGGCGACCACAGCCTTTGCGACAGTTCCTGGACAGTTATCATGATATTTGCTAATTTTGGAGGTGATTCAAAACTGGGTACCTGAAATTCCCACACCGTGAGACTGGCAGTCTAAAAATTTGACGAGACCTGCTCCCGACTTTGATTGATTCAGTTGATGGCAAGTTTCAAGATCTGGGAAAGTGAATGATGAACGGAAAAGTTCGTCGGTAGCAGGCCGCTATCATTGTCAGAAACTGGCAACACACGATTAGGACAGGACTGACAAGGATCAGATAATGCAAATTTTCATGGAAGGCTGGCCCACAACAGTCGATCTGACATTTTCAAGATGCAGAAGATATGGATATGCCGCCATTTGAGATCTGAGACCCGGCCGCCTGGGTAGGACGATATGTCGGAACTGGAATGCCACTTCCGGTTGCGGCACTTGAGGGGCCCGGAAAATTGTACAAGAAGGACAATCTACTTAAATGCGCTGCCATCTTGACCAACTTCGCCCAGAATATTAGTATCGACTGGGACGGGGAATTCTGTGTGATTTGAAAAGATAGTAAGTGGAGAGGTTGCAGTGGACAAAACAGAGTGGAGCAGGACTATTTCCCGGTGGTCTGACAACCCTCGAATTCCCTCCAGAGTCCATCTTGAGAGCGCGAAGTCCCGGCCTATACGTCCACAGTACAGCAAAACGAGGTTCGAGTTAAATTTATTGTAGCGTCTGTTTATGAGAGACTACGCGCCCAAGTCTCGGCGTCAGTTGCAGCATCAGATGTCCATGATCACCGGAAAACATTGGGACGCTCAGAAAACCAAGTACCGTATGAAAAAGCGGTAGGTCAGAGAAAAAATGGAGGGGTCTCGCCAAAAGGGGCGGTTTGGTCATGTCGAAACATGTTCGAATTGTTCTTGGATTATTCCAAAACCACTCTGTAGGACTCTCCGACGTGCCGCTCCGTTCCAACCATAACAATCCAGTTTAACCCGAGACGCGGGCAAATTTGTTTTAGTCCCCAGAAAGGGTTTGATGAGGCTCATAGTCAGCAGTAGATACATACGAGGATGTTTGTGGACCGGTTCAATCCAGAAGAGAGTTGAGTTTGATGTTGGTTTCATGACCATGGGGAATAAATCACTGGGAGGTGCAGTAGGACAGAAAAACGGCTTGGGTACCGATGAATCAAGTGGGTCCAGGAAATATGGCGAGCTTTAAAGACGCAGAGCTCTCCCAACTTGGGCTCCGAAAATTGTTGGGGTAATATGTGCCGGCAATTAGAAGCTAATTTCCGACCATGTGTAACAATTTTTGAGGTTGAACAGCTCTTGATGCACTACAATGTCGACGTCGACGGGAATTTGGATGTAAATAAACATGTCTGAAGCTGTGTACCCACCGAAACAGATCTTAATCGAATTGTATTTTTGTGAGAGGTTGAAGATCGTACAATTAGCACGGTACGACGTTTGAACGGAACTGACGCTCAACAACTTGATGCGCCCATGCAAGAGGTGAGCGATCTTCGGATCTTGGGATTTGATGTGGCCATGTCCATCACTTGATGGATTGCCGTGAAATCTCGTAAACACTCCGCCCACAAGCCTACGACTCAGTGTTTTCTTCCTTTTGTCTCGCCCACTCTGCACGCTCGCTGAGATGTACAATTATCATCCTAAATCAAGTCCCTCACTGAATCCCCGCTCTCAAGAAATTGTGGCTCATTATTATGTGCAGTGCCAGCCGAGTTTGCAGTCAAAGAGGTATGTGCATTATTTACTGGAAAGAGCCCATGTTTTTTCCAGAGTTCGCGCTGTGGGTTTGCGCGAAGGACTTGCGTTTGGGACGCGCCGCGACACGTCGACGCCAATCACCGCTGTTTGTCCTGCCAAACACTTTCCTTTTTCGGGGGGTAGGTAGGGTCGTGGGAATGTTTGCCAAGATCCGAAGATCGCTCACCTCTTGCTTGGAATTATCCCCGGGGTTGGACTCAAGAAGCAGTGCCAGTCACGTGTCACTCAGGACTGCTACATATTAGCATGCCATCGTATCGTCGACTACAGCAGTATGCATTGGCCATCAGCGTTCTGAGCATACTCTACAACGGCGCAGAAGGAGGAGTCTCGATTGGATTGGGAGCTGAAGCATCGTCGCGTTCGTTGGTCTTCTTTGGTGCCCAGTCCGCAATCGAGGTCATCTCTGCCTGCATCGTCGTCTGGCGCTTCAGTTCCGTCGCCAAACCCGGTGAGGAGCGAGCCCGCACGCTTTCACCCAGAGAGCTCAAGTACGCCTGCCTTGGATCGCTATTGCGCCGCTCATTTGAACGAATCTAGAATCGAAAAATACGCCTCAGGCAGCATCGGCACGCTGCTCCTGTGCCTCGCACTCCTCACCGAGGCAATAGCCATCCCGGGGCTCGTCAAGCACGATCAACCAGACTCCTCCAATGCTTCGCTCGTCATCTCAGCGTCGGCACTCGTTATCATGGTGTTCATCTGGCTCCCCAAGCGCTACCTCGCCCGGGAACTCAACAGCAGCGTCATGCAAGGCGAGGCGACTTGCTCCCTCTCGTGCATCCAGATCACCTGCGTCCTCTTCGGTGGCTCCCTCGTGTTCAGACTGTGGAAGGCGGGGTGGTGGGTGGACGGTGTGATCTCGCTGGTGTTGGGGCTGCTATTCGCCAAGCAGGGGTACGAGATGATCCAGTGGGTCCGCGATCCGGAGTTCGATGGCGGGTGCTGCAAGACATGCAAGACGGACGGAAGGCCGGAGGCGGCGGAGATGGGGGAGCGGTATCGCGATCTGTGCGACTGTTGCGCAGAGAAACCCGAGTGCGCGGCGGCCGACGACTGCCAATGCCCCACCAACGCTGAGGTATTACGTGTCTGGCCTCAGATTCAAGTCTGACTAGTGCTTATTTTCAGCGCACATGCTGCGCACCCCGCGCGGACCAGGAAAAGTGCTGCACACATAAGATGATCTCAGCCGTAAGCGCATCATCTTATCTCCCCTTCTGTCTGACACCGTGCTGGCTCATTCCCCAGAATCCCCGTGTGGAGATTGCCAATACCAACGCCGCCCCGGACGCTTGCTGCCTCGAAGGCAATTCAAACTGCTGCGCAATAGGGCGAGTAAGCTATTCGTTCCATCTCTGCTCCGTCTCCCGATCTGAAACTCCCTCGTGCGTAGGATAGTGCGGAAAACGCAACGGTCTCGGGGCCGGGGCCGGTGCTGGTAAGTCGCTTCCATTCCATCCATCTTTGTGTCCCGTTCTCTGTGCTGTGCTGATTATCCCAATCACTGGGCAGCCCTCAAATCCTGGGGCGGAGATTGTCAACGAGGATTGCGCGCAGGATGCCTGCTGCTGAGAAATAGAGACCGACACCGACGAGACCACTCCCTCGGAGTCTCCGTGCGCTGACGCCTGCTGCCGGTGAAATCACTGCATCCCATGTGAGGACTTTTTTGTACCCATGCTCAAGGATAACTACGGATCCATTTGTCTCGACTCATTCTCTGCCAGTTCTTCGCCAGTCTGTCACAGTCTATCTTTCATTTCTTTGTCTGGCGCCGAGGTCTCCACCCGTAGCAAACTCCGAATTCGACATGTTGCCAATCGTGTATATAAGATACTTGTCCGATACCTCCCCCGCGGGGCCTTATTTCGCTGAAAATCAAGCGGGTCCCCTCAAATTCTTTCATCCTTACCCGACTTTTGGCCCAGAGAAATGAAGGCGGCAACGGACACGGTGCGATTATCGCTCGCGCGAATTCCGAATCTCAAGAACCCTTGTTCGACTCGAGGCGCCGCCGTAGCCGACCAACCCCTTTCCCTTCATGCAGCGCCGACGAAAACATGGACCCCCAGCCAGAAACGGTTCCCGCTTGTGTCGTGGTGCTGCCCTCGCCACTATTTCTTCTTTCCCGTAGCCGAAGAATCTCTGGTTAAGTTGTATCCCCTCTTCTTCGGCATTTTTAAACTCAATCTCACTTCCGAGTATCCCGAGATCCTTGTTCGGCTCAAAATGCAGCCATGGGAAGTCGCGCTAAGTGTTTTAAAGAAGACAAGGAAGGCAGCCACTTGGTGTAACCAATTTGAAGTGCCAGAGGGCTTGGGAATCCCGAGATCCACGTTCGATTCGAGGTGCTGCCATGATCATGATCTCCCATTTTCCTCGGTGTCCATGAATCTTTGCTCGGATCCCCGGTGCTATCCACAGTAAAATCCATCTGTAAATTTTTTAGTAACCCTTGCGCCAGTTGAAAGGCCAGAACATGCAAGACTTTAATCCCATCACTCGTCTTTTTGAAAGGTTCCCTTCATCGTAACCAAGGCTTTCTCTTGGCTTGTAGCCTACTGATATATGTTCGATTGCCGGAATATTCCGCGGGCAAAGGGGGAGAAAAAAAAAAGGGTAAATCCAGCCATGGTGGGGCACACAGAGCGCGGATAGACAGAACATGGCAAAAAAACCATGAATCTCAAAGAAGGTCGTGCCCGGAATCGAACCGGGGTTGCCAGAAATCCAAGATCCACATCAGAATCTGGAGTGATAACCGCTACACTACACAACCAATTGACGCGAACTTCTCCTGATTGGACCTGGCGTCCGGCACTGGCCAAAAACAATTGATGTTGCCTTTCAGACGACGACGATCCTGCTTAACCGTACTTATGAAGGGGGGGAGGGGATAGAACGAGATAGCAAGGCACACAATGCTGGCAGGATGCGCGTCTGACCCACATGGACAAAACGTGGAAGATGTGAAAGTAACTGTGTCAATATATACGCCGTTTCGAACTCAGGGTGCTGTCATTTGGTTCGTTGCTCTTCTCTTTTTCTCTGTTATCGTTATCGTCTGCTGCCAGACATCATTTCAGTGAAAGCATCAAAAGAAAGAACTGTATTAGTGATCGCACCTCGGAAGTATGTAGAAAGGCAGTACGGCGCACGGTGCGCAGCGGGTCCAGTCAAGTTTCAATATTGTCCGCGGTTATCTCGCAATTCTCGTTCGACTCGCGGTACTGCCATTCCTCTTTCCTTCTGTCAGTTTTTTCAAGACCGATTTGCTTCAGTAACGAGTCCGGAGTGCAGGCTGCTTTCCACCGTGCTTATTGAAGATATGAAAGATGTGAAACAAGGCAGCAAGGCGCACGGTGCACATCTGGCCCAGATATCCTGGTCTCCATTTCGATATATCCGGGATCCTCGTTTGACTCGAGGTGCTGCCACTACGCGTTGTCTCGGGCATTTTTGTTTCTGTTTCTCGTTCGATGTCGACGTCCAAGTACCGTGAATGGTCCTTAGACTATGGACAGGGCTCCACCGAAGAAATGGAGGTTCCCCTCAGATCGGAGCCAGAGTCTGATTTAACCAAGCTTTTAGTTTACATAGCTATCCAAGGTACAAGAGAGGTAAAGCAAGGCAGCAAGGCACACGGTGCGCATCCGAGCCAAATATGGTGGGTCTACCTCTCTATCCGGAGTTCTCGTTCGATTCGAGGTGCTGCCATTACGCGGTGTTTCGGGTATTTTTGTTTTTGTTCGGTGTCGACGTCCAAGTTCCTTAAATAATCCTTGAACTATGTGGGAGCAGAAGAAATGGAGGCCCAACCCCAGTCTCTTATAAACTGACGCTATAACAGTTGAATCTCGTACCTCGGTTGGTTATAGTCCAACCCGGGAAAGCAGCCGGAGTCTGATTCAACCGAGCTTTGGTTCTTGTGTCTGAAGTGCAATGGAAGGAAACGAAAGGCAGCAAGGCGCACGGTGCGCACCCCACTTAAATGCGAGTCGATTTATACATATCCGAGATCCTCGTTTGACTCGAGGTGCTGCCATTCTATTTCTGTTTTTTTTGGCTCTTGTTTCTCATTCGGTTTCCTCGTATGCTCGACGTCCAAGTGCCTTGACTAGTCCTCGAACTATCTACAGGGGAAGAAAGGGAGGTTCAACCCAGATTAATCGTAGCCGAAATATGATCCAACCGAACTTTTGGTCTAGATTCTGCACTCGATACTTTCTAGGGCATCAAGCTGTGAAGGTGTAACCATTCAGAGAGGTCCAGGAGTCTGAAGAAATTGAAATCATCCTCTGAAGTGACTATAATTTTCCGTTACTGACTAGCTCGAGGATCAAGATAGAAAAATACCGCAAAGAATGCCTTCCAATCCTCTTATAACGTTGTCCCTATTTCTGTTACCCAGCGCTCAATGGTACAGAAAGAAGGATGCGTAGGGCCGGTGCTCGATGGTGGACATACTCGAGCAGTCGGCCAA
Source organism: Mycena albidolilacea (assembly GCA_029282495.1). NCBI lineage: Eukaryota > Fungi > Basidiomycota > Agaricomycetes > Agaricales > Mycenaceae > Mycena > Mycena albidolilacea. Next base: position 386,069 of record JARIHO010000002.1, read on the forward strand.
ACTCGGGTCTTTCATAGCCTCTGTTACAGAACCGATATACAGATGATGATCAAGATGTATCTGTATAGGTCTTTCAATCTCCTGAAACGGTTCATCGCAACCAACCAACCACTCGACGAGCCATTTCTCAAATTCTGCCTGATCCCAGTTACCTTGAACACTCTCAGTTTGACGCTCGAAGAAGCAAAGATAGACTCACGAGGTTCTTTTCACTTGAGTAGAATTACTTATACAGCCGTATACGGCCGTAAACATACGGCTTCATACGGTTCTGCTTACAACCCCCACCCGTAACCGTATAATGAGCCCCAGAATGCCTTACGGTGCGGTACGGCACAGCCGTATAACCGCAACCGTAAACCGTATTGTACGGTTACGGTGGGAATCCCTAAAGTTACCCACTGGGCACCGGGCATTCATATACTCAAATGTACAAGTGGGTCGGCGAATCCTTGTAGCAATTAGCCGGGAACTGAAGCCAATTCGTGTCTCAAACTAGAGCATAATGTAACTGATTATCGCTCCTATGAGCGCGGAGCTGAGGAGGGTCCATGGTCCCAGTGTGGCACTATTGCTCCCCCCAGTTGCACCCGCACCGGCGCCAGAAGTGGTTCCAGAGCCAGTAATAGCAGAGGATGTACCCGAATTACTGGCAGAGGAGGCACCCGAAGTACCTGATGAGCTAGTGTGGATCGGAAACACCCAGCGTCAGTGAAGCATCAAAATAACGAAGGCTGGCGCGGCGTACTTGGAGAAAACAGCGATGTACTTAATCTCCCAGTATGCATCAACGTAGTAGGTCGGCGTGACGATGAGATCGGTACATGACTTGGCCACCTGGCTGCAGGTCTGGCTGAAGACGTCGCGGGCAAAGTCGCCGCACACATTGGTTTCCTGTACATCAGGGGTTTGAATTCGTGAGACGAGTATTATACGCGAGTGTGATGTGAGATGAGGAGCTTACGAGGATCAGTGTCTGGGCCCAAAGAAGTGCGCGGTGTCGCAGGACGATTGGGGCCAGAACGCTGAGGGCGCGCCCCACCCGCTCGGGTTGGGACTGGCAGTGGCCATATCGGGTGGGACGGCGCTGCGCGTGAAGAACCAGACCCTGATACCCTCTGAGTCCCACAGCGTCGCGAACACGCCGCCCCCGTTCTTCGCGAACTTGGCGCCGTAGCTGAGGTCGTTTTCCGCCACGAGGCAGCCCTCGTTGTTCGCTTGGCCCGTGGCATTGACAAAGCAACTCGTCGTGAGGCTGTTGCCTGTCTCATTCACCTGGCCCTTGGCGGGGTGAGCGCAGCCGTCGAGTGTGTGCAGCGAGTACTGGTTGTTGGTGGCGAGGTTGACGTTCTCGATGATATCGATCTCGCCTTCGCTGGGCCAGGGTGCGCCGAGGCCTATCATCCAAAAACCGGGCCACACGGAGCACTAGAACAAAGGCTCGTCAGTGAAGACTGCATTGACACCGTTGAACTCGCTTACTCCGAACGGAATATGGACCGCGTCCATGATGACCAGGCTCCCAGCAGTTACGGTGTCTTTTGAGGACATGAGTACCGTATTGCGGCCATAGGTCCCGTTCGGCTGGGCACTCGTGAAGTCGTCGACTTTAATAACCACGTTACCAGCCACATTCACGGAGGTGAGGTTTTGCTGCCGTGCAAAAGCCTGGTCGGTAAAGTTGACGTTGCCTGCGGAGGAGTGAGAACTCGCGAGTCCCAGGCCCTTTATAGCTTTAAGAGCTTACCATTGGTTCCCTGCCCTCCAGTTAGGCCGTGTGCGTCGTTGCCGACCTTGAAATTCCAGGGATCGAAACTACGAATGTTCTGGATCAGCGTCTTGATTATAGAGCTTTATGCAGACCATACAAGCCTTGTCCACTATAATTTCGGGCCAGTTGGAGCTGCTGGGCCAGGGAAAGTTGGATGAGTGATGCGACGAGTAAGAGCAACATCGCGAAAGAATGAAAAAGTGCCGCAGTCGTGGTGAGAAGGAACAACCTAGTAAGTATGTCCTCCGACTCGCCTTTTCAATCCTGTTTAGCGCTGGCATCAGTAATCCCGCCGTATTAGCCGTATTTAGCCATATTTAGCCGTAGGCCGCCTTTCGGCGACGTTGAACCCTCGAGGCTCGCTACTGTCCAACCCAATTTACATAGTATGGACCTGGCTCATATCTACTGCGAGTCACTTGTATTCTGCGGGTCTCCAATTATGTTCACCACCCGCTGCCGCATGTGCTCATGCTAACGCGTCCACCGCCACGTCACACGCAGTCTGCTAGCAGCTTGCCGACATTCCATCTGTTCTTTCGCTCGATAACACCTCGCGCAATTCCAGCAATCTCCTGATTTAATACGTGTACAGCCGAGCAATTTATTATCCTGAGTCTTATCCGGGATAGTTCCTGGAAACCGGCGTTTATGCCACTTCATGGGTCGGACCGTGCCGTGTAATTATAAAATCCCGCTATGATCGCTGCCGTTCAGCTCCGCTCACTGTTCGCACTGTTCGCCAAGCCCTGCCAACCGTTGGCGTCTCCAACTCGGCCACGGCTTGCACATAGCAGCTCAAGTTACCTCGCTTCCTACCAAATGATTAGCAATGCTCCCGAACCATCAGTAGCTCTTTGTCATAGCCCGAGGAACTTACCAATGCTTAGAGATCAACTCAAATCATATATGACAAGTTCGCGAGTATGCGGATCTTTTGTTGTAGGGTCTGTCGAATCGAACAGCTCTCCGTCCCAAGTTTATGCGCCTTTGAAATTTCCCTGGATACAAAAAATCCAATCTCACCAGGCACGGCCCAGCCCCGAATTGAACGAGGTTTCTTGATTATCACCCGTACCGATGTTCTTTGGTTTTGGATCTACCTCTCTCACCAGCTGCACACTCTCTGTGTAAACAAAAAAATTGTATTGCTCCTTTCAAAGATGTCCTGCCAGATTCTACCCTTGCAAGCGGGCCAAAAAATGATGCTCGTGGAGCTCAGGTATTCAGTCTATTTAATCTCCGCTGTTGTAGGAATAAACACATATCAAAACATTCTGCTTTTGGTCCTCCGTCTAAGCGAAAATTTAATTTTGCTCTCGAGAATGTGCTGCTGGCCGCAGTGGTTGGCTCATATAAATACGGCGTATACGCTGATACGGACGGCGTCCGTATCGTTTGAGCTGTGAGAAATGGTCCTGACGTACGGAACCGACTCACCGTAAAGAAAATACGGCGTCAGCGTAATAAGTACGGTTTGATGCCCTAGAACTTTCCGCCTCCGCTCTACTTCCCTTTTGGGATGAACATCGCTCCCCGCCGACGGCACGTCAAACTTCGGCAACGAACTCAAGCCGAAGTCCAAACAACACGAGTGCCTGTTTGGCTTATTTGGCTATCCCCACTCTCTTTTTCGACCTCCACCTGCGACACCTCCCTCCTGCCCGCCATGCCCTTATTCACGAATCACACCGATATGAACATCAACGAGGCTCGCCGTGTCTGCTGCTCCCAGGTGGGCTGCAACCGATACCTTCACGCCCCCAAGAAATGCAATATTCTGCAAGCACATCACCACTGTCTGACACCTCTTCGACAAGCTAAGCTCTTCACCTGCGCCCACTTCTTCAATCCTTCCTACTCCTTTTTCCCCTCTCCCAACCCTGGCTGCCTCTAATCAGCCGACGGACGACACCGCCCTAATCAAGACATCTCCACCTTGCTCTCTGCACCATCCCCGCGCCCCCGCACAGCCCTCACAAACTTTGCCGCAAAGATGGAGACCACCACCGCTCGGCTCAGAAAATCACGCCGAAAGGAGTTCGTTTACCTCGCCAATCCCGAGACCACGCTGGACACCATCCTTCTCGAGACAAACAACAGCGGCATCTTGCCGTCATCCTCCCATGTCCCGTCGTCTTCTCACTGACAGGACACACTGCAGGCGATGATGCCAAACACGGAGCTAGCACAGAAGCATCGCAAGTCAGTGCCAGCCAAGGCTTACGGCACCGGAGCAAGCAGCGGGAGGAAGGTGAAAGAGGGCAGCGAGGGGAAGCGTGTGCAACTCAGGTACGTGGGCTGTCCATTCGATGTCAATCAGTCGACTAACTGACAATTGGGTTTAGCCCCGAATCTCCCCGCATGCCGGCGCCATCTTCCACCGGCCCTGCGACGCTATGCCCTGCACCTTCACCTCCACCAGTCTTCTCTACCACACAACCTACACGCAAGCGATGCAAGGTGCCTGCACCACCGACAAATTGTCAGCCTAACCTTTCTAGCTTCAATAAATCCTTGTTCGCCTTTGGACCCTATGTCCTGCCTCAATTCAAATAGAACTACGTCCCTAGAAATGTCTGTATGTCCCTAGAAATGTAATCCAAGTGCTTTCATGGACTTGTCTGAATCCGTCTTCCAAGCGGCACCGCGGCGGCAGCTCGCTCGGCACATCGCGGCAAAAAGCACTGTGCCGAAAGATGTCGCAAATCCGGTAAAGGGGCAGAGGCAGATAATACGCAAGTCTTTCCCGCCACTTTCGTTTTTGACTTTCGCGCGTTCTCGAACGCCCATGCTCACTGAAACGGATGTCTACGGTGCCTCTGATACCTGACCGTGCTGGGATCCCTGCCACTTCCAACGATCGAAACTAGACACTAAGTATTGTGGCTGCCTTGAGTTGTGGTTGGCTTCGAATGATAAATCATCTCGTCCCTTTGCGAGAAATGCACGCATTATGGCCTACTGTGAGATTCAAACCCTCCCGAGTCACTCTCCGGTGACTCTAAGAGTTTCAATGCCTCAGATCCTTGGAGCCATATATCACATTCGAACAGTTTGGGGTGAGTTGATCACTAAGGTCAGTGCGCATTAAAAAATGGCCATAAACTCGGGACTTGCAATATAATTCAGTGGTAAACTCCACCTTCTTCGCGTTTGCTTTAGGCCTGATGTCAAAAAGATGGAGAATCGAGACGATAGCCATAAGGATGGTATTATCCGCCAGATATCTCCCAGGACATATTCTATGGTCTGTTGAGAGACGGAGGGGGAAATCAGTCGGGTCGAAGACACACCCGAACCCGAACCCGAACGCAGCAATGAGATCCGGCACTCCAGGTTTTAGGAACCGTTCGGGGTTGAAGGTATCAGGATCGGGCCCGTACGCCTTCTCGTTTCGGAGTACGAGCCTGCAAGACCGGTAAGCTCATCGTCCTTCAGACCTATAAGACGAGGCGTGCTTACCACTGATTGCAAAGGACGATACATCCTTTAGGTATCAACATCCCCTTATACATCATGATGTTATCTTCTGTGGCTCTCTGTAGGGTACTCCGAGAGGTACGACGTGTCTCCAGCGCAAAACTTCCTTGTACAACGCACTGAAGTACGGTAGGTGCGTAAAGTCGGAATATTCGGGTATGCGTTTGGATCCGACGATGCGGTCTAGCTCTGCGTGAGCTCTTTGTTGAACTGTTGGGTAGCTCATCATTGCTAGGATGAACACTGCTAGAGTCGACGAGGTTTACATGTACATGTTGAGAAAGGCCGTGGACCGGAAACATATGTCCACTTACAGTCTCAAACCCGCCTACATAGGCCGTCCCGCCGACATTTCTGATCGCCTTCTCCATATCTCTGCAATATTTAGCGTCCGGATGCTGAGGGAGTTTGTCCAGCCAGGAGGAAGTGAGCGAGGCACTGTCCTTCCCAGCTTCCTATTGCGCCGGAACCCAATTTGAATCAATACTACATAAGCGAGCTGGATGAACGTACAAATGATCTCTTCGCCGCATTGAAGGGTTCCGTGGGGACCTTCGTGACCGGAACTCGCCATTTCTTCGCTTTGGTCTTGAAGGCGGCTCCCGGAAACCACTCAGGCACGAGTTTTACTGGGTTCGATTTGAGGCTTTAGACTGCTCCACCCGAAGCACGGCTTCACTTACGGCTCGGGAACACATTGAAGAGGAACGCGCCAGGTGTTGCAGCCTCAGTCAGGTATTCAAGGGCCTTGTAGGCTATTTTGATATACGGATCGTTCTTTTGTTGAATGTTGAGCTGAAGTTAGGGTTTCCCAAGACCCGTACCTTACAGTCACAGGAATTTTTATACCGACAGTCCTTGTTCGAATCGAGGGTGGGCCATGGATTTTCCTTGTTTCCGTTTTTCGTTGGCAGTGGTCTGACGACTGCTCTTCCCTCTTGTCCAAGCTACGCTCTAAAGCTTTTACTGTGAACTCGTGCTCTGTTTCCGAGTCGCGTCCTACTGGACTACTGGCCATTTACCCCATTCCTTTTCTCCACCGGGTTGGCTTGTTCTAATTCAAAACTCACGCCAAGGAACACACCCGCAATATACTTCTTCCTCTATGGAAAGAGAACCTGGTGTGCACTCCCATATCATGCTTCATCGATTCCAACAGGCATTCCTCGTTCCAATCCGGGTTGAGTCGCACGCTACGGTATCACTCTCCCTCCTTGTTTTTGCGTTCTCATCGTCGTCCCAGATCTCGAAACCAATCTTTAGCATGTAAAGGGGCTCACTTGTGGGTTTTGCAGCCCCGATTTGGAAATCCAAGCGTGTTGGAAATTTGCCCCAGACAGGTTTGCTTCGACTCCATTCACTTTTCAAACTGGCATAACACAACGATCTATCGTCAACAACATCCACGCGTTAAAATGCTACCTCTTCTGTTCTGAACTTTGTACTTGTCAAAGTCGCATGATTGGCATGTAAATTCAACTCAGTCATAGGTACAAGATATGCCTTCGCCAAACCGCGAACATTGGATGGGAAAGTTCGAAACGTGCTATCTGTTACTGATTTCAGCACGTGAAATCCATCCTCAAAGTCGTTGGCAGCATACCGGATGCCGGATGGTAACACTTTGGACAGTTGCAGCTGCATGGAGAAGCACAATAGAATATGCAGGACTTCAACCATCGAGAGATACGATAGCGCTGGGTTGTTGGAAGTTGCGCTATGAGTGTAGGTTTCAGACTGTGTATAAATAAGACGATAGTTGGGGCGTACCGGAATTGTGTCGTTGGCGCTGATGAAGAGGCAGTATAAGTCATGAACTGATGGGTCTGGCGTCAGCAATTATTCAGCTGTTCGCTGAAGAGGTGTGTGCACATACATACTGTTTGCATCCCGCATCTACCTGTTTCCAAAATTGTTAGCGAGATTGAAGGGATGTCTCGGAATGTGGAATACACAATACCGCTGCCTCAATGGGGGAATGGAAAGATTTGAGGATGACAGGGCGATGGATGGAACAAAAGAGGAGAAAGGAACCGCTCTCAGTAACAGAAAGAATTCGAGACACTGCCCCAGGCAATCTTGAGAGGCTGGAGGAATCTCAGCAAGGTTTAGAGGGTCCCTTGGTTCCAAAACTTGAGACGTCTTGAGCCTGCCGGTCTTGAACAAATATTTGATCGTCCAGACGGGCCAATCTGAGTGCTTTGAAGAGCTCTGGAACATCCTGAGGTTTTGCGAGGGGTCCTTGCATGCTGATCTAGCAAGGTCTTCAGCCTCTCGGAGTCTTGGGTTTTGAGAAAGGCCTTTATCGTGATTTGAGCCATGACGAGTGGGGAAGAGCAACGACCCTGGTTTGACGGTTGCGAGGTCCTGTCGAGGCATTTAACTGACGAAAGAATTGGTCTTGTGGCATGGTATTGGGGGGAAAAGAATGCGAGGGGGCGATGAGATGATGATGGGAGAGGACGAAAGGTGATTAGACGAACCCCTCCCTTTTGAGTGGGTGTTGTGTGGGTTGATGAGGTAAATATGGGTGGATTTCGATGTCATAATTTACGCAGTTGAATATCATTGGAGATATCGCGATCAATTGGTACCGCCTCGAGGCACGGCGAGATTTAAACGGGGTATTATCGGACCAGAACAAAAACAGAAAATCTGATTCGAGGCATCTAAGATACGAGTAATACGAGTAATAACGGTGATTGCAGCATAAGAGAAGCTGGAGCAATGGGGCGTACAGCGAGATGATGGAGGTTGAACAGAAAAGACGGACCCTAGCCCTGACTTGGAGCAGCTGATCTTAGGCTGATCGGTGAGGTGAGATTAACCAAGCGCCCGGGCGTCTAAGCTAGTTTGTGATGGAAAGGTCAGCTGAGGCAATAAATGCGGTATTTTCGGGACAACAAACATGTACACTCTGATTCAAGGGATCTCGTTAATATACGAGTAATAATAATAATAATAATAATCATAATGATAATAATCATAATAAATAAATAAAGCTAAAGCTAAATGCTTAAGATAAAGCTGAGTGTTGGGAACCGAATTTATGGTAAAATATGAGCACTGAGAGATGACAAAAACGGTCTAGAGGCAACCGAGTTAATGGAACAGGATGGGACCAATGGAATAAAATCGGAAATAGGATGGGCCATACGGCAGCTGCCGGGTGGGGCCCGGGAGTGGGAAAAAGAAGAATGTAAACATATGCACATACCATCACCACATCTGCTTAAGATACGAGTAATACGAGTAATAATCACCTCTGTGTCGAGGCCAGCGGGACCCGTGCGATCACCGTACCGTGATTCCATTCCCGTACCTTACTTCCATCTTGTTTTGGCTGTTTTGACCATTTTTGGCCATTTTGTGGGCCACATATCTCACTATCCCCTGTATATTTTTGCACAATTCAAAGCGTGGGATGGTAGAGAACATCCTGAACTACAATCTGACAACCTCGGCTTGTGCCCAAAAAAATTATTGCTCGAGTGGAAACAGTTGATTTTCCGGTTTATTCGGTATTCGGCTCCCAGTGATGGCGCATCAATATATTTTGATCTCATCAGTAGTACAGAACGGTCCGTAGGATCCTTCTCCATGACCCTACACTTTGTTTGAACCAAAAATATTACCTCAATGCCGAGATATGGTCCAGAAACCGATCGGTCATTCTTTTTGTCCAGTTAGTGTACAGTGTCAAAACCTGGTTCCGAAAAAACAAGATTTCACCCACTATTGTGCAAGCACAAGACCGAATTTCATTATAAGACTGCATCCAGGTAAACTACAGACATGGAAATTTATGCTCAAATATTTTCAAGATTTTTTGTGCTGTCGTTGTTTCGCACAGTGCCATCACTTTATTTGGCCGGTTTTGGGTTTGACCCGGATCCGAAAATTTCGATCAGGAACATTGTTTCATTCACTCTCTTTGCACTCTATTGCCCCCAGGTGCCCCCAAATTCTTCCAGGCACCTCTCACAGGCAAAACACTGGACTTTCCTTGTGAAATAGACCCCAGAGGGATTGATGAACTGAACAACTCAAATCTACCCACAAACACTGCTCCAAATAAGACATACCCTCATCCCCATCTCCCACTCTGACCGAGCATGGTCAGAAAAATTATAACAGCATCCCACCATACAATGCTTGCTCTTTGAAACATGGTTGATGTGAACGAGCCACTTTGGTCCTCAGGATATACCACTCTTGGTTGTTATCTATGAGGTTTAGTTGTTTGCAGCCTTGGCCAGATTTTTGGCTCATGCTCAGTTGGCTCAATGCCAATGTTTTGTACCCTACATTACTTATAGGCTCTGTAGGTCTTCCAAACAAAAAAATCCGGCTGAAAGAGCTTGGGGTTCTGGCTCGATATGTAAAATTTTCGGATGTGGGCATTTTTCGGATCCGGGTTTTGACACTGTATGTAACAGCAGAAGAAATGGAGGTTCAACTCGGATTAATTAATCGCGGATCCAACCACTGGCTATCTAAGATACAAGAGGTCAAACAAGGCAGCAAGGCGCACGGTGCGCATCCGGACCAAATGTGAAAGATCACTGTCGGTATATCCGGGATCCTCGTTCGACTCGAGGTACTGCCATTCCTGTGTCGCACAGCATTTTTGTTTTGTTTGCATATGCCACTCGGTGTCGACGTCCCAGTGCCAGTACTTTGGATGGTCCTCGAACTCTGTATAGGGGCTTAACAGCAGGCTCAACTCGGATTAATCGTAGTCGCAGTCCGATTCATCTCAACTTTTGGTTTACGAGGCAGCAAGGCGCACGGTGCGCAACCGGCCCAGATATTCTGGACTGTGTTTCGATATATCCGGGATCCTCGTTCAACTCGGGGTGCTGTCATTCTTGTGTCGCCCAGTATTTTTGTTTTTGTTTCCCATTCGGTGCCGAGGTTCAAATTCCTTGAATTGCCCTCAAACTGCGTACAGGCCGAAGAAGTGGAGGTTCAGGTCGAAATGCAGACCGAATATGCTCCAACCGCGCTTTGGTCCATATTTCTAAAATACAACAGGTTCGACTCGGGAAGGTAGACGGAGTCTGATCCAACCAAAATTTTAATTTTGATCCAGATATCTGAGGTACAGAAGAGGCAAAACAAGGCAGCAAGGCGCACGGTGTACATCCGGATCAAATAAGGATTCTATGTCGTATATCCGGGATCCTCGTTCGACCCGCGGCGCTGCCATTCAGTCGTCCCCAGTGTCTTTTTTTTCGCTTCCTATTCGGTGCCGCCGTCCAGTACTTTGGAAGGTCCTCGAACTGTGTACATGGGCTTCACCACCGAAGAAATGGATATTCAGCTCGGAATCCAGCCCGAATGTAATTCGACCTAACTTCTGGTTTACATAGCCATCTAAGGTACAAGATAGGTAAGATAAGGCAGCAAAGCGCACGGTGCGCACCCGGACCAAATGTGAGAGAACTCTGTCGGTATATCCGGAATCCTCGTTCGATTCGAGGTGCAGCCATTATTGAATTTCGATGAATATCCCCAAACTTTGCAGAGCAGAAATATCGGCATTAGTTGTTCACTGGGTTGTCACTGGGTCATCATTACTCAAATTTCAGGATGGCCCCCAGTTCTGCTTTGCTAACCGCTTCCAGATGTTATTAAAGTTATAGCTGTTTCCGAAAGTCAAAACTTCTCGCCTTGCGCAACTTCTGATAAGAACTAGACCACGTCGGCACAGCCTTTGCCCAATATGGGGATAGATAACGGAGAATACCGTGGATCGGAGGAAAGCGGGGGACGATTGTGCGACCAATCTTGAGAGGGAATTACCGGTTTTGGGGTCGGATCAACTGCTCGCCGAGGATCCGTGCAAAGCTGCGGAGTCCCGCCCATGCAGACGGAGACCAGAACCCCAGGCACAGTGTTGGTGACCCAATGAGAAGGGCTACTACCTAAACGTTAGCCGAAGTGAAGTTTTTCCACTCTCATAGCTAAATTCAGGCTTGGTGCGGCAATAACCCTCGGCTACTCTCGGCTGAGCTCGGCTAACCAAAACGAGTGATCCTTATCACCATCAAAAGTTGCACAAGAGCGAAAAGTAAGTATTTGGGTTTTCTCAACCTTTTTGGAAACAGCTGTAAAATATGTTGAATAAGGCAATAACTGCTGTTCTTCCTTAAAATAAGTGCTGGCGCGACAACTAGGTTTTCGAAGTAGGAAGTAGGTCTTCGGGGAATCGATAGGCGTTCGCGAACACTAATTGTGTCGTGCCTCCAAGACTTCATTGCATTGATCTAACCTGCGCAGTCATGTAATTAAGCAGTGGCCGAGGTCGACTGTTTCTTGGACGAATGGTTGGCCATCATCTCGATCTCCTCCGGACAGCTATCATCAGGGGCGCTCCGAAAAGACTGTATCCAAATGTCAATGGTTTGTACCTGATATTACGCTCACAACTGCTCCTTACTGTTTTGAGCGTTCCCGGAGGACGGGCCGGCCGGGGATCAGGATCGCCGATCTGAAGACATTAAATTCGTATAGATCATTGAACGGTCAAAGAGGTCGTACAACCCGGACAGAGGTGCGGACGGTGCGATGAACATCTATTATTTAGAACTTGAACTCGAACGCAAAATTGGAAGGAATTAATGCCCAACGCACGGATAGCGCATGAGTCGTCTGTGGCCCAACAAGTGAATATCGGCAGTTCTCGTTCCCCGCCGGTCGCCTCACGACCCGAAGACGTGCCCGTCGTGGAGAAAGACTTTGCTGACTTCCGGACATTGAGATTCGAAAGCTGCGAGAATGTCAACGACTGTCCACATCAATCTGGATATGGGAAGAAAAAAACGAACCAAGGTGATGACGTAGACGCGTCTGAGTGGGTACAAGACACCTACAGGGACTGCCAATGACGGATAAGAAACGCAGTGCTACTCCAACTCGAACAACGGACCATTGGTCTCCGGGTTTATGTAATACCTAGGTTCGCGGTCTTGAAGTTTAATCGACAACTTAGAGCAGGTGGTGCAACTTACGCGATTAAAGTCGTTCCGGCAAGCGTAGCGGCGGCGGCCCCACTCTGAATTGTTATCGCGGTCAACCGATCGAGAGTGCTACTAATGCCTGAGCCACGCAGGTAAGTGAATTACCATATTACGCACCTCCGCGTTTCTGTCAGAATCCCTCTGGCCTTCCTGAACTTCCAGAGTAGGACTGCTGCAATGCTGGTGTCCACAGCGAACTCGGTCACCAACCAGAACCTAAGTAAATGAAATTACACAAAATACACGTTAGTCATGTATGAATGAATGCCAGTAGAGGGAAATTTATGGTAAGGGACGCACGCTACGGGGATCTTGAGCTTCGGGCGGTCCGCAAAGGAGCTGTACAGCGTAAGCATCCAAGCGGTTGTGACACCGCCGCCCAACTGTACGGGAGAAAGCGTTGGAATGAGGCGATGCTCAAAAACAAGAATCTGCATACAGAAATGATTATCCCCAGAGTCAGAACAAGAGCGATAAGTGTGTTTTGGGTGCTGGAATTTGCCGGGATCGAGGTAAGTATCGGAAAACCGAATGGAGAGCACATACAAGCGCCAATATCGGAATACAAGAAAAACTTGGACCAAAACGGCGAGAACGCTGGTGCAGAGGACATAGAAAGGGATAGGCTGGGCAGTTGCAGTCTCCCATACAGGATGAATGTAAATCTAACGCACCCAGTGTACGTCATCCAGGTACTCTGCATCACCTGCAAGCATCCAGTAGGCTATGAGCGGGAGTGGAGGAAGATGGTTCTGAGACATACCAGCATGCGTAATTGTGTACTACATAGTCATACAGTCCCGAGTCGTTCGGTATAAATGGTCAACGCTCACAAGGTACACGCAGATATAGTCACCAACGATGCCTAGGGTGTCAAGAACCAAGGTGATCGTTACCAGCGTCTGCAAAAACGCTGGGTACAGGGAAAGCGAGGCTGCAAGTGAGCAAGAAATACCTTGAACCTCCAATCGTCTTGTCTGAAGTTTTGAAAATAGTACCAACTGCGAGTGATTTCGAACATGTAAAGGAGCTGAGGGCTAACTTCAGGTTGCATCAGAGTGCACAGAAAAACCCGGGGCTTACGGAGCTAGCCCAGGTCCCAATGAGAAGGCACCTGCTGGCCAAAATTAACTAACAAGCTAAAGAGCGCAGACAGGATTTACCCGGTCACTGTGTCAAGAGATGGAAGGGACATTGGGAGAAGACGTGGACCGAACTGGCGACCAGTTGATGAAATACCCAGCCAAGACTACGGCATCCGCTTTGACTTGTCAGGTTTGGCAGCTCGCCGATCAGTTTTCATTGCAACCGACCTGTTAACCCGATTAGGACGCTCTTTCGGAAGCGATCGTGGTGGACCCACAGTGTTGGTTCAACAATTAATAAAACGGTGGCGCAGAAATGGTCGTCAAAGACGAGAAATCAGGGGACATTGCAGCGAGTATACGTAAACCGGATATAAAAAGCAAGGAGATGAAAGAAAAAAAACCAACGCCATCTCCATAAACACATATCACTTGATCTTTATTGAGCGATAGGTGGCCACTGTCGGTATCATCAGTACCACAAGGTCCGGGTTCAGCTATTCAGAAAGACGGCGACCCGAACAAAGCCGTAGAGCGTGAAGCCAGCAGGCGATGCTTGATCTGTGTGAGGAAGTTGCATTCAAGGAGAGTGTTAAGTGAATGAGGGATGGATAACTCAAACAAGGAATGGACGTAGCACTTTGAAGCATTCGAACCTTGCCGAACAGTGTTCGCCCAGAGGGCGGATTTGAGTAGACCCATTTATACACCTTGGCAGGGATACACCTCAGGGAGCACCGCCAAAGTTACATAAATGGCCAGTTAGGGGGTTATTGCGTAGTACAATAACCCTCCTGAGGGACCACGTCCGCTGCGCGGACGCTAGTCAACTGACTTTGGCGGGGGACGTCCCAGTACTTTGGATGCTCCTCGAACTCTGTACAGGGGCTTCGCAGCAGGTTCAACCGTAGTCGCAGTCTGATCCAGCCGAACTTTTGGTTTACATCTATCCAAGGTACAGGAGGCAGCAAGGCGCACGGTGCGCATCCGGACCAAATAAGAAAGATTCTATGCCGTACATCCGGGATCCTCGTTCGACTCGAGGTGCTGCCATTCGAACTATTTCTGGTTCTTTTTTTGTTTTTGCTTTCATTTCCCATTCGGTATCGACGTCTCAGTACGATGGTCCTCGAACTCTGTACAGGCGCTTCACAGTAGGTTCAACTGGGATTAATCACAGTCGCAGTCTGATTCAGCCGAAATTTTGGTTTACATAGCTATCCAAGGTACATTATGAGTAAAATAAGGCAGCAAGGGCGCACGGTGCGCGTCCGGACCAAATGAAAGCTTGTAGAATCACGTACATCCGGGATTCTCGTTCGACTCGAGGTGCTGCCGCTCCGGCGCCCCTGTATTTTTTTTTTCGTTTCCCATTCGGTGCCGACATCCAGTACTTTGGATCGTCCTCGAACTGTGTACATGGGCTTCACCACGAAGAAATGGAGATTCAACTCGGAATCCAGCCCGAATATAATTCGACCTAACTTCTGGTTTACATAGCTATCTAAGGCACAAGATAGGTAAAATAGGCAGCAAGGCGCACGGTGCGCACCCGGACCAAATAGGAAACATTCCATGTCGGTATATCCGGAATCCTCGTTCGACTCGAGGTGCTGCCATATATCGTGGAGCTTCGATCCAGCTTTTTGTGATTTTTTTGCTTTTGATAGTCTTGGCATTTAAGACTAAGATGACGGAGCATCTTGTTGAAAGATTTCGACTGGGGTCATCCGCCCTTCGCAGTATAAGTAGGAGCAAACCGATAAATCGCACTGTGTGCATCGGGTTCCAACCTGAAGCCCTCGTGTGATTCGAGGTACTGCCCGTACGTTTCCCTGCCGGTTAGCACTTTAGTGTAATACAACTGTGCTTGTCCTGCCTGCAGAATATACAGAGAAGGGCAGCAAAGTGCACGGTGCACATCAGGTCTCAATAGCGATTCTATAAACAAGATCATTTACCTGAGATTCCTCGTTCGACTCGGGGTGCTGCCATTGGAAGTATCCTTCTGGGTTTTTTTAGGTCTCTCTCCTTCGTCCCAGTTGAAGCTTGGGAAGTGCTTCCGGAATCGAACAATCCATGCGGCGGAAGTGCGCCGCAGAAGTAGACATTCGAATTTCGAACAAATGAGCGGGATGTTCATTTTGACCAGGTATCTCAGGTATGAAAGCGGTGATCAGATCAGGGCAGGGAAGCACGGCGTGCCGTTGATATGGAGCGTACGCGTGTGATGAATATTACCTTATCAGGCCAGTTGCCGAGCTATCCGCCGAGCGCCATATGTTGCGTCTCTCACGTCATTGCTCCGCTTTCTCTCCTCTCCCTCGACGACATGCCTTGGGACCCTATCCAGCTGAACGACGGTCACTCTCTTCGCTGTCCGTCTTCATTGAGCTTGCACTAAACCACCGTTTAGGCCGCGAAATCCCGAGCATCGGCTTCGGGACGTGGAAGATGGGCAACGGCGACGGGCCCATCAGCCAGGTCGACCAGGCCATTTCTGTGGGCTTCTCGCATGTCGGTGCGTCCGGCTCACCTGCGTTTGAGGTCGGAGGAACCAAGGAGGAAGACTGACGCTGCGACAGACACCGCGCAGGCGTACAGGAACGAGGCCGAGGCGGGCGTCGCGATCCGTGAGAGCGGGCTCGAGCGCAAGGAAATCTTCATCACCACGAAGTACTCTGGCCTCGACGGGCTGGATATCAAGACCTCCATTCACAACAGCTTGAAGAACGTGCGTTTGTCTCTTCCCACTCCGCGCTGCGGTTAAGGCAATTTTTATGCTGAATTGAATCGGTGTACAGCTGGGCGTGAGCTACGTGGACCTCTACCTCATCCACCACCCGCGGCTCGCCGTGCCCGATATCCCCACCGCGTGGAAGGAGATGGAGGACATCCAGGCGCAGGGCCTCGTCAAGTGCGTCTACTCTTACTCTTCTCGTTCCCGTCCGCCTCATCCATTATCCTATCCAACTCTTATCAACGTTCCCATACATATCCTACTCCATAACGTCGCGCTATTCTCATGCTAACATCCCCGCAGAAGCATCGGTGTGTCCAACTTCGAGGTTACGGACCTCGCTATCCTGCTGGCGTCCGCGAAGGTCAAGCCTGTGGCGAACCAGGTGTGTAGCAACGTCTCGGTTCGAGTGCGGCTCTGACGACGCATCGCGCAGATCCTCCTCCACCCCTACGTCTACGCGCGGCAGCTCCCCATCCTCGAGTTCGCCGCAAAGAACAAGATCGTGATCGAGGCATACAGCGCGCTTATGTGCGTCATCCTCCACACTTATCATTCGTATTTTAACTCGCTGACTGACCGACATCCCTTCCCTTCCACACCCGCCCTTGATTTCATGCAGCCCCATCACCTCCCTCCCGGGCGGCCCCGTGGACGCGCCCGTGAACTCGATCGCCGCGCGGCTGGGCGTGACCCCGGACCAGGTCCTGCTGGCGTGGACGAAGGCGAAAGGCGCGGTGGTCGTCACGTGCGTTGCTCCGCGCTACCGCTCTGCGTCTGAGTTGCGCTGACGCGTCCCTCCCCTCGTATGTAGGACGAGCTCCAAGAAGGAGCGCCTGCTCGGGTACCTCAACGCGGGGGATCTCGGTGCGTCGTCCCTTCTCGTCTCGTCGTTCGACCCCTGTTTCTTCTCATGCTCGTTCTGCGATAGAGCTGACCACGGAGGACATCCTCTCGATCGACGTCGCCGGTGCCAAAGGCCCGCCGCGCTCCCCCGTGAAGCGCTTTGTGCGGCGTCTCGTGGCCGTCGCGCTGCTGAGCGCCGTGGCGGGGGCGCTGAGTGGGCATTTGCGGTTCTGCTAGGCGGTGTGCAAACACCCACAAGGTGGGAGGGACGTGGAGCAGTGTGCGAAAAAGAAAAGAAAAGAACAGTTGCCCCCGGTGGACAGTGTATATATTTCAGCGAATTGTACGCCTATGGGTCGAAAAAACGCGATCACGTGTTCGCTTGTTGCGTTAAGCGGGCTTGAAATAGATTCCGCACACAAGGCTTACGCGCTACCAACCGAGCTTGAAATTCGTATGTATGTTGTCTCATAGGACCACTTCCACGGCGCATTGAAGTCAAACCCGAGGACGGAGTAGGTAAGTAGGGAGACGCGCGTCCCGACCTCGATCCGAAATAGACTTGGACACGGGTGCGCTCCACCGGGTTCGCATCGGTCTCTGCTAGGTATAACTCAACAGCTGCGAGGTATATCGTCCTGACAACGGTACGTGCGTCCCATAGTGCATCTCAGCGCGCATCCAAAAAAAGGAGCGTGTATGTAGTTGCAACCACTCATCTTGATAAATAGAGCTGTGTATAAGCGATAAAATGAGCGATAAGTAAACATGGGGAGAAGGACGTGAACACGCCCGATGGCGGCGCTACCGGTGCTTGTGCCCTTGCCGAATTCGACGAAGAAGAGTTGGTGAAGGAGGGTGTTGACTATGCACAGTTGGTATGGGACCAGGAGTTTGGTGAGTCGTGTCTTCTCTTCGCTTCTCTTCTCCCTCCTCCCGTTTTCCCTTCTGACGTACGGTGTTTTTTTTGTAGGCGGCAGAACTTGAACGAAATTTTCTTGGTTGTGGACGTAAAATCAGGCACTCCTTGCATCATAGTCATCGCCATCTGAGGTATTGTATTCCATTACGGTTACACTTAACACTATGCTTGTATTTCACCGTATTTTGTGGAAATACATTTTCATCTAACTTTTTTTCCCTCTCTCAAGTTGGTCACGATCCTTGAGTGGCAGGTGAGCGGCCGCTGCGTATAAGAACGGTTGAAACGATCCAAATTTATGCAATTGCCAGATATGACAACCAATACTTATTGTCTCGACAGGTCCAAAGACATACCTGATTCTTTTGTTATCGGTCACCGTTTTGGTGCTACCAATACACTTTTTTTACGTCGCCCCAATACTACGACTGATACTCAGAGTATCAGTCGCAATATCAAGTACACACAAACGCCGGCTGAGACGGGGAATATTGGATCACCAGAAACGGCATCTGGCATTGGTCACACCAGTTACCAATTCAGTCCGACTTATTCATTGCATATAAGGTACAATTTCTGCAGCTCTTATTCTGGCCCATATACCAACAGTATCAGGAGCGTCTTCAGAGGCACCTATACATCACTTTTTTCGGAGTGAATCTGTGAGCTGATCAAACTGGAAATGGGATGTGGTGACTATTTTCAAATGATGGTAATGTATTTCTCCCCCCCTCTCCCTCTCCCAAAACAGTGCTTCATTCATAAGTGTTTTCTTTCTGGATATTTCATGTGAAGTTATGTGTTTTTCAACCATTTTTTTTTGTCAAGCTACATCTTTTTCACAAAATTTAACCGTGCTGTGTGACTTTTATTTATTGCACAGCATATGTGTATGGTTTTAATAGTGGGCCATAATTATTTGGTGCACATGTCTACACATTTTTACACCTCCTTGTACAATTTCACAAAAATATCCACCACTTCAGGCCCACATGGCCGCAAAGCTCACCAGTCCAAATATCCGCTCACTAAAAACCCTCACCCCACTGTCACACAAAATTCACACCCCACATTTGTAGCATGAAAAAAAAAAAAACATCACCCTGAAACAAAAATAAGAATTTGCACTGCCTACATCCAACCCTTTTTTTCACTCCACTGAGCTTGGGGTGCAAAAATTCACTGGTGAAAAGCTGAAGTCAGTTCAAGGCCAAGAGTTACCTTTTAAATTGATTCCAGAGGAATGCTGTGGAGAGTCAATCACAAAAATGGAAGTACAACTAGGTACATAAGACAGGGTCGAGCTTTCAATGCCAAATGTCATGAATTACCCGGGTTCTATTTTTCGCGTGATGTGTCTGTTAGCAGCACGGGACTCTCATGATGCCACCACATGACTTTCTTGTGGTTGAAACCCAACTGCAGATTCTAAAGCCGCAGCCCCAGGGTGGTTTGCGCTGTGGGATACAGAAGATGTTAGGAACTAGGAACCTGTACAGACAGATCCTATTCCCTGGACACACCACAGCTGACACAGAGGCCTACACAAAGTGCATGAATGGTTGCAAACTGATCGGGGTTTCAATCACTGATTTGATCAGTTTGAACCACTGGAGACAATGACATTAAGGACTAGGAAACCTGGATGTCAGGTCTCCTAAGTCCTCTGACACTACGGAAACGGACACAGAGTCCAGGAGTATCAGCATTAATGCTCCTTAATGCTGTGGTACAGGAACTGATTACAACAGATTGCGGTTGCTTTTAATTTATTTGAAGCCTATATAAGCTCAGTAGAATCTCCATGTACAGTAGATTCTACCTCGTCTAATCTCAGGCTTCTACCTTGGCTTGATATAGGCATTGTCTCCACCCTGCCCTGCTTCCTATTCATTGTATTCTGGGTTGCTTCCACACCCTGGGTTTTATCATGCCCTCTTTGACTCGTTCTGGGTTCTGCCCCACATCCCAACCTACGATATACGGTCTCCTAGGGAGGACACCATACAATTGGTCCTACTGCTCAGGGAACACACGAGCTACTAGCGTCTATCGGGTTTATCCTGGTTGGGGTTCTCGCTGGGTTACTTGCTGTTTAGCTGACCCAGAGGCCATTGCTGACACCAAATATTGGTATGTTCTTTCATGTTTGCTTTTCTGAATATGAATACTTTATCCTTCACTCTTCATGTGCAATCTACAGCCTTGCCTTCAAGTGTCCTCAACCTGACTTCCAAGTATCTATGTCAGTAGGTCCACCATAACATCAGTCCATCTAAACAGTTAATTTATGATTCGACCTGGCCACTTCAATCCTTACTTCCCTTTCATCTAATGGTTCTAGAAGCCATCAACATCCGGCCATTGAACTCTGGGTATGCCTTTTTTCATCTGATTTACAGAGTTGAAACCCAGATGCGAAAAAAATACAGTTCTTCGGTATTTCTCAGTGGCAATACAAGCACTTGTAAAATGAAACAGGTGGATACAATACAATCCCTTTTTAGTGTATACACAAATATTTTCAAGCTTTTACAATGGGTAGTTGTGGAACATGAGCCCTTTATTTTTGTCACTCATTTTGGTGGAGGGCCCTGATCCGAAAAAAATGGGGTCATGCACAGGGGTGGATTGTACTCTTGAGACAATCTATGACTATTAGGAAGAGGAACTGCTGACGGCCCCCCCCATGCAATTTTGGGTCTGTAGAATGTAGAGGGCGCTCACAATAATAATTCTCTCCTCAGGGCTTCTGGCACAGCCACACATTTCTATTTTTGGCATCTGTGCTGGCCAACTATTGGTACGGGCCTTTGTGCTTAGGTAGGATTGTTGATTATCTCTATAAGGCTCCCACAAGAAAGAATCAGTTACCCACCCTCAAAATTGATCCTATAATCCCATATTTTTCGCTTCTGGGTCTTTTTCACATCCGGGTTTCAACTCTGTATTTCAATGCTGTGGAGGCTCTGATATTGTTCAGTGCCCATTTGTTCAAAGATTCAGAATGCTGGCCACCCACTCCCTGCATTGAATTGGGGCACATTCCCAATTCTTCATCTATACATTGTATGTGGTGAAGCTTGCTTCACAAAAAGACTTTAACTCATGCATACTTGTTCCAGTTTCTTTGTTTCTCTCTGAACCTTTACTGACCACTGATAATCTTATTTCAGTCTCATCCACTAGAGCACAACCTGTCCAGTTCACTCATATTCAACTCAGCTCAGGCTATTAGAATTTTGACATAAACTCAGCTAACACACTGTGTGAAACAAAGTTTCTACTTGGGTAGAAACACAGGCAGAAAGACACGGGATTTTTGCCATTGGTCCCGGCATTTTCCAGACCAATGACAAAAATCCTGCACTCTTTCTGCCTCTGTTTCTACCCAAGTAGAAACTTTGTTCTGAGCAGTGTGTAACCTGGTGGTATGAACTCAATTCAAGGTATTTTTGAATTGCACTTTGCAACCGTGCACAAAAGACTACTAACACCCGAACATCTATCTTTGCATCACCCGTGAGTTGAATCTCAATGCTTATTCAGCTTTCAATGCACAACCACCACCTGACTGGCACCAGGTGTTGCACCGGATCCAATCAGCGGGTCAGGTAAACCACAAGCACCCACAGATAAGCAAAGTTCTGAAACATGATAAAACTAAGCAGCCAAGGGTATTGATCTATCTGAAGGGATAATGACTCCTGGCAGGTGGTGGAAAGCCCTAAAATATGTTTAATTTGTAGATATACAATCATTTTCTGGGTCCTAAGTATACCGCACTACATACACCTCCTATGGTCATTGTGCAAGGTGGTGCTTTTCACTGTGGGTCAGCCACAAGGGTGGGTACAAATAACAGAGAAAACCAGCTGTGTGTTTTTCTTTCGCTGTCGCACTAGGGTGTGAAAAAAAATATTTCTCTGCAGAATCCATGCGGTGAATATTTCTACAGATCAAAGGCTGTGAATCTTTTCATCTTAGATGGACTGGTGTGATTCTTGTTGTGGGCCAGCCAAGTGGTGAATTTCTTTGCAAACATTTCCCATAATTATGGCCCAGTATTACTCCCATATATGTGCCATATAGGCGGCACATTCGAAGCGACCGAGGTCAAGTTGGATGGGTAGAGTTCATTGAGTTTGTGGGCAGAGCTCAATGAGACAAATTCCCCGGACTTAATCACTGACACCCGCCCCCAACACAGGTCATCCGCACACTTGCGGCCTGGTACAAATGGGACAGGACTGCGACTATCCTGACATCAACTTCTCCCAGCTCACGCAGGCAACGTTGCTCAATATCCTTGTTAATGAACATTTCAAGTGTGTTTTGCTCCCATCCCTAATAAGAAACAGACATTAGTACAGTTCTCAGACGTTGATGAGCAGTGTGCCGTGCTGATCGTGGAAGTTGTCAATCACACTCATTTACTTCCGAATTGCAACCAACGTGTTCTAATTATTCCTCAACACACTATTTCCACGTGACATCCTCCCTGCAGCTTTGACACCTCGTATGGCTGTGCCGCAGTCCTAACAACAAATACAAGTCTTGTACAGCAAGAATGATACAAATGCTTTACTTTTGGTATTATTGTTCTGCTTCCCTGCACTCTTCCATCTTTGTTTACATTAATTCTTTTACTTTTATATACAACACATGTATTCCCTTTACAACAATAGAATCTTACCTTCCGCTACTGCCTCTGTTTCAGCTTGAGCCTTCATCATTGCTCATGCTCGTCGCCATCTAGTTCTTGTTTGGCCCCTCATCATCTACGTCTCCTTCACCGTATTGTCCCATCGCATTCCCCTCATCCCCCCCCTCTATCTCCTATCCTACGAGCCCTGAGAATGGGTTGGCCCACTTGCAACACAATCATCTTACGGTCGCCGTCCTCGGAGTTGCAGAACTGGTATTTGATTTATCAGCTCGCGCTCAGCGGCACCGTCAGCGTAACAACGTCCATGTATGAGTGACAATGACTATATTGGGAACAAACTGTACCTAATAAGAAACAGACATTAGTACGGTTCTAGTCTAGCAGTACTTAAGTACAGTGTGTGTAAGTACAGTGTGTGAGCAGTATAGAGACTCCGTACCTCAGATGTGCACATATGAGTGACAACGACTGAGGAAAGAGCTGGAAAGTGGCAGTGGCGCCAGCACGGCCTTGATGTGCTGGCGATCACGGGACCGAATCTCCGAAAGAGAGTCGCGTCCAAAGAACTCGTCGTTCGAGCTGAAACAAAGCTCATAGGACTGATTCTCTCAAAAATCCCCAGAACTCTCGTCATTGAACGATCTACAATTTCAGACTGTGAGGCGTGCCGATCAGACCTGGCAATCAAGCCGGGAGCGGCCGTCATCGAGCTATCACCGGCGCAATGTCGGCGCGCACGGCCGCAGGCAAAGCCGTGCGCCCCGACATAGGTTTTCAACCTCAGACGCCGCGTCGCGTGGAATTGCCTCCAAAGTATTACCTGCATTCGATTTAAGCGCGGATTTTGACGACATGTAATTTGCGCTAGAATTTCTCATCTCTGACCAAACTGCTTTTCCATTTACCGAGCCGCATCTTGACTTGCCGATGCTGCCGTGTGGTTCCTGGTGCTATACCCGCTCAAACTGCTATGGCATCGGCGCGAGTGAGCGCGAAATGAATGACAGGTGCTTGAGACGTGCTATTGACTGTGGCTCTTGTCAAAATGCTCTGAAATGGGGGCCTGCAGTGACCAATAGAGAGCTCAACCGTGTGCCACTTTTTAGTTTAGTGGCTGAGATGATTAAAGAACCATATGATTGGAAGCTATATGTGAACTTCCATTAGTCAATTTCGTCACTCCTTGCTGGTCTACTTGCGATCTGCATCTTCAAGCCCTCCATGGATAGAATTATACGTGCAGTTCTTACAGGGAACCCGTGTCGGTGTGAGCTATCGTCGGAAACAACTCCTCCGCAGTAGAGGATCACATACGTTACTTACACAAATCGAGTCAGAGAAAAGTGATTATAGGTCTAACTCTCCCGTGGCGCCGTTCATTTCACATTTCATGAAGCTAGAAACGAAGCTACCCGTAGTGGCGGAGCTGTTTCATGCGTCGTTCTTCGGCGGATCAGCTCTAGCTGCTATCCGCCAATCACATGCATGTCCTCACTCAGCCACCACTTTCATAGAATGATTCTCATCCGATCCCATTGTATCCCTGTTCTACTTTGACTATTCAACACGCGAGGTACGAGCGCCGTTGGTTGAATTGTCTGTCCAGGAGAGACTAACGCAGGCCAAGATTCTGACGGGGCTTGGGGAAGGTGCTCCTGGGCCGCCATCCCCGTTGCAGAAAGGCAGACTCCGGTCATTCAACTCGCATCCGACGCCCAACTAGCGTCCGACGTCCAAGTCACGTCCGACATCCAATTCGTCTCATCGAACAGGCTTTGTTCAACATATGTATCTATCCTTTTCGAACTTTTCGGCATAGGGCGACATTCAGTATGACGGCAACGCGCTGATGTTCCTCATCTCTCGATGGCCGAAACTTCAAGTCCGGTGAGTACTGAAGGCAGGATACGATACAGGCACCCTATAAGCCTACCAATTGGCGTACTCTGTATTCCTCGAACCCCTTAGCTCACCCAACCCATATTCTTCCGGTCTGCTGCGCACCCGCCACCAGATTCCAACCTTGAGACCGCCCGGCGAACATCAGGCGGTCATAGCATCCAGGGGCGATTCCCACTTTCGTCACCGCACATGCTCGGCTAAAAGTCCCTCCCTTCGGTCTGGTATAAATTTCGCATGTGTTCATGTTCAATGTCCTCAAGCTAGGTCCCTCCTCTGCTCTACTTCGACATGCACTTCTCTAAGGCCTTCACTGCTCTGGTTACTACCCTCATCGCAACCGCGGTTCACGCGTCCCCTACCGATCCCGGGACATCCGTCGCGAAACGCACTCCTGGCAGTATCTATGTCTGCAACGAGTTGAATTGGATGGGCTGGGGCTCCACACCGTGCACAGTCGTTTCGGCGGCTAACACCTGCCTTACGCTCGGTTCCAGCTGGGCGTACGAGATTGGCAGTATTGGGCCTGACGCAGGCGCCACCTGCTACGGTAAATAATACTGCTTTCTCATCCTCGCGACCGCATCTCATGTATACGTCCCTCCATAACAGGCTATTCGTCCGTCCCTTTCCCCTTTACATTTCCTATGTGTTCCATCGATATTGACATCGGATTACAGGAACACCGACTGCACTGGTACCGATTGGAGCTTCACCTACCCCGGTGATGCTACTGGTGGTTGGGCGACCTCTAGTCCTTGGGAAAACAAGGTAATTTGGTGTATTGATTGTGGCAAGCGCATGTTACATTCCATTAGATTGGTAGCTTCTGCTGTGATTCCACGGGCAGTGGCTGCAGCGGTGGGGGTGGGCCGCCGCCCCCCACCTGCCCCGGCACGTATAGCGGAGATGGCATGTTTTGAAATGGGCAAAACTCCAGGCTATGCTTATGATGAAAAACCGCGCAGGAACCTATTACTATCCCGGAGGCGGAACCGGCGCATGCGGTAGCACCCTGCAGAATTCGGACATGATCGTCGCCCTGTCCTTTGCCGACTATGCCAGCGGCGCCAACTGTGGGCGGGACATCATCGTTTGCTGTCAGCACCCCTCTTCTATTCTGCGGTGACTATTGCCGACGCTTTTCTTGTCTGTTTAGATGGGGGCAATAGCGTCCGAGTCACAGTCGAGGACGCGTGCGCGGGCTGTGTCGGGGATAGTATTGATCTGTCCTCGGGAGCGATGTCCCTGCTTGACCCGAACTACCTTAGTGTGTAACCCATTGCATTCTCACCCACGCACCTCACCATTTCATTTCTGTGCAGTCGATGGAAGGATTCAAGTTACCTGGTCCTGGGCCTAGGATCAGTGAGCCCAGCCGAAATGTAGTTGTCTGACAGCTCCCAACCTTTTCTCTTCAGATTTCCCGCTCTTACTTCCTTTCCTTCGTCTGTTGTCCCGAGATTATGTCGTCCGTGGTTTTTTTTTTGTGTCCGAGATTAAAATGTACAAGTCTGAATCTGGAAATGTTAATTAAATGTATATTGGTTGTAGGCCATCTGCAGATTCAGTGTCTGCTGAGACTTGGTGTTGCAGTGGTTTCGACACGGTAAAGAGGCAATATATTAATTGCTTTGAGAGCTTTGTGCAGTGTTGTACTGTCGCAATAGTTGCGACATGGTAAACCAGTCACCCCCACTGCCCCCCCTCAACACATTATTGTAGAGGAAGGACATGTTGCAACCTGGAGTCACCCCACAGCACACTGTCACCCAAATACTTTATTAGGTCCTCTTAAGTTCTGTTCAAAAAGACCGCCCTGGCATCTTAAGTTCCCACATATCTTAAGTTCCGTCATCAATACCTTAGTTTTAGTTTCCCACTGTACCCTGCCTTCCACAATATCAGGGGGGTCACACCCCCGAACTCAAGCTCCCTCTGTCCTCTCAAGTTCAAGCCTAGATCTTAAGCTCCATCTCTGCTCTCAAGTTCGGGCCTCAAGTTAAGTTCAACCACGCACAACTTCAGTTGGATCTCGAGATTAGTTCATATAAAAAGATACAGAGTTGAAACCCGGATCCGAAAAAAATCAACTTGTTCCGTATTTCTCAATGACACTGCGAAAAAATTGGGATCAAACTTGGTGGATGCAATGCCAGTACCTCGTAGTGTATGTGCAAATATTTTCAGATTTTTTTTGGTCAGTGTGTATGGAGCATGCGCTCATTGTTTTCGTGACCCGTTTTGGTGGAGGACCTCAATCCGAAAAATTCGGTGATGGGACGGCGACACGTCGTTGATTTTGCTTCCTACCACCGGCCAACTCACTACATGGCTCCCACCGACAACTCACCCGTCCGTCCTCCTGGGACCAAAGCTAAAGAGCCCAGCGGGCCGAGAAAATGCATGAAAAGGCATACGAGAACACCAGAACTGAGGTTCATGCGGCAAATGAGAATTACGATCACCCGTGGCCGCTCCGAAGGATCAGAAACGACAATAAACCTCTCCAGTTTACGATACACGCTCTTTGAAACGTAGTAGACACTCATACTCATTGTTTCCTTGCATACGAATGCTGATTCAGTCTGAAATTCAGAACTTAACGCGATCACGTGTTTGATTGTTGCGTTTAGCGGGTTTCAATCGGAGACTTTGTACGCTATAAACCGAGCTTCGTAAGGGTGCATTGAAGTCGAACCAGAGCACTAGGGAGGGGGCGCGTCCCGACCCCAGTCCAAAATAGAGATGAGTTGGTCTTTGCTGGGTATAACCCAGCAGGTGGGAGGTATATCATCTTGCAAACTGTGCGCGCATCCCATATTGCATCTCGTCGCACATCCAAAAAAGGAGCAGGTAGTTGCAACCACTCATCTCGGCATCCACTCCAACTTCAAGTCTACTAGTATTTCTCCAATAACGAGCGAATCATCGAATTACGGTCAACCAATTTATTTTTTGGGGAAGGTAAGTCGAAGTACAGTTGAGTTGCTCATATGGAATACAGTCAGGAGAGGCCAAAACTTTATTCCATATAGCTTGACATTCCATATGACCTCGCATTTTGGCTGGGGAGGCCGATTTGGGACTCAGAAAATGCCATTCCATATGACCTGATATTCCACATCAGATTATTCCATATAAGCAACTTGACTGTATATTCGAAGATGAACTGGTACGGGCGTAGGGCAAAGAAATATGCAGATGCAGAAACGAGGGTAAAGGCATATCCGAAAACAAACTGGCACGCCGCATGAGATACACAGAGCTATGTACAAGCGATAAGTAAACATGGGCAGACGTCGACCTCGTCAATTTCAAGCATCGATCGCAGTGAACTCCTGGCGGTGTTACCCGAATCGGCCAAAGCAAAGGTGGTCTTGACCCGTTCGCCCGAGTCAAAATCAGGTGTGTGTTGCATGTCGGTCTGGACGAAAACAGCGATGTGCTCCGCAGTCTCCTCATCCCCATCGATTCTGATCCTCGATTGCCATTGATTTGTCAGGTACATGCCAGAGCCAATCGCGGTCTCCGAAACGGTACGAGTTGGGTCAAGGAAGACGACGTTGCTGGGTGGTTGACACGGTGATAGGGCATGTACCAAAACATGCATGAAAACACCAGTTTTTATTTCATTTTGAACCTATTAGCAGGCAGAAGTGAGGCATTAGATTATGAGCGTACACCCTCCCTGGGGTGGTAGGCTACACTATTGATGGCCGAAAGTCAGTGTAACAAACCAACTATGAAGGATTGAGTAGACTTGACAAGGCAGCCCAAAAGGCTGTTACGTCCTGACTATGATATTCTACACTGAGCTATAGATGGTGGCAGTAAGCCATTATCTTATGCGCTGGAGGTGAAACATCAGGGAACTACTCAGAATTATTGACTTGCCGCCTCAACGGCCTCTGAATAGTCTGATGACTATTAAAACAAGATATACAAAGTCAGGATTGGTACAACCACATTAGGGCCGGCAGAGATATCGTGCCGCGCCATTTTGTGTATAAGCCCAACTGATTAGATTGGGATGAAGACATGTTACTGAATTAACCATCACTGTGGTTACTCGGGCAGATCTGACCATTAGAAAGATGCGGGCCTCGCATCAAGGATTTACTGATATGATTGATGAGGGTTGGCACTATAGAATGGCGCCGCGCCATATTTGCACTGGTCACTATACTGGTCCACCAGTGTAGCGCCGCGCTATCTTGTCAATCTGCTTGATATTTACTATGAGTTCCACTGAGCTTGTGCAGTGCGGGACTGATAGAGAAATTGAATAGAACTTGACTAAGACTGACTTGACCAGTCAGCAATGTCTTATGGCGTGCTAGAGAAATACATGTGGACTAGCCCCGGCAGCAGGTCGTAATACCCATGGTTGAGAATGTCTTCTACACCATTGGCCATTCACTACTCGGGCTCCCACCCTTTATTGTTCTTATTCATTCCGTCTATCTCCTTTACTTCTCTCTGAAATGTATAAAAGCCAGCTGTGTACTCTGTATTAGCCAGTAAACTATCCACCCAGATATACGGTCAATATAGTAAACTCTAGATTTGTTTGGAAAGATATCAGAGATTTGAAGATGCACAGATAAAGATTGTAAGACACGGGACATTGACGGGACAATACCATTGCCCAGATATAAGTGTTACGCATTCAACCTTGGTGAAGAGACCCGCTAGACTTAGGTCTCACGCAATTCACAAGGAAACTGAAGACTTTGGACAAGTCAAGGGTTTACTTGAGTCTTGATATACTGTCGGTGTGAAGTCCCTGCTACCCCAGCATAACCGTGCTCAGACCACATAGTTTGCTATTGAAACAGAGTCTTATAAAACCTTTGCACACCCTCTTGACGGGTGATACGTACCCTACCTCCCCGAACACACACACACGAGCATTAGGACCGGATTAGTGTTTTGTTTTGTTTTTGGTTGGATTGTGATTAGTGACTAGCTCGCTTCACTCTCTAGTTGATTTCATTAGATTACACGGCCGCACCCTAGTGCACCGTTTCAACGGTAACACTCTTTCTTTGACCACGCCGCTGGAGCGAAGAGTGTATGTAGTTGTAGGTATACGGGTTAGAATCCCAATCGTCTGACTTGCGGAAGAGACGATACACGACTGTCACCAGCACAGTGGCATTGGCAACAAGGAGGGCGGTAGCAGCCTACCAAAGACGTTAGAGGACGCCGGGCTTCTCGGACGGACCTTACCTCCGCCTGCACCGTGACACCCTCAATTGGACCAGCAGGACCGAGAAATAAATGCGGGGGTCCTGGTCACTTCCGCATATCGTCTCCTCCACAAGTCGAACGAAATCGACTTCATGCCATACACCTACAACTATTCTATTTACGGCGCAAAATCATCTGATCCTTCGCCGACCATGAATAGCACTGGGACCTTGGATCAGACGAAATCCAGGGGGTAAAGTTTTATAGTGCTAAACGTAGTATGCTTTTTATGACACCCCTGCCGCTCTGCTTCAACATGAACTTGTTACGTTCCTTGAAGAATATATAATCAACTCGAAGTAATCCCATGCTGTCCATCCCTGAGTATCCACTGGATAAAATCCTCCGAGTTGAATCAATCTTGTTGGTCGGCTCCGCTCTGATCCGCTTGCTCCCCGGCCTCACTCTGATCCTGCTCCCCCCCTTTCTCACTCTGGCGCCGGCTCTGTTGCCCCTCGGCCTCACTCGGGTTCTGACTCCCGCTGCTTGCATTCTCCGCCTGGAACTTCACCAACCACCCTTTACACTCCTCCAGCGTCACGGTGTGCGGGTCGATAGCCTCGAGGTACGCGATGCGCTGATCGGGAGAAGCCGAGTCCCAGGAGAAAGCGGCGTCGGTGTCGCGCTGAGGGGGGGATGTGAGTTGACTGCTAAGTAAATATACATATGGGTGAGGGGAATCTCACCTTAAGAGGTCTAACGGGGGCAGCGCGCGTCAGGGCGAGCAGCGTCATGACGGTGAAGGCGACGGTAGAGAGTCTCATTGTAGGTATGAGTGTTGTTTTGTAGTGTAGAGTGAGGAGTGAGTAATTGGAAGTGAGTCGACGCGAAATGGGATGGCAGGGAATGAGATTGAAGAGAGGCGAAATGGTGCGAATTTATACGTGCAAACTGGGAGTTAGACATTAACGGATTGACGAATCTATCCGCGCGGATAATGGTGCGTGTGTCGGGGGTTCCGCTGAGGATTTAACCGTGAGACCCACCGCCCCTCGGATCAGAATGTGAGACTATGAAGATTGAATCCGCAAGCTGTGAGCTGCAATGACAGGAGTTGAACGCCTAATTTGTTTCAACGAGTCCTATCGTCGCCGCATTCGATCCACAGCTGGTCGACTCATCTGGCTTTAGTTTTGGGGGCTCACCGAAGTTACTTCTCAGATAAATCTGGAACACATCTCGTGGGTTGCAAAATAGCCGCTGCGTCGCGTACTTCCGGTCCTGTGCGTCATGTTGTTCATTGCGGAAATATTGTCGCTTATTTCTCGGTTTGGTCTGGGCTCAGATCTTAGCCATTGTCAAACCTGATGGAGGGGTTCATCGGATAGAAGTTCGAGCTTTGAAAGGTCGTATGAGGGTTGCCGTCATAATTCTTCGAATTAAAAAACGGAGTTGGATGGCGCCTAGCTAGCCAATAATGTCAGGTCCGCTCCTTGATTTCGGTCAAAAATTGCTTGGGTTAATGTGCCTGGACTTACCACTAACGCTTTAGCTGTGTAAGAATCAACGGCAACTGCGTGTCCCCACTGCCTTCAACGCTGGGCTGCACGATGAATCCAAGATTCCACACAATCTCCTTCTGGGGCAGCGAAACACGGAACGCAGAGAGCACAACGGCAAGGACGACCTCCGTGGTCAACCAAAATCGGAATCATCACACGAAAGCGCAGAATTTCGTACTCAGCTTGGATTGAGAGAATTTGAACCCGCTTGAACCCATAAACTGAAAATCAATCGGGGATCTGTAGTCTGGAGACGAAGACGTACATGCACGCGCGCGGACCTCCACCGAAAGTGAACCTAGCGCGCGCCAATCAATTCAACTTCACAGCGCAAGTGGCAAAGAGATCCTCACAGATGCTGATACACTCCAGTCCCAGGAGCGCCGATGACGCTCTCCGGAAGCGGCTCGAGCCAGCGCGCGGGCTTCCACTCTGCGGCACCGGGGCCCCAAATACTTGTAGCGCAGTTTGCGCTCTGGATGGAGAGCATGAGGTCTGTGCCGCGCGGGACGTGGATTGCGTGTATCGCTGTGTCGTCGCGGCCGCAGAGCGGTGTCGCGAGGGGGAGGACGGCGTCTGTGAGGGTCCTGGGTGCAGTCACGATTAAGTATGAAATAATTGGGAAAAGCTGGAAAGCAAGATTGAAGAATGAGGACGGAAGTGCGTAAACTAAATGGAGAAGGAGGGTGCAGCCGGAGGGTCTCGCGGCAGACAGCGTCGAGGACGGGAAGTTGCATGAGCTGGTCGTAGGGTATGTCAGCGCCGTCCTTTGGCTGCGCCTCGGCGAGCGCCGCGCGCAGGCGATCTTGCCAGTCGGGATTTCGAGCGAGGAGGTAAAGGATCCGCGCCAGTGTGGTTGTCGTTGTCTCCGATGCGGCAAATATCAGGGTTCTAATTTGGTTGAAGAGAAATGATGCACTATGGTGGGGCGGACTCGCGACATCTGCAAATGTTTCAGCAATAAATTAAAATATGGCAGGAGGAACTCTGACCTGGCCTACGACCTTTGCATCGGGCAGGCGGTCTTCATCTTCGGCCCGGGCATTTCTTGCACTGATAGAAAGTTGGGGGGTGAAAGATCAAGAAATCCGTGAGAAATATAGCGGTACACGTACTCAAAATGCCCATAATGTCCTTTCCGCCGTCGCTTTTAGCCTCGCCGCTACTGAGAGCGCTCTTCTTCGCGTCAAATATCTGTCGTGTCGTGTAATCCATGATATCCACAATGTCCCGGAAGTCGTGCACCGCCTTCCACGGAACCCAGTCTACAACCGCCCGCTGGAAGCGAGCGCTCCAGATTTTGCCCGCCCAAGGAAGGATGAACCTGAATGCTAGGCTGAGTTGCATTATCAGCGGGCTGGAGGGTGATCCGTATTCAACAGCAGAAGATTGGGCTGCCCAATACGCACTGTATTCCTGAGATGGCTCCGCTGTAAGGATGGGCGGACTGCCCGGGGTCGTCCGCCAGGTTGTCGAACGGATAGCCGAGCCCGCCCTGGCCAATGAGTTCTAGAGCACACCGGTTCATTCAGCGCAGGACATCAACCCGGAATTTGTGGGCAAATTCCGAGAGCAGTCGAAGATTCAATCACATCAGTTGAGCCGTTGATAACTCTGCTCGTCAGTCCTGCACGAAGCTGACATACATTCGGCATTAGATATCGAGAAGAACGCGGAACACCAAACCTTGTGAGCGACGGCATAAAACACTGGAGCTGAGACGCATAGTTAGGCACGTCTGCAATTTTTTGGGTTTGAATTCATACCTAGACGGCGCAGATGGACATTATTAAAGACCGGGTTCAGCATTTTACGCTGTTTGCGATGTTGCGCGCCTATGGGCGAAGCACGTTACTCCAACGCGAAACCTTGCAATCGGAGTTTGGGCAAATTCACCAGAGCCCACTGACAGCAGACCCTCGCCGAACATGAACTTGCTGACACTGCGCGAAAGAAGGGTGAGCGAGAGGTGCTCTTGGATGATTGGTTTGAGACGACATACAGCAGATCAGTGCCGTTCCGGGCGTAAATCGGTTGGTCCTTGAATGCATTGTCATATGATGAGTTGACCAACAGTTGGTTGTACCTTGACGATAATGTGATGCAGAGCCAAGGGATCGAAAACATAAAGGATCTTTAACTAGGTGAAGGCCTCGATATATGATCCAGGATACTCGAGATGTGCCGAGGACGTACCCGCATAGGGCCATCGATGCGCACGACCCCACCATCTTGAAATGTCTCTCAGTCGACCGTGAGGCAGTGGTGTTGCGGTTCCTCACATGTATGGGCGATATGGCTGTGAAAGGCCCAGCCCTTGGGATCGAAGAGAGCCATGAAGTTTCCTGAAAGGCTGCTTATTACGCGCACTGAAGTGCACAGGGCTCTTACCTGTCCAAATCGATTGAGGGGACGGACCAGGAACATTGTCGAGAGCAGATTTTTTGAATGAAAACCTAACGATACGCCATAGGATCCAAGTTGAAGCGAGCAATGTTATCTTCTCCACACTCCGCTTATCAAAGAGAAGATTACGTGTTTGGTCTGACTAGGGAGACTAGAGCAATGTGGAGACCAAGAGCGGCGTCATTTGAGTGACAAAGAGCGACGAAGAAGCCAAAAAGCTTCGATGCGCTACTCAAGCGCTACTACGGACTCAAAGGCACCGATAAGGACCTCGTCGCTTTCACGCCTTCATCGGTCGAGTGCCAGATCCGCGGACTCGGAAAGAAAGGGACGTCGCTTCGACATGGATGAGATCAGATGAGATCAAGATGAGATTAAGCGTTGGTCTGCCGATTGATACGGCAGCACCCATCAGTGATCCATCGGGTTTATCCGCTCATCCGTATACCGTCTTCGTTTCCACTTGCCCATTTGCTGAATAGTCTTCGCTGGTATAGCGGACTGTACATGGAATCGAGGTCAGTGAAGCCGTCGCTCGAATAACAGAAACATATCTGACATGAGGAAACGACTGTCCATAATCAATCTGTAATTTGGCAAATGCAAGGCAAATGTGTCGTTTGAGGGAGTACATAAGCAGATCGGAGTTCTGAGGATTCAGGTTGCCCGCCTCCTTACAACTTCAAGATAATGTTCCGCAAAGAGTCGATATATACGGATTGAGCGCACGTGCTACGCGACGCGCCGCGAGCATGTGACCGAGTCGCAGAGTTTAAATTGAGTGTTTCTCCTTTCTTTCTTTCTATACCACGACTACAACCCTACGACTACCACTTCATCGAGTTTACCGGGCCCCTCAGCGACCTCGGTCAGTTAATCGAACTTCACAAATCCCCCTATTCGTCCGAGTCAGCGGCAGTGGCACTTACGACTACATGGATCCAGTACTTGGTCGCCTCGCCCCATCCTCGCCACTGATACACATCCCTCCACTGGGTTAAATAGGAGGACATTGGACCCGTCTGACGTTACGTTTCGGCAAGCTCATTACCACGACCGGCGGCACGGCATCTCACACTACTGCTGTGGACTCTCGTCACTCGTTCCTCCGCGGTCCGGCGGAACAGCAGCTGTACACACTGGAATCCCACATCCATGCAACTAGACTCTTTGCCGTGCACTGAGGCTTTCTATCTGGAACACCACGACTCCCTCAGATCCGGTCTAGTCTCGGACTCTCGGTCCACTTCTCTTTGGTTTCCATTTCGTTCTCACCCACCCTTAACATGGGCCGAAGCACTCAATGGAATCTGCCGCTCAGCTCTTATGCAACGTCCCCTTCTTTGGCTGCACAGGCGCTTGTCTGACCCATTCAGTTACATTCGTTTCCAAATACCGCGGTTGCCGCAGTTTCCGTGCGCCTTTCACTTCCCAAGTCGGGTCAAAGTTTTTGAATAGATGAATCAACGTACGTGTCCCTGCATTTTCGGTCTTCTTTCATCACCATGCCATCTCCTCGTTGCCTCGCCAGTTGCTGTATCTGGAATACGACTGCCCAACATGTCCAGTTGTGTCCTGGCTGCCAAGTGCACCCTCAAATCACATCGCACAGAGGACCTGCGGATTGACTCAAGAGACATCGGCCTTGTTCTGCCGTGATGATCTTCCCCACTCATTCTGACATGAGTACAATAATTGGTTCCACCGCCGCTCTGTTGGCGTCATGATGCTGTGAAGTCGCACGCCAAAAATCCAGTTTCAACCGAGTTTCCAGCTCAGTGGAGCTCTACGAGGTTACGAGCAATCTAAAACAGCCCCCAAACCGCCTGGTGTTGCCAACGCGGTGGATTTCGCCCGAGCCAGCACTGCACAGTGCAAGGGAGAATAAGGCGCCGACTAATCACCTGACTCATTGCTCATCATTCTGCGCATCGCTTTCGGCTAATATATCGGCGACTTCTTTGTCTTGTCTAAAGGTCTTCTCGACTCGTGGCGTCTGTTTTCCCTCCATTCCTTCCTGTTCTCTTCCCAATCCCATCCTCCGCGCAACTCGAAAACGATGTGGGACATGCCGCCTCTAGTCGACTCCCGCGGTGGAGGGATGATTCCTCCACCTGCTGGCGCAGTAATGGGAGGCCAGCCTGAATTGCACTCAGCCTTCCCAGGGTATCAACCACAACCACAGCAAGCTCAGTGCGTACAACTTTCTGCAGCATCGTAAATTCCTTTAACGGCTATACTTTTTTCTTTAGGTGGCCTCATGCACAAGGAACCCCGTGGGCCGGCGCCGGCGGTGCGTGGCCCGCTGCTACACCTGGACCATCGTGGGCGAACACACCCGCGCCGGCGCCGTCGTGGGCCAACACACCCGCTCAGCCATCGCCCTGGCAGCAGCAGCACCAACAGTTTCAGCAGCAACAGACGCCCGGATGGGTGCAAGCAGCAATGCCCCGACCGGGCTGGGGACCTGCACCGCAGGGCGCACCGCCCTGGGCCGGACACCCCGGGCCCTCGATGCCCCCTGAGCAATGGTCCCGCCAGCCCCCGCCACACTCTGGGGGCCATGCCGACGGCTTCAGCGCCATGGCTGCGCCGCTCGAGTCCGCCTCTGCACAGCCGATTGGGCCGTCGTTTTTTAACGGTGGGGGCGGTGGGATGCCCATGCATGGCATGCACGGGGGAGGGATGGAGCAGCAGTGGGAGAGAGAGGAGGAGGAAGAGATGCGGGAGGCTTGGGCAGACTTTGCCGAGCGACAAGAGGCGGAGGGCCACAATCAATGGGCGCATCGGGGGCCGGAGCAGGGCCACGGGCCGCGACCGGCCTGGGCACAAGACCCAAACGCGGGGTGGGGGCACGAAGGCGCGGCCTTGATGCGGACGCACTCGCATGGACAGCACAAGTCGCCGGGCAAGAAGAAGAAGAAACGCACTACCTCCTTCTCTGGCGGGCAGGGCGGCTGGGGCACCCCGGCGGCGTTCGACGAGCACCACCTCTCCCAGCGCCCCGAGGACTGGCGGGATGGGTACTCGCCGCGGGGGATCTCGGGCGCTGATATCTCGTTCTCCTCCCTCTTCCGCGTCGGCAAGAAGTCGGATTCGAAAGGTACGCTTGTCTACTCCCACCAATTCCACATCTGACGTCGCGAAGAATGGGCGGGGGACAGCAGGAAGCGCACCCTGGACCGAATCCTCGCATACAACGCATCGCGGCCAAACATCAGCTACGACCTGCGCAGGCCGCCGCACGAGACGCCCTTCATGGGCCGCTTCCAGCCAAAAACTCAGACCGAGTTCATGAAGCTGGCGGTCACACCCCCCGCCGTGCGAATGCGGCTGGTGCATCCCCGCCTGCCGTGGTACGTCGACGTCGTTGCTGGGTACCACGCGACGGGCGTCACGCTGTACGACGTCATCCGTGCGCTCTTCGAGGAGCTCGACCGCCCGATCGCCGGGCACGACTTCTGGAACGAGGAGCTGGGGAAGCGGGATCGGGAGAGCCTGACGCGCGCGTTCAAGGAGCGCTGCGCGAAGCAGGGCGAGTACATGCGGGAGGAGATGCTCAAAGGTGTCAAGCGCGTGGACTTTCTTGGTGTGAACTGCGTCTTCGTCGGGCTCGTCCGGAGGAATGGCATGTGGGAAATCAAAACCGACAACGACCACTGAACTAACGAACTACTCATATTGGTGAGCAATCCTTCCATCCGTAGCGGTATAAGCTCATCTCGATCTAGTTTTAATTGTATTTATCTGGACTATTTTTACCTAAAATCACTCTTTCACTCATGTGTCCATTGACTTGTAGCGGTGGAACTCGTACGACCAGTAAGCCGCCTCGTGAAATCCCTGTTGCTTTCGCTCATGGTATCACTCAGTGTATTAACGACTCCTTTCACGCTCCTGCATTGTTTATCCATCCCCAACTACTTAGAAGCTGTTCTCGCTGTACTCGTGTGTGTATACCGTATCTGTATTGGAAAATCAAGTCAACTCTATCAATTCTCTCAGACCACAAGGCTACTTTTCAAGCAGAAGCGATTTTGCTTTCGTTCAGGAGCCTCAAAGTAAAGTAGTCTTTAAGCACGAGGATACGAATCGTTCCCGATTTGGGACCCCACGTGACCATCCTGCGCGTATGAATCAAATGATGGTATTAGTAAGAGGCCGGCAAGCGGCGGGGCACAAACAGTTGAAGAGTTCATGGACACATTTTGTAAATTAAAAAGAGCAGAGTGGTTCAGAAGACGCCGCTTGTCGTCAACCTTCAGTCGACTCCTCGCGGCGGCTCATACTATCATTAGCCTACCTTTGTAAAAAATTGATCTATCGTTCACAATTTTGAGTCAAATGCCTTAAGTAAAAGATGGTAAACTTATACATCCTAGATGAGCCTTCCTATGTGGTTTCTAGAGCTGACGACGGGGATGGGAGTCCAAAGGAAAATTGAGAGTCGATTTTTGATGAAATCCATCAGAAATGATGGTCGGCCAATTTGGCGAGCCATCATTTTGCAAAGGTGGGGTTTCGAGGTTTTCGACTCGGCAACATCGTGGCTTCCTCTACAGGTCACCGATATGCCTGAAAATATTCAAGTGAAGGATTCATATGTATGGCTCTGCAAATCCCAAATTTTGCAGAAATCCGAGGTGAGATGCTCACACACAATGCCCATCAAAAATATTTTGCAAAGGTAGGCTAATGCCTCTGACCACGGGCTTTGATAACACGTCAGCTTGATTTCAAATCGTGTCACGCTTTTGACGGCATTCTTGGTCGTCTAGTG
Source organism: Mycena albidolilacea (assembly GCA_029282495.1). Lineage (NCBI taxonomy): Eukaryota > Fungi > Basidiomycota > Agaricomycetes > Agaricales > Mycenaceae > Mycena > Mycena albidolilacea. The sequence continues at coordinate 424,453 of JARIHO010000002.1, forward strand.
CACACAACAGTACTAACGTACTGTTTGTGAATGACAAATGATAGCAAGAGGCCGGCGAGTGGCAGGTCACAACAGCAACAGAAAATATAACATGGAGATTTGTTGAATTTGCAGACATAGAGCTCAATGTTCGCTCGGTCGGCACGCAAACGACGACCAGCTCACATTGAGAGTTGTGTAACTTTGGGCCGGAAGATTAAATAGACGCCGTTCCCAAAATGGGAATAAATGCAAGTCACATCATCAGCAACTTGACAAGTCCTTTTTTGGGAGCTTCCGGGGGCTTTTCGGCCTTTTTTTGGCTTCGGCCTTTTTTCAGACCTTTTTTTCCGCTTTTTTGGAAGCTTTTTCTGGGCTTCAAGCGACTTCGGCCTTTTTACGGCCTTTTCAGGGCTTCCGCGGCTTCGGCCTTTTCGTCTTTTTCGAGGCATCTTGTGGCTTCCCACTTTCGATTGACTTTGTTTTTTGTTCTGAGTTAAAGGAAGAAAATGATTCAAAGAACGATTCCGAACACTCTGAGCGGCATACTTGAAATTTCCCTCGTCAGGGAAATATTTTCCACCTGGCACGGGTTGGCTGATCCACCGCTGGCTGAGTTGGCATTGCTGGCGCCAACTCGCCAGAATCACTAAACTCAAGACTTACAGCAAGGACGGTCGCGAGCGTCAAGCAATGCCAAGAGTGAAGTCATTCAAACTCCGACACACACGTGCGCGGATATGTCGTGATCTTGGTGTGATCTGACCCCAAACATTTGCCACGTCGTCGTCTTCCTTCCTTCCCTCCATCTTTTCGTCACCTCCTGCCTCAAGTTCTGCCTCCCGTGCCTTCATCTGGTCCCCGCGCCCACCGCAAATCACCTCAAGATTACCTGGCTGCTGCAATACAACCTCAAGGCTTCCCAACTGCCGCAAGACAGTGCAAGACTCTTGACTGTAAATCTGCAAGTCCGGAAATCTGACCTCTGTCAAGTTCTCCTGCTGGCTTACCTTCAATCTGGTCTTTCCCCCATTCTTCAACCCGACTCCATTTGTTGCTTTCTCTTTCATTGCACTGGTTCCCGACTGGCATTCCCTTGCGTACCTCCTCCATTGACTTTTCTCCACTGCAAACCCCGACATTCAGCAAATTTGAAGGTGCGTCATTCTTTCCTCTATTTTCCCACTGCTGACAACCCTTCATCTACTTTAGCGTGAGATCGGACATGGTGCGCAATCGCACGAGAAGAAGCGGATGGTACACTGGTACGCCGTTATTTTTCTCGTTTATACTTGTGCTAAGAGTATTTTGCTGGTGACTTGGGCACAACGCACATCACGCTGATCGCGCAGCGGCGCGAACACGAGCTCGAGCCTCAGTACCGGCTGAATTCGTGGGGACGAACATGTGGTCTAGGTGGACCTCGGTGGGTATGTCGCTAGTCTGTGTGGATCCTGGGTGTTAGAACTACGTGAATACCGCCTAATATGATTTATTTGTCACCTTCTTCAGACCTTTTTTGAGACCTTCTTTTAGACCTTTTCTGTCGGCTTAACAGGCCTTTTCTGGCCTTTTCACCTTAATTAAGTCAAGGGACTCAGACCTTTTAAGGTCTGAGACCTTTTCGCCTTTTTCGCCTTTTTGCCTTAAAAAAGGCCGAAAAGGCCCGAAAAGGTCAACTTGCTAAGTTGCTGATGATGGGCCGATTGTAACATTCTCGGTCCTCCCCCCTTTGAAACCCCCCAAATAGGCACATACAGAACAAGTTCTGTTTGTGAATATGACCAAATCTGAATACATCGTGAAGGAACCCGGTCCTGAATACAGTCTTTTGTTCAACTGGCTAGGTAAGCCAATTCTATGAGCTTTGACCTCCTTTGTCAACGAAGACGCCCGAGTAGAACAATCCCTCCGTCGTTCCTTCCTGAATTCCGTGATGCACGACATCACCTTGATCAACAGTCGAGTCCTGCGGATTCACAAGGGGCAACTACATCAATAGAAGTTATTCAGACGCGGAACGGGCTGCAAGGGGAAATCAACCCGCCTTCAACACTCCAAAATGAAAGTCCCCGACGGTACCGGCGGTGACGGTTGGATTTCCGACTGTTGGAGTTACGACACGGGTGGGGAAGCCCTCGATTGAATATGACACGGTGAGAGTGCGATTTTGCCAGTCAACCGCGATCGCAAAATTATGCCAAACGAGGGGGACGAACGGCGTCGTGAACCGGACATTCAAAGCGTGGTCCAAAACTTTGAATGAATGCGCATTCTTTGCTGGCAGCTGCGACGTCGGGTTTGTGAACGGAGATCCTGTCCGCGACAGCCATGAAAATCCAAGCCCAGGGATTGATGTCGGAAGCACTGACCAAGTTGAATTCCGAACACATGGGTTCCGTCACTCGGCTCGATGAAGACAATTTGGTATTCATGGCTGTAGTTCAACGGGCGCTCTGGGTCAGCTTTGATGGAGAAGTGGAAGACAGTCGTTCCAATTTCCATTTCTTCGTCCACCGCCGTTGAATTCCCGTTTTTCTGGGCAATCAATTCTGTGCGTCTGAAACCGTATTGTGGTGGTCCACCGCCCGGGACGAAAACCGATGTATTGTCTATCTTGATGGAAATAACTTGCTCGCTAGGACGGCCCCGTTCATTCCACAGCGAAGTGGGAAGTGCCGAGTGGCCCAGGAATTCGGAGTACTAAAGCAAGAGTTCGTTCGTGGAAGTAGGTCGCATCGATGGGATATACTTACATATGATGCAGATTCGTTTTGGCCCTTGACCGCACTTTAGAATCGATTCAGCGATAGTATTCCTCAACGGTCAAGTTGATATGGACACACGTTAAAAACGGGCCCGTCGACGTGTCCAGAGCCGCAGACGACGCTGAATAGGGCACGCGGCCATCGTAGATAGTGCCGCTCGTAACGGAAACCACGTAGCTAAATATTGAGAGAAAGTTGCTGATTCTACCCATGATTTGGCTCTCTTCCCACCTTCCCGTCTTATACCAATGGAGGAAAAAGCTCGGAAGAAGCGGCGCCTTTTCGGGAGAACAACACTCGGCAACTGTTCATTCAATCTGATTCCTTGAAAGCTTGACGTGCCCCTCGGCGGACCTGGTGAAGCACGGGTGAAATTGGTCGCAAATTCATACGCCAGTTCGGGATATTTTAATACAATACACCGCCGGAAATTACATTGAACAAACACAAAAACTACGTTGATTGACCCGGAGCATTAGGCCCCAGGGACAGGAATGGGCTTCTCAGCCATGGCAGCCAAACGGAAAATGTGGCGAGGGTGTGCTCCATGTTCATCGTCGACGTAGTCCACTACCGCAGTATCTGTGAGATTTTAGAATATATCAAAGAACCAAACAGTCTTGAAACGTCGCGACTCACGGATCGTTGAACGGTTATCGAACATCACAATAGTTCGGGGGCTCCAGTGGACGCGGGCCTGAATATCATGCGAACCGATTATATGCTGGAGCAAAAAATCCGAAATCGCTTTCCATTCCACATCCTTCAAGCCGACTGCTCCCGTGATAAACTCCCCGTTAATGAAGATGCACCGTGCCCCAGTGATGGGGTGAACTCGGACAAGAGGGTGGATGGTCGTAACGGGATCTTTACGCACAAGACCACCGGCCAGCCGGGTATGATTGATCATGTTCGCCGAGGAATGTTTGACTTTGATTCCGTCCAAGAACTTTTGCATGGCAGGGGAAAGGCGCCTGTGGAAAGCGCTGAGTGGTTGATTTATCGAATGAACTGCGACGCACTGGTATGCTTCATCCGTTGCCGCGAACACGGTATCCCCTCCCACCTTGGGGCCCTCCAACAGGCCCAACATCACATAACCGGGCGGCTGCATCTCATAACTAACATCCTGGTGCCACAAACAAGATGTCGTTTTTTGAGCGAAGAAAGCATCCAGCTCCGACTTATTTCCGTCGCGATGAATAATATGGAAACCCGGGTAACCTAGACAGCGCAGACCAGGGTAAATATCTTGAAATTAGACGAAAAAGATGACAGACCAGGAATGCTTCCCGACACGGGCTGATAATTTGGCTTGCCGAAATAGTTCATGAATTTTTGTTGAGTCTCGGGACCAGCGTCGATAAAGTCCTGGTCGGGAAAAGCTACAATCTTGCGCTCCGAGATCAAAAGGGCAAGCTCGTCCTTGGCCTGGTCTGAAAGTTGGGAAAGTTGAACGTTTCGAAGAACTGTGCCCATCTTGGGAGAAATCTCCTCCACCACGGCGGCAGGAGTCAGAAGGTTTGGCTTCTGCTTATCCGCACGGAGAGCGGGATCGGAGAACTCGAAGGGCGGAAGTTTGTCGAACCAGATTTCGTTCCACGTCGGGGTATACTCTGGGTGTTTAATGACGAGTTTTTCCAAGCTAGCATCGTGATACGAGAGATTAATGTCGTATGTGATGACCGGTTCCTCAGTCATAGTCATTGTAGTTGTGGTAGACATTCTCCAACGTGGGGCAGGTTCAGGATGGGGTGGCTCGACTGTGCATGAATCGGTCGGTTAAATACGCAGGTCGCGAATTAAATGGAGCTACTGACGCCTGATCCCACCTGTCTTCTTTAGATATCTGGGGCTGATTGTTGGCACAGGCTCCACGTATTACAGCCGCCGATCTTCGCAGTCACTGTCTCCCTTAATTGAACAACGCACGCGCAGCGTTCATCAAAGTTAGCAGTTGGGCGCGAGCAAGTTGGCAGTCCAAGTGAACAGGGGACCTGTGTTCGCTTTCTCTGCTCCTATTATCGTCTCCAGGGGTGCACAGCGGGAAGTTCTATGACAATCAGAGGTTTCCAGACGACCCACGTTCCGTTCGTCCCCGGTTCCCTCAGCTGTGATGCCGGCAACTACCAAATTATCTCCTGGGAGTTCGCCAGAAACGGATTCAGTCGTCAGCCGCTTGCTAAAGCACGAAAGCGCGACATTCAAACCTGGGTTGGTCGTTGCTACTCATTGTCGAGGAACGACGTCGGCTATCCAAATATCATGATGGGATTGTAGTGTATAGCCAGCATCGGGTCCCTAGAGCGCTAGAGATGATCAGAAACACCATTCAGGAATCAATTGCTGGATCAATTGAAGGAGAATGGCGAATAAAGTGAGGTCGGTTGCACATACATGATCCAAATTACCGCGAGTGGCGAAGGATCGAGTATGAGCCGACAAAGGTATTCAAGCCATCATGGATTGGAATTGAATCTCGCCGGGTTTGCCCACCGGCCCAGATCCTACTGCCACGATTGATATCAAGTTGTCAACGCTTGGGACTGAATAGAACAGGGTACTCCTTGGGGACGGAACCCTCGACGGAAATGGTACCTTCTCCCGTTCACAGTCAAAGTCTATTCTTCCGAATTACCAAAAACTGGTCAGCAAACAACCACCGGAGTTCTGGACGGAAATGGCACTCTTTCCCGCTCACGGTGGACGAACTACCACGGGGCTGGCCAGCAAGCCTGAGAAAATGAATCAACCGTCGGAATTTGTCGGGCTTCGCCACGAGGCGTCGATATTTTGTGCAGTATGATATCGATGTGGCTGTCAACCGCTCCCTTGCTGTGGAGAAATAAGTTGTTTCGAATTTGATCAATTTGAAGTGACACACCTACAACGACGGGTGCTCGGGCCTCAATCCAAGCATTAGGAATTCTCCATAAGGCACGATGCTTTCTTTTTGTCGATAGTGGCAAGATGTTGGTTGCGTAGACCGTCAAAGGTCTAGGCTGCGTGTTTCCGATAGCTTACGGCCAACAATTCGCGCGAAGTCGGAACTAAGATGGAATCGCTGTTGGGCCTCGGCTATCGGTCAGTTTGCTCTCATCCCCATTCTTTGAATAGCAAGACTCTCACAATCGGCAAGCATCATATTCCTGCTCCGCGGTTGTTAAGTAATTATGAAATACAGTCGGTCGTGTTGAAGATTCAGTCAGCACTTCAGACCTGAACGTTGGTAACATCCGTGCTCGATATGGTTTTCTTGCACTCCGGGTTCAAAGTTTAAAGCGTTTCATGGGCCCAAATAGGAAACAGATCCTGGCGATGCTCTCTGCTACGCTGGTAGAGTAGACAAAGAGATCGGTGATGATCATAGTACATTGCATGCTTGAGTGGTAGATAGGGTTTGACACGGGTTGGGAATTTTCAACCCGCGCCCATTCCGTGTACCCAACCCGCGAACCCGCGGGTTTCTACGGGGTTTTGGTACGGTCAATTTTGAGTAGGTTATTAGCACTTGGCCAGCAATAAAATGCAGCGCTAGCTTACCAGCCATGCAATCTTTTGTACACTTGCGATATCTGACCCCGAGCAGCCTCAAAAAGATGAGTCTGAGCAATTCAATCACTCGAGACTTGTGAGTTTTTCCACTTTTTTTACTTCGTAAATTTGTATGAGACCTGCATGTTGCATTCACAGAACGTTTTTTTTGCTGAATCAGAGCTGAATAGGTCGATACTCACCGTTCTTCGGTGATTTCTCAACCACGGGTCTGCGCGGATTGTAAAGCCCAGCCAAACCCGCGGGTTGCGGACCCGGTCGACCCGCGGGTAAACCCGTACGGGTTTTGGACCCGACCCGTACCGGGTACGGGTTGGGTGTGTGGTATCCGCCTGTTGACCCGTGTCCAATCCTAGTGGAAACGATTCCCGGACTGTCGCAGCCAGTATAATTGGCGCTACAAGTGGCGCCTTTGACAGAGTGAAAGTACGAGCTCAGGAAAACATATGACCAAGATCCAGAAACTGGAGGTTTAATGGCTGAATCAAGTTATCACAGTTTGAAAGTTGGCCCACCTTCGTGTTGCAAGCGCCGCCCAGGTCCAGAATGAAAGGAAATGCAGACTTTCAGGCACCTCCCAGGATCTAGTGTGCTTCCTTGTTCAAGTATTCGCCTGTTCAGTAGGTGTCGGTGGCGATGTGGATACAAGTCTGATGTGAAGATTCAACATAAGAAGGATCACGGAAAGTCCCGGAGTGATAGAATCAGACCGAGAGCAGCCGCACTGTAGCCAGGTCAAGTAAGTTGAAATGTCGAGGTATTCCCATTCTGTGAGGCCGTCATATCAGCCGCCTTCTCCCCTTAAACCCCAAAATGAAATTATTAACTAGTCCGCAAATAAGTATTGGATGAGGTTGAGATCCGGAGCCTTTCACCCGAACTCTAAATGGTACAGCTTCCGATATGAGAGTTCAGCTAAGGTTCAACCCCGGGTATGTCGGATAACTCAATCTTCTCGTGGCGCTAAAAACTTCCATTGGAGAGTCATTCTATTGAACGAAAACGGCATTGACACTGGAAAGATGGCCCAAGACCTCGAGAGCCTCCGGGTTGTATCAAATGACACGGAGGCAGAAAGGGCCAAGCATCTGGTGCTAAATACAGTGGCAGATGGAACCGACGTCTGGTAACAATCGCAAATAATTCAGACGTACGCCTCACAAAAATGATCCCAGGAGATAATTTTGAGTGTCCACGAGAATGTTCATCGGTTCGCTCAGGTTTTCGCACTATCCACACCCAGGGTGTCCGTCTGGCACACGATAAAATACCCTTCGCTGACCCATGACCGAGAATGCGAGTGGAAATGGATAAGAATGTCCGGTGAAATTATCGCTTGAACCGCGGGTCCACCGTGCAAAGCTGACGGTTCTCGAAGAGATCGTTCGTGACTTATGTAAATCTGCCAGCAAACCTAAAGAGGTGGGACCAGATTCCCGGGTCCCTCAATACGTACACGAATTGAACCCAGAGAATTCCCGGTTTCGGTAAGTTAGAAGGAGTATAATCGGTACGCTGGATCAACCGTGAGTATACCCGAGCTCGTCGGTCACGGGTCACACACCTTGTCTGACAGGACGAAATTTGAGCTTGATCACGGGTCACGGCAGCAGGTGTCAAATGGGTCAAATGGTCCAAAAAAAAAATCGAAAATTGGGTTTGGATACCAAAAAAAAACCGCTTTGTGAAATCTCTGGTTGCCTATATTTCTGAAAACCACTCAATGCCATATCCACTACAATTTGCCTCAGAAACTTCCTGTTTTGTTTACTGATCGGCCAAAATTGAACATGTAAACTATGGTAGGAAAAATCAGTTTTTGACCTGGCAGTGCCTTTCCAATATTTATGAACTGGCTTATAGTGGCCCTGGAAACTCACTGGGTCTCACTGGGTGGGTTTCAAAAAATTTATCGGTGCCGCGGTCCCCCGGCAGGCCTGTTGAGGTTTTGAATTGAACTTTCGGACCACGCTTGACACCCTCTGTCGAATTGAACGAAATTCCGCAGTACGTGGGATGGCCCGGTCACTGGGGAGCCTGTGTTTGGATTCCCGAAAGGCCAGGGACTGCAATGCGCATCTCAATTCAAAATTGGTTGACAAATTCACCATCGACGCAGCCCGAGGAGCCCACATCACACAGACTCTCTTATTTTCTCCATCTGCGATCGAGGTAGGGTAGCCTGGTCCGGTGCAGGATGAACAGAAATGCGGCAGCGGGCCGGCGAAAATATGCAATCATCCATAGTCGTTTCTAATCTGCTGACCGATCACATCGGCGAAAACGAGAACCAAATCGGATTGAATGTCTACAGTGTCCTAGAATACACGAAAGTTGCCAATGACGAAACAAATGTGCGCAAGACCAAGACCGGATTGGAGAAAACACAAACTCTATGGGGTGTATCTATAAATACGAAAGCAGTTTCATTGTTCGTTCATTGGTTCTGGGACTGTGTCCGCCGTGAGTGAAGACCAGAGCGGTGGCAGCAGCAGCGAATCAGTCTCGCTTCAGATTTCTCCGTATCACGAACATGCGCTCGCCACCGGGGACGCTTGTCAGCTCAGTGATGCCCTGGATGGTGTCCAGGCCTTGCAGCGGGCTACCCTTCGCGAGGACCACGTACATCTCAAGTCCATCGCCGACCTGTGTGGAAGGACGAAATCATTAGTATATGCGCTGTGGAATAATAATAATAATAATAACACGATACCTCGATATGTCGCTCGGTTGCGCTGGTAAACGAATCGATCACAAGCGAGAGGACGTGTGCGAGGGGGAGGTGTGTCGGGTGTGCACTTCCCGAAGGGGCGGTTTGGTTCTTGAAGTAGATCTGAGGAGATCTTAGCATGGGCGGGAAGTAAAGAGGCAGTAGAAGGAGGGATTAATGTCGGTCAACAATCGGTAGGGTATGCACACCACGGTCCATCACATTCCCGCACGTGGAGAGTGCCACAGGAACCAGCATGCTGCAGCGAGGGTGAAAACCAGGAGCACAGAATCAGGGAGACAATATAATAAGAAAGGTTGAACCATGAGGGTCAACAAGAAAGGCGGAGATGGTGCAGAGCACGCGAGTGCTGGCTCGTCATGAATGACTGAGCAGCAAAGGAAATGCGGTGGCTGGGAGCATCTAACATTGCACGTCACAGTGGCGTGCGCCATTCAAACAAGGCACCGAACCAGAGACGAGATATTTCCAAGCTCGACGACTGACCTGATTATCCAAAAATGGCTGCACCAAGGAGGAGGCCGCACCGGCAGCGCGGCAAGTTTCGCGCTCATAGGAACCGACCGGATCGAATGAATAGACAGCTCCCGAACCTGCATGAGATTAATTCGACTGCCGGGTCAAAACTCAAAAAACAAACCGTCGTCTTCAATTCCCCCGAGGATATTATACACATAGTAGGGGAAAAACCGGCGTTGGTAAAGCATGCTTTGGATCAGGCGGGCTATTGCGTGTAGCGACATGTCTTTGGCGTGGGCATGACGATACCACTTGGAAGTAGCGTTTAACAGGCGGTCCTGGAGAACACAAGGGACCATACCTCAAGACGTTGGCGGACCTTTTTCACAAACATGTTACCGTCTGCCGCAAACCCATTTGTCGCCAGTACTGCCTTGTCCGTCCTGCAGTATGTTGGTAAAATCGAATGTGATGGAATGATGGAGTAAACACACAGACGGAAAACCTTGGGGGCATATCTGGTTTGAACATTGTAGCCTTCAGACTGCCGTGTGTCGCCAGCGATAACACTGAAATTCGCCCCAGCAATTGCGAGGATAGTCCCGCCATTCTCGCTATAGGGGTTGAACTGTCGCTGCTGTGGCACACCGCGGGCGAGGGGGGCAGCGCTAGGGAGAACGTAGGCCATTGTCGACAAAAGGCTTTCCTGTGGGGGGGAAAGGAAACAGGTCGGTAAGGCTGTGGATCGCAGAGATTTTCGCCTTTCATACACGCGTCGAGAGGTCACGTGACCATATGTGTCAGATGATTCCAAATCTGCCGTCTCGATGCATTCCACCGAGCTTTAGCCTCTCCAGTTCTCCGACGACAACCTTGCGAATCCTCGCTTATCGGAGTGTCCCTGGCTCACAATGCATATTCTCGACCTCCTCTCCCGCCTGCGACATGCTGAATTCACAAATTTACAGCCAAAAAACCGTGAAGATCACACTCCAAAGGCTCCGACAACTCTCCGAGTGCTATGCAGCCTCTGGGGATGAACCGTTGATTAATTGCTTCCCGGGTTTAGATTCAGATGCGACACAGACCTCCTTACCTACCTACCTTAGAAAACTTCTGGGGTTTTGATCGGATTTTGGACGTTCCTGACTTCCGCAAGATCTTCCTGCCATCTACACGCTAGCTTCCGAGTTCTGGAATGCGTTTGCGGATGTCTCAGCTATCTGGGAACTTGTTACTCCACAGTCCGTGCTTCGCTCCATACGACGGGAAATTGCCCTGATTCTCCGTGGACCGTGCTTGGTGTGATCCCCGTGCGTCGCAATCGAGCCCATCCACATCCTCAACGGCTGGGAATAGTCTCTTGTCATTCTTCTCTTCCAGAGAGCACATGGAGCGGCTTCCAGGCCGCTAAGCTGTCCCGTTCCATCTTCCTCGTAACCACGGTTAGTGGCCCATCGTCAAGCCTTCTCATCGGAAGTCGGGACGGATGATCATCACTTATCGCATTATCCTTGCGTCATCGGGGGTCGGGGCTGGGGCTGACTCGTCGACAATCGAACTGTATTATCGCAGGAGCAACTTCAATTCGTTCTTGCCGGCGCCCTGTATGCTTCTGTACTCCACCGTCCACGCTTTTCCTCTATAGCTCCCTCACGACCGTGGAACAGTTCATTGACCGGCATATCAGCTATGCAGCTATCCGGCAACAGTTCAATTTCTTCGGTCTTTTAATGCTAGGAGATTCCGAGTATGCCTACTCCCGGGCTCCGGTCTGTCAGGGTTCGTCAGGCTATCTAACTTTCAGCTCGGTTACCGCAAACGCCACTAAAGATAATCTCGCTTCGTCAAAGGCGGCATCTCCCCGGCTTCCGTCGCTTGATGGGTCCTGCTGAGTCTTTTCCTTTTTCTGCTTCGTCTCTTTCATGCTCAACTCCCATCTGGTTGTAAATGTGGGAGAACCCTACGCCACGAATGGCGTCATGGCTCGAACAACATATTTCGCTTGCATGGCTCAAACTGTTCCGCAGCGCTGCGCTTTGTGAGTTGCAGTCTGGGTATCCAACTAACGCTCGCTCTAACGACGTTGTATGCTTGACACTGATCTATGGATCGACAAGGCTAGACAGTATTCTCAGCGTCCTTTAACCTTCGGCAGGTCGGCTGCGTCTCGATCACCCGTAACACGGCGATATCCGCGTACTACTGGGACTTCGAAGTATTGCTACAATGGTATAGCTCTTTCTGTACCCGGTGCCTTCTGCAACTGACTCCTTTTCAGAAACTTCCAGACACACTACCGACAGCTTCCCCCCAAACCTAGACCGTGTGGTAAGGCGGTTGCAATTGTCGGAGTTGTGTCCTGTTCCCAACGGCAAGGCGGGAAGACATTCAGTTCTTACGTTCTCCACTGCGTGTAGTTGAAGTCCAGCGTTCAGCGCGCGCTAACCACGGTCGCCTTTGTTTTTGTCTTTACTATTCTGGAACTCGTCGACTCGGAGAAATGTAGTGGCTTGGCATGGCATCGGCGGCGACACCATACCCTCCTCCGCCCCAACGAACCGCGCTCTCCCCTCGAGTGGCAGCGTACATGCTACAGCCATCTGGCGTCTCGAGAGGGCCTGGCCAGGAACCCGCGTCTGTCTGTCAATACAGCTGCAGAAGGATGACAGTGAGTGTCCGCGCCCGCGCGATTGTTCCGAAGAATCTCCCGTGGGCTGCAATCCCCCGAAGCTCTCATCTCATCCATGCCCCACCGATGCTGCGTAGGTTCTGCGGCCCTAAAGATCAGAAGGCGCCCGACTGCCATGCGCTGCGCGATCACGGACGAAGTGTACTATGTACTCTCGGTTCTGTTCTGTTAGCGACATTGGAATTGGAACCGCTCCATTTGAATTTGGGGTTGTGCTTGTTGAAACATCCCTGGGTAACCTTACACGGCTGGAGATAGCATTAGCATCCCAAAAATAAACAGGCGCTTTGGCGACGGGGGAAGATGCCATTGTGTGTCGACGACCGCCGCGGCGAACTTACCACAGATCATTGCATTGGCGTTGCATGGGAAGTGACAGGATGCGGACGCGTAAAAAAATGACCTGTCTTGCCTTTGACAGACTGGTAGATATCTTGTGTCATTTAAAGTTTTCTGTCGTGGGGACGACCAGCAGCAACTGGCTGCTTCACCTGCGTGTGAATGGCCCGCCATATTCTTTCGTGGGTTTATCAGTGATCCAACCACTGATTTTGAGTTCCATCCAATGGGAGCAAGGGGGCTAGCAGATAGGCTACATCGGCCCAGGCTGGGATCTATCGGTGGCCGCTGCCGTCGGTTCGAGAACCACGGGCTATTCTCGACATGGGGCAAGTTCATTCTCGGTGACTTCCCGCCTTCGATGACATGCAGGGTCGAGCTCTTCAGGGAAACAACGCCCAAATTAGCAATAACAAAACTTGAACGAACTTGAGGATATCACAACCTACCATCTGGTTTCCGCGGCGCAAGCTTGACCAAGGGGACGAAGCAGCACTAATTGGCGGAAGGCTAATCAGTGGGAACAGTATCCACAAGGTCACGATGTTTTCGGTCTCTCGGTAGTTTGAACAACAGAACAGTAGTGGGTGGAGGGCCCAAGTGTCGCACTGATATCTATCGGAGGCGGAAGTTGCCTTGGGCTGGAAGGCCTCTGGTAAGCCGTGACCTAAACTCGTACAATCGAGAATCGAAGATGGATGGTTGTTCCAGGTAAGACGAGAACTGGCACCAGAGTTGCCTCTTGCAGTGGTCTAGATTCTCACTTAATGCCGCGTAAACGGAGGAAAGACATTCTTAGGCTCGAGTTTGCAAAGAAAAAATCGAACCTAGAGTGGATATAAGTGGCGCAACCACTCTGTTCAAGTGATGGGAACATTCGAATTCGACTCAAACACCCAAAATGGCTGACCGGATGGCGCTGTGGTCGGAAAATTAGAGCTGTGATGTGAGTGTTACAGCCTCTATGCCTCTTTCGTAGCAGGATCCCTCATACTTCAACATGGTTCAAGTTCAACCGAGCGCCGCGACACCGTCGATTCGAGAATCGAGAAGCAAGAGAAATCTCCGCAAAAGAAGACAGAAAGGAAACCTCATGGAAGATTCCTGCACCATATAAATTCCACTGCCCATACACGATCCATGACTGACATCTAATTCTTCCATGTTTGTGCATGTGATGGTCGACTCGGTACCCGCATTTGAGATGTTTTTTTAACCGCGACTCACACAGAAGCAGCCCCCGTTTCTGAGCTCTCGATAGAACTTTCACGCCGCTCTGTGGGCTCGAGGTTGCCTTCTGAACCACAGATACCTCTCATCTCCAATATTTCTGATTAGTAAATTCCCGACGGTGGATCTGGATCATGTGCCGTGGTCTTCGGATGCGCCGTTTAAGTATTTCATCTGCCTGACCCTAGGTATTATGTGCTGAATTCGTCTAGCATGGTGGTTTTTCGGCTCGACATACAGCTGGGGGATCATGCAGGTGCGCGGCGTGGCACCCGGCATTTTCGTCCAATCGGCGACTCTCCTATTTTTCCGCAGGCAGCATTCGTCAAACAAGGTCTTTCGTCGTCCTTCACCGCCGCGTGTATTTATGCCTTGGCCCTGATCAACGCAAGAGTCATTCGATTCCTTGGGGCCAGGGGAACAGCACTTCTCGGAATATCCCTCATTGGCTCGGGACAGATTCTCAGTTTTTCGCAGGTGCCATAGGCACCTTCCCTCTTTTCGTAGCACCGTTCTTTCTCCCTCTCTACTCCAACTCTGTCGGTCTTTCTTCGGGTGTTGGTGCAGGGCTCGTTACTGGTTTGAACTTCTCTTCTGCGCTTGGCCGGTTTACTTTTGGCTTGGCCAGCGACATTATCCTCAGCGCCATCAGCATGCTCGCCATCAGGCCTGTGTCGACATCTCTCACCCCGCTCGTTTCGTCGTGATCAAGAGTGCGGCCAACGGCGGCTTCTTCTCCACGATCCCGACTGTCGTTGGTAACGTTTTTGGCTCTGCGCGTCTTAGCGTTGCGATGGGAATGATCGTCACCCGTTGGGCTGGCGGGTATCTCATGGTACGTTGGATATTCAGTCAGTTCTGCCAGACACAGTATAACTCATTCGCAGGGCGCCCCGATCGGGATACCTCCTCAACGCATACGGCGGCGCAGAAAGTATGCTCTCAGCCTACCACCCTGCGATGTTCTACGCCGGATCGATGGGAATGGGCACTATTGGCCTCGTATCACTCATGCGAATCCGGACCAGCACTCGATTCTTCCAAAAAGTATAGCAAAAGCATAATCAATCAACGTGTATAGATTGCTCTGTTTATCGATACTCTGTTACAACGCAAACCAAACCAGCGCAACATGTTCAATTCTCAAACCTCATCATAAGCTCGTCAGGGAGGCAACTCGCATTGCTTGTGCGCTCGAAAACCTCTAGCTTCCCCCCTCTGCACACCAGCGTGAGACGACCCCGCTGCCCATGTTTGACTACGATATCCTTTATCAGACCCAGCGCCACGCACAACCTCTGGAGACTGGGCTGCATCCTGTGCTCCACCGCCTGTAGTTCTGACGACTCCAGTCCGCGCTTGTTGACCGCCACGAAACGGCCGCGGTTGTGAACCGCGAGGAAATGGTGTGGCGTCTGGGAAAAGAACAACTGCGGGTAAGCGTCATTCCAGTCAAACTGGGCCGCGTTTCGCTCGGTACGGGTGGTGAGCTCCAAGATGGAAGAATGGGGGACCACAGCACCGCCCTTGACGACGGTCAATCCGTGACTCGTGGTTGAGATGGGATCGGCGGAGGAACGAGGGGCGAGGTTTATCCCGGCTAGAGTATCCGCCAAGTCATTGACGTTTCCGACTTTCCTCCCTCCCTTCTTGGGCGGCACAGATGTCGGAATGCACGCATCGACCTCGAAACGCACGACCATTTTGAGACCGTTCAGATCCTGTCAGAGCTACAGTGAATCTAGGGCAATTATGCAAATTCATTAAGATTTCTCACGTATTTGACGATGCGGTGGTGGCCAGTACTATCTTCGCACCCCAACGCGGGATCTGTGGACGCCTTCTCGAAGTTGAATCCGTAGGTGTACCCGGAGGACGTCACCCGCGTTCGTGCTTCCCAACGGTTGAGTAGCACGGTGCTCCCCGCGAGCTGTGTATCGATCCGGAAATCCTTTGGAGTCGGGTTGGTGCCCGCGTCGTCGATCCAGCGCAGCAGCTTGCGAAGTCCGTTTCGGTCCGTGACAAAATCTATCCTTTCGCCACACCAGTCGAAGGGTCCTGGACTGTCGGTCGCGTCCTGCGTCTCGTCCACGGCCATGATGATTGGGAGGAGCACTGTGGATGGCATCCGAAAGCCGTTCTGGTCAACGAACACCAATCCAGTGTCGGCGGGAACTTGGTAAGGGGTCGCCCTGTTCTGCCATTCCGGTGGTGATCCTGAACGGGGTTGGCGGAAAGTTCGATTTCAATGTCACAAAACTTGCCTGGGACCATGATCGTCGGCGACGACGCGGTCGTCCAGTTGTACGATCCGATACTTTCTAGGCCGATGATCTTGACATCTTTGCCGGCCCCGGTAATTGTGGGAATCGCGAAGGTTTGGAGGGCGGTTGGGCGAAGGCCCTCCATGATATCTCGATCGGGAAGCAGAGGCGTTGACGGTGCTGAGTTGGAGAAACGGCCGCGTTTACTAGCAGAAGATCCGTACATTGTGGGGATATGGAGAGGAAGAGAGTGCACGATCAAGACAGGCGCCTTATATCCATAAAGCAGTGTCTTGGGCGCTTGAAAGTACGGAAGTATTAAAGGTTCGTGGCGCTAGTTGTTTAACTTTCCTATTTCCATCTTCCTCTCACGTTCTTGCGTAATGTGTACTGTCTGTGGTTTGAGGCTTTTTATGGCCTTGCACTACCCTGTGCCTATGTCACTGGGACGAGCTCCTGGACCTCTTTGAACCAGTGGCTCACCCCGTTATTTAAGATCAAGATACCGCTGCTCCCGCAAGAACCGTCCATCACTTCGCCTTCAAATACGCTTGAGAATCTCCGCACTTCCAGCGGTAATTAAGATGACTCGTCAAACCAGCTGATCTGAATAAGGTTAAGTTGCTGATGATCACGGCGAGGCGCACTTTGTCGATATGCAATTGCCGTGGGCGGGCTTTCTTTGAGCTTAGAACCTGAGAAGATTACGGGTATCAACTTTTGTGAGAGGAGCGCAAAGAAATCTATTCTTTGAGAACAGTGACAGACTAAACGTCATTCGTCAACCCAAAAACTGGTGGTTCATAATGTACAAAGTTACACTTGAATTTGAGTTGAACCGCCGTATCGGACTCGGATCCGATCGGCCGCCATCACCTGCCAACGTGGTCTATTCTCAAAGGGATTACAATTAGCCGTGAGTCAGACACGTTCTTCTGCATCCTCCGCACATACCCTCCATCGATTAGGCTGGGTTATAACCTTCATTGTTTTGACGATGAGTAGGTCAGGCTCTCGATTCACCAGTTGGTATTACACGATCTCCAGACCTCGAATCTCTTGATGGGCGCTTGTTATTTGCGATTCCAAAAAAAGGTCTGCCAGAATGATCCATTTTTCTGCGCTTTCTTTCAGACTGTATCAGGGCGCCTGCACGAAAAATGCTTGTCTATCCTGGCTGGTGAGCAAAGAAGATGTAGTACTGCCCGATTAATAGTTAACGAGGCCGTAGGCGCCGATATTCAATTTCGGCGACACAACAGACTGGATGTATGCCTCGTTCAGAACCATCCCATCGCACTGTAACTCTATGCATTCGTTCGACTATTGAGTCCCTGACTAGAGGGCCCAGCGTCTTTCTTCCGGCATCCGATATCCCATCCTTTGTCGGAAAGGGCAATGTCGATCTCGGGATCACTGGTCACGATGTAATCCTAGAGGCAACCATGCAAGATCACGTCACAGAGGTTCTTCGACTCGGCTTCGGAAAATGTGCGCTGCAGGTTCAGGTCCCAGAATCGGGATCTATCAAGACTGTCGACGATCTGGCGGGGAAACGTGTTGTGACCAGCTTCGAGGTCCTTGCAGGGGAGTATTTTGACGCGATAGATTCACGACTACAGTTGCCTGGGGACAAAAAAACACGGATAGAGTATGTGGGTGGAAGTGTAGAAGCCGCTTGCGCCTTGGGTCTCGCGGATGGAATTGGTGGGTCTGTCTTTTCAAAGTATTCGCTATCCGCTAAACCTCGTTTGCTAGTCGATCTCGTTGGTGCGTTTGAAATATGTTCTGCCGCCAGAGACGTGACCTGCCCAATCAGAATCTGGGGACACGATGCGGGCTGCAGGGCTCCATGCAATCGCGACTGTGCTCGACTCGGAGGCCGTGCTTATAAAATCCAGTGTCCCGAAACATACCAATCTCACACCACTCATCGAGCTCATCACGCGACGCGTTGCAGGTGTCATTGCTGCCAACAAATACGTGATTTGCCAGTACAATATTTCCCGCACTCAGCTTCCTGCCGCCACGTCCATCACTCCGGGACGACGCGCACCGACCGTCAGCCCGCTCGAGGATGGAGATTGGGTCGCGATCAGTAGTATGGTGGAGAAGGGAAAAATTGCGCCGATCATGGACAAGCTGGTCTCGATCGGCGCGGAGGATATCATGATTTTCAACCTCGATAATTGTAGAGTCTGATTATCGACAGTGGTTTTACCTGGAAACCTTGTGACCCAAAGATGTTCCCACCGTGGCTGGGCGTGGATGTCTTCGACCCAAACTTAATCCCGGATCGCCCGCGCGTGTGATCTTGTCCCAAGTTGCCTCAGGCCCGGGCCTATCTATCACTGACTGCCGGACTGTTCGCCCTGCATGTTCTATTTATATGTTTATGTTTTGTGAGAGCGGCCGCAGGTAAGCGTGCACCGAAAGTATATAACAGTCCCACCGCTCACTGCTCATCCTTCTGGCGTTCCTAAGATGCTTGCACCCCTCTTAGCGCTCGTGGCTTTCTCGGGCATCTCAGTAGCGTCCCCTTCGCTCCATTCCGAGCATGTAGTTCACGAGAAACGCGCCGTCGACCCTTCCTTTGCCGGTTGGATTCAGGCACGCCGACTCGAGTCCGAGAAGATCATTCCGATGCGTGTGGGGCTGCGACAGCAAAATCTGCACCAGCTTGAAGACCTACTGCTCTCGGTATCGCATCCCGAGTCACCGACGTACGGGCAACACTGGTCTCCCGAACAGGTCGTCGACCTCTTTGCACCGTCACACGAGACCATTGCCGCCGTCAAGAACTGGCTGGTTGACTCCGGAGTCTCTCACGACCGACTTCGTCTCTCCCCTAGTCGTGGATGGATTGCAGTGAACGTCACGGTAGAGGAAGCGGAGAACCTCTTGAACGCCGAGTACCACGTCTACACCCACCCATCTGGCGCGGAACAGTTCGGTCAGTTCAGTCTCCGCGTCCACGCGATATCGTTTTTGACTAGTTTATTGCCTAGGATGCCACAACTATTCCGTTCCAGCGCATGTGCAGGAGCACATTGACCTTATCAAACCCACTGTCCAATTTAACCACCGCGTCTCTAATCCCAGATTGAAGAAGCGAACAACGCCCCCAACCACGAACCTGAAGCTAAAGACAAATGGCGTGAAGGTCAATAAGGAGCTTTCCCTGGACACGTGTGATGAAAGTATCACTCCGGATTGCTTGCGTGCGCTTTACAATTTCCATTATACGCCGCACGAGACCGAGAAAAACACCTTCGGAATCGGTACGTCTGTTGCCTGACGTAGCCAATTATACCTTGAAGTCGTTGCCGTTAGTGGAATTCACACCGCAAGCATTTTTGGAGGGTGATCTCGATATGTTTTTCGCGTAAGTCTGGTGGAATTCTTGATAGGTTTGTCTCCTAAGAGTCATTACAGAAATTTCTCCCCCAGTCAAGTCGGCGCAAGACCCATCCCTGTCCTCATTGATGGCGGTGCGTGAACTGATTATCGTCTACAGAACTCGTCACTGATATATCACCTTGTAGCTATTGTTCAGCACATCGAAGAGGACTTCGATTTCAATGGAGAGTCAGATCTCGATTTGGAGGTGCGTTCAAATGGATGATAATGTGAAACAAGAATCAACTATTTCTGCAGTATGGAATGGCTCTTACAAATCCTCAGCCCGTCCAACTTCTGCAGACCGGAGACATCGTTGAGGGTACGAATCATCCGCGCCGTGTCTTCAGGTTTTAATGCTAACATAGGTGCTGGATTCGACAACTGGCTGGACGCGGTCGATGGATCATTCTGTACATTTGAGGGGGGAGATGATCCCAATCAGGTCCGCTTCAGTGGTTGGCTTAACTCAAATCTGGCTAAAATACAGCCAGGACGGTATCTATCCCGACCCCTTACCCGGCGGCTTCAATGGTAATACCCATATTGCTGAAACTATGGCCAACGCTAAATCAGTGAAGGTCCTGAATCTTGTGGGATTATTCCGCCGCCTCATACTGGTGAGCCGTGTGATATCTCACAGATCAAACGTCGTTGGCTCAGATCCGTAGTCTCGATATCCTACGCCCAGGACGAAGTGACTATTTCTACTGCTTCTGCCATGCGCCAATGTTAGTCACTGTCAGTGCTGTCGCGTTGTTCGCTCATAGTCGTAGGCACAGAGTACGGGAAACTCGGCATGATGGGCACATCGGTGTTTTACAGTTCTGGCGATAATGGTGTCGCAGGTAATGGAGGGGTTTGTCTCAACTCCACCCGTAAGCAAACTCTATTTTAATCAACTGAAGCTTGGTTCAACTGCGTCTTGACCAGTTCAACCTGTCGAGAATGGAACAGTTTTCAACCCAAGTTTCCCCGTAAGCCGTCCTATTTCGCCGCTCAATATTGCTTCATCTTCCTGTAGAGTACATGCGGATTTGTGACGGCTGTAGGAGCAACACAGATTCTACCCGGAAACACGGTGAACGACCCTGAGAGCGCTTGCGAGGAGGTCATTTTCTCCGGTGGAGGATTCTCGAACATCTTCCCGTAAATCCCTCGCTTGATCTCCATCTCCCTCTGATCCTTTTTTACAGTCTCCCGTCGTATCAAGCCCACGCTGTGACGAGTTTCCTGACCAACCACCCTCCGCCGTACACCAACGGAGAGTTCAACAACAGCGGCAAAGTTCGGGCGTTTCCGGATCTCTCTGCGAACGGGGCAAACTACGTTATCGGTACATATCCTTTGTCGTTTCGCTGGTCGCACTAATCGTGCTGAAAGGCATCGACGGTCAATTTGGGCTCGTCTTCGGAACATCCGCATCTGCGCCCACAACCGCTGCAATCTTCACCATGGTCAACGATCAACGAATCGCCTTAGGCAAACGACCCGTCGGCTTCATCAATCCTGCCGTCTGTATCGCACATTGAATTGAAGGACTCACTCTGGGCTGACATGGAATTCCAGATCTATTCTGCGCCTTTCAGAATCGCATTCAACGACATAAAAATCGGCGGGAATCAGGGATGTGGTGCGTCGTGCTTTCATTCTGGCTCGCGGGCCCTACTCATATTCTTTGGACGCTCAGGGACCCCGGGATTCAACTCGTATGTAAAATTTTACCCTTTTGCTTTCGCCAATGACTTGATCGTTTCTCTCAGGACGACTGGATGGGATCCTGTCACGGTATGCAATTTTCTTGCGGTGGTTCTTTGATAGCTCATATCAAGGACTTGCTATAGGGTGTGGGTACCCCCAATTTCAAGCTGCTCTCATTGCTCTTTTTGGCCTTGCCCTGAGAGGACATGAGCAGCGTCCTGGAAATTGTAGCCAGGATTCTCGTTCCGGTCGATTTGTGCTTCGCTGTTTGAACTTTGCATTACGTGGCAGTTGTTTTTTTTATGTGGAAAAATTCCAGCAAATTCCGATGAATGGTTTGACGATATCGATTGAGCCCTCTTTCACATGCAAGGACACTCGTAGAAATCTTGTACTCTTTTTTTCAATCCAGCCAGGTGTTAAGCGCCGGTCAAGCAACGTTGAGCAACGTCAAGCGCCTGATCACGCTAGATCACCGATCAGTGTTGACGTGATGCGATCAAACTTCCTTTCTTTCCTCCACCGAGGTAAGTCGGCGACCGACTTGCCACCGACCTTCCCAATTTCTCCGTATGACGCGATCTTGGAAGAAGTCTCCCAAACTTTTTGAGCTTCAGAGGGTATTCTGCTTGTATCATGGTTTTCTGAAGTCAATCCTTGTGCCCACTTTACACCTTGGTGCTTGAGTGCGCGCTCGCCCGACAACGGTCTCGGGGGAGATGCTAAAGGTCGAAAGGAAAAAATGACCTTGATTTAGTGCGTCTGAAATCCGCCTAAATTTGACCCTGGACTTGACACAAGATCCTGCTCATAATGCCGTCGTGATTACCAGACGGCCATGCCCGGCTCATGCAATACACGTATGTGGTACGAGTAGAAATACTAGTCCTCACTGATTGTCTAGGCCAGTTTGTTAGCTTCCTGACTTGCTTTCCCCAAGTCATGGCGCATGTTCCCTGGCTGGCTTTAGAATTGGAGCTTTACACATCGACGGAAACTCGTACCCTCCATTTGGCGTGCTCGATCGCCTGTTACGGCGCCAACTACTGCGTCAAACTTGCCCTGGGCGCGGTCGAGAGTTCCCTGGAGGTACGCCTGTGCTTCCGCGGCCTGTATTTCCGCCTCGCCCGCCATGTGCTCATCCCGCCCCGACTTCTGCCAGGATGTGGCACCGGCCATATGTCCGATCTGCAGATCACCTATCAATATCTGCTCTTTTGTTGAGTACATTCGCTGCACACCATTTCTACCAAGGTCCCCTTCACAGAATGGTATTGCCCTGCGGTTTTACTGTGGTATCGTGTGAGTATTGCTTCGCGCCCGTCGCGTCAGACACAAACCTGGGCTGTGATGTAGGGGTAGCGGTGGTGTCATTGGAAGTGTGGAGATCGTTGGTTAACATTTTGTGTTAGATTCTTGAATCCTTCAACCTCGCGATAAATACCGCCCCGCCGCGCAACGTCATACTCCAGTGACGCAACCTCACGTGCTGACTCATTTTCTGAAGGCTTTTGGGTCGGCAATGCCGAGAAAGCCTTAGACTTTCTCCGGATTCCGCCTTGATATACGAGATGGAAGGACCAACGGCCTGCGAGGAACTCTCTGGGTCACCGTCATCTGTTCTTGTCGCCGCGTCTTCGATAATTAAGCTTAAAGCAGATTCGGAACTCTTTTCGTCCGGGCAGACCGCGGACCTTTCGAAAGTTTCACCGACTTGCGCCATATCCTATGTACCTCGGTGCTGGGTAGTGCTTCCGCAGTCCTCCACGGACTCCTCGGACGCACGGTTATCTAGCTTCGAGCCGCGACGCTTCACGATCTTGCGCGATCATATATTTCTTGTTGGTCGAATTATTTCCCTTGCGTATCCGGAGAATGCGTCGTTCTGAACACCGTGAAGGTTTTTATGCTTCCATATTTCTTTTCTACGTCAAATATTTATGACCCCTTCGAACTGCACTTCATCTGCTGCTCGAAACAGATACACTGTTAACAGCGTTGAGTGTTTTTCTGATCAAGCTTCTACGAAACCTGCATCCTGTGAGTTTCAGCACGACTCAAGATCCTGGCTACTCATTATGCAGTCCCTCGAGGAATGGTTCTAAAGAAAGACAAGATAGTTGCTGCGGTCTGTGAGTGAGCTGAACTCGAACTTGACAGACACCAAAATTGGTTGGATACCTCCACCCCCCCTGCTCAGCCTTTTCATACAGAACTCTGCGTTTTTTCTTTCAACCGTTTTACTTTAAATAGGCAATACTGACGTCATAGTCCACGTGGTCGAACTTTTCTTCATCCGCCACCTTGCGCAATATCAGCAATAAGCCTCCTCGCTAGCAATGGCGGCTCCGGACAAGCGTAAGATCAGCTATTGGTTGTCTGTAACCGGTGCTTATAGTTTTCCGCTGGGCAGCATCCTCGTTGCGCTGCTCGGAGATCGATGCAGATCAAACAGTGCCTCTCCGCCACTCCGTTCTGTGGCCAAACGAGCCTGTCTCTCATGTGCTTTTGCCTGAAGACTCCGCCGGACGGCACTATGGTGCCTTCATCAAGTCCAATCCCGCCCCAGTCGCAGTTATTTCTTTGTTCGTTGAGGCCTGTCCCATCGATAACGGACTCAATCATCGCGATACTACGCACAAAGCGGCCGTTCGGTTCAGGAAGTTCGCATGCGACCCTGCATATCAAGTCAACCTCCCATTTTTCTGGCTTGTTCGCGCTGATTGTCACTAGGGTCAAGGAATAGGCACAAAGCTCCTCCTCCACGCGGCTTCTGTGGCAAGTTCCGAGCTACAAGCGACCCTGCTTTGGTGTGACGCGCGGGATGACACCCGTGCATGGTATGAGCGGCGTGGACTGACAGCGTTTGGAGATGCATTTTTCAAAGGGCCGGTGAAATACATCCGGATGAAGATTGATATCGATACTGTTTGATTTATTGCCATGCCTGTCTCAACCTTGATATTTTATCATCATCACAGTCGCAGTCCTTCCTCGCGTCATAGGAAACCGCAGTCCATGGTATTTTTGTTGCAACGGCCTCTATCGAGTCTCCGAGAACTAGGCTCGAACACGTTATATGAATCCCGCGGTGCGACGGGTTGATGTTGGACCCGCAATCCATAGTTTAACGCGTTGCTCGGTGCTCCCCTGAATGAATCGATGTTTGTATTGTTGTGCGCAGGAAACCGACGAAAGGTATATGGGCTAGGCTGCGTCGGTCGAACTTATCAATCCGAAAGGGGCTGTAAAAAAATCTTATCCGGGAGTTTCTTATCCTCCACGCTTCATCCACCATCCCAGAAGAAGACACGCAGTTTCAGATCGTTTGTTCCGGCCGGAACCGAGCGCCGTTATCCCATCATTAAGTTCATGGCATGATGCAGCTCGCTTGGCACGCTATTTTGTGTCCGGAAAAGCAGGGCCGTCAAACATATATGAGAGACGTCATTTCATGAAACTGCTATAAAAGCCACCAAGCGACGACGATTGTAAGTAGCTCTCCCTCTTTACTTTCACCTCTTCCTCCCCTCAACTCTCTCGCAGCAGAATAATTTCCTGTTCTTTCGTTGACCCAATCTACGCAGGGAAACGCTGTCGCACGTCTCCATCCTCGATATTCTGCTATGAAACAAAGCCCGTCTTTGCTGCGCGTCTCAGGTTGAGCGCAAGGCACCGGCCTCTGTTCATAGACAAAATATTAGGATGGAGAAGTTCTGACGCCTTTCTCCGAGCAGGGCAGTCATCAAGGACCTCTCACAATCTCCGACATCCCTTCGTTCCCCTTTGGCCATGTGGTTGCTTTGAACCGCGAGGAGATTGTGGGTCGGAGTTCAACATGAATCTGTGATCTGATGCCTTAGAGCAGATCTGAGATACAATCAATACGTAGTTGAACCCAAGCGTACGTATTTGTTTGTGGGCGCTCGTGTACTTCGTATGGCTGTGTTAAAGTGAATATATGTTGGATATGGCCACCCAACTTCCACGGCGCGGAATAAGGCATGGGGATCAGAGACTCGATTATTTGGACCAGTGTTTTTTTTGCACACAACCTTATCGGGGTTCAAACAATGCTTTTGTGTTCTGAACAACTACAGAGTCCTCTCACGTATCGAAGAGTTCTTTGCGTTCCGGCTCCTCGGCAGACCTTTACCCACATGCCCACACCACTACGATCACTTTTGAGGGAATGTCACGAGATAGAAACTGATGAATTTAATTTCGAAATGCAAGCGCAAATATATGGAACTGCCGCCACTGCAAGGGTGAACTCTTAACCCAATATGCACCGCAATAGCTGATGACCGGTCATGCTTCGTTAATTGACCACCTGTGCACCCGAGGCGGGGGGAAACAATTGTCCGTGGATGTCGTGGCAGCAAGGAAATGGAAGGACGAGCGTGAGACTAGATTGCCACAAAGGCACCGGCCGGGGTGGACCCGCCATGGAGAATCGCAAACAAGCAGCGTTGTGAGTCGATGCGGGGCATTTCCAGTGCACCGGGCTTGGAGTCGCCCTAAATAGGTCATATTCAATGCGCCTCATGTCAGTGGTAACCAACCCACCGCAAAATCGTCGCGACGGCCGAGAAATTATTTTAGCAGGACGCCATAGCTTCGCGTCCATCCCTTACCATAAGTTACCAAGATCGTTGTAACCAAACCGAAAGGCGAAGATCAGCACCATCGATGACAATTTTCCGCGAGTGTGCGCACGAAGTCTAGTTGAAAGGGCCTGAAAATTTCCGGCGTGGTAGATCAGAACGTCCAAGGTTCGTATATATCCGCGGAAGAGATTTCCACCTGATGTAAGGGCAATGAACGAAAGTCTATAATTTCGGCAGTGGCTACCGCATTGTGCCGAGTTTCGGCGCGATCGGGAAGTCCAATGCAACCGCTCGGCACGATAAAACCGTTGGCCGGAGACGGCACAACAGGCGGCTCAACAATACATTATCGGAAAGACCACGAAAGTTCTTTGTAGCCAAGAATAACTATACCTTGACCGGCGCTAATTTGAACCAGCTGGGCAAGTCCGCGGCCTCTTGCCCCTCGACTGGCGGTGGCTATCACACCGGGGGCAAAAGCCGACGCACCTGGAAACCAGGTGCCTCTGAGGCATGTGCCCCGCAGGTGGGGAGGCAGGTAACAGAAAACCTACAATAGTTGTTTGTCAGACAAAGAATCAACAAAGGAGGGACAAAGGACAGGCAGAATTTGCCTGGGCAGTGAAATCCTGCCTGTCCTTTGTGGCACCTTTGTCTCATCTT
The DNA here is from genome assembly GCA_029282495.1 of Mycena albidolilacea. NCBI lineage: Eukaryota > Fungi > Basidiomycota > Agaricomycetes > Agaricales > Mycenaceae > Mycena > Mycena albidolilacea. The sequence continues at coordinate 450,843 of JARIHO010000002.1, forward strand.
TGTCCGTTCAATGGCCTTTGTGGGTTGTTTGTCTGCTGTATCACAGCCTGTAGGGCACATGCCTCAGAGGCACCTGGTTTCCAGGTGCGTCGGCTTTTGCCCCCGGTGTCATCGTCCACTGCAACATGCTGTCCACTGGTGATCGGTGCGAGTTTGAAAAAAAAAAAAGTGACAGATTGGAGAAAGGCACCTGAAGTAGAGGCAACTGCTGGATGCCGGGAAGAGGGAAACAGGTTGTACGAAGTCACTAGTACTGTCGCAATGCTGCAGGAGCTATGCAAAAGATAGGGATAAGTATGGCTTACTGTATGGCTTACTGAGTCAATAATACATCCGAGTGGTGGAGTGGGACGATTGGATTCTTTGCGTACGCACGGAAGCCATTTCGGCATCAACCGGAACAAAAAACTTTCGGAAATTCTCGCCATGGCAGGACCCCGAATCGAACGAGAGTTATAGGTGCCGAGGGAGTCGATATCTTCTTCCACTTTGCTGCCTTGATTTTGTACCTTGCGGCTGAGAAATGTGGAGTGAAAATTCACGCACGTGAATGCACTCCGGATTCAAAGGCATATCCCAGTGCTCGAGTCGACCAGGGATATAGCAGGATGGTATACTCACTAATTGGAGCCCGAAGCGCACCATGCACCTTACTGCCTTTCTCTGTCTCCTTTAATCCTAGACAACCGAGTTGAATTTTTGAGGCTGACTGCAGGCATAGCGCCGTTCAAACGTAAAACAAAATAAAATCAAATGGCAATCCAATGATACAATTCAAATCAACTGAACTGTGCCCAAAAACAGCCTCTACTGCTCTCGAGCTATCTTCGATACAGCTACAATGGAATTCGATGAGCTCCGTGCGCCTCCCCGCCTTGTTTCACATCCTTCTTACCTAGGATTGGTGGGTCACGATTTTTCCGCAAGTCATCTCGGTGTGCAGACATTTGTGAACATCTGATCTCTATACCTGGCCGACGAGATGGGAGTTAACCAAGGTCTTCTTTGATAAAAAATTGGGAACGGAAGTCCTGAACTGCGAACAAAAATAGGTTTTTAGGCCAACCATATGGCGGAGGCGCCCCGAGTCGAACGGGGATGTCGAGAGAAGGTGCTCGGAAAGTTTCGATTGAACTCGATGCGCACCGTGCGCCTCCCCGCCTTGTTCTACATCCTTCTCACCTAGGATGGGTAGACTGCAATTTTGGCCTAAATTTCTGAAACTGAGGTTGAACTCGGTCATCCCGGTGTATCCAGCGGAAAATTGAGCACATCAGATATACACCCTGCTCGACGAAAAAGAAATTCAACTTCTCCAGGATAACGTATCCGGCGGGTGCTTGAATCGAAGTCCTGAACCGCGTACCAAAAGGGTGTGGCTCCAAGTATATATGGCGGAGCTCCGGGTCGAACGGGGTTCTCGAGAGAAGAATTTACAAGAGTTCCGAGTCGCGATGCGCACCATGCGCCTCCCCGCCTAGTTTCACGCTCTGCGTACCGTGGATAGGCGAACTCACATTTTGCCCGTTGAGGAGGTTCGACTCAACATCGCCGGTCATTTGGGGAATAATACGGTTCAATACCGACTGGAATGCCCGACGAAAGGCAAGCCGAGGATACAAAACTGAACTGCGAAGAAAAAAAGATCGATGCACAGTGCCCATGGCGGAGCCCCGGGTTGAACGATGATGTCGAGAGAAGAATTTCTGAGAGTACGTGAATTGAACTCGATGCGCACGGTGCGCGTCTCCGCCTGTTTTACCCTCTGCGTACCGTGAATAGGCGGACCCACATTTTGCCCGTCGAGGAGGTTCAACTCAACATCGCCGGTCATATTGGGAATAATGCGGTTTAATACCCGACGAAAGGCAAGCCGAGGATACAAAACTGAACTGCGAAGAAAAAAAAAGATAACCAATGCCAATGGCGGAGCCCCGAGTCGAACGGGGTTCTCGAGTTATTGTCGGTGGGATCATAATTGAACTCGATGCGCACCGTGCGCCTCCCCGCCTTGATTTACCCTCTGCATACCGTGAATAGGCGGACCCAAATTTTGCCCGCCGACGAGGTTCAACTGAACATCGCCGGTCATATTGGGATAATGCGATTCAATACCGACTGGAATGCCCGACGAAAGGCAAGCCGAGGATCCAAAACTGAACTGCGAAGAAAAAAAAGATCGAAGCACAATGCTTATGGCGGAGCCCCGAGTCGAACGGGGTCTTGAGAGATCTATGCGGCTGCGATTACTCAGAAACATGAGCTCGATGCGCACCGTGCGCCTCCCCGCCTTGTTTTGCATCCTTCCTACCTAGGAGAAGTGGACCCGCATTTTGCCTCGACACAACATCGCCGGTCATATTGGGGATAATTCGATTCAATACCGACTGGAATGCCTGATGAAAGGCAAGCCGAGGATACACAACCGAACTGAACCCGCATTTTGCCCGTCCAAGTTCAACTCAACATCGCCGGTAATATTGGGGATAATGCGATTCAATGCCGACTGGAATGCCCGACGAAAGTGACGCCGAGTATACAACACTGAACTGCGAAGAAAAAAAGGATTGATGCGCAATGCCCATGACGGAGCCCCGAGTCGAACGGAGCTTTCGAGAGATGGTGCTCCGAGAATTTTCAATTTAACTGAACTCGATGCGCACCATGCGCCTCACCGCCTTGTTTTACCTCCTTCCTACCTAGGAGAAGTGGACCCGCATTTTGCCTCGACACAACATCGCCGGTCATATTGGGGATAATTCGATTCAATACCGACTGGAATGCCCGACGAAAGGCAAGCCGAGGATACACAACCGAACTGAACTGCGAAGAAAAAAAAAGATCATCGATCAATACCAATGGCGGAGCCCCGAGTCGAACGGGGTTCTCGAGTTATCGTCGACTGAGACTATAATTGAACTAGATGCGCGCCGTGCGCCTCTCCGCCTTAGTATTTGTGTGTATCGTGGATGGGAGGACACCAATTTTGGCGCAAATATTCGGAAGCTGCCAGCTCGGTGTGCAGGCCAGCAGAAAATCGTGAATATCAGATCTCGATACCTGCCCGACGAAAAAGAAGTCAACTGCCCAAGGTTAACGCCTCAATCAGTACCTGAATCGATACCTGAATCGATACAAAAGTGAAGTTCTGCACAGCGAAAAAAAAAATGGGGCACGTACTGTGTATGGCGGAGACCCGAGTCGAACAGGGTTATCGAGAGATTTCACTTCCTCTACGTAGAATGTGAACTCGATGCGCACCGTGCACTTTCCCGCCTGATTCACTTGCGTATAGATTAGCAACGATTTTGGACGAGCAGAACCGTTCAACCTCGTTCCTCGGCGATCTCGGGTTTGCGAAATTCTAGAATATTCTCGATCCGCACGATCCCACCGCCACCAACCCCATGAGACAAAACCCCGGCACAAGAACAAAGGCGGTTACGACCCGCCAGAAAACAGGAGAAGCGCGCCGAACAATCGAACAATCGAACAATCAATGCTTATCTAATGCCTGATCGATCGCGTAAGTCGGCTACACATCGCTTGCTTCCGTCTGCCACCCACACCCTTCTCGACCATGGACGCCCGCCTGCGCCGCGTGAACAAGGAGATCGCCGGTGCGCATCGCTGTTTTGGCGGAGTAAAGGGGATTTCATGGATGGGGATGTAGACTGCAAGAACGACAAGACGTCCAACATCCGCATCGATCTTGTCGATTCGTCGCCGTTCCACCTCAAGGGCTCCTTCCCGGGCCCCGAGGACACCCCGTATCAGGGCGGCCTGTTCGAAGTCGTGCGTCTCCATCCGATTCTTATTTTACTGTACCACGATGCACCGCACAGGACATCGTCATCCCCGAATCCTACCCCTTCCAGCCCGTCAAAATGAAGTTCATAACAAAGGTCTACCACCCGAACGTCTCCTCCGCCTCGGGCGCGATCTGCCTCGACATCCTCAAGGACGCGTGGTCGCCCGTGCTCACGCTCAAGAGCACGCTCATCTCCCTCCAGAGCCTCCTCTGCAGCCCCGAGCCGAACGACCCGCAGGACGCCGAGGTCGCGAAGCACTACACGACGAGCAAGCGTAGCTTTGAGGAGACGGCGGTGTATTGGACAAAGACGTATGCGACGCCGAAGGACGACGCGCAGGTGCCGAGTGGGGCGGCGGCGGCGGGTGGGCGGGACGAGGTGGCGATTGCGGGGCTGGAGAAGGCGCATGTCGATCAGTTCGAGGCGCTCGGGTTCCCGCGCGCGAAGGTGGTGAGTAGTCGTTATGTCTTCTTTCTTCCTTCCTGCCATCCCTCTTGCTATATCTTTTATTCTTTTCCCTCTTGTCTGGCCTTACTTTCGTTTCCCATCCCTCCACATTCCACCACGCCTCTCTCATGTTCCCCTTATTCTCTTTGTTATATTGATATCCTACTTCCGCCTTACCTCTCATTCCGCCTTACCTCTCGTTCCTTCTCCCTTCCCCACTTCCCACTTCAGCCGGCCCCATCCTCACGCTACTTGTCTTTTCTTTTCCTGCTTCTCTCTGCTCCTCCCACCGACGCCGTTTACCACACCGCTCCCGCTCCGCTCAACCGCTAACACCGACCTTCCCCCCACAGATCGACGTCCTCCGCCGCCTCAACTACCGCGGCGCGAACGTCGCGCAGATAAACGACGACCGGATCGTGGAGGAGCTGTTGAAGTAGCCGTCGCGAGTTGTTTTCCGGGCGGCGCCGCGGGGCGTGTATGTAGGTGTAGGGTGTAGGGTGTAGGGTAGGAGGGGAGGGCTGTCCAAGGGGGCAGGGACGAATGAATTTTTGTTGTTGTTGTATTGTGATCCTTGTTCACGGAATCAATCGGACATGCTTGCATGCGTCGTCTTGAGCGGGCGCCGTATCGTGCACGCACGCACGCACTACAGCGTAAGTGAATTGGAGTGAGGATGCACATGCCGATGCTCAAGATCCTGAGGTTGTGTTCGAATTCGGAGAAAATGGCGGCCATGTTCTATGCAGATACCAAGGACGAAGGACGAAGGAGGGTAAGGAGAGGCGGGAGGCGCAGGGTGCGCGTCGGGTTCACGTAGTGTACTAAGTACCACGAGCGATATAACCCGATATACCGCGTTCGACTCGCGGTCCTGCCATCGACCTCCTTTGACGGTTTTTTTTCTTCTTCTTCTTCTTCTTTGAGTTCAGCAAGCGCGGCACACTTCGGATTGAATTCGAATTAGAGTTCAAATTTCAGAGCTCAGAGGTCGACGCCTGCCCTCGACGATTCGACCCTGTCAGCCTGAAATTACAAGGAAGAGAGGAAGAGGAAGCGAGACCGCGTCGCTTTCCAGGGCTTTCAACTATATTGGGGGATAGACGGGGTAGGAAAAGGCAGGAGGCGCAGGGTGCGCGTCGGGTTCAGTTATATCGCGTACGATCGACGAAGTGAATGAATCCCGAGAGTCCCCGTTCGACTCGGGGTCCTGCCATGGCTCGCCTGAAGTTCTCTTTTTGGCCTTGGCTTCCTACTTAGATTCTTCGGTGCACCCAGCAGTGTGATATTCTGATAAGCATTGCTTGGCTTCAATGGAGTACTGGAGATTATTGCACTGCCCAAATACATGCAACTGAGGTACAAAGACAATCCAAATCTTTATATCACAGTGCAAGAAGCCTGTGGATTGGGGCTATGTGCTCCATGTCTCTAGGGAACTTCCAGCAAAGTATAGACCAACTTCACAGAAGCAGAGCAATTCTGGGTCCTTGTGGCCTGAGCGGAGGGGTTATGTACCAGGAAATTACAATAGCACAAGGGGAGACTCATCTTCAGAAATCTGAATATGCTCAAGCCAGAAGCATCTATGGTCAAATGATTGAAAAGAATTCTCCTGGACAAAATTCTTTGTCCTATGCAATATCAATTCTCAATATTGCACACATTGACACAATGTGTGGGGATACATGAATCCCGCAACTTGAACAAAGCAAAAACAATTTTGAACAAGTATACTTCAATGGGAGACAGTATCTACTGTCGGATGACCGAAGCCAGTATTGAACTCAGAGAAGAAAAGTTTGACATGGCAAAGGCTAAACTGCAAGAATGCATCCGTTTAGGAACAGAAAATCAGGTGGAATCCTTCTGCTTGGAAAGACTTGCTGGTGTCAAGGCTTGGCCAAGTTCTGAATGGCAATCTAAATGGCCAGTGATATACTGTGGATCTGCCTACAAATCCAAAGACAAATTGGCACTCCACAAAGCACTTCTTTTTCTGGGAGATCTGTTCATTGACTTGTATGACTTCTGGATAACAGCCCGGCCACTGTTCCTGCAGTCATTGCAGACCAAAGATGTAGCTCAAGTTGATACCAGGCTCTCAGCTGTAACAAAAGCCAACCAGAAACTCTTACTGGAACTCACTGTTCCAACTTCAGACCACACTTGATCACTTGTTGAACATAAACACATCTGATATTGAGGAAGTTGAATGTTCACATCTTTAGGGTTCTAAGCAGGGTGTTGTCTGTGTTAGAATGAGATGTATTCAACAACAATCTGCTATAGCTTACTTACACTCTGTTCAGTTTAATCTCACAAATTCCCCGTCTGTTCAGGATTAGACAGTGTATAAGTATGTTGTAATCATGAATGAATCCCTATGTTCACAAATTCTTGTGCTATTGAAAACCAAACATAACTCAGCTTCAAATCTAATCCTTCATAAAATTTCTTGTTCCTCCCACTTTCCTTTTTGGGGGTGTGGAAGCCCCAAGTCCAGTTTTTTTCAAATTCGGAAATAATTGGTTTCAAAGACCAAGCTGTCTCGCCTTGTAACCGAAACACATTACTATTACAGCTAATGGCAGAACTGAAGGCGTGAACAAAATTTCCTCATTTTGGTAAGTTTTCGAAGAATTGTATGTAACTCAATTAGTTCTGCACCGATTCGGATGGAACCTAGATATATTTGACAGGCTAATTCATACGCAATTAGTGATAGAAAATGATTCATGAAAATATTATTTATTCAGTATTCTGTGTGTTTGGATCATTTTTGTGCCAAATGTGGTCTGGCATGTCCAAAAGATGTCCCAGTGACCTAGATTTTGAAAGGGATGACATATATACTAGTTTAACCATGTGATAGAGCCAAAAGTATGAATAATTTAGTTACAGTCTCTGTAGCTCTGTTGGATGCATTTGGCAGGTTTGGCATTCAGAAATATTGTAAGGGTAACATTTATCTCAGGATTCATACAATTCTAGCTCTATCACATGTTTAATCAGGTATATATGTTGTCCCTCCCAAAATATTAGTTCACTGGGACATGCTTTGGACATGCTAGACCACATTCGGCACAAAAATGGTCCAAACATACAGATTACCTAATAAATAATATTTTCCTAAATCGCTTTCTACCACTAATTGCGTGTGAATTATCCTGTCAAATATAGCTAGTTTTCATCCGAATTGGTGCAGAACTAATCAAGTTACAAACAATTCTTCGAAAACTTACCAAAACAAGGAAATTTTGCTTGCACCTTTGGTTCTAACATTAGCTGTAAGCCCTTTTTGGAGATAACTGGTCTGAAGGCTTTTCAGCTCTGGTCTGGCTTAGTGATATAGCTGTCGGCCTCATAATCCTTTCCAACATGCCATACTTTGTGTTCCATGAAGCTTGGACATTTTTCTCTTCCGGAACATGCACTCAACCACTAACATTTACTTGCTTCAGCAGATCGATGTCCTCCACCGCCTCATCTACTGCGGCACAAACACTGTGTAGATAAGGGGCCATAATTATGTATAGGTTTTACAGAGCCTTATAGCCCTTACAGGCCTTTATAGCAAGCTATAACTCAATATGCCCGAGGATGAAAATGTTTCCTATCTTCCTTTCACTAGTCTTGTTCATTCACAGCAAAAGATTAGAAAATAATGATACACTGGTTGGGAAATTCAAGTTTTTCAGCACAATTTACAGTGAAAAATGTTGTTTGTTTTTCAGACATTTTTCACTGAAAAAGGTAGTGAAAAACTCAAAAACATTTTCACTATTTTGTGAGTTCGAGGTGAAAAATGCAAAAGGAAGCTCAAAAAAGGTGAAAAAGATTTGAATTTTTCACTGCTTTTTTCAGTGAAAAATGTCTGAAAAACAAACAACATTTTTCACCATAAATTGTGCTGAAAATCTTGAATCTCCCAACAAGTGATATAATAGACTAATTACATTGACAATGCAAAAACCATATATACTTCAAAGAGACATGGAAGCTTGGACAACAAAAAGGGATGCAAGAGTGGAACCAAAGCACACACTGGGCAACTTGTGTTAGATTGTTGGTGTTGCACACATTCATGACTGAGAAGAATCAGTATGCGAGATAAGAAAGGTTTCAATGTGACATACCTTTGCTGACACTGCCCTGTGGGTATCTGTAGATGGAGCAGTCAAGTAAACATTGGCAAACATTTGTGAGAGAGGCAATCAGTTCAAGGGATGGTGAAACGGTGCACTTCTTATATGACTAGGAATAGCTACGTTGAAACAGCGTAACATAAATGTGCGGCATCTAGGGCTAATTTTGCGATTTCCTATAACCAGTATTTATACAACGGGAAGCAACTAGCACTTCTGTTGTTACTAGCATCCTAGCTAGTACACAGACCACTTGTTAGGTGATATAAAGGAGAGTCAGAGCGAGCCCTAGCTGCTGACTGTAGCATGAGGCTACACTAGTGTGATGTGCTAGTTGCTAGCTGAGTGTACAAACAACCAGGGATTAAACCACTGCCTATACATTCATGAGAAATGACCTAGGAGACTCTAGTAGTCCAGAGATGACTTGCGATGGAGCTAGCGAGGGTCTAGCAGACAGATATCTATGATAGAGGTACAACTAGGAGCCAGCGCCTTGAGCTAGGAAGCTTGGCGTGAGATCCGGTAGTACTATCTAATCTCTGGATAAGTGACTAGACGGCGACAGGTGGCACAACCCGACTAGCGACCGGCTAGAGCTTTGACAAAGACATGCCACGACATAAGAGATGAAGCAGCACGAGGCTAGGGCCCAATCTGGGCAGCTAGGGCAAAGGGAAATAGCAAGCAAGCTATTGGAACAGAGCTAGGGATGATCGTACAGGCTGTACCGATGACCAGAGGTCTGATCGACGTTCTGACCAACGAGCTATGACCATTTGATGACGGTCGCAACACTGCATCACCTGGATGTAATAGATCGACGCTCCGACAGAGTAGAGATGACCTGGACGACCTGTTACATTGCCGGTTGGTCCGGAAGTGGGGCTCGGCATAGACAGAGGGCTGAGGATCCGTTGATATACCCACAGTTGAACACTAGCCGGTCAGCGAGGCTGACCTGGCATATACCAAACCAGTCCCAAAACCAAACGGCAGTTGTCTCATTGGCTGACCGTATTTCTTATCATCTAATATTGCTTATTGTATTATTCAGCTCACTTTCACATGTAACTCGAATCTAGTAGTATAAAAGGGAGCGCAGGACAGACTAGGGTCTAAGAACATTACACCCCAGACTTTGGACAAAGCTGGTGCTAGTGGACTCAGGCTGCTAGTGGAGGTTGATACCGAACTTCACTTGTAGTAGTTTTTATATTGGAATCAGTAGACTGTGGACTCTGGAAACATCAAGTGACTAAGTTGAGGATTTCGTGTTGTTGGTCCTAGACCTCCACATATAAAATAAGGGTGTTCTCTTCGAGACCCAGCTGCAGTTTGCGCTAGTGACTTTGCCTTCACCCCGACAAGACGGAAGCTCTGTTGTAGTGTGTTGGACCGCTTGCTAGGTGGATTGTGTGTTGACTTGAGCCCACTAAGAAGAAGACGGACTAGGTGCCCCCACCTCTAGTTTGGCTATAACTTGTCAGTTACTTCACCTTCACCCCGATATAGACGGAAGCTCTGTTGTAGTGTGTTGGGTCGCTAGCTGGACGCTTGTAGTGAACTAGTGCCGATAAAAGCGGAAAGGTTCCTGTTCTTGGTCAAGGAATAGGTCAACGGTTTAAGGACTCTTCTGGGAAACCCCCAACTTGCCTTGCCGTTTGAGGATTAAAGTCTCTTGTTGTTAGCCTCAGTAGTCTTTGGGTGTGCCCTTAGCGAGGATTTTCACAAACCTACATACTCTGCCCTGGTGTTCTTGACCTAACGGTCCAGCCATCTTGTATCCACCCCATATAAATACACCCCTGGACCATCCCTAGGTTCCTAGCAGTGTTGTTGTTGGCAGTTGCATATTGCTAGTACGTTGTAGAGTGTGTTGTTAGAAACCTATAAATCAAGCTTGTGTTTTTTCAAACCTGCTGGTTGCATACTACGGCCCGGACCCGAACTCACAAAGAGAAGCACTTAGATCTTTGGAGGTAGATTGGTTGTGGTTGGTTGTTTTGGGTGTTTGTTCGCAATACCTATCAATTGGCTATTCCTAGTCATATAAGAAGTGCACCGTTTCAACATATTGCAAACAAACAAACAACCACAACCAATCTACCTCCAAAGATCCAAGTGCTTCTCTTTGTGAGTTCAGGTCCAGGTGGTAGTATGTGACCAGCAGGTTTGAACAAACACAGGTTTGATTATAGGCTTCTAACAACACACTCTACAACATACTATCAATATGCAACCGCCAACAACAACACTGCTAGGAACCTAAGGATAGCCTCTGAATAGTCTGATGACTATTAAAGAAAGATATATGAAGTCAGAATTGGTACAACCACATTAGGGCCAGCTGAGATATTGTGCTGCTGGATACTGATTAGGATATCGTGCCACTTGATTTTGTGTGGAAGTCCAACTGATTAGATTGCATTGAAGACATGATACTGAGTCAAACATCACTATTGTTCTCAGGCAGATCTGGCCATTACAAAGATGTGATCCTCACATCAAGGCTAACTGATATGCATGATGAGGATTGACACTACAGAATAGCGCCGCTATACTAGTCAGACATTGTCGCACCGCTAGATATTTACTATGAGTTCCACTGGACTTGTGAAGTGCAGCACTGATTCAGAAGTTGAATAGGACTTGACTGAAACAGACTTTATCAGTCAGAAAGATGGAAACCAAGACAACTAAGCATGACTTATGACATGCTACAGAAATACATGTGGACTAGCCCTGGTAGCAGGTCATAATACCCATGGTTGAGAATGCCTTCTATGCCATGCCATTCACTACTTGGGCTCCCACATTGAGAATGAATTTATATGCATGAACTGGGTGGTTGGGGAGAGAAGACACCAGCAGAGAACAAGAAAACATGCCGCTGGCAAAAGGAAGAGAAGCGGTGATGGCTGGCACCCCCACCGTGGCGGTGCAAATTATGTAACAAGCTTTTACCCTGATCGGACCCGCGGTTAATAACAGACTTCAATGTAATGAGGTACGAGTTCAGGACTATTGTATGACAGTCTATACTGGACAAAACCCCAGTGTGCGCAGATCCCAATGAATGCACATGGATGTACATGGATGCACATGGATGTGAATGGATGTGCATCAATGCCGGATCAATGTGCACAAGTGTGCATCCATTGTGCGCATTGATGTTGAGTGCCTCAAAGGCAGTCATCAGCCACCCTCACTCATGCGCATCCATGTAGTGCGGATGCACCCTTCATTCATACGCATCCATGAGCATCAATGCCATTAGGGGAAGTCAAAGATGCCGTTTCGGAAACCGATTCAACTTCTGATTCACGTCCGATTCGTAAGACAGAATCGATCAAGAATCAGAATCAGCTTTGACCACCCCCGATTCACTCTCGCTCTAGACTTTGATTCTTCAACGATTCAAATGCCTTGTTCAGTAATTAGATACATAGCCGGTAAAATATACATAATTTTATTGCCGCCCTCGTGAATCAAACCGAAAGTTTCTTGTCCTAGCACCGTACGACAAATCTCGGGCTCATGCCTCGGCTTTCTGCACGACAAGCGCGGGCGCGCGACGTCGTTGAAACATTCCTGGATCATCATACCACACAAATCAAACAGGCCTTACGTCGCAGGAACAAATTCTGTCTTCACTGCCTTCCGAATCGTCTTCGCGCTGTGCCTTGGCTTTCTCCGTGGGGTTTCTCTTTCGTGGAGGAGGCTTGGATGGAATGGCCGTGTTTTTGGCTTTGGACTTTTTTTTTGACCATGGTGACGCTACCGGATACGTGAAGAGATTATGAACAATACATAAAATATATATTTTATGTGATAAACCATGTGATGAGGGAAAATTCAAGTCGGGGGTCAGGATGGATGAGCGATTCAAAAAGCCGATTCTGAAAGTGTTCCTCCTCTGGAGGAGGAACACCGATTCAGACTGATTCGAAGCGAAACACCGATTCTTGATGGATTCATGATCAAGAATCGACGTCTGAATCAGTCCCAGAATCGGTCTTGAATCGAGCCGCTAAAATCGATCTTTGACTTCCCCTATTGATGCACATGCTCCCTGATTTTTGCCCAGTTTCAGACCCAAACTGAATTTGAACCAAACTAGCCCAAAATGGCTGGCCCCTGAATCAATGATTTGTACCTTTGTATGTCTCCCCGACCCACTCGTCACGCCCACCCCGCCCTTACCCCAGGACAGAGCATCATCCCCAGTGAGAATGGTGTCAAGCTGGATCGAGGCAGAAAGAGGCACATTGAACCATCAACGCACCAAGCAAAACCGATCAAACGTGTTTGAGTGGGATTGAGTGATATTGAGTGAGCACAAACTTCATCGAATATTATGTATTGTATATCATATGATCACCATATAATTTTCCCCACTACCCGTGTGGTACCTGTGTTTTCCCCACATCAAATTCTGCTGCACCGGCCGACCTGGAATTTGTTTGAATGTAGCACGTGTGTTAGGACCAGACTTGGTTGATGTCGTCTCTTCTGTCTCTCCCATGTCCCTCACCCACCCACTTCAAGCCAGTCTCTCCAGGCCACAAGAGGCATTTCACAGAATGTTGAAGATACTTTCCCAAGGTCCTGTCAAGCTAACGACTTCGGTATCTGGGCAATTTCCTCCAAGCTCTTCTTCACTCGCAAGGCCTGCAAACTTGGCTTCACACTCAAGCTCAAGTCAGTCAAAATCCAAAACCTTTCAAGATGTGTCTGCATGCAAGCTCACTCTGGGAACTTCAATGAAAGTCTTTTGCCGCCTCAAGAAGTCTCAAGCTAGATCTGATTCTCAGGAACATCAAGTGTCGCAAGTGACAGTTATGGGGACCGTGCACAGATGGCGCTGAGCGCGGGGTGGGAGTGGGTGCTGGTGCACTGGTGCGATAGGTATTGGGAGTTTCTATGTTCCTACATACCTTTGTTTAATATATGGATCTTTTTCTCCCTCACAACAACCGGAATATGAGCAGGATAAATTCTCCGAAGCTATATTACTAATCACGTACATATGCACTTGACGGGCCTCAATATTCCTCGACGGCGCTCAATATCCCATCAAATAGAATTGAGGGAGATCGATGTATGCTCGAAATTATCGAGTGAGATCGAGCAGCTCGATCCGGCTATTTCTCCCTCAATCCGGCTCGATGTCATTCTCACTGGGCATCATCCCTCTTACACAGCGAGCATACCACACTGGCTTCTCATCTTCCTCCTTGTCTGAGAGCACTCTCGACCCAGCCCTCCTCAACCTTGTCCTCAACCAACAACCTGGACTCGCTGCTTTCGGTTCACGTTTGGGCTTCTCTAGATTCTCAGTCTTTCCTTTGCTCTACGGTTTCAAAACTCCACCAATTTGTATTGCCACAATTGGCAGAATTTTAAAGATTCTGCTCTCAATGCATTTGTACCGCCTCCAGCACTATACTATGTCCTGCATCATATTTAGTTCGAAATTATTAGGACTGAAAGGGGGAACTGACAACGACGAATTGGGACGATATCAAAACAGATGACGGCACGCAAGCAGTCCTGATGCTAGATTCCTGTGACTGGTCCATGATCAAACCTGCCGGGAACCAGCATCAATGCGGTATTCATGCGGCATGGACCTAACGGTAATGGGCACAGAATCCGCACGCGTGCAGCATGCATGCGCATCCGTGTGCACTTGGGTTTTGTCCAGTAACAACCGTCATACTATTGAAGTGTCTGGCTGCGAGAGACTAAGTATAGCGCTGTGGGGCTGGAGAGTGGGTGGGGTGTTCCTGGGCATAATGCGCCTCCTGCGCCGCCGAATTCCGACTCGACGGCGCACGAGGGGTCTATGCTGGACACGGAGCTCGCGGAGGAGATCGCGCATGGCTACCTGCTATCTACTTGTGAGACTCGTGTATTCTACGAAGGAATTTATTCGTTTCCTCGGGGCAGTCGAGCAGGGATTCCAAAAAGAGATCCAGGAAATCTCGTTGACAGAATGAATGCATGTGCCGCAGCAGTACAGTGCATGATGCATCGGCGGGAGTTGGAAGTTGCTCCAATCCGTTCGAGATATATCACGGGCTGGTGGGGACTGCTTCTCGAGAGGATGAAAACGCTCATCCCGTTGCGTGAGGCTATGATTCAGAATCATCGTGGGCTGGGCTCGTTGCGCATGGGATTTATAAGTTGGACTAATACGGACCGAGGAAGGAGATGGCCGGCGCCGCATAGATACTGGATACAGCTTTGAACACACGAAATTCGTCGGGCACGCATGGTAGACAGAGATAAAACGGTAAATCCATAGCCTAGACTATGACAGCCATCTTTGGACAAAAGTCCTGTTGACATGCGTGACGACGTGTGGTAACGCGTTGGGCATGTTTCCACGCGTTGAAGTAACGTTGAGGGGCGTGGAGATGCATTGTCAACGCATTTGACATTCGTTGGCCACTGCGTGACCAGTTGTGGTATGCTGGTACCGGACAGAAAACCAGCCATCACTTTCCACGCGTGGCCACGACAGCCGACGCATTTGAATTTCTTCTCGTCCAACGTCCCAATTTGGGGATTCGTTTATTGGTCCCAATTCATCCCCTATCGGTAACTACATAGTTTATCATCTGTGATGAATGTGTCGTCAGTGTCAGTGTTTATGGAGGAGCGAGAGCTACAAACCCCTACCTGAGCTCATTTGCACTCATGCTTGAAACCCAGGGTGGTCTGGACGGTCAACCAACAGGACAATTGCGAGGTCTGCACTGAGGGGAGAGTGGGTGGGACGCTGAGATCTCGATCGGCGAGGCGGGGCTTCGCTCATCAGGAGAGCAGAAGACAGGGGAGCACCAATTGGGGCCAAGAAATTGGGACCAAAAAAGATCCCTGATATTTTCCCCACAAAAGCTCCTGAGTGGAAACGAGTTACAACGCGTGTCGACGCGTTGGCACAAATAAAATCTCAACGGGTTGTCACGAGTGGACGCGCATTGAAAACGCGTGCAAATAATAGCCACCCACCGTACTCTGTAAATTCAAAAATTCCAATGCATTGGTCCATCCGTTGAAAACGAAGTTGTAACGCGTCGAAACGACGTTCAATGCGTGACCACGACATTCAATGCGTGGCAACTCGTTCCCACACCGCGTGCCCACTCACTTGAACTGAACTTTTGTCCAGTCAAGCCTGGTATACTAGACAGCGCCCAGTTCCAGCGGTCCGGATGAAGCTCAACCATCGGACACCATTCGACCGATATGTGGGAATCGATGCGCTCAGTCCCTATTTAATTTCCTATATGTAGATCAATGGATCGCTGCGCAGAGCGCGAGATGGAGGTTGTTCTGATTCGAGTTCTGACAATGCTACCGGTTGGAGTCCAGGAACACTCCGCCATATTTTAAATTCCAACCCATCGCGCCCACTGCGTCCCGCATCGGTGCTTAAACCGTTCAGAATTAGAAGGTTCTGGTTGATTGACTGCCTAGATTAGCTACTGGATATAGAAAGCGTATCTTCAGCAGCGTTAACTCTCGACTGAAAAACTGGCACGCGGGGCCGTCTCGCTAGCTTCGACACGGCCGACACATTTTCTCGACGGTTTGGACGCCAGGTAGCTGAGATGCGGTGTTCATTCTCGTCCGATCCGTCTACGCATTATCTGCCTTTGCCGCTCTCGAACTCAGAAAGTCGTCTGCGAAATTCGTTCCAAAACCCGAATACTATATCCACGCTCATCGCAGGCATAGGAAGCGGACGTAGTGCACGGCACACCATTGCACTCGAAATTTTGAGACGTAGAAGAGTTGGACAGTTCAACGGGGTTCGACTCCCCGCTGTGGAGGGGTCGTATGGCCGGCGTGTGGAAGTTCGACCACACGCTGCTTTCGACTCTAGCCCATTCCCATTTTTATTTCTAGTTACATAATTATTTGTACTGTAAATACGCGCGGAAGGGGCCAGCAAATCATCATCCTACGTCTTACCCTCATCCGTGCGAGGCAGTGTGGGCTAGCGCCCAATTCCCGTGTTATTACGTCTCCATCCGTCGACTACCAAATCACGCAGTACGCACTTCGGCGTGCTAATCCTCTCGCAACGTCACTTTTACGCTTTCGCACTCTCACGGCCATTTTTACGACCTATCGATACCCTCTCATCTGACGACTTTCTCGACCTACCCATACATCGATCTTCCGGCTCATAATCCTATTCACCTACTCTAAAATCGACCGGCCACCGACCCTTATCAAGATTCCACCTCCCGGGCAGCCTGCTATTCTTCACCGCGTCCGCGTTCTTTCGTAGGCTCGAGGGTTTTTGCTTTTCTTCTTTAGCATCCACGCCCAACGCGGTGTATTGGAGATCGCCGGGTGTACACGGGGTGAGCAAGCAATTGGCCGGGACGACGCGCATCGTCAATGAGGTTAAAAATTGTGCAAAGCGAGGAGAACGAGTGCCGATGAGCGAGTGTAAAGAACACGGATCCCGCGCCGGTTAGAGAAGAAGGAATTAAAAAGCCGTTTTCCCATCCCTGCAAACAAACGACCCTTTTAACGACGCTTTATTACGTCCCAGCGTTCAGCTTACCGAGAATGTCCATGGCCGACATCAGTGTTCTTCGTGACCGATACTGCGATTCCCGACTCGAGATGATGCTCGGGACTGGTCGAAAATGAGGGCATCGAAATGTTGGAAATGTCAATTGCCGCGCCCGTTGTGCCAATTGACTTGGCGTGTTCCCGGGTGTTAAGCCTGGAACGATAAGTCAGTTGCGGGGGGAGCAGTCAGGGATGGGAGCGCACATTGCGAGCATGCTGTTCATGTACACTATATATTCAACCCATCAGGATGCTTTTGCTTTTAAACAAACCAACCAGATAGCGCGTACATTTCCCGCTGATCAGGACGATGAGCATGAAGTAGAATGTTCCTGGTTTAGTCAAGAACTAGAAGCTGATGTCAGTCTTTCTGAATGGCCGGGAGAAGGAAATAATGATGCACCAAGACCATATTTAGGAGCGCGGTGACCATGGTCAGGACGCCGCGGTTGACGGCATTCATGATCAGGAAATTGATCAGCTTGTTCGTTCTAGAAACAGATGTCACTTGTGGTGATCTGTGCTGGAAGAAAGACACTAACGATTGGATACCGGACCTGGCATCATTCAGGGTCCAGGACAATCCACCGGTAATCAAGACATCAGCAGCCAGGGCGAATGCGGCTTGGATATTTGTGGATGCCTGATCGGTTCTTTAGTTAATGAACCGCAAAGATGTTGAGAACCGACCGATGTCTTTTCGAGCTCGGTCCAATATTTGAGGTGGGAACTTTAGGTTTTTTAGTACTCCGGATCCATTGAGCATACGGAAATAACTGACGAAATAATGGCCTGTGCTGGATGGGTCTTGATTAACTACAACGTGAATTAAAAGCTCAACAACTCGCACCTATCGCCCCACCTAGCAGAGAACGAGTTAGACCTCGTTTTACTCGATACTCAAAGGCAGCACACACCCAAAGCAACCGTGGACAGCAACACTATGATCGCAGGGAGAATCTTGCTTCGTTTGTGCACTGCGAACTCGTGAATAAGACTGTCAATAAGCAAGCAGAAGCAACATACGAACGTAGATACAATGCGCGAAGTACCTGCGATGGTTCAGACATTATGTTCCCCGGATACATTTAACTCACGTCTGGGACACAAATATTGAGAAATACTGGTCCGAGGTAAGTAGTGGTCACATCCGATGCTAGCATTCTCACCAGGGCAGTTAGCTGAGCTAGCGATTGCCTACAATGTCGTGAATATGGGGGAGGTCCGATGTATTGGAAATATTCCTCACCAGGGAATAAAAAGTAGCTTATCAAAGGCTCCAAAATCGTCGATGAGGAAGTTGTAAACCAGGACAAAGAAGGTAGCCGTTTGAAAGGTCTCCAGAATGCTGCACAATAGTCTGAGATAAATCCGAATAACGAATGCAGATACAAACGTGATAAGGATGACCTGCAATTGGGAAACGTCAGGGGTGATCGTTTGACAAGGGTCCATGGCATACCGTTCCCTTAATCCCCCAACCGTCTTTGTGGTACCACAGGAAGTATCTGTTGCAGTTTAAATTTTTTCCGAACTCGATAGGAGAGACTTACAGATACACTTGAAGGAGTCCCATTCCATACAATCTGGGAGGGAAACGTTAGTTGAGAGTTCAATACGCGCCCTCAAGACGTACATGGACTCCAGGAAGAGGGCCACCAACCAAACACCGAAGGTGGACGCGAGGGGGCTGGTCATGGCTGCTACAAGAAGTCTCATAGAGACGGAGTGATTGAATGGCTTTATACCTTGCTCCACAGAAATCGGACAGGGCATGGAATTGTATTGCGCGGGTTCTGTCTTGCAGATGGCAGCGGCGGAAGAATGGCGTTCGGCAGCAAAGTCATTTCTCAATGGAGAAAGCGTGGACGCAGACATCTGGAAAAGCCGGACATTCTATGTAGGCCTATATAGGCCGCATAGAACGATAGGCCGCATATCAAGTCGGGGTTTATGTAGACAATATAGAACCGGCTAAAAAGCGCATAGAATCGCATAGGTCGGTTAAACTCGCTACGCGAGCCATCACGCAATCGAACGGCCCATTGATGCCAGATCTCGTACCACTTTACATTGCAGTATTAATCGGCAATTGATATCCATTCAAGTTGATAAGTTACATAAAACACAAAGCCGCCCAAAAGCCGCCCGAGACACAAATCTGTGCCTACAGCCAGTACACAGGAGGACAGCAAAAACACAAGAAGACGAAGAGAGATTCTGGAATGACGTTATAGGCTAAAATCGGAGGCGGCATGCCCAGAATCAATTCCATAGCTTAGTTCCCGATTGGTTTCCAACTTTCGGGCCATCCATGTTAGGCTTCTTGCATTGGCTTGACTGCCGACCGACGTCATCTCACTGCTGCAAATTCAGCACTGTCCGATGGCACCGGAGCCACGGCGCTGCTCCTGGGTGCTTGTAACACCAATTATCAGTAGGCTCTGATCTTTCTCGTCTTCTGGAACCCGATGTTCTTGTGCCCATAGACGTTTCGCATCATCGTTTGGGCATTTACGTGCAGTGATGGTATCCGGGATAAGCAGCTCCGAACACCATTCAATTCTGATGTGTACATGATCAGGTATGGCCGTCGTTGGATGCTCAATTTAGAATCGGCGTAAGTATCAGTGGCGGCATCAGAAATGCCGTTCGAGGGAAAGACGAGATCAAAGCGGAATCCATGGATTCACCGTTGATCCACGGCAACTTCTGAATACAAACTCCCATATGGTTCACTACAGACAAGACTTGCCATCGCTTCGCCCCGGCCACCGGCGTATGTTTCTAATATGGCATTGGCTTGTTCATGACTTGTTCAATGTACAAAGATACAAATTCAGGGCCGATATAGTAAAGTTTTAGTGTACAGTAAGATAACTGCGACAAGGGTATCCCGGCAATTAAAAAACTGCACTAGGGCCGATGTTTTTTTTCGCAGCTCGATGAGTGGACTAACTAACTAACGTAATACCCCATATAGTAAATTGTCACGTGTTTTAGTTGCCGGCGGACAGCGGGGGCGTCATTTAATGTTTGGAAGACATTGATCGCTTTCTTGCAACTTTGCGGGGCAGTTTTGATTGGTATCTCCTTGTAATGACTACTCCTAAACCAGAATCGTTTTTTTCACCTACTTTCGAGTACGCTTTGCAGTAGGGCATGAAACCGTCCCCGTCAATTGACGGGTATACGGGACGGGCGGGACGGGACGGGACCCGTCCCGTCGTGGGTGTTGAGCTCCAGCTTGACGGTACGGGTCCGGGACGGTTTGATGCGCAGTACGGCCGTCAGCATACGGCCGTAGACGGCCGTAGACGGGTTGTATACGGGTAGCCAGACATCACGGCGGTTGCCAACCACCATGTTGCCATCTGAGCGTCCCAGTCGAAATTGCGTCACCTCCGCTGCGCGCCCGATGATCGGATGCTCCACTACAGCTGCAGCATGAACTGACGCTTCGCTTGATGTCGCGCACTTGCCCGGGAAGGTACACATTTTTTTCTGGGCAATGATATCCAAATGGTATCATCTTTTTGGCTGAGTATAAAAGCACAGCAAACTCATTCAAAACATAATCATTACCAAGCCCAATGCATCTTGAATATGCGGCCGTCTATTTTATTTTGGCTGCTGACTTCCTCGCGGTCCTCTATGGTATTCGTTTTGCACTGTGACGTGGGCACCACTGACTTTTTGCAGGATGGTCCCTCTTCCAGTCGAGGTCAATTTGTCCCTACGCAGTGACCTTGAGGCCCAAGGGTGTAGTCTCAAGTCACATTTCCTCGCCAACTTCAACACGCCGAAGGATTCGACAGCGGCGGCACCTTTGGTTCCCACCCTGATGTTTGTCAAAACCCGTTTTCACATGTTGCGGGCCGCTCCAATCAAAATTCTGGTAAATTGATCTGGACTAAGTACATACAATTGTATGAAATCGATGTAGTAGCAGTACATGTTGAATGTAACCTGAATCTTTGTGCAGAGCCGGGCGTTGACGGCCGTAAACGGGTATTACGGGACGGGTCCCGTACCGTCTCGCCCTCGGCTTCTGCACTAGACGGTACGGTTACGGACGCCGATCTTGATGAAACGGCCGTAACTGTGACGGCCGTCCCCCGTATACGGGACGGTTTCAAGCCCTACTTTGCAGGGTGCAACGAACTTGCGGACGAACTTGAAGCCTGGCAGAATTGACAGGTGAAAGTGGCGGGAGCGACCACGTGTTCGAGGTATAGAGTGTAGAGGCCGTAAACTCTCGGAACTCAACGAAGGTATGCTCAGAAGTGATTTCCACCCCTAAGAAGGTGGGGTCAAAATTTTTTTTTGGCGGCCTGATGGCCAGACTAACTAACCGGCCCTTAGTCGCCGGTTTAGACACCGGCATACCCTTGAACTGCGACGTCTCTGCGGGTAGACCGAAAAATGGAACTGATCTCGCCAGAAGTATACGCTGTGTGCCAAATCGAAGTCAAACGAAGGTGAGGACACTGCGGGCAAGTGCCATGGCCGTGGGTTCACGGCATATGATTGATACTTGCCATGGCGCTGTACAGGCGTTGCACGTAGATCGGTTGTCTTCGGCCGATGTCTTCGGCCGATGTCACTTTCGAAGTTCGTGGGAAATCAGTGGAAATGATTGGTTTGGAGTCTCTGAAGAGTGCGGAGAGTGCGCGCGAGGTGTACGGCGGATATGCATTGGGGTTTGTCAGCGACACACACTAGTATTAGTGTGATTTTCTTTGGTTGCGGTTTCGAATTCCTTCCGCAGTATGTTCACGCAGATCACATTTTTTGTTGAATTCTGAAATGAAGAAGTACCATGTGGTGTTTGTTTTGAAGGTGAAGAAAGACCGATGATTTGTACATGTCTACGCACCTATTCTGACTTCACATCAGCAGTTCATGTGTGGCCCATATTCCAGAAGCAAGGAGGGAAAGTGGAATAAAACTGCATTCACCCTCTTTGAATCCCTGCACAAGTCCAGCTCTCACAAAGCTAACTGTGTATCCTCCATCCAAAACACCTGTCCAGAATACATACACCCTCGGCTTCCCGTCTGCTATCCAATTTGCTGGCACCGAGTGTGCATCGCTGCACCGGCATCACAAACCTTGTCTTCCTTGAAAATACACTGGTACTGCTCAGACTTCTTTCTCCAACTATTTTCTGCATCAAGGTATGGCAGCTCAACAAGACAGCGGAAGACATAATTTATTGTTTCAGTTTGGATCTTTCAATGTTTGGCTTAACCTTGTGGGCCAATCACCGGTCCGGCCATTCCCGATGCACAAAGAGAAATTGATTGATTGTGCAATGCCATGGCAAATGCGAGGCAAACACCATGGCAAGTGTCAGTCCCACGTCAGTCAAATGCCATTAACCCGCAGCCATGGCACTTTCCCGCAGTGGGAGTAAGATGGAATTGGTGACTTCAGGTGAATTGTCACTGTAGTGTACTCAGCCATTGTTGCAGATGGTATAGAGCTCAGCTATGCAAATCAAATGCAAATCCCATTCTAAAGCAGGTGGCTGAGGAGCTGTGGGACGGCCAAGAAAAGCCACTGATGAATCAATAATTGCTGTGAGTGGTAGATACAATACACGGAGAAGTTTACGCACTGCGGAAAGGCGGCTCTGGTGTCATATGCGGAACTAAAATTTTGTATTCAAAAATATTCAAAAAGTCCCTGGGCGGGTAGTAATAGCCTTTTGACAATATCTCAACCCATCTGCAACGGCTCACTGGTTAATGCGTTGCTTTTGATTCCTCCGTTTTTAGCATGCATGGGTTCAATCCCGGTGCTCACCTCTCTTTTTTTTTTTTTGCGAAAGTATATTTCCCTTACTAATCTCTCACCATTCCAGGTGATCCACAGGTTTTTTTGTGGCCTGCGGCGCCACCTAGAGTGTGTTTTCTTAGATACCCCCTCCCTCCTCACTGTTCCGGAGCTAAATTTGGTGTCTCCATGGATTTATTTTGTCAGGCATCCTGGGCTATGGTTTTATACCATTTGCATGATGATATGCTTTCCTGTCGCGTATTCAACTACTCCTCATCATCAAAAGTAAATATCAATCATCTCACTACTTTGTAACCCATGGGTAAATCCATAATCCCTCTCATCCACACATGCCCTGGGATACTGTCTACAACCTAGCAAAGGCTCCCCCCAAGAATCACCTCATTGGGCTGTGCAGAGCCATCACAACATCGGCTGAACAGCTTGAGATCAAGACAAGCTTGACTGAACTGGCCAAAAACACCAGAAATGAAATACAAGAAGCCATTCCAAGGTCAAATCAATGTTTTGGCATGCACTCTGCCATCCCCTCTGGCCCTGATAAGGTTTATCTTGCCTGTTACACACCAGAATAACCAGTCTGAGCGCTGGGGATGGAAAGAGTACCGCACATGAGAAACACAATAATACGGTCAGTTCTGGGTGGGCAGGGCACCAATTATGCATCACAAAATAGTGGCATATGTCTCAAATAAGGTGTCCCAACACCTCTGATCCCAATGCGGCACTCACCTTACCAAAACGAGGTCATTCAGTCATGAGCAGAATGTGGCCTGTACCGATCCCCAAAGCCATGGCCTTTCTGCCACATATTCAGCAAAATTCAACATCTAAAGCTTGTCTGGTATGTTTTCGGGATGTATAGGCACATCTTAGGATGCCTGGTTTGAAAGGGGATAATGTTTTGAACATTGAATTTTAGCATTTGGCACAAAAACACATGCCTGGAAGTCAATCAATTTATTGCCCAAATGCCGGCTATTTTTGAGGCAGTAATTGCCATAGAGGGCGGCCATACATCCTAATGATCGAGTTCATGTACCTCAGTTCAAAAAAATACTACATATTTTGGCTTGTAGCAGCTGATTGATATTTACTTTTGATGATGAGGAGTATTTCTACCAGAGAATGACCAACAAGTCTCATTGGAACCAATGAGAAGTACACAGATATTTTATATTGGACTCCATATTGTACACATTGTTCAGCTCTCAGCAGCACATATCTTTTTACCTGTGGAGTAATTTGGATGTCTCCGAGCTTTCGTATAATGCTACCTTATTTTTATTGTGATTATCCGGGCCATCTTCATTGCTGAGAGTGAATTTCTTTTGCTACATTTTATATAGTCATGACAACAATTTTAACAAAATTTCCGAGCCTGTGGCGCAACAGAGCCCCATGAATCTCGCATGGATCTCTCCTCAATATATGAAGTGCAAGGGATGCATAGGAAGGCAAAAATCAACTTTAATAGGGCCTGGGAAACACTCAGGCCGGATTGGGCCTGGATCAGTTCCATATATGACACCAGAGCCGGAAAGGCCACCTATCTGTCCAGTTTCCAAATCCGAATGTGCAGCATGGGCAGTCCATTAGCTCGGAGGCATGGGAACAAAGTGAACGTAGATGCACTGCTTCTGTTTTACGCTGAACTTGTGGAGCTTGAATCCTCGTAATGTCCTACTGGGTTTAACAACTTATCCCAGTGAATGACCAGGTTGTTGGAGCAATAAATCGTAAGAGCATGGCACAGTGAAAGAAAAACACAACTATGCGTTGAAAAGTAGGCATTTTGAAAGGTCTAGTTGAAATCTAGTGTAATGGTGGTGCACAGTAAGAAAGATTGCTACAGTTTCAAGGTACGGCTGGATTTGTGCCGGAAATTTGAATTTGACACTCACTCGAAGCCCTGCGAAGCTGAGAGTAAAATTGGGCGCCGATGAAGGTGGCGATACATTGTGTTGAGGCTTGGCACCCTCTGAAGCTAAGGCACCGGTGGCGAGAAGTCAATATATCGTGTTGAGGCTCATGGGGATGCGATACGTCATGTCAAGTGTCGGCGGCAGAGGCCATGGCGTGTCAAGAAGGCATCAGTTTTGTTGAACGTACATGAAACCAGGAAGGAAGGAACTCACCAAACCACGTGTTATGTCGCTCATGGGATTGTGAAAAATAGGAACGGAATTTCGGGTGCAGCCGGACACATAAGGAGCCACGAGACCGGCGTGGCATCATCAGCAATAGCCCATATGCAATAGAGCCTGGGGAAACGTACCTGCACGAGAACACCAAAAATCGAATTAAAAGTCTGAGTGCGGCGCATAGTGCTGCAGGGCTCGGTACGTGTCAGGGACGTGTCAAAGTTCATGGGGCTGAAGGAAAGATGCTTAACATTGATGTAATGGAATACAACACGCGTAAATAACACACCTTCAGTGTGAACCCACTCGGGATGATGAAGATGGGCTCACAGGAGCGCTTGGAGTTAGTGACATGCTGGCCAACAAAAAGATGGAAAATATAAGTATAAAGCATCATGGGCAAAGGTAGTGGGTTAAAAATACCAGAACACACGAGGTGGTCCAAGGGCACTATAAAGATCCAACAAAAGTTTCGGGGCGGCGCATCGCACCGCCGATGCACAGGGAGCGCAACCTGATCAATGGAAAGACACAGCAGTTGAATTTGACACCAGGGCAAAGACCGACACATATGAGAACTATATGTGTTAAACACATATGGTTCACATATGCGTGGATCATGGAACAAGGGTGTCATTCACCTTTATTGCACCTTTGTTTTCGAGGGTGACACAAAGGCAAAAACAAAGGTGTAACAAAGGTGATTGACACCTTTGTTTCACAATCTGCGCATATGTGAACCATATGCGTTTAACACCTATGGTTTTCATATGCATCGGTTTTTGCTCCCAGTGTGAGTTTGAAGATTGTCAATCACACTGCCGACACACCCGAAACGTGATTGGTAGAGAGCCTTGATAAAAAACATGAGTATGGAGGTTGAGGAGCGAAATCAATGGTTTAAAACATACCCGGATGCGCAGGCACAATGACTTGAACTTCAGCAATCTCGCGAGTCTTGCTTTGGTGCCGCACGAGCAGTCTCTGACTTCAAACTCAGTCGAGGAGTCCATTGAGGTGTTTCTTGTTGTTGTGTGCAAGGGTTGCAGTTGAGCTTTGGAGGTACGACTCTGTCATTGTTCTTGATGCTTGCCAGGGTCTTGCGGGGCGCTTAATCGGATAGCCAGTAGGAATACTGTTGAAATTGAAGGGGAGGAACACTGAGGAATGGTGTGATGATCAGAGAAAGAGGTACAGCAGCCTCAGGCGGAATTGTAATTGATTCGCATTGGCATTGGTCTTGATGGTCAGACTCGCTGGTTGCAGAGGTTTTGCTCGGACGGCCGTGGAACACTGCATTGGTGGGAAGAAGGCCGTGAGACGGTAACAAAGAGGCACGGCAAACATTAGGCAGGGCTCGCTTTTTTGAGGATGTATCCAGAGAGTTGGTTGCCAGGCAGCCAGAGGAAGAGTGTAACGGACACATTCTTCTTTTTGAACCCCCTATCCCTTTTTATTCATATCCATGTACTGAACCATTCCAGTATATTTACACAGTGCTATAAGCGCTCTCACACTCGTTCTACACTCTAGTTCACTTCGCTAACTGCAAACACTCACACTCTTTCACCTCCGTTCCATCTTAACATCTTAATCATCTCTACAATCACCTATATAGTTACAAACCCTGGTTCAATACATAAGCCTGTAGCGTAGATCAGATTGGTCAGTTAATTGATAACTTATGCCAGTTACCCTCGTTTGACCACCTCAGTACTCATGTGCCAGACTAGCTTCCAGCTCTCTGTCACACTCGTCACCATTGTCCGAGAAGCTCCGACCCAGATACACTTCAACATCAAAAAAGGCATGTGTGCCGTACTTTGCGCTCCCTGTCTATAGCTTCTATCCACTGATCATCTACTTATATAGCTTGTGGCTAGCTTCAAGGTCAAAAAGGAGCCTGCCCCCTCTACATGTGAGCACCAGAACATCTTCGAGCTCACCACCCATCTCGTCCACGGCACTAATGTGCTGTCACTCTCGAGCTTTATGTGTGTGTTGTGCTGATGGTGTGTTTCTTTTTGCATCTCTTTCCTCACATTACATTAACCCCTGCCCGTCTTAGCGGCAAGTTTACATCGAGGACTCGGGGCCAAGATTCTGGGATTCCCTTGACGCCGACCTCTGCAAGATCCGCAACCATTCCGGTGGAAATCCTCACAAGCTGAACAAGTATGTCAACTAATGGTTGCTCTATTCTCACTGCTGAGTTTGGCTCAGGGCATTTGAAAATTTTCTCTCGACTGACCGTGCCACCCACGGCGTCAATGGCTACAGCATCCCAGTGACATTGTTGATGAAGTCCAGTGTGAAGTGGATGACACCATCAGTGCCGCTGCCGCCGACAGAGCGGCTACCATCCCCACCACTGGTGACATGGGGGACGTTGACGAGGACTAGCACTAGTAGTAGTGCTAAATGATTTTTTTTTACTGTCAAGATATTAAATTTTTGGTGCTGTTAATTATTTGAGTGACTACATGAGCTGTCCAATAATCCCCATGTTGGCATCCAGCGTGCCTCCAGCCTGACTCAGCAGCTGGTCTTCAGGAAAGCTGGGTCCATCATGGATCCATTTTGTGCATGACCGGTCCAGCTGATGGCTACATGACAGACTGTTGGTGGTGTAGTGAGCTGGTATGTACATCTCCGCAGATCTCGGAACTCCTTATCGGGTAGATGTTGCAGTGCCCATCAGAGACGAGGACCCTCGGACACCGTTTGACTGTATCTTCCATCGGATTCTCAGCGCGCTGACACCGTTGAGACAACCACCACGCCCCTTCATCCCAACAGTTGCAGTAGCTGTGATTAAATTTTGCCACGAAATTGTAAATCATGAAAATTAATTTTCTATACAAATTGCTATGAACTTCTCAGCTACCCAAACGGGGTCCCAAGATTAATCTTAGACTTGGAAGATTAAATCTGATGAAACTGAATCATAAAAAAGTGGCTACAACCAGATCTGAACAAGGGACCATATAATAATAGGTACACCAAAGGGCAGGCTATAACCACTACACCAAGCAAGACATACTAAAGGATCATTGCATCTTGTACATATCAAGCACCTTGGAAGGGAAAAAAGGGAAATATCTTTTAAGTCCGTTTCATGTTGTGCATGTTGTAGTGGCAATACCTTGTGCTTTTCCGCAACCATTATCATAATGTTCCTTGTTCAAATCCGGTTGTGGGTACTTTTTATTATTCAGTTTCATCAGATTTAATCTTATAAGTCTAAGATTAATCTTGGGACCCCGTTTGGTTAGCTGAGAAGTTCATAGCAATTTGTGTAGAAAATTAATAGTCATGATGTATAATTTTGTGGCAGAATTTTATCACATCTACTGATATCACTGTTCGTCCACTGGCGGCGCCTCCTGCAGCAGTCCAACGATGGGCTGCACGCGACACTCAAACCCGACACCGCCGTGCTTGCTGCCAGCGTCCTCAACAATCTTGTGGACATCTGACGATGATATGTGTTAGACGGTGGGTTTGCATCGAAGCGGTACACGTACTTGCACCTCCTCGAGCTGTATGGCTACTGGTACGACTTGTGGAGCTGCTCAGGAAGCATGTTTGCGGACACCACATGCGCGCCTGGGCACGGCACCCATGGGGAGAGGCAGAGGGAGCATACAATGGTGAGCACAGATGCACTGCACAGGACATCGTCATCCCCGAATCCTACCCTTTCCAGCCCGTCAAAATGAAGCTCATAACAAAGGTCTACCACCCGAACGTCTCCTCCGCCTCGGGTGCAATCTGCCTCGACATCCTCAAGGATGCGTGGTTGCCCGCGCTCACGCTCAAGACCATGCTCATCTCCCTGCAGAGCCTCCTCTGCAGCCCCGAGCCGAATGACCCGCAGGAGGTCGCAAAGCACTACATGACGAGCAAGCGCAGCTTTGAGGAGATGGCGGTGTATTGGACAAAGACGTATGTGATGCCAAAGGACACCGCGCAGGTACCGAGTGGGGTGGCGGCGGCAGGTGGGCAGGACGAGGTGGTAATTGCGGGACTGGAGAAGGCGCATGTGGATCAATTCGAGGCGCTCGGGTTCCCGCGCGCGAAGGTGGTGAGTATTTGTTATGTCTTCTTTCTTCCTTCCTGGCATCCTTCTTGCTATATCTTTTATTCTTTTCCCTCTTGTCTTGCCTTACTTTTGTTTCCCATCACTTCCCATTCTCTGCCTTCCTTACGCCTCTCTCATGTTCTCTTTGTCATATTGATGTCCTACTTCTGCCTTAGTTCTCGTTCCTTCTCCCTTTTCACTTCCCACTTCAGCTAGCCCCATCCTCAAGCTACTTGTCTTTTCTTTTCCTTCTTCTCTCTGCTCCTCCCTCCTCCCGTTCTCTCTCTTCGTCCCTCCCTTTCTTTTCGGGGCTTTCGCTCATCCCGTCCTCCTTATCAATCTCGCGGCTCAACCGCTAACACCAACCTTACCCCCCCCCCCCAGATTGACGTCCTCCGCCGCCTCAACTATCGCGGTGTAAATGTTGCGCAGATAAACAACGACCAGATGGAGGAGCTGTTGAAGTAGCTGTTGTGAGTTTTTTTCTGAGCCCCTAGTGGCACCGCAGGATTGGCAAGCGGGGCGTGTATGTAGGTGCAAGGGTGTAGGGTAAGGTAGGGTAGGAGGGGAGGGCGGTGGAAGGGAGCAGGGACGAATGAATTTTTGTTGTTGTATTGTGGTCCTCGTTCATGGAATCAATCGGACATGCATGTGTCGTCTTGAGCGGGTGCCACGACTGGTGGATCGTGCACGTACTCACTCACTACTCACTGTGTAAGTGAATTGGAGCGAGGATGTGCATGCTCGAGATAAGATCCTGAGGTTGCGTTCGGAGAAAATGGTGTCCGTGTTGTATGCAGGTACCAAGGACAAAGGAGGGTAAGGAGAGGCAGGAGGCAGGAGGTGGAGGGTGCTCGTCGGGTTCACGTAATGGACTATGTACCACGAGCGATATAAGCCAATATACCGCATTCGACTCGCAGTCCTGCCATCCCTTGGACAATTTTTTTTCTTCTTCTTCTTCTTCTTCTTCTTCTTCTTTGGGTCCAGCAAGCGCGGCACTCCAGACTCTTGAATCAGAGTCCAGAGTTCAGAGTTCAGAGTTCGACACCTACCCTCGACGTTTCATCCCTGTCAGTCAGGAGGAGAGACTGGGTCGCTTTCCAGGGCTTTCAACTATACAGTATATTGGGGGATAGACGGGATAGGAAAAGGCAGGAGGCGCTGGGTGCACATCGGGTTCAGTTGCGGTTTGATGGGATAAAGCAATATAACCCGATATTCCCCATTCGACTCGGGGTCCTGTCATTATTTGGAAAGGTGCTTTTTTTGCCTTGTCTTTCTACATAGATTCTTTCAGACAGTCGAGGACATCAGCGAGTCGGATGCTGCTGTTCGGTGACTGTAACTGATTTTCATAAAGACAACTTCGACTTCAATTACTAAGTAATGCTATTTCAACTTCAGCGTAAGTTCGGCTTCAGTCGTCTCGGGAGGAGTACTGGTGTGGACCGATTGCGGATTGTGGATTGCTGGATCCTCTTGGGCATACTTATACAGGTACGAAGGAGGGCGAGGAAAATGCAGGAGGCACTGGGTGCACATTGGGTTCAGTTACCAAAATCATACAACGAAGCGAATGAATCCCGAGAGTCCCCGTTCGACTCGGCGTCCTGCCATGCTTTGCGTCGATGTCGTCTTTTTGGCCTTTCCTTCCTATATTCTTTCAGAACATGTGAGGCTATCGAGGGATTGAATATAATGTTGTTCAGCAACTGATTCCACAGCCGCTACTAGCTAGACCAATATGGAATTACTGTAGAATTTCATTCAATTCGGCAGTCACGCACCACGCACCCCTGTGCCGCGATGAATTTTGGTCTCTGTCACGGGTCACGGCGTCCAGTGCCGAATGTAAAATGCGGGACGCTGGGGCCAAATCTCCCTTGGAGGTGCAAAAAAGGCAGAATTTTTGTAATTTTTTGTCTTGAATGACGAATTTTTGGAGGTGTCACGCCAAAATTCGTTGGTTGCCGAAGTGCCGAATCGGTATTTTGGGTCACGGGTCACAACCCGTGCCGAATTGAATGAAATTCTACAGTATTAAATTCACTTTGGTTCAATGTCGACCAATAGCACTGGTAGGGAGAGAGGTGGGGGATGTCTGGGTTCAAAAAAAGGCAGGTAAAGGCAGGAAGCGCAGGGTGCGCGTCGGGTTCATCTAACTGCGTTCTTGTGGCGTCTTCATCCCGATCTTTCCCGTTCGACTCGGGGTCCTGCCATGATTTGCCCGATGTCTTCTTTTTGGCCTTTTCTTCCTATATTCTTTCAGAACATTCGAGGCTATCGAGGAGGCGAATATAATGTTGCTCAGTGACCGATTCCACAGCTGCTAGACCAATATGGAATTATTAAACTCAACTTTGATTCAACTTCGACCAATAGCACTGGTAGGGAGGGAGGTGTGGATGGCTGGGTAAAAAACAAGGCAGGAAACGCAGGATGCACGTCGGGTTTATCTTAATAGATCGTCACCGGAGTCAACCCGATATTCTCCGTTCGACTCGGGGTCCTGCCATGGTTTGGCTAGTTCATCTACATTTTATTTTGGCTTCATGATACAATGTACGTGGGGTGATTGAACACTGGGTACTTATTAATACACGTTCAACTTGAAGCATGAAGCAGCACCCAACTCGAACCATTTCATCGCCTTTGCCAGGCCGACGCGAAAAGGAAAAAGGGGAGGAGGCAAGGCAGGCATGCATGCGTCAACTGCCCTCACCCCCATGTTGAGGAAAAAAGAAGGGTGGGGAAAGGTAAGAGGTGCAGGGTGCGCGTCGGGTTCACGTGGCCCACACCGGGGGAGATATAACCCGATATTCCCTGTTCGACTCGGGGACTTACCATATCGTTGACCAGATCTTTTATTTTTTGCTTTCTCGTCATACTCCTTGCCTTCCAGACGTTCGAAGACATCGAGGGGCCGGATATGCTGTTGTTCAATGGCTGATTTGCACGGCCGATTAATGATGGTACCTTCAGTGTTTGGTTCAACTTCAACTTGGACCATACCGGGAGGGAGGGAAGTGTGGATCACCGGGTATAAAACAGGGTGAGGAAGGCAGGAGGCGCAGGTTGCGCGTTGGGTTCAGTTATTTTATAATGGGACGAATGAATCCCAAGTGTCCCCGTTCGACCCGGTCCCGCCGTAGTTAGGCACTTCCTCTGGATTTCTTTTTGGCTTCATGATACATAATGTACCTGGGTGATTGAGCACTGGGTACTTATTAATACACGTTCAACTTGAAGCATGAAGCTTGACCCAACCCGGACCATTTCATCGCCTTTGCCAGGCCGACGCGAAAGGAAAAAGGGGAGGAGGCAAGGCAGGCATCAACTGCCCTCACACATATTGAGGAGCAGGAACAAAAGAGGGCGAGGAAAAGGCAGGAGGCCCAGGGTGCGCGTCGGGTTTCCGTATGCAAGTGTGCATCACCCCGATATTCTCCATTCAAATCGGGTCCTGACATGATCGGTACCTGTGTTTTTTGGCCCTTTGCTTGTGAATACTGTCCAGTATCTCAAACAGTCGGGGACATCAGCGAGTCGGATACTGCTGTTCAGTGACTGATTTCATGACAAGTCCAACTTTCTTCAGCTTCAGCTTCGATCATCGCGGGAGGAAGTGTGGACGGAGTGCTGAACCCTCTCGGGCATTTTCAGGTATGATGAAGGAGAGCGAGGAAAAGGCAGGAGGCGTAGGGTGCGCTTCGGGTTACCTTTGTCGTGAAAGTGGGATATAACCCGACACTCCTCGTTCGACTGGGGGTCTTGCCATGATTAGCCCATTCCTCTGGATTTTCTTTTGGCTTCATGATACATAATGTACATGTGGTAATCTAGGTTGGTTTTTGTAACACGCGTCGAAGATCACAATAAGAACTTGCCAAGCCCAGCAGTCAATTATTCGAAAAGTAGCCCGGCATTGAGCAGTCTGGTCGCATCTAGATATCTAAAAGCATCAGGATAAACCCCAAGTGAATCGTCTTACAATACGGAATATGGCGCGAACTGGCGAATACATTGCGGTTGGGGGCGTTTCCAGCGCTCATCCTCAGTGCGATCTGGGCCCCGGAAGTAAGGCCAGGTTGGAAGGTAACATATTTCCTGTGGCGAGTTGAATTCACTCCACAGCGTGCAGGAAGAGAAACCACTGACCTCAACCCCACATGCTGGGCGGCATTTGACCCACACACCCCAGTCGAGCCACTTCATCAAAGCACCGGCTTCCAAGCGCCATTCCTGCACGACAAGGGGAGGGGCGGCCACGGTCTGGCTGTCCTCCAGCGGGATGTGAGTGTCGAGGCCGGCGTGCACCCCCGCAACCCACATCCGCACCACAACGCGACAAATTTCGCGGTTCGTCTCGTCCAGCGTGCGCAGGAGGAGTCGTTCGGATGATGTCAGCCGCGATTTCAGGTCCGTGTTAGCGTGAATATGGGCGGTGTGCCTAGTCGCGCAGCCCTGCCAGACGGGAAGTGCCCACGAGTCGTTGCCAGTGGAGTCGACAGAGGACGAGATACCCCGCGGCGTGGGACGCGAGGTGTAGAGGATGTAGGGCGTCAGCATGACACGCAACTGCGTTTGTATCTGCCTTGCCCGCTCATTAATGTTGTCGGCCGTCGTCGTGTTGAGCAGGTACTCCATCAACTCCAGACGCTCGACATAGCGCTCGAGCACAACGCGGTACAGCTCCCGCCAGTCGACCCCACTCCCGGCATTTGGCCCCCGCGTAAGGGCCTCGCTGAGGCGGCTCTCTATCGCCGTCAAATCGGCGGGTGAAATGCCTGCGAGACGATGATCCCAGCGCTCCGTTCCTTGCCGCCCAGAAACAAGCGAAGGCGCCAGGGTCGTGTCATAGAATGAAATAAACCCCGTGAGATCGAGTGAAATTCGGGTTTTGCCAGGGTAGTGGTTGTGCCATGAGCCCGCACGGACTGTTTCGAAGCGAAAGATGTCACCGGTGGGGAAAGAGGGGTCGTCGTCCAGAGGATCGAGAGAATGAGAGCTCGCAGGAGGATGAAAATCAGGGGTGGACCGTGAAGTGGGGCGCAGGGGGGATGGTGTGGTTGGATTGGTCCACCACGATGCGAGATTGTCGGCAGAAACCAGCTCAACGCCCTGCGAGAAGTCGCAGAGCATGATTTCACTGCATACATACCGTCAGTGAGCGTCACTGCACCATGCAGATACGCGGTGCTTACAAGTCCATCTCCATGCTATCGCGGGCCGAGTCAACCAAATGTACCGGTAGATGTGCTGACCACTCACCGCAAGTATCCATCGATATTGAAGTCCTTCCCCCAGGCGCACAAGTCGTCGATCCTCTCCCGTTCATCCACCCAGCGCTCCGGGTCGAATTTTCCCCATACAAGTAGATCTTGCGCCTCCAACGTGCCCGCGTCTCTGAGGTTGTAGCTGCCAGCACCCCGAGTCCGTGTTGCTTCCGTCCCAAACCCCACAAAATGGAAATGAGTGTTCTGGATCGATTGCAGTCCATTCGGGAACAGTAGGCGCCGCAGTTCGTTGTCGCCGCGCCCATGGTAGAGGAGGGTCCCAACGGGCACTGTGCCAGGGATGATACTGTGACCTTCGCACCAGCATAAAACGTCGGCTTGGGTTGAAAGTCGACTAGCATATCTCTACCATTTCTATAGCGTGTATGGGTCCAGTGTTGCAGTATGGAGTTGACACTGTCGAAAATGAGCTGACTGATCGCGTTGGCGTCTGCGCGCGCCGTTAAATCTGTCCATTTGGAATCCAGGGGAGAAACAGTGGCCATGTTATCAGAGGACGTTTGCAAGGGTATCTGATCGGCATTTGCCGCATATTGCAGCATGGCAAGAACCAGCGAAGGGCTAGGGAGCCACATTCCAAGGCGCCGTGGTGAGGGTAGGAGACAAGTCCAGCATCACTGCGGCATCAGTTGGGCATCAGTGGCTGCGGGGCGTACCAAGTTTCATCATTCCAGGGTTGTGCTTTCGGCTCTGCGGGAGGATATACAGGAAGACCTTTGTTATTTGAGGACTTGGAGGCAGGTTGTTATCAAATGACACATGTCTGTGCTGAGAGGACTGGAGTACGCCACGGCCAGACGGCAAATCAGCGGCCAATTGGGCGAAAAATGTTCAGACTCCTGTTCAAAATTCTGAGTGGCAGCTCAAAGACATAGAAAAGAACTGCTTGAGCACAAATGCGAGCGGTCACTGTCGTTTCAAGGGTCGTCTTCAAGTCATTTTTTAAATGCTCAGGTACTTGTGCTTTTCGAGCTTCAGATCGAAGACAGCAACCGAGGCATTGCAGTATCAGGCGGCCATCCAGATCGAGAAGCATGTTCAGCTTGCGAGGCAGTGCGAGCACATGGTGAGAGGAAGGAGCGATGTAATCACTCCGTGATGTCACCGTGACAGACCAACTCTCACCTACCTACCTACCTACCTACCACTCGCCCTTGGTGTTAACTAGGTTACCTAGTAGGTAAGGTGGCTTGTTCGCTGTATTTTCTGGTGCATACGGGTTTCAATCTGAAACCTATCCATCCTCGGTTCCTACGCTCATATTGTAGCACTGACCAGGCTCAGCGCTCGACCACCGCTTTTCTCTCCAAAACCGTTCATTTGCAGGGCTCTTCTGACATAAATGGCCACGGATACGACCAAATACAAGTTCAACCACTCAATGTAGGTCCTTGGCCCATACCCAACGCTCTCAGCTGTCCTCAAAGTAATTTTCTCAAGGCTCCGTGTCAAAGATCCCAAGGAATCCGTCAAATTCTACGAGTTCCTCGGCATGAAGCTCATCAACAAGATCGAGAACCCGGACGCCAAATTTGATCTCTACTTCCTGGCGTACGACAGCCCCTCCGCCGTGTCGCACGGGAAACACTGGACGGATCGCGAAGGCATCATCGAGCTCACGCACAACTACGGCACGGAGAGCGATCCCGAGTACAAGATCGTGAACGGGAACACCGAGCCCCACCGCGGATTCGGCCATGTCTGCGTGTCGGTGGACAACATCCAGGCGGCGTGCGCGAGACTCGAAGATGCTGGATACCGCTTCCAGAAGAAACTCACCGACGGGCGCATGCGACTGGGTCGAGGTTATCTCCCTGAATTCGGTTGAGGCGACTGCCGAGGTTAAGGAGACGAGTGTGGAGAAGTACCGCATGGTAAGCCGTCCCAAATCTCCACTGGATTGTGTCGCTGACGAACACGCAGAATCACACCATGATCCGCGTCAAGGACCACGAAAAATCGCTCGCATTCTACCAGGATGTCATGGGCATGAAGCTCAAAGTACGTATTCCTGCGTTCAATATTTCGCCGCGTGGTACTCAAAAAATCACCAGCGCACCAGCGAGAACCCCAGCGCCAAGTTCAACCTCTACTTCCTCGGCTACGGGCCAGCCGCGCCCAAGACCGGCGGTGCCAACGGCAACCCCATCGCGGACTCGGAGGGCCTGCTCGAGCTGACGTGGAACTACGGCACGGAGAGCGACCCCGAGTTCAAGTACCACAACGGCAACGACCAGCCGCAGGGCTTCGGGCATATCTGCGTCAGCGTGGACGACCTCGACGCGGCGTGTGCGCGGTTCGAGGAGAAGGGTGTGAGTTGGAAGAAACGGCTTACGGAGGGGAGGATGAAGAATATCGCGTTTGTGCTGGGTACGCCAATGTTCTCTGATGCTATTGCGTTTCGGTTTTTGGCTTATGGTTTTCGGTGCAGATCCCGACAACTACTGGATCGAGGTCATCCAGAACGAGGGGCCGAAGACACGCACTAACTAGTGAGCGTCCAAGTGGAAACGGTAAACACGAAACCCGATGGATTCTGTACTATTTGTAATCTGATTCTCTTCTCGCGCCGATGTATCTTGTTCCCGCAGTTGTTATTCTATCCTCGTCAATCTGCAACAAGCTACGTGGTACCCAGATGGCGACCTTTTCTGTGTTCAACTGAGTTACTAGGAGCTTCGAAGACGACTCAAATGAGAACCTCCACATGCCACACCATCGTTGAAGCCTTCTGCTCGTCCGAGGCGAAATACCTCGCCGGTCCGAGTCCTGGATGGATTCCCTTTCCCTTGTGTAAACCAATTCAGTGAGCGACATTGGTCGGCTGCAGCATTCTCTCCCTCAGCCAAACCGTTTTTAAGAAGGCAAAGATTAGAAGAGAAAGGAAGGGAAGCGCAGGGTGCGCGCTGGGTTCAATGTCAGTGTCGGCGATGAAATATATGAATCCTTTTAATGAGAGTCCCTGTTCAACCCGGGATTCTGCCATGACCATTCTTGGATCAACTTTTGTTGTTGTTTGAATTTGCTTCGTGATATCTACCCCCTCCATGATTTTGCTTCTCATGTGCTGGGACGCCGGCCACGTTTTCAGCTTGACCTGAATCGACGAATTGTGCCAGACAAATGCGAAGAAAGAGACAAGGCAACACAAGAACTACATGTTCTCACCTCACCCATATTGTCCGACGAAGGAGGGTGAGGAAAGGCAGGAGGTGCGGCGTGCGCGTCGGGCCGAAGTGTGTGACTTGCTGCGTATACTCGAAAAGTAACCGGATATTCGCCGCGTTCGACTTGGCGTCCTGCCATACCGTTGTTCTCTCTTTTTCAACCACTCAGATTGCGCACAATACCGACCAGCTGGTTTCGCTATTTTCCTTCACTCGACCACCCTTTAAATTGGAACTTGTTTGTCCAAAGACTCTGACACAGTTTCCAGGAGTTCAAGTCCCCGATGGATGGCTGATTCGGGATGTTGAGCAGGAATATAATGGTGTTGTCGACCTATTGTCGAAAATGAAGACGAAGGAAAGTATTCAAGCGCACAGCTATCCTCCAAGATTCCAGGAAGGGGAGTATGAAAAATTAGGATGCACACTGTCGGTGCACACTTGCACCAGATTCAACTGTAACTCCTTTGACTTTCCAGCTGGTTTCATGCCCACAATATCGTAC
This sequence comes from Mycena albidolilacea, assembly GCA_029282495.1. Classification (NCBI taxonomy): domain Eukaryota; kingdom Fungi; phylum Basidiomycota; class Agaricomycetes; order Agaricales; family Mycenaceae; genus Mycena; species Mycena albidolilacea. Next base: position 488,859 of record JARIHO010000002.1, read on the forward strand.
CCAGCGCAAAAATCTGAAATAAATCAGAGTGAAACCAGAGGAGGTTAAGAATCATATTTCATCCCAAAGATGTGTTGAAATCCTTAGAAATGAGTCCAATATAAAAAAAAACAACTTAGATAGAGGTTTATACAGCTTCTGATCAAGAGGTGGGCGCAAGAAGAGAAAAATATATCAACCTCTTTTTCAATGCTTAGGGCTCTAAATAGGTGGTTTTTGGGCAAAAAGTTTTTTTGAGGTCCTGGTCATTGTAGGGGAGCCAGTTGACCTTCCATCACACCTGGATCTCGAGAATGGCTGATTCAAAAATTGAAATAAAATCCCCAATAAATAGCCAAGACCCCCCTTATGGGGTGTTAGGCCAAGTCCACTGCAAGCGGGGAGTCTTCTTTGTGAGATACTGCGCTGCCATCATTTTTGGTCTAAAAAGGGAAGTTGGCGAGTTGATATCCGTTTTCTGAGAAAAGTACCTAGGCTGACAGGGAGAGTATGAAACTGGGGTGGTCCTGTATACTAGATTTTATGTATGGCACATATTGAGAGAGAAAAATGCAAAACCGGTGGTTCGGACCGGTGATCGGAAGAATAGGTCAATATTCGGCTTTATTCGGCTGCACACCTCTTGCTTCTGATTGGTTGAGCAGGTGAGGTAAACTCCTGCCACTGCTTGCATAAGGTTGGCGGATGCATCCGCCACTGGTGCAGACACATCTGCCGCTTACATAAAAGGTGGGCAGATGCATCTGCCACTACGTTGTGGTCTTCATGGATGTGTTGCAGAAGGAGGTTGTTCAGTTGCTGAGGAATTGGTAGACTGTCAATATTTGTATGTACCACTCCTACCATGCCTCCAGACACTTCAAAATGCATAAGCTGTACCTTTTGTGGCAAGCACGTACCATTTACCCCCTGTACTACTCAACCACAGTCCCTACCAACATTTTGAGCTCCAGAAATTGATATACCAGCCACTTTAAGACCTCCTATGAAGCCAAAATATGAAAAAAGCAACAGGTCAAGTGTAATTACAAGCACAAGTTTTCGTCAAAAAAACTCACTCACTGGCAGAGATGGTCTTGTTTCAAGCTGGAAAGTGGATGAAACTCTTCACAAGAAGGTGTTTTAGATGTTCATGTGTGCTGCTCATTTTTTGGAAACATAGACTTTGCTCTGTGAATAAATTTCTCAAATTTTGGTACCTTCTGCCAATGACTGGGCACCATCCCCTTAAGTTTGCTTCATACTATCTCACATCTATTCAATGTTATGTGAATATCACATAGATTTCTTGAATGACATGTCAAATTGTCATTGATCAAATTGGGCGGACATGTCTGCCATGGGTGGCAGACATCTGCCGCTCAGTCAAAAGAAGGATATATTGTGCCCATTGGATTGGGACGGCTTGTCAGAGTGTAAGGAGAAGTCGTACATGAATGATGAATACTGTGCAATTTCGTTCAATTCGGCGGTCACGTGTCACACACCCCCTGTGCCGCGATGAATTTTGGTCTCGGTCACGGGTCACAGCACCCAGTGCCGAATGTAAAATGCGTGACATCAGGGCCAAATCTCCCTTGGAGGTGCAAAAAAGGGAGAATTTTCGAAAATTTTCATCTTGTATGCCGAATTTTTGGAAGTGTCACACCATACTTCGTTGGTTGCCGAAGTGCCAAATCGGTATTTTGGGTCACAGGTCACAACCCATGCCGAATTGAACGAAATTGCACAGTAAGTGGGCACAGGTAACAGTCATGGGATGGGTAACCACAAGGCAGACATATCTGCCGCTCCCAAAGCCATTATGTGAAAGGCAAGGTGAGAATATAATTCATAAATATGGTTCATACTAGGCCAATATGATGTTCTGAAAGTGCGGAAACATTGTATCCCTGTAGAATGGTGGTTATGGTACACAACACCCATACACCGCAATCGTGGCCATTGGTTTGAGATGACATGCCCTACAATACAGATTTATGGGTTAGCCTAGTCTGTTGTTTACCACAGGGCTCGGATCATAGTAAAACCTTATTACCTAATTGATGGCTGCACTTTCCATCATTTTCGTGTTTCCCATATACAACCTATAAATATGGGCTATTATGCGTCCAGGAACATTTTCTCAAGTACAGAGTTGAAACCCAGATCCGAAAAAGACCCAGTTCCGAAAAATACGAAATCATAGGCGCAGTTTTAAGATGGTTAGTCCCAGTTTTTTTGATGGAAGCCTTATAGGGGTCATGAACAATCCCAGCTACTCAAAAAGCCCCATGCCAATCGTCGGCCAGCTCAGAAAATCGAAGATTGCCAAAAACGAAGATTGTGGCTGTGCCAGAAGTCCTGAGGAGAGAATGATTATTGTGAGTATCTGCCACATTCTCCTGCTCTGAGATTGTACATGAGGGGGCTTCAGTAGTCCCTCTAACTCCTCATGGCCACAGATTATCTTGAGGGTGCAATCAACACATGTACATGACCTGATTTTTCGGATCAAGGTCCTCCACCAAAATAGGCCACAAAAGAGATGAGCTCACGCTCCATGACCACGAGCCAGAAAAATCTGAAAATATTTGTACTCAAACTACAGGATAATGGTATCACATCCGCTGAATCTCAGGTATAAGAGTTGACATTACCATTGAAAAAATACAAGTGAACATTCTTTTTTTTCGGATCCAGGTTTCAACTCTGTACTAGACACTCTCTCTTATTTTTCTCCAATTTTTTCAGGCAAGTCTTAACTGATTTTGTGTCTTGGCTGAAGTTTGATCCATCAATCATGTGGCACTCGCAAGCCAAAACAGCTTGTTCTAGCGAATGCATTAGACCTCATATTTAAAAATTCTGAAGCAGTACAATGATTTAAACACAGCAGAAGACATCATCCTCCAAAAATTCCTGTCAAAATTGGTGTTTCCCATGCAGCAGGAAGAAAATCGGAATCTGATTGCCTAAAATTACATAATAAGCTTTTACTGTGATCCAACCCCTGTGATAAACAGCAGGAGGTACGAGCTTCATTATGTTGAAGTGTCTGCCTAGGGGAGACTAGGGTTAGCCGGGCAGCAGTCCCAAACCCATGAGCAATCTGCTGGTTTTTGGCAGCACACAGCTTCAGAGGGCTGGTGTAATGAGCCCTGGCTCCAGAAACGGAGGAGTGCTCATGGGTGCGTGTCGAACACGCGTTGGGTAGCTTTGTGGATAGTGGGGGCAGATGTGTCCGCTGATTTAGGAGGAAGGTGAGGGGGTAGGTGAGGTGGAAGCAGAGGTGATGGAGAGTACACCAGGATACGGGAAGTGGAGGGAGGGTGGGGGGCTGGGAATGGGGAGCATGGGCGCACACTGGCAGGTGTGAATAAAAATAGAATACATTCCCAAACTGGGCTATTACCTAGGGGTGATTACCCATCCGCCTGGCAGATGAGGGTCTTTAAGGGGGGTTCTTTTACTACAAAATAACCCCCCCCTTAAAGGCCTTTTATGTAAGTTTGGCGGTGCACCCTGAGGTGGCGTGCGGAAACTAAGTGTTTCAGTTCCTAGTTTAAGACTGTACAGGCATACAATATAGTATTGATGTTTGAAGCAGATTGAATCCTGGTATATCACTGAATGCTACATCCCTCCGAGCTTTTTTCTGGCTCATAAACAAGTTTGCTGTGTGCCGAGTCTGCATAATGGGAATCATGTCAGATAGGAAAATGGATAAATATGTCAGCCTACCTGCTGAAATCCCTGTGATGAATTAACATGTCATCAGCCCATGAAGAGAATGTAAACAACCGACCCACATCCTGTCTTTCCACTTTTATTGACGGCCGTGTATACCTGCCCAACACAGGGCATGCTCAGGCTGACCATGGACTGTGCCACACCATCGGTGAGAAGAGTGTCGCCCGGTGAAGGAGACAACCAGCGGGCAGTGTTGCCAGGTTCTGAGGGTAATGCAACAACTAGAACTGGTTGATTGTACAATCCCGGACGGCACTCCGGCAGTACCATGAGAATTGGTTTCTCCAGCAAGAGACCATGTGTATCGTCTACCACGGCGGTGGGAGAGTGTGGGGTATCGGTTTTTGTATCTGTGAACAGATCTGCAAGTTTGTAGATCGGTTTTCCCTCTACTCTTGCGATGCGCCGCTTCACACAGAGTGCATTGCGAGGCGGTGGGATTGAATCCCTGTAAATCCGGCCAAGGGCAGGCTCCCTCATATCGAAAGCGCACACAGAGTGCTCCTCGCCAGCACGGTTATAGAGCCGATAGTAAACTAACCCCAACGCGGTCAGCGTGACACCCTTAAATTTCAGCAGTCGACTCACGAGTAGGTAGCTCATCATCAGAATTCACTCCGTCATTATCAGATACACGAAGCGGCTCTTCGGGGTCAGCGAGGAAGACAAGCACCACGGACATCTGGGGCGTTGCTCCCAGCTCCCCAGTCAAAATATCGACACGGGCCCCTTTAGCCATTGCCTTCCGAGCATCCCTTGTCTTGAATAGACTGGTGAGGTCCCCGCTTGGATCCGGAAGCTCCTCGGCTTGCACCAGTGCCCGCTTAAGTGAAGCAATGGTATGAGGTGGGGGGACCGATGTGGCCTTGATGCGGCCGATGAATGGATTTGGCCCATTCGTGCAGTGAAGCATTTCATCAAGAGCATATACGCGGTAATATACTGAAAGACTGGTCAGGGAAATGAGGACGACAGAGACTATGCCGGACCATAGCGTGGGGCTTCAGAGTAGGAATGATCTGCAGCCTCGTATGGCGGCGGCAGGCCTGATGACATGAGAGATCGCACAAACTGTGAGCGAGAAGTGAGAGTCTGAGATTCTGCAGCGCCACCCAGGTACCGCAGGTGGGACCTCAAACCCGGAGATCTCCGTTTAAATCGACAGTAATAGGTAACAGAACCTGGTGACCGAACCTCTGCCACAGGGGCTGAGATACCATGCACCCCAAAAGTTAAAACTGTCTGCAAGATATGAAAAAAGCGAAATCTTTGTTCCAAATGTCGGAATGCCGCGACTGCCGCGCATGCGGCATTGCCATTTTGGGGTCAACCTTGCGTCAATCTGCTAACACGTGTATCAGAAATTCACTTCGGTCCAAGAAACTGGTTGCTATTTGCCACCTTATCACCCAAGATTCCAGGAGGGGGAGTATGAGAGATCAGGGCCGCTACTAAGCAGTCCATACTGATAAACCTCATTTGACTCATAACTGCTGTGAAAAAGGTAAACCTTCCATCTCTCAAGCTGGCAAATATTAATACTCCTCAATACAGTACAGTACATATTTCAAGAGGATTGTCTCGCCTATTCGAGAGTCAATGGCTGACGACCATCAAATGTGTGCTGTACGGTTGAGTAGAGGCTACCATTACAGGTAGCGGGGCTGGGTGAGAATGAATGGTGAGGAAAAGAATGCAGAGTTTTGAGGTGCGCCTTAGATGGAAGGTTGGGGCAGTATGCTGCAGGAGGAACCTGCTCTCAGAGTTGTTATGTTCATATGGATTGGACATCGGGGTGTCCCAGAGAAGCAGATCGAGTTCCGAAGGAATAAAACCTCCTTGCTCTGTTCTCAGTCAGTAAAACACTCTCCATCGTGTACTAGGTGACCGAGGCTGCGTATTGCGTTGCCTGAACTCACAAAGGTAAAACCGGGATTGGAGTTCTGACCAGCCGGAACAGAACTTGGAGGCCGTGGCAGTGGGTGTTTAATTATGCGCGTAGATGAGACGCAGGGGACGGGCAGTGATCATGACTTGAGGATTGAGGCTGTGCATCGCAACTAGGGGAAAGCCAGATGGAAAGAGAGCCAGAATCAAGGATATGCCAAGGATCCGGAGAAGCTATTCTTGAACTGTTCAGCATTGCGTTTCATCTTCTCCGCTTGCCACAGAAAAGTCGCCGCTGAGAGTCCAGGAGGAGTCAGCTCCGAGTCACTCAAGAGTCAGTTCAAGATTTCCCCAGCAGCAGAAATATTCAAGACTCCGGGACAAATGACATCTGATATAATCCAATCGGTGAACCAGACCTCGGCAGGGATTATGACACTCGGAGGAGATCATGGTGAGGAGAGAAAGGAAATTTGCGGTGGCTGTACCCGCGGTCGATCGCAACCGGCAATCACCGGACCCATCAGGAAAAACATTTCTAATTTCCTGCATATTTCTTTCAAATATTGTTCGCCCTTGAAAAGAGGCCGAAAAAAGTGCAATCGGGAAATGACAGGAAATTGACCAAGTTTTTCCAAATCAGTATTCCATATCCCTAGTAGGGTTTTTCGAGGAATTGAAGTACTCATGTGGATGGAGATCGGGGAATCCCAGGTCGAATCCGAACATTCACAATTGTAAATGCAGTCCACTTGAACTGAGGCAAACAGATAAGTAAGAAGCAAGGTAAGAAGGCTCAAAATGCATTACGCAGCACCACGACTCTTGTTCATTGGACTCGGGATATTAAGACCTCGACTTGACCTCGACACTACCACGAGACAACTTCCATTTTTCTAAAACAGCATAAGACAATTCAATGCGGATTACAGAAATTCGGTTCTAGGTCGTTCAAAGGCCGCTCAAAGCCGATCTGTCAAAACACAGAACAAACATTGGTCAGAGATCAAACATCGTTCATGTTATGTTTCGTGACTTCGTCATAGAGGTTTTCTTCCTCCTCCCACATCCTCCACTCATCCACCTGTACTGTCCCGCCTTCCTCTCCCCTCTCCTCGCTGTATATGTAGTCCATACGAGTTCACAGGTCTGCCATGGTGCCTCAGTCTAACAATTTAGATGCCTGAAGTTCAGTTTGTCTGCTGCAGCACCATGGATAAGATCTTACTTTTTCTTCACCGAGTTCATTTGTGTTTTGACTTTTTTAACCGCTCGTGCCGAATTTGTGAGGCCCATTATGATCACCGTTGCCGAGTGTAAGCAGTGAACAATTGAGGTGATGGGTGACACCCCGTGAACCTTTGGTCGAAACAGTACAGTATTTCCAAACCACATAAACTTGATGGCCAGCATGAATAACCGAGCTAGAGCTGTTGCAGGCGGACATGATTTCAAACCAGAAGCACGAAAAGAGCAGAGGTTTTGTGGAGGGATAACACACCACAAGCGAGCCCCAACCCAGAGAATTTTGAGCGAACAGATTCCAGAGAGATCAATGAATAGAATAGATGAAGCTGAGACGGGAAGAAACTTGAGTGCACCAGCAGTCGAGCATTGAAAATCTGAACATTGCATGATTGGGCCAACTTGAAGATTGAAGTGAAATTGAAGGCGAGGATAGAAAGTGGTTGTAGGAGAGAGACCGCCACTTATTTATGTATGCCTTGGTGACACGGCCGTGGTACGAAGATGTGGAGGTGCAGTGAGAATTTCTAATATTGATACTTACTTGTTCGTCATCAAATTTATTACAGCAGTTTGCGGAACTTAGGGCGCAGCTCATTATTTATCAAATTTTGATGTTTCCACCGGGATGGCCACTGTAAGCTCAATTCCCAACCGTTTGCTTGAAAGTATGACCGTTGAATTCGCATTTCCATTCGGGAGGGCATGGCCTCCTCAGATTCCTTGATGGCGAATCAAATTGCCTGATTGGGAAAATATCCAAGTTTTGAGCAGGATGGCTGTAATATGAGCTATATTTGTTCAATTGGGCTAAATTTTTGATACAAAGAACTCACATGTATTCCGGAGAGCACCAAATACCGGGATTTTCAATACAACTTGTATATTTGATATAGTGTACATTATGACAATGGTTCCAAATGATAGCAAGCATATATTTGAAGTAAAGGTCCCATTGAAAATCCCAGTAAGTCCTGCCCTTTGTAGTACTCCCAAATACAACATAACCAAAAACTAGGTCAATCAGACAACTACACAGAGTATGCAGCATGTCCCGTTCTTCTGTCATAATGTACACTATATCAAATATACAAGTTGTATTGAAAATCCCGGTATTTGGTGCACTCCGGAATACATGTGAGTTCTTTGTATCAAAAATTTAGCCCAATTGAACAAATATAGCTCATATTACAGCCATCCTGCTCAAAACTTGGATATTTTCCCAATCAGGCAATTTGATTCACCATCAAGGAATCTGAGGAGGCCATGCCCTCCGGAATGGAAATGCGAATTCAACGGTCATACTTTCAAGCAAACGGTTGGGAATTGAGCTTACAGTGGCCATCCTGGTGGAAACATCAAAATTTGATAAAAACTGAGCCGCGCCCTAAGTTCCGCAAACTGCTGTAAAGCATCTGTTACAGAGACTAGTGAGAACTCATCTGTGGTATACTGTAGTAATCTGTTCAGGTGGCGGGTGACGCTCACCCGTGAACTGAACACTTCGGTGACGGTGACAATCCAATTTTTTGGCCCAAAAATGCGAAAAAACGCGGAATTTTTCGGTCCGGGGAATGCCGAACTGCCTTTATGGTAATTTTCCGTGATTGCTGAGGAATGAACACCTTACCCAGTGAACACTGTTGGTGACGGGGGACACCGAGTACACTTGGTCGGATTACTACAGTAGTCGACAATTCACTGCGGAGAACTGCGTGCCTCTACGGAATGGAAGAAGGGTGGTCAGCTGAGGAACTTCGATTGAAAACCCCCGGAATTCATTCAGTCTACAAACAGGGAAGGATAAGGGCCTTTCAGGACGAACCCAGAGGAAAGCCCAAAGGAGATAAAGATAAATGTACTTGTGTCTCGGCATCTCCCGCTCCGTGTCGGATAAAATTATGTAAACGAGTGCCTCGACCCTCTTCGCGGGTGCAATACGGCAGCGCATTGATCGTGCACTCTGTCAGTGAGTCGGTTTTAAAAAGCCAGCTCGATGCCAATCAACCTCCTTCGCCTATGAAATGCCGCTCATCGATCTAAAAACCACTGCAGGATTCGGCGCCTTCCATTACACACTCTCAACACCAACGGATGCCAACGCAGAGGCTATCGTTGAAGGCACACCGACGCTGGTCTTGATACACCCCATCGTTATCGGGTCGGAGATATTCCATCGTACGTAAATTTTTTGCCGTTCTTATGCTACTCGTCTGAGTACGAGGTGCACGGAGCCATATACGCCGACGCCCGACTCCGGCGCTTTAATCTGTTGACGCTGGACCTGCGTGGGCACGGGACGACGTCTGCGAGCGTCGAGGACACATATGGGCCAGAGACAGCGGCAAGGGACGTCTTGAATCTGATGGTATGTGTTGCTGTCCTCAGTCCTTTGATTTCTGCTTATTATTCGCCCAGGACGCTCTCAAAATCCCCGCATCTCATCTGATGTGCGTGTCGATGGGCTCGTACATCGTTTTACAGATGACCATCCTCGCGCCCGAAAGAGTGCTCTCGCTGTTTATGTTTTCCCCGCTACCACAGGAAGAGGCACGTCGCCAGTGTACTGGTCGATACATGGCACTGACCCACAGCCAAAGCCCCCCGAGATCATTGAGGGCCGGCAGGAAATTTGGGACTGCTGGATAGAGGCGTTCTCAGATCCGCAAAACGTTGACACGCTTGCATTCTCAGACTCGCTGACGGGTGGACTGCAGTACGCGTGGAATAACTGCGGGACGAGGCTAAGCAGAGCGTAAGGGCCCTCCGGTATGCACTTCGACCACTAATATCGCAGTAGGCTGGTGGCCAAGTCAGTTCCTGCCGCCATAAGAAATTGGGCGCCGGAACATTTCGACCTCTTCCACACCGTCACCGTGATGTTCTTCCTGAACCGCGAACCCCTTTCCGTCTCAACCCTCGCACGCATCAGGTGTCCTGTCGCACTCGTCCACTGCTCAGAGGATATCGCGTACCCGATACATCACGCGCAGGAACTTCTCAACCTGATGCAAAGCGCCGGAGTCGACGCTCAACTCCTCACCATTGACTGTGCCCCGCATTATGGCAATGTTACGCATTTCAGACAGTGAGTCCGCGAATCTATACAGCAGTCGAGCCTCACCCCACGTGGCGATATCAGGACCAACAAACTGCTTTACAAATTCTTACTGGCCAGTTGCAAGGATATGACCATCCCGCCCGTTCCACCCAGTGTGGAATCCCCATTCTTGGCCGAGTTGCTCCAGATCGGGCTTCAACAGGGCGACGAGGACAGTGATTCTGGTGAAGAGGATTCGTTAGTTGAAAAAGTATTGAAAAGAGCGGACACGAACATTGTCCAAGACCGACTTTAGTGTTCTGCACGTAAGGAGAGATAGATACACGATGGCTCTTCGCATACCGGGATCAAGAACATTTTCGGGCACTGTACAATGACAAACGAAAAAAGAGAATGGAAATCACGTTTGAAAAAAAAGAAATATCCTGACCTGTGAAAGAGGACGACACTGGCAAGCATGTGGGGATCAGGAAGAATTTCCGACGCGACTGACGCCCCCGGAGGTGAGATGAAAGGAAAAAAGCGACGTCAAACAATATGAACGCTGCCCATAAAATCAGCACAATCTCTGGCCGCTTGGTGGACGAGCGTATCGAATCACTCACCATACTGTATGATGGACTTGCAAATAGGACGAGCCTCTGTAAACGCATGTCAGGATGCCCCGAACACGCACGAAAGACAGCCCCCCATGTCACTGCTGCCCACCGAAAGAAACATGAGGCGGGGGCTCGACGCACCCCTCCGCACGAGCGCCTCTGCCTGGCTAATCCTCTTCACCTCAACTCCAGTGCCAATCGCGTCCGCATCCGCGCGAGCGTCAAACGCGTAACCGTAGACCGCCTCATCCAACGCGCCCGTCGCGCCCGCGAGGTCCAGTATGGAGCACCGCGTCGTACCCATGGCGGACACCGCAAGGTACGACCTCCTCCCCATCCTCTCCTCCCCACAGCTCGGGGAGAGGCAGCGCACCGATACATCCACGCTCACGTCGCATGCCACTATCAGCCGCCCGTCCGTTTCGACTGTGCATGTCGCTCACCTCGGTCCTTCTTCCCGTTTCATCCCTACTCTCCGTCTCGTTCCTATACCCACGCCGACACGCGCACATACCCACAACTGTACGCTCGCGCCGTGCTCCGCATTCCCCACCCGGGCCCCCTCCTCTCCTCCCGCGAGAGACGATATATTCCGCAAACCGAAGGCAAGCCATTGCCCATTGGCGCAGAAGTCGGGAGAGGCGGTGGACGGTGAGGAAGCGGTGGATTGCGAGGTGACGTCCATGCCGGAGAGCGCTGAGAGGGCGGCAGACGGGGAGAGTGCGAGGTGTCGTTGTGCGCGTTTTTTCGCGGGCGTATGGCGTGAGGCGCAAACGGATACGTTAATTCTGAAAGGGAAGGCGCGATTGGATGTGCGGGGAGGGCCAGGAGCCGTGGCGTCTGGTAATGGAGTCGGTATATCTATTTGAGAGAAAGAGAAGGGAAGGATGGGCGTACTCCACGCAGACGCGAGAGAAGGAAGTGGATGAAAAGTACTCACACCGCATGCGAACGATCTCTAGCGCGTACTGCCCGTCCTTCTTCCCGTCCTCCTATACTCGTCCGCGGGTTGCGGGTGTCCATTACGGAGGAAAATTGAAGCGAGATAGTCGTTATAATCAAGAGCGTCATCACAGAGGAAGGTGACGGGTACACTGTATTGTGTACAGAAAGCGTGTGCAACGGACCGGGTCGGTGTTGGTCCTGGCTTTTCGGTGGTCGATGAGGGCATGAAAGATCGGCGAGGCAAAGGAAGACAAGGGAAGAAGGGAGACGCACTGTGTTCCGCAGTGTGAGATATAGAGACTATTCCCATTGCCTCAGCCTTCAATACCACCCCATCCTGCGTTGTCCGGGCACGGGTGCTGCGGCGGAATACTTGAAGTGACTTCATTGGGGTTCGCGAGACCTGCATCCACCGACGATTCGTCTATCTTACGAGCCCTCCAGAGTCGGTGCGAAATCGACGCGAGGAGTAGATTAAAAGCGATTTGAAGTTCATGTCGAGTGGTGTTCAAGCAGACTCCGAAACATTCAAAGAGTATTGGGGTCGCGAAGCCCTAAGGTCGGTTAAGCTAAAGCACAGTCGTGAGCAAGCATGGGGCAATTGTGGTAGCCAGCGGAAAGGCCAGAATTGCGAAAATGCTCTCATCAATGCCGGCATGCAAGCTTGAAGCGGCACGCAAGCGCGCCATCAATGGGCAAAGAGAAAGTGCCGCAGATTGCCGCCAACTGCCGCCCTGGCGGCAATCCAGCGGCAATCTCATAAGTTGTATGGTAAAAATGTACGAGGAGGCATATTAAATACACAATAAGTACGTTCCTGGTGTTCTGCCACAAGTATGTTGTATGAAATGGGTCCTGGTAAGGATTTCCTGCCCTACAGTCAAACTGCGGGGGATGAAGTTGGCGGCAGTTGGCGGTAGTTGGCGGCAAAATCAGCGTCGGATGGCGTCAGTGGGCGGCAGTGGCGGCAATCATGGGCGTCAAAGTGGCGGCACACCCGAGGTGGTCGGCGGCAGTTTGGCGGTAGTTTGGCGGCAGTTTGGCGGCAGTTTGGCGGCAGTTCGAAGTGTGACTTGGCGGCAGTGTGACAGGCTGGCGGCAATGTGGCGGCAGTATTTTTTGAAACTTGATCGTAGGTGAGACTTCCGCCTTCTCCTCCACTGCGATGACCGATTTTATCCATGTTGCCCTCCTACTCTGCATTCTCGCTAGTAATATCAGCCGGGTTCTCCGACTATTTTCCTGGCTTAAAAGTGTCTGCTTCCCTCCCGCCGGTCCCCAACTAATACCTTACTTCGATGAGCAAGGTGATTGTCTCTGTATCCGCCTTGAAGAAACCTGAATGTTCGCAGGAGTTTTGATTGGACTAGTTAGAGTCCCGCCGAACTTTGATCCTAGTCATCTAGTTCATCAAGCAGCCGCAAATCCGACTCCAGACATTGATATTGGTTCTGATTCCGACATCTCTTCCCCTCCAACCCCTTTGCGCCGGTTTACTGTGGCATCACAGTTCCGTGGTACGTTATGGACTTACACATTCTATTGCTACTGATTTTCAAGTTTGTAGTCTCACCTGAGATCGAACCAAATTCTACAGCGTGGGATGGCTGGCCAAATGGCAAATTCGAGCGGTCGTTTAGTAAACAGGAGTTATCTGAGACCCGAGATCTCGGAACAAACTGGGTCTTGGAAACACTCAAAAACCGGGGGACCAGATCTGCCGCTACTTGGAAGAAGGGCAGGGAAACACGCCGCCGATGCCTTGAAGTTATTGAATGCCATGGCCGAACCTGCAGTATGATCCTGGAACCAGCCGTGAGAGCAATTGATCGGCATCGGCAGCTCCAGCATGAATGCGACCGTTGTGGTGAGACTCTTGGCCATAGGACTTGTGGAGTGGAATCTTCTCTCTATCACTTCCAAGGTGGCGGGTTCTTCATCCACTGCGGGTTTCATAATCATTCGAGATTCACGCATTCCTCGCTGTCTCAAGCCAATGGATCCCTTAGCTTTGTTGAATACAATCCTAAATATCCCATGGTGGTCGAGCAGGTAGGTGTTTCTCGTTCAAAGTCAACCTGCTACTGATATGTGTCTCTCAGATGATTCTTCGTGGGGAGGATGAACCACAGCAGCTCAGGTCCAAGTCACCGAGCAGAGGTAAGTGACTTGGAATGTTTTTTAACCGATCGATGCTCATACCCTCTCAATAGAGCCTTCTGTCTCAATTTCCCGCAGTGAAGTGGATAGCGAGGAGGAAGAAATTGGATTGGAGTCGGCAAGCCCAGGTAAGTCATCTTCCTTCTTTGCTCGATATTTACCAGCTGGGCATATATAGAAAGGTCGGGGAGCGAGATATTGCTGGACTCAGATGCGGAGGAAATGGACGAGTTGATGTTTGATTAATAACATGGAAGTAGGATTAGGTCATTTGCTCGATTGCAATTGCATAGTTATTGCTCAAATCTTCACTGCTATGCATTCAAAAACATGGTAGCCGTTTGTTCTCACCCACCTGCTGCGTGCTGCCTGATCCTCAATCATGGATAATATATAACAGCCTCGTCATGCATTGTGTCACAGATCAGTCACTGCAACACATTCCCGTGCTTCTTCTCCACCACTGTCTCAGTCAATCCGTACTCCAACTCCGGCACCTTTCGCCCCTTCCGGTCTTGGTTTTTCCTCCCACGGCTCACTCAATCTCATTCACTTCACCGCCTACTAATTCCGCTCCGCCTAACTCTCACTTGCCACTGTCCTTCTGCTGGTTTTCACTTCACCGCCTCTTCCGCCTGACACCCACTTGCCGCCGTTCATCCGCAGCTTGACCCTTTTTCGCATTGCCTCTTCCGGTCTTGGTTTTGCCTCCCACTGCTTACTCGATCTCAAGCTCATTCACTTCACCACCTACTAATTCCGCTCCGCCTGACTCTCACTTGCCGCCGTCCTTCCGCTGGTTTTCACTTCACCGCCTCTTCCGCCTGACACCCACTTGCCGCCGTTCATCCGCAGCTTGACCCTTTTTCGCATTGCCTTATTCTCCTGAGTACACATTCTCTACTCCACTCTCCTTTTTTTCCCTGTATAAATACACCGGTTCTTGTAATAAAGATCTTCGTGTTTCACCCAAACTTTGTGCACCTGAGTCGTTGTCTCCATCTACGGCAACCATCCACGCCTACTCTGTCACCTGTCTCCTTTCTCTTTCGCACCTTTCAGTCCCTTTTCTCAGCCAGTTGACAAGCCGCTTCGACATTTGTTTATTCTTGGTGCATCATCCCATCTCATGCTGGTGAGTGATATCCCTTGCGTATATAGCCACTCCAAATATGTAATGTTTTCCAGGGCCGGATAAAACGCGCCGTTGCTGAGCTTTTCCGTCCACATTTGCAGCACGATTCGGATGTCCAAATCTGTAAGCCAAATGACTCCCTCGTCTGATTCAACCACTCAGTTTTGGGACAGTTGAGCTAAAGGAACATCCTCAAAGCTTCTGGCAGCTATGGCAAGAACTTTGTGGAGGAGTTCGCCAAATTCGAGACATCACACCGGGACTTCATCCGTACGTCTCAGTTTGGTGCAGTCTCCGCTGTTGTTATGCAGACTCCCTTCATGTCTGCATGTCTTCTCAAAGCTGCAATCGAGCAGGAGGCAGTAAACGGCATAGTCTCAGACGGTGCTCATCGCTTCTGGGCACAGCGCAATTCCATCCTGTTCATCAGCTCGACATATGAACCTACCCAGCTGCAATGCTGGGTTCCTGGACTCATCAGTTTCTTGAACGGCAGCAGCGCAGAACATTTCCGAGTGCATTTCTTCCAGCTTTTTCTGAGCATTGCAGAGGAATGTGACCGACGTTCACTCGAGCTCACTGACGAGCTTCTTGCCAATGTAAGCCTACTTTTCTGAGCGCGACCGAATGCTGATAAGATGTACCGCCAGGTCATGGATTTCAGCGCAGCACAGCGGGCAGGATTTATCCTGGCCTACATCGACTTCTGGCGTTTCCGGGACCCAAGTGGACGCGGAATTGCAGCGCTTCAGGCGAGGTCTGAAGAACTGCTCAAAGGATGTGCTCAGCATTTCCGTAGCCAAGTCACACGGGTGAAAAAGATCAGCGGTGTGGTACATCCCTCTCAAATCGATGTCTTCGAAAATTATGCAAGGCAGCTCCTGAATTGCAACACTGTAGAGGAGTTCAATTCATGTGCGAGCAGGTGCAAAAACAGCTAAGCATATCGAAGCGGAAGAACTCAACTCACATTTTTCTAGATTCATTATCGACTTCCCCAAGGCGGAGAAATGGATTAGATGGTGGATGCTCCCTGCACATGCCTCTATGCTGTTCCCCGCTGCTCGTAAAATGTCACCCGAACTGTGGGATTCAATACCTGATACCTCCAACGCTGAGGAGGCGATGCACTGGAAAATCTACGCCGCGGTGGGGAATTCATTCAGCCTTCTCGATGGTCTCCGAGCTCTTGTGCAGTTTGCTGAGTATTACGAGTCTCAGTCCAATGCCAAGAAGCGTAAGCATTCTTTTGCTATCCTCGGCCTTCTACTCAAGGTTTCAGATGGTGTCAAAATTCATTACGGCGAGGACCGGCAATATTGGA
The DNA here is from genome assembly GCA_029282495.1 of Mycena albidolilacea. Taxonomy (NCBI): domain Eukaryota; kingdom Fungi; phylum Basidiomycota; class Agaricomycetes; order Agaricales; family Mycenaceae; genus Mycena; species Mycena albidolilacea. Next base: position 504,947 of record JARIHO010000002.1, read on the forward strand.
AGAGGACCGCCGAGGTTCATGGTCGTACCAAGCTATCCCGCCTCCCAGGAAGTGGAAAGCGTACCAAGAACGATGGCCGACCACCCGACACCGGTAAAGCATTACTGGGATCGCGGAGTCGCAACACCCAACTGCAATACGAGCAATGCTACCCATGGCAATCAAACTCGTGTTGGCTTGATTCCGGCCTCACCGCAATATTTGCAGCCGCCTCCCGGGACTACGGCACAAGCATGGAACCGATGTTTGCGGGACTCGCAGATGATCATCCTCTTCGGCACCTGCAGCAGCTTATTCAAACCCGCAACAGTACTGACCTTGCTCAGTATGAGCCCGGGGGGTCTAAAGTACTTCGTGCTCAACGCAACGGCTTTCGTAAACTCCTCTTTGACCTGCCGACAAATGTGGTTGCGTCCATGCATGATTTTGGAACCCCCTTTGTATGTGAACTTCATTTTTGTTCTGTCCCTTTGGTTACATCCCCTCTGTAGGGATGGCTCGATGATATTACTTCCCACGCAGTGCCTGGACACGACAAAATGTCCTCTGGGTTGGAACGGGCTCTATCGTATTTTCGCCTGACCGCGGTATCGCTGCGCAAATGCTCAGGTTCAATCACAGGTGAACAATACCAACTTGGGAAGATACGATACCGCAGCCCTTGCACCCTTTCTAGCACCCTTTGCCATCAATATGACGGAAATATCACCAAATGGTTCCTGGAATTCATGCGCGTCACCCAGCCTGTCCCGCTCACCAGCTGCTGGCGGAGCGTTGACGGCATCCAGCTTTGCGATGGACAAGCTGTTCTATTTGATATCATTTTGAACATCCCCATCGCTCTAATTATTCATGTGGACTCAGCGACAGGAAGCACCGAGTCGGACGCTGAGAACATTTGGAACATTCCTAAATCCCTCAGCCCATTGGGAAAGAATTCGGACGCCACCTCGCGCGGGGTCAAGTACAACATCGCAAGCCACGTCTACCTCAGTGCGGCAAGCAGTCACTTCATTGTCCGGTATTGTTCATCAGACACGGGGAAGCCGCGTATCTTTGATTACGATGGCAAGAAGCACGACGGTCATGCCGTTTTTCGCTCCTCCACTGGGCTGCTGGGTGCGCTCACTGGGCCGAGCGATCTTCTCAGCGACATTCCCAGAGGATACACGCTCCATAAAATTGTCTACCATCTAGCCGGTGGCGAAGATGCCCAGAAGTACTTTCGGACGCAGCAAATTTCTCAGGCTCGCTCATTAGGTTTTGGTCTTCATGCTTGTGCAGCCGCAAATAATTAACATTGGCTTGTTAGGTGTGCACTTCGTTGTCAATGGTAGTAGCGAGACTGGCATCCCATCATCTTGTGACGTCCGACTCCCCGGTATCAGTCGGGTGGACGGCCTGGACAGATACTGGCTTGCACCGGGCACATCTGCTATTGACTACAACCTACCATTGCCGGATAAATCACCGCGGAAGAAGCCCAAGCTTCCAACCATGCCCGTTACACGATCAGAATCACAGCCGAAAGCCAAGCGCAGCCTCAGTCTACCGCCCATTACAGCAATGTCACCGTCAAAATTGGCTCCACATCCTACAGCAGTCCCTGATGCTGATGCCAGCGACCTAGAAATTGACTTGGATTATGCTTGCAGGTATGAATTGTTTGGCACGTCATTTCGCACCATTAAATTTCACTCTAGGTGTGGGAAAGTGACCTCTGACGCCATTGAACATACACATTCGTCCCCGAGTGTCTGGGTAAAATGCACTAGGTGCCAGACCCTGTCCCATATTGCTTGCCAGCGTAACGGGCGCGCTTCGACTTCAAAAGCACAGGCAGAATTCCGATGTGATTTCTGTATTGGGCCGCTTGGGTTGAAACAAATGTCCGTACTTGATTTAATTCATTGATTTGGGAACTAATATTCAAATCTACAGTCCAAAGAAAAACAGGAGGAAGGGAGCGGATCCTATTCCAAAATTATCCCTCCAGAAACGCCTTGGGTAGGTTTCCAGCCTTCATCAATGAGTTTGGTGTTCATCCTGTCTAGCGCTGGAAAGGGCTCTCTTGCACGACACGGGAATTATTGGTACCCCGTTCGACTTGTGATGAAAGCCAAGAGTGGTTGGACTGTTGCATGGTGGTGTGGAAACGAATACGATGATCCATCTCCGCCTCCCACTTTGGTTCTTGATTCAGATCTGCGGGATGAGCTATGGGCCGACACACAAAAGCGGCGGCAAATTCGGGTATGTTTGCTTTTTATAGGTGTTTCTCAAAAAACTGATCACTAGTAAGCTTGGAAAATGGGTACATGCAAGCGAAATAGTCCCCGCAGATGATTTGCTTTCGGAATTTCGTCACGTTCCTTACACGGATGAGATTGATACGGTTCTTCGACCTCACCTCGCTCAACTCCAGAGACTCCATGACGATCCATCTGGTGCCCATCCGAAAATTCCAGCAGTCCAAGTCGCCCTCAGGAATCTATCGGCCAAGGGGCCAGGGAGTGAAGCCCTCCGTGCTGGCGGCATTTCATCCACCGGCGAACTCGAAATGATTGACTGTGCCAGAGCCGCAAACTGGTTTTACCGCAATATTGTGGGTGCCGCACATTCGGTGGTTCAGTGGTTTGGCCGCGCTCCTCTTGCTCATGCATACACGATCCTGATTGCTCACCTGAACCACGAGTCAATTCAAGATGTGATGAATGACGATCCCGACTATGCACAAATGGACCGGGAGGCAGCTGCATTCCAGATTGCCTGGGAATTTCAAGTCAGCAGATCTCGTGTGCCATACACAGATGTGGACCGAGAGTGTTTGGGCTATTTTGAGGAACGACTCTTTGAACATTCACAAGAAACCGGCCAAGCGGGAAATCGTCAATGGGGCCTGGATGCCGGGCCGCATCAGGGCGGTTGGAATCCATACGGAGATATCCCTTCGCATTGGAACCACGACGATCGCGACGACGAGAGCGATAGCGAGCTCGAGGTGCGCTTTTTCTCACCCAGCTCCTGGCTATCATCTAACTTGCTTTGTATACGTAGCTTGGACCAGATTACATCCATCCACATGTTGAGCATAAATCTCCGAAACCTGTTCCGGCCCCACTTACTGCACGGCCGGTCCCAAGGCCCATAAAGAGGCAGCGCGACAAAGAAGAACATGCGGTGGACGATGATGACCTGGCAGAGGAACAAAAACGAGCGAAACGTGGTAAATCCGGTAAGAAATGGGAACCTAAGCCAATACCAGCCGGGGTGCGGCGCAGCGCTAGAAATAAGTAATGATGATATCCTGTGTTTAAATCTACAGAGGAATAGAGCAGTAGCATTAGAACACTATTTTTGAGTTGGCGGCACTGGCGTTACTCGGCAGCACTGTGACAAAAACGGCCGCCAGCGACGGCGGCACTCCGAGTATGGTTGGCGGTAGTTTGGCGGCAGTGTGGCGGTATCTTGGCGGCACTTCGGCGGCACCTTGACGGCACTGCGGCACTTTACCCCTGCCCGCCATCAATGATGTGCCTTTTGCTCTTGACCCTCTTCCTCCCTGTTTCATTTGGTTTAGTTGTAGCACTACCTCAGGGCCTTTGAACCGTTATACAGATTTGTTGCAGACATCATTTCCCGACTCGGAGACACACTCAGTACACGGAAACTGAGTTTCTAGTTCATCCTTTTGCCCTCTTTCGAGCACGGACTATATTCCTGAATCCAGAAAGATACCGTCTGCTTCTTATCCTCCGGTACTCCTCCGCTCTCCAGATCCTTCCCTTTAGCCACACTCTTCGCCTCGGCCGCGGCTTCCGAGTCTTCTTTGCGTCGACGACGCTCTTGCACGCCTCCCACCCGCCCTCGAACCCAAACCACGTGCGCCGCGCGCAGTGCGGCCCGCTCAGCATCGTGACGACGAGGATCCAGCCGTAGAAGCCGACGTTGAGCGCCGCAGCGGGGCGCCGGCCGTGGCTCGTGAAGACCTTCGTCCCCGCGGCGGTGCCCATCAGCTGTCCGGTGAAGAGCTGCGTAAATAAATGAAAGAAGGCAAGCCAGTTGGAGACGCTGAAGGATGGGCGGCGAAGACGAAGACTGCGCTGAGTCGGGCACGTGCGTCGGCGGCGATGCTGGATCGGTGAGATTATTTGCAATGAATATTTTGGCTGGGAATCTGTACACGAGTGGTGCGCGCGCACCTGAACACCGAGGTCGCGAGCGACATCTGCAGCGTCTGCCGGAAGACATCCAGGCCCATGATCACCACAACAACCACCGCCACACTCACATCGCCGACCCCCACCTGAATCACTTGGAAGCACAGCGCCTCAACGACGGCGGGCCCCGAGTGACGCATACCAGGGTATCAGCCTATCTACCACGCGCCCTGCGAGGGGCGCACACACGACCCCCACAATACCTATCAGGCCAAAAAGCCCGATTGAAAGGGTGGAGTAGTGGTACGGCGGCCCACCGAGGAGGAACGTGAGCGTGACCCAGAAGTTCGTGAGCACGCTTGGGAGGCGAGGGTGACGAGGCATGCCTGCACGAGGATGGGCTCAGTGTACGCGAATTTGGCCATGGTGGAGAGCATGCCGCGGTAGGATATATGTTGGTTTTTCGCGGGGTAATCCGGGATGATGAAATAGCCTCCGACAAGAACGAGGTATTGCACCCCGACGGCGAAATAATAGCTTTTCGTGGACGTATGAGCTGAAATATTATGTGGGATGCGCAGACACTCACACGAATCTCCAGAACGTGAATTGGGCGATGATGCCGGCTAATACACGGGTTACGAGCATTCCAAACAGAAGTCCAGAAATTACAATGGAGATGGCAGAGGCGCGCCGCTCTGGCTAGGGCTGTGCGCCGTGCCCGTCGCGGGCACGGCCGTCGTTTCGAGGGGTGTGTGACCGACAGACCCGTCCCGTCTCCGTCCCGTCGTGCAGGGAAGCAAAACCTCTACGGAACGGGACGGACGACGGGACGGCCGTCACGGGCCACCGGTAGGCGCCGGGTGGTGTTTGGCGCTTATCTACTGGTTCTTGAACCGTGGGGAACAACCTCAAACGAACAACTTCAGGAGGATCCTGTGGATTGAGTAAATTTTGTGATGTTACACCCTATAATAAAAAAACTGCCACTTTTCTGGTGAAACGAGGGTCCAAATGTTATATAAAGAAAACTAATCAGCTATCTCGGTATCTCCCTGGTTTGAAGGTGTTGAACGCCTGCATGCATAAGCGGGTGCGTCGAGATATTTCACGGCCGCGAAGACAGAAGATTGATTGCTTCAAAGACGCTTTCGAGTCAACGACCTGGATAGCCGCGCTCACGGAGCCGTACCAAAAGATCCTTCTGGATCTTGGCGAAGTCGGACTCTTTGGAGCATATCCGTACATAACGGATGAGCTCGCCTTTAACCCAAGCGCGCTTGGAATCGAGCGAGTGGCATGAATTCCAGGGAATGTAAAGGTATGCATTCAGGGCCTTCTGGTAGACGGATGTAACCAACCTGAACTGAGGGTTGGATGCAGGTACGCCTGGGTTGATTTCCAGGGATACGATCAGGAGCTGAAGTCTCGACACCGACCACTCCATTTTCATATTTGGGTGGAGGGCGCCAAAACGCGACTTGAAGTTCTCGACATCGCTCCTGGATCCATGGACGATAGAGAAGATATCGTCGATGAATCGTTTGTATAGGAGAATTTTGTCTCGAAATTCTGCAAGTGCTGATTCCTCGTACAGTGCCAGAAATAGGTTCGCATACGGCGGAGCGCATGCTGTCCCCATGGCGGTACCGATAACCTCTCGGTAAGTTATATCCGCGAAAGCAACATAATTGAACTTCAGAACGAGACGCAGGAGAAGAATGATTAATTCTTTCCGCGAATTGAAGCGCAGCTGGGTGGCCTCCTCAAGGGTGTTAAATTCCATGAGGGGCGCTTTAAGGACACTTGCAATTTGTGCGATCCGATCATCGATTGGGATGTTCGGCTACATTGCAACTACATCCCCGATAATCAGCCAAATGTCGCGGCCTCTCGGGAGTTCCACGTTATGGATGTCTCGGCAGAAACTTTTCGAATCTGGGAGAATCCACGGGAATCTGTTGAGTAGCGGTTTAATCTGGAAGTCGACCCAAGCCGATGCGTTCGCCAATAGGGTGTCGAACGATGGGACGATGGGTCGGCCTGAGATTGGGCCTTTGTGTATTTTAGGTATGACCTTCAACCTGGGTATCTTTTCGCAGTTCGCGTTTAACGGTGCGGATAGCCATGTGAATTGCTGTTTGGGGAGTATAGCCCGTGCGCGGTTAACAATACTCCTCAGGGTTGAGTTCAACAGCGGGTGGTCGGGGAATGATTCTTCATACGAATCATTCTCCAATAATTTCAATCCAGTCTCGTGGTACCATTTGGCTGTAACGAGACACAATCCAAGGTTTTTATCGGCTGGGGCAGCAATAACGCTGTGGTCCGACAAAAGTTTAAGAAGTGCGTCAAGATCTTGCGCGTTGACATTGGGACGGATACGGACGGAACGTCTGTCCAGTACTTCAGCTTCAATTTGGCTGCGGAGTTTGACCAGTGCAGTTTCAATTGTGTTGATTAAAGGTGGCCCTTCGGCGTTAGGCGTGGGGATGTAGAATTTAGGGATGAATTTTGGTTGACCCTGTTCCGTACTCTCGCCACCAAAGTATTGGTGTAAATTGATATTCTTGCGCTCTTCAATATCCTTATCAACTCTGAGTCGGAGACGACTGAAGTCATCGACGCTGGCAGTAACAGAGGAAGAGGAAGTTGCCTTGGTTTTCGGGACGAACTTAGGGTTAAGCGCGAGGACCTTAGATTGTTCAAGTGATAAATCAATGTTGGTCAAGTTATGGTAGGCACGGTTGATTAAACGTGTATCATAATACAACGGCGTCATCTGACAAAGTACAAACTTATTACGAACGTCTACGGGCGCGGTGGAGAACGGATCTGGGTAAGTGTCAGGTTTATGGTGATGAAACCTGGTGCCCGAAGGACTCACCCATGAGAACATCTAGCGAATGGGGCGAAGCCTCAGTGGTTCTTAGACCCGCTGGCCTGCGGTTCCACCACCTTGGCTTTCTTCTTGCCCTTCTTCGGCTTCGACGACTCGCCTCCGTCGGCATCGGCGTTTTTTGCGTTCGGGCCATCCTTCCGATCCTTGGTGGGCTTGGGATCGTGTGCTTTCCCCTTGCCCTTCGCATCCGCCTCGGACGGCTTCGCGGTGGGTTTGGGGGTGCCGATCTTGGCCTGCGGGTCGGCCTTCAGCAGTTTCTCGATCTCCGCGATGCCTATCGGGGAGGGTGTGTGAAGAAAGAGCATCAGGGAAGATCAACTATGAAACTTAGATGGATTCCGGTGGTATTCTTGCACAGCAAATTTACCTTCAAATAGCCCAGATTATTTTGACCATTTATTCATGGGGCAACTCAGGACTTTAATTTGAGCTTTTGTTCATGATTTTCCGTCCAGTATTGGGCATGTGGGGTCTGATTTACGGAGGGACGGCCATTATTCATGTTCTGATTGGCCGATCAAATGCGGCCCGGGCTCCGGCCCGCCGCCAAGGCGAGGCTTTGCAGCATTCCGACAATGTTCAGGTATCAGAGAAAAGGTTTTCAAAAATTTATGATCTCTAGTTCAAACCATATACATGGTCCATGCTTTGTACTTTTATTTAGTTAGAGCTTCCAACACCTCCTACTCCCCAAACTTCGAAGACCTATGTTCAATTCTGTTGGTGTTGTTGTAAAAGCTGAGGGCCGAAGTTATATTTAACTTTGTTGTATTGCTGTTCTGAGTCAATAGAGGTGGACAATGAAATTGGAATGTTGAACTTCACTCACTACATCCATAGTGAACTTGTGTTTTGTAAGATGTAGCCAAGTACATCAGTTCTGCTTGAAATTTATTGAGACCACAGAGATGAGAGATATCCATGCCACGGGGGTAGCCAGTATAATACCCAGAATAAGGGATGGAGGTGTTTGTGATGGAGGTGTTGGAGGCGTGACACCTCCAACACCTCCACCACAGGCATCAGATGAGACTGAAAGACACCCATTTGACTGTGAATGCCAGCAGAAAACATAGCTGGCACATCAGTATTGTTAAACTAAGGTTCAGAAAAATGGTCCAAAAAAACTTAGAACTGTTGTTGTGATAAAGATGGAGGTGCCGGAGGCAGTTCAGAGGATTGTGTGTATATCCAGGTTAACATTTGAAAATCAGGAGTAGCATCCCTTGAAGGCCACTGTTTGCATAGACTAGTACCCGAGCTAGAGAAACAAAATTATGACATTAAAGAAGGTGGCAGAGGTGTTGGAGGTGGATCAATCTTGCATTGCTGGTGATGCAGGCAGAGAAAGCTGGGAGTTTGCACCAGAGTACATTAATAACAAAGAGGGACAAAACTAGTGCTAACTGAGCTATGTAAGAGCAAGGAAGATGCAGGATGATATTGGCCCTGTTCTGTGTGTTACCGTTTATTGGACCTCTTAAAATATGACAATGATATTATTCTGTATATACTCGAGTAATGTACCTGAACGGAGTGAACCAGTGATAGGGCGTGTACCGAAACATGCATGAAAACACCAGTTTTTATTTCATTTTGAACCTATTAGTGGGCAGAAGTGAGGCATTAGATTATGAGCATACACCCTCCCTGGGGTGGTAGGCTACACTATTGATGGCCGAAAGTCAGTGTAACAAACCAACTATGAAGGACTGAGTAGACTTGACAAGGCAGCCCAAAAGGCTGTTACGTCCTGACTATGATATTCTACACTGAGCTATAGATGGTGGTGGTAAACCATTATCTTATGCGCTGGAGGTGAAACATCAGGGAACTATTCAGAATTATTGACTTGCCGCTTCAACGGCCTCTGAATAGTCTGATGACTATTAGAACAAGATATACAAAGTCAGGATTGGTACAACCACATTAGGGCCGGCAGAGATATAGCGCCGCGCTATTTTGTGTATAAGACCAACTGATTAGATTGGGATGAAGACATGTTACTGAGTTAACCATCACTGTGGTTACTCGGGCAGATCTGACCATTAGAAAGATGCGGGCCTCGCATCAAGGATTTACTGATATGATTGATGAGGATTTGCACTACAGAATAGCGCTGCACTATATTTCAGTGGTCACTATAATGGTCTGCCAGTATAGCGCTGCGCTATATTGTCAATCCGCTTGATATGTACTTTGAGTTCCACTGAGCTTGTGAAGTACGGGACTGATACAGAAGTTGAATAGGAATTGACTAAGATGGACTTGACCAGTCAGCAATGACTAAAGACTGACTTGCTCAGTCAGAAAAATGGAAACCAAGACAACTAAGCACGCCTTATGGTGTGCTAGAGAAATACATGTGGACTAGCCCCGGTAGCAGGTCATAATACCCATGGTTAAGAATGCCTTCTACGCCATTGGCCATTCACTACTTGGGCTCCCACCCTTTACTGTTCCTATTCATTCTGTCTATCTCCTTTACTTCTCTCTAAAATGTATAAAAGCCAGCTGTGTACTCTGTATTAGCCAGTAAACTATCCCCCCAGATATACGAGCAATATAGTAGACTCTAGATTTGTTTGGAAAGATATCAGAGATTTGAAGACGCACAGATAAAGATTGTAAGACATGGGATATTGACGGGACAATACCATTGCCCAGATATAAGTGTTAAGCATTCAACCTTGGTGAAGAGACCCGCTAGACTTAGGTCTCACGGAATTCAATTGTGAAGAGCCAGTGTGGAACGTAAACTCACGCCTCAAACTAGAGTGGCTGCCAGCAGTGTAAGTGTGAGCACACTAGCCCCGCCCTCACCATCTGTGTAACTGCACCTGCTTGTTGATTGCCACCATTCTCGCAAGACAGTTATGAGTCAAGTGTCCGTCTGCCGAAAGTCTGCCTACCTATTCTGCTTCTTGGCTAGCTGCCAGTTAGTGTTAGGGTCTGACGCTCACAAGGAAACTGAAGACTTTGGACAAGTCAAGGGTTTACTTGAGTCTTGATATACTGTTGGTGTGAAGTCCCTGCTACCCCAGCATAACCGTGCTTAGACCGCATAGTCTGCTATTGAAGCAGAGTCTTATAAAACCTTTGCACACCCTCTTGACAGGTGATACGTACCCTACTTCCCCGAACACACACACACGAGCATTAGGACCGGATCAGTGTTTTGTTTTGATTTTGGTTGGGTTGTGATTAGTGACTAGCTCGCTTCACTCTCTAGTTGATTTCATTAGATTACACGGCTGCACCCTAGTTCACCGTTTCACCGGCAACTTTCTTGGGGTAATTAAAGCACCTCCAACACCTACAACACAAGTAATATTCCGTAGTGGATGGAAGATTGGTGTGCTCTGAGCAACAACCCATACACCTACAGTTGTAGAAGATCTTGTTTATATGCTCACCCACAGCTCGTCTTTGTGATTCAAGGATTCCAATTCTAAGGATGATTCAGATCCTGGATTGTAGGCTGTTTCCATGGATCATTTAGGTAGTAAGAGAGCACAGTTTTGAGGACAGGGGCAGTGGAGACTGTTCCAATGTTGTTTTATATCAGAGAGAGAGGGTGGCAGGAGCTGCCTGGTGTTCCAAATGGGGAGGGTAGGCAGGCCACACTGAGATGTCAATGTGGCAGCGATATAAGCGAGCCTGGTGATAGGGTGTGTACCAAAACATGTATGAAAACACCAGTTTTTATTTCATTTTGAACCTATTAGTGAGCAGAAGTGAGGCATTAGATTATGGGTGTACACCCTCCCTGGGGTAGTAGGCTACACTATTGAAGGCCGAAAGTCAGTGTAACAGATCAACTATGAAGGACTGAGTAGACTTGACAAGGCAGCCCAAAAGGCTGTTACGTCCTGACTATGATATTCTACACTGAGCTATAGATGGTGGTGGTAAACCATTATCTTATGCGCTGGAGGTGAAACATCAGGGAACTATTCAGAATTATTGACTTGCCGCTTCAACGGCCTCTGAATAGTCTGATGACTATTAAAGCAAGCGATACAAAGTCAGGATTGGTACAACCACATTAGGGCCGGCAGAGATATAGCGCCGCGCTATTTTGTGTATAAGACCAACTGATTAGATTGGGATGAAGACATGTTACTGAGTTAACCATCACTGTGGTTACTCGGGCAGATCTGACCGATAGAAAGATGTGGGCCTCACATCAAGGATTGACTGATATGATTGATGAGGATTGGTACTACAGAATAGCGCCGCACTATATTTCACTGGTCACTATACTGGTCTGCCAGTATAGCACTGCGCTATATTGTCATTCCACTTGATATTTACTATAAGTTCCACTGAGCTTGTGAAGTGTGGGACTGATACAGAAGTTGAATAGGAATTGACTAAGACTGACTTGACCAGTCAGCACTGACTAAGACTGACTTGCCCAGTCGGAAAGATGGAAACCAAGATAACTAAGCACACCTTAAGGTGTGCTAGAGAAATACATGTGGATTAGCCCCAGTAACAGGTCATAATACCCATGGTTGAGAATGCCTTCTACACCATTGGCCATTCACTACTCGGGCTCCCACCCTTTATTGTTCCTATTCATTCCATCTATCTCCTTTACTTCTCTCTGAGATGTATAAAAGCCAGCTGTGTACTCTGTATTAGCCAGTAAACTATCCCCCAGATATACAGGCAATATAGTAGACTCTAGATCTGTGAAAGAAATCAGATAGACTTGCAGAAGCACAGAAAAGACTAAGAGATACACGATGTCGAAAAGACTACCAAGAACCCCGCTCAACCTATACCAGCCCATCTCCTGTAGCAGTGCTTTAGACCTCCAGGACTAAAGACTTGTTGTTGAAATAGAAGTGAAACCACTGCCTTCAGTGAAACTGTCCGCACCCTAGCCCAGCCCACACCTTCTGTGTAACTGCCCCCATTTTTGTTCATACCGCCGCCTTTTGTGCAAGATTGGTTGATATTGAAGTAGTGTCTATCTGTTGATAGTCTGCCCTACCTTCTGCTTCTTGGCTAGTTGCCAGTAGTGTTAGGTTCTGCCGCTCACAAAGAAACTGAAGACTTGAACAGTCTAAGGTTTAACTTGAGTCTTGATATCCTGTTGGCATGAAGTCCCTGCTACCCCAGCATAACTGTGCTTAAACCACATAGTTTGCTATTGAAACAAATCCTTATTTCAACCTTGCACACCCTCTTGACGGGTGATATGTACCCTACTTCCCTGAACACATACACACAAGTATTAGGATTAGGATTAGTGATTTGTTTTGGTTTTGGTTGGTTTGAGTAGAGTGACTGGTTCGCTTTTCTCACTAGTCAATACATTAGATTCCATGTCCGCACCTTAGTGCACTGTTTCACTGGTCTACAACATCTACAACACTGGAGCAGACCTCTTAGGTGGTTTCACGTACCACATCAGAAATGACCTAAGAGGGGTTGCTGTAAGCAATAAAGTGGCTGTCTTGGGTGTGCCAAAGACAACTCGAACCTTTGATTGCCATTTTTGCATGCAGATCCAGTGATTTCCGAATCACTTGATTGAGTGATTATGAATCGGTGGCATCCCCCTCCCTGGCCTTATGAAAAGTTCAGTGTGCTTGGATGAGGCCTTTGTGACCCACGTGTACGCATTCCAGCTAAATGCAAAATACTAGACCATCTCAATCTTGTGGGCGGTGGAGCCATGGTGTCATGTGAAGTGATGATATAAGACCAAACACCAACTTGCACTGGCTATCTGGGACAATGACTGACCAATACCAACGGGCTCAGGGCAAGCATTCACCCCCTTATGCCTACTACACATACCCTCCGTATTATTTTCCATCGCCACCTGTAATATGGTGTTCATTGAAGTGGGAGCAGAGTGCATGTGGTCGATTTGGTGACATCTATAGGCTGCACATGTATCTGGATTGTTCCGGTGACAGACCTGGTACTAGGGCACCCAGGCATTTATTCAAAATTGTTCGAATTGCAATGTACTATAATGTACTACACCACATTAAGGCATCACCTCACAAGAGCTAATGCCGGCCTGGGCAGTTAGCTAAAAGGGATATAATGTGTCTCAGACCATTAGAGAGGCGCTGGACAACAGCCCTGGTAAAGGGTTGAAGTGGGAAGTCACTAATGGAGCAACTGCGAAAAGTGCCCAACCATCCTGGAAACATATTGGGGCTACTGCACATCACAATAATGCTGGCCTGAGCAGTTAGCTAAGAGGGATACAATGTGTCTCAGACAATTAGAAAGGCGCCAGACAACAATCCTGGTAAAGGGTTGACATGAGAAGTCGCTAATGGAGCAACTGTGGAAAGTGCCTAACCATCCTGGAAATGGATTGGGGCTACTGCACATCCCTGACTAAGGGTGTATTACAGTATTACAAGGGATTATCCTTCTGAACAAGAGGGCTTACCATTTGACATCATCTGATGTCTTCAGGACTGCCAAGAGAAGATTGAACTTGGTCAATCTATCAATTGACTAAGAAACCATACTCGGGTACTAGGAAGCAACGGCTATCACAGCTTGCAGACAAATCACTTAAGCAGTTCAAAGAGGGACCAGTTGAGGCAGATGGTTACCAAGGAGGGTAATGGTGGGCTGATGAGATAGTTGGCTAAAAGTTGACACATCAACAATATTCCATCATAATCATTCTAAACGATGTAGATCTTGACTCGTCATTGAGCTTAGCCCATTGATGTTCCTTACAAATCTGTCTAGTTTTTACTAATCTCTTGATATCCGACAGGAGTTCTTCAGCTAACTGCCATACCCCTAGTCATATACCCTGAACCCTGTCGTGCATTTGTATCTGTCTTGTTTATATTTAGATTCCTGTAAAGTATTTAAGTGGATAGTTATAGGAAAGAAGCCAGTGAATCTCACCCCCCCCTGTTGGATGCAAAGCTACTAGGCTTCTTGCTTAACCGGTTTAGTAATTTATTTGGAGATACCCAGAAGCTATACCAAGTTTCACTTGTATTCCCTCAAAATATTATCTGTGTTGGATTTAGATTTTTAAAAACTATGCGTGGACATATTGGATAAATGGAACGGAGACGTGGAATATAAGGAAACAGATCGGACTTGACAATTGGTGTATAATCTTGCAAGATTAGCAAATCAGAGTACCATCTCCAAACCCAGACCCACATCACACAAAACTGTTGACATTAAATCTCATCTGACTATCCGCGATTGCGCCTAGAACAGTTTCAAGCAATTTATCTATACGACTTGTGGACCTATAAGTCTTGCTTCCAAAAGAGAACTAAAGTTCAAATTGCCACAATCTATACTGGATAAGTACCCTGAACTTGCACAAGGATTATAGTGTTTGGAGTTGATATATTGCATCTTGAACTGCGTATTAAATTACAAGGTTTAGTTTTGTGGATATTTCATCACTAGCCCCATAGTCACTGTTTCACCGGCTCCACAGCTCTTGGTAGTCGAAACGGTCTAGTATTTTGCATTTAGCTGTCAGCACGATCCTTTCCTCAGGAGGATTGACATTGCAATGCATAACTCACTCATTGTTGAGCAACTCGCTGAAATACACGGTGTAGTACCCCGTTGTGCGTGGAACGGGAAGGAAGACATTGCATCTGCATTCGAGATCTGCAAACACATGTTATATTCAATCTGCTAGGTATTACTTAGTACCACCAAACGAGCAAATTAATTCCTCTAGATATATATATCCATCAATAGCTCTAGCCCTCTAGGTATACTTGGCATGCAATCACTGGCAGAAAGGCAGCCACCTATGTTGCCACCCACGGCTTTCGCATGTTATTCTCCCGAATCACCTTCAAAAACACGCTCTCCAGTGTCTCCTTCTCCACAGTGTATTCGGAGAAGTCCCCCCGTGCCGAAAGCAAGTGGAACAGCTTCGCAAGGGTGAGCCCATTGCCTCTCTCAATCGGTACTTCAAGACGTGTGGCAATGTTGTCCGTCATCCAGGCACCAGGAATTGCAGACATAACGGTCTGCATGCGGGTGATGTCCTCACGGGTGCGGCAAGTGAAGTGGAACTTGTAAGTCGCATAACAGGTGGAGAG
The DNA here is from genome assembly GCA_029282495.1 of Mycena albidolilacea. Taxonomy (NCBI): domain Eukaryota; kingdom Fungi; phylum Basidiomycota; class Agaricomycetes; order Agaricales; family Mycenaceae; genus Mycena; species Mycena albidolilacea. Next base: position 520,093 of record JARIHO010000002.1, read on the forward strand.
CGACTCAGTAGTACCGATCGTGAGCAACCGGACAGCAAGGATACCGACCTTGTTTGCGAGCACACTCGTCTCGTCCATAGCGTGGGTCATTATCACAAACACCTTGCCAGCCGCCACTGCCCAGAGGGTGCACCACATTTCTCACTTCTTCTTGGCGTAGGCCGCAGTCGAGAACTCGTCGATGAGGACCACCGCCAGATTCCCCATCAATGCGATAGTGAGCGACAGCTTTCTCTGGTTGCCCTCGTTGAGCTGGGAAGCGGGGAGTATGTTGATGATGGTGGGGAGGGTGCTGGATAGTGTGAGGTTGTGGAGAGTACGGGATTCCATTGTATGTGGGGCAGAATGCATGTATTGTCTGTCTCTTCTCGTATTCAACATTTTTTCACTGATAACTTTGGCTGGTAGTGTTTGTAATCCTGCCTGTATGCATTGCCCTCCAAGTTCCGCTCATGGATTGAATAGGGCTGGTGCATCGGCCCTCCCTTTTTTCAGTTCCGATTATCAATGTGCCGCACAGGCCTCCTCACGCTGGTGCAAGCTCCCCTCCCCCGTCTTCCTCTTCGCTTCCAAGAACTCACCACTCACCGGTCTCCTCAGTTCGGGCATGGACTATACAAAGCTGAATTATATTTAGTGGTGGACCGTGTTTCTCGTTCTTCATTTTCGACATATTCTCCTTACATCTGAGCTGCGCGAGACTAAGAATGTGCTTTAGATGGTCCGGCCGCTTCCTCTTCCTCGGCGCAGTCGTCCACGGCTTCCTCTGATCAACAATCATATGGTGCATCTTATCATTCTTCCTTCCCTTTCCCCCCCCGGCGCAACGCTGTCAGGGGAACCCCCGCTTTGGCTGCTTTGGACGGTTTTCCATCCGGACCCAATCCAGATGCTTCGGGTGCTTCGGACACTTTTCCATCCGGACCGGCTCCAGATACTTCAGATGGTTTTCTGCCCGGAGCCCCGGATACTTCTGCGCCCTTCTATTCGACTGCCAAAACACCTGAGACATCTGTCTGCTCTCGCTGGCACATGCTGTGTGATCAGGCCCGCAATCATTGTAGATACATCCAGACACGTGCTGCTGGGTAGTTACCAATTAGTATATAAGGTTTCGCCTAGCATGGGAATCCTCATCCTTTCTTCTCTTCGTATTCCCCCACTAGGTGTGTAGTATTTCCACTCCTGTATTCTAGTACCTATATTTATGCTTTGGATTCCCCCACTAGTTTCCGCACTCTGCGCTGAGCTTAAGGTTGCCCTTACAAACACCGGCAGATTAGGTGATCTATGTTAGACTTGGAACACGTTGGATGTGCGTTTGCCGCTGCGCAGCTGCAGTGTGGTTTCGCAGCGCATTGATCTGGGGATCATCGTGACTCGTTGGGAAGCGGATATATGGACGCTGATGCCAACGGTGCGTTCACATTTCGAAATCTTGGGCTGTGCATGCGGCAAGTGCGTCACGGTGGTGTCCTGCAGAACGAGCTCGCGCACTGTACAGTGTACCTTCGCGAGATGACTCGCTGCCAGCTGATGGTCTGGTGTTCTCAATGTTCAATGGGATTTTTGCGAAGCGTGCAGGCGATGGCTCGGTCGGGAGGTCATGGATCCAAGATCTTCGCTCGCCGAACATGAGCTAGTGGGCTTGAGAGTGCGCGTGCGGTAGTGCGATGGCTTCTAGTTTACCGTAGAATTTCATTCAATTCGGCATGGGTTGTGACCCGTGACCCAAAATACCGATTCGGCTCTTCGGCAACCAACAAATTTTGGTGTGACACCTCCAAAAATTCGGCATTCAAGATGAAAAATTAGGAAAAATTTGCCTTTTTTGCACCTCTAAAGGAAATTTGGCCCCAGTGTCACGCATTTTACATTCGGCACTGGGCGCCATAACCCGTGACCGAGACCAAAATTCATCGCGGCACAGGGGGTGCGTGACGCGTGACCGCCGAATTGAATGAAATTCTACAGTATTGCGTGCGGTGCTGCGGGCATGTCTTTCCTTCTTTGTGTTTCCAGCGCGGCTGGTTCGGCCCTTCCGCGTCTTTCTGTGCTGCTGCCGGCGCTGTAACCAACAGCACTGAGTAGTCCTGCGAGGTTGCTTGCGCGATGGGCCAGACAACCGCATTACACGCCTGTTAGCGAATAGGGTTTTGGATGTGCGGGGATACGCGCGGCGAGGCGCGGGTGGGGATCGGAACAGCCCGGAACGGGGCTGCTGTATAGTTGGCAGGTGGCGGGGAAGGCTTTTCTTCACCCGTTTGACGCTCGTTTATAATGGATTTTGTACTACGGCGACAAACGACATTACTTGTGTTCGGGATTCGGTCTGTCGGCATCTGGAACGGACAGCTATCTTTAACAACGCCTCCGTTCAAAGCTCGAATTCGCACATCCAACGTGGAAGCATATGATTTTATTAGTGTGAACTCTCAGCCTGCGCGCAGAACGTCCTCCACTAATACCCTCGTCCTCAATGGTTCCACGAACTTGGTTTTTGATGCGAATGCCAGCACCGTTGTCACCCTGAGAACAACGTGGAAGGCTGCCGTATTGTGGAGGCAGTCAACACTAGAGGGGTCGGCCAGACAGAACTAAGAGGAGCCAAGAATGACAGAACAATAGTGTGGTCATTCAAGAGCAGCCACTAGGAAAGGTACATGGTGGTCAAGACCAAGAAGAGAAGATCCTATCAGTAAAGTACGGAGTCACAATCAATGTGTCAAGAGATATGTAACAGTAACAGAATGTAACATAAGGTATAAACCAGAATGTAAGGTAAGGAGTCAACAATGGTAAAGTAAAAGGTAGGATATCAAAGAGTGGTATAGGTGATCATTGAGGAGGGATATGGGCGAGTCAATGATAAGGAAAAACAATGGTAGCAGTGAAGATACAATGCAGGATTGCAAGGAGCAATAAGGACTGAGGCATTGGTGTGCTAAACCAAGGCTGAAGGGGACCAATAGCAATACGATGAGGATGGCATGGACAGCAGTGGTGCAGTGCAGATAGCACAGAACACTGGCAGTACAATGCAGACAACAAAGGCTGAACCACTCCTGGAAGGGAGAGGTTGGACAGTGCAGAAGAAAGTAGTAAGGTTGGAGCAGCAGCCTTACACAACGGCGTGTCACTATGTCAGCAGGCACAACACCAAAAATACCGCTGATGCAAGCGTTTGTTGCGAGTGCCGCATTACTTCCACCTCCCTTGAGCGACACTTTCCCTCTCATGGCCACCATCGGGTTCTCGTATGGATCCTTCGGCGACATCACCGAATCGATCAAGATCGTAGTCAATATCGTTTCATTCATCCACAATGGGGGAAGCGCCCCCAAGGAGTGGAAAGTGATGGAGGAAGAGCTGAAGCTGCTGGTGACGGGCTTGGCTTCTCTCCAGTCCAAATTGCCTCCAAAGCTACACCAGGACGTTGCTGGCCGAGTTATCACAGAGGCTAGGCTTTGTAAAGAGATCCTGTCTCGTTTCGAGGCCAAGATGCCCGCCGTCCCCAAGGGCCGCTTCCCGCGGCTGCAGGATCTCTCGAAAGTCATTTTTCAGGCGAAGGAACTGGAAGCTATCCGGCAACGGTTGTGTTTTCGTCGAGAAGCTCTTAACGAGGTCATCGGCTTGATAGCGCGGTGCGTTGCTTCTCCATCAGTTATCGCTTTATTCTCAGTCAAATTTGCAGCGAGGAAGCGCGTCTAGCCAATGAGCGCATTGAAAAAGGCGTCAGCGGTGTCGCTGATCAGGTTATCCATCAGGGACAAACTCTCTTGTGCGTCCTTGAAGATTGGGTATATGTCCTCATTTGCTGAAGATCGATTCAGCGGCGCCATTGCCGGAATAGAGTACCGACTTGAGGAAGTTGGAGGTCATCTGCAGCTGGGGTACGAGCAAATACAAACAGGCGTAAAACTTGCAGAGTCTGTCATTTTCGTGAACTCGAGATTGTGACTGAATTCAGTTTAGGTTAGAGAGCAAGCTTCTGAAATGGCTTCAATTTTCTCCCGATGTTCTGAACAAGCACGCGACAACGGTAGTGCTCCGTTACAAGAACACGGGAGGCTGGCTGTTCGATTGCCAGGAGTTCATTGATTGGGAAGGAAAACCGGGTTCGTTGTGGATTCAAGGACAATGTGCGTAGCGTGGACAGGTCCATATTGACACATCTGAATTGCTTCGCCCAGCGGGTACCGGCAAGACTGTACTAAGGTCGGCGTTCCATTCTGCTTAGAAAGCATCCGCTCACCTGTGCAACTAACAGCTCGACGATGATCACTAAACTCTTCAAAGAAAGAGTAGCACCGGGCATCGCCGTTGGATATTTCTACTTCGACTTCACGGAACAGACGCACGCCGTGCACAAAATGCTTCGGACCATCATCCTTCAGCTCTCCGCTCAAACGAGCCAGCCGTATGAAGCTCTTGAAAAGTTGTACAAGTCGTCTAATTCGAAAGGCCAAACTTTGCCCACGGATGCGGAGCTCGAGAACGTCCTGGAAGAGCTGCTGCTCGAGTTCAACCGTACATATATCGTCCTCGATGCGCTCGATGAGTGCCAACCCGATACCGAACTCGATAAACTTCTGGACCTCATTTCGAAATTGCGGGCCTGGAATCAAAGCCCGCTCCATCTCTTCGTCACCAGCCAATCTCGCGACATGTTCACGAGCCGCTTTGAAAACGTGCCCTGTATTTTCCTCGATCGTGAGGCGATCCTGGATGATATCAAACTCTTTGTTTCGAGCGAAATTAAAGAGAACCGGAGGTTCCATCGTTGGGCGGCTCATGCAAGCGAGATGATCGACAAGGTTGTCGGTAAAAGCAGCGGAATGTGGGCCAGTTCATTCATTTCACAATTCAACTCACTCATTGCTTGTGCAGGTTCCGTTTGGCGGCGTGTCTACTTGTGGAGCTGTCACGTTGCAAGCACCAGAGGGAACTGGACGCGACACTTGAAAATCTCCCCGATGATCTCTTCAGCGTCTACGACCGTTTCATGGGAGCAGTTGACCCAAAATACCATATCTATGTGACAGGCGTTGTTCGCTGGCTCCTGTTCTCTGCAAGCGATACGGGTACTCTGACTGAGCTTGCGGATGCCGTTGCCTTTGACTTTTCCAACCCATCACACCACACCTACGATCCCAGCCTACTTGACGAGAATGAAATTGCCATTCCCGAGTGGCTAGAGGGCTTGGTCGCGATTCACACCAGCGTGCAGACGGGAGAACGATACATCACGCTAGCTCACGCGTCAGTGAGAGACTATATGTTATCCGATCGCTTTACGAAGAAATTCAACCACAACCTCAGCGAATCTTCGTCGCATCTGTTCCTTGGTCGGTCATGTCTAGGGCGCCTTCTCTATTTTGCGGACCATCCAGAACTCCCACTGTTCTCTGTCGATCTGGATGACATACCTAACCTGTACTGGGTCCAGGACGTAATTCACCCATATCGATTGGCGATTTATGCTGCAGAGAATTGGTACTACCATTTTCGGGATTGCGGCAATCAGGCCGCTCTCATCCCAGACGTACAACGTCTTCTCGAGGAAGGCAGTCCTCAATATCGCGCTTTATATCACTTACGGTCGTATGACCGTGATGTACCATCGGTTCTGTACGGCTGTTCGGAGGCAGGCTACGTCGACATTATCCCTGTTGTGCTCGCCAATGGGGCCGATATTAACCAACGTGGGGGAAAACACGGAACGGCATTGAGTGCTGCATCTTGCGGGGGTGCCATTCGAGCCATGCACCTTCTACTAGAACACGGTGCCGACCCAAATGCACGAAATGCGGAGGGAGCGATCGTATTGCATACTGCGTGCCAGAGGAACTACGGAGAAGATATCGTTCGGATTCTTCTAGACCATGGAGCGGACATCAATGCACTGGATGCGGAAGGCAGAACGCCGTTGCACTGCGCCTCCGATTTTCAAAGGAGTCCTTGGCGTGATCCAGTTGAATCAGAACTCATCATACGACTTCTCCTCGAACGTGGCGCAAACATCGATTCCCAAGATACAGAAGGCAGGACCGTTTTGCACACCGCATCCCGCAGGGAAGACAGCGAATTTATCGTCAAAATTATGCTGGAGCATGAGGCGAACGTCAATGCCCAAGATACTAAAGGCAGGACCGCGTTGTATCACGCCTCCAAGCAAGGAAATATTCAAATCTTCCTATCTCTGCTGGGCCACGGGGCGGACGTTACCATCTCGGGCGGAAGATGTGGAAGCGTACTGCATGCCGCAGCGGCATCCAATTACGAAACCACAGAGATCATAAGCATCTTGCTGGAGAAGGGTGCAGATGTCAACAGTCGCGGAGGAAGATATGGAAATCCATTACAGGCGGCTTGTAGGAGTGGAGCGGAGATCAGCGCCATCCAACTTCTCCTGCGACATGGCGCAGATGTCAATGCCCAAGGCGGGAAATATGGTACTGCCTTACGAGCTGCATCCCTCTTCGCCCCAACAAGCGTCGTCGAACTCCTGATGGAGCATGGCGCCGATGTAGAGCCGCACGGCACGGCCGGCAGCGCGTTGGAGTTGGCATCGTCCTGCGGTAACATGGACACCGTGCGTCTCCTCCTGAAAAAGAGTGCGCTCCTCAGTGAGGAGCCTCGGGAGGACCGGCCTGCATTCCACATTGTGGCAGCTCTGGATAATGCAGAAATGTGTCGACTCTTCCTCGAGCGCTGTCCTAGCAGAGAGGTTGTTCAGCTCTTGACAGAGAGGGGTGTGGCAGAGTTCTCAGACACAGACCTTTCCGATGCAAGTGATGAAATGGACGGGAGCGTCGAGACTGATGGCAGTGTTGCGACAGACGTTTCCAATTCAAGCGAAGAAAAGGACGGAATTCTGGAGAATGAAACGGGAGGGTCTCACAGTTTCGACTCGGCCGACAGCGTTACTTTACTGTAGTTCTATACAGCGAGGTACAAGCTTGATTTGTATAGAGCGTCTGTCTATGAGAAATTACCCTAGATGTGTGAAGTCAATAGGAATAGAATACCTTCGCTAATAAAATTTAAAGGCATACAATGATACTTACGGACTACGATAGTTTGTGAAGCAGTGGAATGTAATTACTCTGGATCTATGCGGGCGGTGATTTTTGTGGATCTACTCCTGAAGTCCACTGAAGGTCAAGTAAATAGTCAGTCGAGATCCACGCAGATCAAACACACCTCGTCGACCAGTACAACTGCACCAAAAGGTAAATGTCAGCGCATACAGAGCTCCAAGGTCGTAATCAATGGACGTACTCTTCGACCCCCCAACAAGGTCAATCGTAAGCTGCAGCTTGCGCTTCTGCCCGCCGGAGAGCGTGCTTGCATTTCGTGGATCTTGGCGTCCAGATCGCAATCGCGCAGCAGCTGCTCCAGGTCCTCGTCCGCGTCGCAGTTTTCTGACCATTTCACCGCGCGCCACATGCGGAGCGACAGGGGACAGGTCAGCTCGGGAACCAGGACATTCTTCTGTGGGACAATCCCAAGCGTTCCGCGTTTGCGGGATATCATAGAACACCACGCCCGGTGTTTTGCGGGCATTCGAACGGCAGCTCGGAGACTGAAGGCGCCTTTTTCACGGCGGCGAGCTGCGAGGGGGAGAAGCCGCGTGTAACGCCAGCCATGATGTCCGTTGGGGAAGTCAGGCTATCTCCGTCTGTACTGTCGGCCCATACCAAGGTTCCTGCGCCGGTATACATAGAACTGCTGCTGTAGAGAATAGACCGGGATTGGACTGCCGATTCCAAACTGCAGAAGGTCGGTGGGAATGACGACAGTAAGTCCGAGAATGGCCACGTACGCTATTGGGCTTGGTTAAGAAACTGCAAACGAATGCGTTAGCGCTGCGATTCGTGATGAATTTTAGAAGGACAGACTTTTTTGCTACAGCAAGCACGACGCCAAGGACCATCCGGAATATGAAGCAGTGAAGAAGATTGAGCTGAAAATAAGGCAACGTTGTTTCAGCGTGCTCGAACTCTACGAAAATCAAAGACGCACGAAGGGATGCTTGTAAAGCACAATCAGAAATTTCCGAAACAGGGCAGCGAATTGCCTCCAGAAAAGATGCACGATGGCTAGGGTCGAGAGCCCACCAGCGCTATCTTATTAAAGAATCTCAAGGAACTGCGCGCTCACCAGACGCTCTCGTCATCCAGGTCAGTATGGTCATTGCACTCACAAATGAGACGATTGGAGTGATTATTGCCGCGGATGCTCGACGGATGCTCGACGGAAGTGCTCGGATAAGTTGGTTGAACTCCTGGGATGGTGGTCAGATTCCAGGGCGTGAATTATTCTTTCCCAGAGCGCCAGTCGCACTTCAAGCTTGAGCCGCACATCTACTATTTTTATTGGATACTTAGATCCAGTTACTCGCAAATCGCAGGGTTGTTGCTTGGTATATATCGTAGTATGGGCGCCGTTACTGCCATCGATTCGTAAGTGCCTCAGTTAGACCACGGAATAGGGTGTAATACAGTCTCGTTAAACAGACATCGACTTGTCTGCCGAGTGGAGGGAAGAGACAAGTGTTCGGTGATTGCCGGCCCACTCTGAAACAAATAATGAGATCAAACCGATTGATGGCCGCTCAGTGTAATGCACTGGGCAGAAATGCACCAGTCCCACCAGGTCCCACCCCCACTACTGAGCCGACGATTGATCTTGAGTTTTCCTTTGAAGGCTTTTGGGGTTATCAGCAGTTGCATATGCTTCGTCGAACTGTACCCGCGGCAATCGCGGCAATCACTCGGCATTGGATACGATCACTCGTTTCGGAGTGTACAGCCGCCGCCTAAGTAATACTTTGCTCTCCCCGTCATCTCCTGACGCTGAGTATCAGAATCGCCACCGTCTGGTTGAACCGCCGGACCTCTTCGAATGTCGTAACACTCAAATGACTTGTTTCGTACCGACTCTTCGGCTGTTCTTACTCCGGTGACCGGTCGATGCTGGTATCATCCTGCTACGTGGAATTCTTCAAGTCCTGAAGGGCTGACGGTGGCAACTAATTGCCCACTGCAAGATGAAAAGGTGCGACGTTCAATGTAAATACAGCGCTCCGGGGCTCGCCACTGACCAGATCCTTGTCTTCTCCTTCCATCTGGCTTTCACCCAAGTTGCGATGCACAGCCTCCACCCCCAGGTAGTGATCACTGCCCGCCCCCTGCGTCTCATCTAAGCGTGTAATTAAACACCCACTGCCACGGCCTCCAAGTTCGGTTCCGGCTGGTCAGAATTTCAATCCCGGTTTTACCTTCGTGTGTTCAGGCAATGCGCGGCCTCAATATCACCGACAACCAGTTATCGACGACGACGAGTTTATTTACTGAGGAAAGAGCGAAGAGATCAGACTTCATTATACTTCCCCGGGACACCTCAATGTCTAATCCATATTCCCAAGGCGGATGGACGAACACGACAACTCTGAGCGCAGGTTCTTCCCACAGTATACCACCACAACACTCGATCTATGGCGCGCTACCATTCCCAACTCAGCGCTCTGCTTTCTCTGCCTCGATGTTCACCTCATCATTTCGATTCACCTCGCTCAGCCCCACCACCTGTATCCTCAACTCTGCCGTATCCAGCACACATTCCCACCCCACTGATCCGGCGTACTTCCGCATCACGACCGACGTCCCGACGGTTGGATTCACCGCGGTCCACAATTCCGCAAATGAGCCCATGGTCATCATTGAATGGGCGAAGCAGCCCGTGGTAGAGATCCGGGACATCCTGTCGAAGAGGCGTGCCGCGCAGTGGCTGGTGCTTTCGGAGGACAAAAGGTGTGATGTTGTGGCCTCTTAGGCTGCTCGTCCCTCGAACCCCACGCTCATGCGATGTTTCTCAGCTATCGGACGATGAGCTTTGGGAGGAAGACCTTCGTGTGGGCGCCGTATGGAGAGTCCATTTGTGTGAGTGCCCAGCTGTATATGCTACAATCGTTCTCAACTCCTAATTCTGACCCTCCAGCTATACGCCGCCGGCCTAGGCGCACCCCAGATATACGCGCGCGTAAGCAGAAGCCGTGAAGACAACGGTGCAATAACGCTCGAGTTGACGGAGGAAGCGATCAGACTCGGGCTCCTCGAGGTCACCGTGACTGCTGCCATTCTACTGCAGTGCGGACGCGGGATCGATTGAGACTGATCCAGAGACAGCACAAGAGGGCCGCTGCGATATTCACTGGACTTCTAAGTCGCTGTAACGCACATTACGCACATATTGTATTGTATCGACAAACACAAAGTAATAAAACTATTCGGACTTATTGTTAAGATACCTGTTTACTTTCCAGATAAGAAGATGCAGGCATTCCTTCAAAGAAAGTTGAGGACACAAACTTCGGCCCGATCGTTTACAGCACTTCGCGGGATATAAGGCACGGCTCTTTTTTTTTCTATTTTCGACAGTTTTGGCTAGAACAGCCGCCACGGGCTGAGTCTTGATCGGATTTCCTTGGGAGTAGGCGTTCAAATCGCATTGGAAATCCGCAGAGGATGAACACCGACTTCTTTTGATGTAACTACGTAATAGAATTTCTTCAGAAATACAAGACAGGCCGCCGCTTCGCTCCGGCACAGCTCAAGGTTTTGGATACAAATAAATTGATTACAGCTAACTGCAAAACCCTAGAGCCCTTTCCGAAAAAGTTCCCAGCTCCACCTGACGTCACTTACCCCTTTTGTTACCAGCCCCACCTCTACACCGCCGTAGTAATACGCAATATCACTATCGCTTTCCTCTACCATGCCGCCAACACAGAACAAGTACCGATATATCTATCCGGCTGAGAAAAGACTTGTTATCACGATGTCAACCAAGGGGATGCCCAACAAGGCGATCGCAGCTGCCACGAACATCGGTGAAAGCACAATCAAGAGAATCAAGCGCCTGTGGTATACCACAGGATATGTTGTCGCCCGACCAGCCACGAATGGTCGGCCTCCCATTCTTTCGTCGCTTGACCTTGAGGTTGGTCCAACTTCAAATATTATTCAAGCCGCAAGCGACCTTTAAATTACTGACGGCTGCTTCCTTGTTAGTATCTCGAAGCACTGATTGAGCGCCAGCCCGACATCTTTCTTTCTGAGCTCAAGATAGCCCTCGAGGAGGGGCGTGGGGTAGACGTGGATGAAACCACCATATCACGGTCGCTTTTACGTCGTGGATGGACTCGAAAACAGGTGCGATGTCCCGAGACTGTCTAATCAATTTGAAACTGACTTTGGCATTGGTCTAGGTGACTCGGCCTGCAAAGGAGGCGAATGACAACGACCGAATAGAGTATCAAATGGTAATTGGAGAGCTCTACACCCCTCACATGCTCGTCTTTTTGGACGAGTCAGCTGCCAATCGACATACCACGAAACGGCGGATGGGGTGGGCACGGGTTGGTGACAGGGCCCGTAGGCATGACTATTTTATTAGAGGCATCCGGCACGTCCTATCCGATACCTTCGTCAGTCACCCATCTGATGTTTCAATATCTTCTTACCAGTTTCCGAGCCCACAACGTGATTTCTTCGAGCCCCAACGGTACACAACGGGGCCCCGCCTCATCGTCCCGCCTCACAAAACACCACCGGTTACGACCCCGGTGCTTCTCGCACGCCAGCGCTGTCTTGACGACATTCAGCTCATCGCGATATGCTGTTTCTGTAACTTTTGGCACTGGTGTAGCCTTCTCGGCGGCTTTCACCTAGACAAATCTGGTCAGTTATCATTGTCGAAATAGGAGTGGTGTACTTACGAGGTTGGTAATCTCCATCCAGACTTTCTTAGTGCGACGTGTACTCGAAAGTATTGGGCGGAAGTGTTCCAGTGCCGCAATCACATCGTTCTCGGTTCGCAACGGATGAGGGAGGGCTTTTTTGAGCTCAGCACTCGTTTTCCATCCCAATTGTGCCTCGGCCACTGTCATATTCATGTTGGCACAGATCCGGGCCAAGAAGTCGCCGGGCGAGATATCATCAATGGAAAATGCGAGGCGAATGGGGGGTGCGATGGTTGCCTGGGTAGACGCAGATTCGGGCTCAGGAGGAGCGGGAACATGTACCTCGAGCTCTGGTAATGGGTGGTGAGTTTTGTGGTTACTTTGGCTCATGCTGAACTCACGAAGGCTGTTCGTTTGACCGCTATTATTCGGTGGCGTGTTGTGGCTAGCGTCCTGAGATTGCACAGGCCCGGGAGTGCCAAGAGAAGGAGCCTGAGGTCGGAAGTTGTATGTTGGGAATTGCATATCACCCGGATTGTGCTGTCGAGGCGGATTATCACCGTACTGGGGCCCGCCGTACATCCCGTGATTCAGCGAGTGCTGTAGACGTGCCATCGCGAGCTCTTGGTTGGTTGGCGGAGGCATCGGCCCCATACCTAGGAGAAACCGAGCCATACCATAGCGTTCGTTGTTGGGTTGGTTATCGAAATTGTAATTATGAGCCATTGTGCGGCGACCTTGCGATCCTGCCTCAGTATATATCCCTCTCGGCTCGCGTGTCATCGATTCATCCAGAACGTTTAATTGCCCCACCATTTCCGTTTGAGCTCTTTGTTCTACCATATTTTGCAGCAGTATATTTAGACGCGACAACCTCTATGGCTACTGGTGGCTACTACGTGACCGTGTTGTCGATCTTGCGGGGCTGCCGACAAAGAGGCGGGGCTGGCAACAAAAGGGGTAAGTGACGTCAGGTGGAGCTGGGAACTTTTTCGGAAAGGGCTCTAGGGTTTTGCAGTTAGCTGTAAACTGATCAAATAAACATGACTCGGAACGATGGTCAGGGCCGGGCGCAGCAATAGAGCGTTTGCGGTGGAGCCACCCGGCGCCACCGGGTGGCTCATCCGGCATGCGGTGCCGGGTGGCTACGTCACTTGGTGGCTGTTTGGTTGGCATTAAAAGGAGTAATTGTTGAGGTTCACCGATCGATCAGCTGGGTCGTTATGTCCGTTATGTGCCAACAGCCACTGATTGCACCAATTAGTATGTTTCACAGCCACTGGCACATAACCTCGCTGGCGCTCTCCGCCTCTTGCTAGCCTCTCATCCCTCCTATACATTTAATTCCCTACCTGGATACTTGAATCACTTCTAAAACACGAGCTAGACACTTGCTTCCATCGAAATCACGCTTTTTCTGCTTTCGACGCGTCCCAATTCAACGGTGTCATCTTCAGCAGGTCTCGATGTCAGGCCGACGACCCGGACACCCGAAGGGCTCCATCCGAGACCCCCAGATGCTCCGAACAGCAGCACAGTGATCACAGAAGCGTAAGGTTTCGGAATGGTTGTTCTGCTTGTTTCCGATGTTTTACAGGGCCGTTTTTCACCCAAACCGATCTTAAATCCCAGGATGAGGGAGACGAGGCTCCAGATGGCGAGAAGACTGATCCAGGGAAAGGTACGCATCGGCGCTTTCATTAGCTATCATACTTTATATGTCAGACCAGTATGATTTGCCCAACCAGTATGATTTGCCCAACCCAAATACATGTCCGATTGGCTCTACCGCCACTTCCGCAAAGTCATTCAAACAATGATAACTCAAAAAGAGAAGGGCTCGCTGGTAAAACCTGCCGTGTTTACAAACACCCCGCCATCCTTTTGGATTAACCACCCAGAACCTATTTTCGCTCTCTCGGAGTACAAATTTGACCTGTTTCTCATGTACTGTCCTCACATTTTTTTTCGAGGTGGGTTTACTCAGCCGTCATCTCCGCACGTTCCCGCCTACCGCCATCCGGATTATATTCAGTTTTTGCGGAGAGAAGTAGCGGCCGATTTCCAAAACAGGTTAGTTGGTAATTCTTCACCAGCGTTGAATCCGTGCTTAATATTTCGAACAGATCCATCAATCCCGGGCCGAAATGCGATACGATGCAATGTTGCCAATGTACGTTTCGAGACACCCGAAGCATGCTTATATTGATCAACTAAGACCCCCAATGGTTGTTCCAATCTGCAACGAACCACCGCGCAAGCGGGTTCAAAAGCGTGAGACTGTGCGCACATGGCGACGTTGTCAGTGCTCCGACTGTCCAGGGTCGGGCGGAATATTCAACTGTCAAGTCATCTTACAGTACCATACAAACACTGCGGGAACTTCACGGGGTGTCTGGGAGTCGACAAGGGGAGAAATGTACTTGGGATAAGGATAAGCTGAAGAAGAGTGCTTGGGAGGTGTCGGAATAATGTATCTGTCGAGTACTTGCGAGTTCTACGATCTTCTTTCAATCTTTCCTTTTTGGGATTCTTTTTCACGTTTTTCTTCGTCCGAGGACCCAGCGGAACGATCGGAGAACCATTGTTGACATCATACATCCACTATGCCTATACAAATGCGTTCCCATACACATGCGAGCACCGGCAGAGTGCCGGAAACTACCTCCCCGAGCCCTTCTCCAAACTCCGAGAGCAACCACGATGAAGCCTGGGCTCGAGAATAGCCTTTTGCATAGCTAGAGGGAGAAGAAGCATTCACTAAGGTATACACACTTAATACGTGCTCATACATACCATAGTTGGCGGGTTCCCAAACAGCCACCAGATCACATTAGCCACCCATTACCGCATACCGGATGAGCCACCCGGTGGCGCCGGGTGGCTCCACCGCAAACGCTCTAATGTCAAAGGTCAGGAACATCTATATAGCAAAAAATGAACAGCTTTCTCCAACTGAGTCCAAGTTTTCGAGCTTGGAATATCTGAGTGCCGGATAAGTTCGTTGAGCACCAGTAGCTGTACCCATGATTTCAAGTGATGCTTACAGAGACTTGGGTAGGACCGAGATATAGTACTATTGCTAAGCAGGCAGGTCAGGAGGAACGACACATGGCGGGAATAGAATTGACACATACCAGTAAAATAGTAGATCATTGTGGTCGCATTTGCTTGGACTACTCTGTGCATATCACTGCGCATCATCAGCATCGAATATGGGATGAATAACATCAGTAGAACGCACGTCACCCAATAATTACCAGGGAATAGTCGGACACATAGTATCTCGCGTCTTGTGGCACCCTCCATGGAGGCTGGTTCGGCCAGAAGATGAGCGAATTGGGAGCGTGTTGAGAGAAGAGGAACACAGTCTTGCAATGTAGTGGAACCAGAAGAACGTCGGCGCTTGATTTGAATGATATTTGATCCTTGAAATCTTGTACGATAGGTGAGCGTATTCCGAACATATGCTGCTTGCTAATTGGAGAGCAGACTTGATCTGGCATTCTTGAACATATTTCTTGAGGGTTAGAACGATTTTGAGGCGCTTATCTTGCAGAATAGAAATTGCGCATTGTCGGGTGGGCACTGGGTGGTGGGAGGAGGGAAAAGACAGGTAACTGCGCACCAGAAGGACGACCTATTTATCTGGCACAGCAAGTGTGGGTATGATCAGACAAAAAGCGCCGGCAGTGGGTCATGGGTCCAAACATCTGATATCAATCGCTCTCAACGCGTACGTGGACTCTCGGCACATCGCAAAATAGATCAGTAAGCGAAACAGGGAGGATTGGCGGGGTTTGAATGATTCGGTCCAAAAATGAAAAAGGAAGACGATGAGAGGAGAGGAAAGGAAGATGAAACGGGCAGGACAAAGGGGATTCAACCTCGGATATTTGGTTTTCGTACTCTCCCGGTAAGTAGATTCGGGGTGCGCCGGGCTGCGTGCTGTCCAATGTGCTGTCAGTTTGTAGGCTGCGCATAGGTCAGATGGCAAAAGAATGAACAGATCGTGTGAGTGGAGGAAACGAAAGCCAGGCTAAAAAGCAGAGGGAGACCAATGGATTTGAGCAAAAGGAGAAAGGGCCAAACAGACTCAAAGAACCGCGAGCCATTTGCTTAAAGAACGGTTAATTGTGGTTTTGACTAGGCCAGCTATAGCACAATGAATAATGGTCAGATCGAGCTAATTCTTGAATATGTTATGCTCCATCGACTGATGAGGATTGAACCTCGGCTATCCAGACTGACGAAGATGGCGATCGAACTGACGAAGATAGCCAGCCATCAAACTGACAAAGATGGACATTTACACTGACTGACGAGCTTGCATACTACCCGGCCCATTTTCCAGTCAGAAACTTCGCAAGTGTGATTTGGACCAATTTCCAGGGCAGGCATACCAGATGCTGTGAGGAGTCGAACAAGCTCATGATGGTGAAGTGAACCACGACACGGCAACGTGGAGTGATGTTTTGATGGAGACGCGAGATGAACAGACCCCTATCTATGACTATTCAGCGGTTTCTTTGGGTCTTCCTGTGAGACTCCGAGAATCATTGTGTCTCTTCTTCAGGACCAAAGTAGAGTCCCGTACCCCGCTGACTTGGAGATATGCGGGCCTGCGGTGTATTTTACAACACGCGAGGTACGAGCTTTTTTGGTTGGTTGGAGCGTGTCTAAGAGAGACTAGAGGCATGGCATTTGGGTCCGCGCTATCTTTTCACTTCGTCAGATCACTTCAGACATACTTCGTAGGAAACAGATGTTTTTTATGGACCTTCGCCACTTCAGCTTCAGGCAGCTCGTTATTCTCTGGATAACCAAGCCAAGTCCCCACAACAAAGTTTATTTTTGTTGAAAGGTGAGATAAGGATCGTCCTAATTCTGAGGGTGGAAATAATACCTTGCGTTTCAATGCGCGCCCCGATGAGGAACGTGGGCGGTGATTCTTATGCGCCAAACACTTGGAGCTGTCGCGACTGCGACTGCACCAATTTGAACTTGAATGCGTGTGACCAAGCAGCGGTTCTGCTCCCACTTACGTCCGCTCTGGTCTCTGCGCCCTCAACCTAGCCCTCACCCCGTGCGCTTCCGTCGTCTATGGTGAAAGTTAGAACAAAAAACACGCCAAATCCGAAAGGGAGCACGGCGGTGTGTTGGCGGTGTGTTGGCGTGCATGTCCCTTCGCAACTGGAAAGCAATACGCAGGGGAAAATATGTACTCTAGGGAATTCGACGTTTCCCTGTCCCGATAAACGTTCCCGAAACCATTGGGTTTTGGGAACGGATTGGGATACTTGAGTTTCAGGAGGCCAGAATATCCAAAAGTTCTGGGTAGATGCTGCTGAGATAATTTAGTTCGCCCCACGGCATATCTATGCCGATTACCCGTCTCCATCTGATTTTGTCAGATGAGATAAATGCAGGTAATACAGTCCAGCGAGGCGGTGGTAAGTATGTGATAATGATCAATTCTGCGAATGTTCACCCGTGGGAGGTTGACTTGTCTCGGCGGTCTGAGTTGGATAAGTTCGTGGACACTAATGGGAACCCATTTGTAGGGCTGCCGCCCGTGACCGTCACAACGGCTCAACGGCAGCCGTGGAACGGGTGCCGTCCCGTCCCGTTGGCAAATTTTCCTACCTTCCAACGGCCCGTTGAACGACGGCCGTGACGGCCGTTGAAACAGGTCTTGCAAAGGTGCTTTGAAACCACCCATTTTAGCTTTTTTTCTGTGTAAAGATGTGTATATCTACCAGGCTCACCCATTGGATGCCTCTCTTGTTTGCATTGAAGTGCTGTTGGTTAAAACGGGCAGTAGATTTCTTTGGTTGCGCTGCCCGGCAAACTTCGAGGTTGATTGCAAAAGTTCAACTACAAGTTTGAGGTGGTTGTTTCCCGGCAAACGACGAAGGGATGCTGAAATGGGTGGTAAACCATAAGATTAAGGGAATCCGAGCCGAAATTCGCCGGTGTATCGATGAAATTGAGGTGAAATAGCGAAATGAATCAACCACCCGTCGTTACGGCCGTAACGGCCGTCCCGTCACCCGTCCCGTCTCGTTGGAGCTGTGGAAACTAGAAAAACGGCCGCCAAATCGACGGCCGTTGCCGTTACGGTAACGGGCGGCAGCCCTACCAATTTGAGCCAGAGAGAAGTCCATCCAGATCCAATGAAATCCAGCGGAGACCGTTGGATTTTTGCGAGCCAGCCTGAGCCACAGGTTTTCATTGCTAATGCAATTCGAACGGATCCCCACCGTAACCGTACAAAACCGTAATACGGTTACGGTTATACGGTTACGGTAAGGTTAAATTCAAACTCGACGAGGAGCAGCGAGGCTGACTCCAAGGTGGGATCTGAAGGTATAGAGAGGTTCACGGAGGTGAGGAGAAGACCATTTGATTGGAATAAAACTCACCCACCCTCTCTGAGCGCCGTGCAATAAACCGTATCTACCGTATTTTATGGTATACGGTACGGTCCGTAACCGTACCGTATGGCCGAAAAACTTTACGGTATACTGTACGGCCGTAATTTGTACGGTCGTAACCGTATACGGTACGGTGGGGATCCCCACTTCCGCTGGAAAAGCTGACGCCGGACGTTGAAGTAGCAAATGCATTTCAATTCGATGAACTAGCGCTGGAAGAGTCGATGTAGATCCCGAAGCGCCGGCCGTTGCTACGTTGCAAATTTGTTGCGACTGGTCCCGAATGGCTGCTGTTTGAACACCATACGGGGGTCAACTCACGCTTATATAGGTCCTCTCAAGTTCCCACCCGCACCCAAATTTTTATGTATAGAATGAGGTACGAGTTAGTACCGATACAATAGCGTCCGTCAAGAGAGGCTAGCCATGTGCAGCGCGATATCCACCTCAATCATATGTCAGAAACTTCGCAAGTGTGATTCGGACCAATTTCCAGGGCAGGCATGCCAGATGCTGTGAGGAGGGTCGAAAGATCACACGACCTCATGATGGTAAAGCGAACCACGACACGACAACGTGACCGCGATGGAGTGATGTTTTGATGGAGACGTGCGATAAACAGTCCCCTATTTATAACTATTTGGCGGTTTCCTTGGGTCTTCCTGTGAGACTCTGAGAATCATGACGTCTAATGCTCGTCAGGGCCAAACCAGAGTTTGGATAAACAAGCCGGTCTTTCGTCTTTGCGAAGCCAAGTCCCCAACAAAGTTTTTGTTTGTCGAAAGGCGAGATAAAGCTCGTACTAATTATGAAGGTGGAAGTAATACCTTGCGCTTCAATGCGTGCCGCGATGAGGAACATGTGCGGTGCTTCTCATGCGCCAAACACTTGGAGCCGTCGCGCTTGCGACAGCACCAATTTGAGCTTGAAGGTGTGCCCCTCACCCCTTGCGCTTCCGTCGTCACGCCACTGCGCGTTTATGGTAAAAGTTGGAATAAAAAACACGTCCATGTCCCTCCGTAATTGGAAAACAATACGCAGGCGAAAATATGCACTCCGGGGAATTCGACGTTTGCCGCTCCCGATAAACGTTCCCGAAACCATCGAGCTTTGGGAACGGATTCGACACTTGGGGTTTCAGGAGGCCAGAACATCCAATAAGCCATTTGCGAGACGCCAGAAATCAAAGGTTTTGGGTAGATGCTGTTGAAATAGTTTAGTTCGCCCCATGGCATATCTGTGCCGATTTTCCGCCTCCATCTGATTTCGTCAAATGAGATAAATGTAGGCAATATACGCAGCGAGGCGGTGATACTTATGCGGTAATGATCAACTCGGTGAATGACCACCCGTGGGAGGTTGATTTGTCTCAGTGGTCTGACCTGAATAAGCTCGCGGGCGCTAATGAAAACTAGTGTGAACCAGTGCAAAATTCATTCAGATCCAATCAAATTCAGCCGAGACCACTGAATTTTTGCGAGCCAGCCTGAGCTATAGGTTTCTATTGCTAATGCAATTTGAACTAGCTTTGGACAAGCTGATGCCGAACGTTGAAATAGCCAATGTAATTCCATTCGATGAACTAGCGCTGGAAGAGTCGATGTAGATCCCGAACGCGATCTGCTTCCTTGGATGGCGTTCGAGCAATTGCTGCGCCAGCAGCACCACAGGGGCGCCAGCCGTTGCTACGTTGCAACTTTGTTGGGACTGTTCCCCAATGGCTGCCTGTTTGAGACGTCGGTTGCCATTCATGAAATCGAATGTCTCGACATTATGCGGGGTCAACTCAGGATTATACACGCCCTCTCAAGCACCCACTCGGACCCAGATTTTCGGTCATGTGCGCGATATCCACCTCAATGGATTTGGAGCACTATCCCGTGAATTCTCGAGTCGCTCATGCTTGGCTGAGTCAATGTCAGCGCTTCAATGTCTAGATTGACGCTCGTACTACCGGCATGCTATTTACGGGTGTGGTGGTCGGCAGTCCACGGGCTTCATCCCATTAGTGGTATCACCATCGATTTACGGCGAATGAATGCGAGACTGATTGATCGATGGACGAACACAATATCATGATGTTCGGCGTATGCTGCGCCCAAGAAATATCAATCTTTTTTCGAGGCCACAGGTATTTAAACCTGCCCAACAGGAACCGAGAACCAACACTCCCACTTCAAGTTGCAGTCCTCCCAAACTTTCCAAACATGTGCGACGCGGTATCTACCTCAATAATATTCGGAGCACTCTCTCTGCTACCTGGCAATCGTTATATTTTTTGGGCGCTTGTGTCGGCAGGGTCGATCATCTATGCCGCTAATCGCCAACGTCCATCACGCAAGCTCGGCCGAGTCGAACGCGCGATTGAAGCCTGCGAGGAAACTTTGAAGCATGCAAAGGCAGACTGTGCGAGGAATTATGGGTAGTGGATGGACTGGTCCCGTTGTAGAAGAAGGGTTGGTCCGGGCAATAGACCTGAGTGGTGATGGTCGAGTATATACCCTAGGCTGCAAGATAGAAACAGTAATTGATCTTTATGACACAAGAATGGGACTTAGCGTTGGAACGTTGACTTGGTGACTCTCTGGTCTGTCTCTAGACCACTCGGGCTCGATAAGGTAGACAGGTAAAGCTCAGAGTTTCGGACAGAGCTGGTGGGTAAAGGGAAGAGGAGATCCCCTATCTTTGCATTGATAAGCTTTATATACATGATCGGGTTGGCTGAAACGCGTGCTCTCGCGTCACCAGAGCCCAGCGTGCGCATAGTAACCAATACAAACATTTCATGTAAATAAAATGGCTGTGAAAAGAATAGGAAAAAGATACAACACACCAACCGAACCATCGAACAAGGACAGGCCGAGCCATGCGCAAAGACGAATAGGGAGACCGTGCTACCACCTCAGCACGTGCGGGAGGTGGACAAAGTCTCCGAGCGCGTCAATCCCCAGCGCACACCGAGTGAGCCATGTTCTCTGGAAGCGATATGCGATATGGTGTGGAGATCCGTATAGTAAGGTTAAAGGGGGAGAGGGTAGTTTCAGTGTTCTGGAGTAAAATAAATGGATATGAGTGATCAGATAGAGTGAGAGAGATGTGTAGAATATAAGAAACGCCTAGCCATGTCTCCTTCCAAGAATATCGCGATATATGCGCGTGTCGCTCGTTGTTGGCGCAGCCACGTGATCGAGTATGAGTACACCGGGATGCGCGTATAATATTGAAACGTGTCGGAAGGATAATGATGACCTAGATATAAAGACGAGATGGAGGAGGAGGAAAAATGTCAGTAGATTGAGATATATGAGAGAAAGAAATCGGTTGTGGCTGTTAATGCCCGAAGAGGATCTCGTGTACAACTCCTCGTGAGGTAAATGCGACGAGGGTGCCAATAGGCACTTCCACACCGTCAGTTACTTGAGCAAGTCCAGTCGTCATCCATCGTAAATACAGCACAGTTAACAGAATATTTTGACAGGGCTAAACTGTCAGTCTCGAAAATCCGGAGCCGATTATTGGAAACACGCAGTGTGGCAAGTTACGCAACATGGGAGGTGTTGGTGGAATATTTGCAGAACTTGCATGACATAGTGCAGAACATCAATCAGTGTGCAAAGGACGTGAAGGAAATTCAAACATCGGCCTTGGTGTGTTATACGTTGGATGAAGATGATTCAACTAAATCACCTTCAGCTCACCATCGAGGCCGAGTGCCAACGTCAATTGTTCGAGGGCATCAAGGAACTCTGCGAGATCCGCGAGACGGTTATTTGTTCGTCAGCGTGTACGTCGGTTTCAATGCCCCGTTCTGACTGGTCTGACGTCTTGAATGGCTGCTATGTTGTTTGCCAGGTTGTACTACACATACAGCAACTCGTCGCTCTGTTATTCGCAATTCATTCTACGAAATATCTATGTGGGTATGCATCTCCAATCTAGATAGACGAAACTCACGCTGTCGGATAGGGTGTAGTTTCATTCCAGAGCTTTGAGTTTGAGTTGCATTAGTCGAGTTGTGCTTTGTTCTCGTTCGTTACCCGCCACCCACTCGTTGTATTTATCGAGTCATAACGGTCTCTGTCGTTCGTTTGTGGATTGGTAAGGCTCTGAAGAACATTGAACGCAACGCAAACAGAAATCACCAATCAGTGATGAATAGGGTCTGTTTCCCACGCATCCCCATCAAATTACCACCAAAAGTTCTTTATCAAATCATCACGGTCACGTTGCCGTGTCTTGTCCTCCGCTATCATGGTCAACAAAACCGCGCTGGCTCCTGCCCCTCTTCCTTTGGCTAATGCATATTCCTCAAAGGCTTCCCTGATCCATAGCACGGAATTCGAGTCAAATATTATTATGAGACAGATTACCTGGCGCCAACTGGATACTACTTAGTAATACAGTAGTGTCGCTAGGTATTGTTAAGTTGCTTGCCGACTTGCACTGAAAACTCGGCCCTAGCTGAGTCCACGATATTTCAACGCCTTCTTCTCACCAGGAACGTTCACTCCGGAAAGAGCAGTAACTCAGACACGTCACACGGCGCACCGTAAGTATACGCCATGGCCAGTGGTACGTCGCCCACGCCGTGTGAGGTATTTTCTTGCCTCTATCCTGACTTCGATATAAGGAATACAGGGACCTTCCCGCCATCTTCACTCGGGGTCGACAGGCTTGTGTTTCCACATTGAACGGGTGCAAAAGTTGTCAGGCGTCCAGGATCATCTCAGACGATCTCGTCCCGGTGATGCATGATATTCATATATCCAGAGCCTTTCCAGGGTCTTTCCTCCCCCCCTCCCTCCACCTCTCACAATCCATCCACTTGCATGGCCTCCCTCACACCCTCCAATGCAGTCGCAAATCTCGGTGAGCACAGAGTCTGGTATGCTTTCGGCTAACGCCTCGCCTTCAGGTGCCTTCGAAATAAGTGCGCTGGTCTCCTATGCGCTCTTGGTGGAAATCTTTCCAACGGAGTGACGACCACTCAAACATACATATACTACAGGGGCTAATGATAACTCAAATGTACATATACTATCGCCGCTTCCCGGATGACTCCCTCAAGATCAAGGCACTGGTGCGTTCAATCAAGCTATGGGAAATTTAAATGCCTGATTGACATGGCTAGGTTGCGTTTGTCTGGTGCGTGGTCCCCATGGTTGAGTATATTCAATCCTCAATTGCGCGAGTGCGCAGTCTTTCTGAGGTGGCGCACGCGATATGCCTCGGACACGCCTTGTATACATTCACAATATCCGATTACGAGCATCCGGAACACCTCGTTGTCGCCCCGAGATCCCTCCCTGCCGTCATCTTCCTAACCGGCTTCGTTGGACCATTTGGTACGTCGCTATAGACTCAACGAGCTCTGTATTTGAAACTCGTGCGTTTCAGTGGAAGCATTCTTCGCGTTCCGAATTTACGCACTGTCCAAGAAGCTATATATTCCCATCTTCAGCTGGATTATGTCATGTCTCTGCGTGGTGGGGGCCAGTGTGATTTGTGCAGTCCCGGTGGAGAAGATATTAAGGGATATAACACGTTCGAGAGGGCTTTTGATTGCCCTCTGGAGCGTCGCCGCTATAAACGACTTGACGGTTACAACAACTCTTCTGGTTATTCTCGTGTGCGAACGCATCAATGCATATAAAAGGTGTGAAGTTCTGATTTACACCAGCGAATATAACTCACTTTATCATCTAGAACCGTCGCGCTCATGGATAAACTCATTATGTACACCATCGGTTTGTCGACAAATGTTATGATAATCTATTTGCACTCACAAATTTATGCAACAGAGAGCGGCATGTTAATTAGGCTTGTTTCACGGTCCAGCTTCCGTGCTACATCTCATCGATTCCCATTTTTTAGTGTGTCGAGGATCGCGACGCTGACCTGTGTAGGTTCAATTTGTACACGTTCAAATTGATGGCCTGACCTTCTTTACCTCTTAGTTGGTCGCAATGAAGGACAACTGTACGTCGGGAAATACCTATCCAGATACAGCGATGCTGACCCACTCATTATTCAAGTAATCTGGCTCACGACTTTTGCGATCAGCGGGCGACGTGAGTACAAGTCCCACTTTACTAGACTGTAACCACTAATATTATTCGTGCAGTTATTTCCAACTCCCTCTTGGCTAGGTGAATTGCGTCGAACAGGAAACCTATTTATTAACTAAGAAGGCGCTATATAGCTTGAACTCCAGGGCAACGCTCCGCGCAATGAACCAAGTTTCATCGTCAACTTCCATCTCTACGGTAAGCGCTTCATGCTTCCGAACCGTGTCGATGTTGAGCGGATTACCAAGTGAATTTCGAGTTCGGATTTCATTAGCATCCCGTTTTACCTGGTCGTTCGAACCCTGCGTATACTGTTACATGCAGAAAACATATCGTCTATCTAGACATTCGGATCCCAAATCCACAATTGTATTGTCTATTTCTCATCCTTCGACTCCCCTCCCTCCGTGGAGACCTTCTCGTCCGAGCCTGGACTCGCCACCGGCATTTCCTCCGTCGTCGGCAGCTCGCCCTGAGGCGTCGTTGTCCCGCCGCTCTCCAAATCCTTCCCTTCGGCTACACTCTCCCCTGCCTGCTTCCTCTTCGCGTCAACAACGTTCTTGCGCGCCTCCCACCCGCCTTCAAACCCAAACCACGTATACCGCGCGCAGTGCGGACCGCGCAACATGATGATGATGAAAATCCAGCCGTAAAATCCGACGTTGAGCGCCGCTGCGGGGCGCCAGCCGTACTTCGTGAATACTTCTGTACCCGCTGCGGTACCCATCAATTGTCCGATAAAGAGCTACAATCGGGTGAGCCGGTGTGGATAGGTTGAAGGACGGAGGACAACTCACGGAAAGGACGAAGACTGCGTTCAGCCTAGCGCGCGCGTCGGCGGCGATACTACATCACCGAGATTATCGATGATTAAAATTTGTTCTGGAATGAGTATGCGCACCTGAAGACCGAGGTCGCGAGCGACATCTGCAACATCTGTCGAAAGACATCGAGGCCCATGATCACGACAATAATCGCGCCGACGCTGACGTCGCCCGCTCCGACCTGGATCGCCTGAAAGCAAGTCGCAGCAATGACTGCCACGAGCGACGCATACCAGGGTATCAGCTTATCAACCAGGCGGCCTACCAGTGGCCCGCAGGCGACGCCGAAAATTCCTATCAGGCCAAAAAGCCCGATTGAGAGCGTGGAGTAGTAGTACGGGGGCCCCCCGAGGAGGAAGGTGAGCGTAACCCAGAAGTTTGTGAAACAGGCGCAAGAGGCAAGATTGACGAGGCACGCCTGGACGAGAATGGGCTCGGTGTAGGCGAACTTGGCCATTGTGCGGAGGATGCCCCAGTACGACATGTGTTCATTCTTCGCGGGGTAGTCTGGGATCACGAAGTAGCCTGCGACGAGGACGAGGTATTGGACGCCGATGGCGAAATAGTATCTGTTTGTGGACGTTTAAGCGGAATATGATGTGGGAGGGTGTGTGAACACTCACACAACTCGCCAGGATGTGAATTGTGCGAGGATTCCAGCTATTACACGGGCAACGAGGATTCCGAACAGAAGTCCGGACATTACAACGGATAGGGCGGCCGCGCGCCGTTCTGGCGGGGCCAGGTCAGCGGCAAGAGGCTATGTGGTTTTATTCTTATCGTGAAGGGTGAGAAAAACATCTGAGAACGTACTATCATTATCTGCGGCGTCACAGAAACGAAGCCAATCACGTAGGACAGGACTTCGAACACCACAAGATTTGGTGTTATGGCGAGACCGATTGTGAGAGAGCCTGAGATAATGGCCAGCAATAAGATTAGCTGACGCCGTCGCACAAGATCTCCCAGCGGTGAGATGAACAGAATTCCCGTTGCGTATCTGTCAATGGTGCTTCAGATCCAGGGCAACTGAAAGCGGTCAATATTCGTACCCTGCTTGCAAAAGTGTGGGGATGCTTTGAGCACGCGTTAGCAAGTGCCCATTGAGCATTCAGCTACTTTACCGAGAGACACGGTTGTAATCGACGCCAAATGATTCAGAGAATTGGACTGCAAGTGCTTGGATTCAGCAAATCAGTGGATACAATATATCCCAACTGACTTAGTAGGGGCTGGAAACCAGCCGCATCGTTAGATGAATACAACTGAAGATTTATCCCAACGCGCACCTGGCAATAGTACAAGTTCGCGACGATGAACGTGCTCGCAAAGCCGAAAAGCACATTCAAGACTAGTCCGAAATGAAATGGTTTCTGAGGGTCATATCGCAGTCGTCGAGGTATTGGAACGAAGCCAAAGTCGTGAGTCATGAGTGGCGTCGTCATTTCGTGCTCGACAGTCCCAGAGCCTGTGCTGCGTTCCGGCTTTTCGTCTGGCGTCATGGTGGGTTATAAGAGAAGCACGAAAATATTTTACGGAGATCCGTGACGGATCGGATTGGTTGCCGAAGTTGCCGAAGGGCGAAAGGAGAAACCTTTTTCCACGGTTGGATGACTCAGGTTAACATTATTTTGGCACAGACCACCCGGCAGCAATGATACGGAAACTGAGGCGATGCAAGGATGCAATTTACCTGCTACCGCGTTCGTTCTGAACATTCTGCTTGGCGGGGTC
This sequence comes from Mycena albidolilacea, assembly GCA_029282495.1. Taxonomy (NCBI): domain Eukaryota; kingdom Fungi; phylum Basidiomycota; class Agaricomycetes; order Agaricales; family Mycenaceae; genus Mycena; species Mycena albidolilacea. The sequence goes on from JARIHO010000002.1 coordinate 546,905, forward strand.
CATATTGCCAAATTATAGTCGGTTCATTTCGGCTCGATTTCGGACCTTCGGAGTTTAGAGAAGTTCGGATCTATCGGTTCGATTCCTTGGGGCCGAAGAGGCCGTATCAGCGGCAATATCGGCCGGGTGCCTCAAGAATCAGCGGCACCGATAGAGGGGATCAGGCCGACTGATTCTTTACGTTTCAGGCAATTCGGCCGATATGGTTGCTGTCAACGGCACGTAAACTGGGGCCGATACTTTGCGCATCAGTATCGGTATCAGGTCCAGACAAATCGGCACTGGAACGGGTGATATCGGAAGAGTGGAGATGGTGTCCAGGATTGATGGTATAAGGTACTGATTCTGATTCATTTCTTGCTCTCATATCAGATACTATTTCAGTCAACTATTTGATTTCTCATTCTCAAGGTATCAGGTACATCTTTTCGGCCAACTCAGACATCCGATTTTTCCGAGTGAGAAACGGCATCGATCCCCATCATCTTGATCGGAAATCTGTCGTAATTTTTGATCGCTGCGTGTTCCATCCAGATTGATCCTTGCCCGAAAAAGCCGAAACTTATGGTTTGTATTGAAGATTGGTTGAAGAGGCAGCCAGAGAGAAGGCAGTTAGGGAGTAAAAGATGGGGCTTTGCAGTGACGAGTGAGTTCAAGGCTCTGGTTGACATCTTCCTTGGGTCTTTCTCCTTGCAGCGCTATATTTTGTGGTGAATGTGCGGCTAATGAGTTGGTGTTTGGAGTAGCTGACAATTTTGACGAGCTCAGGGGACCAGGTTATATGGCTAGGATGAAAACTGCCCATATTCGGCGGGGCGAAGTTGGGACATATCACACATGTTGTGGGATAGACATCGCTGGGGACACAAATGACATCGAGTGAGACATTATTCATTTTTGCATCTCCTTTTTGGAACCTGGCGATCAACGACGAAATTTACGTCGAGTTGACTCGAACTCCTGCATTATATACGACGAAGAACCAGCAAGGCATGTCAAGTGGTTCAATAGCAACAGTGTATCGTACCACAGCGGGCGGTTTAGATTCAGATATTTGGATGGCGCGCTGCACTGAAAATCAGCGTTGAAAGTTCTGAACAAGCAAAAGCTCACCTCATCCGACGATAACGTCCGCAACAAGGCTGTTCCCCTCTGCAACCGAGTAATTCACAGTGATCTTACGACCACTGGAGTTCGTGGCGTTGCAACTCGCATTCTGCCTCTCGCGCTGACCATGTCGCCCGCCGCCGCCATAGTACTCTTCGTTGATCGCCATGGCCGTCTGCAAGGGCGTAGGGTCGGTGACAATGTCGCACCAGCGCTTGTAGTTGTGCACCCCGAGGACGACGATAAACGGCTCGTTGTTTTTGTCTGATTTAAACCGGAGCGCTCCCGAGGTGCCGGACCCCCCGAATGAGACCGTGGGTGCGCCCTGTATGACGTTCCACTCGTTTTTGCCGTCGCCGGACCTGAATGTAGTTTGCTCGACGATGCGGAAGTACGCGCCCTTGCTGGGGTTGGTCTGGAAGACGCGGACGGTAATGGTGTATGACATTCTGTGAGAGTCTAGACGAGAATGATCAGGCGTTGCCCACAGATGAGATGGCGGAGTAACGAACTGGTGTTCGATGAGGTGCGCTGGACAAGGGAGCAGTGGCAATATGTGGGGTCCTTAAAGCAACATCCGCTGTTCCCCCCGACCGCGTCTACCATTTAACTGACATGATCCACGCATCTACGCCTCTCGACGCGGAGATGATGATATCTCCATCCGATTCTTGAGTTCATTCAGCTTGTCATGCGTACCGCGCGCGAATAGGTCCGGAGAAAGCCTCATGTCGACGCGGAGATGATGATATCTCCATCACGAGTTCATTGAGCCTGCCACCCGTAGCGCGCGTGAATAGGTCCGGAGAAAGCCTTCAGTTTCGCGCAGTAATCATGAGTACGCGCGACCGAAGGTTCCTTGATAACAAATTGACCATGTTCTGTCGCAGCGTAGACTCTCCACAGTTTGAAGTTGGCCCTCTCCCAAGTCTCCGCGCGTGGAACCAAAGACAAATAGGGGGTTCAATTCTCAACAATGTCTCGTACAACAGTAACAGCTACTCGAGAGAATTACTATTGCACAGTCAGCGTTTCCGTCCCTCTGGACTCGAAAAGCTTACCTCATCCAATGATAACATTGGCAACGAGGTTGTTCCCCTCCGCGACGGAGTAATTCACCTGGAACGTCCGACCCTTGTTACTCGACACAGTACAGTGCGTAAGCTGCTTCTCGCGCTGAGAAATGTGGCTGGCGTTGGTATTGTACTCTGCATTAACAGTCGCGGCTGTTTGGGCGGTGGAAAGGTCGGTGACGATGTCGCACCACCGCTTGCAGTTGTGCACGCCGACGGACACGACGAACTGCTCGCCACCCTTGTCCGCAAAGCGAAGGCTGCCCGATGTCCCAGAATACCCGGACTTGAAGGCAAGCCCGCCCGGGACGACGTTCCACTCGTTGGTGTTGGCGTACCGCGTCATCTGCTCGACGACGCGGAAGAAGACGCCGCTGTCGGGTTTGCTCTGGAAGACGTGGACGGTGATCGTGTAGGGGTAACTCATTCCGTGTTAGCCTACAAAGGGTTGCTCAGGTGTTGTGATAAGGAAGATGCAGTAACGAACTGGTGGAGTTGATGAGGTGAGGTGGGTTGGAGAGGATTGCAATCTGGGGACCTTTCTCTAATCTTGCCCGGTGCAGCGCCGAATTTTTCAGCGAAAGCGGTGGTGAGGCCTGAGGCCTGAGCTCATGGCATGAATCTACTGCCCGTCAATCCTGACGGCCGTGGGACGCATGTGAGTATTCAGGACCGCCCGGCACCGTGAAACGGCCTCCTCTGACAAGTCAAGCATCCGACGTGGTGCACGATCGGCAACCGCTTGGCACAATCAATTGAATCACGGACGCCTATGCCTAAATCGGAGTCTAAAAGTCCTGAGAACAAACCGGGTCGCCTTATCTGAGCAGACAGGGTGCAGACAGGGTGGATGATGATAGTATGTGCATTATTTCCTTGCCAAGGAAATAATGCACACGACTTGCGGAGTATTGAGCAGATGAATACGGATAACCCATGAGGCAGTGGTGGGAGAGAAGTCCATAAGCGACTGAAATAACATCGAGCCTAGCAGATTGTATGGTGCGGAACGAAGACAGCCTCAGGCAGGGTGCAATTGATGACGAGGGAGTGTTTGGCGGTGCTTGACAGCAGCGCGGCGTAGACACACCGCCACACAGGCGCATCTATGCATCCAAATCCATCTTCTCAATATGCAGAGTCGACCACACCGTCCGAGATGGTGGCCGATTACCGACCACGAGCCTCCATGGAATAGGTTCAAGTTCTGAACCATTCAACATGTCTCGATTATCGGTTATTTGAATAGGGTTCTGAACCCTCGACATAGAGCTGCCATTGAACAGGTTCTGAACCATTCAACATGTCTCAAAATCCAGCACGCGAAGTTAAAAAGGTGAAATTAGAATGCACATCAGGAAAACGGATGTAACTACTTATGGCCACTATGCAGTGCTGTCAAGTGCTGTCAAGTGCTGTCAAGCGCTACCAAGCGCTGCATAGCGCCCATAGTTACATTCGGTTTTCCTGATGAATTAGCACTCGGTTAAAACGAATTTTTTGAAGAAGCTGATTGGCCACTCCACATTCCGACCAATCAGAACGTCAAGAAATTGAAATTCGCCATTTTTCGAAAGCTAATACATTCCAATTAACCCTTTCTCTTCGTCGACACGGTATGGATCGCCTCGCGGCATTACGGTCGTTTCTCGCGGACCGGATTCCGAACGCGACATTATCGTGGTTTCACCATCTTCTCCGTCTCCATCGGCGGCACCGACCCGTGTCGCGTTCCGCGCCGTTTGTTGAGCCGGCCTGTCCAGGTGAAGCGTGCGAAGCGAGAAGTTGAACAGAAGATCATTCTTCCAGCAAACGCAACTGTACGATGTACACGCGCCGCCGAGGCCGCGGCCACGGAGCGGCCGCCAAAAAAATCAAAGGCGTCCTAGATAAGTTCCAAGTTCAACCCTTGACGGCGTCTGAGATTCCACCCAGTCGACCGGCTTGTCGTAAACTACCAACTTCCGCCGCACACTATTTACCTTTTGTAACACCGGCGACACTTATTAGAGAGATATTTCAATTGGATGTGTCGTACCCTGTCCCAAATCCGGCACTCGTTATCTCTCAAGTTTGTGTGCCGCATCTCAGCCTTCTCAATTTCATACTTATATCGATACAGACACATCGGGACTATTCTCTGCGTACGAGACGTGCAGCACCGAAGATTAACCAGAGCTCAGTATGATAAGTGGTTCAATTTGTAAATTCATCGTGCAACACACGAGACTAGAATGCTGGTTTTGTCGGCGGCGCGTTGTAGCAAGTACAGAATCAGCGCTTCCGTCTCTCAAAGAAATGAGAAGAAAGTAAACGTTCACCTCATTGAATGTAAAGATCCGCAACGAGGACCTTCCCCTCCGCAACAGAGTAAACACAGGAGTACTTGCTCGCGATCTGGCAACTCGAACCCTGCTTCTCGCGCGCGGAGTGGCGGCTGCCGCCGCCATAGTACTCTCCGTTAATGACCATGGCCGTCTGGTTACCCGAGACGCCGGTGACGATGTCGCACCAGCGCTTGTAGTTGTGAACGCCGACAGTCAGGACGAACTGCTCGCCGCCCTTGGAGTTAACGAAGCGCAGGCTGCCCGAGGTGCCGGACGAGGGCATCCTGAGGACCGGCGATTCAGGGATGGGATCCCACTCGTCGTCACCCTTCCCTGTGCCGTACTCGACGACGCGCCAGTGGACGGCCTTGTTGGGGTTTATGTGGAATACGCGGACCGCGATTGTGTACGCGCCGCCGACGTTTGAGCTGGAGCTGGACGGGCTATTAGTATTAGATGTCTGGCTCGGGGAGGTGGTCGTTTGGCCTGGGGTTGTGCTCGTTTGGCCCGTGGTGTTCGTCTGGATCGGGGAGGTGGTCGTTTGGCCCGGGGTTGTGGTCGTTTGGCCCGCGGTGCTCGTCTGGCTCGGGGAGGTGGTCGTTTGGCCCGGGGTTGTGGTCGTTTGGCCCGCGGTGCTCGTCTGGCTCGGGGAGGTGGTCGTTTGGCCCGGGGTTGTGGTCGTTTGACCCGGGGTTGTGGTCGTTTGGCTCGAGGAGACGGCGGGCAAGATCACGCGAATGGCCGCGTTCGACTTGGTGCTCGGGCCCTCGATGTCGAGGATCGTCCCAGGTGGAGCGGGTTTGACATCCTTACGGTCGATGTAGACCTCCGCCTTGCCGTCGTTGGAAATACCCTCTCGTTCAAGGATATATCGCACGATGTTTTCGACGGTGTAAGGCGGCGCGATGAAATTGGTGTCTATGACAGATGCGTTCGACTGGCTGGGCTGCAAGGGAAACTTGGACGGGGCCGGGGTTTGGCCCTTGTACAAGCGATAGTATACTGCACGGAAATGATATTAGCGTAGGAAGCGGGCCGGGAAGCAGCCGGAGACTTACAGTTGATTACAGGATCCATTGCGAGGGCAGCGATGTCAAGTCGGAGGGACGGAGAGGCGCGGTTTACTTATGGGGTGATGGCCTGCCGGTGCGCGCCGGTCCTTCCTCTTCCCTCCCACCATGATACTAGCCTGAGAACATGCACCTTGCCAAGTACGCCTGCCATTTTGCTTAAACGACTTTCCTGACATGTCCCGAGAATCAAGGAAGATTTATGTCCATAAGGGAACCGGCGATACGCCAACTGCGGGTACATGGATCTACATGGATTAAGTCACATAGATCTTCAAGTCACCTCATCTCCAAGTTCCTGGCTATAAACACGTTTCCTCTTGCACGTAAACACGTTTCCCCTTCTCGCTACTCCGTTACAAGTATATCAGACTCCTCACATAAATAGATCATCCAGTTTCCACTGCATCCCCACTTTTCACAGTCACAATGGACGATACAGTCTATTGTACGTCTCCGCAACACCTTCTCACTAGAAGTCGCTGATCAGTTCATTCAGTGTATTATCGCCTTTACGATGGCCACTCCGTCTTGGCATCCAAGTTCCCCCTCTCGACCCAACACACCAACGTCTCGTCCATCGACGTCCAGGACATCTTCCCGCCGTATACGGTTCAAAACCTCACGGCGGTGATTCTCCAGCGTGAGGGCGAGACAGGCGCAAAGGCGGATATGTACCTCGATCGCAAGGATGCCATGCCCGCTGCTGCTGCTACTGCCGTCGACATCGACAACGGCCCGAGCACCAAAATGGCCTCAGCCATTCGCATCGTCGTGCGCCCTAGTGGTACCGCGGCGGCGCAAAGCACATCGTCCGAGTCTGCTACTAGTACCACGACGGCCCCCGGTACCATAGCACGGGTTAGCGCATCGCAGATTACGCGTCTCTTTCCCAATCCTGGCCCGCCTCCCGTGGGACCAAACACACCCGCCCGATTCCCTGGAATCACCCCCAACTCCACTGCAGTCGTGCGGGGATACTTGCAGAGAGACTACGAGATACACGACGGGTATGTGCGAATTTTTCACGTCCAATGGATCCTTTCTCACCACAAACCAGGTTCTTCTCCGTCGGGGGTGGCCATAACCACACGCCCTTCCATATGCTCACAGAGTACGCGTTGGGAGCGTCCCCCGCGCACATAGAGGCGATTTGGAAGATACACCTCACCCTAGAGAAACCCGCGGTTGCCTCGCCGGGCCCAGTCACCGCCGCGACATTTTCGGACCATCTGGGTGATAGGAAGTATTTCCAGGCGTATCTCAAATTCTTCTCCGAGGAGGTGCTGAAGAAGAACGACATCGGAGCGACGCTCGAGGAATGGCTTTTCTCGTCCAAGGCGAATTTCGATGGAAAACAGCCTCAGATGCTCAACCGCATACTAGCGGGCATCCTGCACCCCATGCTTTATGTCGGCTATGGAATCGAGTTCGCGTACGTCGTTATTTTCAGCTGGGGCTGTGGTCGTGCTCACTCAATCCTGCTTTCACAGCATACCGGGTCTCGTGGCCGAGGGTACGTATATCCGCATTCTCCACTGTGAGGAGGCGGCAACCAACAAGGAACCCCACAGGACTCGCGCAGGCCGCTGTACACCAACTTGGCAAGTCGTTGGTGATTTTACCACAAAAGATGTTCCCCATGGCGCCCTCGCGCCAGGACCACGCGTTCTCTATCGCGTCCCGTATCCTGCTCGATGACAGATTCGACGATATCGAGCCGACGTCGCTTGATGACGTGCTTGGGAGGTTTGGCGACGCCATATACGGGTATGCTGCGCAGTGGACCGTGGATGGCGCGAATGCCAAAGAGGTCGAAAGCAAAGTGCAGGAGCTGTGTTTCCTCAATGTCATGCTATACGCCCTTGGCGGGTGGAACGACGGGTCTTTCCGTGAGGCTGAATTCACGGTGTGAGTTTCTTTGACGACCAAGCAGACTTGTACTGACGTACTGACGCCGTCCTGTGTAGCATGCACCTTGTTACGACTTCACTGAGGTTGTCATCACTCATGGTGATCATCACATCCCCAACGTCGAGGTCCCTTTTCCTCCGCGCATACTTCGCGCGTTCTCTTGGCTATTGGATCTCCCGTGGTCGTCGCCCCTTGAATGTCCGCTCTTTCTTTTCGTCGAGGTCATCCCTGAACCCGACGGTCCCGGGGCCCGTTCCCACTCCATACGCATCCGCGTTTCCCAACGCTAATTCCCCGCTCGCAATCACTCCGAACCCGTGGATGCAGCTCATCCAGTCGGCGCTGGTGCACCCCGACGACCACCTGTGCAAAGTTATACGCACGCTGGCGCATTACGGGACCGTATACGGCTCAGTCCCCCCCGGAACCTTCAAGATGACGGAGCTGAAAGACAGCGAGCTTATCGATGGGACTTTGTTCATTCGGGCAGCCGGGTTGACGATGATAAAGATGGGCAGGGTCAGAGAGGGCGAGAAGGACAGGTATTGGACCAACGATGGGAACCATGCTGACGATCCCGAGCACCTGCTCTAGGCCGAGCACATCCCCTCCGAAAACTTTGCGCGCGAATTTTTCCAATTTTTGTACTCCTTATGTGCACCGTCTACATTCTAATCTGTCATATCCAAACAATGAACTTGTCTGATTTGAACTCCAAACTTTGGCGGCGCGTGAGAGTCTCGAAGACGGCCCGCGTCTCATTCTTTCTTAGTGCGCATGGATAGATAGTGCTGGCAAGGTCCGGTTCAGAAATCGAGTCATACATTCAGAGAGTGGAACTTCAACAGTTGAACTACGGCATTCCTCGATGCTGTGCAAAGGATCAATCGGATCACATATGATTATGCACGGCTAGCCGAGACATCATTAATGAGCGTCCGTTCCGTCCGTCACACCCGTTTTTGACGGGTTGAAGGGAAGTTACTGCTCATATTTGAACCAAAAGAAGGTAAGATTTCATCTGGTTTCTGACCCAGAAATCGCGGGCGGCCGTCTCGTCCGTCAGACCCGTCAAACACGGGGACGGTGCCGATCCCTAAGTAATAATCGAATGAATCGGCGATGAAAATGGTACGCCCGGCAGGCTCTCCAGATGGCTGCCACCACGACTGAGGCCGACGACATCCTCACCGCGATAACAGTCCCCTCCGCCTCCCGGCGCGCGCGCTTCGTCAACTGGGGCCTCTCGTACGAATGTCAGCCGCTGGCGATCTTCGAGCCAGAGAATGAATGGCAGTGCGAGCTCGTGCTTGAGTTTGCGCGCAGGGAGGGGCGGGTACTGCGCGCTGTTGGGGTGGGGCATAGCCCGAGCGACCTCGCGTGCACAGGCGACTTCATGCTGAAGATGACGAAGATGAATAGACTGCTCGAGGTGCGCCGCGTGATGCATACGAGCGGGATGAATCTGACTCTGCGCAGGCGAACCAGGAGAAACTGTACGTCGTCGTCGAGGCGGGTATCACCCTCACGGATCTGCACACCAAGCTCACGCGGCATGGCCTCGCCATGCGCAACCTCGGATCGATCTCGGACCAGACGCTCGGCGGGATCGTCGCGACCGCGAGCCACGGTTCAGGCATCGCGTACCAAGTGCTGTCGGCGGACGTCCTCGCGCTGACGCTCCTCCTGGCAGACGGCTCACGCGTGACCTGCTCGCGCACGGAGCGCACGGACCTCTTCCTTGCGTCACTGTGCGGGCTCGGCGCGACGGGCGTCATCTTGACCGTGCACCTCGCGGTTGAACATGCGTTCCGGCTCAAGGACGTGCAGTGCGCGCGCACGTTCGAGGACTTTGTGGCGCACCTCGACGAGCTGGTGCGCAGCGCGCAGCATGCCCGGTTCTGGTGGATCGCCGCGACGCACACGGTCAAGTGCAGCGCCGTCAACCGCACACGCGAGGTGCGCGCCTTCGACCTCCACAATGCATCCGTTCACCCTTCCATCACAGCCCAAACGTCCGCCGATACCGTGGTTCTGGAGCTCGCTGCTCGCGTTCCACGTGGTGCAGTTCTTCCTCTTCGTGGGCCGGTACGTCCTTTACGTGAACACGCTCACAGGCCGCTTCGTCGCCTGGCTCTCGAGCTGTGAGGTCACGCTCGTCGACGACAGCCCTACGATATTCAACGTCGAATGCCGGGTGCGTCCCTTCGCACTTAAATCAATTCAATACGTGATCCTCAGTTCATTCTGCGGCTTCGACAGTATCCGCAACACACGACCGAATGGGCCATTCCATTCTCCAACGCCCCTGCGTGCCTGCGCGCGCTTCGGGACTGGATGGACGCGGAGGCGGCGGACCCGTGCGGGCTGCGGCCGCACTTCCCATTTGAGATCCGATTCAGCGCGGCGGACGATATCTGGCTGAGCCCGAGCTTCGGGCAGGAGACGTGCTGGATTGGGATCGCACAGTATAAGTAAGTGTGACTTTTTTTCACTTGCTCTGCGTTGCCTTTGCCTGTCTTTCCTTTGCTTGGCTTCGGATATTTCTTCGGCTTCGACTTCGATTCGGGCACGTCAACTCCAACACCACTTTCGATTATTCCTCCCCTTCCCCAATCCAACCGCAACTCCGACTTCCTTCACATTCTCCCCCTTCTCTGCCCCCTTCCTTTTTCATCCGCTTATTTTATCGCACCACAGACCCTACGGGCTCAACGTCCCCTACCGCCGTTTCTTCGCCGCCTTCGAACGCATCCTCCTTGCCCACAGCGGGCGCCCGCACTGGGCCAAGGCGCACCCGGCCCTCCCGCCCGCGGCCCTGCGCGCGATGTACCCGCGCTACGACGACTTCGTGCGCGTGTTGGGGGAGGTGGATCCAGGGGGTGTTTTTCGAAACGAGTATGTGCGGAGGCATGTGTTTGGGGAGGGGCAGAAGGAGGGGGCGGGCGGGAGGGTGTGGAAGGTTAGGGAGAGAGGGGGGTATGTTATTTGAGGGTGGATGGAGCGACACATATCCTTATTCACTCACTTGTGTGCGGTTTACCTTTGAATTTGAGAGTATGGCGTGGTGGTTTAAAAACAATTTCCGCGTATAAACGTTTTCAAACGGTTTTAAACGTTTCCGTTTCTATTTAATTTGCTCACGGAGGGAAACAGTTTATAAACCGTTTTAAATGGTTTAAACTATTCAGAGCATGACCAGACCGAGGCCAGGCATAAGGACGCGGATAGAGACAACTTAAGCTCCATCTCTGCTCTTAAATTCGGGCCTCAACTTAAGTTTGCGCATGACTTACATAAGTGCTACTGAAGGTGAGAACTCAAGATCGTAGTAGTGAAAAAAAATACATAATTAGATACTTAATTCGCCGCAGGGTCAATCCCCCCCGGCCTGAGCGGCGCGGCGGGAGTCAATACCAATCAAGCGGAGAATTTGCGAGAGGGACATCCTACGTAGTTCAACCCACACGCCATTCTTGTATTGAATCTTTCTTGTATGGCTCCAGAACTCAATCAACCTATTACTTTTGGTTCTATGTAGACTGAATTAAGAAAATCACTGCCCCGAGCCGCCCTTGGTTGAACGTTCCGGTAGATCTATGCATCGGGGGAGATCTGGCGAAAAGATGCTAGCGTTCCGCGCTGCTGCAGCAAAGCCATTTCCGTGGAAGGTCAACAACCTGCTCTACGACGGAATGCTCGGCACGACAGTTACACTGACATTACTTGTTAGAGAGTTTGTGATGCAGCCATTGGAGCCACTCAATGGCTGATTTCCGTTGCGCGACCCGTCCACCGAGCTATATTGATTCCCAACGGCTCCCACAGCCATCCAAGGGTATCTTTGGTGGGCGGAGCCACCAGATGATGCAACGCGCATTAGCTATTGGCTCCGATGGCCGCATCGCAGAGCGGCCACTAACGAGAGCTTTTGAACCCGCCGACACCATTTCAGGGGAATAATATTTCCATTGACCTAGCAATCACGAGGGTCTGGAATCAGACCTCGTTGCAAGCAAGATTCTTTAGTAGGTTGCCAAGATGTTCTGTACCGCAGAACAGGTGACTCTATATATTAATCCTATTGTACCTTTGCTCCTCCTCTGCTAGGGACCTATAGGATCCGACGAATAAATGCTATGCCAAGAACCAAACCATGCACGCCAGAACGGAAGGGAATGTGATCCAAAGAGAGGTTGCGCACGTTTGATGAGTGTATGGACGGATATAGTAACACAGTGCGATTTGATACGTGTACAGGGAGTGATAGAGGCACCTATTGATTTAGCAGAGGTTCTGAAAGAAGGCTCTCATAGTCTAGCGACAAGAATCGTAAACACTTGGCATTGCAAGAGAATCCGAGCCCGACTTGCACGAGAATTGCACAGTAGATCATTAAGTAGTGTCGCCACCAACGTGCTGAATGTACGAGGCCGAGGAATGCGGGCGCCAGAGAGTGAGGAAAGGGCTGTGGATCTTCCACCTATGTCATTCCAGGCAACAAGAACAGAACCAGGCGTTCTCGGCGCGGTAAGCGGGCTCCTCGCACGGCACTTCTTCGCCGAACAGGTAGGGTGGGATGAAGCGGCCGCGTTTGGCGGTAAAGATGGCCAGACCGATGCCACGGTCATGGTAGTCTTCTCCGAGGCGCTTGACCTGGTCGCGCCGGTCGGGCTTGGCCCAGAGGGGCTCGATATTCCAGCGGTTCTCAGGGAGGAAGACGAGGTCGAGGTGGTGGAGCTTGGGGAGATACTGGTGCAGAGCAAAGGGCGGTGGGATGCCCGGGATGCGCGTGTAGTCGACGCTGTCGGTGGGGTGGTCTAAGACGGTGCCTTCGTCGTGGCGGATGATACGCAGTCGGTCCAGGTTGGGCGGCGCCCGCTCGGAGAGAAGGATAGAGAAGAGCAGCGCGGAGGCGCCGTCAAGGGTGACGACATGCAGCTCAATGAAATCGTACAGGCCTGCCCCAGGGGCGGAAGACACGCGACGGACGTCTTTGTCGAATGCGAAGTCCTTGTCAAACCAGGTGAGTTGTTGGAGCGAGTGGCGTTGCTGGCGCAGGGCCTCGAGTTGCTGCTCGGGCGACGCTTCGTGGTAATTATTGGATCGGGAGGTGTGATAGCGCATAATGCCCAGATGGCAGGACCGCAACGCGCGAGGGAGTGCCAACACGGCGGTCAGCGCCTTTTGTGACGCGAAGCACTCAACCAGCTCGAGATGGGTCAAGGCTGTGGTGCTGGCGAAGGCGTCCAGGCCGTCGGCGAGGTCATCGCCCAGGACGGCGCACGAGACGGTGAGGCTCTGCAGGGCCGGCAGCGTCAGGATCGGCTTGAACTCCGTGAGCAGCCAAATGTAGCTGTCGTCACCCGACCAATGGATCGTTACTCCAGTACTGTCAGCACCTCCGACCAGAACAAGTCAATGAAAAGCTCACAGCTCTGGAGGTTCTGCAGGCCAGCGCCGCACTGGGCATCTAAGAACAGCGCGCGGTAGCCCTGCGTCAGCGCCTCACGCCGGTGGCGGAGCGTCCTGGGACCCCTGGGCCGTAATTCGCGAACGGGCTCTCTATCGACAGCACGCGCAGCTGTGTCATCGCCCCGACCAGTGGTGTCAGCTCCTCGATGTCCGCGTTACTCCCGTACGCCGCCGTAGGTCCAGCACTTGCACGAGCTCTACACGCTGTTGCTGTAGGGCTTTGGCGAGGGATGACACTTGCGAGCCGGTGGTGACCAGGACGGCGCGATAGAGGACTGGCTCGGCCAGCAGGCGGGCAAGCTTACAGGTGAGGACGAAGCTGCGCAGCGACGCCGCGTAGTCGATAGCCTCGACTACAGCCAGGAGGAGCTCGGTGGGGACTGAGAGCAGCGGCGACGATGCCATCTTTGCTATCGATGTGGAAAGCAAGAGTTCCGAGTTCGGTGCCTCGATCCGACAACACTGCCACCCGCTTCTTTCACTACCACCACCACGACCATCTGCTCGTCATTTGCGCTCTCTTCCATGACCGTCCATCACCAGCGCTAGAACACTCCCCCAAGCCCGTCGTGCTCATCGCCGTGTCTGGCTGAAGTAATCAGCCTGATTTATCACTATTTATCACTGGATCCTCGTTTTTCACGAACAGCTAGAGTCCTAAGGCTCCAACAGTTTCCGTGTATAAACGTTTTCAAACGGTTTTAACCGTTTCCGTTTGGATTTAATTTGCTCACTGGGGGAAACAGTTTATAAACCGTTTCTAATGGTTTAAACTATTCAGAGCAGGATCAGACCGAGGCGGGGCATAAGGATGCAGATAGAGACAACTTCAAGTCATCATTCAGGTTTAATTCACCTCCATTCCGACCGAAGGAGACTCGGGCTCTTCGCAAGTTAACGCTGAGGGACGTCCGAATCGCCTCTTTTCATCAGCTAGTTTCGCACTGTAGATCCATCGATATCGCGGTTGCTTCCCTCTCATCCTTCCATTGTGCTTTCTTCCCTTCCCTTCTCTTGTTTTTCTTCTCGCTTTCTTTGAAATTTCTCTTCGGAACTCCTCGAATTCCTTCCAATGATTCGGAAACTGGGGCATGGTGTCGACTCAAAGCCATCCGATATTATTCCGGACTGCTCGGAACCAGACGATCGAAATCACGTCGGCAGGCTGCGCTATATGTGGTTTTCCCGACCCCGCTCTTCGTCTTAAGGTAGGTAGGTAGGTAGATTTACACGGCACGGTCCCGCTTAGGAACGCCGGTTTCCAGGGATTATCCCGGTGTGTACACGGTAATTACACCATTGCCCCTGGGCCTCCTCAGATCCCTCTAGCCGAGCTCACGGTCGCAGTGGATTGTCGGGTGGTCCGGACCAGCTCGCCGCGGTAGAACTATCAGAACCTGAAGAAGCAAAAAAGAAAAAGTCAACAGATCAATGGGAAAATACCTCACCCAAGCAGTTCGACGCCACACAGGCACTGCATAGAACAGCTCCAGGACTTCATATGCGTATTTTGCAACTAGTGCGATCGTTGGGCGAGGATAGATAATGGCTCTCAAGAAATCCGTGTTCGAGAGTTCCATCATCTGGACACGCAGGTCTGGAAGTGTGGTGAAAAGCTGTCCTAGAAAAATTGCTCTTAATTCTACAAGTGATTCCGAATGCTCACAAGTAATCAAGGCATGTTCTGGTGTTTCAACCTCATTCTTGCAGAACCTACAAAGTCGCTCGTCGCGAGGCACAGGTTGATGCGCATGATCAACATACCGCAAGATCTCGACGGCTAACAAATGAGTTGACAACATCAGAGAGGTAAGCGCCTCTCGGTGTTAAGAATTTCTTGGTCGAGAGCAGTGAGTATTTAAATTTCAGAGCACTCATAACGCGCGGTTCAAGTTGCTCCTACTCCGGCGACCAACACCAAACCAACACTTACAAGTTCCTATTCGGGAACGCCGGTGCAGCCGTTTACGAGTACTTTATGTACTCGTTCTTTTCATCAATCGGGAACCAGATTTTCGATATGGCGAAACGTTTATCAGTGCGTTTGAATAGTGTAATGAAAATAGTGGCTGTGTTCGTTAGGTTTTTGAAGTCTTTTTAGCAGGCTAATCTAATGAAATTAGTGATTATATAATGCATAAAGATGGGGCCGGTTCGAGTCCGTTGGGTCAATCTTTTTGTTATTTGTTTCAAAACACATATGTAGCTTAGTTTTATCCTAACAACTACAGTGTTTTTGATTCAGAGATTTATCTCTCATTTATTCTTGGTTGTAATATAAAACATTGGTATGTTGAACATGTTTATTTGCTACTCGAGGCAGTCGCACTCGAGCTATTGGTATATTTTCTGGTTCAGGCCGGTCTCAACAACATCCGTCTCCTCATCCATTCCGACAACAACGGCGCAATCGGGGCACATGAGAAAGGGTGTAGCCCAAACATCGAGATCAATCTTTGTGTCCGGCGCACATACGCAGTTATTGCGGAACAACTCATCGTTCCAGAATTTGTCTACATAGAATCCGCCCTCAATCCCTCAAACCCGATCTCACGCGGAGAACAAAGTCCCTCCTCCTTTAAACACCTCAAGTGTTCATTCGAGCTCCCTGACGAGCTAACCGACGCCATTATTGACGTCCATGTTTAAACCTACAATATTCCTACCGGACTCGGGTGAGTCCGGAGAATTCGATTTGAGTACCTTCACCTGGGAAGGTATCTCTCCGTGTCAGTCGACTTCTGAATCATCCCGTACCAGTGTTTCTTCTCCACACCCTGCAGATTATATTTGGAATTCGATTCCTGCACCGTCCACTATTCCCAATTCTACCTCGTCCATTTCCCCTACATCAGATACCCTCACAATCCCCTCACAGCCGATCATAGACTCTAATACTCTATTCTATCACCCATATACTCATAGTAAATTACCAGATCCTCCACCGCTCGACTTACATATATTGTCCTTGCTACCCGCGACATTTGATCTATCTGGCCTGATGGACGTCCGTCTGGCAGCTGCCCTTTCCTTACCTCCCACGAAGCCCCGGAAACCGACGCCAGGGAACGAGATCTCTCCCAGCCCTTTCCGTCCACATGTCGCGGTCAACCAGAGACTTTTGTTGTGGACCACCCACCACATTCTTTAATTGCGCAGAAACAACAAGATTTCGAAGTCTCACGGAGACTACAAACCCAAATGCTCAAGGACGTGTTGGCTGCAACAGTGACAATACGCGCCAAGCTTATGGCGCCGGTTTACTCTGGTTTAATCAATTCTGTAATACAGAGGGAATTCCGGAGGGCCGTCGCATGCCTGCCTCAGAAATCCTCCTGGGTGCTTTTATCTCCAACTATAGCGGCACTCTGTCGGGCAAAGCAATCCGAAATTGGATAAATGGCCTGCGTTTATGGCACATCTACAATCACGCTGAACGGCACGGCAAAGAGGGATGGATACCGACCATTCTGAAAGGGGCAGATAAGAAGGGTGTCTCTTTCAAGCGACCTCCGCGAGGTCCCATCACCCTTGACCATCTCCGAGCATTGCGAGCGTCTCTGGACCTTTTCCGGCCACGAGATGCAGCAATTTGGGCTACTGCTCTCGCTGTATTTTGGGGTTGTCGTAGACTTGGAGAGTTGCTCCTAAAATCTTTGAGCAAGTTCCGCCTTGATCACGACGTAACACGGTCTACACGCATATCGTGCTCGAAGGTGAATTCACACGTGGATATATTACAATGACATATCATCAGTTTCTGCCATTCGGTGGAATTTAGGCAGGACGTCGTTCAGTTCTCAGTTTTCACATTCACTGGACCAAAACTACGGGCATATTGGGTGGGGAGGCGATTCTCACATCCACGGACGATGGTTTTTGTCCGGTATGGGCGATCGACAATCACTTAACCATCAATCATTCTCCTGCCCAGGATACACCTCTCTTCTCCTTTTGCGATGAATCAGGGAAATGGACACCACTCGTCAAACAATCATTCTTAGATTTCTCCTCCGCCATTTACAAATCCCAGGGGCTCAAGAATGTCTTTGAACACAGCTATCGCATCGGGGGCTCTCTCCAATTATTACTTGATGGTGTCGCACCCGAGATAGTTATGAAAGTGGGCGGCTGGACATCATTGTGTTTCTTGATCTATTGGCCTCGCCCAGAGAAGGTTATTCCCTTGCATATTTCTAAGGCCTGGGATGCAAAGATTCGTGATTTTGCATCCGCTCATGGTATACAACACGACATTGTAGATACTAATTTTTAATCACACTCGCCTTTGACTTCGCCTAGCTCTATTAGGGTTGCAGTTTGATTTGACCACGCAGCGAGCTTTGCTCTGGGAGCTATGCTCCGTTCGGTATGCCTTGGTCTTATCGTGTCTTTCACTCAGATCTGGGTTTATCTTGTGTACTGGTCTTGATGGACGCCATCCAGAACGGCACTTGTTTCGAAGTGACTCCCGAGCAAGTAATTTGACTCGGCCCCGTTCTGGCCTAGCCGCAAAGCGGCCCGTCAATTCCATTGACAAAACCCTCAGATTAAAGGATCTGTTGTACTCACTTCAACTACAATTATTCGGATCTTCTGTTTTTCCGAGCACGTCAAGATTTACACGATGACTTGCCTTATCGGGGATGTACAGCAGACGGAAGAAAGAGAGGGTGCCTTATTCCGGCTCATATTCAATGGTTGACTGGCGATCAAGCCGAAGATCAAATCCTCGGTATTATCCGAAGTCCTGCGTACGCAAGACTTCGGATAATACCGAGCCACCGTTTCTTACCGGCTTTTATTTGTGCCTCTTTGTGCACACCCCCATAAAGGCTGTCCCCTTTTCTTTTTCTCTTGTTCTCTGCTCACTTTGAACATCAGACGGTCCACGATTCGAACAGCAGATGAATCGCCCCAGCCAGATCCGTGTGATCATTCCCGCCAATGCCATATTCCAGATCTCCAGGTGCGGAATCAAACCAGATTTTGGCCAATCCCACACAGGTTAAATAGCCTTCGGAGCTTATAATCTGCGTGATGAGATGCGCCAGAATCCATCAGGCCAAAAGTGTGCAATTTTTTCCACTGTCTGCCTCAAGCTGGATTTCAAAGCCTGCTATCGATCGTCTGACATACTTTGTTGCTGTATTCCTCGCTGGTGCTTTCTGCGCTGATTTTCCGGGATACTTCATCACTGCCCACTAGTTCTCGTCGATGCCCCTCCGAGTGGCCTGCATGACACCATCTGTATCTTCTGAAGCTTTTCCGGGCTCACCTCGGATCGCGTCTCAACACGCCACGGCGAAGTATTGTGATCTCACCCGAGATATGATTGTGCGAAACCATTTCAACCTTTGATATTCACCTTTTGTTCACTGTTCCTGGCGTCAAGCATCGTAGTTGTCTGCGCATCATTGTTTGGGGAACTTCAATGCACGACATCATCACCACAGAGCCAGATGATCCTGGGAATACAACAGTATGCAGGATCATTTTCTGCACTATTTCACTCGATTGATTTACACCATGCAACAATTTTCTGTCTTGTTCCCCCAACAACTTCATCTGTGATGTACACTTTTTATTATTATTCACCGTCATACAATACTGTAGCTAAATATATGATTCCTTCATCTGCTCGATGTCAATTGTGTTTCGTGTTGACTTGAGTTTATATCTTCCATCACTATAACTCTCTCAGACTCAGGATTCCGCTGCCGGAGTGAAGTGTAGGCACATCTTGTTTGATGTTTGATAATGTCCTTCTGTGCTGTCGAAGAGAACTGGAAACTCCCCGCTCTCGCTGGCCGCAGTGGCAAGTTTTGTGGGAGCTCTCACAAGTGCTTCTACTCAGGTTTCACTGCACTGGCTGTGCGAGAACCGACCTGATGGACCAGGCTGTCTGTCTCTCACCTCGACACGGTGGCCAAGAGCATTTCATGTGTGCCCTGCTCCACATCCATTTCGTCCGAGCATCCTCGAGAATCAGGCTGATGGCCTGTTGGCGCTACCACCGGATAAACGGCCATTCAAGGAGGCCATTGAAGGGCTTCGGGAGGCTTCAGAGTACCATGACACACGAGTCCTCGATTGATTCCCTCGGTCGGTCAAGTGGGCTATAGTTGCATCTTCTCACGACAACGAGTCTGCTCTCGATGTGTATCATGAAAGCACAAGTGTCCTCCCACAAATCACAGCATTCAACCTTAACCTGAATTCTCGCCAGGAACTGTTAAC
Source organism: Mycena albidolilacea (assembly GCA_029282495.1). Classification (NCBI taxonomy): domain Eukaryota; kingdom Fungi; phylum Basidiomycota; class Agaricomycetes; order Agaricales; family Mycenaceae; genus Mycena; species Mycena albidolilacea. The sequence goes on from JARIHO010000002.1 coordinate 566,111, forward strand.
CAGGGTCAGAGAATATATCTCAATCCTGGTGTCAGCCTCTGCCACATATGCTGCCAGGAAGAAGGAGTATGGTTTGGCTGTGGAGTTTCTCGAAGCAAGTCGTTCAGTATTCTGGGCTCAAGCACTTCAACCTCGAACTCCACTTGACAAGTTGGAGTCAGCTAAAGATCCTCGCAGTCGGGACCTCGCCGAAAAACTCAAGGACCTTGCACACCGACCAGCTCACATTGAGCCTTATGTCTGCATTGTGCAAATTCAACAAAACTCTGTCTTATATTTTCTGTTTCTGTTTGTGACACACCGCTTGACGGCCTCTTGCCATCATTTATTCAACCATCGCCAATGCAAAAAAAAAACACGTGATCCGGTTGTGAAGAAGGAATGTGTTCATGGTGGGACCTGCTTTGCTCAGAATTGGATTTTGTTGTGCAAAATTAAGTATTGAACCAGAATTAACTTTGTTCCATGTGCTGGGACCTTTTAATGAAGCAAGCCATATCCAACAGCAACTGTTGGTTGAGTGTCGGCTGAGCCTTTGGTTGTAAATTTCAAGCCTGCAACCTGAGATTTTTTTTCTGGATACTCTAGATGTACACAACCCGGATGGATGATCTCCTGTAATTTTCCAGGGTCTCTGGGCCCAATGGTAGGCCAAATACACTAAATCATGGTTTGTTGATTGCTGGCATGTTCCTGGGCTGCATCACCCAAACGGTTAGAGCCACACATCCTTTCCAATTCCTAGTCCATGGGACAGGCAGTTTCAAGGCAATATAATTCATTGTTCCGGCACAGTTCATTTCCCTTCCAACACATCTGTGATTTCATTCCTGTACTTACTTCATTGGTTCTTCCGTGCTGTAAAAATATTATGACATGTATTTGAAGTCCCAAAATGTGATTTACAGGTCCCTGTAATATTTGTACCGCTGCCGTCAAGACACTTGTAACAAACATGTTAAAAAATGTTGATGTTGTGTGCCCGTAGGCACATCCTGTGAAGGCTCCAGTTTAACATGCCTCCAAGGTTTTATCACCCCAGGAACACAATGGCAATGTTCCCGAGTCCTGTCGCGATGTGCATCCGCCGCTCTGAGGATGTCAATTCAGAATTCCTTTCTGCTATTTTATTGGTGTCCTGTATGGGCTTGACTCCAGTGCCAGATTAAATCTGGAATTTTTTCACCTCTGAAGAGTGCCCACTCACTTTCCCCTAGGGCTTTGGGGTCGGTTTTCATCGTCGTTCAAGTGCCAACGAAGGCTGTGCATTTTTGTTTGGGTATGCTTTGGTCCCTGTCAACTTGTCAACGATCAGGCCGGCGATCAGTGCGACCGGCTGTATCCGAAGTCCTTCGTACAAAGGCTCTCGGCTGTATCCGCCCGTCGAACAAAGGCTCAACACAGCCACCAGTCGGTACTTCATTCAATGCAGTTTTGAGCCAGTTGACGTATACTTATTTGCCTTTCACACAGGACAATTGGCAAGTACCGTTTGCCCATGTTTGAAAGCTGGATTACAGCTAATGTCGGAACCGAAGGCGCGAACGAAAAATTTCTGTTTTGGGAACTTTTTCGTCGCGCCGACCAATTCTCTCATATCTCCCTGAGTTTTGGCTAGATTACCTCGAAACATATACCATTCTTTCAGAATAATTCGTGCGTAATTAGTGATGTAAAGGAAAACATGAAAATGCATTTCATTTCTCCATTTGGCACTGGGGTCTCAGTTTCTGTTCAACACCTCCTTGCAGGGTGGGGACTTGTTCAAACACATTAAATTTTTGGGAGGGAAAGCTTACATGCAATATGAAGAAGGTGATGTCGCCAGAATTATGATCTTCTTCTCCATTGAGGCACTATTGGCTCGGAAGTAATCTTTTGATCAAAATTGTTCAACTCCCTGTAACTTCTTCAATATGGAACCATATTCAAACCTAAATCTATGCAGGACATCAAATTTGACGTCTCCTTTAGCCTAGACTCTCAAATGGCTCAAAAACATGCATAGAAAGACGATATCCAAATCTGAGCTGTCGGATGTACCACCTCCAAGAAAGCCAGCACAAGGATAACTAGGACAGTTTAAGTATATGCCCGAAGGAGACGTCAAATTTGACGTTCTGTGTTGTTTTAGGTTTGACTTTGGTTCTATATTGAAGAGGTTGCGGGGAGTTGAATAATCTTTGATCGAAAGATTACTTCTGAGCCAATAGTGTCTCAATGGAGAAGAAAATCAGAATTCTGGCGACATCACCCTCTTCATATTGCATGTAAGCTTTCCCTCCCAAAAATTTAATGTCTTTGAACAAGTCCCCACCCTGCGAGGAGGTATTCAACAGAAACAACACCTCAGGAGCCAAATGGAAAGATAAAATACATTTTCGGGATTTCCTTTACATCACTAATTGCGCACGGATTATTCTGAAAGAATGGTATATGTTTCGAGGTAATCTGACCAAAACTCAGGGAGATATGAGGTAATTGGTCCACGCAACCCAAAAGTTCCCAAAACGCAAATTTTTTGTTCGCGCCTTCGGTTCCGACATTAGCTGTAATTGATTTCAATGTTGGTTCCAGATATCTGTGGATGGTGGACGGTACTTTGATTGAACACATGTTCTCAGAGAAATATCCCAGCTCATCTATTCCCTGTTTTGTCCAATGCTTAAATTTATAAACCATCCTGAGTGTATCTTCATTGTAGTTTGGAGTTGGTCTGCAGCTTGTCAACTCATGGGATTGAACTACTCGGAAACACGGCTTGTTACTCGTTTGTAGAGAGTTCCGATATCCCGGGAACATCAAATTGTCAATTGCTTGTATATGCTTCAACTTTGGCTTGTTGTCCAAAATACCTAATAAATCACTCCTCAGACTTCTATCTTGGTTCAGGCCTCATTACGCGACTTTTCTTTGGGCCTTCTCCACGCTCCTATCCATTTTTTTATCGGGAACCTAGTCCGTGCTCCGGGTTTCGACTCGACAAGGGGTTGACAAGGGGCCAACCTCCTTTTAAATAAGCAGTACATCACTACCAAAAGTAAAGTACGAGTCATGCCGTGCAAAGCATCGGCCTCCCCCCAAGTGAACCAAGGCGCAACGTAACGGCTGGCGCCTTTCGGGATCGGCATCGTTCGGCATTGGCTTGATTCGTTTTCATCATCCCGTCTGGGCGCGTTATGCACACCAATTCTCAAAATCACTCGCTCCAGTGGACGTTATACAAATTTAGTGGTCTCCGCTGGGTTTCCTCGGATTTCACTGGTTCATATTTTCCATTTAGTGCCCACGAGCTTATCAAGTTCAGACTACTGCATGACACCGCCTCGTGGGATTGTACTGCATGTTGTAATCTCATCCGGCAAAATTAGACAGAGAGAGAGAGCCTCTGTACTTACGAAATCATCGGAGAGATGCCATGGGCTAAATTATCTTGACAGCATCTGATAATAGACGTATTAGTCTTCGATTTTCTGTACCATTCAATAATTCATTGCCGTAGACCGTAGATGCGACGTCGAATCCAATGCGAATTTAGGTACTCCGACACGCATGGTGTTCAGGGACAGATCCCTTTATTTGAGTGACACATTTACACGGGTACGGAAACACTGTACATATACACAGACAGCGGAAGAGCAGCCAATAAAGAGCAAGTACAATGGCAAGATTCAAGATCTGACCTGATTAGGGATACTTGTATTCCTATGTGAGCGATAGATTTATTTTATTAAATGGTTGGGACGCTGACACAGTGTAACCGATTCAAAGCGACGGGTTACCGTCTGTGCACGACCTGCAAGAGATGAGTGGTGGTTTGAAAACCAGTTATTGAAGTCGACCTACGCGCTGATTCGGAGATAAGTAACCGGGTCGTAGGTTTCGCAATTCTTTGATGCCTTCAAAGATTTCGCGTTGGCGCTCGGCCTCGATGGTGAGCTGGACGTAACTTAAGTATTTGGATCGCCCATTTTAGTCCGATCGGGATGCCCAATGCTCACCAATGTCGATGTTTCAATTTCCTTCACCTCTTTCACGCACTTGCTGATGTTCTGCATAGTTTCCCTCAAGTTGCGCAGATATTCCACAAATTCCTCCCATGTTGTAACACTGTATGTTTTCAATAATTGGGCCTTCTTCTCACCTCCGTGAACCTCTGTACACCTTCAATCAACAGTCAGTGGGGGAATGATATATCACCATCTCTCGCGAGAGACTGTTCGTGATACATCCAGGTCTCTGGGCCAGAGACGCAGCTGATATATCATCCTAGAGGCAGCTCCCTTTGGGGGTAGACAACAGCAGGCACTGCCTACCATTGCCGGCGGTCTTGAGGCCATCGAGATCGTCGTCAGCCACGACGTCGAGCTGGGGGCAAGTGTTTTTCAGGTGTTTTCTTGCTAAAAAATGTGATTTGCATCAGATACATCAACCCTAATCAATCGGAGCATGTACCTGCGGGGCAGCACCCTGCCGCGCATCAAATGTCGGCCCCCTTCCTCGTGGACGTTATCGGGAGATGCGTGCTCGCCGTTGACAACGACGTCGAGCTTGCCAACCACGATAACCCAATCAGGAAGTTATCCCGCCGAACCCGCCACGAAACGCTGGGCTCATTTCGGGATCATTCCCGCTGAAAGTTTGGGGATTGGAAGGTATGATTAACAGCTACTACACAGAGAGACAGCCTAAAGAAATATATAATGAGCGGATCATTCCTCTGCACTACCCGCTGCATTCCAGCGTACCCGGGTGCAAAATTTGCACCATGGCCTGTATGCGCCGCCGGTTGGGTGTCCGTCTGCGCTGGCACCTTCGCACGCTCCAGGGCAGTCACTGCTGCAGCGCGACTGATCGCTCCCACCACGTGTCAGAGCTCTCCCAGTCCGGCGGGCGGACACTTCACCCGCACCTCTCAACGCCACATCCACTCAGCGTAACACAATTAATTGAATGAACAGCGTGCGCATGACGACGCAGCAACCCCGCGCAATATGGCGTCGACCCGCCGTGCACACTATATGGCCTGCGTGCTCTCCTCCATATGCAATCCAGGGGATCGAGCCTACCATCTCGGCGGCCTGGTACCGAGTGGGTAGCGAGATCCTGGGCAGTACTGCCGCAAGTTGATAAAATGATCACCCACACGGCGCGGCGACCGCTGCACGCGCTCTGCCCGCGGCGGGACATCTATCGGGGTCGAGAGGTACAGACGTCACGACTGCTTGACATACCATAGGAAGGAACAGGAGCTTCGGGGGAAGACACGCGCGCTTGTACGAGATGCTTGCATAGCAAGCGACGAAGCCGAGGGTGAAAGAGCATATGCTGTTTTGTACCAATTACACACTGAGCCGACTTCGAAGTAAAATTTTGAGGTGTTCTCTCCATCATGTCGCTTTCCGAGGAAGGCCATTGCTCGGGGAAGCTCGAGCGAGGGTGAAGAGAGTGAGCAAAAGAGGTATTACGTGTCATAGTCTTGGCATCGGCATCGACGGCAAGGAATTCGGGTAGCTCGGGCCACCCTTACCGGCTGGATAAGCACACATCGTTTATCTTCGTTTCAGTCTCTACCTGATTCAACAAAAATTCTGAACAGACAGAACTTTTTAGAATCGCCAGCCATATCTGCCCATGCGATATTGGGTTTGTTAGTTCAAAACTAGTTCTGAACTGGGCTTCCCAAATGAGGTTGGAATTCGCCGGTATTGCCTCACCAATTTCCCGGAAGGTAGGCGTTTATGGCGAGGAGACTGCAGAGAAAATTACTGTACAAAATTTTAGAGACTCAAGGTAAAACAGAGATGTGTGGCATTTGAACGAACACGAACATCAAAACGTGGCAATATCTTTATAGACCATTTGAATGAGGTTCGGGAAATATAGTTATGGATTGATAGACTTCCACTGTACTCGAATACCAAAATCTGAGTGAAACGATTCATTTTTGCGAGCAGCATATAATTTTGAATTCATCGGTCGCATCAATAGTGCCTAAAACAGTACTGGAGCTCATTCAACCAACAATTGTCTACCGAACAACCAAGATGGCCACCATATATTGTGTCCCATACCTACCAATATCATTCATGGGCTCACTTTGCACTCTTTTCTTGCTTTGTGGCATTTTCATTGTGCTCCTTGATGTCAACACGGACGAACCTGGTTCAAACTTCAGCTTTTGGCTGGATGGATGTTCGATTGACAGATGGAATGCTCAAGCAGCGTTATTGTTGCGCGATTCCCGGTCAAGCAATTCACCTATGATGTATAAACCCCTCATGCATGGCATTAAGAGAATCTGCTGCAGGGTTTTGTGCAGAGGGCGAAGGTTTGTTAAATTCGGAATCTTCCGAGGGCGTGCCGGGCGGCCGAGCCAATGAAATCAAACCATCAGAGCGGGCGCTTGTTCTGAGCATTAAGCGCCAGCGTGCAAAGTCGGGGAAAAGATTTAAGACGTGGGAATCGCAACATTAAACGGAGATCCAAGTGCTCATTCGGAAATTGTGCTTCATAGATGTAGCCTGTGGTTGCAATTTACATTTCATGTGGATTTACAAGATGTATACTGCACAAAGGCGGCCCCAAAATGGTGTGCATAGAAACATCCGGGTCATTGCAATGGAAGGAAGCAGTAATAAGGGAGCAGCACACCAGACACGCTTGTGTACTGATCAGGGCTCTGAGGATGCAGGCCGGCAGCACAACATGAGAAAACCAACATGCACAAGCAGCATTTTTGTGGAGCGAGTAATGTACAGTGAAGCAGGCAGCGACCGGCACCAAACGGGTGGGTGAGTGTCTTACAGGTGTGGCGAGCGCTGGGGAGCGGCGGAAGGCGACAGAAGGCGGTAAGTGGGAAGCGGGCAGCGGGAAACCGCAGGCAGTGACGACGAGCGTCGAGCAGCAGCATCGGGATGCGGACAGCGTACAGCGAACAGAAGGTGGGTTAGGTTCAAGCGAGCTGGTTACCGCAGGTCCGTGTGGTGTAAAAGTGCGGAAAAAAATGCCATGGAGAAGGCAAGAAGGACAGAACGAAGTAGTACAGCTTTTGATTTGTAGTGCTACCCCAGAAAGAGCTGGAAAATTGCGGAAAGGTATCAGTAAATGGTGGGCGTGCGCTGCTGCTGCTGCGTCCCGCGGCGCAGCTGCAGAAGCCGGTAGAGCTGGTTAATGGTCGATGCAAGCCGAGGAGTGTAGATTTTGGCTCAGGGGAGGATTTCCAGGCAAGGAGGATGCAAAGAGAATCCAAGGGTTTACAAACCAGTGGGGTATCTACAACAAGTATCCTAGCTTTTATAGACAATGAAGATATCACATGTATGTGGAATATGAAATATGTGGGTCAGAAGTTGAAATAAACTATGGCGCAGCAACAACGGTGAAATAGCGATATTCAAATGATCGGAATAACGTGTGGGTCAAGCTTGTATTTCCAACAAGGAGTGAGCCAGGATGGTGTATAGATCAGTCCAAAGAGCAGAGATCCGGCGGACGAGCGAATGGCAGCAAGCATAAGGGGTGCTGGTGGAGCTCAGAAGCAGCCAAGAGGATCCGAAAGTAACATCGACAAGCACCTGTCAAATGCATTGCCACACGCCGACGGGCGCTAGCAGCGAGCACACGCGAGCCCAGCGGGAAGCGGCTGAATACCCCCAAAGGTTTGTGTAGATCTATCTGATCTCATTGATGGATCACAACCAGAAATAGATTGGGCGGGAGCGCATAGCCATGCGCTACGGAGCGGCGGTGAGCGGTAACCGGGCAAACGAGCGGGAGGCGCATGCGCAGACACGCGGGAGAGATTTCCTAAAAGGTCAGTGTCTCTCGAATGATATATCATGCTGCCTCTGGAGGAGAGACGTGGATGTATCACGGTCAATCTCTCGCTAGAGACGAGTGATATATCAATTCCCCACTGGGGCCTGCTTCAATCCCATTTTGGAGTCAGCCTCGCTGCTCCTCGTCGAGTTTGAATTTAACCGTACCGTAACCGTATAACTGTAACCGTATTACGGTTTTGTACGGGTATGGTGGGGATCCCTCAGTGCGAGTTCGAATTGCAATAGCAATGAAAACCTATGGCTCAGGCTGGCTCGCAAAAATTCAGTGGTCTCCGCTGGATTTTATTGGATCTGAATGGACTTCTCTCTGGCTCACATTGGTTTCCATTAGTGCCCATGAACTTATCTAACTCAGACCACCGAGACAAGTCAACCTCCCACGGGTGAGCATTCGCAGAATTTATCATTATCACATACTGTACCACCGGCTCGCTGGACTGTATCACCTGCATTTATCTCAGCTGAAAAAATCAGATGAAGGCGGGAAATCGGCACAGATATGCGAATTAAATGATCTCAACAGCATCTACCCCGAACTTTTGATTTCTGGCGTCCTGAAATCGGCTTATTGGATATTCTGGCGTCCTGAAACCCAAGATCCCAATCCGTTCCCAAAACCCAATGGTTAACAGGGAAACGTCGAATTCCCCGGAGTACATATTTTCCCCTGCGTATTGCTTTCCAGTTGCGGAGGAACATGCACGCCGACACACCGCCGACACACCGCCGCGCTACCTCCGGATTCCGGGTTTGGCGTGTTCTTTGTTCTAACTTTCGCCGTAGACGACGGAAGTGCACGGGGTGAGAGCTAGGGTGAGGGGCGCAGAGACACAGAGCGGACGGAAGCGGGAGCAGGATCGCTGCTTGGTCACGCGCTTCAAGTTCAAATTGGTGCAGTCGCAGTCGCGACAGCCCCAAGTGTTTGGCGCATAGGAAGCACCACCCACGTTCCTCATTGCGGCGCGCTGTGGAAGGGGGGGATGAACCGCTCGTCGATTTTCCTTCCCGCCCCTATTACCTCTGTAGAGTACGGAGGATCGGTCATCGGACCGATCATTTGTTTCGTACGTATGCATGGGAATATATCACCTTCTCACCCTCGAGCCACCATCTACGCCGCGACCAGTGAAGAGAGTGCTCCGCCGTGAGCACGTCGACAGTGAATCCAATACACCTGAGCCCCAGTTTCTTCCCCTCATCGAGCCTTCACACCCTCTACCCGTACTTCACGCCCACACGGCATTTCTTCCATTTCACACCCGAATTTTATTCCACGCCTTCACGACATATTCGGGACCATTCACTCTCATTCTCCTTCACCCGTACCCTCCGTATTCCCGACGACCCACCCATCTTGCTGTCTACCAGCAAAGAACCTATCTCTTCCACAGCGCATTGAATCGGCAGGTATTACTTCCACCCTCAGAATTAGGACGATCCTTATCTCACCTTTCAACAAACATAAACTTTGTTGGGGACTTGGCTACGGTTGGCGGGAAGGCCACGGATGAAATGAAATTTCCTTTTCGGGAACAGAGGTTCACAAAACCACCAACACATTTCAGGTTTTCAAAATGTATAGCATAGTAGCATGTATGTATCTCATTCAGAAGGTGATTTCCCGGTGCGTGATATCGTTTGAAGGTAAACACTATCAAAAAAAAACCCGACAACTGACGGTGTCCATTGGCGGCAGCAGGCAAGTAAAACCTTGACACATCCAGGTAGGAGACCAATTATTCCAGGATCCGATGCATGTCAGCGGTTGTATGGAATATTTTGGAGAATTTGCGCCCAGTGCTGGCAACATGGGGCTCATTTCTTGTTGCGTCGGGACACGGTCATGTGACTGTGATGCGCGCGGCAAAAGGCGTCATCACCGTTCAATCTGAACACCATTAATAATGATTAATACAGTGGCATTAATGGCCTCGCAGGGATTAATTCATATTGAGGGATACACAAATTCAATAAGTGTTGTATTTCTAGCTACGGAATCAACCAAAGTCTGCACTTGTGTATTCCTACTCCTTGTCGCTTTCCTCATCATCCGAATCGAGCTCGTCAAGACCCAAGGCTTCGCATTTGCTGTTACATTTGTGTGTGGCAAGAAAATTCTTGATTCCGTCCTTGCCATGATCACCGGGTCCACTTTTTCTACCGCATCAAGTTCGAATTAGTGTAGTGGTCCAGCCGCGAGGAGCACACTTACCCTTTGGGTGTATGGGCCATTGGATCGAAGATCACATTCTTCGGCTCCCCCTTTGGAACAGCTGCATCAGATGTTCTTCAGTGATTTTCAGGATCAATTGTTCAAATCACTGTCACATGCACCTAGTTTAAACACCTGAACTGATGATTTCATTTTGCTAGACATCACTCAAGTCTAGAGAAACGACATCACTGGTCTGAATTTGGAGCTGACATGACAGGCGGACGGGGACTCGGAACCCATTTCCCCCAGCCGGGTATTGCAATAGCCGAAGTGCTCGTTTGCTGTTGATTCAAGTACCAGATCCCAAAAGGCTCTTTGGTAGTGAAATTCTTCCGAACAACGGCACCCACAATTGAAGTCGGTAATCCAAAGTGCTCATTCTCAAAAAGGAAATTTCATTTCATCCGTGGCCTTCCCGCCGACCGTACTTGGCTTGGTTATCTAGAGAATAACGAGCTTCCTGAAGCTAGAGTGGCGAAAGTCCATAAAAAACATCTGAGTCGACGAGTTTCCGGCGAAATATATATTTGAAGTGATCTGACGAAGTGAAAAGATTGTGCGGACCCAAATGCCTCTAGTCTCTCTCAGACACGCTCCAATCAACCAAAAAAGCTCGTATTTCGCGTGTTGTAAAATGCCCCGCAGATCCGCATATCCCCAAGTCAGCGGGATACGGGACTCTGGTTTGGCTCTGAAGAATATTAGACGCAATTATTCTCAGACTCACAGGAAGACCCAAAGAAACCGCCGAATAGTCATAAATAAGGGTCTGTTCATCGCGCGCCTCCATCAAAACATCACTCCATCACGTCACGTTGCCGTGGCGTGGTTCACTTCACCATCACGAGCTTGTGTGATCTCTCAGCCCTCCTCACAGCATCTGGCATGCCTGCCCTGTAAATTGGCCCAAATCACACTTGCGAAGTTTCTGACTGGAAAATGGGCCTCTGGGTCAAACCGGTGTAAGTCAACTCTTCGTCCGTACCTCAAGGGCATTACTCACGCGCACAGTGTATCGTAAGCTTACGGTACTACGCCACCCTCCCCATTCATGGGTGGCTGGATTGGTTGGTAATATGTCGGAATTTTGATTCCCCCGTGCCCGAATTGGAGTTACTTGATCTTGTAGCCTGGTGCCCTCACGCACCGAAGTGTTGACACCTCTCGGTGTTCCTAGAGGCACTTCTGACCGAACGCAACTCATTCCTTAGGAAAAGCCCTTGCGCATATAATGAGCTACCGAGACGATGCTGTAGATTTTTTTTTGCGATTTTATAAATATAACGAGTGGGATAGATATGGGCGAGACTAAGGTACTGCCGGGCAACTTGAGCCATATAAAAAAAATTCGACACTCTGAAATGGATCTCGAAACTACATCCTACTCGACAGCGTGAGTTTTGACTACCCACTTCATTGGAGATCCATTTTCACAGGGATAGTTCGTAGGATGTATTGCGAGTAGCAGATTCAAGGCGACGAGTTGCCGTGCATGTAGTAGGACCTGGCGCACAATACGGCAATCATTCAAGATGCCAGAATAGTCGAAACGAAGGATTCAAACCGACGTACGCGTTGCAGCTGGCGAACCAATAACCGTCTCGTGGATCTCGCGGACTTCCTTGATGCCCTCGGATAATTGACGTTGGCGCTCGGCCTCGATGGTGAGCTGGAAGTAAGGCATTTGGATCATTCATCATCCTCCGGATCCAGAAGCGCGATGCTCACCAAGGTCGATTTTCGAATTCCCTTCACCTCTTTCGCGCACCGACTGATGTCCTGCATAATTTCCCCCAAGTCGCCCAGATATTCCACGAAATTCTCCCATGTTGTTACACTGCGTGTCTCCAATAATCGGGTCTGGATCTTGGAGGCCGACAATTTAGCCCTGTTTAAATCGTCCGTCAACAAGTGCGCTGTGTTTGCGATGGCGACTGAACTTACTCGAGCAATCGACGCGTCCCATCCATCAAATCCACATGGTTCCGCGCACAGTTCGCTTTTGCGTGCTTCAAGATTTCCTCGCAGGCTTTAATCGCGTGTTCGAGTCGACCGAGTTTTCGTGATGGACGTTGGCGATTGGCGGTATAGACGAATAACCCTGCGGACACAAGTGCCCAAGTAATATAGCGGTTGCCGGGTAGAAGAGACAAAGTACCAAGTATTATCGAGGTAGACACAGCGTCGTCCATGTTCAGGAATTTTGAGTGCCGAGAAGAAGCAGTGCCTCCTTATATATCAACCCTGCGCGCAGGAGATCAACTCTGACTCTGAGGGTGGCAACATTCATGCGCGTCTAACTGAGCCCCTGTGCAGCTGTCCGCGCGCATTAAATCCTTACGTATGGGTTTTCCTCAGTTCAACTTGTCATGCGTCGAGACAGAATTAGATCAAGCCGCACAAATGCTGTGGCTGCTGGTTGTGGATCAGTATGGCTGACAGACTGGCAGAACTCTGCCGCGGCGTGCTGCCAAGCTGGCAATTCAACCGGCAGTAGGTCTGAGGCGTTCTGGCAGAACCTGACAGAACGTAGGCAATATGGTGGTGGTTATATTCTGGAATGTTTTTACCATGGCTGGTGAGCACCTAGCACCCGGACTCATCAAAAAATTCTTCAGCGGGCAGCTCGAACCGAGATTTTTTTTTTGAGTTGTAATCATCGCTATATTAAGCGGTGAGAAAAAGCGAGATGGGGAGACCGTAGCAAAGAGAATCGGTGGGATATGGATCTTGGACTGCGGGGATCGCTTGAAAACAACCCGTTCCGCCGACGTGTACGGAATGCTTCTAACGGTTCTAGGTTAACTTCCTTCGTCAAAAGCTCATCTTGCGCTGCTGTTCCATAGCTGTGCCATTGTTCACAGATACCGGGATAATGTCTCCACGAGTCTATCACCCATACCTCGTTCTCAGCTACTTGTTTCTGAAGCCAATACGACGTCTCCTGCCGGTTGAAACTGTTCAATTGAACTTTCAGGCAACGAGGAACTTCTCCGGTTCCAATTATGAGCAAGTTGCAACGAGGGCGCCATTGCATTGCCCAAAACGGACTCTGACATCTCAAACTATGTTGACGTCGAGAATTCCGGAAGATCAGCGCTAGCACCCGTGCTATGTATGGCTACAAGATGAAAATGACTCTTCCAACAAGCTCTATCTGCTACTCCGCCGCTGTGATCTGAACGGACAAGCCGTGTTGACTCAAGTTTAGTACTTCCTACATACGACACTCGACGCGCGTGAAAAAAGCAGATCATGAGGGAATCTCCGCTGTATAACCGTCAATCTCACCCCTGTTAGCCGCCGAAGTCTTCTTACTGCGCCCGCGTCAATATGCTAACGATTTATTTATTTGCTTCTCTATGTCCGTTTAGTCTACCGCGGCGGGATCCGACAATCCGCTTGTCCGTGAGCTTGGCTGAAGGAACTTAGAGGGACCCAGGGACGAAGATGTCAGGAGTGCGAGTACATCGGGAGAATTCCTGAAACCCGGCGTTCATGAGTTGGACCATGCCGTGTATCCCTACCTACCTAGCGCCAAATCACTCACTGCCGTCGGCGAATTATCGACTAATTATGACCGGAGTTGAAGAAAAAGGCTGGACGGGCTTGCTGTGATTCCGAAGACACAGGAAACAAAGGCAGGCTGTGCTTGATACATAGCCCTCCAATCACCGCAAACCACGCGAGCGAAACCACGCGGGCTCGCTTGCTTTCTTGACAGGGTCTGCCGTCATGCGAATTACCAAATTCAGCAAGCAGTTGCTTGAACAGGAAATAAGTAATTCCGAAAATAGTTCGAAACTGTTTCCTGGGCGCTCAACTGCTCAGACGTCCAACCCTGAACCGAAATGGTGGGGCACTGTCTACGTACACCACAAATCAAGTCAAGCGAAGATATGGTAATTCGGTTGGCGCGAAAAAAGCTCATAGTTCGCTGACGGCATTGAGTGGCAGTGGTTCGGCGGAACGGTTAAGGTACCATCGGATTGTGATCGATTTTTCCCACTTGAGCTTTTCTGGAATCTGCAGCAATCAATGAATCGTCTTCAAGATCATCTTCGAAATGGAGGACCCATACGACTTGATTTAATTTTGTTCGTAAAGACTCGAAGCATTACTGTAGTATTTCGACAGTTCGGCAGCTATAGATCCGGATGCGAAGTAAGTTGGCGGAGTTTGAAGGCTTCAAGCTTCAAGCCTTCCACCCCATGTGCCGGATTGCCGGGATCAAGTGCCGGCACACAGGTGATTTTATAAAAAGGTCTCACAGCCCGCTCATAACGAGCAGAAGACAAATCTACGATACCGCCCATGGTTTCCACAGGGGAAATCTGGCAATTCGCACAGCCCTCGGTTTCGTCCCCCTCAACAGCCCAACCAAATGCATTTACGCCAAAAAAAAAACTGCAGCGTACAGGGCATCGTATCGCGTATCGCGCGCATACTACCATACTACTACATATAATACAGCGGGGTGGGGTAACTATGGCTATGGAGCCGCAGAGTAATAGTAGGGTAGAGTAACTCGGAAGGGAAGAGGGATATCAATCGAGCTAGGAAGGGAGGGTCATGGTGGGGATATCAAGTAGAAGGAGAGGTAGAGGGATATCAGCAGGGGGGAGTACTTATACGCGCAGAAAGAGAGTACGTAGCAGATAAAAAAAGAAAGACCAAAATAAAGAAACACGGGGGATACGGAGCACACCCACTGCACTCAGACGTTCCCCAGCCCCAAACCGCCCAAACTGTGACTCCGGCCTGCGCCCGCGCCCGCTGCCCCCCGCCACACCGCGCGCCACGCCCCCAGCAGCGTGTTCCCACCCCCCCGCCCCCCGCCCCTGCACCAGGACCGCTATCTTTCTCACCCGCTGTCAGATTTTGATTCTGATCTTGAGGCGATAGCAACAACCCCACCTCACCCCCTCGCCCTCCTCGCTGGGTCCCCCATCGCCCGCTCCAAGTATTTTCCCTGCCTCGGAACACTTCCCCTTCTTCGACGGGAACCCCAGCCCAATCGCCCTGAAGCCCGCGAGCCCGAGCCCGAGCCCGAGCCTAAGCAACGACTCCGGCGGCGGGGGCGTGAGCGGGCCAAAACTCATACTTCTACTCCGACTCCCGCTGCGACTCTCGCTCCTCCCTCCCCTTGCACTTCTACTCCTGCTCTTGCTGGTCGGCTCCGAGTGCGAATGAGAATAGATGTGCGCCACGCTATACGGGGCCGGCGCGCGCAAGGGCGAGGACGAGCGCTCCTTGCGTCGTCGCCTGTGGTCGAGATCGTGCTGCTCCGCGTCCTCTACCCCTCGGCCGTCGTGCTGGTATTCTTAACCATCATCATCATCATCATCGCAGTTGTCCCGCTCCCGACTCCTCCGCCTCCTGCTGCTCGCGCGCAACGCCGACCCCTCGAGCGCTGCCGAAGCCGAGTGAGGACACGAACACGCCATGCGGATAGCGAGTTCGTGCGTGTGAGAAGAGCCAAAAGCTCACGCGGCTCGGGGCGCCTTGCGAGGCGCAGCGAGACCGAAAAGGGATGAACTCCACGCAGAAGAAACAGAGGGGAAGCGGAGGGTGAGCAAAGCAAAAGAGAGGGACAATCGGGCACGTCGAGGTACGCGCAGAGCGAAAGAAGTGACTGAGTCATTCTCGGCCACAACTCCCGATCCTTGCGTACACGAGTATATACGTCTCAGCTCCTCATGTCTCGCTGACAGACCTGGTATTGGGGCACCCGGGCATTTATTCAAATCTGCTCGAGTTGCAACATACTATAATGTACTTCACTACATTACGACGTCGTCTCACAAGAGCTAATGCTGGCCTGAGCAGTTAGCTAAGAGGGATATAATGTGTCTCGAACCATTAGAAAGGCGCTGGACAACAATCCTGGTAAAGGGTTGAAGTAGGAAGTCGCTAATGGAGCAATCACGGAAAGTGCCTTACCATCCTGGAAACGGATTGGGGCTACTGCACATCCCTGACTAAGGGCATATTACGAGGGAACATCCTTCTGAACCAGAGGGATCATTATTGGGCATCATCTGACGTCTCCAGAACTGCCAAGAGAGGACTGGACCTGGTCGATCTAACAAATGACTAAGGAACTGTACTCGGGTACTGGGAAGCGGCGGCTATCACAATTTTCAGACAAATCACTTAAGCGGTTCAAGGCGGAACCATTTGAGAGGATGGTTACCAAGGAGGGTAACGGAGTGCTGACGAAGAGGTCGGCTAAAAGTTGACATATCAACAATATCCCATCACGATCGTTCTAAGCGATGTAGATCTTGACTCATCGCTAAGCTCAGCTCGTTGATGTTTCTTACAAATCTCTCTCAATTTTACTAATCGCTTGATATCTGACAGGAGTTCATCGGCTAGCTGCTGTACCACTAGTCATATACCCTGAACCCTATTGCACGTTTGTATCTGTCTCGTTTATATTTAGAATCCTGTAACGTATTTAAGTGGATGGTTATGGGAGGAACACCAGTGAATCTCACCCCACCTGTTGGACGCGAAGTTACTAGACTTCACGCTTAACCAGTAGAGTAGTCATTCATTCGGAGACACCCAGAAGCTATACCAAGCTTCGTTTGTTTTCCCTGTTTGAATATTATCTGTGTTGGATTTGGATCTTTATAAACGATGCGTGGACATATTGGATAAATGGAACAGACGCATGGAATATAAGGAAACGGATCAGACTTGGCAATTGGTTGTAATCTCGCAAGGATTAGTAATTGCGGATACTATTAGGACTCGGAATTCATAAGGATCACTTGCTTTACGCATCGGAGTATCATCTCCAAACCTAGACCCACATCATACAAAACCATTGAACATAAAATCTCGTCTGTCTATCGCGATTGCGCCTAGAACGGATTCGAGCAAGTTTTATCTATACGACTTGTAGACCTGTAAAGTCTTGCTTCTCAAAGAGAACTAAAGTTCAAATTGCCACAATCTATACTGGATTGGAACCCCGAACTTGCACGAGGACTATAGTGTTTGAGTGGTTGTAGTTGCATTATCGAACCGCGTATTCATTTACAAGGTTTGTGTTGTGGTTATTTCACCACTTGCCCCATAGTCAGTGTTTCATCGCGTCAGACAAATAATCAGCCTCCCGAGAATCGACCTGCGGCCGCGAGGGGTGTGGGGAAAGCAGAGAGAAATCCAGGGACCGTTCGTCAGTACCAGTTCTGGGGCTTCCACTGGGAGGTCAGGTCCCAGATAATTTGTGGGAGATTCACCAGAGACTGTAGTCGCAACTTGCTTCGCATAGCAAGCTCGCAAGCCCAGGTGTGAAGCAAACATCGGGTGCATCAAGATGGAGGCCCCATGGGTTGAGGAGCAACTCTCAGACACCGCAAGAATTGGCAGTGGTAGTAGACAGCAAGTCGCATCATTAGGCAAACAACGACAATGCAAACCAAACAAAGATTGATGTGACACAGTGTGAGCACAGCTCTTGGACCAAACCATCAACATATGTACAATTTCGTTCAATTCAGCATGGGTTGTGACCCGTGACCCGAAAAGCCGATTCGGCACCTCAGCAACCAACAAATTTCAGCGTGACACCTCCAAAAATTCAGCATTCAAGGCGAAATTTTTCGAAAATTCTGCCTTTTTTGCACCTCTAAGAGAGATTTGGCCCCAATGTCACGCAGTTACATTCGGCACTGAGTGCTGTGACCCGTGACCAAGACCGAAATTCATCGCAGCACAGGGGGTGCGTGACGCGTGACCGCCGAATTGAACGAAATTGTACAGTACTTTTCCCGTCTGCCTGCTGATGAACATAATTGATTCAAACGATACGGAGCTAGAATCTGATTACTACAGCTGATTTGTGAATAGTATACGGGTTTCGTAAAAAAAAAATGATGCTCGATTTGTGCTTACATTTGTTTGACACTGAATCCTTTGTCAACTCCACGGGTACCGTGCTCCACAATGTCCAAATTCATTTCTCTGCCTCTCTACACTCCCAGCCATGGCATGAGGCAACAAAAAGGACATTTCCGACGAAACTAAACAACATGTCATCTAGATGGCCCATAATCACAAGAAGCAGGAGGATATTGTGCGCAACCTCCGAATCTGTCTCAGTTCGGTTGAGAAGATTTTGGGCCGTTACCCAAGGGAATCCGAAGGGCTCCATGTACCCATACTCCGCATTCGGAGCTGCCCACAGGCTTTGGGGGCTGCTGATGTCGATGTGAGTCATCTCATCTGAAATCTCGCTGATTGATGTGCTCAGAACCTATATAAGAAACACACAAATAACCCACTTGACTCGAGAGCGGCACAAAAAAAAAACAATCCAGAGATTGTTCCAACAACCAACAAACAAATCACACGGCAATATATGCACGTTTCCAGAGATCCCGACGAGTTACAGCCCCTAGTACAGGGCCTTGTAAAGGTTGTAGGGAGAGGTTTCGTATCTCAAGGAGATAATAGAGCAAACTGCGTAGAACGTGTTTCTAGACACAGTAGAAACGTTGTTTCCAAACAAGATTGATTTATAGCTTCGCAGTGTGTGTGTGTGCGTATCCAAGCGACAGAGAAACAAGTTTAAAGTAGTCCCGTAGACTCAAGTAGGGCCCCTAGTTTATAGGCCAAGAATGTTCACAGAGTTTTCCCTAAAGAGGTACTTTCTGAGCAACGCCAGCAGTCACGTTTCCAAAGTTTTCCCTTTACGGTACTTTCTGAAACCCGCTCCGCAAACAACAACAATAATGTTTCTTTCAACAGAGACACAGATCCACAGATTCTCAGAGTTCAGACAGTTTCCAGGCAAAGCCCAAGTGCGTTTCCAGAATATATGATTCAGAAACAAATAAGATTTCGACTAATAAAGCTACTCTATAAGAGTGCGTTCGCCAAGGATCCCAGATCAACCCAATGCGCAAGCGTG
The DNA here is from genome assembly GCA_029282495.1 of Mycena albidolilacea. Classification (NCBI taxonomy): domain Eukaryota; kingdom Fungi; phylum Basidiomycota; class Agaricomycetes; order Agaricales; family Mycenaceae; genus Mycena; species Mycena albidolilacea. The sequence continues at coordinate 585,099 of JARIHO010000002.1, forward strand.
TAGCCTACTAGTTCGGGGGAAGATGCTGTGTCCATCGTAGAAACACCCTCGGATACTTATACAACCGCCAAGACACTGTTACAAAGCCCAAAACACAATCCCAATGAGTCAAAATCCGTTTATCCGTCTCTTTAACCGCGTTTCCGTCGGTTGTTCTTCCGAGCGTCGCCTCCCATTGGTTCCCAACTGTGAGCACGCCATGTTCCCTTGCCAATTACGAGGCAGGAACCCGTCAGCAGCACCCAGGTATTATTCAGAGGGTGTGTCGATCACCGATAGATCGGCACTGCATCTCGTTCGACCTGTTTCTGCTCCAACTCAAGTTTCCCCTTGGTTCCAAGCACGGAACTTGATAATACTCCTTTGTAGGCTTCGGTAGATACCCGTTTCTCTAGGGTTTCCCAGAAAGGGTTCTTGAGAATGAACCTTAGAACACCTTTAGAGTTGTGATCCGGATCCACGGAATAGCCGACCACCTGTTTCGGTGTATCCGCATTCGATGGAAACCGGCAACTCTGGCAACCGAAACACTCGTGACAGAATGCGTCTCCCTAGCGTCTCAACACAACACAACACATTGCCAACTTCTGTTCCTTTGACCCGTTTCCGTTGTTTAAGTGAATGTTGGAAACAAGTCAAAAGAAGTTCCTTGACTTATTATCTGGCTGCACGTTTCCCTTACAGTTTTCAGGGCGAGACTAGCCAATGGACGTTCTAATTACTTAGAACGTCCACCCGTTTCTCTGTGGTTCGCCCAACAGCTACCAGGAACCAGTACTGTTGCATAGAAACAACAGTTTCAGCAATGAGCACGATCAGAAACACGCAAAATTACGTGTATCTAACCATGGCCCAATTACTGGCTTATCATCGCACTGTCTCACAATCTTTGCAGTTCCTCGTTGGTTTGATCCAGAGAACCCCGGATATGTACCTGTTACGATCATGCACTTTCCGGCCGTTTACGGCCTTTCCGGTTACGGTTACAGCCTTTACGGTCCAACCAACTTTCCAATGCTCCGGCCAGTTCCGTTGACGCACAACCTTTGGGGTATTCGCAATGAAGGTCTTCTGAGCGTTCCCCAAATCAAACATATGACTTATGCAATTATGCTTCTCTCTTATTGTTCTTATTGTTCTTATTGTCTTTTACATACTTCTTTCCGTATTAGACTTATCCCCGTATTTAGTATAAATACGTATTATGTTCTACTGTATCTTTAGTTGAAAATTAACGTGCTTTGCCTCCGCATTGCTCCGTGGTCTATTCCATCCTTCCGTCTCTGAGCCAACTTAGTTGGTGTACCCGCTCACCTTCGTGGTATCACTTCCGGCCCTCTCCGTCCTTCCGGCCCTCCGTCCTTCCGGCCTTTTCCGGACACAGATATAACAGTACCTGTATGAGATGCAAGGACAGTTGCGAGAGGTATGCAATGTTGATGTGTGTCTTTGGACCATCTGGACCGCTTTGAGAAGCCGAGGATACACAAGGAAGCGTGTAAGTGATCAAAAATCACATGGCTATCCTCAACTCGGCTCTGCATAGGTGTCCCGGGTGGCTGTTCAACACGACGAACAAGCACACACCAATTTCGAGATGTACATGGCGATAACTTACCATGCGGATCAGCTTGTCTTTGTCGACGAGGCGGCATGCAATCGCAACACCACAAAACGGGGTTGGGCTTGGGCACCGGTCGGAGAGCAGGCTCGGAGGCATGACATTTACATCTGGGGAATCAAATGCTGGTGACTGGCAAGTGGCAGGGATCAAATGTCTGTTTGTTCATGTTGATGCCACCACCAAAAGCTGTCAAACCAGTGGCAAATCGCCCATTTCGCCCAGCAAGTTCACCAGAAGCATATATCTCCAATTCAAGTCAGCCAAATCATCCAGTATATGAATAGAGAAGCATTTGGGGTAACTGCAATTTTTTAAACTATCAAACAGCACTGGAAACCGTTGATTTCCGTGTTTGATGGGGTCATTTGGCGTGATTCCTTTGGTCCATCATTGCACCCTCAATATTGGGTCATTTACTCTGAAATAAAATGCAGCAGACTTGCAAGATCAATCTACAGGGAATGTCCCGAACAGAATTTTCGATTTCTCTCCTGAACTTGTGTTATAAATGAGTGTGAAAACACATAAAAATGTCAAGGGCCAAATTCAAAATTCTGGCCAGGACATTCCCTGCAAAAGATGAAACTGAGATGACTCCCCACTCAAAGTTTAGCCAAAATGTGGCTCGTTCGTGCTTCACGATGGACCGACTGATTTTACCAGAATTTCGGTGATGGGAGCCATTATATAAGCGCCATCACTTCCCTTCCACTTGCCTGTCACCACAAATGCGTTATTGCTCACTGTCTGTCCCTGTCTAATGGATTCTAGGTACTCAGTGCTGCCGGCTCTTTCTTTGAGTGGTGTTTTACACCTCGACGTCCTCACCGGTTCATACAATGCCGCCAGCTTCAACAGTTTTATCGACGGACTGCTCGACAATATGAATCCGTTCCCTAGGCCAAACTCCGTCATCGTCATGGACAACGCAAGCATTCACAAGTCGGCAGTGCTCCGTCCAATGATTGAGCAACGGTATGTATTCGGCCAGTTCCACAATGACGATTGCAGGGGCATGCGCCTGGAATACCTCCCACCTTATTCACCCGACTATGACCCGATTGAAGAGGGCTTCTCCGCCTTCAAGGCGTGGGTCCGCCGGCACCGTGACTACACCGAGGGGGCTTTGGCGGGTGGACCAAATGCCGACTCACCGTACACGATGATTTGGCGAGGAGTTCACGAGTCGATGACAGCAGAGAAAGCTCGAGGATGGTTCACACACTCGGGATATGTTTGATGTATTCAAAATTCAATTATAATTCATGTTTCTCTTCTATTGTACATTACTTCTGCTCGAGTGAGCTCCAAGATGATTCTAAGTACAGTAATGCTCCAGTGAGCTCCAAGATAGGATATGTATATTAATGTGATGCGTATAGTTGGTCAATGTAGACCACATGCCTCGGCCGCGGGGGATTTTTGACGCGCCACGGGGCAACTGTGGCGTTGCGCGCGTTTCGACGCCGCGCGATAGTCCCTACGGGTTTTCCCCCCGCGACCCCCCTTAAATGGGCGGGGGCATGCTGGATCGAAAGCTCAACCCACCGCGTAGAATAAAGTAGCTAACTAGTCACATAGGCCACAAATGGCCTGAGAACTAGTATAAATGTGTTGATTTCATAGTTGGTCAATGTGCTGTCTGCTTACATCCGGCCCTTGCCTTTCTGAGCTCTTCCCATAGCAGTAATCAATTCCTCGACGAAGAGCTCTGCCAACACCGCTGGCATATTGATGACCTCGACATAGTAGCTGGTGTCCAAAATGGGAACATGGTCGACGTGAGTAATCTGAGAGCGTGCGAGATCGTCCGCAAAAACAACGACGGGGAAATCAATCTCCCCCGAGTCTGCAAAGAGCCCCGAGTTGTCGATCATCTGCAAAACTTTGATCACCATCGGGTAGCGGATGTCGTTGGAGCTGCTGCTCTCGTAAATGTCGGTGTCGGGCTGAGCACGATAAAGAGATGATGGGATGTCTGCATTGTTCGTGTTGGCAGTGGCGGCCGTAATCGTCGACAAGGGGCTGCGACGAAGAGGACGGGGGGGCGACGGGCTCAGGCGATTACTGCTGCTGGTGTTGACAGTGACGTGGATGGTGGGAACACACAGATTGGTCGAGGAGTTAGCCTGAGTGTCACGGGTGTTGTGAGCTCGCTTGGGCACAGGGAGGAAGTAGTCCTGGAACATGATGTTCTCGGGCGGTTTGGTAAACGATGCATGGCCCATGGTCTGGAAGAAATCAGAACAGAAGAATCTAGAGAACGATGACAACACACGATTTCCTTGGCCCAGAGAGACGCGTGCTCCCGATCAACCTCTTTATGGTGGCCATCCACGTTGGACACGAAACAGAGCTGGCCTTTGTGCATTGCACATTCAAGGTTCTTCTTCAACTGGCGGTATTCTCGGGTAAAGTCGTACGTCTTCTTGTCGTCGGGTGAGTTGCCAGAAGATTTGCGCTTCTTTCCGCCGGCCGTGGTGGACGCGGAGGAAGCCAAAGCCATTACAGGTGCCGTCTCCTCCGGGAGATTCTGCAAGCACTGATTAGAATTGAATAAAACCGTAACACATAGGGCTATGCACCAGGTTTTTGATAGTACAAATGACTGTCCGGGTCCGTGCTCTCGATTGCATCCCAATACCACTGTCAAGACAATGGCTCCAATCCCCAGCATTCGACAGCTGATGGATGGGTGTATTGGCCTTCTTGTTGTCCCATTTGTAGCCGAGGCACGCTCGCGAGGAGGCAAGCCCCATGATGCGGCATATCTTGGGGAATGCCACAGCAAAGGGGACATCGCGGGCATATTCCCTGGCTCGGGTGATGGGCACAGCACCGATGAAGTTGCTATTGGTCGGAATGCGGAATGGGAGTGTCGCAGCAGCGGCAGTGGCAGCGGCGGTGGGGGAGGAAGCAACAGGGATGGCAGCAGGCAGGGCATTGTCCTTGGGTGTATACGGGGGAGGGAGTCCAGCAGCGGCGGCAGGTGGAACTAGGACTGTCCATCCATCCCGTTGCCGGGTGTTTTCCCGATAGTGCAAAGACGAGTTGTTAGTTGGGTCCATGGGGTGTTTCGCTGGCGAAGAGACGCGAGGTGGAATGGTATATATAAATGAATTGCAGCTCCATAGTTCAGACGATGACCGCCAATACAGATGATGATGAGAGGCAATTGTGATGGTGTCGATGCAGTGACAAACAAGCGTAAGCACAAATCGAGCATCATTTTTTTACGAAACCCGTATACTTACTATTCACAAATCAGCTGTAAAATTCAGAAAGCGACGCATTTACGGGCCGAGCCCCCTAGACAGAAAAAGATAACGAATGTAGTAGCTACTAACTAACTCTTTATTCGAGCAACACATCTCCGGAGAGCAAGTACCGAAAAACGGAAAAACTTTACAGACACATGGACAGCAGATGGGCAGCAAATAAAAGCAAGTACCAATGGCAAGACTCAGGATTTGCCCTGCGTATTAGGGATACTTGTATTCGAACCTACACGCTGCCCGTCTATGTGAGCGATAAATTCATCTTATCAAAAGGTTGGGACGCTCACATGGATGTAGCTATCGATTCAAAGCGGCGTGTTACCGTCTGCGTATGACCTGCAAGAGATGAGTGGTGTTGCAAACCTAATTCTAGAAGCCGACCCACACGCTGACGCAGAAATAACAGTGTCATGGATTTCCCGCAATTCTTTGATGCCCTCAAAGAATTCGCGTTGGCGTTCGGCCTCGGTGGTGAGCTGGAAACCTTTCGTTTGAATTTCCAACCGTGCACCCAACATACGCAATGCCAACCAGGGTCGATCTTTGAATTTCCTTCACATCCTTTGCACACTGGTTGATGTTCTGCACAATGTCGTGCAGGTTCTGCAAATATTCCATCGACTCCTCCCATGTTGTAACACTGTGTGTCTCCAATAATTGGGTCTCGATCTTGGAGGCTGACAGTTTAGCCCTGTCATCATAGGCCGTCAACAATCGTGCTCCATCTGCGGTGCCGACTGGACTCACTCGAGTAATCGACGCGTCGCATCCGTCAACTCCAAATAGTTCCTCGCGCAGTTCGACTTTGCGTACTTCAAAAGTTTCCTCGCAAACTTCAATTGCGCATTCCACTCGAGCAAGCTTGTGCGATGGACGTTGCCGATTAACGGTATAGATGACCAAAGCTGCGGAGAGGAGACCCAAGGTAATATAGCGGCTGTCTGGTAGGAGAGATAGTGCTCCGATCATCATCGAGGTCACTGCCGCGTTGCACATTTTTGGTTAAGGATGATATCTGTGCTGCAGACCACGGAAAACTACCGTATATGGTGCGTGGGAACAATTACGTAGTTAGTTCCAAGCCGAGGTCAGAAAAAAAGAAAATCGGCCCTATATCTTTTTTTTTTTGAATGCCGGTTGCCCCTTGATCGCACCAAGGGTGAAGATCAGAAAAGGAAATTTAATGATGGGAAAAGATTGTGAGAAAGAAGGCGTCATAGATTTGCTAAGCATCACAGATCACTGATTCTTCAAGAATTTCGCTGATTGGGCCACCCGACACCCACCTTATTCTAAGAGTGGGCATCACTCCCATGATGCTTTAACCAGATCCGCTCCTCTTTCTGCAATAACATAAACAGGAGCTTGAGTATTTGCTGACGGGATGAATGGCTAAGTTGTGTTAATTGCTATTCCCACCCAACGCAGAATAATTGTCACTCACGAATACCGAGGCGTCAATGATGCGGAGTCCATTTGCGCCCTTGACCAGAAGATCGGGATCCACCACCCCATACGGCGCATTTCTCGCCGACATCGCGGCAGTACCGACCATATGGAAGGCAGATACAGCGCTGTTTCGAATGAGCTCGTCGAGGGCATCGTCGGACAGATATTCCAAGTCTACAACTGGGGCGATGATATAGTCTTTCCACGTTGAAGCCTTGAAAAATCGGAGCATCTTCGGTATCGCTTGGCGTATAATGAAGAGATCGATTTTACTTTGGAGGAAGCCGAAGTCAACTATGGGAGAATCAAATGGGTTGCTGCTGTTGATTGTCACCGAACCGCCTGCGAACATTGAAACAGGTATCCTGAGGTATTTCGAGTGTGTACTTACGGCTGACGGGATTGACAACGGTTATTCCAGCAGCAATACCATTCCCAGTGGACTGAAAACCACGCGGCTAGATGTTTCGTCCATGATCAATGCTTTAACGAGCCGTCTTTGGAGTGACTCACAACAAAGATTACTTGAAAATGAGGAGAATTGGGGCCCGCAGAGGGATCGGTGAAATTATTCAACGCGAATGATTGGGGGTCCAGGCGCAGCCATGCAATGTGAGTGGGACCACCTTGGGTCGCAAACAGACCAGTATGCGTCTGATTCCACTCAGCATATGCCTCATTGAAGAGTGTAGTGTTGTGATGTATGGGATCCAATGTTTGATTCGAGTTCACAAACCAGGCAGCGTTGAACATGGGTTGATCACTGGCATTGCGTCCGACGCTTGGAAGGTGAAGTAAAGACGCAATACCGAGACCAGTCAAGGTTTTCCGATCACCTATTCCTGAGTGCAGCAGGATACTTGGGGTACCGACGGCGCCTGCGCTCAGAATGATCTCCTTCCCTGCTTTCGCTGTAAACAGAACCCCGTCTGAAGAACAGTTAGCTTCCCTTGTCCAAATTAGTGTGATAAGCTACCTTGAGAGAATTGCACGTCTCCGAAAGCCAGTTTACCGCCAACCTGGCTAGGGTTGACCAGCTTGGTCACTTGTGCGTGCAGCAAGACATGGAGATTTTCTCGGCGTATGAATTGCGGGCCCAAATATGATGTTGCGGAGCTGCTTCGCTTTCCGCCTCCGATGGTAGATTGTAGCCAGCCTTCCTGGTTAGTGAGATACGACCTGGGTTGAACTTTCCGTAACACGTACCGACACCCAGCGGTTTCCCTGAATTCATATCCAAATTGAACGGCCACTCCTCCGGAAGCTCTCTGATGGTGTCAATTACATGTCGTGAAAAGATCGGCCACGGAAAGCCTGCTAGGCTGACAGAGTTGATTCCCTTGGTGCTGTGTACAGCAGGGTTTAATTGGCCCCGTGTATTGTGATGATCAGTTGGCTCGGTCCATTTTTCGTTCTGCGAAGCGTCAGGAATTCAGTTGTCAAAGCAGAAGAAGGTCGCGCTTTGAAGAAATACGGTAGCAAACGATTCCAGGACCATCCGGGATCGCCAGTGACTGCAGCGAAACGATCATAGTCTTCTGCAGACCCACGAGTATAAGCCATAACGTCTGAAAACTGCTTCACAAAAGATGCGAATTTGTAATGAGAAAACATCTGACTGGTTGCGGTGCATCCTCCTAATATGAATGCTTGCAATAGAATCAGGCTTCCGCACCATATATATTCATGAGTCAAACTGACCTCTGGGAATCGCTATATTGCGGCCATTCAAACCAGGCTGAGGAACCGTGGTGTAGTCTACATATTGTGAGTGGGTTAAGGATAAAATAAATTGACGTACTCCAGTCGTAGATGGGTTGAGCCAGGAGATCTTCGATGAGGAATGGGACAATCGAGTCGATAACACCCTCATTCCTACAAAAAATGTCGACCACCATCACGGAAGGATATTTATTACTCACGACAAGCCCGCCTCCAGTACCAAGACGGAAAATTTGGGGTTTTCGGTTAAACGGTTTGCCACAACATTCCCGGCAGCTTCCGCAAATCAGCGGAGGTTACAATTAAACAGGGAAGTTTCTGTACTTCCACCTTGCGCATTAAGTCAGGGAGTGAACTCAGTGTTGTAATGAATAGCGGAAGTTTCGTACCTCCTACAATTACGAAGTCGTAAGAAAGACCAGGGAGGTGTGCCACATTTTCATAGACCTTGCAGAAGCATGGGGCAAGATAGGCTGAAGTTACTAGAGCTCGGGTGAACATTGCAGAACAAAGACCAGGAAAGGCGCATGTCGTGATATATATGTTGTCGGCATGAAATCGCCCAGACAAGTCCCACGTAATATTAGGCCATGAGACCTTCATTGGTGCGATGGTGGCGAATTGATGGTCGTCCATCGTTCTTAACTGGGAAGGTGTGTCCGTTCAAGAGGACATAACTGCCGTCGGAGGTCGTGCAGATCGGACATGGAACATGCCATAATGCTTGGTCAGAGGCTCAGAGCCAAGACATAGGCTGCATCCTGCCATCGGAGAGGTAATAAACCTATACAGAGAACGAGTCTCCATCTTTTACTTGGGCGGCATCCGGCGAATACTCTTTGTTGAGCTGATACCGTGAGCCACGGAACGTAGTACTCAACGACTGTCGAGCCAAGAGAAGTCGAGCTTCGATCAAGGGGAAATCTGATAATTCGCACAGCCCTCAATTTCATCCCCCTCAGCAGCCCAACCAAATGCATTTACGCCAAAAAAAAAAAAACTACAGCGTACAGGGCATCGTATCGCGTATCGCGCGCATACTACCATACTACTACATATAATACAGCGGGGTGGGGTAACTATGGCTATGGAGTCGCAGAGTAATAGTAGGGTAGAGTAAGGAGCGGAAGGGAAGAGGGATATCAATCGAGCTAGGGAGGGAAGGTCATGGTGGGGATATCAAGTAGAAGGAGAGGTAGAGAGATATCAGCAGGGGGGAGTACTTATACGCGCAGAAAGAGAGTACGTAGCAGGTAAAAAAAGAAAGACCAAAAGTAAGAAACGGGGGGTACGGAGCACACCCACTGCGCTCAGACGTTCCCCAGCCCCGAACCGCCTAAACTGCGACTCCGGCCTGCGCCCGCGCCCGCTGCCCCCGCCACACCGCGTTACGCCCCCAGCAGCGTGGTCCCCGCCCTCCGCTCCCCCGCCCCTGCACCAGGACCACTATCTTTCTCACCCGCTGTCAGATTTTGATTCTGATCTTGAGGCGATAGCAACAACGCCACCGCACCCTCTCGCCCTCGCCCTCCTCGCTAGGTCTCCCATCGCCCGCTCCGAGTATTTTCCCAGCCTCGGCACACTTCCACTTCCCCGACGGGAACCGCAGCCCAATCGCCCTGAAGCCCGCGAGCCGAGCCCAAGCCTAAGCAACGACGCCGGCGGCGGGGGGGGGGGGGGACGTGAGCGGGCCAGGACTCCTACTTCTACTCTGACCCCCGCTGCGACTCCCGCCCCTCCCTCCCCTTGCACTTCCACTCCTGCTGGCCGGCTCCGAGTGGAAATGAGAATGGATGCGCGCCATGCTATACGGCGCCGGCGCGCGCAAGGGCGAGGACGAGCGCTCCTTGCGTCGTCGCCCATGGTCGAGATCGTGCTGCTCCGCGTCCTCGACCCCTCGCCCGTCATGCTGGTATTCTTAATCATCATCGTCGTCGTCGTCGCAGTTGTCCCGCTCCCGACTCCTCCGCCTCCTGCTCCTCGCGCGCGACGCCGACCCCTCGCGCGCAGCCGAAGCCGAGTACGTGCGCGCCATATTGCTGTACAGCGCGCGCGACGACGAGCGCTCCGCCCTTCTCGCAGCGGCAAATCCAGCGCACGCTCCCTCCCTCCCGCGGGGACGAGCGGGGGCGCGTGCTTTTCGGCGTGCGCGGCGCCCGCAATTTCGAGTTGCTCGTCGTCGCCACTGTCGTTGCAGCTGTCGCACGGAGATGCCTCCGCGCCGCCGACGCACCACGCGGCCTCGTCGACGCGCTCGACGACCCAGCGGTCGGCGACGCGCGGGACGAGGCAGCGGCGCAGGATGACGAGGGTGCGGGCGTTGACGTTCGTGAGCGGGTGTGTGTGCCTGCGGGGTGGGGTGGTCGGTGTCAGTTTAGATTTGGGGGTGGGGTTAGATCGGTAGATAGGCCAGACGCCTCGACACGTATTGTGTGATGGAAGGGATGATGAGATAGAGAGATAGAGAGGAAACGAATACGCCATGTGGATAGCGACTTCGTGCGTGTGAGAAGAGCCGAAGGCTCACGCCGCTCGAGCCTCGGGCGCCTTTGCGAGGGGCGAGACCGAAAAGGGATGAACTCCACGCAGAAGAAACAGAGGGGAAGCGCGGAGGGTGAGCAAAGCAAAAGAGAGGGAGAATCGGGCGTGTCGAGGTACGCGCAGAGCGAAAGAAGTGACCGAGTCATGCTCGGCCACAACTTTCCCGATCCTCGCGTACACGAGTATATACGTCTCAGCTCCTCGTCCCTCCCGTCAGGCAATTAATCAGCCTCCCGAGAGTCGACCTGCGGCTGCGAGGGTTGGGGGAAAGCGGAGAGAAATCCAGGGACCTTTCGTCAGTGCCAGTTCTGCGGCTTCCACTGGGAGGTCAGGTCCCAGATATTTGCGGGAGATTCACCAGAGACTGTAGTGGCAACTTCGCGTAGCAAGCTCGTGAGCCCCGGTGTGAAGCAAGCGTCGGGTGTATCAAACCTCTCAGGCACCGCAAGAATTGGCAGTGGTAGTAGACGCAAGTCGCATCATTAGGCAAACAAAACCCAAACAAAGACTGATGTGACACGGTGTGAGCACAGCTCCTTGGACCCTGGTTGTGGGACACGTACTTCGACATACTCTTCCCATCTGCCTGCTGACGAACACGATTCATTCAAACGATACAGAGCTAGAATCCGATTACTGAAAGCGACGCATATACCCGACGCCCGGACAGAAAAAGATAACGAATGCAGAAACTATTAACTAACTCTTTGTTCGAGCAACACACCTACAGAGAGCAAGTACGGAGAAACGGAAAAACTTTACAGACACACAGACAGCAAATGGGCAGTAAATGAAAGCAAGTACCAATGACAAGACTCAGAATTTGCCCTGGGTAGGGATACTCGTATTCGAACCTACACCCCGTCCGTCTATGTGAGCGAAAAATTCCTTTTATCAAAGGTTGGGACGCTCACATGGATGTAGCTGCCGATTCAAAGCGACGGTTTACCGTCTGAATACGACCTGATAGACATAAGATAAGGTATGTCGGAAAACCGAGTATCCAGGCCGACCTACATGCCGACGCAGAAACGACCGTGTCATGGACCTCCCGCAATTCTTCGATGCCCTCGAAAAATTGGCGTTGGCGTTCGGCCTCAATGGTGAGCTGGAAACCTTCCATTTGAATCCCCAACCGTGAGTCCAACATACACAATGCCCACCAGGGTCGATCTTTGAATTTCCTTCACGTCCTTTGCACACTGGTTGATGTTCTGCACAATGTCGCGCAGGTTCTGAAAATATTCCACCAATTCCTCCCATGTTGTAACACTGTGTCTCCAATAATTGGGTCTCGATCTTGGAGGCTGACAGTTTAGCCCTGTCATCATAGGCGTCAACAATCGTGCTGCATCTGCGGTGGCGACTGGACTTACTCGAGTAATCGACGCGTCGCGTCCGTCAACTCCAGATGGTTCCTCGCGCAGTTCGACTTTGCGTACTTCAAAGTTTCCTCGCAAACTTCAATTGCGCATTCCACTCGAGCAAGCTTGTGCGATGGACGTTGCCGATTAACGGTATAGATGACCAAAGCCGGAGAGGAGACCCAAGGTAATATAGCGGCTGCCTGGTAGGAGAGATAGTACTCCGAGCATCATCGAGGTAACTACCGCGTTGCACATTTCTAGTAACAAATGGGAGTGGTGGAGGGAGGCTTTGCAACGACGTTGAGCAACTTGAACCGCGCGTTATAATCGTCGAGTGCCCTTACGCCATCCTTGAACAGCTTTCTTCCCACCCATTCCGTTTTTGATAAGCCAATGGCATCCCCGCGTCCTGCCTAAAAACGCCCACCCTTCCCCGGCTGATCGACGCAATAACAACCAGTCCGCACATCCCGTTTTGATAAGCCAATGGCATCCCCGCGCCCTGCCTAAAACGCCCACCTTTTCCACGCAGTAACAATCAGTCAGGTACAAAACAGGCCGCATTAATTGTGCACAACAATTCTCAAGATCACTCGCTCCAGTGGACGTTATACATTAAATTTAGTGGTCTCCGCTGGGTCTCCTCGGATTTCACTGGTTCATATTTCCATTAGTGCCCAGAGCGCTTACAGCTCTTTGTGGAACTTAGGGCGCAGCCCTTTTTCTTTTTTTTTACAATGCATTTGTGTCGGATGGTTCTCCTGAGATCAATTCTCAACCGTTTGCCGTGAGAAAATGCTCATCGTGTTGGCATTAGAAATCCGGAGGGCATGGTATCTTAGGATTTTTGATTAGTCACTTCAGATGACCTAATAGCTCAGATTCGACTGTTTTTCAGTAGGATGGTTCGCGTGCTAGATATAATAGTTGAAATCGTCTAAATTTTTGATATGTTGTATCTGAGAGTATTCCAGAGGGCAGGACATGCCGGTATTTTTTGTACAACTTATAATTTTGATCTATTGTTCATTATGACAAACACAATTCCGTCCCACCACATCTTCGGGAGAAGTACAAGTCATATAAAAAATGCTGGTATGTCCTGCCCTCCGGAATACTCTCAGATACAACATATCAAAAATTTAGATGCTTTCAACTATTATATCTAGCATGCGAACCATCCTACTGAAAAACAGTCGAATCTGAGCTATTAGGTCATCTGAAGTGATTAATTAAAAATCCTAAGATACCATGCCCTCCGGATTTTCAATGCCAACAAAGTGAGCATATTCTCAAGGCAAACGGTTGAGAACTGATCTCAAGAGAACCATCCGACACAAATTCGTTGAAAAAAAAAAAATATGGGCTGCGCCCTAAGTTCCGCAAAGAGCTGTAAGTATCAAGTTCAGACAATGTTGTAACCTCAGGAACTTCCAATCAGAACCAGACGCCCACTAGACGCACAGGTCAGACTGTAACTGCCAGTGATACATGGCGTTCTCAAAAGTTCTGTGAGCTGTCCACATGCATCAGGAAAAACCTCCTTGGAAAAATTCTGCTATTTTCGTGCAAAATATCTTTGGCACCCTCAACTTTTGATAATTTTCGATATTTAGGCATACATTGAGCAAAATTCTCCACATTTGAGCATATTTCCGGAGGTGCCCAGATAATCTCGACAAATCTGTGTAAAACTCGAAGGATCTTAAAGGTCCTCAGAACCGTGTTGAACTGTGCCACTTCAGTAGTAAGTAATGTAGTCGTGCAACCCAGTCTCCGGATTGGCAAAGAGTGCTGAGCAACTGTTTGGCATGGTGATACGAGATCTCCACTCAACGGGTACAAATATTCCGCACTTGGGAGAAAGGCATACTCCGAGGCGGGCATTCAGAACTTGGGAACACAACGTGGCAAGGACCTTGCAGGTTCAATCCAGGGCCCCAGCATGGCACTTTGCATGCTTTGAAACATTCGCACAGCCGATTTCGCGTATCAACCTTCACGCGACGAAGACACCCAATTACCACGCCAACGGCGGACGTTCGTCTGGGAAATACAATGTGGAAGTCTGGAGGATCAGGAACGACTCGCCAAATGATTACAATTAGTGGTACAGTTGATGTAACACTAGACTCCGACATAGACCAAAATGATGGCCTGCAGTGAGCATAATGGAATAACCAACCATTCAGAACTTGGTGGGAATTTCTTCAAGTCAGATTGACCCGTCCCTAAGCTGTACGTGATTCGGGCCATCAAATCCGATCGGCCGATCCTCTGAAACACGAGGTGAGCCGTGACGTGTCGAAGATGGTTTGTTTTGATCCCCATCGCTTTCTTCCCTTCTCCCACCATCTCTCTGCAATCTCCTCTGGAGTCTCCGGGCATTGTTCTATGGTAGAAACTGGTGAGTTACCTCCTTTTTCATGTCCCTATCTCAATTACTGTACTATTTCGACCGTAGGTTCAGGTCACAGGTCACAGGCACCCATGAACTGAACCTATTTAATTTTGGTCACTAGTCACTAGAGGGTCTGAACTAGCGCACATTTGGGTCATGCAGGACGTAAAAAATCAAATTTTTTCTTCCTTCCCCGCATTTGTGCGAGGCAAGGAACTGTGTTCCACTCCCTTGCCGAGTCGCTACTCTCTACAACACAGCAGATGAAGTATATTGATCACTTTCGTTCGGTAGCTACTCAATCAATGAATCAAGTCAGAGTCCCAAGCGTCCCCACTGTACAATTTATGCATCGCATCTGAAAGAAGATCTGAGATGAATATTTCGACAATTGAACTAGAAAAATAGAGGTCACAAGTCCTGGCCGACCTGAACCATCAAAAAGTTGAACCTAAGTGGTCACAGGTCACATAGGCTGAACCTACGGTCGAAATAGTACAGTACCCTCGAAACAGTGTCTTTCATGCGCTTCGGGATGTCTCGCAGACTTGCTGTCGAATGCAGTTGTGCAGACCAGGTGTGTACAACATAGTGGTCTTCCCTGCTTACTATGACCCACACATCTTTCAGTGCGCACCCCATCTCTTCAAGTTCTTGACAAGGTGTGAACACGCACTCGTTTTGCTTCTCTGCGCGTACTGATCCCCCGCAGCCGGTGGTTCCGTTAAACCCGATTCGGACTGCTCACTCCCGGCTTCCTGATCGTGGGTGACGTTGCGCAACATCTGCGCAGTCATTGCCTGTTACTGCGCCTCATGGCCCGCGCCGCCGGTTTCCACCGTCACCATACATGAACCCTCCCTTAGCATCGTTTTTTCGCGCATCTCCTCCGCCGTCTAGGGTAATCGCACCACGCACCACGCCGGACTCGAGTCCAAACCTTGTTCTTATAATCTTATTTGAAGGCAAGTACGCGCGCGCTCGCATCCTCTTTTCTTTGAACTCACCTATCATGCAGGACTATGATTTCCTGAGTCCAGTCCCAACCATGGTGTCATGGCGCTCAGGTGGAGTCGTGTCATTTGCCTGTTTTACACTCGCTCACAACATAATAGTTGTTATGCTGATAGTGGGAAACAGTAACAGAACGTATTACAATTTTATGTATCACGTAGTTTCGTATCCAATATATCTATTTTACTTTCTATCGTGCTCGAGGTCAAGAAAGCGGCACAAGATTCGAAGAAACCTGCGTGCAATTTCGCTCAAAATTAGCACAAATTATCAGAATCCCTGGGCGGAGGTCCTATTTCGGCATAATTATGCTCACTCGTGCAACTCGAGATATTTTCGCATATTGTGTCGAAATGTTTCACAAATTATGCAAAAATATCAGGGGAGGGTTTCCCTGATGTGGTGTTCTCAAAAGTTCTGGGAGCTGTCTAGATAGATCCCGCATGACCTGAGGTGTCTTTGACATGAAATCTCGGGCGAGATTGATTAGGTGTAAAAACAGCTTTGGTTTATTTTGAGCGCTTCCTAATTCGCCCGACGAGTGACAAGAATTCTCATCAATTCTTTCCACATCACTCGGATACTCAGTCGATACTATTCACCGTCTGTCTTACTTTTGGAAACCCACGTTCGGGAAATGCGTCACAATCTCAGGCTCGCGGTGATTATATGCAGCCCGAGCATATCTGATAATAATGCTATCATGGGCAGCCTCGCGGAATGCTCCTGAGTCCAGGTGCGTTATAAAACTCTCGATGCATTTATCTCTGAATTCAGTTCGAGGAGCTCGTCTGACTGATGCAAGCCCGCCTTCTGCTGCGCAAATACTTAACATATGACCCGGCAGCATCGCAGACTACTCCGGGTATGCTATATAATTTTCTAATGTAAGTTTAGCTCTTGATTCAGCCCAAGCGACTCGCCCGACTGATGCCGGCTCGTCTTTTTCTCCGCGCTCCTCCGGCCGATGGGGAGGTGATTTGGGTATGTATCTTCACTCTCCGACGAGGTATTCGTACTCGTTTAGTTTGTTGTGGGTCCGATACACTGAAACTTGACTCTCGAATCCAGAGCGCCTCGAATAGTAGTGTCGGGCACGACAATATTCAATTCGAGAATCTCGAGTTTTGAACCACCGCCCGGGTCGGGCTCGCGCGCTGCAGCTGGAGGCACATCAGATAGGTTTGTGGAGGCTATTAGGCATTGCTGCCCGACTTACGAAGTTCTTGAGAGAAAAATCGACCTCTAGATTCAGCGAGACTGGTCTTGCGCTATAGGCCAACCCTCTGCACCAAGAGCGTTCGCTACAGGAAGAGCAGCAACTCAGACGCGTCACACGCGTACCGTAAGTGCCCGGGCCACACCGCCCTCCCTGTCGATGGGCAGCCCGGCTGAAATGGAGGGAGTTTCGACTCCATGTGGCACTTTCCTGGTGATCACCACGCACCCATTGTGTATTGAAATCTTTCGGCGTCGTCACTGGAGGCTCTATCCGAACCCAACCAATTTCCCAGGAAAAGCTCTTGCACACAGATCACAAATGAACCACCGACACGATGGTACAGAGATTTTTTGTGACTCCATAAATACAGCGAGTGGGACAGGTGGCGAACGAGCTCGAGGTACTACCAAATAACTTGATCAAAGGGAACTGAAGAATTTGAAATTAGAACTACACTCTACTCGACAATGTCGGTTTCATTTATTCACATTGGAGGTCATCTCACATTAATATTTCATAAGATGTATTGTAAGTAGCTGCCAATTCAAGGCGACGAGTCGCCGGGCGTGTAGTAGGAACTGGCACACAATATGGCAATCATTCAAGATGTCAGAGGAGTCAAAGCGAAGGATACAAACCAACGTACGCGCTGCAGCTGGCGAAAAAATAACCATCTCGTGGATCTCACAAACTTCCTTGATGCCCTCGGACAATTGACGTTGGCGCTCGGCCTCGATGGTGAGCTGAAAGTGATTTAGTTGGATCATCCAATAGGTGCGGAAGAATACGCACCAAGGTGGATCTGTGAACTTCCTTCACCTTCTTCGCGCACTGACTTATATTCTGCATAGTTTCCCACAAGTCGGACAGATAATCCACGAATTCCTCCCAGGTTGTAACATTGCGTGTCTCCAATAATTGGGTCTGGATCTTGGAGGCCGACAATTCAGCCCTGTCAAAATGTGCCATCAGGCATTGCGCTGCACTTGCGATGGCAATTGTACTTACTCGAGCAACTGACGCGTTCCATCCGTCAACTCGAGATAGTTCCTTGCACAGCTGGTTTTGGCAAACTTCAGAGTTTCCTCGCAGGCTTGAATCTTGCGTTCAACTCTGCCAAGCTTGCGGGACGGACGTTGCCGATCAGCGGCATAAATGATCAAGGCTGCGGAGACGAAACCCAAGGCAATATAACGATTGCCTGGTAGGAGAGAAAGCATTCCGAATAGTATTGAGGTGGATATTGCGTTGCACATCATGTCCTGAAGAGATGGGAGTGGAAGTGGTTGGGAAGTGGGGGTTTTATGACGGTGGGCAGCCACCTTAAATAGCATTGAGGACGTCAGTCCTTTATATTTTGAAGGGGCGGTACCTTGCCGAACACTATGGCATTCAAAGTGCACATTTAATAAATCTCTATCAACTTTCATGTTTTTATATTTTCCTCTATATAAATCATGAAAATAGTAAATTCCCATACATCTAAGACCCAGAATCTGGCCGAAAGAGAGAGAGGCAAACATAAGGATCTCCTCTCTCTATGTTCACTGGATTCTGGCTTTCGTTTCAACTATTGACAAGTTTGTGATCTCTCTATACATATTTGATTGATCTTTCGTAACAATGTATTGACTTGTCACTTCCTCTCTATACAAACTTCCGACCAATTTCCTCTCTATAAACTTTTTTTCTGACTCAAAAACCTTTCTCTCTGTGCGGTGCATTTCCAGTAGTCCGTTCTTGCTATTGCCCGGCGGGCAGGTGTGGGAATGCGGGCGACTCGGAGGGACTTGTTGCTGACAGTCCAACGAGCACGTGCGGCGTCAAGCAGTCAGCCTCAGCCTGTGAACTCAACAACATGTATAGTACCTACAGCGGCACGCACACAAAGATTTGAACATGTGTCCGTGGGTGGAACGTGAAAGGAAGCGCGCAGAACGCGGTCACGCGACTTGAGTCTGAGCAGCGCTTGCAGTGCTTATCGTGTTTATCAGTGCATGTATTAGTAACATAGAATGTCTACCACGATGGCTTGGGTAGAGAGAAAAAATTCCGAGTGCAAAAAAGTTTGTAGAGAGGAAATTGGTCGGAAGTTTGTATAGAGAGGAAGCGACAAGTCAATACATTGTTACGAAAGATCAATCAAATATGTATGGGGAGATCACAAACTTGTCAATAGTTGAAACGAAAGCCAGAATCCAGTGAACATAGAGAGAGGAGATTCTTATGTTTTCCTCTCTCTCTTTCGGCCAGATTCTGGGTCTTAGATGTAGTGGGAATTTACTATTTTCATGATTTATATAGAGGAAAATGTAAAATCATGAAAGTTGATAGAGATTTATTAAATGTGCACTTTGAACGCCATAGAACACAACATCATGTTGTTGGGCGCATGCTGTGCCCATCGGCACACCGACTGCCCGGCTTTATCTCACGTCATGCCCATATATGGAGCTCTTCACTGGCAGCGGCAGTACTAAACATTATTCACCCAAAAACTCACACCGGCAGTTGCTAAATATATGGCGGCCCGACGCTGATGTTGGAATTCAATTCAAAAGTCTGAATATCAAGCTGGACTGGAAGCTAACTGAAACCGAAGCCTGAAATTACTGGAATCACCTTTCATGTAGGCTGAACCAAAATCTGAGCTGAAAGCAGTGGATTCTGCTTTGATATCGGTCCAACTGAATACCAATTCGATATTTTGAGTGGCGGTATCAATGTCAGATGGACATACCGTCCTATTTCGACCAAATGTTCATTATTTTTAGATTTGCGTTGACCGAGGTGACCGATAAATTTTCTTTTGAATTATAGCGATTTTTGGGCACATCAAAAAACTCGGGTGTCACCGTCACCTGAACATTTGGTCGAAATAGTACAGTATACTTAGTTGGGAATCTTGGGTATGTGCAGTCGCCACGCGGCCATTTGCTGCTGGACAGAGGGAGGTTGCCTGGTAGGAGAGAAAGCATTCCAAATAGTATCGAGGTGGATATTGCGTTGCACATCATGTCCTGAAGAGATGGGAGTGGAAGTGGTTGGGAAATGGGGGTTTTACGACAGTGGGCAGCCACCTTAAATAGCATTTGACCGTGAAATGGGACCATGCACGATGGCCCAGTGCCTCAGTTGTCGCCACTGCATCTGCATCTATGCCATCTTGGGGATTCTTGCGACAAGAGCGAATGGGTATATGCCTCCGAGCAAGCAGCGAGCTGTGCCCCGATGTCAGCGGCTAAAACCAGATTTTTACATCTCTTGATTCAAGCGCAGTGTATCATTGGCCGGTGGGCCACCGGTGGCAAACGGATGCACGTCCTACCGTATTTCGCGCCGACTCAGCGCAGTAATGATCAAGCTGTGATGAATGCCAATGGCCCATTGTTGGTAAGGCACCCCCAGCTTCGCGGCAGCAGTGTGAGAAACAAAAATCATTATCTGCAGAGGTAATCGGCATGGGAGTTTGGCCAGAGTTGGGCAGTAGCATGAGTAGCTTTGCGGCAGCAGTGTGAGATGTTACTAACATATTATTATAATCAAAAACTTCATCCCTTTTGTGCTGTTCACGACCAAAAAAAACTACAGCGTATTGCATACTACAATATTACTATGTCGGAATTACTTGCAACGGCTTGAATCAACTTGTGGCCTTGAGACGGCTTGCGAGCAGTTGCAAGCCACTCAGCCACACCTCCGAGGCGGTCGCAAGCTGCTGCAAGGTATGTAAGACTCACAAGGAGTCAGAAGCCGTGGCAAGGCACCCGTGACTTGGCAAGTCTTTAGACGACTCGGAGGAGATTTTGTTTTCCCGCTACTTAGTACCCAGAGTTAGAAAGGGACATTTAGTCAACATTATTTTACACACAGACCCATGTCCTCGTCTCCGGTTGAGTTTCACTGGGGTTAATTCCAGATTGCCGGGAGGTGTGGAGCTGGGTGGAGCGCTAATGTGTGCACTTGAACCACTATTAATATTAATATCAGTAAGTAATGCAACTCTCCTTAGTCTTACTGACTTACCACACTAGACTACTACTTGCTTACCTTCCTAAATCTGTTCCTTGAATCCTTGAATTAGAGTATTGAACAGAGAGAGAAAGGTAGAAATTTTTTCACTGGCTCCTGCCTACACCACTTGCAACTAGTGCTGTCCATTAATATAATACGAAATAATATATTATTAATATATCAGTATTAATACGGATACGATATGGAGAGGAGGTAGATTCAAGGAAATAATACCCAGTAATATAATAGACAGGTTGTGCACAAGCCGCACACGGCTTTTGGGCATTGTGCAAAGCCGCAGAGATTTTCCGAGTTCAGCTGGGAAGGGTCGAACTTTCAGTGAACCTGCTGAGTGGAGGGAAGTATTTTAGACTATGGGATGGCTGTTCCATTTGTCATTCAGTTTGTAGGCGCTGTGGAATCAACGCGGAAACTCAAGGACAAATGATTATATTCGCTGGATCTGATTGGATAGCCGCATGGAGAGAACATTCGAAATGATATTCGTATGAGTCATTTCCGGTGGGTTTATGGGTTCGGGATATTGAAATCCTCCCCGCGGCTTTGCACAATGCCAAAAAGCCGCATGAAGCCGCATGCGGCTTGTGCGGTTTTTGCACAACCTGTCTAATATGATATGATATGAATATTAATACGATATGGAAGGCCTGTATTATCTGTATTATTTCATATCATGGCAAGTTCCGGAACAGCTGATGCTATCCAGGTGTGAGTACTGGGACTGGGTCTTTTGGTTACAATTTTGTGCCAACTGAAACTGGAAGTATCAGTCACTCTCCTCATACCTTCCATAGCAGAGTGACTGGTGTTGACATTGCTGGATGACCCAGGCCGGTGCGGGCCGCCCTGGACTGCTGACTAATGCGCTCTCTGATACCTTTGGTATCAGCCATGGAAATTCCGTGTTTGACACTCATCATCTCAGTGAGCTAAAAACTAACCCTGAAATGTCTAGTTTGCACAATGCTTATTCTGTTGCTGGAATTTAAGATCTGAGGAACATTTTCAGTAACTCTGGAACAACAGGGGTCAGCATTGCTATTGAGTGACTGTTTTCCAGCATGAAACACACCCTGATGGATGATCAAACTTCAATGACCTCCCAAAATTGGTCAATGTGTATTGTAACCAAGGAACAGCTCAATTCTGGGCTTGGTGAAGGGCTCAGATGGAGGTGCTGAACATCCACAAATATTAATTGATATATCAATAATATATTAGATACGTATTAATACATATGAAGATAATATAATATGGATACGATATGGAGCCCTGGGGTGTAATATGATATCCATATAATATGATACGCCAAAATCATATCAATATCATATTTTGGACAGCACTACTTGCAACAGCTTCGGTGGAGTGCCAAGGCTCTCTGACATTCAGGAACCTTGGAACTGCTTGCCGTAACCTAAGTTGTGCGCTGCAAGTGACATAGTGGCATATGACCTTGAGACGGCTTGGAACTCATTGGAACCCGACGTAAGACAAATAGGATTTTTCCGACATACATATAATACGGCGTGGGATGGGGTGGGGTCGCTATGGATATGGCTATGGAGTCGCAGAGTAATAGTAAGGTAGAGCAAGGAAAGGAAACGAGCGGAAGGGAAGAGAGATATCAATCGAGCTAGGGAGGAAGGATCATGGTAGGATATCAAGTAGAGGTAGAAAGTGAGGGAGGGAGGGATATCAGCAACGGCAAGGGGCAGCATACACACCGAGAGAGAATACGAAAAGAAACACCATAAGAAAGAAATGCGGGGGAGCGAGCAGTAGTAGCACACATACAAACGCATACAAACGAGCCGCCCGACCGACCGACCGACCAGATTACAGCTCTGGCTCGTATAGACCGGTGTTTTTGCTTTACTTTGATTTGGGGCATGGCCTGTCTAAGGGAAGGAAGGGTGCGTCAGAAAGCGAGAAGAGACAAGAGGGGGTTGGGATAGGATGCGACGTGCGAAGTACACCCACCCTGCGTTCAGGCTCAGGCGCTCCCCATCCCCAGCCCCGAACCGCCCAGACTGCGACTCCGGCCCGCCCTGGGCGCGCTACACCCACCATGCCGCGCCATCCTTATCCTTCTCATCCCCTTCGTCGTCTGATCCTGATGATTCTGAGGCGACAACAACAAGCCCGCCCCCAACCCCTCGCCCTCGCCCTCCTCGCTCGTCCCCTCTTCCCCCACACCCTTCCCCACCCCCGCGACCACGTCGATGTCGGCACCCTCGCCCTCTCCCCGACAGGAACCGCAGCCCAATCACTGTGAAGCCTGCGAGGCTGAGCGCAAGCAAGGACGTGGGCACGTGAGCGGGCCGGCCTCCCCCTCCAGCTTTGACTGGCTGAGGAGTGGGAGTGGGAGTGGGAGTGGGTACACATGAGGACGAGCGCTCCGTGTGCCGTCGCCCGGGGTCGAGGTGGTACTCGTGCAGCGGCTCCTGGTCCCCGACCCTCCCTCCCGCGGGCACAAGCGAGGCGGGTGCTCCGCGACGTGCGTGAGCCCGTGTGGGTCCCCTGCGATTTCGAGCTCGTCGGCACCATCACACGGTAGATGGGCATATTTGGATAAGGAATACAATCGCAGCTCTGTCAACCAAACACGCTGCAGCGCCGCGGAATCGGGGCGCGAGGAATACGCGAGGCTCGAGATGGGCAGGCCCGAGCGCGACTCGAGCTGGGGGCATTGCGAGTTTCCTTGTTTAAGTCCAGTAGCGATACAGACCCACCCCAGACGTCATTTGCCGGGCCAGCCCGCTAGTAGTAGACGTAATTTAAAAGCGAAAACCAGAGCTTGCAGAGGTAGCGCCGGAATATTGGATCATTCTTTGCAGGTTGATTTTGATCAGAGGGGACAGCTGTAGTATTTGACAAGAAAATCTGTGTCGTCGGAGAGGGCTGCTCGAGAACGGCGCTGGTGGGGGTGGCCTGGGTGAGAGATGCACATTGATGCTTTGATCCCATCAGCCTTTTGTTTCCTCTTGTCCTCCCATCAGTGTCCTTGCAGCTCCTCAGTCGTGTTTTGACCTTACTCTCGGTCTTTTCTTGTGCAAAACCTGCAGCTCCTTCGAAATCGGCCGTCCCTGCTGCATTACCATCCTTCAAGCCTTCTGCCGTTCAAATTCGGAGTCGTTCTGTTGCGGTTCTCAATTTTCGCGCTGCCTACAATGTCAATGACTGTAGTTGACTTTGAATTATCATCCATTGGCATTGTGGCTTCTCACGACATCCGTTAGCATCCATCCAAGCTGTGCTGATCAATCCACGTTGCAAGGCTGTACCTATAAATTGGACAGCGTCGTGTGGGCCTGACATCCTTCCTTAGGCTTTAACAGTGACCACCGACCACCCACTGCCTTTGAAATCACCGAATAAATTGCGTTCAGGGAGCTTCAACGGGATGCCGGGCGGCAATTACATGGCAGAGGACAAGAGCCAATACGTATCTCACGTCCAAAACTAATTTCAGCGCGATCTTCCATGTTCTGGGGCTCGTATCCATACTCAGCGACGGAAAGGCCAAGAGGTGAGCGATAGTAAAGTTCCAGATCGGGCTCGATTTGGTTCAATATTACAGCTGTTGCAAAATTGATGAGAGTGGCACACTAAATAAAGCAAAATTTCAATGTGTATAGAAACTCAGATTGATTTCCCGGGAATCTATGTAAAAATCAGTGCTGTTAAGATTGGGGATATCAAGGTGCACGGAAACTCAAAGAGAAAGTGTGAAAATCAATACCAGAATCAGCTTGAGAGAAACAAAGGAGTTTCAATGGCGCTGAAAGGGCTATTGAAAGTTACAAATTCAGTGCGCATTTCAGTCGCGCAGAAATCCTGAGGCAATTTTGCTAGTGGAGGGTATAAATAGCAGGCCAATGGCAAAAATGGCTCAGAATTTCAGCGCGGCTGAAATGCGCACTGATTTTAGAGCTTTCAATGGCCCTTTCAGCACAGCCGAAAGTGCTTTGTTTCTTTGTGGCTGATTCTGGTGTTGGTTCTCATACTTTCTCTTTGAAGTTTGAGTTTCCGTGCAGCTTGATATCCCCAATCTTAACAGCACTGATTTTTACATAGATTCCTAGGAAATCAATCTGAGTTTCTATACACATAGAAATTTTGCTTTATTTGGTGTGTGGGGGAAAAAGAGAAAAGAAGCACACATTTGATCCGACCAATTGCCGTGCTCGTTTCTCACTCAGTTCTCGGCCGATTCACATAATTCCGGGCGCGTTCGAAAGCGGCTAAGCAAATGATACCATACTCGCGAGGTGAATGAAAAAATTGCAGTGTTCCCAATATCGCACCGTATGATTTGCATCTGAACTCTGAACGGCCCGTGCTCGGTCGTTTTTGCTTCGATTTACTTCAATCCAAGTGACCATGAAAGCGGCAGACAAGACAATCCCATTTATGGAATAGAAATGTATAGCACACTTGAGATGCATGTGCCAGAATGGAATTACTGCCTCCTTGGTGCATTTCACAAATGATTGTCTGGCGGTAAAAGCAAAATCTTATATATACTCACCTTGTGCCTTGGAATCACCTTTCGAACGAGCCTACTTTCATCAAAATTCAATCAGTATTGGCGGAACAGCGTGCAATTCAAGTTGCAGTTAAAATAATACGGCGCGAATTTCGGAACACTGAAATTTTGTTATTTACCTCGCGAGTATGGTATCATTTGAAAGCCCTGCTTTGCTTAGCTGCTTTCGAACGGGCCCGGAATTATGTGAATCGGCCCAGAACTGAGTGAGAAACGAGTACGGCAATCGGTCGGATCAAATGTGTTCTTCTTTTCTCTTTTTTTCCTCACTATTTTGCAACAGCTGTGACATTGAACCAAATCGAGCCCGATCTCACGATGTCGAAACTTGGTCGAAACGCCAGTATTGCAACAAACAAAATATAGCATTCACGCGCCCCGGAGAAGCGGTGCTCTCTGGACGGCAGAAGGACTCTGACCCACCTAAATGCCGGTGGCCAGGGCGCCTAAAAACGGGTAAAAGTCGAGGATTTTTGACGGAATTCATGGGGCGAAAACGGGCAAAGGGATTTTGACGATGCACTGACGTTTGACGCATGCAGCGTCACTTCGCGTCAGTTAAGTATATTTTTGCGTCAGTGTTGAACTTGCCTGACCTGGGGTCCTTGGCCTCCAATATTTTACACAAGGGAGGGGGGATGACAGCAATCCCATTTGGGATGGAAACGCGAGCGGTTGGTGAGTCTTGGCGGCGTCGAGGACATCAAGTTCAACTTGCTGCAACGTTAGTTAGCGTCAGCGTCAATCGAACAGCGTCACATGCGTCAAACGTTAATCCGCGTCTCAGTACGTGTCAGTCTGCGCCATCCAGGGGCGTGACACAGCGTCAATGTGACATGTCAGCGTCAGTCGACGACTCGAACGTCAATCTTGTTGGTGAATCATTTTGAACCGCGTCGCCGATGCACTAGGGCATCCAACCGTCCCGTAAAAGTACGGGACGACGGGCCGTAAAAACGGTTACGCCCCCGTACCGTCGGCGAAGTTGCTTCAGCTTCAAACGGTACGGCAACGGTACGATTGAACCCGTATACGGGTCCTCGTAACCGGCCGTTTACGCGTAAAAGACGGGTGCTCAAAACCGGTAGCAAAATCAGCATGTCAGTGATGCCGAGAGGTGTCAACACTGTCTGTAAAACATTACAATGTGCCGGCCGCACCTCCGCGGCTGGGCAACCTCTTTGCCGGTGTTTTATCAGTGATCTCGAAACCGGGCCGGTCGACCCATATCTACTGTTTGGATTTTTGACCAAGTTTTGAGAGGATTTGGGATCGTGTCCCTCATCCGACAACTATGGCACCTCTTTCATTCCTTCTCAAGCTCCAAATAAGGTGCATTAAGCTTCAAGTCATGGTCAAGTTGATGTTGGCTGGCGAAGACCGTAAATACGGCGTAAACGTACGGTACGTACGGGACCCGTCCCGTCAGACCCTGTACTTTGTGCCGCTACGTACGGGTAAAGCCGGGGCGTATCAAAAATACGGCGTAATTTCTACGCCCGTGGGCGTAAAACGGACGGTTGCATGCCCTACGATGCACCTCTCTGCGTCAATCCTGCGTTTTACAATGTTGGCCTTCCTTCACAGTGGGGGAAAACAATGCCTGAATCCGCTCAGAATGGCTATGTCTGCCTGCATGGATAATGTTTAGCGTAGGCACCGTCGCTGTGATCCCGAATAACCGCATTTGGAACACAGCGATCAAAGATCTTCGGCGTCGTCAACGGCGATGAGGACGAAAAAGTTGAATGAAAAATCAGAGAAAATTTGCCATTGCATCATCAGTAGAGTAGGATACAGGTCATCCACTACTGACTGTAAAAATGGGGGATGCGCCGGTCTGCGTCAACGTGCGCGCCAGTCTGCGTCAATACACAAGCACAGACGTCAGTGCTGCACATTGGCGCTGACGGACGCTTGCCCAAATGCATTAGTGTCGTTCAAAGTTACCATTTTCCGCTCATTTTTGTCTCATTTTTGCTCTCATTTCATTTTCATTTTCCAAGAGGGAGACAAGAATGAAGCACAAAAATGGGCATTTTTGGCGAAAATGCGGCCACAAGGTCATTTTCCCCGAATTTCTCCTTTTTGAATTTCCTTTTCAACGACTATTGCTCTTTACCCCGATATTTTTCATAAATTTGTAGCATTTCACTACCTAAAACGACCTATAGAACTAACTCCTTGGCCTTTTAAACCCTAGAAAACATTTGCAACATTTTTGTTCTCCTACTCGCAAATTCTCTTGGGGGGGGGTTTCAAAGTTGGTCATTTTTAAGCTCCTACTGATCATTGCATTTAAATCCCCTTTCCTTGCCACACAGTAATGGCTTGAAATATATGGCTCAAAATTGACTGGGGGGTGCAGAATAGTATTTTAGATGGACCAGATTTTACCCAGAAGAAAAATTTGCATTTTTGACCAAGAAATAACAAGTAGGGGGTGAAAAATGAAAACGAAAATTCGACAAAAATGAGAAGAAAAATGGCAACTTTGAACAACACTATTCTGAGATTATTTGGACAAACGAGGCTGGTATATTCACATGACACCGTGGTAAGCACCAAAACCCTTGATTTTCAACCATGCTAGAGTTATTCACCAAATAGTACTCGGTTCAAAGTCACTTTGCAACACATGAAAGGCAGCAAAATGAACCGCTGGGATATGTTCTCCAGGAGTTTGAGTTACCCGTACATCATGTTAAAACCCGAAACTCTCATTGATAAAGGCAAGGGAATCCGTGGATTTAGCCAAAACTTCGAATTAGGCTAATCGGCCAACACCGCCGAGTGAGCACCCCAAAGTCGTCCAATCCTGCATCCTAATAAATGAACAAAAATTACTTTGCAGGGCGGATGGAGGTCAAAGTTCATTGTAATCTTGGGTGGGCTGAGATATAAGTCAGCATAACCCATTCAAACAACGAAAAGTAAAAATTGCAATAGTCAAGTCCACGAACACGGCAGAAGATTCAACGTAGCTGACCGGGGTTGGACAACAAATTGATCGCTACCATTTGCTGGTCTGGCTCACCGTCCCTCCCCAAAGTACTTGGGATAGATGTTCTAGTGTATCTAATGGCCTACCTAGTTACTTTTGGAGCCGAAGATAATCAATCACAGCAATCTTATCAGTAACAAGAACGCGGTGGGGTGCAAAGCACCCCACCACTTCGGTTGAATATCGGAGGATGCCGGAGGATTGATGGTGGAGTATAAAATAGCTTCGGACAGACAGACACACGTAATATTAATAAAGGGGTGATTTTGACCTATTCGACATCAGCAATGCCGATAGCTCAGGAATTTTTCCATGGTTCAATTCCTCCGCGGTACTCTGCATGGACGAAGTTCTTTTCTGTTTTCACCCTTATTTGCTCCGAATAAGTACATATACTGCTATCGCTTACGCTGTCTTCGACTCTGAGCAAAGTCCATCTAAATTACACCGTGTCTTCTGCGACCAATCAGTGCTGTTGGCGAGATCATTCTGATTGTGGTATTTTTTCAGATGTAAATCTCTGAACCAAAACTACTCCGGTCTATATCTTGCAAATGAGTAAGAGTAAACCTTCACACCAGCACTGGGCATCCATAGGTATGCTCAGCGGTCGCTCGAGGACTCCAGTTTTGGGCAGATCCAACCTGAAATTGAACAGCGTTCGTACCAATTCACGAATGATCGATCGTAGAAGGAAGCATGGACCCGGGCTGATTCAGACCCGCAACTTTCTTACGTTAATTCAATTGGAATCACAACGGTGAGAACGACTGTCTGTAGTGAAGACTGCAGAGATGACTTCGCTGCGGTGGTTTACGACAGATTTCAGTCGAGGAGGCAACGGAAATGAGAGCCAGTGGGGCGGCAGTGAAGACTTCCAATTATTGCTGAGTGGCGCTGGTTGCATGCGTCAATACAAAGTTAGTCATAAGTTGGGGAACCGTGACCCTGCGCCTGTGTGACAGCGTCAATCTTACTGTCAATTGAAAAAGTTGCAGCGCCGGTTCGGCGTCACTGCAACGTCGCAGCGTCACTTTCCCCTTGCCCGGCGAAAACGGGTGAAAAACGCGGGTTTTTTTTTTTTGACAAATCCATGCGCCCCAAAGCGCGAGGGTCGGGATGAGCCGCGGAGGCAACCGGGTACAAAAGGCCATTCCTACGGAAAAGCATAAAACGTAGCTAGTACCATACACCCGAGTATTTCTACGATTTTGGGGGTATTTTTACATTCTTTTTTCGGTATTTGACACGATTTTCCGGTGATTTTTTGGTATGACTGCGGGTAAGAACCGACCCGTCAATATCACCCTGCACGATCGGGACTGGCCTCAACTTTCACAGTCACCAAACCGCAGGTATTTTGGCGGGCGGTCTCGCAGCCCGCTCATAATGTGCAAGGGTGAATTAACAACCATACCGGGGGATTTGATAATTCGCACAGCCCTCAATTTCGTCCCCACCTTGCACCTGTGGTGCAGATATGCATCTCAACAGCAGCCCAACGAAATGCATTCGGGCTTCGTCGGGATGCCGGGCGGCAATTACATGGCAGAGGACGAGAGCCAATGCAGCTATTTCAGCTAGACGTCGCAGAACGGACAGATCGAGGGTAAGCTTGTCAACCCCGCTCTGACGCTCCCTTTGGGTATAAGCAGCAGCCTCAACTTGAATCACATCATCGACATGGAAGAGTCCACCCACGACGCAGGTGCTGCGTGTCGCGGGCGGTTTCGTGGCGCAGCCGATGAACCGGCGGACTGCGGGGTGGAAGCGCTCGGGCCGGACCGGAAGCTGAATTGGGTTTGTTCGGTCGCGGCGTAGGCCAAGATCAATCTGTCGTTGGAGTGGGAGGCTGCTGTGTCGCCCGCCAGCGTGGGATTGTAAGCTTTATTTTTCTCGAATCCGATATGACTTCTGGGGAGAACATTGCGTGCGCGCAGGTGTTCGGGGACATAAATCAACTTTATTCGAGCGACACAGCGACAGAGCAGGTAGGGAAACACTTTACAGACGCAGCGAAAGCGAACTTGGATAGCGGATGGAGAGAAAGTGTCCACAGGGATACAACATACTTATACTGTAGTATTACGTTCAATTCGTAAGGCCATTTTTGGCTTTTTCGGTGTGACGACCCGAACCTTTCGTAACCGAGCCCGTTTAGGCAATTTGATCCGCCGGCAACGCACGGCTACGCACGGCTAGCTCGGCTAAGGTCAGAATTTGCTCTGTGACGCAGTGACTTACGAAAATTTTCGTAGGTTTTTGGCCGTGTGACGCGTGACTATACGAATTGAACGTAATACTACAGTATTCAACCTACACGGCTGCTCGTCTAGGTGAGTGATAGATGTCTCAAAAGATCAGAATGCTCACATGGATGTAGCTATCGATTCAAAGCGGCGGGTTACCGTCTGCGTATGACCTGAAAGAGATGAGTGGTGCTGCAAACCCAATTCTAGAAGCCGACGACCTACGCGCTGACGCAGAAATAATAGTGTCATGGATTTCCCGCAATTCTTTGATGTCCTCAAAAAATTGGCGTCGGCGTTCTGCCTCGATGGTGAGCTGAAAACTTTTCGTTTGAATCCTCAACCGTAGATCCAACATGCGCAATGCTCACCAATGTCGATGTTTGTATTCCCTCCACGTCCTTTGCGCACTTTTTGATTTTTTGCATAATGTCGCGCAGGTTCAGCAGATATTCCACTAATTCCTCCCATGTTGCAACGCTGTGTGTCTCCAATAATCGGCTCTGAATCTTGGAGGCTGACACTTTAGCTCTGTCAAAATGTCCCGTCAGCGATTGTGCTGTAGTTACGGTGGCGATTGGACCTACTCGAGCAATCGACGCGTCCCGTCCGTCAACTCCACGTGGTTTCTAGCGCAGATCAACTTTGCATGCTTCAAGGTTTCCTCGCAGGCTCGAATAGCGCGTTCGACTCGACCGAGCTTGTGTGATGGACGTTGACGATTGGCGGTATAGATGATCAACCCTGTTGAGACAAGTGCCCCAAGAATATATCGGTTGCCCGGTAGCAGAGAAAGCGCGCCGAATATTATCGAGGCAGTAGATGCCGTGTCGCACATGTTTAAGTTTTGAGTGCGAGACTGCAAGTGGGAGTGTTTGTTGTCGGTTCCTGTTGGGCAGGTTTAAGTACCTATTTGGCGGTACCTCTTCGGTCCTTGCCGCCGGAAAAGGAAAAGAAGCGCTCAACTTCAAAGCTGTTCGATCTCTGCCCAGGGTGCTGGTACGCAACTGCCTCGGTCGCCTTTCCAAATACTCTTTCGGCCATTCTACAAATCAAAATCTCACAGTGTCGGAGTCTGACGCTGGAAGAAGTAAATGATAGGAGTTTGTCCGAAAAAGGCAAATCGATTGCCACTTTCGGCCACTCTACAAATCAAAATCTCGGAGTCTGACGCTCTATCCTGGTAAATGATAGGAGTTCGTCCGAGAAAGGGAACTTGGGGACCATATCTTAACTAGCAGCCCCTGTCCTATATTTTGAGAGAACCAGGTTTCTGCGGGTAAGAATCGACTCTCAGAGGGCCCGGGGCAAAAGCGGATAAAGGAACCGCACTTTGGGGCCGAAAATTTTGTGGGTAACAATCGGGGTTTTGCCAAACCGGCCTCTTACTTGGTGGGTTTTGAGAGGTCCTCCGCCAGGCAACTGTCAATAACACCCTGCACGATTGGGACTTGCACAGTTACCGAAGCGCGGGTATTTTGGCGGGCGCTCTCGCAGCCCACTCCTAACATGCAAGGGTGAATCGACACTGACACCCGGGGGGATCTGATAATTCGCACAGCCCTCTATTTCGTCCCCACGCTGCACCTGCGATACAGATATGTATCTCAACAGCAGTCCAACGAACTGCATTCACGACAAAAAAAAACTACAGCGTACAGGGCATCATATCGCGTATCACGCGGTACTACCATACTACTACATATAATACAGCGTGGGGTGTGTCACTATGGCTATGGAGTCGCAGAGTAATAGTAAGGTAGAGCAAGGAAAAGAAAGGAGCGGAAGGGAAGAGGGATATCATCGAGCTTGGGAGGGACGGCCATGGTTGGGATATCAAGTATAAGGAGAGGTAGAGGGAGGGAGGGATATCAACAGCAGGGCAGCAGCATACACAGACATAGAGAGAGAATACGTAGCAGATAAAAAAGGAAAGTACCAAAGAACGAAAGATAGAAACACGGGGGAGCGAGTAGCAGCAGTAGTAGCGCACATACAAACAACGAGCCGGCCAATCGACCAACCGGCCGACCAGATTACAGCCCTGTCTCGTATAGACCGGTTTTTTTGTTTTGTTTTTGCTTTACTTTGATTTGGGGTCAGCCTGTCCAAAAGGAGGGTGTATCAGGAAGCGAGAAGAGAAAACAGAGGACGTGACGTACCGGGTACACCCACCCACCTCGCGCTCAGGCGCTCCCTAGCCCTGACCCGCCCAAACTGCGACTCCGGCCCGCTCCAGCCCCCGCCCCGCCCCAGCGCCGCGCCACGCCCCCGGCGGTGCGCTCCCCGCCCACCGCTCGCTCGCACCCGCACCCAAACCGACACCACTATCATTATCCCTCACGCCGTCGGATTCTGGGGCGACAACAATAGCCCCGCCCCCAGGGCCAGGACTCCTACTTCTAGTCCGACTCCCGCTGCGACTCCCGCTCCTCCCTCCCCTTGCACTTCCACTCCTTGCTCCGAGTGGGAATGAGAATGCATGCGCGCCACGCTATACGGCGCCGGCGCGCGCAAGGGCGAGGACGAGCGCTCCGTGCGTCGTCGCCCGTGGTCGAGATCGTGCTGCTCCACGTTCTCTACCCCTCGCCCGTCGTGCTGGTATTCGTGGTAATCGTCTTGATCATCATCATCGAAGTCGTCCCGCTCCCGACTCCTCCTTTGCCGACTCCTCGCGCGCGACGCCGACCCCTCTCGCGCCGCCGAAGCTGAGTGGGTGCGCGCCATCCTCCTATACGGCGAAGGCGACGACGAGCGTTCCAACCGCCTCGCAGCCGCAGACCGTCCCCGATCCAGCGCGCGCTCCCTCCCACCTACCCCAACTCCCGCGCCCCTAAGCGGGAACAAAGCGTGCTTCGCGGCGCCCGCAATTTCGATTTCCAGGTGCTCCCCCTCCTCGCCATCACCACTGTCATTGCAGCCCTCGCACTCCGCACCGCCGACGCACCACGCAGCCTCGTCGACGCGCTCGGCGGCCCAGCGGTCGGCGACGCGCGGGGCGAGGCAGCGGTGCAGGATGGCGAGGGTGCGGGCGTTGACGTTCGTGGGCGGGTGTATGTGCCTGCGGGGTGGGGTGGTCGGTGTCAGTTTAGATTTGGGTGTGGGTGGGGTTAGATCGGTG
The DNA here is from genome assembly GCA_029282495.1 of Mycena albidolilacea. Classification (NCBI taxonomy): domain Eukaryota; kingdom Fungi; phylum Basidiomycota; class Agaricomycetes; order Agaricales; family Mycenaceae; genus Mycena; species Mycena albidolilacea. Next base: position 618,675 of record JARIHO010000002.1, read on the forward strand.
GATAGGTCAGACGCCTCGACACGTATTGTGTGATGGAAGGGATGATGAGATAGAGAGATAGAGAGGACACGAACATGCCATGTGGATAGCGAGTTCGTGCGTGTGTGAAGAGTCGAAGGCTCATCCCACTCGGCCGCCTTTGCGAGGGGCAGCGAGAACGAAAAGGGATGAACTCCGCGTAGAAGAAACAGAGGGGAAGCGGAGGGTGAGCAAAGCAAAAGAGAGGGAGAGTCGGGCGCGTCGAGGTGCGCGCAGAGCGAAAGAAGTGACCGAGTCATGTTCGGCCACAACTTTCCCGATCCTCGCGTACACGAGTATATGCGGCTCAGCTCCTCATGCCTCGCATCAGACAAATAATTGGCCTCCCGAGAGTCGGCCTGCGGCCGCGAGGGTCATGGGGAAAGCGGAGAGAAATCCAGGGACCGTTCGCCAGTACCAGTTCTGGGGCTTCCACTGGGAGGTCAGGTCCCAGATATTTTGCGGGAGATTCACCAGAGACTGCAGTCGCAACTTTGCGTAGCAAGCTCGCGAGCCCCAGTGTGAAGCAAACGTCGGTTTGATCAAGATTGAGGCGCCATGGAATGAGGAGCAACTCTCAGGCACCGCAAAAATTGGCAGTGGTAGTACAGGGTAGTACTACATAGAAGTCGCATCATTAGGCAAACAACGGCGACGCAAACCAAACAAAGATTGATGTGACACGGTGTGAACACAGCTCCTTGGACCCAACCCCAGCCTGGTTGTGGGACACGTACTTCAACATGCTCTTCCTATCTGCCTGCTGACGGACACAATTCATTCAAACGATACAGAGCTAGAATCCGATTACTGAAAGCGACGCGTTTACCCGACCTCCCGGACAGAAAAAGATAACGAATGTAGAAACTATTAACTAACCCTTTATTCGAGCAACACATCTCCAGAGAGCAAGTACGGAAAAACGGAAAAACTTTACAGACATACGGACAGCAAATGGGCAGCAAATAAAAGCAAGTACCAATGGCAAGACTCAGGATTTCCCCAGGGTAGGGATACTTGTATTCGAACCTACACCCTGCCCGCCTATGTGAGCGATAAATTCATTTTATCAAAGGCTGGGATGCTCACATGGATGTAGCGGCCGATCCAAAGCCACGGTTTACCGTCTGAATACGACCTGATAGACATAAGGTATGTCGGAAAACCGAGTATCCAGGCCGACCTACACGCCGACGCAGAAACGACCGTGTCATGGATCTCCCGCAATTCTGTGATGCCCTCGAAAAATTGGCGTTGGCGTTCGGCCTCGATGGTGAGCTGGAAACCTCCCGTTTGAATCCCCAACCGTGAATCCAACATACGCAATGCCCACCAGGGTCGATCTTTGAATTTCCTTCACATCCTTTGCACACTGGTTGATGTTCTGCACAATGTCGCGCAGGTTCTGCAAATATTCCGCCAACTCCTCCCATGTTATAACACTGTGTGTCTCCAATAATCGGGTCTCGATCTTGGAGGCTGACAGTTTAGCCCTGGCATCATAGGCTGTCAAAAATCGTGCTGCATCTGCGGTGGCGACTGGACGTACTCGAGTAATCGACGCGTCGCGTCCGTCAACTCCAGATGGTTCCTCGTGCAGTTCGACTTTGCGTACTTCAAAGTTTCCTCGCAGGCGTCAATCGCGCGTTCGACTCGACCAAGCTTGTGCGATGGACGTTGCCAATGGACGTTATAGATGATCAAAGCTACAGAGAGGAGACCCAAGGTAATATAGTGGCTGCCTGGTAGGAGAGATAATGCTCCGAGCATCATCGAGGTAACTGCCGCGTTGCACATTTCTGGTAACAAATGGGAGTGGAAGTGGGTTTGGGACGGTGGGCAGTCGCCTTAAATAATATTTTCGTCTGGTGCAAGTTTGTGCGAAGAAGCAGTTAAAGAAGTCGACACGCTATGCGCGGATCAAGGATGTTGATGACAGCCTGCCATCGAACAAGTTTCGTAAACTCACGGTAGCACTACCCCGCAAACACGCCTCCCTTCTCTTCCAACTCCGATCCCATCACGCCCCGCTCGCGAAACATCTACATCGCCTGAACAAACTCCCGTCCTCCAACTGCCCGTGCTGCGGACAACACGATGAAACAGTCGAACACTTCCTGCACTTCTGTCCTGCACACGACGCTGCACGCCGACAGCTCAGAGCAGCCAACCGATTAGCAGCCTTTACCAAGCACCTGCTGACCGATTCCGAGCTCCTTCCCCCTCTGTTCCGATACATTCAGCGGACAGGCCGATTCCATTCCGTGTTTGGAGCACCACCTGATCTTTACATTAAAGCTGTTCAAAAGCTTGCCAAAAAAGAACTATCGGCGGTCTGTTACAGCATGGAACCAATGACAGTGAGTAAAGTCAGCTAAGTGCCCACGGTCACCGTGTACTGGGCAACGGGTCAAATATTATTTAAGGCAACTGCCCATCGTCCCAAACCCACTTCCACTCCCATTTGTTACCAGAAATGTGCAACGCGGCAGTTACCTCGATGATGCTCGGAGCGCTATCTCTCCTACCAGGCAGCCACTATATTACCTTGGGTCTCCTCTCTGCAGCTTTGATCATCTATAACGTTCATTGGCAACGTCCATCGCACAAACTCGGTCGAGTCGAACGCGCGATTGACGCCTGCGAGGAAACTTTGAAGTACGCAAAGTCGAACTGCACGAGGAACCATCTGGAGTTGACGGACGCGACGCGTCGATTACTCGAGTAAGTCCAGTCGCCACCGCAGATGCAGCACGATTTTTGACAGCCTATGATGCCAGGGCTAAACTGTCAGCCTCCAAGATCGAGACCCGATTATTGGAGACACACAGTGTTACAACATGGGAGGAGTTGGTGGAATATCTGCAGAACCTGCGCGACATTGTGCAAAAGACCAATCAGTGCGCAAAGGATGTGAAAAAAATACAAACCTCGACATTGGTGGGCATCGCGTATGTTGAGTCCACAATTAATGATTTAAACGAAAAGCTTTCAGCTCACCATCGAGGCCGAACGCCAGCGCGGATTCTTTGAAGGCGTCAAACAATTGCGCGAAATCCATGACACTGTTATTTCGGCGTCAGCGCGTGGGTCGGCTTCAAGAATTGGGTTTCCAACACCGCTCATCTCTTGCAAATCATACGCAGACGGTAACACGCTGCTTTGAATCGGTAGCTACATCCATGTGAGTGTCCAGACCTTTTAATAAATCTATCGCTGACGTAGCTGAGCAGCGTGTAGGTTCAAATATCAGTATGGTGTATCCCTATGGACACCGGTTCTTCGTTCGCTATCAAAGTTAATGTTTGCTGTCGCTGTGTCTGTAAAGTGTTTGTTTCTCTACCTGCTCTGTCGCCGTGTGGTTCGAATAAAGTCGATTTCTGTCCCCGAACACCTGCGCATCGAAGTAGGCAATAGACAGGTTGTGCACGAGCCGCACGCGGTTTTCGGGCATTGTGCAAAGCCGCGGGGATTTTCCGAGTTCATCTGGGAAGGGTTGAGCTTTCAGTGAACCCGCTGATTGGAGGGGAGTATTGTAGACTATGGGATGGTTGTCTCATTTGTCATTTAATTTGTAGGTGCTGTGGAATCAATGCGGAAACTCATGGGCAAATCATTATATTCACCGGATCTGATTTGATAGCCGCATGAATGGAACATTCAAAATGGTATTCATGTGAGTCATTTACAGTGAGTTTATGATTTCGGGATATTGGAATCCTCCCCGCGGCTTTGCACAATGCCAAAAAGCCGCATGAAGCCGCATGCGGCTTGTGCGGCTTTTGCACAACCTGTCTAATGTTCTCCCCAAAAATCACCGCTTCCACATGTACCGCCATGTTTTTGCCGATGTGTACGGTCTCCGCTCTACCTCTGTATCCTTGTGTGTTCGGCTTGTTGTCCATGAAATCCCCGCCTGTTATGGCGAGGATCCAGAGGAGCTGGCGGGCGCGGGCCGGAGTCGCAGTTTGGGCATTAAAGCTGTTCAAAAGCTTGCCAAAAAAGAACTATCGCCGGTCCGTCGCAGTATGGATCCGATGACAGTAAGTAAAGTCAGCTAAGAGCTCACGGTCACCGTGTACCTTGGGGCAACTTGGGGTTAATTCAGCTCGTCTGACTGATGCAGGCCCGCCTTCTGCTGTGCAGATACTTAACATATGACTCTGCAGCATCGGAATACTCCAGGTGTGGTATAGAATTTTCGAATGTGAGTTTAGCTCTCGATTCAGCCTAAGCGACTCGCCCGACGGATGCAGGCTCGTCTTTTTCTCGGCGCTCCTCCGGCCAATGGGGAGGTTATCTCCGAAGTATTCGCACTCATTTAGTTTGTTCGCTACAGAAAGAGCAGCAATCCAAATGCGTCACTGTAAGAAGGATTCATCTTGAAATTCAAGACAATTTTCAGGAATTTCAAGTTTCATGATGATTTGTCAGGGATGGGTGCTTCAATTCCATGATGTAGTTCATGACGGTCAACTCCTGTTTTTTTTTGCATTTTTTATGAGTATAGTGAATTCCTGACATATCATCATGAATTTCATGATTTCCCAGGCTGTGGAGCTGTGAGGGTCGCTGCCTGGTGGCTCGAGCAAGGTACAAAACTCAGGTCATGACCTCCCAGCATTTTCAATAGATTTATTTGTATGTGTGGCATGCTGAACAAACAAGTCCTTGAGGTCATTGTAACTTAGTAGTTAGTTAACTGTGGGTAGTCTATAGAATTAATAGCAAATATCTACAGATCAAATCTACTCTGTTATGCAGACCTTCCTGATTGTAGTGTACTCCTTTTTTTTTTTAGCTCCAGTGAAGGTCTTGTTCATGATGTATTGTTGTGAATTTCACGGTCAAAGGTGTTGAAAAAGCGTCATGAAGTGACCAAAAATTTGTCATGAAGTTCAACACCCCTGTTCCTGATGTTTCAACATGAAACCATGTTGAATCATCCATGAATTCATGACAAATAGTGCAAAATTTCACATCTCAAAGTCATGAAATGTATGCAGAAATTCAAAATGTTTTGGCTGCACAGTGCGTCACATGTACACAGCGTACCGTATGTGGACGGCGCCGCCCTCCCCGTTCATGGGCAGCCCTCGACTCCTTGTGGCGGAATTAGTACTTTCCTGGTGATCACAACGCACCCAGGTGTTGAAATCTTTCGGCGTCGTCACTGGAGGCTCTATCCGAACCCGACCAATTCCCCATCAAAAGCTCTTGCACATAGATCATAAATACACCACCGACACGATGCTACAGAGATTTTTTGTGACTCCATAAATACAGCGAGTGGGACAGGTAGCGAATGAGCTCGAGGTACTACCAAACAACTTGACCAATACAAACTAACGGGAACTGAAGAATTTGAAATTGGAACTACACCCTACTCGACAACGTCAGTTTCATTTATTCACATTGGAGGTCATCTCACATTGATATGTCGTAGGATGTATCGCGAGTAGCTGCCAATTTAAGGCGACGAGTCGCCGGGCGTGTAGTAGGACCTGGCACACAATATGGCAATCATTCAAGATGTCAGAAGAGTCAAAGCGAAGGATTCAAACCGACGTACGCGCTGCAGCTGGCGAACATATAACCGTCTCGCGGATCTCACAAACTGCCTTGATGCCCTCAGACAATTGACGTTGACGCTCGGCCTCGATGGCGAGCTGAAAGTGATTTAGTTGGATCATCCAATGGGTGCGGAAGAATACGTACCAAGGTCGATCTGTGAACTTCCTTCACCTGCTTCGCGCACTGGCTTATATTCTGCATAGTTTCCCACAAGTCGGACAGATATTCCACAAATTCCTTCCAGGTTGTAACACTGCGTGTCTCCAATAATTGGGTCTGGATCTTAGAGGCCGACAATTCAGCCCTGTCAAAATGTGCCATCAGGGATTGCGCTGCACTTGCAATGACAATTGTACTTACTCGAACAACTGACGCGTTCCATCCGTCAACTCGAGATAGTTCCTCGCACAGTTGGTTTTGGCGAGCTTCAGAGTTTCCTCGCAGGCTTGAATCTTGCGTTCAACTCTGCCAAGCTTGCGGGACGGACGTTGCCGATTAGCGGCATAAATGATCAAAGCTGCGGAGACGAAACCCAAGGCAATGTAGCGATTGCCTGGTAGGAGAGAAAGCATTCCGAATAGTATCGAGGTTGATATTGCGTTGCACATCATGTCCTGAAGAGATGGGAGTAGAAGTGGTTGGGAAGTGAGGGTTTTACGACGGTGGGCAGCCACCTTAAATAGCATTTGACCGTGAGATGGGACCATGCACGATGGCCCGGCGCCTCAGCTGTCGCCACTGCATCTGCATCTATGCCATCTTGGGTATTCTTGCAACGAGAGCAAATGGGTGTATCATAAATGGCCTCCTCCAGGCACCAGAGCTTCTGGCGCGAAATGATTTTGACGCCAACACGCGATGTGAATGGAGGTCGATTCTAGAATATGCCAGGTCACCTCCCCCTCCCCCTCCTCTCATTCTCCACAGCTTTGTGGCGCCCTCTCCTCGTTTTCATGGACGGTGTTCCGAAACTAACCACCCCATCATCCAGCGCCCACTCAGTCTTCTTTGCTTTGATCCAATGTGAGTTGCTTCGCGGCAGCAGTGTGAAACAAAAATCACTCTCCGTAGAGGTAATCGGCATGGGAGTTTGGCAGCGAGCTGTATCCCGATGTCAACGGCTAAAACCAGATTTATATCTCTCGATTCAAGCGCAGCGTATCATTGGCCGGTGGGCCACCGGTGGTAAACAGATGCGCGTCCTGCCGTATTTCGCGCCGACTCAGCGCAGTAATGATCAAGCTGTGATGAATGCCGATGGCCCATTGTTGGTAAGGCACCCCCAGCTTCGCGGCAACAGTGTGAGAAACAAAATCATTATCCGCAGAGGTAATCGGCATAGGAGTTTGACAGCAGCATGAGTAGCTTCGCGGCAGCAGTGTGAGAAACAAAATCATTATCTGCAGAGGTGATCGGCATGGGAATTTGACAGCAGCATGAGTAGCTTCGGGGCGAAACAAAAATCATTATCCGCAGAGGTGATCGGCAAGGAAATCTGACAGCAGCATGAGTAGCTTCGGGGCAGCAGTGTGAGAAACAAAAATCATTATCCGCATAGGTGGTCGGCATGGGACTTTGGCAGCAGCATGAGCAGCTTCGCGGCAGCAGTGTGAGACGTTACTAACATATTATTATTACGTATTTCGCGCCGACTCAGCGCAGTAATGATCAAGCTGTGATGAATGCCGATGGCCATTGTTAGTAAGGCACCCCCAGCTTCGCGGCAGCAGTGTGAGAAACAAAAATCATTATCCGCAGAGGTAATCGGCATGGGAGTTTGCAGAAGTATGAGTAGCTTCGCGGCAGCAGTGTGATACGTCACTAACATATTATTATAATCAAAAACTTTTTCCCTTTTGTGCAATTCACGACCGAAAACAACTACAGCGTATCGCGTACTACCATACTACTACATGTAATACAGCGTGGGATGGGGCGGGGTCACTATGGATATGGCAATGGAGTCGCAGAGTAATAGTAAGGTAGAGCAAGGAAAGGAAACGAGGAAGGGAAGAGAGATATCAATCGAGCTAGGGAGGGAGGGTCATGGTGGGATATCAAGTAGAGGTAGAAAGGGGGGAGGGAGGAATATCGGCAAGGGTAAGGGGCAGCATACACACAGAGAGAATACGTAACAGATAAAGAAAGAAGCGCGGGGGAGCGAGCAGCACATACCAACAAGCCAGCCAACTAACCGACCGACCAGATTACAGCACCGTCTCGTATAGATGGCTGTTTTTATTTTTGCTTTTGCTTTACGTTGATTTGGGGTTAGCCTGTCCGAGAAGGGTGTGCGTCACAAAGCGAAAAGAGAAAAGAGAGGACGTGACGTACCGAGTATACCCACCCCGAGCTCTCAGGGCTCATGCGCTCCCCAGCCCCAACCAGCCCAAAATGCGACTGTGGCCCGCCCCTGCGCGCGCGCAACCCCACTCCCACCCCACCCCCAGCACCTCGCCCTCGCCCTCCTCGCCCAGCTGCTCTTCGCCAACACCTTCAATCCCCACCCCCGCGCCCACGCCTATGTCTGCACCCTCGCGTTCTCCCCGACGGGAACCGCAGCCCAATCACTGTGAAACCTGCGAGGCCGAGCGCATGCAACGACACGGGGGCGTGAGTGGGCCAGGCTCCCACTCCGGCTTCGACTGGGCGAGGAGTGCGAGTGCGAGTGCGAGTGGATACGCGCGAGGACGAGCGCTCCGTGCGCCGTCGCCCGTGGTCGAGGTGATACTCGTGCAGCGGCCCTTGGTCTCCGACCCTCCCCCCCACCCACCGCCCACCGTTGGCGTCCCCATCGTGTTGGTACTCGTAATCATCACAGTCGTCCCGGTCCACGTGCGGTGTCCGACTCCTCCGCCGCCTGCTCCCCGCACGCAACGCCGACCACTCGCACGCCGCCAAACGCGCCGCTGGGACGACGAGCGCTCCGCCCGCTTCGCACCCTCCCTCCCGCGGGCACAAGCGAGGCGGGTGCTCCGCGACGTGCGCGAGCCGTGTGGGTTCCCCGCGATTTCGAGCTTGTCAGAACCATCGCGCGACGAGTCGGCAACGGAGATGGGCATATTTGGATAAGAAATACAATCGCAGCTCTGTCAACAAACGCGCGAGGTACGTGCTGCAGCGCCGCGGAATCGGGGCGCCGCGCTCGAGGTGGGCAGGCCCGGGCGCGACTCGAGCTGGGGGCATTGCGAGTTTCCCTGTTCAAGTCCAGTAGCGATACAGACCCACCCGAGACGTCGTTCGCCGGGCCAGCCGGCTAGTAGTGGACGTAAAAGTGAAAATCAGGGCTTGCAGAAGTAGCGCTGGAATATTGGACCATTCTTTGCAGGCTGAGTTGGGCTTGAGCAGAGAGCACAGCTGTAGTATTTGACAAGAAAATCTGGCTGAATGTTATGGTCGGAGAGGGCTGCTCGAGAACGGCGCCGGGTGTGGGTGGCCCGGGTGGGAGATGCACATTGATGCTTTGATCCCATCAGCCTTTTGTTTCCGCTTGTCCTCCCGCAGTGTCCTTGCAGCTCCTCAGTCGTGTTTTGACCTTACTCTTGGTCTTTTCTTGTGCAAAACCTGCAGCTCCTTCTAACTCGGCTGTCCCTGCTGTATTGCCGTTCAAATTCGGAGTTCTGCTGCGGGTCTCAATTTTGGCGCTGCTTGCGCACTGTTTACAATAGGGGGTTTCAAAGTTAGAATCTGGGGCCCAACTTCTGCCTCAACTCGTGCCTCAACTTTCGAAAAGTCGGGGCAGAAGTTGGGGCACAAAGTTGGGGTCGGACGTGAAATCGGGCACAAGAGCCCGACTTGACGTCCAACTTCTGCCCCAACTTCTGCCCCAACTTGATGCCTCAACTTCGGCTAATTTGGGGCTTCGGGCGTGTAACGGATCTTTTTCTGATACGCGAGGCCTCGACTTGCCTCAACTTGGAAGTTGAGGCCGAAACAGCTGCCCGGGTCGTTCACAGTTAGAGCCCCAACTTTTGCCCCAACTTTTCTCAAGTTGAGGCAGAGTTGAGGCAGAAGTTGAGGCAGAAGTTGGACCTCAAATTTTAACTTTGAAACCCCCTAATCTCAGTGACTGCGGTTGACTTTGAATCATTGCTCACTGGTGTTGTGGCTTTTCATCCAAGCTGTGCCGATCGGTCCACTCTGCAGAGCTGTACCTATAAATTGGATTTCGACAGGGTCGTGTGTGCCTAGCATCCCTCCTTAGGCTTTAACGATGGCCACCGACAACCTATCTGCTTTTGAACCCACCGGCTCGATTGCTTTCAGGGGACTTCGACGGGATGCCGGGCGGTAATTACATGGCAGAAGAAGAGCCAATGCAGTTCTGAGCTGCATCTGTCGGCGTCGCGTCCAAGGGCAATTTCAGCGCGACCTTTCTGTACTCGGCGACGGCGAGGCCGACAAATTTAGCATCGTGCAAATTACTCGAAGATGGCCACCCAGGCTCATATCGACGTGCGTGAATCCTGCTTTAACGAAGCTGAGTCCGACTGGGCTTTCATTCGCAGGCGAGAATCGCCAACGCGTCTGATTACACACTGCTGAGTGGAACGGCCAGCGTTTCTGTCGGCGGGAGGTTGATATCGCGCTCGGATGTCCCGGCTCTGAGCTCAAAGAAAGCTTCGACTGGCCGCTCGGGTGCGTATCGCTCGTCCAATTCTCCTTTAGTTCCCCGAGCTGTTACGATTCGTCTCAGCATCGACCTCTCAATCCGAAAAACCTACCACCGCGTCACCAAGAAACTCTCGCAGTCCGGCTTCTACACCAAGAACGCCAACCACGTCTTCTCGCAGCGCATCACAGTGGACGTCGCAGAACGGACAGATCGAGATTAAGCTCGTCAACCCCGCTCTGAGGCTCCCTTCGGGGATAAGCAACAGCATCAACTTGAATCACATCATCGACATGAAAGAGTCCATCCATGACGCAGGTGCTGCGTGTCGCGCGCGAGTTCGTGGCGCAGCCGATGAACCGACAGACCGCGCGGTGGAAGCGCTCGGGCTGGACCGGAAGCTGAATTGGGTTTGTTCGGTTGGGGCGCAGGCGAAGATTAACCTGGCGTTGGAGTGGGAGGTAACGGTGTCGCCCGCCAGCGTGCAGGCTGTGGGATTGTAAGCTTTATTTTTCTCGAATCCGATATGATTCTTGGGGAGAACATTGCGTACTTCGACGCGCAGGTGTTCGGGGACATAAATCAACTTTATTCAAGCGACACAGCGGCAGAGCAGGTAGAGAAATACTTTACAGACGCAGCGAAAGCGAACTTGGATAGCGAATGGAGAGAAAGTGTCCATAGGAATACAACATACTTATACTCAACCCACACGCTGCTCGTCTAGGTGAGTGATAAATGTCTTAAAAGATCAGAATGTTCACATGGATGTAGCTATCGATTCAAAGCCGCGGGTTACCATCTGGGTATGACCTACAAGAGATGAGTGATGTTGCAACCCAATCCTAAAAGCCGACCCACGCGCTGATGCAGAAATAACAGTTTCATGGATTTCGCGCAATTCTTTGATGCCCTCAAAAATTTGGCGTCGACGTTCTGCCTCGATGATGAGCTGAAAGCTTTTCGTTTGAATCCTTAACTGTAGATCCAACATGCGCAATGCTCACCAATGTCGATGTTTGTATTCCCTCCACGTCCTTTGCGCACTTTTTGATCTTTTGCATAATGTCGCGCAGGTTCAGCAGATATTCCACTAATTCCTCCCATGTTGCAACACTGTGTGTCTCCAATAATCGGCTCTGGAGCTTGGAGGCTGACATTTTAGCCCTATCAAAATGTCCCGTCAGCGATTGTGCTGTAGTTACGGTGGCGATTGGATTTACTCGAACAATCGACGCGTCCCGTCCGTCAATTCCACATGGTTCCTCGCGCAGTTCGACTTTGCATGCTTCAAGGTTTCCTCGCAGGCTTCAATAGCGCATTCGACTCGACCGAGCTTGTGTGATGGACGTTGACGATTGGCAGTATAGATGGTCAACCCTGCCGAGACAAGCGCCCCAAGAATATAGCGGTTGCCCGGTAGCAGAGAAAGTGCGCCGAATATTATCGAGGCAGTAGATGCCGCGTCGCACATTTTTTAAGTTTTGAGTGCGAGACTGCAAGTGGGAGTGTTGGTTGTCGGTTCCTGTTGGGCAGGTAGCCAGGTTTAAGTATCTATTTGGCGGTACCTCTTCGGTCCTTGCCGCCGGAAAAGGAAAAGAAGCGCCAACTTCAAGGCTGTCTATTCCGTTCAGCCTCAATGCTGTCTATTCGAACAGCCTTGAAGTTAGCGCTTCTTTTCCTTTTCATCATGATGCTGAGGAAAGAAAATGGAATGGGCGAAAGAGGCAACCCATTTCCCTAATTTGGAAAGGCGAGCTGCGACCAAGGCTGCGTACCAGCACGCTGTCAGAGATCGAATAGCCTTGAAGTTGAGCGCTTCTTTTCCTTTTCATCATGATGCTGAGGAAAGAAAACGGAATGGGCGAAAGAGGCAACCGATTTCCCTACTCCTGCTCCCGCTCCTACTGCCGCTTCTCCCCCCACTCCTGCTCCGGCTGACCGACTCCGAGTGGAAATGAGAATGGATGCGCGCCACGCTATACGGCGCCGGCGCGCGCAAGGGCGAGGACGAGCGCTCCTTGCGTCGTCGCCCGTGGTCGAGATCGTGCTGCTCCGCGTCCTCTACCCCTCGCCCGTCGTGCTGGTATTCTTAATCATCATCATCATCACAGTTGTCCCGCTCCCGACTCCTCCTTCGCCGACTCCTCGCGCGCGACGCCGACCCCTCTCGCGCCGCCGAAGCCGAGTAGGTGCGCGCCATACTGCTATACGGCGAAGGCGACGACGAGCGTTCCGCCCGCCTCGCAGCCGCAGGCCGTCATCGATCCAGCGCGCGCTCCCTCCCACCTACCCAACTCCCGCGCCCCCAAGCGGGAACAAAGCGTGCTTCGCGGCGCACGCGGCGCCTGCAATTTCGATTTCCACGTTCTCCTCCTCGCCATCACCACTGTCGTTGCAGCCCTCGCACTCCGCACCGCCGACGCACCACGCGGCCTCGTCGACGCGCTCGACGGCCCAGCGGTCGGCGATGCGCGGGGCGAAGTAGCGGTGCAGGATGGCGAGGGTGCGGGCGTTGACGTTTGTGGGCGGGTGTATGTGCCTGCGGGGTAGGGTGGTCAGTGTCGGTTTGGATTTGGGTGTGGGTGGGGTTAGATCGGTGGATAGGCCAGGCGCCTCGACACGTATTGTATGATGGAAGGGATGATGAGATAGATAGATAAAGAGGACACGAACACGCCATGTGGATAGCAAGTTCGTGCGTGTGGGAAGAGCCGAAGGCTCACCCCGCTCGGCCGCCTTTGCGAGGGGCAGCGAGACCGAAAAGGTATGAACTCCACGCAGAAGAAACAGAGGGGAAGCGGAGGGCGAGCAAAGCAAAAGAGAGGGAGAGTCGGGCGCTTCGAGGTACGCGCAGAGCGAAAGAAGTGACCGAGTCATGCTCGGCTACAACTTTCCCGATCCTCGCGTACACGAGTATATACGTCTCAGCTCCTCATCCCTCCCGGCAATTAATCAGCCTCCCGAGAGTCGACCTGCGGCCGCGAGGGTTGGGGGGGAAAGCAGAGAGAAATCCAGGGACCTTTCGTCAGTACCAGTTCTGCGGCTTCCACCGGGAGGTCAGGTCCCAGATATTTTGCGGGAGATTCACCAGTGGTAGTAGACAGCAAGTCGTATCATTAGGCAAACAAAAACCAAACAAAGACTGACGTGACACGGTGTGAGCACAGTTCCTTGGACCCAACCCCAGCCTAGTTGTGACACGTACTTCAACATGCTCTTCCCATCTGCCTGCTGACGAACACAATTCATTCAAACGATACACCCCCAGGCAGAAAAAGATAACAAATGTAGAAACTATTAACTAACCCTTTACTTATTCGGGCAACACATCTCCAGAGAGCAAGTACGGAAAAACGGAAAAACTGTACAGACACACAGACAGAAAATGGGCAGTAAATGAAAGCAAGTACCAATGGCAAGACTCAGGATTTGCCCAGGGTAGGGATACTTGTATTCGAACCTACACCCTGCCCGTCTATGTGAGCGATAAATTCATTTTATCAAAAGGTTGGGACACACACATGGATGTAGCCGCTGATTCAAAGCGACGGTTTGCCGTCTGAATACGACCTGGATAGACATAAGTCATGTCGGAAGACCGAGTATCCACGCCGACCTACACGCCGACGCAGAAACGACCGTGTCACGGATCTCCCGCAATTCTTTGATGCCCTCGAAAAATTGGCGTTGGCGTTCGGCCTCGATGGTGAGCTGGAAACCTTCCGTTTGAATCCCCAACCGTGAACCCAACATACGCAATGCTCACCAGGGTCGATCTTTGAATTTCCTTCACATCCTTCGCACACTGGTTGATGTTCTGCACAATGTCGCGCAGGTTCTGCAAATATTCCACCAACTCCTCCCATGTTGTAACACTGTGTGTCTCCAATAATCGGGTCCCGATCCTGGAGGCTGACAGTTTAGCCCTGTCATCATAGGCCGTCAACAATCGTGCTGCATCTGCGGTGGCGACTGGACTTACTCGAGTAATCGACGCGTCGCGTCTGTTAACTCCAGATGGTTCCTCGCGCAGTTCGACTTTGCGTACTTCAAAGTCTCCTCGCAAACTTCAATTGCGCATTCCACTCGAGCAAGCTTGTGCGATGGACGTTGCCGATTAACGGTATAGATGACCAAAGCTGCGGAGAGGAGACCCAAGGTAATATAGCGGCTGCTTGGCAGGAGAGATAGTACTCCGACCATCATCGAGGTAACTGCCGCATTGCACATTTTTCGTAACAAATGGGAGTGGAAGTGGGTTTGGGACGGTTTGGAGCAACTTGAACCGCGCGTTATAACCGTCGAGCACCCTTACGCCATCATTGAACAGCTTTTTTCCCATCCATTCCATTTTCAGAAGCCAATGGTAACAATCAGTCAGGTACAAAACGGGCAGGACCAATTGTGCCCAACAATTCTCAAGATCACTCGCTTCAGTGGACGTTATACAAACTTAGTGGTCTCCGCTGGGTTTCCTCGAATTTCACTGGTTCATATTTCCATTAGTGCGCACGAGAGCGCTTAAGTATCAGGTTCAGTGTTGTAACCTCATCCGGAAAAATCAGACGGAGAGCCGTGCCATTAGAAACAGAGCTTCTCAGCAGGCCTGGCTTCCCGACCGGGAGCCCCATCTGTCCCTACTGTATTCATCAATCTTTCATCAATTGTCGTGCAGCACCAACGTCCGACTCTGTCCCGGGATCTGAAGAACGCGGTGCCGTGATAACAGGCGGGGATGTCATGGACGACAGGCCGAACACACAATGATACAGAAGTAGAGCGGGGACCGCACACATCAGCAAGAACATGGCGGTACGTGTGGAAGCGGTGCCTAATTTGGTTGTACTTGGTTTCGCGGATCTGACACGTACGGCCCGAACCCCTACCCACCTACGCGTACGGGTTAAAAAAAGATAGCGGCACAAGCAAATTACTTATGGCAAGTGAATTTTGCGGTTGTGGTGATACACAATGATCATAAATCCCGGGCCACGAACGCTCTGAATCTCATCAAGTCCTGATTTAGCATTTATAGTCATTTGTATGTGCCATGGGGTGAACTAAATTATCTTGACAGCATCTGACGGGGATAAGAAGATGGATCAGTCTTATATCTTCTGAACTATCCAATTATCCATTGCCCTGGACCGGAGACGCAACACCGAATCCAATGCGAATTTGAGGGAGAAAACGGACTTCGATGCGCATGGTGTTCAGGGACGCAGATCCGCCTTATTCGATCGCGAACGACACATCCAGAGCAAGTACGTACACACTTTACAGACACACATACGGCAAATTAAGAGCAAATACAATGGTAAGATTCAGGATCCAACCTAGTCTCTTATAAACAGACACTATAGCTGGAACCTCGTACCTTGGTTGTCATATCTAACCTGGATAGGGATAGTTGAACCTACATGCTGCTTGTCTATGTGAGCGATAGATTCATTTATTACAAGCGCTCACACGGATGTAACTGTCGATTCAAAGCAATGGGTTACCGTCTGTGCACGACCTGCAAGAGATGAGTGGTGGTTTCAAAACCAATTATTAGGGTCGTTCACAGTAGCCCTTTTTCACTCCCTTTTTCACGCCCTTTTTCACACTTTTTGCCATTCTCCGTTTTTTACCTGGTTTTTTTTCCCCTTTTTCAATTAGAAGTGTAAAAAGGGTTGAAGACCGAAAAAGACGGGGTACATGCAATTCTGGAAGAAATGAAAAAATAAAAGGGTGCGAAAAAGAGTGCGAAAAAGGGCTACTGTGAAACCCCTAGTCTGGAGCTCCCTTTTTCCACCCTTTTTCCACCCTTTTTGACTCCCTTTTTTCATTTCATGCATCCTGGGTGCTCCTATTGTTCCTCACAGGTCAGATACCAATCTGAATGTCCAAAAAGGACTGTTGTGAATTTTTCTGGATTTTATAGCTCACTATCTACCAAACATGAAAAAGAGAGCAAAAAGGGTGCAAAAAGGGAGCCAAAAAGGCCAACCGTGAACAACCCTATTATTGAAACCGACCCACGTGCTGTCGCAGAAATAGCAGTATCATGGATATCGTGCAATTCTTTGATGCCTTCAAAGAATTCGCACTGGCACTCGGCTTCAATGGTGAGCTGAAAGTTCTTGAGCTGGATTGTCTTCATCCGATATAGAAGACGTACCAAAGTCGTTCTGCGAATTTCTTTTGCATCTTTCGCAGATTGGTTCACATTTTGCATAGTTTCCTTCATGTCCCGCAGGTATTTCACCAGCTCCTCTGATGTGGAAACACGCAGTGTTTCCAACAATCTGCTCTGGATCTTTGATGCTGCCAACCTGGCCCTGTCAAAATCTTCTGTTAACAATTGTGCTCTATTTTCGATGATGACTGGACTTACTCCAATAATCGACGTGTCCTATCCATCCACTTCCCAAGGTTCCTCGGATAGTTGGCTTTTTCGTGCTTCAAAATTTCCTTGCAGGCTTTAATCTTGCGTTCAACTCTACCAAGCTTGTGTGATGGATGTTGCTGAGTAGCAATGTAGATGGTGAGCCATGCCGAGGCAAAAGCCCAAAGAATAGAGAGCTTGAGCCCAAGTGGCATGCCGCTTTTAGGTTGTGCAAAAAGCAGCATGCCACTCTTTCTTTTCTTCCTCTAAAGGGCATTAACAAGGTGCAATAGTATCAGGGTGTGTGAATTTGAGGTACACACAATAGTTGTAAAAAAAAGCGGCATGCCGCTTGGGCTCAAGCTCTCTAATATAGCGGTTGCCTGGCAGCAGAGGGAGTGCCCCGAATATTTTTGAGGTAGATACTGTGTCACACATGTCTGGCAGGTTTTGAGCGCGAGAGTAGTGTGGGTTGTCGGTTCCTGTTGGGCAGGTTTCAAGTAGTACTTATGACCTCGGGTCATGATTGGGACTTTTGGGGCAGATATCATAATGCGCCATGCATCGTGATGGTGTTCGACAACATTTGGAACAGAGTATATACAACTTTAGTGGGAGTAGTACTTGCCTGTTTTCCTTATTCGGTAAGCGAGTCCCATTGTTGATCGCATCTCATCAGCTCCCATCAGCCCATCATTTAGCGGTACTGTACTATTTCGACCAAGTGTTCACGCCTTGTGACCTGTGACCACCTCTGTTCATTTGCCATCAGTTCATCGGGCTCGGGGACCTGTGACACCTATTTTCAAGCGTTCATTTGTCAAAATGTTCATTTGAGATTGCGCATCATGGATGGCGGGGAATCGCGCTTCGAGGCGTAAATTATTGCATCAGATTATCATCAATCCGATCCCATACAAGCAATTTGTCTGTCGCATTTTCTAGGGCCTCATCCCCTGAATTCCAAAGCGGGATACAAAGGTTCCTGTTCCTCACGGCGGCGAACACATGTGGGTGCAGTAGATGATAGAGTTGACTCACTGTTTAATGTACTTACTGTGGATCTGTCTGCTTGAAAATTTGTGAAAGTGCCGTTCAAAGTCATAAAATTGAAATTCCGGGGAGAAATTTTCGATTCTTTAGCTATAAAAATATTTAAATGGCCCACTGTTCAGTCGCGTCGGTGACCTGTGACTACTTTTACCAAGTGTTCAGTTCGGTGGGTGCTGTGACCTGTGACTGAACACTTGGTCAAAATAGTACAGTATCTGAGAGCCGGAGTGCAGTGTAGTGAGTTCTGTAGAGTGATTTTCAGTTGTATTTATTGCTGGGGGGAACATGGTTCCTCCCAGACCCCCCTCATTTGGCCTGACAGCATGTTCAAGTCAATACAGCCACAGTTATATCGAAATTACGAACTTTTTTCAGCTTGATCTGAGTGTTGAGCTGGATCTAGTGCGGGGGAGCCCGCGGACCCCCCTTGACGGTCACTGCATGGATTTTCCGCTCGGGGTGGGCGGGTGAAACGGCAGGGCTTAATCAGATCTTCTCCGATCGAAAGGCGAAGTGATGAGTTGATCGCCGAGTTATGCGAGTCTCACTCCCGAACGCTAACGTCGGCTAACTTGATTTTAGTGGGACTCGCAGCTTTTACAGCGTTAGCCGAGTCCCACTCTCACTAAAGTTGTTATCCCTCCAACATTTGGACAACTGTGCGCATGCTGCACTACACAGCTTCCCATCAAGAACTTCGCAGGCCACCATCCGGTACGAGCGTCAATCTACATCGAGAAGCGCTGACCTGGTGGACTCAGGGCTAGCAATATAAATCAAGCATGAGCGACTCGAGGATTCGCGGTCCATACCAGACGTTTTTTGGAACAGCGTGAATGCAATGACATAAATCCCGTATTTCATTCTGGCCTGCAACTATAACACGCCTAGGTCTGTTGAGGACTCATCACCAGCAGCATGTTACTGATATGACCGGACTGTTATTCTAGTACATCAAAGTTTGACTTCCTGCTTTGGTCTTATCCTGTTCAGATCGCCTCCAGTCTACAAGTAACGAAACGAACCACGATACTCAGTCGATACTATTCACTGTCTGTCTTGCTTTTGGAAACCCACATTCGGGAAACGTGTCGCAATCTCAGGCTCGCGGTGATCATGTACAGCCCGAGCATATCCTGATAATGATACAATAATAACACTATTAATGGGCAGCCTCGCGGAATGCTCCAGAGTCCAGGTGCGTTATAAAACTTTTGATGCATTTATCCCTGAATTCAGCTCGAGGAGCTCGTCTGACTGATGCAAACCCACCTTCTGCTGCGCAAATGCAAATACTTAACATATGACCCGGCAGCATTGCAGAATATTCCGGGTGCGCTATATAATTTTCGAATATAAGTTTAGATCTCGATTCAGCCCAAGCAACTCACCCGACGGATGCCGGCTCGTCTTTTTCTCCGCACTCCTCTGGCCGATGGGGAGGTGATTTGGGTATGTATCTTCACTCTCCGGCGAGGTGATTCAGCGAGACTGGTCTTGCGCTATAGGCCAACCCTGCACCAAGAGCGTTCGTTACAGGAAGAGCAGCAACTCAGACGCGTCACACGCGTACCGTAAGTGCCCTGGCCACACCGCCCTCCCTGTTCATGGGCAGCCCGGCTGAAACGGAGGGAATTTCGACTCCTTCACTACGTTCCGCCCCCCCTAGAAACAGGCTGAGGCCAGATGACCTACCCACAGCTGCCCAGAGGGGTCTGTCTAGGTGACTAGAAGCAGTCTGTGCAGGTCAGTCTAGGCATGTGCAGGTCAGTGCAGCTGTTTGTATCTTAAGGGAGGTCAGTTCAGCCCGGGGTAGGTCAGTCAAGATGTTGCTGGCCACCTAACCAGAGATAAACATACCTGATTTCAAGTGAAGAACGACTTGTAGTCTTGCTGCTTCATTGCCGCAGCCAGTTTCAGCTCGGAGAGGCAGTCGCCGCGAGACTGGTACATCGGTGTTGGAGAGCAAGAGATGAGCCGAGTGGCAACTCTCCTAGGAGCGGTGTCTCTGGACGTGTCTGCAACCCGCCGGTTCGAAATTATAACAGTGATGATCCCAATTAGGCTCTCACAACTCTGCATTGGCTCCTTGACACCGACGACGAATCTGAAACTGAGAGAGATTATTCATCTAATGAGTGTGAGGATGGACAGACTCAATGCCACTTACCTGGCATTGGATACAGTACAGAGTCAGTGCAGCCCAGGACAAGGCCAAGGTAGGCACCGAAACTGAGACGGATGCACCTATACACACCTACACTGATCTGCACTGATCTGCATGATGTCAGTGTAGCCGGCCAGCCGTCGGCTACCTGGACCTACACGAAAGCGTGTGTAGTCAGCTGCACAGAGTCAGTGTGATCGGGTAGCCAGACCTAGACTCACATTGCCAAACCTTGACTAAGTGAGTCTAGCCAACCCCGGAACGTAGTGGTTGTGGCCGAATTGGTACTTTCCTGGTGATCACCACGCACCCAGGTGTTGAAATCTTTTGGCGTCGTCACTGGAGGCTCTATCCGATCCCAATCAATTCCCCAGGAAAAGCTCTTGCACACAGACCACAAATGAACCCCTGACACGATGGTACAGAGATTTTTTGTGACTCCATAAATACAGCGAGTGGGACAGGTGGCGAACGAGCTCGAGGTACTACCAAACAACTTGACCAATACAAACCAAAGAATTTGAAATTGGAACTACACTCTACTCAACAATGTCAGTTTCATTTATTCACATTGGAGGTCATCTCACATTGATATTTTGTAGGATGTATTGCGAGCAGCTGCCAATCCAAGGCGACGAGTCGCCGGGCGTGTAGTAAGACCTAACACACAATATAGAAATCATTCAAGATGTCAGAAGAGTCAAAGCAAAGGATTCAAACCGACGTACGCGCTGCAGCTGGCGAACAAATGACCGTTTCGTGGATCTCACAAACTTCCTTGATGCCTTCAGACAATTGACGTTGACGCTCGGACTCGATGGCGAGCTGAACGTGACTTGGTTATCATCCAACGGGTGCGGAAGAATACGTACCAAGGTCGATCTGTGAACTTCCTTCACCTTCTTCGCGCACTGACTTATGTTCTGCATAGTTTCCCACAAGTCGGACATGTATTCCACAAATTCCTCCCAGGTTGTAACACTGCGTTTCTCCAATAGTTGGGTCTGGATCTTGGAGGCCGACAATTCAGCCCTGTCAAAATGTGCCATCAGGGATTCCGCTGCCCTTGTGATGGCAATTGTACTTACTTGAGCAACTGACGCGTTGCATCCATCAACTCGAGATAGTTCCTCCACAGTTGGTTTTGGCGAGCTTCAGAGTTTCCTCGCAGGCTTGAATCTTGCGTTCAACTCTGCCAAGCTTGCGGGACGGACGTTGCCGATTAGCGGCATAAATGATCAAAGCTGCGGAGAAGAAACCCAAGGCAATGTAACGGCTGCATGGCAAGAGAGAAAGCATTCCAAATAGTATCGAGGTGGATATTTCGTTGCACATCGTGTCCTGAAGAGATGGGAGTGGAAGTGGTTGGGAAGCGGGGGTTTTACGACGGTGGGCAGCCACCTTAAATAGCATTTGACCGTGAGATGGGACCATACACGATGGCCGGGCGCCTCAGTTGTCGCCACTGCATCTATCATCTATGCCATCTTGGGATTTTTGCGACAAGAGAGAATGTGTAATGTCAGCGGCTAAAACCATTTACATCTCTTGATTCAAGCGCAGCGTATCATTGGCCGGTGGCAAACGGATGCGCGTCCTGCCGTATTTCGCGCCGACTCAGCGCAGTAATGATCAAGCTGTGATGAATGCCGATGGCCATTGTTAGTAAGGCACCCCCAGCTTCGCGGCAGCAGTGTGAGACGTCACTAACATATTATTATAATCAAAAACCTTTTCCCTTTTGTGCAATTCACGACCGAAAACAACTACAGCGTATCGCGTACTACCATACTATTACATATAATACAACGTGGGATGGGGTGGGGTCACTATGGATATTGCTATGGAGTCGCAGAGTAATAGTAAGGTAGAGCAAGGAAAGGAAACGAGCGGAATAGAAGAGAGATATCAATCGAGCTAGGGACGGAGAGTCATGGTGGGATATCAAGTAGAGGTAGGTAGAAACTTGAAGGGAGGGAGGGAGGGATTTCAGCAAAGAGCCAAAGGCAAGGGGCAGCATACACACACAGAGAGAATGTGTAACAGATAAAGAAAGAAGCGCGGGGGAGGGAGCAGTACATATAAACAATGTGCCGGCCAACTAACCGACCGACCAGATTACGGCCCCGTCTCGTATAGACGGGTGCTTTTGATTTGAGGTTAGCCTGTCCAAAGGAGGTGTGTTAGAAATCGAGACAGATGAAGAGAGCGGAGTACTGTAGTATTTCGACCAATTGTTCACAGGGTGTCACCTGTCACCTAAGGTGTTCACTGAAATCGGGGTTCAGAATTGGTCTGACTGTGTCACCTACTTGCAAAATGTTCATTTTGTCATGAAGGCCTCCCAAGACCTCCCCAGACTGCCCACGTCACCCAGCTTTCCCAGAGGAGTGTCAGAGCTGGGATAATTTGTGAATTTAGTTGTCGGTAAAGATGGTGGAACTGCAGCACAAGAGAATCCTTATGCATCGCTATCAAAGCTTGACTTGGCATGACTGGATTCGGCTGTGATCTGAACGAATTTCTTCGCACTTTTTCTTCTGTCTGAGCGGATTTCTTTTCGCTTTCCTTTGGTCAGGTTTAGCTCAAAAATCATTTTTACACTCTCTAGCGGTGCGAAAAATTAAGGTGTTCATTCGCTGACCGTCACCGTCACAGGTACCAAATTTGTTCAGTTCACGACCCCCTGTCACCTGTCACCTGAACATTTGGTCGAAATACTACAGTATACCAACCCAACGCACTCAGGCTTAGGCGCTCCCTAGCCTCGACTCACCCAGACTGTGACTCCAGCCCGCGCCCACCTCCGCTGCCCCCACACCGTACCATGCCCTGGCGGCATGCTGTCTGATTCTGAGGCGTCAGGAATAACCCCTCCCCAACACCCCGCCCTCGTCTTCTTCACTGGGTCCCCCAGCACCCGCTCCAAGTACTTTCTCTCTTCCCCTTCCCCGACGGGAACCCCATCCCAATCTCCCTGAAGCTCGCCAGCCCCAGCCTGAGCAACGACGGCAGCGGCGGCGGCAGCGTACTCCTACTCCTGCTGTGACTCCCACCGCTCCTGCAATCTACCATAGCCTCGACACGTACGACTTGAAATTCGTTTTTGGCAAGTTCGACCTATTGATAGGGACAACCAAAGTTGCAGAAGTAGAAGTGACTCCTACTGCTTGATGAGATATTTGAACAGACCAATCATTTCAAATTCAGAGAATTTATTAGCTACGATAAAAGGGTGTAGGGGTGAAATGATGTTTATGTAAGAACTGGGTCTCTCGCAACAGGAGGGACGCTAGAATAAAGAAGGATGGGGTTGCACAAACAGGAATGTGAACGGATATTCAAACCAAGCGCCTACTATCTGAAATACCACAGGGCGTTGGTGAGGTCGCTGAATACCTGTCGAGTACAAAAGTCCCAAGTCCCGGTAACGGTCTTTTTGAAGGCGAACTCGTCTAAGCAATGTCAGTGCCAGGCTCAATGCTAGAAGGAGACCTACGTAGGCAACATGCTTCCAGCGTTGGGCAGATCCCAGCCCAATTCACTACTACGGTATGCATTTTGTCCCGGACAGAATAAGACTCTTCATCCACTTCGCGATCACTGAGCGCGTCTTCAAGGGCAAGATACATCAGACCTTTGAAGTGCGGGAGGTAAGCCGTAAGGTGATCGATTGTAATACGGTCCGGCGAACCCTGAGCACACATTAACGAAAAAATAACGGCTGCGAACGTGAGGCCTACCCAGTCTGTGGCCGCCCGCATATGTAGGGTCTTGATGTTTGGTATGTGCGTTGCTAGAGCCTCCACGAGCGCCGTGCACTGATGCGTTTCAGTCCCATTGTTAATCGAGACAAATGGGATGTCGGGGCCCGTCATTGAACGCAGGGCAACAACTGTCCGCTCAATGTCCTCACGGCCACCCCAGTAAAGCCGCGCCTCTCCGAGCTCGTGTGCCATCATTGCGGGGATGAAGGTGGCTTCTCCATGGAAATATTGGAGATTGGGGAGGTGGATGCGAAGCGTCGGGGATGGATTCAGCGGAAAAGGATGGCCGAATGAGTGAAGGTGCGTTAAGCCAGGATGGCGCTCCAAAAACTCACCGAGCGCGTCGGCAGCAAGCGTGGAAGTTTGTGTCTCAGAATCCCTCGCAGTATGGGGGGAAATGTGGCAGCTGAGCAGGCGGGGGAAAGTGTACAGTTGGAGGTCAATGCCATGATCTGTCGCCAACAAGTCCGGGCAAATTGACAGATGTTCGAGTTGAGGAACCATGAGTTTGACCAAGTTTATCAGTAGGTCTGCAAATGACCTCATTGTTTTTTTCCTGTTCATTATGTGGGCAGGAGGGCTTGAATTTTAGCGAGGTAACTTGCCAGTCTTGCTGCGGGCGGCGGAGTATGCACGCGCGATCTGTCACAGTGAAGGATCGAATGGCGCATGCTCTGCTGGGATTTGCAAGGATTCCTTCGAGGAACGTCTTGGCGTGAGCGTAATCGCGGAGGACCACGACCCGGTTTATGGCAGGCAGACAGAGGTCGTGAAAAAGCTCGGAGACACGGCAGAGCGTCAACTGGTCTGTCTTTGGAAGAGTCTCGATGATTTCGATGAGAGTCTCCGTGGGAAGCCACTGGGCGATCGTTTTGGACGCGTAAGCCTGTCGCATTGTACTATGTAGTAGTCGTAAGAGCGTAAGAGGAGACGCGTGGGATTTGTACCTATTTGATGGTGGTGGCACCGTGGTGCGCAAATACAAACATATGACGGAAGCAAGTCCGGGTTGATTCACACTGCTGTCGCGAATACTCATGCGTATTATTATAATCGGAAACTTCTTCCGGGTTCCCTTTTGCGCTATTTCACCATATAAGACAGTGCCGTGGGATGGGGCGGGGTCACTATGGATGGCTATGGAGTCGCAGAGTAATAGTAAGTTAGAGCAAGGGAAGGAAACGAGCGGAAGGGAAGAGAGATATCAATCGAGCTAGGGAGGGAGGGTCATGGTGGGATATCAAGTAGAGGCAGAAAGGGAGAGATATCGGCAAGGACAAGGGGCAGCATATACACACAGAGAGAGGGAATACGAAAAGAAAGAAACGCGGATGAGCGAGCAGTAGTAGCACACATACAAACGAGCCGACCGACCGACCGACCGACCAGATTACAGCTCCGTCGCGTATAGACGGGTGTTTTTGCTTTACTTCGATTTGCGGCGTGGCCTGTCTAAGGGAAGGAAGAGTGCGTCAAAAAGCGAGAAGAGGAAAGAGGGGGAGTGAGATAGGACGCGACGTACGAAGTACACCCACCCCGCGCTCAGGCTCAGGCGCTTCCCAGCCCCGGCCCCGAACCGTCCAGACTGCGACTCCGGCCCGCTCTGTGCACGCTACGCCCGCCACGCCGCGCGTCATCCTTATCCTTCTCATACCCTTCGCCGTCTGATTCTGATCATTCTGAGGCGGCAACCCCCCAGCACCTCGCCCTCGCCCTCCTCGCTCGGCTGCTCTTCCCCAGCACCTTCAATCCTCACCCCCGCGCCCACGCCTATGTCGCGCCCTCGCCCTCTCCCCGACGGGAACCGCAGCCCAATCGCTGTGAAACCTGCGAGGCCGAGAGCATCCAACGATACGGGGGCGTGAGTGGGCCAGGCTCCTACTCCTGCTCCTACTCCCACTCCGGCTTCAACTGGGCGAGGAGTGCGAGTGCGAGTGCGAGTGGGTACGCGTGAGGACGAGCGCTCCGTGCGCCGTCGCCCGTGGTCGAGGTGATACTCGTCCAGTGGCTCTTGGTCCCCCACCCTCTCCCCATCGCCCACAGTTGGCGTCCCCATCGTATGGGTACTCGTAATCATCACAGTCGTCCCCGTCCACGTGCCGCGACCGACTCCTCCCTCTCCTGCTCCCCGCACGCAACGCCGACCCTTCGAGCGCCACCGAATACGCCGCCGGGACGACGAGCGCTCCGCCCGCTTCGCACCCTCCCTCCCGCGGGCACAAGCGAGGCGGGTGCTTTGCGACGTGCGCGAGCCGTGTGGGTTCCCCGCGATTTCGAGCTCGTCAGCACCATCGCGCGACGAGTCGGCACGGAGATGGGCATTGGATAAGGGATACAAACTCAGCTCTGTGAACCAAATGCGCGAGGTACGTGCTGCAGCGCCGCGGAATCGGGGCGCGAGGAATACGCGAGGCTCGGGGTGGGCAGCCCCGGGCGCGATTCGAGCTGGGGAGATTGCGAGTTTCCTTGTTCAAGTCCAGTAGCGATACAGACCCACCCGAGATGTCGTTCGCCGGCCCGTGGACGTAAAAGTGAAAATCAGGCTTGCAGAGGTAGCGCTGGAATATTGGATCATTCTTTGCAGGCTGAGTTGGACTTGAGCGGAGGGCGCAGTTGCAGCAGTTGGCAAGAAAATCTGGCTGAATGTTTTAGTTTGAGAGGGCTGCTCGAACGGAGATGAGAACAGCGCGGTGGCCGCCAAGTATTGATCATGATATTTTGATCCCATCAATCTTGCGTTTCCTCTTGTCCTCCCCTCAGTGTCCTTGCAGCTGTTTTGCCTTACTCTTGGTCTTTTCTTGTGAAAAACCTGCAAATCCTTCGAACTCGGCTGTTCCTGCTGTATTACCGTCCTTCAAGCCTTCTGCCGTTCAAATTCGGAGTTCTGTTGTGGGCCAATTTTCGCGCTGCTTGCGCGTTGTCTACAATGTCAGTGACTGCAGTTGACTTTGAACCATTTCTCAATGGCGTTGTGGCTTCTCACGACGTCCGTTGAGATTCATTCAAGCTGTGCCCGCACAATATATCAAGTGAGTTGTCGATGGCCAGTCTCAGCCCCTCTCTAGAGTCTCTCCCCGCCCCATAGCACCTCGTAGCCTATTTGTCCCGCACTCAAGCTCTGGAATGACACAGAAGAATTTATACCCACCCATGCCGCGAGTTTCTCTAAGACTCAGTCGTCCCGCCGAAGTGTGAGGCGTTCCAGAAACGGCCTCGGTGTCCCTCGGCGTGTATGAAACAAGGGTTTGGAAGATAAAATACATAGAACAGTAAGCCTACTTACAGAGTCTGTGAGTGTTAAGAGCATTCCAGGGCACTCTTTGAAAACAACTGCTCTGCAGGGGTTGAATGTCGAGTGCTGAGCTTCCAATAGGACTCTTTCGCCCCGCACTGATTCTCTTTCGCGCACGAGTGATTTTTTTTACACAAATGAACCTCACCTGTGCCGAGTATTATCTGTTCCATGTTGAGCAACCTATATTGACCAAATTCTAACGAAATGCTGCAAGTCTATTCTAAGTGCGGCGGTCGCCCGCGAGACGGAATCGGTTGCCGGCCCTGAGGCCGAAACTCCTATATTTTCTCACGTCTTTGTTTTTCCTTTGTCTCACGGGCCCCCAGGACCTCTGCCATGGCAAATGCCATGGACATGTGCCATAAACCCACGGTCATGGCGCTTGCCCGCAGTGTCATCGACATGGAAAAGTCCACCCACGACGCAGGTGCTGCGTGTCGTGCGCGGGTTCGTGGCGCAGCCGATGAACCGACAGACTGCGCGGTGGAAGCGCTCGGGCTGGACCGCAAGCTGAATTGGGTTTGCTCGGCTGGGGCGCAGGCGAAGATTAACCTGGTGTTGGAGTGGGAGGCTGCTGTGTCGCCCGCCAGCGTGCAGGTTGTGGGATTGTAAGCTTCTTTTTTTTTCTCGAATCCGATGTGATTTTGGGGGAGAACTTTGCACACTTCGACATGCAGGTGTTCGGGGATATGAATCAACTTTATTCGAGCGACACAGCGACAGAGCAGGTAGAGAAACACTCTTTACAGACACAGCGAAAGCGAACTTGGATAGCGAATGGAGAGAAAGCGTCCATAGGAATACGACATACTTATACTCAACCTACACGCTGCTCGTCTAGGTGAGTGATAGCTGTCTTAAAAGGATCAAAATGTTCACATGGATGTAGCTATCGATTCAAAGCCGCGGGTCACTGTCTGGGTATGACCTGCAAGAGATGAGTGATGTTGCAAACCCAATCCTAAAAGCCGACCCACGCGCTGATGCAGAAATAACAGTTTCATGGATTTCGCGCAATTCTTTGATGCCCTCAAAAATTTGGCGTCGGCGTTCTGCCTCGATGGTGAGCTGAAAGCTTTTCGTTTGAATCCTTAACCGTAGATCCAACATGCGCAATGCTCACCAATGTCGATGTTTGTATTCCCTCCACGTCCTTTGCGCACTTTTTGATCTTTTGCATAATGTCGCGCAGGTTCAGCAGATATTCCACTAATTCCTCCCATGTTGCAACGCTGTGTGTCTCCAATAATCGGCTCTGGATCTTGGAGGCTGACATTTTAGCCCTGTCAAAATGTGCTGTTAACACTTGTGCTGTAGCTGCGATGGTGATTGGACTTACTCGAGCAATCGACGCGTTCTGTCCGTCAACTCCACATGGTTCCTCGCGCAGTTCGACTTTGCATGCTTCAAGGATTCGTCGCAGGCTTCAATAGCGCGTTCGACTCGACCGAGCTTGTGTGATGGACATTGGTGATTGGTGGTATAGATGATCAACCCTGCCGAGACAAGCGCCCCAAGAATATAGCGGTTGCCCGGTAGCAGAGAAAACGCCCCGAATATTATTGAGGCAGTAGATGCCGCGTCGCACATGTTTGGAAGACTTGAAGGCGAGTGGGTGGCGTTCCTCAGGCTTTGTTGGGGACATTTATACTCAGCAGAACTCAAGCAGAACTTCCTTGATTGATCACTGTATGTAAACGGATCACAGCTTTCATGTATGTATTATTCGTACAAAGTTAAGCGCCGAACGGTGTTGCGTATGCTCAGCAGCCGCACGAAGGAAACAAAGTACACCGCAGCGCGCCGGTTTATATACGTGCAGGCATCGCATCCGCACGCACTGTTATGGTTAACCTGGCCCACTTCCCCGGGGCGCGTGAATGCTGTATTTTATTTGTTGCAATGCTGGCGTTTCGACGTCGTCAGATTAGGCTCGACTTGATTTAATTTTATTATCCCCGCTTCCGTTGGCAGCTGCGGGCTGGCGGGACGCTGCTGCATCGTTCCCTTCTCTCCACTCCCGCGCGAAGGAAACAAAGTACACCGCAGCGCCGGTTTATATACGTGCAGGCATCGCATCTGCACGCATTGTCGTGGCTAGTCTAGCCCGCTTGCCCGGGGCGCGTGAATGCTATATTTTGTTTGTTGCAATACTGGTGTTTCGACATCGTGAGATCGGGCTAGATTTGGTTCAATGTTAAAATCCCCGCTTCCGCTTCCCCGCTCGCATCAGGGCACGACTCGTGTAGCAATACGGAAGCGGAAGCGGGGATTTTAACATTGAAACAAATCCAGGCCGATCTCACTTGTAACAAACAAAATACTGTTCCATTTCGACCAAATGTTCATCAATTTGGAAATCTTTACACGCCGAGATGGCCGATAAATTCTTTTGAATTATGGCAAAATTTAATGACTCAGAAAATTCGGCCGTGACGCGTTATTTACTTGAACACTCGGTCCAAATGTTAGTGTATACATATCTGTATTTGTATAGTGGAATTTGAAGCCCAGCTCACTCACCACTGTTGACTCTCTTCTCATACCCAGACGCTTACTCATACTCCGCCGCGCTGTGGCATGGGCATGGGAACCTCCAACTCCACGGCGACACCGACAGCAAGTGTATACATACCTGTATAGTGGAATTCGAAGCCCAGCTCATCACTGTTGACTCCAAGTTGACTCTCTTCTCATACCCAGACGCTTACTCATACTCTGCCGCGCTGTGGCATGGGCATGGGAACCTCCAAGTCCATGGCGACACCGACAGCAAGTGTATACATATCTGTATAGTGGAATTCGAAGCCCAGCTCACTCATCACTGTTAACTCTCTTCTCATACAGTCATACTGTCTCGATATGTAGGGGAGCAACGGTCACGGTAACGGACCGCCCGTTGCGTTGCCTTCGTCACGGTAATGGTAGAAATGGTTGCCCAAAAAATTCGTGACATTAAGGGTGCTCAATTCTAACTCGCTGCCAACTTTCCCAGCTGTAAATTAGCGAATTTAGCGAGCGTAAGTGACTGTAAGCGACAGCAAGCGAGGCTTAAGCGGAATTTTTTGCGGGCCACCTCACCGGCCTCACCCTTTGTGCCTGCGTCCTTGACCACCAGAACTCTCCTCAAGATCCCGTCGCTGTTCGTTCAAGTCTCACAAACATGGTGCCGTGCTTCGGCAGCATCTGTTGGGCGTGATCATGATTGATATGATGTCGACAGGACAACTCACTCGACCTTCTTACGACGCTGGCCAGCGCCGCCCCCAGCATACAAGTCGACAATGTGCTGGCCCCCCAACACTGGTCCCTCTTCCTCCCCCAAGATCAGGCCTCCATTCCCACATATGGCCACGTTAACGACTACAACAATTCCCAATACTCCGATTTTCCCAATGGACCCATCCGCCACGACTTCACTCAGTACGACATGTAGCCTCTCGTAGACAGATGCTCTATACATACCGCTGTATAGAGTCTGTTGCTTATCGCGGGCCCGGGGATCTGACTGTAGTGCTGCCTTATTATGTAATTTGCTGCGCGTGCGGGTTCGATTCCTGGCCTCCACATGCTTTTGATTTCCAGTCAACAACGTGTTTTTGCAGCAGGAACTGCAGAAAACCCGTGTGCGCTATTACTATTAGCTTGTTTGAATTTCTTTGCAATAATCCTTCAAGATTTCATTGGTTTATGCTTCAACCGAGATTTGGCTTTGTAGTCACATGATTGACCTGGGCAACAGCCGGTGTTCAGTTCTAGGTTCTATGCACTTTGTTAGTCTTGTAGTAAACACGATCATGTTGTTGGCCGACCGACTGATTACGCAATAGGGTGGCTGTGCGCGCCCTTTGCTCGCGACGTGTCCCTTTGGTATTGCAACAGGGAAAGCTAGAATAAATCTGAGAATATTTGAGAACGTTCGCGAACAAAAGACAGTTGAGGTCAACCGCAAAAATTAAGTATCCAACTATGAGAGCGGGTTGAAATGGGATCAGCTGAGTGCGCAGCTGTGTTTCGAATCTGATCATATATCATTGTAATGGCTGGACAGATTGCTTAGCTTTTGCAGATGATTCATCTTATCTTCATGTCATCTATCTACTTGAATATCTTCAGATTTATGGTCAAATCCCCTGCATGGCAACGTGAGGTGAATTTGTGGTTTATATAATCAATCGGTTGGCCAACAACACGATTGTGTTTACTAACAGACTATATACTGATCCTTACTTGTTAAACATCAGTATATCGGTTCTGTAGCAGAGACTAACACTTCGTAGATCTTCTGGCGAGACAGAAAGTTAGACAGGTAGTGATAAATTCCATCTGCAGCAAAAATTCATCGAATTTGAATGCCTTGGTGTTGAGGGAAGAATCGGACAAAGCTGACATAAGATTACATAATAAGGGCGCACTCCAATCAGACCCCCGCAGTAAACACAAGACTAGGCTACATGTCCCTGTATGATGTGAACTCAACCCATGACTACCCTTTGAGCTCCATGTCCAGACTGACCAGCTACAAATGCCCTTCGTCAATGACACCACTTCTTGGTACCTCCCTAAAATGCACCCACCTCTCCACATATTACAATAACATCAACTGGGATTCATCCCCCTTCCCGCCTTGGCCACAGTGATGGCTCTGCCCTTCATACCTGCAAAACATGTCCACAAGCCTGTGAAACTCCCTCAGACTCCTGTGCTGATATCGATGACCCTGGGCATGCTGATGACCACGTCACTCAACAGGTTGCCTCGAGCAGTCGAAACCAAGGCAGACATTGGGATGAATAAGGGTGCCTGGGATGTGGATGAGTTGAGCACATTCTATGAGTTCTGTTTGGGGAAAGACACAGACAACATTTTCCAGAAGATTATGATGTCAGCCAACAAGTGCTGGAAGCAGGTGCATGTCTGCTCATTCTTCCCTCCCCCACGCTGATAAGCCGTGAAATGGACCATGGGTGAAATAGCAAGGAATTTGCTGATTTCTGCCTTAATCACGTAGCGCGCTGCTCCAAAGGATTAGCATAAGTCCTATATGGCTAATCAGGGCTTGATCCTGCATGAGGATCTTAATCAAGTCTGCCTGGGATGCATCAACTGGAAAGTTCATCCTGGTTGACATCCATGATTAAGGGTTTGATTGCTAAGATTAAGCATCGCTGCTTAATCAAGGCATCGTGGGGCCCACAAACAACATGGGCAATATTAATCATCCTCTCTGATGATCTGGGGCACCACTGTGGGGTCTTGATTAGGTGTTCAAGTGCTTTGTTGTGCTTGATTTACAAACAAAGCCTTGCACGATGGATCAGGTGACTCGGGTTTAACGGTAGCCGGTTATTCCAACTGCGGCTGGACTTTGCTTATCAACTATCCAATCATTGTTGCCATCCTGATTTGGTTACTTGAACCAGGCCAGGATGTTAACTCACATATCTCTACAACCACTTGGCGGTTTGGGCTGATTAAGGTACTGGCTTAAAGCCAGCACCTTCCTCTACCTAATACTGAAGGTCCTGAACGGGGGACACGAGGATAGAAGATGGGACTGTCAACACGATCGAACAGGAAACAGTCACGCCAGACACACTCAAGCACTAAGGGGTCGATACACGAGGATCCTATATATTTACCTACACGTGATTAACTACGGACACCTTACTCATATACCAGCAAGTAGAATAATCATCATATTGTAAGCATAATTGTACAGTATATAAGGAGGAGGTTTTGGTATGGATAGGCACTGAACTTTCTGTCCCTAAGAGCAGTAGCCTTTACTGGGTATTGCTTGATAAATGACGGAGATTCGGGACTTGTCACCCAGGACTGACTTCGTTAAGAAGTTTTGTTTTGTTTGCACAAGTAACTAAATATCAATTGTTGGCTCGGGATTTTGGGATTGAAAACGGTTAAGAAGCTAGAGAGAGCTTGTTAGAAACTGAGAACACGGCACCACACTACAGTAGCCTTGGAAGGCTTATTATTTGGGATTTGAGAACACGGCACCTTGATTAGGATCTGGGATTGTTGGCTCAAGCTTGTAAAGCTTTTAAACACAATTTGTTGGCTTAGGTGCTCGTTTGGCATTGCTCAAAGAGGTCTAATACTCTAAATCAACCCTTGCACTTTGGACTAGACCTCTTAAAACAGGTGTGTTCCTTGCAACCTTTGTTGGATTATCTATGCTCCTTGAACCTTCTTAAAGCGTTCAAAAGACCTGTACTTGGTGGCACAGTCTGAACCATTCAAGGGGAAACTAGTTAGGATTTGGTTAGTAGTTGTGTTTTTGCCTTAATCAAGCAACTCGCATTCTGCTTGTTGGGTGTTCATTAAACTAGTACTGCCGTTGTAGACACCAAGCAAGTACTTCAATGTGCTATCCCATGTGAGCAGGATTAAGAAAATTGCATTGAAACTCTCCCCATCATTCGCCTGCAACCTCATGTTTACCTTCATCAGTAGTGGCACATTGAAACACGTGTGCGACGACAATGAGCCAAAGCCAGCTACAAAGAAGCTGAAGGAGGAGACTGCCATTCCAGCTGGAATGAACACACCACCCAGGTTCAGTCCCTACCTTACTGAACTCTATCTGAACAACATGCACCTCCCCCTTTCCCTGTTTACCAGCAACAACCTCGATTTAGTGAATGACACTTACAAATCCATTGCGACCGTCAAACATAACATGCCTGGTGTCACCTGGAGTGACAAACAGATCTGTGTGCTGTACACAACCTCCTTTGAGAGGAAGTGTCTTGCGAAGAAGAAAGACTCTGGGCAGTAGCTCGAGGGCACATAGAACTTCATTACCTTCCTCAAGGGGTACTGGAGTAATCACCTGCAGGTGAAACACTGGTCTTGTCACTTCGCTTTCTTTGCCCAGGCCGAGAAGCAAGAAAAAAACTTCCCTGCCATCCTCACAACTGACATTAAGCTGTGCTGTGCTGACAACATTCACCCTGTGGAGTTTTCCTTTGACTATTACTCTTGGCAGCTCCTGGAAGAAATCTTCACCCTATGCATTGCAGAGTCAAACCCCTGCACCCCTCCCAGCTCCAATGGCAGCACAAGCGGCAGGAGCAGCAGTGGCAGGGGTGGCGGCAATGGTGTTGGTCGCAGTGGCAGCGTCAGTTGCGGTGGCCATGATGGCGGTGACACCAGACACGGTGGCACCAGTCACGGTGCTGGTCCCTTTCAAGGAGGCAGTGGCAGTGACACCTCAAATGTCGTCTGCCTTCTCTGTGCGAGGTGCAGCCATTTCTTCTCTTCTTGCAGCCACAACACCTTTGAAGACGGTACCCCGACCTACAGCTGTGCCGAAGGAATGAACAACCTCAAGGTGATTCAATCCTGAACAACACTATGTCAGCTGTGGAATATCAAGTGCAGGGCCGCCTCATGCATGCACGACCCTGCCACGTGCACGTGCACCTCTGCTCTTTCTGTGAAAACAGGAACCACCATGTGTTCTCCTGGACCAGCCACCGCAACCCACCCCCTGCTGCCACTTGAGCGTGAGGCGGCAGCTTTCTTGGACCACAACTTTCCCCATCTGCGTTTGGCAGAGCACAATGAGATTTTGAACCGAATTACCACTCCCTACAATGCTGATGAGATACAGACTCTGCTCGATAAACACAATCTCACCAACAAATACCCCCCACCTCGCCTGCAATCTCTGTTCTGGTTTCCCAATGGGCGACTTTCCCGGCTTGCTACCAACCACTGTGATCTTTCCCAACAATATTTCTGTCACTAACAACACAGCCTTTGTAAACCAGTACATCCAAGAGGAGATTGCTGCCAGCAGGATGAGCAGCCCATACATACAGCAGGAGGTTGAGACAATCTTGAAAGGGCCGTTCCAGTGCTCACTGATGCTAGTCTCCATCCAGAAGTAAGGCCCCGGCATCCCAGACAAGCTCTGCCTCTGTCGAGACCTCTTGAAGGGCAACAGACACAACACATCAACCAATTCCTATGTCGATAAGGGTAAATTTCCCACCAAAGTCAGCACTGCCTCTAACACCGTGGACATCATAAGTTCCCATCTACCCTTACCCACCATCCACGATGCACTAAGTATTTTTGTGCCCTACCCTACCCTTCTTGTTCGTACCCACACACTTGTGCCATATCCTACCCTACCCTACCCTACCCCCATGTCCCCCCATGTGCACGTGCCCTACCATACCCTTCCCCTTGTGCCATACCCATGCACTCATGTCCTACCCTACTTGAGTGTCCCTACCGCCCTCCCATAATTTCATCTCGTCTGCCCATCTGCCCTTTCCACTGTCCATGTTTTATCTCCACACCTAGTGTTGGACACGGGTTCGGGTCAACCCAATGGGTTTGTGGGTCGGGTTGATCAGGTCCAGGTTGCGGGTCATGGTTTGGCATGACCCGCAAAAACCCGTATCCGACCAGCGAACCCGTCGGGTACAACGGCCTGCACCTACGCAAGCGTCCATTTAGATCTGCACTGTCAATCAAGTATCGCTAAGCGCTGATCAACGGCGATCACAGAAGCCCCACTGAGACAAACAAATCTCCGTCTTACCTCCTGCCACCATGGACTGTGCAATGTTTAACGTTGCACAGTCATTTCTTCCATTCGTGGCCTTTGCAGTGCTGGCCGGTGCCTTCGAGGTGCTGGGGGAGGTCTCTACATGACCGCCTACGCGTTAGGGGCTGAGCAGTGCTCAAACACGCTGACTTCGCGTCGGTGTTCCGCAAGATTTTGAAATAGTTTAGGGTGTTGTGTACCCGAATTCAATACATTTGTTTCACGTGCACTGACTCCCCAGCCTCAATTTAGGGGCTGAGTGCTCAGTCACGCTGACTTCGCGTCGGCATTCCGCAAGATTTTGAATAGTTTAGGGTGTTGTGTACCCAAATCCAATACATTTATTTCACATGCACTGACTCCCCAGCCTCAATATTCAGCCTGCTGTGTTGGCCACTATGGAATCAAGGGGTAAGTCAGAATTCCTTTCAATTATCTCTCCTAAACATTATTGTGTCGCTGCACAGCTACAGGGGGCAATCAAACACATGAATGTTTGCAGATGCATAAATAGTGGGCCACCAGTAAGCGTCAAATATTCTTGGGCATCCATGACTTCCTCTAAATCATCTGCCAGCTCAAGTATCCGCTCTGTCGCCTCAGTCACTGCCCGCAAGCTCAAAGGGGCGGCAAAGGAGATTGCAAAGATGGCTGTCAGTGCTGTCAAGGGTATGTATCCATTTCGTACTACTCTAACTCTTCTCACTCCTATCGTAGCCGTTGTCCATGCAAAATTGCAGACTTCACGCAAGAATGATGATGGCGATACCGAGGATAAGATCTTTCTTCATGATTGGATCCCTACTAACTATTATCAGCTTCTAGACGTCAAGAGTCGCATGTGCTCTGGTGTATACCAGTTTTTTAAGCCGCCCAAACTCGACAGGGACGACAATGGGCGGGAGTATCAATTCTTCAAGTGTTTTGCACCCCAGGGCTGCAAGCACAAGGGAAAGGGTACCACCCGTTTCCAGACTAACAAGAATGGCAGCAAGGCCACGGACAGGTCCTCAACATCGAACCTGGTGAAGCACGCCAAGAAATGCTGGGGTGCAGACGTTGTTGAGGCTCGGATGAGGGGTGTTGAGGCACAGGGAAGGGACGGTGACATTTTTACCGCTTTCGCCCGCGCCAGCGACCGCCCTGTCCAGCCAAGCGATTGGATGCTGACAGAGGCGGAGCTCAGGTGTGTGCGCCAGGTCTCACCGGTTAGCTAATTCTAACACCCATTTACTAGGGTGCACATTGTTCGTTGGGTCAGAGAACCACCGTCCTCTCAATCTCGTTGAGGATCAGGAGTTCAGGCTCATCTTCGGGGCTGGAAGACCTGAATTTCGGCTTCCTGGCTGCCACGCAGTGTCTCGTGACCTGAATGCTGCTTATGGGCAGGCTCGAGCTCATGTCGAAGCTCTTTTGACCGTGTGTCTTGTTTTTTGATGTGCGAATATGTACTCACCACTATCAGGGTTATAATGGGAGATTGAGCTTCAGTACCGACACCTGGACATCCCCAAACCACTGCACCTTTGTGGCTTGGTTTGTACATCTTCAGCATGAAGGGGAGCTGCTTGCCTTTCCCCTTGATATCTATGAAGTGCCAGAGGTATGTGAGACCTTTAATTGGGATCGTTCTGTTGTTTAATCTTGTTTTCAGTCCCACACTGGCGAAAACCTTGCACGACAATTCAACAACATGCTTTCTAGGTTCAACATTGCGCACAAGGTACGTAAAACAATTTCGTGCAAGGCCCGTACTGATTTTCTCCAGATTCTGGCCTGGACTGGGGATAATGCATCGTCGAACGACACCCAGAATACCTCGCTTGGCAACAGTCCCAACAATTCTTTTGAGGCCATGAATCGCGTCCATTGCTACAACCACACCCCTCAACCTCGCAGTCCAGGCCTTCCTTTGTCCGTTTTCTCCTCTGAAAAAGAAGAAAGGCAGCAAGGGCAAGGGCAAGGTTAGGGACAATACCGACAACGATACCGAGGACAAAAATGACTACGATACCAATGACAGTGACACCGACATCAATGATGGTGATCTTGAGGACGATGAGGAACTGCCGGACCTCGCGGACATCTCCACTGATCCTCTCGACAACGTGGATGACGTGGACGATTCTGTATGGGAAGGGATGGAGGAGGCAGACCAGGCGGCGCTGCTGGCAGAAACAGATTCGGTTAAGCAGGTTATTACCTGCGTATGTCCTCTATAATTTATTCTACTGCATTCTTTGAATTCTTACTGCATCCCAGATTCGTAAACTCGCCTTTGGCATTATTCACTCCACCACCAAGGGGCTTCCAGCATGGTGCAAGGCATGCAAAAGGCATGGGATGCGTGTTCGCCTCATTCCTCGGGATGTCCGTACCCGCTGGAACTCCGTGTATGACATGCTTTCTGTTGCACTCATGTACAAGGACATCATCAACGACTTCACCAGCGACCGTGACTTGGGATACGGCAAGTACAATCTGTCCAATGCGCAGTGGACACTAGTTGAAGATATGCTTCATGTCTTGAAAGTACGTGGTCTGGATTTGATCCAATCTTGTGTTCTTTAACATAGCATCATAGGTTTTCAAGGATGCGACACTCTATTTTTCCAACGAGAAGCACTGCACGATT
The DNA here is from genome assembly GCA_029282495.1 of Mycena albidolilacea. Classification (NCBI taxonomy): domain Eukaryota; kingdom Fungi; phylum Basidiomycota; class Agaricomycetes; order Agaricales; family Mycenaceae; genus Mycena; species Mycena albidolilacea. The sequence goes on from JARIHO010000002.1 coordinate 656,753, forward strand.
ACCCAAGTCTTGACGACTCTCGACAAAATCGACAACCTCATCACCGCAACAGTCATCACATCGTCGGTTCAACCAGGCAGCACTCCAAAATTTGCCCTGCACCACTCCATCAAGTCCGCACTCAAGCTTGCAAAATCCACTCTGAACAAGTATTACTCACGCACCAACAAGTCTAATATCTATTGAATCGCAATGGGTAAATTCCAACTCGTCTTTTATATGCTTGCTAACTCAAAGTTCATATCTAGTGCTCCACCCGAATTACAAACTCGACTATTTCCGTGCATGCAAGTGGGAGAAGGCCTGGATTGACACTGCGACAGATCTTGTATGCGAGGAATTCAATGCTCACTACAAATCCACAGCCGACAAGGATGACGGCAGATGGAGTGAGCGATGTGGTAAGTCTGAATATCAGATCATTGTCGATATTTTAACTGACCATGTGTTGTAGGTCAGCATGTCTTCAAGCCAAGTCGAGTACAACAACGTAACAAATTGGCTTGAAGACATCCCCTTGCCTGATGTGAGCCACGAGGCTGACGAGCTTGAGGAGTACCTGGCCCAACCCACAGAGTGTACACGGGTAAATCTGCTTTGCTGGTGGTGGGAGAGGCACCATCTATGGCCTCGCCTCTCTCGCATGGCTTTGGATTACCTCTGCATACCCGGTGTGTTCTTTGAATCCACTGAAAGGCTTTGCCTCAGTCTGTCTACAGCTGGAGTACTACTGATGACATGAACCGACGAGTGGAATGCAGCAGTACAAGCCACAACCACTAACCGAAATCCACATCCTTGTTCCCCCAGTTGCACAAGCTTAGACATGCCGACGAGTATTCATGCATTTTTAGACTTCTTCACAGGATTGTGAAGGAGTAGAAAAGGGACACAGATACATCAGTTCGACCGGTTGAAGCCCTTAATCAAGCACTCAGAACAAGAGCACTTGACTAATGGCATGCAAGACTGTTGTGGTGGGATTAAGCCCCTCTCTTGGCATAGCCAACTGAGTGCGTCAATCCAACACTAATCCAAAACCAACCCCAAATATAAGCCTTCCGAGGCTGCTGATTGTTTAAGGTCCCTTTCGACCATATCCCATAATCCCAAATAATAAGCCTTCCAAGGCTGCTGTAGTGGTGCCGTGTTCTCAATCCAAATCCCAAATCCCTTCACACATCTTAATCATGATCCCAAATTATGTGTTTTACTTCCACTGAAGGCAAGACATATTAATCACATTGTGCAAACGAAGCAAAGCTCTTAATAGAACCAGTTCAGGATCACAAGCACGGACTACCTGTGGTAACACAAGCCCTAGATCCAAGTCGCTTAATTGAGACTGAGACATAGCTCCTGTGCCACCCCAATGTTAGTGCCACCAGCACTAGATCCAAGTCTCTTTATGAGACTGGGATCTAGTACCTGTGCCATCACCACTGCAGTAGTGTGTTCATGCTAGAACTGCCCTCCTTATATACTGTACATTTACGCTTACACTACTCTAATTACACTACCTGAGCAAGCTAAAGACCTGCCATCTAACTCCTTGTTTCCGATCGGTTGTCTGACTCGACTGAATTTCCAAGCCAAATAGTGCTGTCCTGCCCTTCAGACCATTGGATTCAGAAAGCGCCGAGTCTCCCATTTCTGTAGACACCCAGAACTCCCTAATCCGCCAAGTGGTTCCCAAGATATAACCTCGTCAATTCCCGATCAAGCCAAGAACCCAAATTGGGACGGTAACAGAGCTGAACCAGATTAATGGTTAAAGTCCCCTGATTAACACCTTTAGATTCAAGGAGCGTTGGGTACCAGCTTTCTGTAGATACCCTAGTCTCCCCGAACCGCCCAGTAGTTGTTGAGATATACACCGATGAAGCCTTGCCTGAGTCAAGAACCCATATTGGGATAGCAACGTTGATCGGTGATTAACATGTGTCCAGACACGTCTCTAGAATAGGCCAAACCAACCACAACAAAGTGGATCAAACTCACAGTTCTATCTCTGTCGATAGACACTGGTTATTCAGAGTGGATATTTAGGTTCCCTGACATTTGTTGGCCCCACAGAGCCTTAATCAAGTGATTATATGGACTCTATTATTAAACCCATTGAGTCGAGCCTTAATCAGTATGGGAGGTTCTGATTAATGTGCTCTCGGGCGGACTGATTAAGCCCTCATGCAGGATGTGCCTGATTAACCATTCGGGACTCATGTTAATCCTGGAGATGGACATCTAACTTGGTAATGCACAGAAATCCCAACATCAGCAAGATTCCAGGCAAGGCCAGATAGCCTGCTTATCACCGCATGGGGTCTGAACTAATCTATTGCTATGTAGCAACCTCCACACCAGTGGAGCGATTCTTCTCGCAAAGTCGTCATCTTCTGGTCTTTATGTGCAACCGTTTGTCTGGTGATTCTATTCGGAAGTTTCTATGCTTCAGGGGGTGGAGTAAGTGCGATCTTATTTGCACTGAGCAAGTCATGGAAGCTGTGAAGAAGGTGATGGGTGATCGGGCTCATATTGAGTTGAAACACACTGCTCCCGTGGATGACAAGGAGGAAGGAACAAGCAGCAAGAAAGCTTGTAGTGACTAGCATAGCCGGTATATGATACTATTTGTGTTTTTCAAGTTGTTTGAAGTTCATACCCATTATAAAAATTTATTTATAGTACTCTTTGGGTTTGCAAGACTGTAATACAAAGCAGATTTTATTTTAATCTTCATTGACTTAGTTGATGGCCATCTCTGAGCTGCAACCCGTACCCGTACCCTCAACCTGTACCTGCGGGTTTATGCCGTACTTGACCCGCAGGTTGGCGGGTAGGGTATAGACCCGTACCCACCGGGTTCGGGTTTTTCCGGGTCTGAGTCCAGGTCGGTGCTTCTAGACCCATACCTGTACCCGTGTCCATCCCTATCCACACCTTTCACTTACTCTCTACCGATGCAGATCACCAACACCCCTCCCAGCACGCAGGCAATGGTTCTCGACAGAGCAAAATTCCACTGCACTGTTCTCATCTTGCCGGAACACAAAAAATGGTTGTCCTGCACAGCCCAGAAGGTCTTTTCTACATTGAGCACAACACTCCCTTCAGTTGCTCCTCCTTGAGCGGCAACACCAGTATGATTGGTGATGTGATCAAAGACATCTGGATGGCTGAGGGCATAAAGCCCAACAAGAGATATGAAGACAACTTTCTCGCTGCTTGTTTCCCCTCCTCCATCACCTCCTGCACAGCGACGGGTGCCTTGACCCACACCTATCCCCATGACCAAACCTCGGCACTCGCCTGCATTGATTGGATGAAAGTCCTGTGGCACCCTGTTAAATGGCTGGATTACAGCTTCGCCTACCTTTACATTGGCTTCAACTGGGACATGGAAGCAAGCACGATTGCTCTTCCCAAAGTGAAACACATCAAATTCCAGGATTGCATCTGGATCTCTATCAACAGGTTCTGCGGTCAGAAATGCATGATGGAGGTCATGATGAAGATCCATGGCTCCCTCTCCCACATCACGTTTGTCTACCAAGAAGGTCACTTCCACCTTCCCGCCTTCACCAACTTCATTTTGCCTCTTTCAAGGGCAACAAATACGCCACACATCATCCGGCCCCGTCATCACCAAGCTCATATGGTGGTTCAACACCCTCTCCATCCCCAGTGTTGCTCGCCCACCTGTCAAGTGTGGCCTTCACCTCAACAAGCACCTGTACATCAATGCCTCCACTTCTTAGGGCATCGGCATCACAGCAAACAGCTTGTGAGATGCATGGCAGTACAACACCAGTGACAGACCTGGTATTGGGGCACCTGGGCATTTATTCAAATCTGCTCGAGTTGCAACATACTATAATGTACTTCACTACATTACGATGCCATCTCACAAGGGCTAATGTTGGCCTGAGCAGTTAGCTAAAAGGGATATAATGTGTCTCAAACCATTAGAAGGACGCTGGACAACAGCCCTGGTAAAGGGTTGAAGTGGGAAGTCGCTAATGGAGCAATCACGGAAAGCGCCTTACCATCCTGGAAACGGATTGGGGCTACTGCACATCCCTGACTAAGGGCCTATTACGAGGGAACATCCTTCTGGACCAGAGGGATCATTATTGGACATCATCTGACATCTCCAGAACTGCCAAGAGGGGACTGGACTTGGTCGATCTGACAAATGACTAAGAAACCATACTCGGGTACTAGGAAGCGACGGCTATCACAATTTTCAGACAAATCACTTAAGCGGTTCAAGGCGGAACCGTTTGAGCAGATGGTTACCAAGGAGGGTAACAAAGTGCTGACGAGGAGGTCGGCTAAAAGTTGACATATCAACAATATCACATCACGATCGTTCTAAGCGATGTAGATCTTGACTCATCGTTAAGTTCGGCTTGTTGATGTTTCTTATAAATCTCTCTCAATTTTACTAATCGCTTGATATCTGACAGGAGTTCATCGGCTAGCTGCCATACCACCAGTCATATACCCTGAACCCTATTGCTCGTTTGTATCAGTCTCGTTTATATTTAGAATCCTGTAACATATTTAAGTGGATGGTTATGGGAGGAACACCAGTGAATCTCACCCCACCTGTTGGACGCGAAGTTGCTAGACTTCACGCTTAACCGGTAGAGTAGTCATTCATTCGGAGACACCCAGAAGCTATACCAAAGTTTCGTTTGTTTTCCCTGTTTGAATATTATCTGTGTTGGATTTGGATCTTTATAAGGACGCGTGGAAATATTGGATAAACGGAATGGACGTGTGGAATATAAGGAAACAGATCGGACTTGACAATTGGTTGTAAATCTCGCAAGATTTAGCAATTGCGGATACTATTGAAATTGGGATTCATAAAGAATCACTTGCGTTACGCATTGGAGTACTATCTCCAAACCTAGACCCACATTATACAAAAACCGTTGAACATAAAATCTCGTCTATTTATCTGTGATTGCGCCTAGAATGGATTCGAGCAAGTTTTATCTATACGACTTGTAGACCTTTAAAGTCTTGCTTCTCAAAGAGAACTAAAGTTCAAATTGCCACAATCTATACTGGATTGGAACCCCGAACTTGCACGAGGACTATAGTGTTTGAGTTGTTATAGTTGCATTATCGAACCGCGTATTCGTTTACAAGGTTTGGTTTGTGGTTATTTCACCGCCAGCCCCATAGTCAGTGTTTCACCGGCTGGTGCTCAAAGACCTGTCATATTGGCTGGCTCAAGGGTGTTGCTCTTGAACTCCTTATCTATGCCATCAAAGAGTGCGGGCTCCGAGATGTTCACCTACTTGGACATTCAGACAACAAAGGCATCATCGGTGCCTTTGACAAAGGCCACAGTCATAATTTCGATATCAACCTTTCCATACACCACTCCGCCTACATCCTAGCTCCGCTTAATGTTTCCCTTGACCTTACCTACATAGAGTCCAAGGAAAACCCTGCAGACCCTCTGTCTTGGGGCGAATTCTGGCTGGCTTTGCAGTGCCTTTATTCGAAATGTACCTTACCCAAAGAATTGGCCGACTACCTTATGCACGTACCTACTCAACCCTACTGCAATATCAATTCATTTTCTTGACACCACTAATCCAGTTGCCCACCAGTCCAGAGGCCTGGTTCCCAATTAGACACTCACACGCACATACCAGTGGCTGTGTCGAGAACCGGTTCTTTCTTGTTACCATCCACATGTTCAATTTCTTGGCCCACGTCGACTTTCACACTATCTATGACATGCCAGCACTTGCCCCTGATGCCGACACAATGTGCAATTGGCATGACCTATTCAGAGCCACTATGCCACCTGCCACAACACTGACTGTTTTTCCCAAACCCACTCAACCCCTCTTCCGCTCCATTGTTTACTGCCCACTGACCCTACCAGAGATGATGTGCTGCCCACTGCACCCTGCTCACATACCCAAGCACAGCACATTGCAGCCGCCGGCAGCCCCAGAACCTGCCGCCCACCGAGCGCACTCAGGATGCAAAATAGAGGCCAACGAGTGGTGCCCACACATACTGGCCCTCGACCGCATTTTTACCTGGTCCTCTCCCTATGCTAGAGCTCATCAGTGCCACCTACTTGCTGTCCTACCTGCCTCTGAATTCGATAAAGCTTATGCCACAGTCATCAGCGGTCTCGTGCCTAAGACCCACAAGAACTACGCTGCAGGCCTACTCTGTTTCCATCAATACTGCAATACCCACCACATTTCCGAGGGTATGCACATGCCTGCCCTGTATCTCCTCCTTACCGCCTTCATCGTGAACTGGATCGGTAGAGTAGGCGGCAGCACTGTCATGGCCTGGATGTCAGGACTCAAAGCCTGGCACAACATCAACGGCACCCCCTGGCAAGGCGAGAACCATTGGGTCGAACTGGCACACTGCACTGCGAACAAGGAAAGTACGGCTTTCAAGTGTGAGCAGCGCAGGCCAGTCACGCTCCAGCACTTGTTCGCCCTTTGCTCCCAACTCCACCTCCAGGCCCTCTTCAATGCCACCCTCTGGGCCATTGCTTGCACCACGTTCTGGGGATGTAGACATCTCAGAGAGACAACTGTCCCCTCTCTAGCTGACTTCAACCCGAAGTTCCAATTACTCATGGCGAGGCACCTAAGCACATCACCATGCCGGACAGCGGCAAGGCTTATGCTATCTCTCTCCCCTGGATCAAGTCCACGCACGAGTGCAGAGGCCTCCTTATGATTACCGCCTACAACTATGATTTCTGTCTGCTCAAAGCCTTTGACAACCACCTCCTCATCAACTCAGTGGTCCCAGCTAATGCACCACTATTCACCTTCCAAGCTCCCAACGGCTCCTGGGCACCTACAACCAAGACTTGGTTCATGAAGTGCTTACACAGATCTGGGACACAGCCAGTATACTTCATGCCTTTGGCCACAGTTTCTGCATCGGCAGCTCCACCGAACTCCTACTGGCCGGTGTTCCCCCCGATATCGTCACTGCTCTGGGTGGTTGGACCTCCCTCATCTTCCTCCTCTACTGCCACAAGATCGAGCACATTGTGTCCATGCACATTGGAAAAGCTTACAACAAGGCCAAACTCAACGAAATCGCGAAAGCTTTCGAGGTCTTCCATGTAGTGCAGAAGACCTCAGATTACTTGACAAGGATTAGCTCGTGCATCCACTACCTCACCCGGCGCTAGCTTGCGCATCCCGGTTTTCCCCCCACTCCTACCTACCTTACAGTTCCGTACTCTCGTAACCAATTCCATTACTCCTTTTTCAAACCAAACCCGTCCCTGAGTTACTTTCATTCCCCTCAAACCCCCTCTTCACAGTCAGTTTTCCCTTCGCACTAACTCTGGTATGGGGTGGCCAGTGCACACTGCAGGCGCAAGTCAATCGATGGAGCTAGCACTCTGGGTTAGTGAGTTGGCTTGGGTACCTTTGGCGCGCCTCCTATGGCCTCCTTCCCTTTCACCACATGCTCAGAGTTGGTTTCCCCACTCGGAGCTGAGTTGGCCGTGACGACACGTGGTGCCAATCGCCTTGCGCATCCCTCCGTCCTCCCCACTCTCCTGTATTTGCCCGAAGGGCGGCCCAGCAGAGAGCCTTCAGCTCTTTCCACACCCACGCATTCAGAATCCACTTTGGAGCTCTGAATACATTTTTCTCTCTCCTTCTCTCTTCTCTCGCACATACCGCTGACGGCCTCTAGCCTATCGACAGATGGCATCAGGCGCCGTCTGCTGCCGTCTGTCGGAGTCTGCCGCTGTCTGTTGACAATCTGGGCATATAACTCAAAGCTACCGCCTTGTGATGTTAGAGTGCTGCTTGTTGAAATTCTTGACTCTGCTCATTGATCGAAGAGTGAAAGAGTATGCAACTGAGGCTGAAATTATTCCAGAAACACAAAACGGGTTTATGGCTACCTACTGTACCAATAACAACCCATTTCTTTTGCGAGTAATGTCGAATCGGGCAGCGGCAGAAGGAAAGGTTATGTATGTGGCTGTCATAAACTTGAAGAACGCATTCCTAGCTGTCAATTGTAATGTTTTGTTCTTGACATTGGCTCCCTACCTCATATTGGTAGCGGATATATGCCCAGATGTGGCTAAAGTTCGAAGACAGGAACGAGAGGCCATCCAAAATCACCACCTCCAACGGATGTTGGGTCTCACAGAGCGAAGCATGATAGCAGTTCTCTTCTCAGAGACTGGTCTGGAGTCAATATTTTATCGACGAGGTCTTCTTCTGCTTCGTAAGTTGATGCACCTCGCAAATCTTGGCAAGGAGCGGGTTGGCAAAAAATGGCCTCATGGACTCATTGGATCTTGCACGTCAATGTAAGATGTCTTGAGTAAATGACATTGTGATAGTGCTCGCAGAGCTGCCAATGCCAGTTTACTGGGAGGCCAAACCCGACTCTGCCATTGCCATTGAGACGATCAATGTGTTAATCAAGGCAGTGAAACAGTTCATGGAGACTATCATGTATGCTTACTCGTGAACGCGAGACTTGCTCCCAGATCAACTGTTCTTGATGGATGGTAAATGAGTTCAAAAAGTTATGGCCTTCAGATCATATCTGCGAGTGCGGAATAACAAGCACTGAGTTGCTCTGACCCAGGCAGTACTCTCTGGTCATGCTCTAGCAATGGAACAAATGAGGTGGAGTGAAAGATATAAACCACAGGTGCCTTATAAATGGCGCCTTTGCAGATTCTGCAAGAACCACCTTGAGGATGCGATGAAACGGTGCACTAGGGTGCGGCCGTGAAATCTAATGGATTGACTAGTGAGAAAAGCGAACTAGTCACTCTACTCAAACCAACCAAAACCAAAACAAATCACTAATCCTAATCCTAATACTCGTGTGTGTGTGTTTGGGGAGGTAGGGTACGTATCACCCGTCAAAAGGGTGTGCAAGGTTGGGATAAGGCTTTGCTTCAATAGCAACTATGCGGTTTAAGCATGGTTATGCTAGGGTAGCAGGGACTTCACACCAACAGGATATCAAGACTCAAGTAAACTTTAGACTGTTCAGAGCTTTCAGTTTCTTTGTGAGCGGCAGAACCTAGCACTACTGGCAGCTAGCCAAGCAGCAGAAGGTAGGTGTTAGCGTAGTGCCTCAGTTACGGAGCTAAGAAAAGTAACTCTATTAATAATATACCTGTTAGCGTAGTCTACAGGATAATCAGTAAGGTAAGTAGGTCAGATTAATATGGGTACGCACGCCTCAGTTACGGAGCTAAGAGAAGTAACTGAGGCTGTGCTAGCAAAAGCTTGGAATAACGAAAGTGATAACGTAGGGATGACGGAATGGAATGAATGTAAGTATGAGGTAAAGTAGAATTATACCGCTAACAGTAGGGCAGACTATCAACAGACAGATGCTACTTCAATATCAACCAACACTGCACGAATGGCGGCGGTTTCAACGAAACGGGGCGGTTACACAGAAGGTGGACACTGGGCTAAGGCGCGGACAGTTACACTGAAGGCGGCAGTTTCACTTCTACTAGCACAAACTAGTCTTTAGTCCTGGAGGCCTAAAGCGCTGCTACAGGAGACAAGTTGGTGCAGGTTGAACGGGGCTCTTATATCAATGCGATTGGTAGTCTTTTCGACGTCCCGTATCTCTTAATCTTTTCTGTGCGTCTGCAAATATATCTGATGTCTTGTCACAAATCTAGAGTCTACTATATTGCCCGTATATCTGGGGGATAGTTTACTGGCTAATACAGAGTACACAGCTGGCTTTTATACATTTCAGAGAGAAGTAAAGGAGATAGACGGAATGAATAGGAACAATAAAGGGTGGGAGCCCGAGTAGTGAATGGCCAATGGCGTAGAAGACATTCTCAACCATGGGTATTATGACCTGCTACCGGGGCTAGTCCACATGTATTTCTCTAGCACGCCATAAGATGTGCTTAGTTGTCTTGGTTTCCATCTTTCTGACTGAGCAAGTCAGTCTTTTAGTCATTGCTGACTGGTCAAGTCAGTCTTAGTCAAGTTCTATTCAATTTCTCTATCAGTCCCGCACTGCACAAGCTCAGTGGAACTCATAGTAAATATCAAGCAGATTGACAAGATAGCGCGGTGCTACACTGGTGGACAGTATAGTGACCAGTGCAAATATGGCGCGGCGCCATTCTATAGTGCCAACCCTCATCAATCATATCAGTAAATCCTTGATGCGAGGCCCGCATCTTTCTAACGGTCAGATCTGCCCGAGTAACCACAGTGATGGTTAATTCAGTAACATGTCTTCATCCCAATCTAATCAGTTGGGCTTATACACAAAATGGCGCGGCGCGATATCTCTACCGGCCCTAATGTGGTTGTACCAATCCTGACTTCGTATATCTTGTTTTAATAGTCATCAGACTATTCAGAGGCCGTTGAGGCGGCAAGTCAATAATTCTGAGTAGTTCCCTGATGTTTCACCTCCAGCGCATAAGATAATGGCTTACCGCCACCATCTATAGCTCAGTGTAGAATATCATAGCCAGGACGTAACAGCCTTTTGGGCTGCCTTGTCAAGTCTACTCAATCCTTCATAGTTGGTTTGTTACACTGACTTTCAGCCATCAACAGTGTAGCCTACCACCCCAGGGAGGGTGTACGCTCATAATCTAATACCTCGCTTCTGCCCGCTAATAGATTCAAAATGAAATAAAAACTGGTGTTTTCATGCATGTTTTGGTACACGCCCTATCAGCGATACACGCAATGTTTATGTGCAAACATAGGCCAGTTGTTGAAATCAGAGCCACATTCTTTGGGAAATTGTTCTCAACTCACCCTGAACTTCGCGGGTTCACTGTGACCCTGGTCTATTCTTCAAAAACCTCCTTGTCAAGGAAAAAATCATCGGACTCCTGGGAAAACTGGCTTATGATATTTTCGAAGTCTTCTACACTGAATGCTGGTAATCACTCAGTGCTATATACTCCCCTGGGGCCCCAAAATTAACCTGTTGAACTGAGGCACTGGGCCAGGCTCCTTTCAACAGTGATTTTCTTTCCCTCTTATACCTTTTTCTTCTTTGTAGTAGTCTCACATGCGTGCCTGTCGACTCAAATGAGTTCTGACCGTTGGGGAGTTATGGCACACCCCGAGGATATTTTAGTGTGCTACCCACGAGGTTTTAACCGACGACCTGCCTGCTCTTGTCCGAGCCAGGCCGGGAATCTCATTGATTACTTAGACTTTTTGCCCCCCTCTCGGTGGTACGTGTGTTCTATATATTGATGGGTAACTTTTAGCCTACAAAGATTTACAATGTCATATGTAGTAGACTGGCTGTTCCAATTGTGGAACCGTGTCAGTACTGTTTGATTTCGTTCAATTCGTACGACCATTTCGGGTGTGACATTTCATACGAATTGTACCTTTCGTAACCGGTCCCCTTTTGGTATTTTGATGTGTCGGCATTGCTCGGCATCCCTCAGCTAGTTCGGCTCAGGGGAAAATCTCCTCTGTGACGCAGTGACCTAAGAAAATTTTCGTACGATTTTGGGCTTGTGACCTGTGACCATACGAATTGAAGGAAATGGAACAGTATATATATAATATACCTCCTCCTCCTCCCTAGGCTCTGTTGCCTGAAAAAAAGGCAACGGGTTTGTCACGGTCCCTGGGCCGTTGCTCCCCTACATATCGAGACCGTACCCAGACACTTACTCATACTCCGCTACGCCGTGGCATGGGCATGGGAACCTCCAAGCCCACGGCGACACGAACAGCAAGAACCTGCCCGGCCCTCTGACAGTCCACCTAAATGCCGGTGGCCAGGGCGCCTAAAAAACCGGTAAAAGTCGAGGATTTTTGACAGACCATGGGGCGAAAACGGGTAAAAACGGGTCTTTTTTTTTTTTTTTGGCAAATCTATGCGCCCCAAAGCGCAGGGATCGGGATGAGCCGCGGAGGCAACCGGGTACAAAAGGCCATTCCACCAGAGGTTTCGAACACAGGGAGTGATATCAGAGCCGCGCTCAAGCGGGCTGCGGTCAAGCAGAAACCTACGGAAAAGCATAAACGTAGCTAGTACCATACACCCGAGTATTTCTACGATTTTGGGTGTATTTTTAAGTTTTTTTTTTCCCCATATTTTACATAATTTCGACTGTCAAATGGCTGCGGGTAAGAATCGACCCGGTAATACCACCCTGCACGATCGGGACTGACGTCGACTTTCAGAGTTACCGAAGCGCGGGTATTTTGGCGGGCGGACTCGCAGTCCGCCCATAACGTACAAGGGTGAATCGACACCGACACCCGGGGGGATCTGATAATTCGCACAGCCTTTAATTTCGTCCCCACCCTGCGGTGCAGACATGCATCTCAACAGCAGCCCAACAAAATGCATTCAAAATGAGACAAAAAACTACAGTGTACAGGGTATCGTATCGCGTATCGCGCGCGTACTACCATACTACTACTACATATAATACAGCGTGGGGGGGTCACTATGGCTATGGAGTCGCAGAGTGATAGTAAGGTAGAGCAAGGAAAAGAAAGGAGCGGAAGGGAAGAGGGATATCATTGAGCTAGGGAGGGACGGCCATGGTGGGGATATCAAGTATAAGGAGAGATAGAGGGAGGGAGGGATATCAACAGCAGGGCAGCAGCATACAGACAGAGAGATAATACGTAGCAGATAAAAAAGGAAAGTACCAAAGAACGAGAGATAGAAACACGGGGGGGAGCGAGTAACAGCAGTAGTAGCGCACATACAAACAACGAGCCGGCGAACCGACCGACCGGCCGACCAGATTACAGCCCCGTCTCGTATAGACGGGTGTTTTTGTTTTTGCTTTACTTTGTTTGGAGGTTAGCCTGTCCAAAAGGAGGGTGTCAGAAAGCGGGAGAAGATAGACGGAGAGGACGTGACGTACGGAGTAGCTCATACGCTCCCTAGCCCCGAACCGCCCAGACTGCGACTGCGGCCCGCGCCCACGCCTGCTGCCCCCGCCACGCCACGCCACGCCCCCGGCGGCGTGCTCCCCGCCCTCCGCTCACCCGCAACCACACCCAAACCGACACCGCTGTCATTATCCCTCTCGCACCCCGTCTGATTCTGAGGCGACAACAACAGCCCCGCCCCCAACGCCTCCCCCTCGCCCTCCTCGCTGGGTCCCCCGTCGCTCGCTCCAACTACTTTCCCAGCCTCTGCACCCTTCCCCTTCCCCGACGGGAATCCCAGCCCAATCGCCCTGAAGCCCGCAAGCCCCAGCCCGAGCAACGATGCCGGCGGCGGGGGCGGGGGCGTGAGCGGGCCAGGACTCCTACTCCTACTCCTGCTCCCGCTCCTACTGCCGCTTCTCCCCCCACTCCTGCTCCGGCTGACCGACTCCGAGTGGGAATGAGAATGTGTGCGCGCCACGCTATACGGCGCCGGCGCGCGCGAGGACGAGCGCTCCTTGCGCCGCCGCCCGTGGTCGAGGTCGTGCTGCTCGTCCACTACGCCTTCGCCTCCGTGCTGGTATTCGTCGTAATCATCCGCATCATCGTCGTAGTTGTCTCGCTCCCGACTCCTCCGCCGCCTACTCCTCGCGCGCGACGCCGACCCCTCGCGCGCCGCCGAAGCCGAGTACGTGCGCGCCATATTGCTATACGGCGCGCGCGACGACGAGCGCTCCGCCCGCCTCGCCGCCGCAGGCCGCCCTCGATCCAGGGCGCGCTCCCTCCCTCCCGCGGGGACGAGCGGGGGCGCGTGCTTTGCGGCGTGCGTGGCGCCCGCAGTTTCGAGTTGCTCGTCGTCGCCACTGTCATTGCAGCTGTCGCACGGAGACGCCTCCGCGCCGCCGACGCACCACGCGGCCTCGTCGACGCGCTCGACGACCCAACGGTCGGCGACGCGCGGGGCGAGGCAGCCGTGCAGAATGGCGAGGGTGCGCGCGTTGACGTTTGTTAGCGGGGTGTATGTGCCTGTGGGGTTCGTGGTCAGTGTGGGGTTAGATAAACGGAGCGGGAGAAGCGGGGAGGGACCTGGTGGGGTAAAGCGAGCGAGATGAAAGAGATGAGGACGACGGCGATGCAGCCGGTGGGGATGAGCATAAGCATAAATAAAGCTAAGCGTGAAGGGTAAAATTTTGCCAGGGGCGAATGGTGCGGGGAAAAGGCGGATGCAGACAGACAAAATGACTCACCACCGAGAATCTTCAAGACCAGCCGCGGCTCGAACGAGTCGACGAAGGGCAGCCGCCCCATGAGGAGCGCGTACAGCAGCACGCCGAGCGCCCAGATGTCCTGCGCCGGAACGGGGTTCTTGCTGTGCGCGATCGGCGTCGCGGAGGACGATTTGGGTTGGGAGACAAACGCCGAGCTGGACTTGCCGGCGATGGCGGCGGCTTTGGTCTTGCCGGTCATTGACGTGGACGAGGTGAGCGGCGGAGGGCCGAGGAGCTCCGGCGCGGCGTAGGGAAGCGAGCCGGGCTGGAACTCCTCGGTGGTCGTCGTGGCAGGACGCTCGCGCCGGGCGTGGGTGCGACCGGCACTGGGTGCAACGGCTAGCGAGACGGCGCGGTGGACGGTGCCATGGCCCAACGGGATGGGCAGCCCTTCCCGTGCGGGCTGCTCCTCCGCTTCATCCATGTAGCGGGCCATGCCAAAGTCAGCGATGCGGCAGACGCCTGCCTCGTCCACGAGCACGTTTTCGAGCTTGACATCGCGGTGGATGAGCCGCTTCTCGGTGTGGAGGTAGCGTAGCCCGCGCACGATCTGGCGGAACATGCGCCCTGCGTCCTCGCGCGCAGGAACGCCCGCGCGCATGATGTCGTAGAGCGAGCCGGCGGGGCACAGCTGCGTCACGAAGAAGTCTACTGTGGGGGAGTGGACGCACGCGAACAAAGGGAGAATGTGCTCGTGTGACAGCGACGTCCATATGGCCTCCTCGTGCGCCATGCGTCGGGCCGCGCCCCGCTCGCGCTGCTTGGGGACGCACTTGACCGCAACGATAGCCCCGCTTGAGGCAGACGTCGCGCGTCGAATTGTGGAGAAGCCGCCATGCGCGATGATGGGGCCGAGGGTGAAGCCGCCGACCACCTGGCCCTCTGAATCGGGCTCGGGTGCGACCGCGGGGGCCGACTGCATGAACGCGGAGAGAAATTGGGCCGCGGGCGACGACGGAGACGCCCCCGCGTCGGTTATGGGCGAGACCGAGAGGGCATGGCTTGGTGGCCCCAGGTCTTCAGTGACGAGGGAGGGTTCCCCGCCATGCTCGCCGCCGTCGGTAGAAAAGTATCTGCGAAACAAGTGAGCGTCCCTTGGGTTTTGGTACATCCAAAGGCGAACAGGAGATGGTATAGAGTCAAGCCTGAAGCGGGCCCCGCAGCCGCCGGACCAAGTCCGACGCCTCGTGACCTGACACAGCCATCGGGTTTATACGGGTCTAGCCACAGGGAGGTAAAAGACCGTTCTGGGCCAGGTATTTGGGGCTGGGTATCGTAGTGCGACACCTGGAGTAGCGCTTGGAGTCGAAAGAAATAAAATTTCACCAATTGAACAGGCAATTTGGGCGAATCAGCAAATTTGAAAGATTATGAACCACGCACAAGCCAAGCTCAAGCTAAGCCAGAGCAGCTTGGCAAATGATGAAATGTTGCGGCCGCAGGAGGACTGGCCAGGCAATAAGTAGTGACCCTGCAATACCAAGAAGAAAAATTGACGATCGAAGGATGAATACGGAAATTCGACATTTCGTACCAGCGCACCTCACGCCACACCGACAGCGGTTTGATTCGTCCGCTGGCGATTAGGCCGTAGCAGGTTCTGGGCGGACTTGGCGGGCCGAGCGTTGTGTAAGGGCAATAAATCGACCGGAAGATTGAGCTGATCGTGCGTCGGACGATTCAATCCATGCGAAATCGGTTTAGAACTCAAAGTTAAACTCCAATTAAACAGCGCACCGTGCCAGGTCCTGACAATTTGAGGTTTTGAGGCACTCCGAATTGACTAAGGTTTAATGCACCGGACCCACAACAAGCCGAACGAGTACGAATGACTCGGAGGGTGAAGATTAATAATGTCCCGGGCCAGCTCAGTGCGGGACACGGAGGAGGCTAAAATCTTGCGGACAGCAGGAGGACTGTTTGATTGCATGTCGGACGAATTCAATAGGGCTGCACGCCGTGCCCGTCGCGCCGGTTCTACGGGGTCCGGCGACGGGCATACCGTCCCGTTCCGTGGGCTCTTTCGCTGCATTTTTGACGGCCGTTCCCGTCGAAAACGGCCGTCGACAGGTCGACGGGTCCTGAAAACATGCCATAAACGGTTGAATATGTCGTGTATGCCTTTTGTGAAGCATGTTCTGTGCAAAGGTAAGCCTAATACACAATTTAGGACACATCTTATGAACTTACTTGTGAGTTTAAACAGGCGAAATGACGGCCGTCGCGTGACGGACCGTTCCCGTTCAGGTCCCGTCGAAACGACGGCCGTGCCCGTGACGGGCACGGCGTGCAGCCCTAGAATTCAATCAAATAGTCAAATCTATTCGATCCCAAGATAAATACCCGAAAAATGGAATAAAAATGGCATAGCGCACCTCTGAGCAATCGGCGACATACTTCGAAGTCGCAAGTTACATGGCGCCAGGTTTTAGGACCGAGTCCTGTACGCAGAAACAGAGCAGAGGTGCGGGAGGCGAGATTCCAAGTCGACCTCGAGGTGGGTTGGGATCAATACGCACCGTTAACACTGAAAATTGACCCCCTGGGGACAGCATATGCGCGGTGAATGGAGAAACCACAAGTCCAATTGGCGGATACGATGTGGTTTCGGTTGAACTAGCGCAGTTCGGCGCTCCGTTTCCGAGGACATATATACGCGGTAAATTGAGACACTGCTGGTCAAACGGTCAAATAAATGCGCAATGGACTCGGGTAACGAACCTTTGAAAGCACCACCCACACTGTGCTTTGGCACAGTACTTTATGCGCATTGACACCGCACGGCCGTGTTCAAAGAACCGACCGAATCTGGAATCCGGAGATAGAGCGGCGGCGTATCGTAGTACATACACGTCCCTTGTAGCTGGAAAGTAATATGCGGACGAGAATATAGAGCCTAGAATTGTGGGTCCAGAAAGAGAACGACCAGAAAAACATAAATACCAGGCGAATGCTTGATGACGCGAGAATGACGCGACTGGACGGAAGACGAGCTCGGAAACCTAGACAACACCAGTGGGTGTTCGGCCTGCGTATAGTCGCCGCGGGGGTGCAGCGGGCTTCCTGAATGTTGGGTCACCGAGGATGTAGGATCCACGGACGGCTTCAGGCTTCATGATTCCCAGATACCTAGACCGGGTTTCCAAAGGCAAGCCAGACAGAATAGGGTCTGCTGTATCGGGTTCCGTTTCGTTGTTGTAGATTGAAGATGAATCCGAGCCGTAGGACGAGAGCAAGCAAGGGTGTTGTGTCGCCACGATGCAAGAGGAAGGGCGGACGCGGTAACGTGACGCGGCGATCAATTCCACGTGCAGCACATTAATTGCGTAGCAATTAGTAACCGCACTTTTGTATGTCACGTGATTTGTCATTGCACAATCGTCCCCGGATTTGAATCGCTACTTAATTTATGGGCATCTCAAAATGTATCCAGACGTACTATAGGGCATCTGGGCGCGTTATGACGCGTTCAAGTCACATCAAAAGCATGTTGAATGGAACTTATAGCCGTGTTTCGAATGTAGAAAAGATCTCGATGGAAAGTCTATATAGCATAAAGTGAGGATATGCGCCTAGTCTCAGCATCATATACTCACTTTGATTGCTTGGGTGATCATGCATTTGCTGTACTCCACCAAAATACTACTAAATCTAGGTGGTGGTCTACTTCCGACCAATTTAAAGCTACGGCGTCAAAGTTAAAAGAAAATAATATAATGATTGTACCTGGGGAGAGCAATGACCCATAAGACTATTCTATTGACTGCTAAAAGCTTGTTGGAAGGGTGGTCGAGCCAACGACTGAGTAGACGAAGTGCAATGTCAGTCACATGACCACTAAAAGTTGGGTCAATTCAATAACTGAAAGTTCGGTCGGATCAATAAGTCGTGCATGCCTAAAGTTGGGGTCGATTCAATAACTGAAGAATGCCGGGTCAACAACCGAAATGGCCAGGTCAATAGCAAAAAACTGGGGCCAAGTCAATATCTGCAAAAAGTGGGTCAGGTCAATAAGTCGCCGAAAGCTGGATCCATACCGGGAAAGTTGGGTCAAATCAATAACTGGCAGGCAGCTAGATCAATAAGTACGAATTTACCTGGGGTCAATAACTAGAAAAGGCAATAACATGTTTTGCTATGGGAGCCCGCACCGCCTACTGGTGTTGATGATCCTTTGTTTATATTTTGATCAGAAGCTTCACTGCCAAGATCTGAGTGCGAGATGCCGGACCGTTTTCTAGTCCTGCTCGGCATCTATCCACAAATTGTAGGAGATAGATATTTTTTTCTTATGTCTAGCTACAAGATGTATGTTGTAGTTCAGAAAATACCAAGGGTATAGCCTTACTTTGAATACGCCGTGGGCTCAATTTTTCGTATCTCTTTAATTCCAACAGAGGTCTTGTAGCTAGAAACCAGTGATAAAGTTCGGCACCCAAGGATTGATGTGCCGGGGTCGGTGAGCGCCCCGAATTGAGCTGCAAAATCACTGCCATCAGGGTGATACAAATGCGTGACAATAGTGTGACTGGACGGGCACGAAATTTGCTGCTGCCATTCTAATCGATTTTTGGATGCGTCCTTTGCGCAGAGTACGCGTACACAGGAGGTATGTTGCTTGTTTATTGTCCTGGAACATTCAAAGTCAAAGGAATGAATTTATTTCAGACAGGCACAACACATCTGCCAGATATCATCCACCACCAGCCCTGCAGAAGTATCAAGTATCAACTTAGCCCAGAACTATATCCATTTCCACAGGAGGTGCTTCTCAAGATATCCGGGGTCATCCAACCCAATACACAGGTTGTTGAGGACTGGGTGGAGAAAGAGGATGTCAAAATGGAGGATTAAACATGTATATTATGATATTGATGCTGGTACAAGTTGCTAGTCAAATTAGAAGAGGTATTGTCGGCTCAGAATGTCTTCCCGAGGTGGCGTTGACACGTTAGCGTGTGGAAGTAAAGGTCGGCGCATTTGAGTGTGGCGGTGCAATGGCTGTGTTGGCCATCAATCTAACCGCTGGTGCCGGCTCCCACGGTTAGTTCAACAATCAGCTCACTGAAAAAAGTTGAGTCAGTTCAATAACATGACATCTCCAAAAGTAAGGTCAGTTCAACCACTTGAGGAGGTTGATTCAATAACCTGAAAAAGCTGGTTCCACTTCGAAAAACGTGGGTCAAGTCAATAAGTCAAAAAGTGTAGCTAGATCAATAAATTCGAGGTTGGAAGTCAGTAACTGGCCGGAGGTTGGATCAATATGTTGAAGGCCAAAAGTGTGGGTGGATCCATAACTGAAACATGGGTCAGATCCATAAATGCGCATTTGGGCAGGATCAATAACTAGAAAAGGCAATAACATATTTTCGCCATACCACCATACCATACCACATATCAGTATGTGCATGTTTATTTTCACATGCAATGTGCTCATTTCCGATGGTGCCGGCGCCGGTCCTCAGAATGTTCTAAACTTCTATGCTTACCTCCGCCAGTCGGAGGATGCCTGGAAGCAGTGTTGCTGGCTTGCTGGTGTGGATTGGTCCATTTATTTTGTGTTCCCCCCGAGTCCGGCTTCCGGATGAGTTCGACCAAAGCTCAAATCCATGAAACCTCAGCGCCGCAGCTCCCTGTGGGCCGTGGTTATGATCCAAGCTCGACGAAATCTGTACGTCATTAATGTCGCGCTCGAATGCAAAAAGGTGATCTCGCTCCGCTTGCTTCTGATTCTTCCCCACCACCATCCCGCTTCAAGTTTCAGTCTCCCCCGCTCTTCGTCGTGCCAAAGTAGCAAGCCTCTGCAACATTGATTGTCCAGACACAGATCTACTCAACTCCAGGATTAAGTCAACCAAATTTCGGATACGCAAGAACCTGAAGCTTATGCTCGTTGCTTGGTCCTTATAGTGCCGTGCAATTGGCGATGCAATCAAGGCTTCAAACCGTATCTACAGACGCAAGCCCACTGACTGTCCCTTCAATCTCGTCAACGGCTAGCAACTCCTCCCGAAACTCTCCCTCTTCTGACCCTTCTCGCGCAAGTCTCGCTGATGTCCAAAAAATTCTGTTACAGTACTCCGAGTCTTTATTTTTTTTCACGCTCCTTCTCAATCACCGCTCATTCTTTTCAGTGGTTCATCATCTCAACTGCGAGCGATAGGTATAGAGAGCGGTAGCAATTTGGACAACCATTGACGGTAAGTATCGAATTTCCGACCATATTTCCCATGCTAATCAATGGCGCGCACCGCTTTTTTCTGCTCAGTATTTGTATTACTCGGCCTGGGGTAAAGTGGTCCTGAATCGGTATGTACGCTCCATCATTGGCGAACTTAATAGAATAGTGTTTGAGACAAGAGCACCATGCATGGCTTTAGGGGTGGTATGCACACAAAATGGGCCATTCGATAGACAGATTACATTTTGCTAGAAGTTACCACTGTAGCGAGAGTCAAGATCAAAAACCTTCTTTTCTTCCTTTCAAGTCTGTTCAATATCTGACATGGATATTGGTTGTAAACTGCTGTCTTTGAGTGATCATGGAATCCAACTGCCAAAAATTGTTTCCACCCCGTATGCCGGAGCGGAGCGAAGGCATGTCTTGTATCAATCATGCGGAAGTTTGGCAAGTGCAATAACCAGTAAATCTTGGGGGAGAAATTATCTGTACAACACCAAGTCTTTCCGAACACAAACCTAAACGCCGGTCTCTGTTAGCCGGATAACCCGGACACAAACAAACCATCTATGCTGATTGGTGCCGACTCCGCGGTCGGCGCTTGCTAGTACCTATGTTTGCCTTACATCAGTTACGAGGTTGCAAGCAGTAGACAGATTGTTCCAATTTTTGAACCGCGCCAGTATAATACACCTCCTCCTCTTTTATATGGTCATCCGTCTAATGAAGGATTCAACAGGTCTTCTCAATACAAAATATCTCAGTGCCACAAAGGGACATTAATCCCGCTGACGTTCTTTGGATCCAATGCAACACATGGCCAAGTCTGGACAGAGTAAAGTCATCTTTGTGCCGATGCAGTTGCAGTCCGATATCGCAGGGCAATCGCTGGCGGCGGGACTGTGCTATTAGTAGTCCGGGTTGCATATGGAAATCAATAACGCGAGGAGAAGCGAACCTCAACAGACAAAAATAAGAAATTCCACAGAAACACCGTGCTGTTTTGCACCACCTCCGGCATGAATCGCAAATCTTTGAGTCACTCGTGCTTGATGCAAACGCCGGGAGTCTAGGTAAGCGCTGCTGGATGTAGAGATTGACGCCCGTACCTTTTAATCTCACATTTATAGGCTGCTTTGGCGCTGACTGTCCCGATGTATCCGCAACTGCGGTCAAATACCCCATCTCGGCCTGATTGCGGCAGGACCGGGGATTTTTTAGGCCGAGCTGAACCTAAAGCAATGCAGTTTGATTGCAGCTGCCACCACGATGGCGGTGAACATTACATTCCGCATCGAACCTACATACTTAAAGGGGACCAACAACCTAAGCCCATAATTCAAGTGCCCACTTGACTCTTCAAATATGTGCGACACAGTATCCACCTCGATAATATTCGGGGCATTATCCCTCTTACCAGGCAACCGCTATATTCCCTTGGGCCTCATTCCCGCAGCGTTGATCGTTTATACCGTTCATCGGCAACGTCCATCACACAAGCTTGCTCGAGTGGAACGCGCAATTGAAGCCTGCGAGGAAACTTTTAAGTACGCAAAGTCGAACTGCGCTAGGAACCATCTGGAGTTGACGGACGCGACGCGTCGATTACTCGAGTAAGTCCAATCGCCACCGCAGATGCGGCACGATTGTTGACGGCCCATTTTAACAGGGCTAAACTATCCGCCTCCAACATCCAGACTCGGTTATTGAAAACATACAGTATTACTACACGGGAGGAATTGTTGGAATATCTGCAGAACTTGCACGAGATTGTGCAGAACATCAACCAGTGCGCAAAGGACGTGAAGAAAATACAAACATCGACATTGGTGGGCATTGCACATGTTGGATCGACGACTGATGATTTAAGCGAAAGGTTTTCAGCTCACCATCGAGGCCGAACGCCAACGCGAATTCTTTGAAGGCATCAAAGAATTGCGTGAAATCCATGACACAGTTGTCTCCGCGTCGGCGCGTGGGTCGACTTCAATAATTGATTTTCAAACCACCACTCATCTCATACAGGCAATACACAGCCGACAGTAATCCGTCGCTTTGAATCGGCGGCTACATCCGTGTGAGCGCCGCGACCTTTTAATAAAATGAATCTGTCGTTACATACACGTAGGTTCAAACATACATATCCCCACTCAGGCCGGATCCTGAGTCTGGACATTGGACTTGTTCTTCATTTGCTGTATGTGTCTGTAAAGTGTTTCCGTACTTGCTTTGTAGATGTGTCGCTCGCGATCGAATAAAGCGGATGTGTGTAAGCGTCCCTGAACAGAACATCATTCAGTGCGCGAAAGAGGTGAAGAAAATTCAAACATAGATATTGGTGGGCATTGCGGATGTTGAATTTACGATTAATGATTCAAACGAAAAGCTTTCGGCTCACCGTCGAGGCCGAGCGCTAACGTCAATTGTTCGAGGACATCAAGGAAGTCTGCGAGATCCACGAGACAGTTATTTGTTCGTCACCGCGTAGGCCGGTTTGAATTCTCCACTTCTTCTGGCATCTTGACCGATTACCATTCGCTCACCAGGTACTACCCAAATTCATAATTTGGGGGTCCTTACTGGACAAAAGCCCTGAAGCTTCTGCCCAAGGGCTGAGAAAGCTTGAGATCTCTGGAGATATTTAAAGATTCACTGAGATTGCTTGAGATCTCAAGCTTTCTCAAAGATTCTCTAGAGATCTTTAGAGATCTCATCAATAATGTTTTTGATTAGGCAAAATGGCATGTTTGAGCTCCTCGAAGATCTTGGGAGATCTCAAGATGCCTTACAATCGAAATATCGGTTGTGGTGATGTTCTTTTTCCCCCTCTTCTCTGAGATTCTCTGAGATCTTGAGTAATATGCCGGCAACTAAGAAGTTCGCTGGTGGCCGCCGCTGGCCACTGGTGGCTACCAGTGGCTGTTGGCGGACGCTGTTGGACGGTGTTTGGCATTAGGGTTGTTCACACCCACCCTTTTTCACGCCCTTTTTCGAGTCCTTTTTCGCCCTTTTTGCCATTTTCTTCGTTTTTTGTCCGGTTTTTCCCCCCTTTCTCAATTAGAAGTACAAAAAGGGTAGAACACCAAAGAAAACGGGGTCCCACATGCAATTCTGGGGGAAATGGAAAAAAAGGGCGCGAAAAAGGGCATGAAAAAGGGTAGGTGTGAAACCCCCCCCCCCTTTTTCCACCCTTTTTGGCGCCCTTTTTGCCTCCTTTTCTCTATTTCATGCAGTCTGGGTGCTCCTATTGTTCCTTAAAGGTAGCATACCACCTCAAATGTGCACAAAGGACTGAGGTGATTTTTTCTGGATTTTATAGCTCGCTCAGTTACATTCTCTGCCAAACATGAAAAAGGGCGCAAAAAAAGACGCAAAAAGGGAGCAAAAAGGGTGGAAAAAGGGCGTGAAAAAGGGTGGGTGTGAACAACCCTATTGTATCCCATCAAGTTCACTGATTTCCACCAAGCACCAGCGCAAATCACCCTATGTTGGCCGGCGGAATCCGATGGATTCTTTTCAGTGGCAGGTATCGCCAAATTCTTCTTAGAATTCATGCATCGGTATTGATTCACATTGCAGTAAGTGATATGGAAGGTCTGTTTGCTATCTTCACTGTTGAATGAGCGGCGAGAGCCGAATTCAACTTGGGACGAGTATACCATCAAACCACATCAATGATCAAACAGCACGGAATTTTCAACCACAGTCAAAAATAACGTCAACCAGCACAAAGATCTGTCACTTGTCAATGAAGGTAATGCTTCACCTTCCCCCATTGAGATAAAACAATAGTATTGAGTGTGTTGGCCAGAAGGGCCAGAGATATCCATTGGAATTCAGTGGTATTCGGCAGAAAATGTCATATTGTTCAGTGGATTCCAGCAAAATTCATGAGAAAGGAGTGGAATTAAGAGGTTTCTGAGTTGACAGTTTCCGATAAAAACCATCAGGGAAAGAAGACGATCCAGTGGCAGCCAGCGGATTCCACTGGCATCACACTACACCACCGTTTGGCGATCAAAAGCTATCGCAACGTACTCCAGCCGACAATAATTCAGCCCTGTAATCTATAATGATTTGGTGCAGTGATCACCTTGTAATGATGTGGGAAGCTTAGTTCTTGAACCTGGCTCGAAACGACGGTGGGACGTGGCGGGATCAATTGCCAATGTTTCAGTGGTGTGCCGACGTCGATCTCGCAGCTGATTTGACATCCAATCAACCCAGATTGTTCCCACTTCGAGCCAACGTCGGGCTGAGCATGAATCCAGCGTAGTCCAACAATTCGGCTAGAGAAGATCTGGGCACAGGGTCTATTCATTGAATATTTTCACAAGTCCCTTTCTTCTCTCACCCTCATCCACCACACTTTTCAAGCCCTCCCCAGTACGTGTTTGGCCCCTCATACATTCTTTATCTTGTATCTGAGGTAATTCAGTTCCTCATACAGTACATGTGTTCCTACCTTGGCATTAGACGGGAGTGCTATCTTCTGCCTTTTAATGTCCCCTCATAGTCTCTCGTAGACAGACAAGAATCTATATGAAGTTTGATTAAACAATCTGCATCTCAATGGAAAATCAGGTTTGATCCTTGATTGTTTAGTCACATGAAAGGGGACAGGGAGGGCCAGGGGCATTGGTGAGGTATAGGATTTCTGTTTAATCAAGGGTTGTTAATCATGGATAATCATGGTTCATGTTCAAACATGAACATGAACAAAAACAGTGTCCACCAGGGCTCAAAGGTGAAAATATGCCAACCACGGGGCTTGAACGAGTAACCTCTCCAAAACCTGAGAAATCAGAGAGAAAGCACCATAACCACTAGACCACACAACCATTGCAAACTGCCTACCAGCCTGGGATAAACCAGGTACTAATTAACATTTTGGACTTAAACTTTTTGCAACCAACTTGCAACACAGACAAGAACTTTTTTGCTCTCCACTTCAATTTTCTGCTCACCAATAACACTGGTACATCCAAATAAGCGGGGAGGATCATTGAGATCTTCATTTCACTGATGCAATTTCACTGTGATAAACTTATAGGTCAGAAAACAAATATGAGTCTCACAGTATTCAAAGTGTAGCAATTTGGACAATGATACAAGTTAAACAATGTTCTAAATGATAGAGACCTGGAAAGATTCAAGAAACTGCAGGAGCCATTTTGAATGTGCTGTTGAACACACTGCCCACTGTGCACAAACTGTTTGTAGCTTTACTTTCATAGAAGTGGCTGCTCAGCCTCCTTGTGGCAATTGATTGCTGATCATCACACGGTTCCCAAGAATTTTGTTGGGTAGGAGAGTGCAACTGTGATCTGGACAGCACTCCAAAAGCTGTTGTGGGTCTTACCAAATTGTGTTCAATCTCCTCACTATGCTACAGCATGACACACTGTGAACAGTACTTCTCTCAAATTCTGCCCACTCTCTAGCTCCTTCCCATTGTCTGATAGCACCATTATCTACCAAACACTGCTAAATTCTTGTTCCCAGAGTGTGTACTTCTCTGTTCAGTTTTGGTGCACTTGGGGTGCAATTTGAAACCAAAAGCATTAAATTAGGGAAAGCCAAGCTGAATCAGATGCCAGTTCAGTACACACACCAGATATAATTCTGAAGCAGAGTATCTGATTAGGAAAATATTCAATTTAAATGAAAACCATCTGAATTGGCTTAGTTTTGATTTGCATGAAACCCAATTCCATACTATAAGCAAGATATGCCATTGCTCTGCTCTGACTCGCAAAAATGGGAACAGAAAAAAAAAATGTTACATTTGATGGTACAATCAATCCAAATGTGACAGTTCTAAATAGCTGAAGACTTTATTAGTAGTCTGTGTTCAATTGGGTTGAGAGGCCTGAGATCATAGATGGGATATCTGAATTGGAAAAACTGACACAAAGCAGTATGAAATGGGATGGGAGAGAGAACACACATTGACTGTTGTCGCCTGACTCCTCGATTCAGATGACCAGTGCAAGAGAAAGTGAATGGTGCCTACTTCTAGCCAGATCTGTAACCAGCATATACATAAGTCATATGAAAACGAATGGAAAGGAAAGAGAAAAATCAACTTTGTTGTCAGGGCTTGTTGTATTGCATGTGTTGAGTTGAGGGGCAGAAGTGAGTCGACTTGAGAGTGAACTGGTTCCAATGCACAACAAAGAGGAAAGTGAATAAACTTACCTTAGCTTTGACTTCTTAAGGTGCCGAAACCACTGCACAAGTTCCTCAGACACAGTCTGATTGAATTGAGGGATACATAATCAAATTCAAAGAGAAAAGAGAATACCAGGATCCCAGACTCAGAGGCCAAAGCACTTGTCCAGCCTTGATTGTGTTGGCACCGGTTTGAAAAGGATGGAAAAATCAAGTAGCACAAATCAACCTCAAGTCCTGTGTGTTTTGCATATTTAGTCCAGGTTGATCTTGATGTCTGCCAGGTGGTTTTGAGTTGATCCTTGGCCTTGACTTCTGGAACTGCAGCACTTTCTAGCAGGGATGGTGGGGGAAAAAGTGGAGCGAAATTAGGCAGTCTCTTACACAAGCGGCATGCCCCGTGGCTTATCAAAAAATAAGCCACAGTGGCTTATTGGCGGCTTACACGCGGCTTACCGGCGGCTGTTGGCCGGATTTTGCCTTTGTAGGCTCTAGACCCCCGGTGGACTCCAATAAGCCGGTTGACAGCTGCCCAGCTGCCAGCCATAAGCTGTCAATAAGCCACTGTGGCTTATCAATTGATAAGCCACGGGGCATGCCGCTTGTGTTATAAGTTGACTTTTGAGGGCAGAACTAATGACGTGAAAGTTGCATGAAGGTGCATCATGGCACACAGCCTATTGAAGGTCTGGAATTGCAGAGCTGGTGAAAAAGGTAATGCCTCGAGTGTCAGGGGAACCCCCACTCTGGCCGCTTTTCTATCCATTGCTCTGGACACTTTACCATCTGTCACTTCGACCGCTTTTCCATCCATCGCTCTGGCCACCTCTGTGCCTGAGCATTTGTTTACCCACCCATCTGGACTTCATCTGTACGTCCGTCTGTCCACTTCACCTGAAGTGGACAGAACATCTGTCCACTGGCACTGGCATGTGGTATGTGATCAAACCTGGGATCATTGTAGATAACTACAGACACGTGCTACTGGGTAGTTACTAGTTAGTATATAAGATTTCGCCTAGCATGGGAGTCCCCATCCTTTCCTCTCTTTTGATTCCCCTGCTAGGTGTGTAGTATTTCCGCTCCTGTATTCTAGTGGCTATATTTATACTTCGGATTCCCCTGCTAGTTTCCATGCCCTGCACAGACTGCAAGGTTGTCCTTACAGTTTGAGGTGGGTGAAGGTGAACACTAAATGTGCACATGGACAAAGGTTAGCGTGGAAGACTATGAGGGACATGTGAATGTAATATTTTCATTGCTCACTACATTCTTTTCGTCTCTAGTGTCCATTCACACCATTCATTGTGTTCAACACTCCTTCAACTCTGTTTCTGCTTGTGGTGGCCTGATACTTGATTGGATCATTATCAGAACCACTCCCCTCCTAGTGCATAAACTGCTGTTGTATTTATCTTGCTTTGGGGTGAATCCTACACTTGAAACAGTCACCTTGTATTCAGCATACTCAATCTCTTGTGTGGCAGATCTCACTCCCTGCACATCTGTCACACTGTGAGTATGGGAACCGAGTATAAGCCAGAAGGGAGTGGCAGATAAAATTAGGGCAGTGAATTTTGACAGTGTAGTGGACTGATGAATTCTGGCACAAGGTTATGGGCAATTGAGGGTTCTGAATCTGGGACTGCAACCATTACCTGAAGATCCACACCTGATCAAGAGGAAGCTTTTTGAAATCTTTTTATAAAATGGTGGGATGGGGAATGTCACAGGTTTTTTTACCTGTTAATTTGAGTGAGGTTTGAAGATCCTAGAAGCATGCCACCAGCATTGGCACCTGGATTGACTGAATAAGATGTTGTGAAAAGCAAAACATGAGATTTTCTATGAAGGAGAGAACAAGAACCCATCCAGGTTCCAGGATCTCTAAGCAAGGCACAGGAAAGTCAGCACACTGTATTAACATCTAATGATGATCTTCTCGAGAATTTATTGAATATTTGAACATACCAGTGTTACTAGTGAGCAGGAAATTAAAGTTCATACACTTTGAATACTGTGAGACTCATATTTGTTCTCTGACCTATAAGTTTATCACAGTGAAATTGCATCAGTGAAATGAAGATCTCAATGATCCTCCCCACTTATTTGGATCTACCAGTGTTATTGTTGAGCAGAAAATTAAATTGGAGAGCAAAAAAGTTGTCTGTGTTGCAAGTTGGTTGCAAAAAGTTTAAGTCCAAAATGTTAATTAGTACCTGGTTTATTCCAGGCTGGTAGGCAGTTTGCAATGGTTGTGTGGCCTAGTGGTTATGGTGCTTTCTCTCTCATTTCTCTGGTTTGGAGAGGTCACTCGTTCAAGCCCCGTGTTTGGCATATTTTCGCCTTCGAGCCTTGGTGAACATTGTTTTTGTTCATGTTTATGTTTGAAAATGACCTTAACAACCCTTGATTAAACAGAAACTCTATACCTCATCAATGCCCCTGGCCCTCCCTGTCCCCTTTCATGTGACTAAGCAATCAAGGATCCAACCTGATTTTCCGTTGAGACACAGATTGTTTAATCAAACTTCATATGGTTACTGCGCATAGTGTCTCTGCCAGTGCATCCGCTTCATCGACGCCGTCATTGTCCGCGGGCGAGTCATCTGCTCTTGCTCCCCCCTTCGAAGAGGACATTTCACGAGCCCGCAAACGCGCCCCTGCTGTTGATCCTCGTCGATCCAAGAAGGTCAAACTCTAGTTTATGATACAGCAGGCTTGCAGCGCCATTTCTCCTCTAATCCATTAGCTTTGTATTTCTTTATTTCTGCAACGTATAAACTACATTTGATTTCTTGATGAAAGTTCGACAGGCTCAAACATTGAGTCTGTGCGCCGTGTCTCTGTTGTTAGCCGTCATCCATTGCCCATTGCGCACCAGTTAACCATCTCGACTCCAGAACTTACCTCCACCGATGAGACATTGCTTTTTTTTTCCCCCCAAGACACTCCTGTCTCATACAACTCTTCCCAGTCCATCTATCGACATGGGAGTGCCGCCACTATGGGATGTAGGTCTTTTTATTCTTGCAACCGCTGGATACACACTGTAACTACACCGTTTAAGCTTCTGAAGGTTACAGTGGAAAAGCGCTCACTTCTAAATCTTTCCACCAAGCAAGGATTTGATACCAATCGCCGCCGGCTTCGCACGTTGCTGGTAGGCATTGACATAAGGTGAGTGGTCAATAATTGTAGAAAACGTGCTCCCCCTTATCCCAACATAAGTATTCGCATAGAGGCCTGTATCCATGCCCGTGCAGGCAACCAAATTACGGCCCTAGAAACAATATTCTACCAGCTTTGCAATCTTTTGGAGGCCCCGGTTACACCTGTCTTTGTCTTCGACGGTCCAGGTCGTCCTGCAGTAAAGCGTGGTATTCACAGAGTCAGAAACAATCCTCTGTGGATCATCAACCATTTAAAAGAACTCCTCACGGCGTTTGGGTATCATTTTTATACGGTTCGCCCTTGATTTGTTGGGTGTAGTTGTAGAATTGACATAAATTCAGGCTCCAGGGGAAGCGGAAGCGGAACTAGCCCAACTGAACAGGCTTGGCTTCATCGACGCTGTTATCTCGGAGGACAGTGATACAATTGTCTTTGGAGCTCCCTGTGTTATCCGCACTTCCGGGTTTGTGCCTTCATCGCCTTTCCTTCTTTTTCCTGGTTATTAATGTAATTTGGGTTTGACTGAACCAGGCCATACGTGACCGACGCCTCTCAAATCTACACTTCAGCCGCAATTTCTGCTCACCCATTATATTTGGATGATGACGGTCTCTTGTTATTCGTTCTTCTCGTAGGTGGTGATTATGCCCGCGGGCTTGCGCACTGTGGGCCGAAGATCGCCACTGCATTGGCTCAATGCGGGTTTGGACGCGATTTGCGCCGAATTCTGAAAACTTTCGGAGGCGCTGAATTGCAGGAAGAGTTGGGACTGTGGCGAGAGGCGCTAAAAGCGGAGCTGAAAAGCAATGGGTCCGGGCACCTTGATAAACGTTATCCGAAATTAGCAAACGAGGTCGACAGCAGCTTCCCAAATCTCGACGTTGCGGAGCTGTACATGGATCCGCTCACATCGTGGTCTTCGCGTTTTTCCGGAGCAGCTCCGGAGACGTCCCAGTGGACCCCCCGCGAACCCCATGTTGATCAAGTTTCCTCATTTTGCGTCGCCCATTTTGGATGGGAGTCCATTCTCCTCGACAGATTAAAAGCAAATTTCTGGCCAGGTGTGGCGTCGAGGATGCTCTTTTCGGTACATAAACTTTGTTCGCGTCTTCATTTGTCTTCTAATGATTGTTTTCAAGAGGTACCTCATCTATGATACACAAAGGAAGGTATTTGCGAACCCGGAAACCAACGGAAAACTCAAGAAGATGTCAGTCAAGGAATTGTCAAGGAGTCTATGTACACCCATCGCGCCATTGACTCTATTCCGAGTGCGCATTTCTATCAGTAATTTCATCCAAAAGGCTGGGCTTCAGCCGGGAGAGGAAAGCGATTATGTTCTCGTCACAATCCCGCAGTCCATCCTTGCAATTGCGATGAGAGATTTATCGCTGGTTTCAACAGATGTGAGTGACATCTATTTTTTTTTGTCTGGCCCACCCAAACTGAACCGCCGCCAGGTCACCAATTTCTCTTTTGGCCAGAGCCGGCTCTGACATTGCAGTTCGGACAAAGAAAACCGTTCCTTCAGTTTGGAGCTGGAGGATGTTGACGACACTCTGGAAATAGGCGGAAGTGATCCAGACGACACGGAGTCTGGTGAAATGGAATCAGTGCGGGTACATCGTCGGCTGGCGGAGGAGGGGATCATCGACCTCACCGACCTTTAAATACCCTCAATGTTTTATCCACGGAGGATCATTACATGAAAACCTGGAATGTATTTTGTTTTCCATGGATGCCGGTAATTAAATGGTTGGGACGGATGTAGAGAACGAACGTATCCGGTTACATACATCTACGGAACAGGTTTGCAGCGAGAGACGAAGGTGAGTTTACGAAATTTCCTTTATTGGATGCCGGAGGTTTGAAAAGAGGAAAGTGCCATAAACGGAAGCCCGATCAGTTACCTGACCCACTCAAAACTCATTGACCTGAGCGGAGGCGACGATCGGAGAGGTTGTGACCCACCGCCAAAGAGGGCTCGGCACCAGCCAAGCGGAGTTTGAATGTGGCTGACCGGGAGCGATCGGAGACCCGATCGAGCGATGACCGGGTCAGCGGTCACAGGTTACGCCCTATAGAACTTTAGAGAACTTTAGAGAACTAAAGTTATCACGCGGATCAATAGAGCAGCTTGATTGATGTGATAGGCGTACATCAATCAGTGACGGCTTCGACCGGCCCATGTACGGACCCCCTGGGACATCAACGCTCGTCCCATTTCAGGCTACACATTAGCGCAAAGATCGATGTGTCGGATAACAAAATGAATCGCCAAATGGCATGTCAAACCGTGTGAGGTGCTCAACCAACGCGGCACACCACAATACGGGACGGCGGTCCCCCGAGCGCTTGTATAGATAATTAATGGCGGTTCGGACGCAACTATGACTAGCGACGCCGAGGCGGACCAATTAAATAGGTTTTACTCTTATAACCTAACAGGTCCCATACGTGATGGGGAAGTAGGTCCCCTAGATGTTCATGACCACCTGTCACCTGTCACCGGAACCTTTGGTCGTAATTACGCGGCTGTCATCTGTCTTCCACTCCCCTAGCACTCTCATGACTGATCCCCCAGTCCTCTTTCTATCCCCCGTCTCACCTGGGCCTTCCAAGGATTCCCGCTCATTGGCAATGGGAATCACAGAGAATGTGGCTCAGGCAGACACCGATGTCCCCGCATCGAGGATCCCGACAGAGAGCGAGTGGTGCGGCCTCCCCGCGTGTCCTAATGAACACTGATTACACAGGTCCCAGGCTTGTTGATGTAATCCGCCAATTGTGTGACACCAATGCCGAGCAGACACAGAGGTGAAGATCTCTGAATTTATTTGGCCTCACGTTGACGTTGGTTGTGAAGGTTGGAGACAATGCTCGACAGGTATCCGCCTGAGATGGGTCTTTCGGTTTGAACTGAATAATATCTAGGGTAAATATCACACTCGAAACCCTGAAGCAGAAACCGAAGACTGCCGATAAGATGACGACTTTCTGGACAGCGTATGAGAAATTAGCAGATGAATTTGATAAGGAATTGCAGAAAAAATATGGGAATGATTTGGATACATCGCTGATTTTTGTGGGGACATCATTTCGACGTATTCCTTCTTACTAATCTTGATATACAGGCAGGGCTCTTCTCTGCGGTCAGTTCGGCCTTTATGATTCAGATCCAACCCGAACTTCAGCCGGATCCGAACCCGGCCACACAAACAACCCTCCTTCTGCTCCTCGTCCAGAATGTCACCGGTGCTGCAGTTCCGGGGATACAGATGGCCGAACTGACTAGGCCCACAACTATCATTGTGGTTGCACAAGGCTTCCTGTACTTCAGCCTCTTCTCCACTCTCCTTGCAGCGCTGCTAGCAGTTCTTGGAAAACAATGGCTTTTACACTACGACTTGGTTGGTAAAAAAGGAACAATCGCAGAGCGTGGATTGGAACGACAGCGCAAGCTCGATGGCTTGCGGCATTGGAAATTTGACCCGGTGATGCAGATACTGCCTCTCCTCCTCCAGTTATCACTCCTCCTCTTTGCAGTGGGATTAACATTCTACCTCTGGACAATCAATACCGTGATCGCCACCATGGTTGTTGTCCTGACATTTGGAGGGTTCATTTTATACTCTCTAATGGTCATTTCATCCCTACTCTCACCTGACTCACCATTCCAAACATCGCTTGGTGTCCTGTTGCGAGTTCTGACCCAGAAGATAACACTCCCTCAGTCCCTGCAGAGGCTTTGCAATCTCTCACGCAGTATGCTTACTCCCGCGCTTCCACTCCGCTCTTTTCTTTCAAAGACATCATCAGCGAATTCACCTCCACCTGGTCTACCACAATTTTCGCTTCCAAAAAATACTCACCTTCTCAACTCAGTGGTTGCTCCCATCTTTGATCAAATACCTGAACCATCTCAGGAAGTCTCTGCCATCATATGGGCCCTGGAGACTTCCACGGATCCACAACTTGCGGAGAGTGCCGCTGCTATAGTCCCAGACTTGCAATGGCCTATCAATCTTACCCTTCAATCCTCACTGAGGAGGCTGGCCGACCTCTTCCAAGGGTGCTTTGATGGGTGGAAGGTCCGCGATGGTATGGATGAACGTGCTATCAGGTGTATCAAGGCATTTGGTGTATTGGAAATCGTGTCGGAACAGTATCCCAAGGATCCCATAAACCTGTTAACTTTTGACCCAAATCTAGTCACAAGCAGGAGCGACGAGCTGACCTCTTTGGTCAGATTCTTTCGTGTCAACAATTTTCCAAAGTTCACATTGTCAGCTCCAGTGATCACACAATGGAGTCTTGTGTTCATTTCAGCACAGGAGAAGGATTTTGAGAATTTGGAGACTGTTATCAAACATTTCCAACCTAATGAAATGCTTCTGCAAAATCCTCAACTTTGCGCCGACTTCTTGTTCTGTGTCAACTCATTCTTTTCCCCTACTACCCGCAGTGATATATGCAGGCGAGACAAGAGGTGAGAACATTGATGTTCACAGTTTGCATACTCAAACCCCTCCAGCGACTACTGTTCCCGTCTTATGGAACTCCTCTTCAAGAATCTGGCTGAACATCTCATAGCTGCAACCCCTTTGGATCCCCAAATGGTGCATAGTATTGTTAACAAAGTCTCTCAATTTCCAATCAGCATGCACAATGTTGGGCAGAATGGCAGATGCAGGGATGCTGTATATCATTTCTGTGCAGTTCCCGGTCTGGAGTATGAAACAATCACTTTGGCTTTGCAGAATGTGCACATGCCTCTTTCGTGGCTGCAAATGAACAAACCAGGAGCCACTCAAAAATCATTAGAGAATGTTGAATGGGTTTACACTATGCTGGAAAATTCCAGATCTCAACCCAAAGCTGTTGACGCTGTTGGCGATTTACTGCAAGTCCTCTTTCTTGGCAAATCAGTTCAGGGCAGAGTAACAAAAAGCTCTCTCGAGACCATCTTATGGGCAATTTCCCCTGATGTCAACCACACCGAAGATTCTGTCCACCGCATGAAATTCCTTGCTTTCCATGTCCTGTGCTCTGCGTGTCCATGGTTCAATGACAATGAGCTAGGACCAGTGTTGAAAAAGCAACCAGTGTGGGAACACCTGGGTGTCTTTTGCATGCAAACTTCGTCTCCAACCAGTGTTGCGTACATTGCCTTAGGGGACCAATTGTCACAGAAACAAGAGTGGAAAAGTGCAATCTCGGAGGATCTTTCTACATGGCTTCGGCTCTTACCCAGATTGTTTGGTGTTTATGCTGATGAGGCAACCAGGCAGACTTACTGCTCTGTCCTTGCTCGTTTATGGCCCACAGATGAGCCCAGATGCGAGCGGTTTGGGAAAGAAAAGCCTCTGGCCATGGCCTTCATGGTACTCGCAACTGTTTGGGATAAGTTTGATTTTTCGAACCCAACAACAATTCACCAAGGTATCCAGCTCGCGGAGTGTTCGGTCTGGACATCCTTTTGTGCCAGAATTGTAGGACCGACCGGGTACGAAAAGATTCATCAACCATCTCAGGAGTTCAAGGACATCATAATGGAGCGCCTCGCAAAGGCAATTGAGTTCGCACTGCAAAGGGCAAAACAGGCTGCAATACATGTGGCCACTGTGCAACTCCTTTTGAAACTGATGAATACAATACGTGGCGAGCTGACGCGGGGACACCCGAATCCTCACAAAGCTGGGGACGGGGAAGAGATTAAGTATTGGCAGGACTTGCGCGCGGATCGTGTTATAGTATAATTCAACCAGAACTTTGGGTGCACTGATTGTGTCCATGTGCCAAAGATGAGAAGGCGACATTGAAAAAATATCCCCACAGGTACGGAGGATGGTGGACTCTGCACCCATGAATAGTCAGAGCGAGGAGGGAAAGTAGGAGCGGGACTACACACTTCCTGTGTAACATCTGAGAACCGACCGAGACACAGTGAATGTAAGTCTGAATTTAGCATCAGTCAGACTAAATATAGTTGCCCTTCTGTCCTATACCACAGAATGGTGGCTGTGGGTATGCCATACCTACATACTGACATGATGACCTTGTCGATGAGAAGTAACCGGTCTGTCGTGTTATAGTGGTAAATTGATATCCTCAAACCTTGTTTATATTCGTGATAACTTACAGTTGCTCCGAAACAGTAGCTGTTGCTTCCAAAGCGGAACTTCATCACCTCCATGCAGAGCTCTTGATTATCCGAATTGGAGAGTAGCTGCCAAGGAATTCCTGTCAGCCACAAATTAATTGTGTAATACCTCTTTGAAGTTATCCCAAGTCTGTTGAATATGCAAGGTGGGTTTGAGATGTCTGGCGGTCGACCTTGAGCGGTACTGGTGAGACTCGCGGGTTTCGCTCATGACTGGTGAGAAAAAGATGCAAAGTGCGGGAACAAACACGTACGAAACTTTCGGACTAGTACGGTCCGATTTATCACAGCCAATTTCTTCTGTTCACAGTGAGTGGTCTGAGTATATACAAGAATAGTGGGAGCGGGAGTCATTGAGTCGCACTGATGTGTTTGAGTCGCACTTTTGATGGACAAAAGTGCGACTCAGTTTCCCAAGTGCAACTGGTTAGTTGATGGCTTTGATGGGAACGAGATCGGTGCACGTTGTGCCGACGTTTCGGCAAACTCAGTTTAATGTGTGCAGCGCATTGAATGGAATATTTATAATGAGTAACATCAATGGTATAAGTTCGGAAGTTAAATTCTGTCTTACCTCGGCGATTCTTTGCATCTGTTTGTAATTTGCTCCATTTGCTCTTCGTCCTTTCATCATCCTCAGGTACTTAACCATATCTTATTCTGTTTGGCAACTCTGGGGCTATTCAGAAACGCCATCCAGCTGAACAGCTGAGCTCTGCACAGTTCTTGCATGACAGGCTGTAAAGTCTCATGTTGAACTACGGACTGCGCCTTCAGAAATCGTTCTATTTCCGAGCTACCCAAATCGGTGTGCCTTGGCGTGTGAGCCAGCTGCGATAGTCGCACCTACAGCACTAATGTACTTCTCAAAAGAACTACCTGCATCGAATTTCAATATTTCTCTTTCTCGCTCCCCCATCATCGCTGCTGCAACCATATTTTTCTGCTGCAAGCCCTCGTAAAAGGATTCCTTCTCCTGAGACTCTGCTCACCGTCGCTTTGTAACAGTATTCGCCGTCTGGCCCTGCTACAAAATTTCGAGCTCCAAGGCTGTCAATATTCGGTCATATTCCAAATCTCAGTCCCTGCTCTCAGGCCATGCTGAACATCAATGCCGCGGTTCAACAAGATGCTGAACCTGGAGGGTTCTCTCACCATGTGTTTTGCACGACCGTACACATGGACCTATCCCCTTCGTCCCTGGCTCTCTATTCATCTCATGGTTGCTAGGCCCCATCTCGTCCCCCCGGCTGCGCTGAGTCGAGGCTGATGTGCAGCATCCACCCTGTTCAATATTGTCAATTGTGTGCATTTTAATTATTTTCTGTTGCCCCTGCGCTGATGGCCATGGGCCGAACAGGCTCCCGGGTTTTGTCCGGAAACACTGTGGAGGAATGTGCATCATTTTCGTTCGCATCGATATTTTGCTGAACTGCTCCCAGTTCCCCATTCATTTTTTTCAATCTCCAGTACATGTGTCGCCGATGGCCACTAAATTGGGCTCAAAAACGCCGAGGTACGGAGATCATCGGCGATGAGCGGGGATTGATCGCACATCAGTGCATCAGTCGCACTTCGGATGCATTCGCCATCAGTCGCACTCCGTAGCAGGGTTGAGTCCCATTAATGGGACTGAGTCGCACTTTCTAAGTGATGGAGTGGGACTGGATGCCTCGAGTAGTCTTCTTGTGCAGGGCACGATTGTATTTGCAAGTGTTTGACTTGAAGGACACTGTACTCACATCCCAAGAATAATTGTCGTTGGAAGTGATGATTGTCATCGGAAAGACGAATTTCATGCCTTCCATACTACCTGGTCGTACAGATAGGATGAAAAGAGGAATAAGATGAGTGTTAAATGGATGCTCATTGACATTACAAGAGGCAATGAGCCTGAGACTAGTCTCTGTTACATATGTTTTACTCCATTTGAATTCATCTCCATTCTGTTCCCTCTTCTCCAGTACTCGAAGCTGCCGCGAAGCACCGTTTGTGCCCATTTACTCACTGGAACTCTGCCTTCTGTATTGCCTTTGCCGCAGTAACACGTCTGATTGACAGCTATCAGCCGACTGCGCCGCGGGCCTCGCAGCGGCTGTTTGCGGCGACGTATAAAACACCCACTTCAACGTCCTTTCAATAAGCATACCCGACACCCGTTTCTCTCCCACTGGTCCTGTGTCTCGCTGCCCAGCCTTTGTGCATCTCCTTGCAATATCCGGCCGTCAAGCTGTCGGACCGCTTCAAGTTCAGGTATCCGGGAAACCCTCAAGCCTTGCTTTAAAACCGATGTCTGTTCAAACCCCTGTCATTGTCTCGCTTCCAATGCTGTGCCCGTGCCAAAGGATTCTGATTATTATTCCTGCCGTCCATTCTCAACCTTCAAAAAATTCTGTTCTGGCTGATATAATGCTTCTGGCTGTCTGATGCGACCCTGGTCTCTTCCCCGTCTGCTGTCTGCAATATTTGTGCTTGGCTGCTATGTATTACATCTCCTCTATGTTTTTGATGCCGAACACCTCTGATTCAACTTCGGTCCCTGCAGAATGGCTTATCTCCCTCACGCTCCTATGTTATTCCTTCGCTTTTCTGGTCGCAGCCTCTCGGTCTTTTGGTTCTGCGGGAATTGAGCTCGTTTTTGGGCGCTCTTCTAACATCACGTCTTCGTACGACTCCTTCATCATGAATTCATTGTTTGTTTCCATGTAGTACAACATTTAACTAAATTGAACCTGGATTGAACCAAGATTCAATGCACAGTTTGAAATTCCTACAGGTCTGTTGAATCTGTCCGGAAGTCGCGCAGTGAAGCGCAGGGCCGTTTTAATCCCTGCACCATGTTTATGATGCCGCTTCACAAGTGCCGGAGCGAAGCGGCGGCCCGTCTTGTAGAGTGATGCTTGATGAAGACGTGCGATAAACAGACCACTATTTCTCACTATTTGGCGGTTTAATTATTTTGTGTTTTCCAGTGAAACTATGAGAACAATTACGTCTAATGTTCTTTGGGGAGTCCCATATTCCGCTGACTTGGATATATGTGGATCTGCTTCAATGTGCGGCACGCGCCACAATGTATTGAAACACTCTGATACCTTGTCCGGACACCGAAGGCCAGCGAGGCGACACTGGATACCGCAAGTGAGCACCCACGGAGAGGGCTGTGGAGGGTTGGGAAGTGTCGGGATAGTATAGTGGTATAGGGCTTTCACGACGAGAGATTTTGCAGCGCAGTTTTGAGTGCCACTTGCTGCATCCCAAAAATCACGTTTTTCTATTGTTTTTCTGCCGCTTTCAGACCTCGGACTGCGGTGCCGGACGGGCCGGTCCCCGGGACTTTGAGGGAGGTCCGGACATCTAAGGCCCTGTGGGTGCAACGACATTCGGACATTTAAGGCCGAAATTTTTGAATTTTGGGATCAAAGTTGCAACCGTACTTTCGGGGGTCCTATCCAAGGGGCAGTCGGGATCCGAATACCGGATATGGGGAGGGGGGGTCCCCGGCGGGGCCTTAAAAAACTTTTTATAGTAGATTTTGAATTAGCTCAGAATGATATTTAAGCCACTTTGGAGGCTAGGGGGAGTTCAGAGGGCACAAACTGACCTACCAGAAGTGTTTTTCAGCTCTCAGTTGGCATGTTACCAGCTACAATTGAGCTACAGTAACCAGTGGGGAAGGGCAGAAGATTACAACAGCAATCTAAATGCAATATATCATCGAACTGTGGGCACAGATAAGCCTAGAAACACTTACTGTGACCACAGGATGCTTCAGTGGCGAGTCGCTCGACGTTCGGACATGTTCGGACTGAAGTCGGGCATCAGACGGCCGTTACTTCACGTGACGCGGCAGCCCACGGCAGCGCCGATGCGGGCTTCCCGTGGGAAACTCCTTCCCTATATGGGGGGGGGGGGGGGGGGGGGGGGTCAGGATCGAGGTCTTAAATCACTTTTCGACGTCATATCCGAATTTCGAAACCCGACTGCCCCTTGGTCCTATCCGAGCCCCGCGGTAAACAATATACTACTAACCCAGGCTCTACCAGAGAGAGAAAGGCGCGGGATAACATGTCGGAAAATCCCAAAATCACTGATCAGGCCTTGTATCAGGCCTGATCAGGTTTCGCCCAATGCCTATCAGGCAGTACCTGGACTGGTCAAATTGTGTAAGGTATCAACAGGGTTGATCAGGTTCACCCGTGCACCCTGTCAGGTAATGTCAGGCCTGGTCAAGTTTTGCCCAGATATTTAATACCGTGCAATGTATGCAAAGTTCAACAGCTGAACCATGTCTCCCCCCGGCTGGAAGGACGTGAACGGGCCGGAAGAAATTGAGTCGAAATCTGTTTCGCTGAGTATCTCAAGGCCACCTGCCTCAACATATCTCGAGAATCCATTTTCCTCTCGGGTTGCTTGTCTGGTCAGCACTATAATTAGCTGCGACTGTTCCATCAACAGGTTCAACGTTTCTGATTTGGACCTTGTTTAGCCGAAGGCAGTGTCTCGCGCCAAGTGAGGGTTGTTTCCGCACGAATACCGTCCGCTGTTCACCAGTGCTGTGGAGCTGCGTTGAAACAAGAAGGGCCCGCCTACGCTCGTTCAACAAGGCCGACAACCCACTTGCCCTCAAAACATGTGCGATGCTCTACCCACCTCGATAATATTCGGAGCGCTCTCCCTGCTACCAGGCAACCCCTATATTCTTTGGGCGCTTGTGTCGGCAGGGTTGATTATCTATACCGCCAATCGCCAATGTCCATCATACAAGCTTGGCAGAGTTGAACGCAAGATTCAGGCCTGCGAGGAGACTTTACAGCACACAAAGTCTAACTATCCGAGAAACCTTGGAGAGTGGATGGATGGGACGCGTCGATTGCTCGAGTAAGTCTAATCGCCACCGCAGCCACAGCACGATTGTTGATGGGACATTTTGACAGAGCTAAATTGTCGGCCTCCAAGATCCAGAGTCGATTATTGGAAACCCACAGTGTTACAACATGGGAAGAATTGGTGGAATATCTGCAGAACCTGCACGAAATTGTGCAAAAGATCGACCAGTGCGCAAAGGACGTGAAGGAAATACAAACATCGACATTGGTGAGCATTGCGCATGTTGGATCTACGATTAATGATTTAAACGAAAAGCTTTCAGCTCACCATCGAGGCAGAACGCCAGCGCCAATTTTTTGAGGGAATCAAAGAATTGCGCGAAATCCATGACACTGTTATTTCGACGTCAGCACGTGGGTCGGCTTCAAGAATTGGGTTTCCAACCCTGCTCATCTCTTGCAGGTCATATGCAGACGGTAACACACCGCTTTGAATCGATAGCTACATCCATGTGAGTGTCCAGACCTTTTGATAAATCTATCACTCACGAAGCTGAGCAGCGTGTAGGTTCAAATATAAGTATGGTGTATCCGTATGGACACTTGCTCTTCATTCGCTATCAATGTTCCCTGTCGCTGTGTCTGTAAAGTGTTTGTTTCTCTACCTGCTCTGTCGCCGTGTCGATCGAATAAAGTTGATTTCTGTCCCCGAACACCCTGCGCATCGAAGTACGCCCCCAAAATTACATCGGATCCGAACAAAAAAAAAGAACATTACAATCTCATCACCTTCACGCTGGCGGGCGATACAGTCACCTCCCACTCCAACAACAGGTTAATCTTCGCCTGCGCCGTGCCATGCCACTGCGCCACGACCCCGCGCGCGACATGCAGCACCTGCGGCACGGGCGGTCTCTTCGATGTGGCTTTCAAGTTGAGACTGCTCATCCCCATATTGTCCGAAGGGAGCGTCAGCGCGGGGTTGACGAACTTGACCTCAATCTGCGCGTTCTGCAACGCCCACCGCTATGCGCTGCGAGAAGACGTAGTTGGCGCTCTTGTTGTAGAAGCCCCACTGCGATACCTTCTTGATGACGGGGTGATAGGTGATTCAGATTGACGGGCCGATGCTGAGACGAAATTTTGTAACTATGAGGTCGAGTAGGAGGGAAACGATTGATACGCACCCGAGCCGAAGCTTTCTTTTGGGCTCAAAGCCGGGACATCCGAGCGCAATATAAAACTCCTGTCCCTATGGGTTCAAACGCAGGTGGGTGGTCGGTGGTCATTGTTAAAGCCTAAGGGGATGTACGACCCTGGCGAATTTATAGGTCACAGCCCTGCGGCGTACATTGATCAACACAGCGTGGATGTGAAAAATTGTCGTGAGGAGTCACTGAATGGATGTCCAAGCCAGCGAGAATCATTGCTATGGATATTGGTAGGCGACACGAAAATTGAACGGCAGAAAGCTTGAACTTTGAAGGATGGTAATACCGCAGGGAAAGCCGAGTTCGAAGTATGTAGATCCAGATTTTGCACAAGGAAAGACCGAGAGTAAGGTTGAAATACGACTGAGGAGCCGCAGGGACATGAGGACAAAA
Organism: Mycena albidolilacea; assembly: GCA_029282495.1. NCBI lineage: Eukaryota > Fungi > Basidiomycota > Agaricomycetes > Agaricales > Mycenaceae > Mycena > Mycena albidolilacea. The sequence goes on from JARIHO010000002.1 coordinate 699,066, forward strand.
GGGTGATGGGATCAAAATACCCCACCGTGGGATATTCACGTGCGGAGGGAGGCTGATGGTACTGGCTAATCAACGCTCCCACTGCCCATGCCGTTAACGCCATTTGTTCGGGCGCGCGGGTTCCACCAGCGCGAGCGAGGTGGTCGGCGGAGACGCTCCGGACGTCCTACACTTCTTGGAGAAGATCGAGGACACGACAGGCGAGTTCCAAACGAGTGCGTGCACGGCGACCGAATTCACACGCGCCGGAGTCTTGCTGGAGGGCCTTGCACGCTCGACTGGTTGGCGGCGTAGACCCAGGTGGGTCCTTACCGCTTCGGATCGGATCAGGGCGCGACAACGCTCGCCGGCGCGGCGTGCAGTCTCCTGTCGCAGGCTTGTTCTCCCCGCTGCAACGCATCCCGCCTCAGTTGCAGATGCCAATGAGATGCTCAGGCAAGAGCAGTACACCCTGCTGCGGCTCGCGCGGGACCTGTAGCTCAAGATGAGCCGCGTGTACAAGGTTCGGGGCTTGCCCACGCAGGCGGCCGACACGGCGGCCCTCGTTCTCTTTTACAGCCCTGCCGCCGCGGGCGCTGGAACGAGATATGTGCCTAAATCCACTCCGAGCCTGCTCCCCCGCGTCCCCATCCCCGCATTCCTCACCTCTGTCTTCCAGCCGTGCCAGGCCGTGTTTCATGAAGGCGAGCCGCAACGCTCGAAGAAGCTCGCGGACATCTCGACGCAGGCGCAGCTCGTTCCTCCCGCTTCGACGGCTGTGTTTCGACGGGCTCGTCACTGGCCACAGCAACTCGTCAATGGGTTCCTCCGCCTCTCCTCCTTCCGCGCCCGCGCGCGCGTTGTAGCCAAAACCACACGGCCCGGCGCCTCGAACGCGAGTCCCGCGTCTACGCGGCCCTCCCCGCGTTGCAGAGCGTCGCCGTCCCTCATGTCGTGGGCCTGTGCACGGGCGGGGCCCAGGACAGCAGTCGCGTCCTCATATTGCGCTACGCGGGCGCCTTTGACGAGCTCGACTCGGATGAGAGATGCGGTGCGTCTTCTCCATCCCTCGCACACCGTCCTGTTCCTGTCGACGTACGCACTGTACACACATATCTGACCCCACCCCAGGCGCGCGCTCTTTCGCCGCCTCGCGCGTGTGCACGCACACGGCGTGCAGCACAACGACGTCGAGCCGCAGAGCGTCAACGTCACGGTGAAGTCCAAGCCCGGTTCACACTTGTCGAAGTCGAACTTGTCAAAGGCGAAGGCGGAGTCGGGCCCGACCCTCCTCATCGACTTTGACCGCGCGGAGATGGGGAACGCGTGCGGCGGGGCGGCGTGCGGCGAGCTGGGTGCGGGCGCGGGTGCGCTTGGGCTGGATATCGACGCAGGTGTGTATATGTACTGTACTGTACGTATGTACGCACTGTCCGTTTAACGCGCTGATTTGATCTGATCTGCACGTCGCGCGATAGCGGCCGAGCTGGCGGCGGCGGCAGCGGGCGTGCCCGACCAGACTTCCGAATCCGATGCATCCCCTCGTCGTTGGCTGCGCCGCGGTGCTCGTGGCGGTGGCCGGGTGGACTTGGGTCCGCTTGATCAGGCTGTATTTATGACGTCGAGTTTGGAGGCATGTGCGTGCGTGAGGGCTGCCGGGCTTGCCCTATCTAGGGAATGAGTTTGGATAGATGGAGAGAAGATTAGCACCCCCGAGGAAGGATACCGCACTTAAGGTCTCAATCAATACTTCGGCGCGTACTGTACTATTTCGACCAAATGTTCAGGTGACGGGTGACACTGACAGGGGGTCATGAACTGAACAAATTTGATACATGTAACGGTGACGGTCGGGCAATGAACATCTTAATTTTTCACACCACCAGAGAGCGCAAAAATGATTTTTGAGCTATGCTACCAAAGAAAATCGTAAAATGTGCGCCAAAAATAATTAATGCTCCTCTCAAGTTGGGCCTTGATAATGCCGCACCGTGAATTTCTTGCGCCGTCCCCATCCAAGAGCCACAGGTGCATTATCAGACTCGTCCTCGGCCTCCGACGCTTCCGCATTTCCCGATCGGGCAATTCCCCCATCGTCGCCGACGACGAAATTGTCTGCGACAGAAGACCGGTCTGAAAGGAAATGGTCAGAGCGGACCCCAAGGGGAACTAGAGGCGATCAAGAAAATTGGAATCCACTGGAGTTACTAGATATCGACAGTGCAAAAACTCCGCTCCAAAAAATCATATAACATCTCTGCTCCGTTTCTATGCACATTCACGCTGCAATAAGATTTGAGTTGATTTTTGTGCTCAATATCTCTTCGGTTAGTTGGGCAAGGACGGTAAGCGAGCGCAAAGTCGTCCATGGCGGGCCGATCCTTTACTGTAGTTATTTTTATGGCCTTCTCGAGCCCCTGGAGGGTTGGGAGAAACCGTCGGACAAAATGAACATTTCCCAGGTAGGTGATGTGGTTGGACCGATTTTGAACACTAATTCCAGTGAACATCTTAGGTGACAGGTGACACCCTGTGAACATTTGGTCGAAATACTACAGTACATGCCAACACCGGCACCAGAGGTGAGCTACCAAGTCAAAATTACTTACATACCGCGATGTACATCCAAATCCAATTCGGGCACGAAGCGCCTGGTGTCCATGACCCGACTGCTTCTTCCTGGTTCCAGCGAGTCAGCTGTGCCGGTGACATCGTCCAGCCAGAAGTAGCGATGTCTTGGTGTGCGTGTGCATTGGTGTGCACTGTGCATGATGACAATCTTATCCTAAACGAGACATAGAAGCTGTCGAGGAAGCCCGCGTTCGAATAGCTCCTATGACATTTATTTGGAACCATTCGAGTATTTTCTCGCGATACGGGGACTCTTACTGCCCGCTTGTCCTCGTTACCGGCGCTTATTCCTTGCAACCGGCGCTTACTCCTCGTTCAACCGGCGCTTACTCCTCGTTCAACCGGCGCTTACTCCTCGTTACCGGCGCCTGTTATCTCTGAACACCTATTTCAACCAGTGAAGCGCCCGGTCACGGCAGTTCTAAACTTACTCCTCGTTCAACCGGCGCTTACTCCTCGTTACCGGCGCCTGTTATCTCTGAACACCCATTTCAACCAGTGAAGCGCCCGGTCACGGCAGTTCTAAATCTCAAACATTTAAATAGACCCAACAAAGGCGGACAGCCCCCACTTCGCCCTCAAACCTCAGAAACATGTGCGACACGTTATCCACCTCGATACTATTCGGAACGCTCTCTCTCCTATCCTTCCTACCAGGCAACCGTTACATTGCCTTGGGTTTTGTCTCCGCAGCTTTGATCATTTATGCCGCTAATCGCCAACGTCCGATCTGCAAGCTTGGCAGAGTTGAACACAAGATTCGAGCCTGCGAGGAAACTTTGAAGCACGCAAAGTCGAACTGCACGAGGAATCATTTGGACTTAACGGACGGGACGCGTCGATTATTCGAGTAAGTCCAGTCGTCACCGTGAACACAGCACGATGGTTCACAGAGGATGTTGTCAGGGCCAGGTTGTCAGCCTCCAAGGTCCAGAGCCGATTATTGGAAACCCACAGTGTTGAAACATGGGAGGAATTGTTGGAGTATCTCCAGAACCTGCGCGGCATTATGCAAAAGATCAACCAGTGCGCAAAGGATGTGAAGGAAATACAAACATCAACATTGGTGGGCATTGCGTATGTTGGATCTACGATTAATGATTCAAACGAAAGGTTTTCAGCTCACCATCGAGACCGAACGCCAACGTCAATTGTTCGAAGGCATCAAGGAATGCTGCGAAATCCGCCAGACGATTATTTGTTCCTCAGCACGTACGTCGGTTTCGATGCCCCGTTCCGACTCGTCTGACGTCTTGAATGGCAATGCGATGTTTTTTGCCAGGTCGTACTAAACACACGGCAACTCGTCGCTCTGTTATTCGCAATTCATCCTACGAAATATCCATGTGAGTATGTATCTACAATGTAGATAAATGAAACTCGAGCTCACGCTGTTGGATAGGGTGTAGTTCCATTCCAGTTGCATTAGTCAAGTTGTGCTTTGTTCTCGTTCGCTACCTGCCACCCACTTGTATTTATAAAGTCACAACAGTTTCTTTCGTTTATTTGTGGACTGCTACGGCTCCGAAGAACATTGAACGCTAGTGATGAATAGGGGCCTGTTTATCACGCATCTCCATTAAATCGCCACGGCTCTCCATCAAATCATCACGGTTGCCGTGTCTTGTTCTCCGACATCATGGCTGATAGTCAACTTGCTCTTCCTTTGGCTTTTGTGTATTCCTCAAGGACTTCCCTGATCTTTTGACGCTCTTCGCAGCTTGTAGCATACGTGCGCTGGAATTCCAGCAACAACCAGTGGATATCGCTAGGCATTGCCAAGCTGCTTGCCGCCTTGCACTGAAAACTCGGCCACAACTGAGTCTGCGATATTTCAACGCCTTCTCATCACCGGGAACGTTCATTCCGGGAAGGGCAGTAACTCAGACACGTCACATGGTGTACCGTAAGTGCGGTACGCGGCGTACGCCGGTGGTATGCCGCCCACGCCGTGCGATGTGATTTCTTGCCTCAACCCTGACTTTGATGCAAGGAATACAGGGCCCTTTTCGTCATCTTCACTCGGAGTCGACAATTAGGTGTTTCCACATTGAACGGGTGCAAAACCTGTAGTATTTTGGGGCCGCATAGGCCGGCTGTCAGGCATCCATGATCATCTCAGACGATCCCGTCCCGTTGATGTAAGATATTCATGTATCCAGAGCCTTTCCGGCGCCTTTCCTCCCCCCCTCCCTCCACCTCCCACAATCCATCCGCTTACATGGCCTCCGTCACACCTTTCAATGCAGCCGCAACTCTCGGTGAGCACAGAGTCTGGTATGCTTTCGGCTAACGCCTTGCCTTCAGGTGCCTTCGAAATAAGTGCGCTGGTCTCCTATGTGCTCTTGGTGGAAACCTTTCCAACGGAGTAGCGACCACTCAAACATACACATACTACAGGGGCTAGCGATAACTCAAACGTACATATACTACCGCCGCTTCCCGGACGACTCCCTCAAAATTAAGGCACTGGTGTGTTCAATCAAGCCATGGGAAATTTAAATACCTAATTGACATGTCTAGGTTGCGTTTGTCTGGTGCGGGGTCCCCATGGTTGAATATATTCGATCCTCAATTGTGCGAATGTTCAGTCTTTCTGAGGTGGCGCACGCGATATGCCTCGGACACGCCTTATATGCACTTACGATATCCGACTACGGTCAACCGGAACACGTCTTTATCGCTCCGAGATCCCTCCCCGCCCTCATTTTTCTATCCGGACTCGTGGCAGCATCTGGTAAATTCTGTGGATCAGTGTATGTTGCCAACTAAACGGTCTCAGTGGAAGCGTTCTTCTCGTTCCGAATCTATGTGTTATCCAAGAAGGTGTATATCCCCATCTCCTCCTGGATCATGTCCATTCTATGTCTGGTAGGGGCCAGTGTAATATTTTCAGTCCGGCTAGACAAGATCATTCATCTGGGATCGCGTTCGAAAGGTCTCCTGATTGCCCTCTGGAGCGTCGCGGCTGTGAACGACTTGACGGTCACAACAACTCTTCTGGTTATTCTCGTGCGCGAACGCAGCAATGCATACAAAAGGTATGATGTTCTGATTTACATCGGTGAATATAGCTCATTGTATCATCTAGAACCGTCGCGCTCTTGGATAAACTCATCATGTACACCATCGGTTTGTCAAAAAATTGGATATGTTACAATCTATTTCCACTCACAAATTTATACAACAGAGAGCGGGATATTGATAAGGTTCGTTTCACGGTCCAGCTTCCGTGCTACATCTCATCGCTTCTCGTTTTGAAGTGCGTCGAGCATCGCAACGTTGATCTGCGTATCTAAATTTATCCTCATCTTCAAATTTACGACCTGACTTCCTTCTTCACCCATCAGTTGGTTGCAATGAAGGACAACTGTACGTAGGAAAACCTACTCAGATAAATACTGTAATGCTGACCCACTAATTATTCAAGTAATATGGCTCACGGTCTGTGCAATCAGCGTACGATGTGAGTACAAGTCCCACTTTACTAGACCGTATCCACTAATATTATTCATACAGTTATTTCCAACTCCCTCCTGGCTAGGTGGGTTGCGTTGTACAGGGGACCTATTTGGCTAAGAAGATACTATATAGCCTGAACTCCAGGGCAACGCTCCGCGCAATGAACCAAGTTTCATCGTCATCTTCCATCCCCGCGGTAAGCGCTTTATGCTTCCGAACTGTGTCGATGTTTGAGCGGATTACCTAGTGAATTTCGAGTTCGGATTCCATTAGCATCCCGTTTTACCGAGTCATTCGAACCCTGCGTACACCGTTACATGCAGAAAACATATCGTCTATCTAAACATTCAAATCCCAAATCCAGAACTGTATTGTCTACTTCTCCTCCTTCGATTCCCCTCCCCTTCGTAGAGACCTTCTCGTCCGAACCTGGAATCGCCACCGGCGTTTTCTCCGTCATCGACAGCTCGCCCTGAGGCGTCGTCGTCCCGCCGCTCTCCAAATCCTTCCCTTCGGCTACACTCTCCGCCGCCGCCTTCTTCGTGTCGACACCCTTGCGCGCCTCCCACCCGCCTTCGAACCCGAACCACGTGTACCGCGCGCGGTGCGAACCACGCAGCATGGTGATGATGAAAACACAACCGTAGAACCCGAAGTCCTCAACGAAACTCATATTTTTTGAAAGGCGAGGTAAAGATCGTGCTAGTTGAGAGAATGGGAGAAATACTTCCACTTCAATTCGCGGCGCAAGTTATGCGCCAAACACTTGGAGCCGTCGCGACTGCGACTGTGCCAACTTGAACTTGAAGGTGCGTGATCGAGCGGCCATCCCGCTCTCACTTGGGTGTAGTTCCACTCCAGAGCTTGATTTTTTCTTTGCATTGTTCAACAATATTTTCTTTTCGTTCGGTGCCTGTCCCACTCGCTATATTTGTGAAGCCAAGGATCGTCTCTGTGGTTCATTCGTGGTCTTTCTGCAAGGACGTCCTCGAGAATGGCTTGGGTTCGGATAGAGCACCGGACACAACAAGTACGAATACCTCGAAGAGCGAAGATACGCAGATCATCTCTCCATTGGCCGGAGGAGCGCGGAGAGAAAGACAAGACGAGCCTGCATCCGTCGGGCGAGTCGCCCGAGCTGAAGCCAGGGACAAACTCACATTCGAAAATTCTATAGCGCACCCGGAGTATTCTGAGTCATATGTTATATGCGCGGCAGGAGGGGGCCTGCATCAATGAGCTGAAATCAGGAATAAATTCGCATTCGAAAATTCAATAGCGCACCCGCGATGCTGCCGAGTTATGTGTTGTATGCCAGCCCAGCTACACCTGGTTCCTGGATCCCCCACCAGGAAGGGGATAGAATCTATACAGCGGTCAGGTGTCGCAAGATGCAGGAGCAGGAGGCGAAGTTAAGAAATAGTAGCACACCGAGTTCAAGTTGCAGGGCATATGCGGGCCAGCCCAGCCTCAGCTCAATTTTCCCCGAGTGCGCGGGACAAAGAGCAAGCTGAAATCACCACCTCTGAGCAGCCGACGACATGTTCCCAAGTCGAAAATGAGAGTTCTGTGCATGGAAACAGCGCAAATCCGAGATGGGTTGAAATGAATACGCACCTTCCACACAACATACAATCTGACCCGCCAGGCAGAGCATATGCGCGATGAATGGAGAAACTGAAAGTCCAACTGTCGAATGCAATGTGGTTTCTTATGAACTAACGCCGATTGGTGCGACGGTGTATTTGCGTATATGCGCGATAAACTGAATACTACCGGTCAAACGGTCAAATAAACGCGAAATGGACTGGGATAACGAACCTTTGAAAGCATCACTCTACTGTGCCTGAGCTGTGCAATATATGGGCACCGCGACTATGGCAAAGCTTGCAACAAGGGATGGACCGAGTCTGGAAACGGAGATGGAGGAGCTGGAAAGCAACACGCGCACGAAAATTTGGTAGGTTGGATATGGCGGGCCAGAAAAAGAACGACACAAAAACATAAATTACAGACCAATTTCAGACACAATGCTTGATGAGGCGAGAATGACGCGACTGGACGGCAGGGCACTAAAGTTGAGCTTGGGTAGGAGGCCGGACACCATTCGGGCTGCCTATAACTAGCGCAAGCAAATTGGGACGCGCCCAAGCACTGGGTTTTCCTTGCAACGGCACGGATGGAGATCATCTGGCTTCATTTCGAAATTTCTGGTGAAGAGATGCGCCCGAAGCAGAGCACAGCGCAAGCAGGAATTGGGGCCTGGGCGTGACGGTGATCATGGAGGTCCTAGGCCTGCAGCAGGAAAGGTCCTGGAAGGAGACAGGCGCGGTAACAGATAGGCGCGGTAACGCGACCCCGCGATCATTGACGTGGCAGGTCAAAACACTCAAAACCAACTCAAAACAAAATCTTAGTGCGCCCGGTGTTCATAAAGTCCGCGGGAGGGCGGTATACATCTCGGATTGGGTATCTGATTGATGGGGCGGGCACGTCGCCGAAAGCGGGCATCAGGTTTACTATTTCTATTTAGGGCATCTAGCGCTCGACGAAGAATACAACACAACTTCTTAGAATATAAAGAGTTCAGAGGGCATTACATAGCCGACTACGATGTATATCGTTGTTGTATTGAGAATCTGGCGCCGCATCCCAATAATTGATGCGAGCCGAATGCGCCGTCGAGCCTCAACAGGCGTGTTACAGGCCAGAATGAAAACGGGATGTCTTTGCAATCATGCTGTTGAAAAAACCGTCCGGCATGTACTGCGAACTCGCTCGTGCTTGATCTATATGGATAACCCTGAGTTCCAAGTCAGCGCTTCTCGATGTAGATTGACGCTCGTACCACCGGCATATTGCCTGTGCGGCCCAGCGGGGGTGAGAACGAGGAAGGATGAGTAATGGAAATTACGGACAGCATATTGTGCGTTGGATGCCCAAATGAGTGGGTGGGTACCTTGAGGAGCACAGCCTCATCATGCTCTGCGCCTGATGTGCCCAAGGAGGCCTCTATCTTGTCCCGAGGTCATAGGTATTTAAACCTCCCCAACAGCCTGAGCAGACAACCAAAACCCCCCCTTGCATGCAGTCTTTTACTCAAAACTTTCCAAACATGTGCGACGCAATATCCACCTCAATGATATTCGGAGCACTCTCTCTGCTACCAGGCAACCGCTATATTCTTTGGGCGCTTGTGTCGACAGGGTTGATCATTTGTGCCGCTAATCGCCAACGTCCATCACACAAGCTCGGTCGAGTCGAACACCAGATTCAAGCCTGCGAGGAACTTCTGAAGCACGCAAAAGGGAACTGTCCGAGGAACCTTGGGGAGTGGATGGATGGGACGCGTCGATTACTTGAGTAAGTCCAGTCGCCACCGCAGATACAGCACGATTTTTACGAAGGATTTTGAAAGGGCCAGGTTGTCGGCATCGAAGATCCAGAGCCGATTGTTGGAAACACACAGTTTTTCAACATGGGAGGAGTTGGTGGAATATCTCCAGAACCTGCGCAGCATTATGCGAAAGATCAACCAGTGCGCAAAGGACGTGGAGGAAATTCAAAGATCGACACTGGTGGGCATTGCGCATGTTAGATCTAGACTTGAGGATTCAAACGAATGGTTTCTAGCTCACTATCGAGACCGAACGCCAACGCGAATTCTTTGAGGGCATCAAAGAATTGCGCGAAATCCATGACACTGTTATTTCTGCGTCAGCGCGTGGGTTGGCTTCTAGAATTGGGTTTGCAGCACCACTCACCTCTTGCAGGTCATACGAGACGGTAACCCACCGCTTTGAATCGATAGCTACATCCATGTGAGCATTTTGATCTTTTCAGACATCTATCACTCAGACGAGCAGCGTGTAGGTTGAATATAAGTATGTTGTATCCCTATGGACACTTTCTTTCCATTCGCCATCCAAGTTCGCTTTCGCTGCGTCTGTAAAGTGTTTCTCTACCTACTCTGTCGCTGTGTCGGTCGAATAAAGTAGATTTATGTCCCCGAACACCTGCGCTCGAAGTAAGCAATGTTCTCCCCAAAAATCACATCCGATTCGAGAAAAAAGAAGCTTACAATCCCACAACCTGCACGCTGGCGGGCGATACCGTCACCTCCCACTCCAACGCCAGGTTAATCTTCGCCTGCGCCCCAGTCTGTCGATTCATCGGCTGCGCCACGAACCCACGCGCGACACGTAGCACCTGCGTTGTAGGTGGACTCTTCCATGTCGATCATGTGATTCAAGTTGAGGCTGCTGCTTAGTGCTTATCTCCGAAGGGAGCGTTAGAGCAGGGTTGACGAGCTTAACCTCGATCTGTCCGTTCTGTGACGTCTACTGTGATACGCTGCGAGAAGACGTAGTTGGCGCTCTTGGTGTAGAAGCCCGCAATGCGAGAGTTTCTTGGTGATGCAGTGGTAGGTTACTCGGATTGAGGGGTCGACACTGAAACGAATCGTAACCGGGGAACTCAAGAAGAATTGAACGAGCGATATGCACCCGAGCGGGCAGTCGAAGTTTTCTTTGAGCTCAGAGCCGGGACATCCGAACGCGACATAAACGCTGGCCGTTCCACTCAGCAGCGTGTAATCAGACGCGTTGGCGATTCTCGCCTGCGAATGAAAGGATGGACTCTACTTCGTTAAGCAGGATTCACTCACGTTGATATGAGCCTGGGTGGCCATCTTCGAGTAAGTTGCACGATACTGAATTTGTGGGCCTCGCCGTCGCTGATTATGGATACGAGCCACAGACCACGGAAGTTCGCGCTGAAATTGGCTTTGGACGTGAGGTACGCAACTCAGAACTGCATTGGCTCTCGTCCTCTACCATGTAATTGCCGCCCAGCATCCCGTCGAAGCCCTCTGAACGCAATTTATTCGGTGGGTTCAAAGGTAGCGGATGGTCGGTGGTCACTGTTAACGCCTAAGGAAGGAGGCCAGACCCACACGACCTTGTCGAATTTATAGGTACAGCCTTGCGACGTGGACCGATCAGCACAGCTTGTATGGATGCCAACGGACGTCGTGAGAAGCCACAATGCCAGTGAATGATAATTCAAAGTCAACCGCAGTCATTGACATTGTAGGCAGCGCGAAAATTGAGAACCGCAACAGAACGACTCCGAATTTGAACGGCAGAAGGCTTGAAGGATGGTAATACAGCAGGGACAGCCGAGTTCGAACGAGCTGCAGGTTTTGCACAAGAAAAGACCAAGAGTAAGGTCAAACACGACTGAGGAGCTGCAAGGACACTGAAGACAAGAGGAAACAAAGGGCTGATGGGATCAAAACTTCATCAATGTGCATCTCCACCCCCACCGGCGCCGTTCTCGAGCAGCCCTCTCCGACGACAGAGATTTTCTTGTCAAATACTACAGCTGTGCCCTCTCCTCAAGCCCAACTCAGCCTGCAAAGAATGATCCCATATTCCAGCGCTACCTGTAAGCCCTGATTTTCAGTTTTACGTCCACTACTAGCCGGCTGGCCCGGCGAACGACGTCTCGGGTGGGTCTGTATCGCTACTGGACTTGAAAAAGCACACTCGCAATGTCCCAGCTCGAGTCGCGCCCGGGCCTGACCACCCCGAGCGCGGCGCCCCGATTCCGCGGCGCTGTAGCACGTACCTCGCGCGTTGGGTTGACAGCTGCGATTGTATTCTTTATCCAAATATGCCCATCTCCGTTGCCGACTCGTTGCGCGATGGTGCCAACGAGCTCGAAATCGCGAGGAACCCACACGGCTCGCACACGTCGCAGAGCACTCGCCTCGCTTGTGCCCGCGAAGCGGGCGGAGCGCTCGTCGTCCCGGCGGCGCATTCGGCGGCGCGCGAAGCGTCGGCGTTGCGCGCGGGGAGCAGGAGGGGGAGGAGTCGGACGCCGCACGTGGACCGGGACGACTGTGATGATTACAAGTACCAACACGAAGGGGACACCAACGGTGGGCGGTGGCGGGGGGGAGAGGGGGAGCCCGGACTGCTCAAGCCCCCGCGTCGTTGCTTGCGTTCGGCCTCGCAGGTTTCACAGCGATTAGGCTGCGGTTTCCGTCGGGGAGAGGGCGAGGGTGCAAACGTAGGCGGTGTAGTGCGCGCAGGGGCGGGCCACAGTCGCAGTTTGGGCTGGGGAGTGTATGAGCCCTGAGAGCTCGGGGTGGGTGTACATACTCGGTATGTCACGTCCTCTCCTTTCTCTTTTCGCTTTCTGACGCACACCCTTCTCGGACAGGTTAACCCCAAATCAACGTAAAGCAAAAGCAAAATAAAAACCGCCATCTATATGAGACGGTGCTGTAATCTGGTCGGTCGGTTAGTTGGCCGGCTGTTGTTTGTATGTGCTGCTCGCTCCCCCAAGTTTCTTTCTTTATCTGTTACGTGTTCTCTCTGTGTGTGTACTTGCTGCCCCTTGCCCTTGCTGATATCCCTCCCTCCCTCTACTTGATATCCCACCATGACCCTCCCTCCTAGCTCGATTGATATCTCTCATCCCTTCCGCTCGTTTCCTTTCCTTGCTCTACCTTACTATTACTCTGCGACTCCATAGCCATATCCATAGTGACCCCGCCCCATCCCACGCTGTATTATATGTAGTAGTATGGTGGTACGCGATACGCTGTACTTTTTTTTGGTTGTGAATAACACAAGGGAAAAGGTTTTTGATTATAATAATATGTTAGTAACGTCTCACACTGCTACCGCGAAGCTGGGGGTGCCTTACCGACAATGGGCCATCGGCATCACAGCTTGATCATTACTGCGCTGGATGGCCAAAAGTTCCCTGGTGTTTACAGATGACTCTTCTCCTCAAGTTGAAACACAGTCTTCATCTTCCAAATGCATCTCATATTTTCCAGCGAAGATAATCTTGTCGTTCAGCTCCCTCCGTCCGTAATCTGATTACACCGTGCTCTGGATCCCCTCCGCCTTCAACTTGACCCACGCAGGGCGCGAAATGAGCTCGTTCCACCAGCTTTGAAGAGTGTCAATACACTACAACTTGTACACAGAGCATGGTACAAGACGCAATACGCACCGAGCCACATTCGGACCTGTACTCGTCATGATATCGACACCGTTTTCTGCCAACAATGGCGCATAGATGAGGTGGAAGATGTCCGCGAGGGTGACTTGCTGTCCGAGCAGGATACGCATTCAACGATTCAAATCAGCCTGAGTGCCAGAGTGTGCGCAAGACACTGACGTCTCCCGCCAAGAACTTCTGTTTGCCCAGAATACCCTCGTACACTTGGAGCGTCTTCGTAAACTCGGCAAGCGCCTTGTCAACTGCTGCCTGTTGGTCGGCAGGCACATCGCGCTGCCTGCATAAATCATTTATTCGCGCATTCAATGGCACACGTGGCAGGAGAGTGTGGCGTTCGAACAACTCACATTTTTGCCACCAACACCTTCAACAACGCCGGGTAGAAATCGGCGAACTCGACGGACGCAGCTTGCTCGACGAGTGCCCTCTCCTTGAGGTCTTTAGGGAAAAGTCCGGGCGTGCCCTGATCGGCGTATTTATCGGCGAGGTACCGACAGATGGCACGGCTCTCATAGAGGATGAAGCCATCATCGTCCTGGGCAGACCAGGAGCACCGCGCTCGATTACTCGACGACCGTTCGGAGCACGAGAACAAGACTGACGATGACGGGCACCTGTCCAAACGGGTGCATGGCAAGAAACTCCGGCGTCTTGTGCTCCTTGGCGGCCATATCTACGCGGACGTGTTCGAACAGGATTTGCTTCTCGACCAGGACGAGCGCGACGATGCCTCCGCCGCCGCTGAGGTGTGACGATGCATAATATTTGAGCACCATTGTGATTTCCCGGGGGGGAACTTGAAGCTAACGAAGAAGCAAGACAGAGGCCCGGGCGAAAGATTGGGGTGTGTGTATAGTATGGAGCTCGTTTCCAGGATAATAGCCTGGGAGATTATGCTGAGAAAGCAAGCGTTCACGAGGTTCAGGAACCATTACGATATCCCGTCTTTGAGTTGATTTCTCTTTATAGCAATTGATTTCGGCTCTCAATCGCCGGTCCGCGAAGCTCTCGTGCTAACGAGTCGATTATCCACACGTCGGAGTAGAATACGGGTGACCTCTGCGTCTTGCAATCCGAATCTGAGAAACTTTTTGATTCTTTTCACACCAGACAGTCTGGTGGGATCGGGTCGGCCCTCGGGTCGCACACTTTTAGGGCTTGGGCCCAACCCGTTAGTCACTGAGGTGTTTCGAAGATGGTATTTGGCAGATAAAAGCGGCGAGTCTTCCGATTCATCTTCCCATAATAATGCTGTTGGAATCTGAGGTCAGCGGCAACGTGTCAGCCCGCCAGAGCCACGTGAGCGCGATGCGAACGTGGAGGAGACGACGTGGAGGGTACACGTCGTGGAGATGGACGACATGCGTCGTAGACGTGTCCGTAGGACACGTTGCACGTACAGCCATCTGATGGAACCATGGAGACGCGTTGAAACGCGTCTGGACGCGTCTTTACTACCTCTTGGATCCGACCACCATCATTGATTTTTGAAACACCCTGCGTGGCCACACTACCCACCCCGCACACTCACAGAAGTGTCCCTAGAGGCTTGGGAGTGCCCCTGCAGCTGTGCTTTCTTTTCGTGATCGTTGTCGTCGTGCGCCATCTTGATTGTCTACCACATCGCCTCCAATGTCGAAGCCGGCCGCTAGCCCTCTGAGCCTCTCTGTCTGCCCGAAGGGCCACAGAGCCTCACAGGAGTCTACCCGTCCCTTCCCATCTGGACAGTGATTGCAATGGACAAAATATATCTATATTTCTTACGGTCGTTTTGAGCGTCATCCTGAATGCATTTGGTGCATCCAGCCCTTTCCCTTGGATAGTGCCAGCCTTTGATCTCTTCGAAACTTTCCAGTAGCCATTGTGAGATACAATCTTCCTAATTTCTTCTTCCACATTGCTTCCGCACCCTCTGCTGCCTGCCTGGGACCGAATCTCGCTGCGCCTTCCCTTTTCGTGAGACGCTGAGTCAGCAGATCCACGTGCAACTGCATGACTACCAAAAGGAGATTGGACGCAAATCCGCCACGGCATTCGATATCTGCGACACGTCACCTCTGGAAATTGCGCGGCATTTATCCTGGAACAAGGTCTTGACTTGTTGACTTGGTGCTCATCCGCCCTGGATCTTTGAGGCAAACTTGAGAAATTCACACCAATACTGAGCTCAGTCACGCACCGCACACTATTCTGGACATCGACATCGGTAATTGGAGCCTAGATGAACTCGGACGAACTCGGAAGAACTAGAATAACTGCTGTGAGCTGCATATGTTGAGCACTCATCCAGTGCAAGTTAATTTCCGTGATCGGCCTCTCCAGCCATTCCAGAATTGTGCCTGTGTTCACAGACACCGGGTCACACCTCTGCGAGCCCTCACCTGTTCATTACTGTCAGCCAACTGTGAAATTCAGCCTAAAACTGCAGTGACGATACCATCCCACACCACAATTCACTCCGACATAAGATGCGGATAATTTTGTGCACACTCATGCCTGGGATGGATACAAGGTGATATTGACTCGTCTGACAAGCTTTTCCCCCCACTTGGAAGCTGTCGTAAATTACCAAAGACACGGCCCTAGCACAAACTACTTCCCACATGCGGCACTATCTGACATTGTGAAAATCCAGAAAGGTCATGGGCCAATAATGCCCATATTCTGGAGACACCTGGAAGCCGTTGAAGTCCTCTGTTCTATGTGTATTGTCCTTTGATTCTACGCTGTTCCCGTGTGGGGTAGGATTGCTCATGTGAAGTAAATTCCGGTTGACGTGCTAATATTTTCTGCTTCCTCAGATTCGGCTAGTTCTACCGCGGCGAGTTGGTCCGGAGTACCCGATAATCCACTGCGACCGTGAGCTCGGCTAGAGGGATCTGAGGAGGTCCAGGGGCGATGATGTAAATAGTGTGTACACATCGGGATAATCCCTGGAAACCGGTGTTCCTAAGCGGGACCATGCTGTGTAATGCTACCTACCTACCTACCTACCTACGTGTTTGACGCGCCACACATTGTTTCTTCAGTCGGAGAATTCGAACTCAGTATTATCTAGTTCGCTATTGTTCTAGCTATTCATTGTACTCCTGAGGAGTATAAATACTGTACTTTGCTCTGACTGAATATACAGTTTTTCCCCCTCCATTTTTCTACAAATGCCAAGGACTAAGAAACAGGCCAAAATTCGGGCCCAAAATGTCGGGATTTCGCCACAGGCCTCAAAATGGCTCAAAATGGCTCAAATTTGTCAGGAATACGCCAAAACATCGCAAAAACTACCGCCATAGGCGACACACTACCTCAGAGTATCTCCAACATGTAATATACGACTTTTTATCTCATCAAAAGCCCACCATCAATATTGTGTCCTTTGCCTCCACGTCGAGTTCCTCGGCCTTTTTGCGCGACCGGGAAAAATTCACGGGTGCATCAAAGCACGCGACAGCAGAATTGAGCTCCTTGAATAGCTTGGCGTCGTCTGCAGGAGTGAGATCAAACACCCCGACAGCATTCTTGGTAGGTGTGCCCAAAAGACGGCAGAGGAACGTCAAGGGAGGAAGTTGGCGGAACTGGTATGTGTGATGTCGCTTTCGGGTAAGCATGGAAAGTACGAGCATGCGAGAGCTCGAAGACTTGTACAAGGCCAGGCAACAAAGGAAAAAAGAGAAAAATCCAAAAAAATTGTGCTCGCTACAACTTCCGAGTCGCCATAAGCCCATGTCAGGAATGCATATCAGGGGCCGACTATGTTGAAGTTACGAGTTATGTGCGCGCACTGCCTCTGTGGCGCACTTTGTTACCAGGTCCCCGCCGTTCATTCCTGTGCCCTGACAGACTTAATTCGTACCTTAATTAAAGCAAAGTAATATATATGTAGTGCAGATAGCGAAGAATACCCCGCGCGTTTGCAACGGGTTCACTGCTAATATGGGATTGATCTATTGATTCCAACAGACCAGTATCGTCTGTACATGTGAGGATTTCTGACATAAGGGGCGCTCAATTATTGGCTCGTCCGCTCGTCTCGTCTTAAATTAATTGAATATTTGTTCCGAGCAAACAAAGTGATTCAGATTGACGGGCCGACGCTGAGACGAAATTTTGTAACTATGAGGTCGAGTACGAGGGAAACGATTGATATGCACCCAAGCGGACACTCGAAGTTTTCTTTGAGCTCAGAGCCGGGACATCCGAGCACAATATAAAACTCCCGTCCCAATGGGTTCAAACGCAGGTGGGTGGTCGGTGGTCATTGTTAAAGCCTAAGGAGGGCCCGGGATGTACGATCCTGGCGAATTTATAGGTCGCAGCCCTGCGGCGTACACTGATCGGCACAGCGTGAGTGAGTGGATGTGAAAAAATTGTCGTAAGGAGTCACTGAATGGATGTCCAAGCCAGCGAGAATCATTGCTATTGATATTGGTAGGCAAGGCGACACGAAAATTGGACGGCAGAAGGCTTGAAGGATGGTACTGTACTATTTCGACCAAGTGTTCATCAAAATTATGTAATTTCTCATCCGAGAAGGCCGAAAGATTTTCTTTTGAATTAAGGCGATTTTTGCACACATCAAAAAATCTTGGGTGTGACGCGTGACTGAACACTTGGTCGAAATAGTACAGTAATACCGCAGGGAAAGGCGAGTTCGAGGGATGTAGGTCCAAGGAAAGACCGAGAGTAAGGTTGAAATACGACTGAGGAACTGCAGGGACACTGAGGGCTGAAGACAAGAGGAAACAAAAGGGTGATGGGATCCAAATATCCCACGTGCGGAGGGACTGGCTAATCAGCGCTCCCATTGCCCATGCCGTTAACACCTTTTGTTCGGACGCGCGGGTTCCACCAGCGCGAGCGAGGTGGTCGGCGGAGATGCCCCGGACGTCCTGCACTTCTTGGAGAAGATCGAGGACACGACAGGCGAGCTCCAAACGAGTGCGTGCACGGCGACCGAATTCACACGCGCCGGAGTCTTGCTGGAGAGCCTTGCACGCTCGACTGGTCAGCGGCGCGGGCCTTCGGCGAGCTCGACGTGGACGAGAGGTGCGCTACATTTCTATAATCGGCGAAATGCTGCCAAGCCGCGAGTTATATGGCGCCCGATTTGAGAACCGAGACTTGTACATAGAAACAGCGCAGAGTTGCGGGAGGTGAGATTCCAAGTCGAATTCGAGGTGGGTTGGGATTAATACGCACCGTTAACAATAAAAATTGACCCCCTGGGGACAGCATATGCGCTGTGAATGGAGAAACTCCAAGTCCAATTGTCGGATACGACGTGGTTTCGGATGAACTAGCGCAGCTCGGTGCTCCGTATCCGAGTACATATATGCGCAGTAAATTGAGACAATGCTGGTCACACGGTCAAATAAATGCGAAATGGACTGGGGTAACGAAGCTTTGAAAGCACCACTCACACTGTGCTTTGGCGCAGTACTTTATGCGCATTGACACCGCACGGCCGTGCTCAAAGAACCGACCGAATCTGGAATCCGGAAATAGAGCGGCGGCGTATCGTAGTACATACACGTCCCTTGTAGCTGGAAATAATATGCGGGCGAGAATATAAAGTCTAGAATGATGGGTCCAGAAAGAGAACGACCAGAAAAACATAAATCCCTGGCAGGCGAATACTTGATGACGCGAGAATGACGCGACTGGACGCCGCTCGGAAACCGACTACACAACGCCAGTGGGTGTTCGGCCTGCGTGTAGTCGCCGCGGGGGGTGCAGCGGGTTTCTGAATGTTGGGTCACCGGGGATGTAGGATCGGACGGCTTCAGGCTTCATGATTCCCAGATTCCTAGACCGGGTTTCCAAAGGCAAGCCAGACAGAATAGTGTCTACTGGGTATTGGGTTCCGTTTCGTTATTTTGGATTGAAGATGAATCCGAGCCGTAGGACGAGTTGAGGACGAGAGCAAGCAAGGGTGTTGTGTCGCCACGGTGCAAGAGAGGACCCGGGATTATAGGTCAGAAGGCCTGATTTTTCGGGGCCCAAAATGTCGGGACAGATTGGGCAAAAAATGTCGGGAATGACATAGGCGTACCAAAATTTTTCGGCAGATGTCGGGACATGTAAAACAGGCTTGATTCGGCCCCAAAATGTCGGAATTTCCGCCACAGGCCTCAAAATCGCTTAAATTTGTCGGGAATACACGAAAAAGTCGAAATTTGGCTGCCGCAGGCGCTGTACTACGAAATCTATGCTGATACATGTCTGCTCAGAAGCCCACTGCGGTACAGCTCCAAGAAGGCGGCAATTGGTAAGTTTGGCTCGGGGATGAGGGATGAGTGAGTGTGGGGCAGTCGAAGTACATCTTCGAGGGCAGCGTGTACCTCGAAATGCTCGCCTGTCGGAGGGAACGTTCTTTTGTTTTTGACCCAAAGGGCGGGATTGAAGGGCGGATCATCGGCGGAAAGGTTGTAAACTTCGGGAGCCGCCATCTTGACTTCTTTTGCGCTTTGGCCCGAGGAGATGATGCGGCGGGCAGTAAAAATATTATGGACAAATATGCATTATCAAAACGGGAGACTACGGGGATCGAACGCTAGTAGCGAGAGGAACAAAATGCTGCGAGCGAAAAGGATAATCGACCTAACTACCGATTCCCCAAAGCTCCATGTCGGGAGTCAACATCAGGCCATCCGGAGTGACTCGAAGATGTCGGGAATTGCAAAACAGGGCTTTGTGCCAAAACCGAAAATTTGTCGGGATTTTGAACAAGGATGAAGGCCAAAATCTCAAAATTTTGTCGGGAATCCCATTAGGCTATAATCCCGGGTCCTTGCAAGAGGAAGGCCGGACGCGGTAACGTGACGCGGCGATCAATCCTACGTGATGCCAAGTGCGAGTGAAATCGGACTTGGGGCCGGAGCCCGGTCCGACCTCTTTTCGGTTTTGAGCACGGTCTCGTTTGATGTCGGATTTTGTCCCTTTGCGGTACATTTTTACACAAAGCTGGATTAACAACCCACCATTCTAATACCTTCCGAAGCGGCCTATGTGTTAACAAATGGCTCGGCTGGCCATATAGTCGGGGCGGCGCTCTTGCGAGCGTCGCCCGTTAGCACCATATTCCCTCTTGTTTCATACCCGATCATCCTATTTCACCTCTACCTCCTTACCTACCGATCGCCTAGCTCCCTTAAATACCTCGTCGTTACGATATCATACCTCAGTTGTTATTCCCCCGACTGAGGTACGTATCTCTTACTATCTTCCGTTAGCTTCTTTACTTACGGCTCGTTTAGCTAGCACTTACGTTGTTTCTCAGGTAGATAGCAATCGAGTCGTTATTCCCCCGACTGAGCTAGCACTTACGCACTTACGTTGTTTCTCACTATGTGGTTTGTATAATATTTTCTGTCCATTCACGAGAGAGATTTAATGATTCGTCGAAAGCGAGTCGGACCGAACAAGTGGTGAAGAGGTGACGTCACTGCGTTAGTTTCGAAAAATTTGGCTGCGGGCATCGGTCCGCAGGTGGGCGAACCGACTTCCAGGGGGGAGGGGAGGGGGTACAGCCAGCTTTTAGGTTTGAGAGGTTGGTTTCACGGACTTTCGACACGCCCGTCTCTTGTGCGACAACCAGGGGAGAAATTATCTGTGCACCTTGCTGTACACGCCAAGTCTCCCTGAACACAAACCCAAACGCCACTCTCGGTTAACGTTAGCCGGATAGCCGGACACAAACAAACCATCTGTGCTGATGGTGCCGACTCCGCGGTCGTCGCTTTCTAGTACCTATGTTTGCCTTATCAGTTACGAGGTTGCAAGTAGTAGACAGATTGTTACAATTTTTGGACCGCATCAGTATAATACACCTCCTCCTTTATATGGTCATCCGTCTATTGAAGGATTAAACAGGTCTTCTCAAAAATATCTCAGTGCCAAAAAGGGGCATTAGTAGTCCGGGTTGCATGTGGAACTCAATTGACGCGAGGGGAAGCGAGCCTCAATAGACAAAAAATAAGAAATCTCACAGAAATACCGGTTTTTATTGCAATCATGTTGTTTTGCACAACCTCCGGCATGGATCGCAAATCTTTGAGTCCCTCGTACTTGATGCAAGTCTAGGTGAGCGCTGCTGGATGTAGAGATTGACGCCCGTACCTATTAATCTCACATTTATAGGCTGCTTTGGTTGACCTCCGCTAACTTTCCCGATGTATCCGCAACTATGGTCAAACACCCCATCTCGGCTTGATTGCGGCAGGACCGGGGATTTGTAGGCCGAGCTGGACCTAGGCCTAAAGCGATGCAGTTTGATTGCAACTGCCACCACGATATCGATAGCGGTGAACATTACATTTCGCATCGAACCTACATACTTAAAGGGGAACAACAACCCAAGCCGATCCATAATTCAAGTGTCCACTTGACTCTCCAAAGATGTGCGACGCGGTATCCACCTCGATAATATTCGGAGCTTTATCCCTCTTACCAGGCAACCGCTATATTCCCTTGGGCCTCCTTCCCGCAGCGTTGATCGTTTATACCGTTAATCGGCAACACCCATCACACAAGCTTGCTCGAGTGGAACGCGCAATTGAAGCCTGCGAGGAAACCTTGAAGCACGCAAAGTCGAACTGCGCGAGGAACCATGTGGAGTTGACAGACAGGGTGCGTCGGTTGCTCGAGTAAGTCCAATCGCCACCACAGCTACAGCACAAGTGTTGACGGCACATTCTGACAGGGTTAAATTGTCAGCCTTCAAGATCCAGAGCCAATTATTGGAGACACACAATGTTACAACATGGGAGGAATTGGTGGAATATCTTCTGAACCAGCACGAGATTATACAAAAGATCAACCAGTGCGCAAAGGACGTGAAGGAAATACAAACATCGACATTGGTGAGCATTGCACATGTTGAATCGACGACTGATGATTTAAGCGGAAGGTTTTCAGCTCACCATCGAGGCCGAACGCCAACGCAAATTCTTCGAAGGCATCAAAGAAATGCGTGAAATCATGACACGGTTGTCTCCACGTCGGCGCGTGGGTCGACTTCAATAATTGATTTTCAGACCACCAATCATCTCTTACAGGCAGTACACAGTCGACAGTAATCCGTCGCTTTGAATCGGCGGCTACATCCGTGTGAGCGTCCCCACCTTTTAATAAAATGACTCTGTCGCTCACATAGACGCACAGCGTGTAGGTTCAAACATACATATCCCCACTCAGGTCGGATCTGGAGTCTTGACATTGGACTTGTTCTTCATTTGTTGTATGTGTCTGTAAAGTGTTTCTGTACTTTGTCCGTAGATGCGTCGCTCGCGATCGAATAAAGCGGATGTGTGCAGGTGTCCCTGAACAGAAAATCAGTCAGTGCGCGAAAGAGGTGAAGAAAATTCAAACATCGATATTGGTGGGCATTGCGGATGTTGAATTTACGATTAATGATTCAAACGAAAAGCTTTCGGCTCACCGTCAAGGCCCAGCGCCAACGTCAATTGTTCGAGGGCATCAAGAAATTTAAAGTCTGCAAGATTTGCGAGGTAGTTCTTTGTTCGTCACCGCGTACGTCGGTTTGAATTCTCCGCTTCTCCTGGCATCTTGCTGCAGCTTCGTCGCCGTGATCAGTAACTACTCAAAACCCATTCTACGAAATATCCATGTGAGGATGTATCTCCAATTGTGAATAACTGAAAATCACGCTGTCGAGGAGGGTGTGGTTTCATTCCAGTTTTTATTTGCATTGTTCACGTTGCCTGACAGTATTTTCTTTTCGTTCGGTACCTGCCCACTCACTGTATAAGCCAAGTATCCTCTCTGTGGTTCATTCGTGGTCTGTGACAGTATCTGCAACTTGAAGGACTTCCCCGGAAATGGCTTGGGTTCAGATAGAGCCTCCAGTGACAACGCCGAAAGATTTCAACACTTGGGTGTGAAATGCCCACCGGCAAAGTGGCGCAAGATTAGACCCAATTCGGCCACGGGAGTTGAAAGTCCAACGGGCACGGCAGCGAGGGCGGCGTACCACTCTTACGATAGAGCGCGCGCGAGTCTGAGCCGCAGCTGTTTCGCGGGGTCTCTTGGCGCGGAGGCGGGTGCTAGCTAGAGCCCCATTTTCCAGTCAGAAGCTCGCAGCAGCAGGCTTGACGGCAAGTTTGCGACAAGTGTACGCGCGTTCAGGTTTGAGACTGCACTCAGATGATGAGTTATTGTAGTGCAAAGGGATGCCAATGGACAGTTGTGTCAATATTCTGTATGTAGGTGAAATCTACGAGACACAACATGTTGGTCGGAGTTCACAAGCTAGCTGGCTTGCAAAAGATGCAAGAAATGGACTGGGGTAACAAACCCTTGAAAGCACTCGCACTGCGTAGAGCAGTACTTTATGCGCATTGACACCGTGCGGCCATGTTCAAAGAACACGCCTAATCTGGAATCCGGAGATAGAGCGGCGGCGTACCGTAGTACATACACATCCCTTGTAGCTTGGAAAGTAATATGCGGGCAAGGAAATAGAGCCTAGAATGATGGGTCCGGAACGAGAACGACATGAAAAACATAAATCCCAGGTGAATGCTTGATGACGCGAGAATGACGCGACTGGACGGAAGACGAGCTCGGAAACCGACGTCGGACCAGACAACGTCAGTGTGTGTTCGGCCTGCGTGTAGTCGCCGCAGCGGATTTCCTGACTGTGGGGTCAGCGAGGATGTAGGATCCACGGACGGCTTCAGGCTTCATGATTCTGAATGATGATCTGTTCCAACACTTCGCCGGGAACCAGAGGAAAGGGCAAGCGAGCAAATAGTGGTGTGCAGAATCCGCGAGTGTTCGCTTTGTGCGCTGTGCCGAAGTCTTTGTCAAAGGAGAAGCTGAAACTTGGACATCATGGGAGGTGTAGCTGTACCTTTATATCAATGTACCCTGCCATGGCAGAGGGGTACATAGATATATATCCTATTGCTGGTAGGCCTGCCAGCCGTTGCATATATATATATGTACTTAGGGCTAAGAATATTGGGCTAAAAGAAAGATTATTGGGCCAAAACAAGGATTGAATGACAGACCACTGGGAAATCATAAACCAACCAGAGCCTACAACCACTAGACCAAGGGAACCATGCATGTCCTATTGTATTACCCAGCTAGGGTAAGGCTAGCCTTACCCTACCTGGGGCTGCTTATACCCACACCTAGGGCAGGCAAGCTGCCCTAGGTCTTTGCAAAGTGTTTGTCACTGTTTATTATGTGTTTTAGAGTGTTGAAAACCCCTAACCAACCCTAACCCCTAACTAAACAAAATAAATATACCTGGGAGAAGGCACTAACCTCTAACCCAAACCTCTAACCCAAACCTTAACTACCCTAACCCCTAACCAGGCCCTATGCGGGCCGTACAGGGTGGCTGCAAGGCTTATTGCGTGTTTTCCTGATGAACCTAGCCTTTGGGTACCTTTACTTCCTATAGCTATTGTGGTATAGTGGTAACAATATTTGGTTCTGATATATGTTGAAATCACCTGAAGACTTTTGGTTCAATCCCCAAAGCTGCCTTTGTTTTTACAGCGGGCCAACATATATGGATCAGGTACATATCTATGTTGCGGTCTTTGGCTGATCTGCCAACCATTGGATATATATCTATGTACCCCGCAGCCAGGGCAGGGTACATATATATATGGGTACAACTATGGGTGATCATGGTTGCATCATGGTTCTTTGGACTTGTTTTGGACCCGTCACTTTGATTTTCCCACGACAATTTTCTCGACCAGCCACAAGAAAAGCGCTACCTGTGGACCATGCATCCCACTTCCCAGCCCGAGAGTCTGAATATATTGCCGCTGCCCATCCGGGTAACTTGTATATCAATCACCGGCTTCAATCTTCGCCTCATGCAGTGTTTCAGAAAATGGCCCTGGCTGCCGCGCGAGGCTCTACAAGAGACTTAGAAAGGGTCGAATCCTTCTTGAATCAGCATAGGCCCTCCGAAGAGTCGAGTTCATTTCTACCTGTATTTTATGCCAATCTCGACCCGGCGGGAATCCCGTCGATCGGTGATACTCCTTCCAACTTCACTGCAGGCGCCATCATGCGGGCCTCGATATCGTTGAGGTGCCTCTACAAGAAAATAATCCTCGGCCTAATGGGTGCGGCGGCCTTTGCAGACCTTTGGCCGTCTTTATGTCAATGGGCTCGATTTTTTGACTCGTCCAAAGACCATTACGATCCCGCTCTCGTGGTAGGCTTCTTGGATTTCACCGCTATGTATAGAAGCAACTACGTGGCGCCGCATGAAAGCGAGGAGATGGCTTCTCTCATGTCCTCTACTCCCGGATTTCGACGCATGCTTACCAGGGCTTGGATCGTCGCCACTGAAAGCAGACAAGGTGCAGCCGAGACGCTCGAATGGAGCCGACTATGCAGTCCATCAGGTTTACGGGGCTGACGAATTTGCTGTTTTCTCAAATGCGGCCTACGAGTCGTCAGCATGTCGACGAGATCATAGATGATGCTGGTCGGGGCGTATCGGGTCTCGCGCGCCTCGTTGTCCTATACATTGATCGTCTTTCTCCCGAAAGCCTCGGTCTTGTTTGGACACCAGACGAGCGACTTGAGGGTCATATATTCGACTTCGTGGATGACGTGGACCGATTCCTCGCAGAAAAAAAGTTCGAGGAGAATAGTCCAAGATACTTCGATCGGGCGCTCCTTCTGGCAGGCGCAATACCGTCCGTAGCATTCATGGCTAGCATCCTTACCCGACTCGATCCAAAGAACAAACTCACAAAATCGATCCCCCCCTTCTCCCCATTGGTTCAGAGATCCGTGATTTTCCTCAATCGCATGCTCCGTACCACCCATGGACATCATTATATTCCAGATGCCATCTCATTTGGTCTCCTGGATCTCATTGCTTCCTGTGGTAGCGCTGGCAAATGCTATCCCGCGCTGGAATCCCTTCTGGAGGATGTTCTCCCCTCATCGCTCGTTAAATATTATGATTTAGCGGACTTGGAGATAGGGCTTCTCGATGTGTCCCATCTTTGCGACACAGCGGCGCTTCAGGCATCTGAATTTTCCGGCGCGTGGAACGAGTTTACGACCGTGGCCGAAGAGCGAATCGCGCTACGTCGTTCTTCGTCTGCGCAGCAGCTTAAAATTTGTGACAACCTCGAGGTGGGCTCACTTTACGCCGTTCGAACATGCTCACTGAAGCTCTGCCAGTGCTCCAAAGTCGGCCCCAGCAGCCTCTTCAAGCGCTGTTCCGGCTGTTACGCCTTCTATTATTGCTCTACAGATTGTCAAAAAGCGGATTGGCACGAAGGAAGCCATCGAGCATATTGCAACCCTCATTATTCTCTGCGTCTCGGTAGGTATTCGCTTGCGTTCTAGATCCATCGCTAACAAAATCCCAGCTGAAAAGCAAGGTTTCACAGAACGCGAACGATACTTCTTCCGCGCAATGTTGGCCAAGGACTCTCATGCGACCGCCTCCACGAGGGCGCAGAAGTTGACGGCGCCGTCGTTCATCTTTTTTGATTACACCCGCGGGCGCGTACAGATCGAAATACACTCAGCGTACGACGACTCCCCCGTCGTACAAGCCTTGAACCAACAGAGTGGCTGGAGGAACGAAGTAACGCACGCTATGCGATCCGGGGGGCGCGTGGAACTGCGTGTTATGGCCCTCCCCGTCGGTGCGACGACGAGATACTTCGTCGTTACCTCCTCAAGGACCGACCCGGTTCGCCCCTGTGATGATACCTGATTTGTTTTCAACTTCGGGGGCTATTTCTCGTACAACTGCCGACCGAGTCAAGTGCGGTTTTGTTTCTTGTCGCATCTCCAGCGCCACGCACCTATATACTTCTTGCCAACTTCTTGCAGGGGATTCAGATCCTGTCGAAACACGTCCTCGGACATCTATCTTGGATAATGTATTGGATGATTGTCTTTAGATATTACAACCCTGTACCACCTGGTACCTCGGATTCTTTCTTATTAAAATTGTACAGCTTGGTAAAGAAATCACTCATTTGTTGTCCACCAAGCAAGCGAGTCTCCCACGTCGCCAGGACGGGCAGGTTTGAGATATACCGCTTCGGATCGGCACAGGGTGCAACAACGCTCACCAGCGCAGCGCGCAGTCTCCTGTCGCAGGCAGGCATCTTCCACCCCTGCCGCGCCGCGCGTCCTATAACGCCTCGTTTGCAGACCATCAATGAGCTGCTCAGGCACGAGATCGGCCACGCCGTTGTGGCCCCGCAAGAGCAGTGTGCTGCGGCCGGCGCGCGATCTGCAGCTCGAGATGAGCCGCGTATACAAGATTCGGGCTCGCCCATGCAGGCGGCGGACATGGCGGCCCTCGTTGTCTTTTACAGCCATGCCGCCATGGGTGCTGGACCGACATACGTGCCTAAATCCACTCCAAGGGGGATCAACCAACTACGCCACACTCAGACTCAGACTCGTCGGCTAGCACGGACGAATTGCGCCAGTGTGGCATGAGTTGGGTGAGTGTGGAACATTTGCATGCCACTTGCGCCACTGTCGGTTCGGTCACTGTGGCGTGTCTGCATGCCACTTGTGCCTGTCGGTTCAGTGCCATGAGGCCTTTCATATTCTCATTATTTCATTGTTGATTCAAAAAAGACTCCATCTATTGTAATGAAGAAAATACATGTACATAGGTAATTCATTTGATGATCGACATGGACGCCGAACCACAACCGTAAATCACTGAGGGAGAAATAAGCAGAAAGGCAACGATAGACAAACACAACACAGTAACTCACCCGTTTACTCCTCGGCTTTTTTTCCCTGCTTTGAACAGCAGTTCCACCAGTCTCCAACGCACGTTTGGTCGGATTCCGAATGCGTGAAGAATGAAAAATGTTTTGTCATCGACGTCTGCGTTCAAGGCCTCGATGGGAGGAGGTAAGATGACTTGGAGAGCAGCAGGGGATGAGTATGGGGACGACGCGTGGGGTGAGAGTAAAATTGGAAGCTTAGACTTGGTGGAAACAGTGACCGTATCCCACCATTCGAAAACGATCCCCTCGGTGCCGGTCGAAGATGGGTCGAGCAAGTCGGGGCCGCTGGCATTCCAGTCGAGCTGACTCAAGGGAGCGACAAAATGACCACCGCCCTGAAAAACTGAAACTCTGTGCCCCCAGGATTATTGTTCGGGACCGTATTCACGAGTAAAACGTTGTTGGAAAACGCGTCGAGGGGTTGAGATGTCTCGGACATGCACCCAGTCCGAGGACAGGAAGATACCGGGGTTGGCGTTCACAAATGCGAGCGGGAATTGCTTTCACCGGTGTAAAAATAGGTAAAAATGGTTAGTCAAACAAAGGGAGAGCCACACATTCGCTCAGAGTCCCGGAATGCGAGGAGGTAGCCCGCCGCGACGCTGGCAACCAGCTGGATGTCATCCATGGTGGCTAGTGGAACGCGAAATGAAGAAAGCGGCCGAAAAAAATGGGATCAGATCGGCATTTGGTGATCCTCAGCCCAGAATGGAATAATCTCACGTTTAAGCGAGAATGGCGCATCTCGTTCAAGTTGCGCCACACTCACCCAACTCACGCCACACTGGCGCAACTCGTCAACACTTAGCCGACGAGTCTGAGCGTGGGTGTGGCATCGTTGACACATCCACCACTCCAAGGCTCCCCCGCGTCACCGTCCCCGCGCTCCTCACGTCCGTCTTCAACCGGCCGTGCCAGGCCGTGTTTCGCGAAGGCGGGCTGCAACGCTCCACGAAGCTCGTGCCGGCGGTTTCGGACATCTCGACGCGGCGCAGCTCATTAACCCGCGCGCGTTCTTGCCGCTCCGATGGCTGCGTTCCGACGGGCTCGTCAAGGGCCACAGCAACGACGTCACCGTCGCCGCGGCCGACAGGGTCCTCCGCCTGAGTCGCGATCCAAGTCGAACTTGTCAAAGGCGAAGTCGGAGTCGGGCCCGACCCTCCTCATCGCCTTTGACCGCGCGGAGATGGGGCATGCGTGCAGAGGGGCGGCGTGCGGCGAGCTGGGTGTGGTCGCGGGTGCGCTTGGGCTGAATATCGACGCAAGTGTGTATGTACGCGCCGTCCGTCTAACGCGCTGATTTGATCTGATCTGCACGTCGCGCGATAGCGGCCGAGCTGGCGGTCCGATGCGCGTCTCGTCGTCGTAGGCCGCGCCGCGATGCTCGTGGCGGTGGCCGGGTGGACTTGGGTCCGCTTGATCGGGCTGTATTTATAACGTCGAGTTTGGAGGCATGTGTGTGCGTGGGGGCTGCCGGGCTTCTCCTACCTAAGGAATGAGTTGGGTTGGGTTCGGATAGATGGAGAGATTAGTATCAGCGCACTTAAGATCTCAATCAATACTTCGGCGCATACATAGAGCGTACCAACACCAGCATCAGAGGTGGGCTACAAAGTCAAAATTACTTACATATGTCACGGTACATCCAAATCCAATTCGGGCACGGTTCAATCTTGGAATTTACAATTGGCAACAAGCGTACATGACCCGGCTGCTTCTTCCTGGTTCCAGCGAGTCAGCTGTGCCGGTGCCATCGTCCAGCCAGAAATAGCGATGTCTTGGTGTGCGTGTGCATTGGTGTGCATGATGACAATCTTATCCTAAACGAGGCATGGAAGCTGTTGAGGAAGCCTGCGTTCGAACAGCATAGCATTTATTTGAAACCATTCAAGTATTTTCTCGCGATACGCACTTACTGACCCGTTTCTCCTCGTTACCGGTGCCTATTCTCTCTGAGCGCCTACTTCGACCAGTGAAGCGCGTCACAGTACCGCTTATGCTTGACAGGCAGGGCTCCCCCGCAGTTCTAAATCGCTTGGCGTGCAGAATTCCCGGCAGTTCTAAATCAATCTAAAACATTTACAGCAGATGGCAGTACCGAGGGCGCGAATCAGAAAATACCCGTTTTTGGGCAGTTTCTGATTCTCGCGACCGATTTGCCCATATCTCGGTGAGTTGGGCACGGATTGAGATGAAAATTAGTCAGATAATTCGGCATAATTCGCGCGCAATTGGTGATAGAAAAACATCGGGAAAAATATTATATGTTGCATTTTCCCACATGTGAAGTCCTTCTGGCTGAAAATTCCAACTACTGAGCTCAAATCTTGACCGAATGAGCTAGAATTTTGATAGAGGCTATGTCCACACGTTTAGAGTGAAGTGATAGAGCCAAAAGTACGAATAATTATAAAAACCAAGGCAAGATCCGTGCTGGCTATACAAAAAGCCTTCACGCGGGGTATAAAAGGCAGGTAAAGAAATATCCATACTTTTGGTTCTATCACTTCACTCTAAACATATCGACGTAGTCCTAACCAAAATTCTAGCTCATTCGGCCAAGATCTGAGCTCAGTAGTCGGAATTTTCAGCCGGAGGGACTTCACATGTGGGAAAATGCAACATATAATATTTTTCCCGATGTTTTTCTATTAATAATTGCGCGCGAATTATGCCGAAGTATCTGACCAAGTTTCATCTCAATCTTTGCCCAGCTCACCAAGATATGGGCAAATCGGTCGCGAGAATCAGAAACTGTCCAAAACAGGTATTTTCTGATTCGCGCCCTCGGTACTGCCATCTGCTGTAATATGCATGCAGTGGTACTGCAGTGGTTCATTTGTAGAAATCCATCACGCTTCTTTCATTTCGATAGAAATAACAGATACGGGGGCAGACCGGCGATGTACCCACCAAGATCATCCACGTCGCCTTGAAAGGCCTTAGTACAGACTCTAGACCAAATCACCACAAAAAGGGCCCGAGATTCTGACACCGGCAGCCCGTTTATGGGTCTGTGCATTGGGATAACGTCAACCTCCTATGAGGCGGTATCAAATCCTGTACTATCGTACAATCGGTCCAACAGCTGTTAAAAGTTGGAATGCTCCAGTGCAGTGCACTTCTCACCGGACCTCTTAGTCACTACTTCTCATCGGACGTTTTACTTAAAGGCCACACCGCGATGTAGGAGACATCCGCCGGACACCCCCTCTCAAACTCGCTCTCCACTCCTTATCGCCCACCACCGAGCACTGGCAGTCAGTCATGTCGGACCGCGATCTTTATAGCCGCCTCCTTCTCGCAAAAGGCCACGGCTATCCCTTGTCCTATCCTCAGCCCCTCGACGATCTCCCCCCCGAATCCAGCGCCGAGGGGATACAAATCGGAGATGTCGGAGTTCTGACATCCGACGGAGGATTCGATCCATTGTTCAACATATGCCGTCTGGCACAGGACGACCGTAATCGTTTCGGAGTTCCTGCTGGATTTGAAACCGTCCATCTACGTCCTGGGGATGTTTCGTCCAGAAGGGTATTTCACCGGCCAGGATCTCATGTGTCCAATACAAGAGTTAACAAGCGACGCCTGGATGTGGACACGGATTTGGACAATGTGTGAGTTCTCATGTATTCTAGTTGGCTCGACCCTAATTCCCGCATGCTACTTAGGTTTCTGCCATTAGGAGCAGGGGCAGCTGTCGAACTATCTACGGTTTCAAAACAGGCAGCGGTGCTTCTGTTACCGGACGGGGCTTCCCGAATCAATTTGCGCTTCCTGGACATATTTAGGCAGCAAGCACTGAGACACGCCCAACGCTGGTACGCGTTTGTGAAGAGTCTGGGGTATATGGTCGAGAACGGCGAATTGTATCTTGTCACTGGTCTCGACAATTCGTCGTCTTGGATTGTTGGCGCCGCCGAAACCGAATCCCAGGACTGCAATATTTCCCTGAAACTGAAGGCCGCGCAAATTGGGTCTGCAGGCGCCTCGTACGCTTGGCAGTGGGAGACTAGTGGTGCATTTGCAGACTCCGGACCCCGTCGACCCCCTGGGGAAGATCCGTCGACCCAAAACCAGACGGTTTTTTTACGCGGTTTCAGAATTGCAATACGTTCTGTGGCGTGGACAAAAATATCGCAAGCGATACCGGTTGTAGACTCAAAGCGGTTCACCTTCTTTTCACGGGCGTGGTTCAATTCATTCGTGCAGCCTCGATCGCTGGGCAGCATCGCCGGCAGCCCAAATACCGGCCAACACAGTTCCCAGACCGAAGAATCTGACGCTGTTGAATTCCCTCCCGCAACTACTCGCGTTCGTATAATGAATTCGCAGAGGTTACCGACCTCCTAACCTACGACCGAACAGCCGTATCATCCTGCGGATGCAATTAACAATTACCTCTTAAACGCAGTGAGCTCAGGACCGGGGTTTAATGAGCATAGCTGAATATTCTCAGCCCTCCGTCCACGGGTCGAAAGACATGATTGCAGCAGTGACTCATGACGATGAATGGATGTCGGCGATTGCAGAGGTGTGTGTTATGTACATGTCTCAGAATTCATTTATCAATTCATCTTGCTTTAAAGCACGAAACCACACTTCTCGCAGAGGCCGAGCTCATCAAGCGAATTGAAGCAAGATGTACAATACACTTCGCTTATGGTAAGTAACATACCACGTTTGGTGTTTTGTAACTAGATGCCACCTGCAGGTGGGGTATATTTCCTGTGCAACGCGGCCAAGCCCCTCAGGGCATCTTCAGCTCTCATTTTGCTTTACCCCCTGGCGGCTGTGCTGTGCACACTCCTAATCATCCCAATTTTGAAAGACGCGCCTTCCACGATCATCTCAACCATTGCCCTCCTCCGCTATGTTGTTTGCGCGCTTGTGTCCGCAGGGTTGATCATTTATGCCACCAATCGCCAACGTCCATCGCACAAGCTCGGTCGAGTCGAACACGATATTGAAGCCTGCGAGAAAACCTTGAACTTGCACGCAATGTCGAATTGCGCGAGGAACTATGTGGAGTTGACTGAGGGGGCGCGTCGATTGCTCGAGTAAGTCCAATCGCCACCGCAGCTGCAGTACAAGTGTTGACAGCACATTTCGACAGGGCTAAATTGTCAGCCTCCAAGATCCGGAGCCGATTATTGGAAACCCACAGTATTACAACATGGGAGGAACTGCTGGAATATCTGCAGAACCTGCACGACGTAATGCAAAACATCAAAAAGTGCGCAAAGGACGTGAAGGAAATACAAACATCGACATTGGTGGGCATCGCACATGTTGGATCTACGGTCGAGGATTTGAACGAAAAGCTTTCAGCTCATCATCGAGGCAGAACGCCAACGCCAACTGATTGAGGGCATCAAAGAAATGCGCGAAATCCATGACACTGGCCCGCCCGGCCTGCGTCCGTCCCTGTCCTCGAAAGCCATCCTCCTCGCTATCCTCCTCCTCGCCCTCGTTGCCTCTGTCATCTCCACCCCCACCGGTAGCGTCCCCACACATCGTGTCGATATCAGCAACAGCAACACAGGCACTTCAGCTGTCAACACCCAGTCCACCGTCGGGAGTTCCACTGTCGTGTCTGCGACGACCGGATGCAACAACGGCTCCAGGGTCAACAGCACCAGCGACACGTTCGTCACTCCACAGCTTTCCGGCGTCCCTCCCCGCCCCACCCAGCTGGACAACAGCACCACTGTCCAGCAGCCCACCCCCACCGATAGCGTCCCCACACATTGTGTCGATGTCAGCAACAGCAACACCGGCACTTCAGCTGTCAACACCCAGTCCACCGTCGGGAGTTCCACTGTCGTGTCTGCGACGACCAGATGCAACAACGGCTCCAGGGTCAACAGCACCAGCGATACGTTTGTCACTCCACAGCTTTCCGGCGTCCCTCCCCGCCCCACCCAAGTTTTGATCCCCCAGCTGGACAACAGCACCACTGTCCAGCAGCCCACCCCCACGGCGCCCTCCGTCCCCATCAGTTTCAATTTATTCATAGAGAGCGGAGGCACACCCTCCCTGCGCGTCATCCTCTGCATCGTTATTGTCATTAGTGCGTCCTCTACCAATGCCCGCCTCGCAAGATCTGACCGCTCGCCCAATCAGTGATATTCTTGGCAGCTTATTTGAGCATGTGTTGTTTCTCTCGTAGATCGCAGCCACAACCGCTCCCCCCTCCGCGCCGGAAAATCCCTGTCCTGCGACTCGGAATTGGCATCCCACTCGCGCGCAGCGCCGTGGGCATCTTGATGACACCGACGTCCAGCCGGCGGCTCTCCTCGTCTTCGGACGGGACCTTGACTCCGAGTCTTGCCCTCGAAAACTGTACCCCCTGCCGGCTCAGCAGCAGCAGCAGATACTCGGCGGCGGACGGGGGCCCAAACAACCCTCGTCTGTCCTCAAACACCGACACCACTGTGGCGAGCAGCAGCCACGCAGATAATTCAGAACGAGGTTGCGAGTGGGAAGTCAGTGCAAGAGACTACGCAGATAACAAGTCTAGCATGGACACCTCGGATTCGGCAGTGGACGGGGGTCCGCCCGGCCTGCGTCCGTCCCCGTCCTCGAATACCGGTGTGGCCCTACCGACGAGCGAGCCCCGCCCGGATAGCGCATCCGGGGGATATTCGGTCGTCGCTGGAGTGGAGATGGTGGTGCTGCCGGTGGTGGTGCGCCCGCCGGCTGCGCGCCATTCGACGAGGCATACGCAACCGAGGGTGCCGCTCATAGAGGGTGCGCGTCCTCTCTAGAGCGTTTTCGACCGCTACACGACATCTTCCCTTCCCTCTATCTGTCTCATGAGCATCATCACAATCCACAATCACTGGCGCCACATTTTCTTTACTCGACCCTCCGCCCACCCTCATGACCTTCACGACGACAGTCACGCCTCTGTTTTTAATGCGACACCCCTCCCCCCACGCACACAGGTTGTTGACCGTTGACGACTTTGCGATACCCCGATACTGCCATGAACCATCTACATTTCCTCTCTCTCTCTCCCTTTCCTCGTCATTCCTGCAATTTACTTTCGATCTCCTCGCACTCGCATTCGGAATCTCCATCTCTGACGTTTGTATCTGCATCAGCTCTCGTATTGCTGTAACTTAAAGTTTAACTTAATTTAACTTATTTCTGTGTCAGCACGTGGGTCGGCTTCGAGAATTGGGATTCCAACACCCCTCATCTCTTGCAGGTCATACACAGACCGTAACTCGCCGTTTTGAATCGACGGCTATATCCATGCGAGCGTCCTGACCTTTTAATAAATATATCACTCACGTAGACGAGCAGCGTGTAGGTTGAAATATAAGTATGTTGTATCCCTATGGACACTTGGTCTTCATTCGCTATTCAAGTTCATTTTCGCTGTGCCTGTAAAGTGTTTCTCTACCTGCTCTGTCGCTGTGTCGCTCGAATAATGTTGATTTATGTCTTCGAACACCCTGCGCGTCGAATACGCAATGTTCTCCCCAAAACCACATCGGATTCGAGAAATCAGAACATTACAACCCCACAACCTTCACGCTGGCCGGCGACACAGTCACCTCCCACTCCAACGACAGGTTAATCTTCGCCTGCGCCCCAACCGAGCACACCCAATTCAGCTTCCGGTCCAGCCCGAGCGCCTCCACCGCACAATCCGTCGGCTCGTCCGCGCCATCCCACTGCGCCACGACCCCGCGCGCGACATTTATCACCTGCGGCGTGGGCGCACTCTTCGATGTGCCCTTCAAGTTGAGGCTGCTGCTGCCCTTCCCGGGCTCGTCCGAAGGGAGCGTCAGCGCAGGGTTGACAAGCTTGACCTCGATCTGCGAGTTCTGCGACGTCGGGATCTGGTCGGTGATCTTGAGGCGGTCGACGGTGATGCTCTTCGTGTTGAATACCGTGATGCGCTGCGAGAAGACGTAGTTGGCGCTCTTGTTGTAGAAGCCCGACTGCGAGAGCTTCTTGATAACGGGGTGGTATGTGATTCGGATTGATGGGTCGACGCTAGGACGAGAGGTTGAGTGGGGTAACTCTAGGGAAAATGACTGATACGCACCCGAGTGGACAGTCGAAGCTTTCTTTGGGGCTCACAGCCGGGACATCCGAACGCGAGATGAAACTTCCGTCGACATAAACGCTAGCCGTTCCACTCAGCAGGGTGTAATCAGACGCGTTGGTGATTCTCGCCTGCGAAGAAGAAAACCTCAGTCGGACTCAGATTTCCCTAAAGCAAAATTCACGTACGTTGATGTGGGCCTTGGTGTCCACCTTCGGCACGGACACCCAGGACATCTCCGCCTTCAACGTGAGTTGTACGATGGTGAAATTGTGCGCCTCGCCGTCACTAGGTATGGATACGAGGCCCGGTACACGGAACGTCGCGCTGAAGTTGCCCTTGGACGTGACGGATGCCCCTCGGAACTCCATCGGTTGGTCTTCTGCCCTGTAACCGCCGGACGGCATCTCGTCGAACTCTGCTGAACGCGACATTTCCCGGTCTATCTGTCTGGACCACATCATCTCCGACCCCCTGCCGCCGAAGGCCGATTTGCTCTTCTTGCCGCCGAAATAACGCTCGATGTCCAGGTTCCACGCGGGTAGTTGGGGAACACCGAGCCCGAAGGTCGGCGTTGAGGTTTCGAGGGTCAGCGGCACGTCGTCCCAAGACTGAAGTGGAAGTTGTTGTGAGTAAAAGGAAATATTGAAGCGTCACATCGCGCACCTCTCCCGTGTTCTGGGTGATCGCCGCTTTGTATATCAAAGTTATAGGGTCTTCCTTGGCGTTCATATCGACCCGGATATCGTAGAACGCCGTCCAGGTCGCTCGAGGCACCGCTGCGAAAGGTAAGCAACAGTACAAAAATGAGAGGAAGAGCAGGCGCACCATAAATCAAGGCTATTTCCACATCCCCTTCGGCCTCAGCAAACACACCGATCGCAGCCTTCACGCGCAGCTCGTCGTTTTCGTGAGGCACGGCGATGCGCGCTCTTTCGAGCACAATGTCGGCGTCGATTAGGCGAAGCTGCTCAGTCAGCTCGCATTGCTTGGCGTCCAGCTTTTCGCCGGTGGAATCGTAAGCTTCCATGACGCTTTCGAGCTTCGAGACGTCGAGATGTTGAACAGTTAAAGAGGCCAGATATTGCTCGAGGGAAGCAATCGACTTTTGGCACCGCGCAAGGGCGCTAGACATCTTTTCTTTCCGGCTAAGTAGGGCGGCAAGCTCGGGAGAGGATGTCGGAACATGTTCTCCTTTCGCAGTAGACACCGTCACATCGTGAATGGTCGCTGCGCCGCGGCCTTCGACTCTGAGCACAAATCGTCAGTGTATGGGTCAAGAGTCGCACAATGAGGCTCACCGGAGAGATTCCGCCTCCAAAACATTCGGTAATCCTGAGATATTGACTTGATTTTGACCGGTTTTCACAGAGAATTTATAAAGTCGAGTGATCTCTGCGCGACTGGAGTATAAGCTGACGCCGATGATCTTGCTATCCGCGACGGACTGGAGTTCAATGGATCCGGTGGGCTCGAAAGCAGGTGGGTGGTCGGTGGTGGTCATAGTTAAAGGAGGGACAGATGTCAGGCACACGCGACCCTGTCGAATTTATACTGCGGTGTACACCGATCGGCACAGGTTGAATAAATGATGTCAACGGACGTCGTGAGGAGTCATGGCAATGAGCGATTGTTCAAAGTCAACCGGAGTCATTGACACTATAGATAGAGAGGTATGTAGAGGACGCTGTCGCGTGCTCTATGCGAGCAATGCATCCATTCGCAATGATAGAACAAAGCGCCGAACGGCGAGCCGCTGGTGGCACGAAAACTAACGTGTTGAAGAAGTGCCAACTCTAAGTAAGCTGAGATGATACGAGCACTTAGCAGATTCTGCCGACTCAAGTGCGAATTTAGCCGGCGCCACGTCGAGCGAAAATTGGATGAAGACCTCGGGCTGGATTGGATGGTTCTTGCACTGAAGAAGCCGTGCTTTTGAGTGCTGGGTAAGGCTCTGACAAGCTGCGAAGGCCTGTTAACCGCCCGGCGCCTTGCGGGACGCGTCAAAGCCTCGACGGAATTTGCCGACGTCACGGGGTCTGTTGATGCGACAGTTTTGGTGATGTCATTGTCAACAAGTGATGAACGTCCATCTATCTCCATCCTTCATCCTCCGAGTCGGTGGATGCTCCAGGGCCGTTTTATTGAAGCATTCCAAGTTCTTGCCATCTCGGATCACCTCCGTTCTTCCCCCCCGTAGCCGGCTCGCCGAGGCGAACTTCGCGATTACGGCTTCTTGGCCGCTTCTATCTGCCAATCTGCACCATACCGTAAGCTCGCGATAGCGGTCGCGGTCCATTGAGCCCGCTGTTCTTCGCTGCTCTCATGTCGTCTCCCGAAGATATTCCCCACGCCCTGGCTGCAGACCCGGCGGCACAAGTGTCCGACCAACGCCTGCTTGAACTGGGCTACAAACCCGAGTTCCGGCGTGAAATGTCCCTCTTTGGCGTCCTGGGTATATCTTTCTGTGCGATAGGCATCCTCACTGGGATGTCCAGCGCCTTCCAGACCGGCTTGTTCTCCGGTGGTCCAGTTGGTCTGTGTCCCAGTCCGAATTCGAACTTGGAAGTTACCGAACTCATCCATCATCTGCAGGATTATTTTGGGGCTGGAATGTACACGCACACTTCCATTGATCGGATTATTCTAGCCTAACATTCGCTGGGCTACATAGATCGTCAGCATTTTCATGCTTCTGATCGCCCTGTCGCTGGCCGAGATATGCAGTGCCTACCCTACAATGGGCGGACTCTACTTCTGGGTCTGCAAAATGAAGCCCGACATTCCGTTCTTGGGCTGTAAGGCATCCTTGTGTCTGTGTTGCTTCTTCCCAAGCTGATGGAAACTGCGCAGTCGGTACGGGCTGGCTTTACACCATTGCCATGGTCTTTACCGGCACCTCGGGAAACCTCAGGTAAGTCGGCCGCACACAGAAAAAAAAACATAAATTTCATCTGAAATTATTGCAGCGTTGCGCTTTACCTCGCCTCCCTCGCGGAAGTGGGCACAGGCAAGATACTCACCCGCGTAGAGATTGCTGCAATTGCCTGGGGCGTCAACATCGCGTCCGGAATCATGAACACAATCGGAACGAAAGGCATTGGCCGTATGAGCAGCTTTAATGTGTGGTGGACTCTCGGCGGCACGTTTGTTCTGGTGCGTGTTGAAATGATATTTCGACACGAGTTTAACAGCCTTTCCCCAGGTTATCACACTACTTGTCAAGACCCCGGTCAAGGTTCGTGCATCCGCTTGAATTTATGCATTTCGTTTCTGACTTCTTTCCATATAGAACACTGCGTCGTTCGTCTTCACTGACCTTGAAAAGTGTGTTGCAACATCGTCTTCTCGCCCTGTGTGTTCATAATCCCCCAGCTTCACGGGCTGGCAAAACAAAGGCTTCGTCGTCCTCCTCGGCTTCCTCCAAGCCGTCTACACGCTCGAAGGCTGCGAAACCGCCGCCCAAGTCGCCGAAGAGGCCGTCCGCGCCGAATGGCTTGCACCCATCGCGGTGGTCGGCAGCATCGTCGGCTCCTGGCTCATCGGCCTCGCGTACATGCTCGCCCTCCTCTTCAGCATCCAGTCCGTCTCCAGCGTGCAGGGCACCGCGTACGCGATTCCCATCGCGCAGCTGTACCGCGACGCGGTCGGCGAGCGTCTCACGCTGATGTGCATCACGGTGATCATGCTCGCGCAGTTCATGGCGGCGGTGACGGCGTTCACCGCGAGCTCGCGCTTATTCTATGCGCTCGCGCGGGACAATGCGTTCCCGTTTAAGAGTAGGTTTATGTCGCTGAATCGCTTCCAGGCGCCGTACTGGGGCGTGTGGCTGTCGGTGTTCGTCGGGTGCGTGATCTCGTGCGCGTACATTGGCTCGGCGATTGCGGTGCGTGTTTTTTTCTTGCTCGTTATTTTCTTCGGGTTGGGTTCATTGACGAATTTTGAACAACTGCCAGTTCAACGCGATCCTGTCTTCGGCCGCGATCTCGGTGATGTTGGGGTACCTGCAGCCCATCATCATCCGTGTGTTCTGGCCCGCGGCGTAAGCTAACCAAACGTCTCGGCCCGATCGTTCCTCACCTGCTTCGCAGACTCGCTACCCGCGGCCCCTTTCACCTGGGCAAGTACTCCTGGGCAATTAACTTTGCGAGCTTCGCGGTGCGTCTCATGTCTCCGATTGCTGGTCGGTTGCGAACTAAATTTGTGCAGTTCACGATATTCGTCTGCGTGCTGTTCATCCTCCCCACAGTGCACCCGGTGAACAAACTCAACATGAACTATGCGGTTGTTGCGGTGGGTGGCGTCATGCTGCTCGTCGTGCTCATGTGGGTCTTCTGGGGCCGAACGCGGTTCTCGGGCCCGGTGTTCACGCGGGTTCAGCTCGAGGAGAGGAAGGAGGTGGCTCGGGAGAATGAGAACGAGAAGGAAGGATGAGATGGCGATGTTGGACTTTTGGTTGCAATTTCCTTGTTGTTTTGCAATCAATCACATGCAGGTCGTCCTCTCGATCATCTGATTCATTAACCTTCTTGCCGCGACGGGCCGCGGCGCTTCGCACTTGACTGGGTCGAGTCTATTCCTGTTTTGAACTAGATTCGTGCGAGGTTTCTTTTGGACTGCCCCAAGGTTTTGGCGGCGGAAAGTCTGGATGTTGAGCAAAACAGTTCGCCAAGGTTGCTTCCTATAGTGCTGAGCATCCTGTTTTTCTCTCGCTTTCTCTAGCTGAACTAAATTTTTGCCCGTCTATGCAATAGGATCGCTGCAGCACCATACTTCAACGAACAATCCTCCTACTGGTAGGATATTCTTGTCCGACCGGAACGAAAATATCCACGGAGAAAGATAATATTGGCCTTGTGACGCCTATGCATCCCATCATGGGGCATACGCGGATGATCCCATTGGTACCCAGAGACCTCCCCCGGTTATATTCGTACTCGACAACCACAACCTTGATCTAATTTTAGGAATGTCGCGACGACGCTGGCTGCTCGCGAGGACACAAAATCTTCCGAAAAATACCCTCGGCCCGGCGAGCGCTCACTTATAAGAAACCTCCCGTCGACACACGAGGGGCCTGCGTCTACATCTCACCATGCAGTCATCGCACCTGTCGTTCCGGCGTGTGGCGCTTTTCTTCTTTGTCTATGTTCTGTCGGTGATTCTAGGCGGCGCGGCTACGCCAGTCGAACTTGAAAAGCGTGCCTCCCGTACGACCCCGCCCGCAGGTGCTGTCGTCGTGCGTGGCTCGGGTACGTTGAGCGGCGAGTTCTCCACCGTCCAGGCGGCCGTCAACTCGCTCCCGAACGACAGCTCGACGAGGACGATCTTCATCTACCCCGGTAGACACCGTCTGCTTAATTCTCGCCTCTGTCTTATTTCGTACTAGGAACCTACAAGGAGCAGGTGTTTATCACCAGGACTGGCCCGTTGACGGTGGGACGACTGAGTTGATTTTTTTCCGCTCACCTCACCCTCATGCAGATCTACGGTTCTACGACGGACACCACCAGCTACACCTCCAACTCCGTTACGATCACCTTCGGGGACTCTGCCTCCCAAGCTGGGAGCGACGACCCCAGCGGAACTTTGCGCGTGCACAAGGACAACTTTGCGCTCTACAACGTCAACGGTGCCTTTTTTTTCCACGCATAGTTCCGTCTCGAATTCTCATGTGTGAACGAACTCAACAGTGAGAAATACGGTAAGACTTTACGCGTGCTTCTATTCTATTCCAATCACTTACGTGAAATTCGACATGTAGTTCGGCGTGGGCTCTCAAGCGCTGGCCCTCAGCGCGTACGGCACAAATCAAGGATACTACGGAGTATGCGCGCTTTATCTGTGATTCAATTCAAGGACTGATCTGTCAATCTATTAACAAGGTCGGGTTCTACGGGTATGTTCTTTTGGTTGAAGTATATAAGAATTTGAAATTAATCTCCACCACCAGGTACCAAGACACCCTCCTCGCTGAGACCGGGAACCAGTTTTACGGTGTGTGCTACATCGAGGGTGCGGTGGACT
The DNA here is from genome assembly GCA_029282495.1 of Mycena albidolilacea. Taxonomy (NCBI): domain Eukaryota; kingdom Fungi; phylum Basidiomycota; class Agaricomycetes; order Agaricales; family Mycenaceae; genus Mycena; species Mycena albidolilacea. Next base: position 741,051 of record JARIHO010000002.1, read on the forward strand.
TTATCTGGTTTGCTCTCTTTTTTATCTGCCTGTCTTTCGCCTTACAATATATTTCCGCAGGGGTCAGCACGCGCGCGCATGGATCCAGCGCAGCGTCATTGCGTCTGTGGCAGCAGGCAGCATCACCGCGGACGGGCCGTCCGATTCGTCCGACACCAGTATCTGTACGGTCTCCCTTTGTTTTCGTCTGCTCACCACATGCTAAACTCGCATCCTCAGTCGTCATCAACCGCTCCTCCCTCATCGTCAGCTCCTCCGCCTCGTCAGCGCTCACGGGCCAAGTGTACCTCGGGCGCCCCTGGACGCAATACGCCCGGTGCGTCGACCCTGTGTCCATTTCCCAATCTTGCTTATATTATTCTTGGTAGCGTCGTCTACACCTCCTGCACTCTCGGTGCGCACATCAACCCCGCGGGGTGGTCCATCTGGTCCACCGCAACGCCCAACACCGCGGACGTCACCTTTGCGGAATACGACAGCACCGGTGCGTCTCGTCTCGTCTCCCTCTCTCCATCCACTCTACCCGCATGTTTCTTCCCGCTAAGACGAAGATACTCCATTCTACAGGCGCTGGTGCGGCCGGCACGCGCGCCTCCTTCGCGAAGAAGCTCACGTCGAACACGGGCTACATGGCGGCGGATATCCTGGGCAGCACCTGGACCTCGTGGGTCGATGCCGCGTACGTTTGAGTGTATCGTTTTACTATCAAGTAGCCCGTGTGTATCTGTATTGTTTAAATTGTATCCCGACATTGTGGTTCACATCCCACTAGGAAGATCAAACCAAACACCTGATTGAGGTTGAGATATACATGGTGAACGAACGTGTACGAAAACATTGTCGCAGGCTCGATTGTTATCTATGTAAGTTAAAATACATCCTGGATATTGGGCCCCGGTTTAAACGCGCGACGCGAAGTAGATACATAAAAATACATATAGACGGATAAACGGACCGGAGCCCGGAGTCCGCGGACGTTTACCAGACCGACCGCATAAGGTCATTGCAAAACCGTGACCTGTACGAGTTGCCCAGTCACCGCATCGCGCTTCCACACAACCGCCCCGCCCTCGACGCCATAAAGCAGCTTCAGCGCCCACAGGCTCGGGTACACACGGTCAATCTCCGTGCGCACTTTGTTGAAGCACTCCACCGCGTCCGCCGCCTCCTCGACCGGCGGGACCCACAAATTGTACCGGTCGCGTCCCTCGACGCGGATGCGGAACATCCGGATATTGGGGCAGGGACTAGTCTCCGCCAGTAGGGCCTGCAGGCTCGCCGGCGCCACCGCAGGGTCGTTGATGCTGAGCGTGCGCAGCGCGGGGAGCAGCGTGTGCACGTTCTGCAGGAAGCCGAGCGGGACGTGCCCGTCCACGCGGAAGGAGAGGAAGTCGAGCTCCACGGGGGTGTGGCTTTGTTGGAACTGGACCTGGGCTTGGATCTGCCCGAGTGTGCGCAAGAGGCGGTGCGCCTTGGCGGGGAGGGACAGCTCGACCGTCGAGAGGCGCCCCGCACCAGCGAAGAGCGCGGCGTAGTTGCGCGGGCCGCGGTAGGCTTTGAGGTGTGGGAGGAGGAGCGGGGGGAGGGCAGGGGCGCGGGGGTAGGGGCGGCCGCCCCCGTCGGGGTCGGTGTGCAGGGTGATGCGCTCGAGGGCGGGGGTGTGAGATAGGGCTGCGACGAGCGAGTCGACGTTTGTGGGGCTGAGGCAGTCGACAGGGAGGTCCAGGTGGGTGAGGCGCGCGAAGGGACGGCGGAGGGTGAGGGCCAGGAGGATTTCGGGTGTGGTGGCGGAAAGGCGCTGGAGATGGCGGGGGGCGAGGAAGAGGGAGAGCAGTGGTGCGAGAAACACGTCGCGGGATGGGGGATCGTGATATTTAAACGTCACGGAGCACAGTGGGAGCACGGGCTGATGGGTGAAGTCGACGACGTCGCTGGGGCACGACTCGAGTGTAACGGTCGTCAATGCAAGACCATGTAGAACCGCCAGCCTTTTAGGTGTCAGCCGAATAGACTGACACCCTAGGACTTTGAGGTTTGGCAGTTTGCGCAGACCGTCAAATATGGCGTCTATCAGGACATCTGTTGGAAGGTCATCATCCTCTGCCGACGGAGGGTGAATCCAGCACTCGCGCACTGCCGGTGCTATGAGGGGTGACAGAAAGAACTCCAACCGCTGGGAAGTACGCCGTCGATACTTGTTCGTTTGGATGCCACGGAGCGCCAAGGGGGGCGGCGCAGGGTGAGTGGAGATCTTGGAGAATAGAAGGGGCTGCGCGAGCTGGCGAAAGCATGTGCAGGTGAGGGAGACGGCCTTGAGCTCCCCAGAAGTTGTGAGATAGGAGAAGATCTGTAGCCACAGCTCTGGGGGGACAAGGACAACCTGGGACGCAGAGATGCTGCCACTCCGCGTCCGTTTGAAACCTTGTCGAGCTCGATCAACGACCTGGACGATGTGGTTCTTCATGGTGGAAGAGTAAGAGGGAGAGGTGTACCTGGGTCCCTGGCCCTATTAATTGACACTGGCAGGGAAAAAAACGGCAGCCGGCAACCCCATCAGGACGATCGTTTATATACCCTGTCGATCACTCGCCACACCAGAAAACGTCCAAGCGTCCCTGCAAGGCCTGGCGTACGCCGTTTTCTCCGCCGCATACCCAAAATACCTCTACTTCAGCATCTTCCATGCACATTGCCCGACGAGCAGCGCTGAGAGCACATCTGATCGTCGCCAGAGAAGCGCGGCGTGCTATTTTGTTCGCTGTTCTCGGGCGCAGATTTCTGTCGACATCACAGAATTCATGTAGAGGACGTGCTTCGGGATCAACAGGTGGCCTCGCATCATTGCTTACGGAGTTTTCCTGAGTGGCCAGACTCCACTTGAGTATCTTGTGTACTCAACTAAATCTAAGTTTGTTTTCGTGTTTTGAACCATTGCCAGTGGCGCGTGCGCACAACTTCTCCCGCGACAGACATTTCATGACCCTGAACCCTGTGCTAATTTCGGGCTCTTCAAGTCAGGCCAGATAGCGGATAGCTCGCCCCTTTTATTTAAAGAACCCGCCCTCTTCCCCGATATATCGGAATGTTGGGTCTGTTCCTCTTGGCGTCTCGCATCTAAAACGGGCGCTCCATCTTCACGGGTTTCCTTTGAATTGATTCCAATCTGCAGCTGGACAGAAGAATCAAAGAAGGAGATTGCAGAACTACAAGGGACGTCATGCCAGAGATGGGCGACTTTCTACAGCTTTCTACCGAATGAATGAATGATTCGGCTGTAACAGTCAGACATGACATTTTGTAGCGAGCGGTAGTTAATGTCAATGGGCAATAAGAAATCTGACCATGTCTGATCAGGTTGACCACGCGATCACATGACCTGTCATCTCTTCTCTGAACGCGCGCGCCCACGATCCACTCAATTCCGTAGGATCCCAACATCAATACTACCTACGGGGATCTGAAGTGGAAAGCTTGAAATAAACAATAAACAGGTTCTGAGAACGCGAGATAGCACTTGGGAAAGGTATCACAACGCGTCTTGAGGCCAAGGAAGGATTCAAGCCCGTAGGATTCGTGATACATATATTTATTTTATCGCAGTCCCATAGCAGAATGGCACCAGGAATTGTCGTACGCAAGATAACAGTAAAATACTACAAAGGGAACTGAAGCGTGAGGTTGGTGAGGAACTGCATACCTGCAGCGCGATACGTGTCCTGGGTAATCGTCGTGGGGAATATTCCGTCGAGGAAAGTCAGCAGATTGGGGTTCGCGGTCGTATAAGCGGGCCAGTTGGGCACCGTCTATAAGTTAGTCAAGTCAGTACGGTGAGGTGCGAATTGATTTGAAAGCGAAGCCGAGGAGATAGCGAACTTACTTTGCCATTTGGATTGAGGTTGGTTGCGAAATTGATTAAATAATCCGTCAGCTCTCCATCGAAGTAGACGTTCAGGATATCGGTAGAGTGGAACTGAAGAGTCGGTCAGATGAGGAAGGATTGACTAACTAAACGACGCACAGAACCGAGGAGAAAGATGGCCTTTTCGCGCTTGCTCACTGTAGGTTTGACTCAGATAGTTTCTGTGTGGTTCAATTAAATTACGCACGGTAAGCCCACTGGTTCTGTTTCCCTGAAAGACTCTGCTGGAAGAAGCGGCGAGGGGCCTGGAATATCGCATCACCCTGATTTTCGTTTCACGACCGGTCAGACGACTTCACCATGCACAAATTGCTGAGTGCAACTGGCCTGGAACGCAGCAATGCGCTTAAACTGCGGGGTCACAGCGTTGAGAAACCCCGTGTTAAAGGGTGAGCCATCAATCTGGTCGCTCGGATAGAGAGTGTTCAGGGAAACACCTTCCGCTGTCGTTGCCTCGGGAACCCAGAACTCTCTGATGTACTCGAGGAACTGGGCGTCCGTCCTAGGCCCGAATTAATTCAACCCAGTTTGAAACGCTGGTGGGAGTCCGACATAGACATACGTGATGTTCAGCGTTGATAGCGAGAACATTGTCCCTTCGTCGTCGCAGTCGCCTGTGGGGTTATGTCAGCCGGGATGGGACGGTTCGGAATACCAACGATATTTACCCGTAACGAACGGTATTTTTGCAACCTTCCCTTGCTGGACGAGGCGCTGAGGGTTGTCGGACAAGAACGTTCCATCTGCACGAGGAAGCCAGGCCAGCACGAGAGACTAGTCGGCGACATGATCAGTGGGATCAATGCCGAACAAACTGGCTTCGATATACCTGGTAGGCGAAAATAAATGGAGTGTTGTCCTGATGATAAAATAATATTGTGCCCTTAGCTTTGCGAAATAGTTGGAATCGGGAATCATTGTACGCGCCTGAGCAGCCTTGAGCGTCGCAAATGGCACGGTGCGTAAGCATTCAAGGGTATCGCTCGCGCCGGAGCAGCCGGTCTGCGCGACAATCTGGTCGTAGTCTGTCGAACAACCTCAGCATAATGTTCCTAGGATTGCGGGTGAGGGAATGATAATACATACACTTCTGGCCATTCTCGATCTATATAACGTTGGTTAAAAGGATGCAGCGAGAAAGAAAGTATAATGCTTACAGGGCCAACGGGCATCGGAGAGCCGGATTGCATGAAACCAGCCCGGAAGAGCCCTTCCGTATTCCCTCCGTTAGCCAGCATGTGAAGAGAGACGGATATGGCCCCGGCAGATTCTCCCCAACTATTTTAATTCGTCCGTTTCAACGCAGAGCTTGAAAGAGAAGAATGAAAGATGTACATCGTGACTTTGGTTGGATCTCCTCCGAACGCAGTGATGTACTTCTGAATCCAGCGGAAAGCTTGACGCTGGTCTTGAAGCCCAAGGTTTCCAACCCCCGCCGCCCGTACTTCCTTGCTAGCCAAGAATCCGAAGGCTATAATCGATGATTAATTTCGTGCCTATAACAATCCGCCCAATGACTGACCAGAAACGCGATAATTCAACGAAACATAGATCACTGGCTCTCCCAATGTAATGGAGCGCTGAACGATGGTCGTCCCGTCGTACCTGTTCCAGAGTCCAAGTCAATTCACGAAAGAAGTTTCCTCAGGCCAAACCCACATCTGAGGGCTGCCGACCTGGAATCCACCACCAAAGATCCACTACATATACGTACGACCCTTGGGGTGAGTCAACAGATTTTTGATTAAAATCGAACATACCGCAACCACGGGCAATTTCGAAGTGGCCGTCGCCGTGGAGGGTTTGATAACGTTGATAGTCAGGCCTTCGGATGGTATTTTCATCAAATTCCACAGAAAAAATTAACTGCACGCACAGTCCTCCGACGAGGGGAAGACGGTCCCAAAGATCGAGTTAACCACATTATCGACGACTTCTTGCGGAAGGCCGGTAAGGATCGGCAGCTTGACTGCTTGTTGAGGGCACCCCGGGCCCATCGCAGTAGCGCTGTGTGTGCCAGTGTAGGGAGAATTTGCGACTGGTAGACGGAACCGGAGGTCTCCGACTCTAAAATAATATGTTATTTCCTATTTTCGCTGAAGCTAGGAGGGCGCTGGCGTGCTTACGGAGGCTGGGCGAACGGAATTCCGAGGAAGCTCTGCGTGTTCGTGCCCGCAGTGCCTGTGAATGTCCCGGCATCGAGGGTGACAGTCGGGGTGGCGAGGGTCGCGCCGAAGACGGTACATGCCTCGAACAAGAGGGCAACAATCCCGGCCTTGAACAGCGAAGGCATTCCAAGAGATTTCTGGGAGAGCCCGCCCACACAATCAGTCGATGGGCCCTTTATAACGATTCTTGGATGGGGGCCGATTGCGCAATGACATGTTCGACGGTTCGACGGTTCGATGGTTCCAATGGCAATCCGACATTTCGTCAGGTCATGGGCACCATCACGAGGTATGTTTGGCACTTGTCCCAGTATCTGTCCGTCAGCCGCCAGGAAAGATGGTGATGCAGGCTCGTAGAAAGCATTTAGCGAGGCGTACCGTGGAGGTACGACGAAAAATCAAAGAAGGAGATTGCAGAACCACAAGGGACGTCATGCCAGAGATGGGCGACTTTCTACAGCTTTCTACCGAATGAATGAAGGATTCGGCTGTAGCAGTGAGACATGACATTTTGTGACGAGCGGTGGTTAATGTCAATGGGCAAGAAGAAATCCGACCAATGCGTGTCTCAAGTTGAACACGCGATCACATGACCTGTCATCTCTTCTCTGAACGCGCGGACCCGCGATCCACTCAATTCTGTAGTATCCCAAAATTAATACTACCTACGTGGAACTGAAGTGTCAAGCTTGAAATAAACAATAAACAGGTTCTGAGAGCGCGAGATAGCTCTTGGGAAATGGATCACAACGCGTCTTGAGGCCAAGGAAGGATTCAACCCCGTAGGATTCGTGATATATATATATTCATTTTATCGCAGCCCCATAGCAGAATGGCACCAAGAATTTCCGTACACAGGATAACAGTAAAATACTACACAGGGAACTGAAGCGTGAGGTTGGTGAGGAACTGCATGCCTGCAGCGCGATACGTGTCCTGGGTAATCGTCGTGGGGAATATTCCGTCGAGGAAAGTCATCAGGTTGGGGTTGGCGGTCGTGTAAGCGGGCCAATTGGGCACCGTCTATAAGTTAATCAAGTCAGTAAGTACGGTGAGGTGCGAATTGATCTGAAAGTGAAGCCGAGGAGATAGCGAACTTACTTTGCCATTTGGGTTGAGGTTGGTCGCGAAATTGATTAAATAATCCGTCAGTTCTCCATCGAAGTAGACGTTCAGGATATCGGTAGCGTGGAACTGAAGAGTCGGTCAGATGAAGAAGGATTGACTAACTAAACGACGCACAGAACCGAGGAGAGGGATGGCCTTTTCGCGCTTGCTCACTGTAGGTTTGACTCAGATATTTGTCTGTATGGTTCAATTAAATTCCGCACGGAAACCCCACTGGTTCTGTTTCCCGGAAAGACTCTGCTGGAAGAAGCGGCGAGGGGCCTGGAATACCGCATCACCCTGGGTTTTCATTTCACGACCGGTCAGACGACTTCAGCATGCACAAATTGCTGAATGCAACTGGCCTGGAATGCAGCAATGCGCTTAAACTGCGGGGTCACAGCGTTGAGCAACCCCGTGTCAAAGGGTGAGCCATCAAACTGGTCGCTCGGATAGAGAGTGTTCAGGGAAACGCCTTCCGCGGTCGTTGCCTCGGGAACCCAGAGGTCTCTGATGTACTCGAGGAACTGGGCGTCCGTCCTAGGCCCGAATTAATTCAACCCAGTTCGAAACGGGATCTGGCGGGACATAGACATACGTGATGTTCAGCGTTGATAACGAGAACAGTGTCCCTTCGTCGTCGCAGTCACCTTTGGGGTTCGGTCAGCCGGGATGGGCGGACGGTTCGGAATATTAATGATGTTTACCCGTAACGAACGGTATTTTCGCAACCTTTCCTTGCTGCACGAGGCGCTGGGGGTTATCAGATAAGAATGTTCCGTCCGCGCGAGGAAGCCAGGCCAGCACAAGAGACTAGTCGGCGACATGATTAGTGGAACCAATGCTAAACAGACCGGCTTTGATGTACCTGGTAATCGAAAATGAACGGAGTGTCGTCCTGGTGATAAAATAATATTGTGCTCTTAGCTTTGCGAAACACTTCGGATGTGGAATCATTGTACGCGCCTGAGCAGCCTTGAGCGTTGCGAATGGCACGGTACGCAAGCATTCGAGCGTATCGCTCGCTCCGGAGCAGCCAGTCTGCGCGACAATCTGGTCGTAGTCTGTCGAAATAACATTAGCAAAATATTCCTGCGACGGAGGCAATGACAATACATACACTTCTGGCCGTTCTCGACCTGGTATATAACGTTGGTTAAAAAGATACAGCCAGAAAGGAAGTATAATGCTTACGGGGCCAACGGGGATCGGCGAGCCGGATTGCATGAAACCGGCCCGGAAGAGACCCTCTGTATTGCCTCCGTTGGCGAGCATCTGAAGAGAGACGGATATGGCCCCGGCAGACTCTCCCCAACTATTTTAATTCGTCCGTTTCAACGCAGAGCTTGAAAGAGAAGGATAAAAGACGTACATCGTGACTTTGGTTGGATCTCCTCCGAACGCGGTGATATACTTCTGAATCCAGCGGAAAGCTTGACGCTGGTCTTGAAGCCCAAGGTTTCCAACCCCTGCCGCCCGTACTTCCTTGCTGGCCAAGAATCCGAAGGCTAAAATCAATGGTTAATTTCGCGTCTACGACAACCCTCTCAATGACTAACCAGAAACGCGGTAATTCATCGAAACATAAATGACTGGCTCTCCCATTGCAATGGAGCGCTGAACGATGGTCGTCCCGTCGTACCTGTTCCAGAGTCCAAGTCAATTCACGAAAGAAATTCCCTCAAGTCAAACTTACATTTGAGGGCTGCCGAGCTCGAATCCACCACCAAAGATCCACTACATATACGGACGACCCTGGGGGTGAGTCAACAGATTTTGATTAAAATCGAACATACCGCAACCACGGGCAATTTCGAAGTGGCCGTCGCCGTGGAGGGTTTGATAACGTTGATAGTCAGGCCTTGGAATGGTATGTTCATTAAATTCCACAGATAAAAATTAACTGCACGCACAGTCTTCCGACGAGGCGAAGACGATCCCGAAGATCGAGTTAATCACACTATCGATGACTTCTTGCGGAAGGCCGGTAAGGATCGGCAGCTTGACTGCTTGTTGAGGACACCCCGGGCCCATCGTGGTAGCGCTGTGCGTGCCAGTGTAGGGAGAATTTGCGACTGGCAGACGGAACCGGAGGTCTCCGACTCTAAAATAATATGTTATTTCCTATTTCCGCTGAAGCTAGGAGGGCGCTGGCGTGCTTACGGAGGCTGGGCGAACGGAATTCCAAGGAAGCTCTGCGTGTTCGTGCCCGCAGTGCCTGTGAATGTCCCGGCATCGAGGGTGATAGTCGGGGCGGCGAGGGTCGCGCCCAAGACGGTACACGCTTCGAACAAGAGGGCAACAATTCCGGCCTTGAACAGCGAAGACATTCCAAGAGATTTCTGGGAGAGCCCGCCCACACAATCAGTCGACGGGCCCTTTATAACGATTTTTGGATGGGGGCCGGTTGCGCAATGACATATTCGACGGTTCGACGGTTCGACGGTTCCAATGGCAATCCGGCATTTCGTCAGGTCATGGGCACCGTCACGAGGTATGTTTGGCACTTGTCCCAGTATCCGTTCGTCGGCCGCCAGGAAAGATGGTGATGCAGGCTCGTAGAAAGCATTTAGCGAGGCGTACCGCGGAGGTACGACGACGACTCCTGAAAGTCGAATTTGAAGATCCACATAACGGCATGGAACTTACCCCGCATTACCCCGCATTCAGAAGACTCGCTAAACATGTGCGTCTGGCAGGAAATATTTTTGAGCGAAGTCTGCGAAGTGCCGAATATCACAGGCCAGACCGGTACCGGTTCAACATTGCCGACGGCAGCCTGAAGGGAATAATCTAATACGACCGAGACGTTAACTGCGAAAGACCGTATTGCAGATATATCGGTTATGGATCCGTTTCGCCGAACGAGTCTATGGCAACAAGACTATATGCGAGTTGGATGTACAACGTAACAGGAAATACGCCCAGGAAAATTTGGACAAAGTTCCCAGTTTATTCTATGCGCCATACCCTGATTAGTAGCGTATGCTAACCGTCGGCCGAGCCATTGCGCCGTTGTTGTCATGTGGAGCTCTGGAACTGACTACCGCGCCGGTTGCTCTGGAAGTTCGTTTGTATTCATTCTCCCTCTTCTTTCTTCCTTTATAAAATTACGCTTGTCCGAAGCCTTTGAAACTCCGCTATCAGCGCTCCGGCACCGCTCCTCGAGATGCACTTTCGGCGCCCAATAAGCGCTGAATTCGAACCAATAGAATGGCAAGTATAACGAGAGTGCTAGTCTCGCCTTAGCAGGCGCTTCGAACCAAAAAAAAAAACTCGTACCTTGTTTGGTTGAACGACAGTACGGGCTCTGAACGAACGAGCGAAAATGTGGAATCCTCATAAATAAATGGATTGCAGTAATGATACACGGTTGCTTTTAGAAGCGCATAACACCAGAGAAAATTGACTTCAACATCCGTTTCATGATCAAAGTCCTGAAATTAGATGGGGAACTGCAGCGTAAGGTTCGTGAGGAACTGCATCGCAGCAGCGCGGTACGTGTCCTGGGTAATTGTGGTCGGGAAGAGACCGTCCAAGAATGTCATCAGGTTCGGTGCCGCAGTGGTGTACGCAGGCCAGTTGGGAACGGTATTTCCGTTCGGGTCTTGTTTAGCTGCGAAGTTGATCAGGTAGTCTGTCAGCTCGCCGTCGAAATAGACGTTCAGGATGTCCGTGAAGTGGAACTGCGAGCAATCAGCATGGTTCTTCCGTGGTCAATGACCCGCCGAAAAACTCACCGAGCCAAGGAATGGAATGCCCTTGAGGCGCTTGCTCACTATGGATGCAGATGATGAGATTCGTAAAGAACTCGAGTACAGGAAAGACCCACAGAATCCCCACTGCTTCTGCTTTCCTGAGCGGGACTGTTGGAAGAATCGACGAGGAGCTTGGAACACAGCGTCCCCCTGCATGTGCACGATCAATGGAATTCTCAACAAATAGCACTGAAAATGATTTACCTGGAAGGCAGCAAGACGCTTGAACTGCGAGGTGGCTGCATTGAGAATACTAGTATCGAAAGGCGAGCCCGCAGTGATATCATTCGGATATAACTGGTGCATCGTAGTCGCCGCGGCTGTGGTAGCTCCTGGGAGCCAGACGCTTGTAATATATTCGGTGAACTCGGCGTCCGTTCTGAGCCGAATGTCAGGTCCCGACTGATCCCGAGTCATCAAGATACACAACTTACGTTACGTTCAGTGTTGAAAGCGAGAAAAGAGTTCCCTCATCGTCGCAATCGCCTTGAGAGAATCAATAACAGCTGAACAGAGGAAAAGAGAACGTTTGGTGCTTACCGGTGACGAACGGCACATTGGCAACCTTGCCCTGTTGAACGAGGCGTTGCGGAGCGTCTGTGAGGAATACGCCGTCTTCGCGGGGAAGCCAGGCTAGAACCAATGACTACACGCATCGCTGTTAACACAAAAGCCACAGCAGTCGCAGTGAAAACAAGCTCACTTGATACGAAAAGATGAACGGAGACGCGTCCTGTGCGGCCTTGAGAGACGCATATGGAACCGTGCGCAAACACGCGAGGGTGTCAGCAGCGCTGGCACATCCAACTTGGTGGACGATAGCGTCGTAGTCTTTAAGACAGAAGACCGTCAGTTGGTAGCCAGATCAAATAGGCACAAATCAACGCACACTTCTGGCCGTTCTCGATCTAACGCAAGGCTGTTTAGAACATGCAAATGAAGAAGGAGAATTATGCGTACAGGTCCAACAGGGATGGGGGAGCCCGATTCCATGAATGCGCCACGGAACAATCCCTCGTTGTCGCCGTTATTTGCTACCATGTGCAATGCTGCAGAAATTGCGCCAGCAGATTCACCCCAGCTGATGAATAAATTTCAGACATGCAAATCGAAAAGAAGAATTTCTACGCACATGGTAACCTTGGTAGGATCGCCTCCGAAGGCGCCAATATACTTCTGAACCCAGCGGAAAGCTTGGCGCTGGTCTTGAAGTCCGAGGTTCCCCACACCGGCTGCGCGAACTTCCTTGCTGGCCAAAAATCCGAAAGCTGCAATACTGTCAATGACTCGACACAGGCCCATCTTGAGATTGCTCACCGGACACTCGGTAATTCAGCGACACGTATATCACAGGCTCTCCCATGTCGATAGACCGTTGAACAATCGGAACACCGTCGTACCTTTACGCCGGCGTCAGCCATAGCGACTTGATACCTACAAATATTCAACTCACATTTCCGGACTACCGAGCTCAAATCCACCGCCAAAGATCCACTGCGATCCATGAGGCCAAAAAAAAATCAAGTCTGGGCAGAGACATACCACAACCACAGGTAGTTTCGACGTCGAGGTGGCGGAAGAAGGCTTGATCACATTAACCGTAAGGCCTGCAATGTATTAGTTTGGGTAAAAATATTTTGCTCTCACTCACAGTCCTCCGCAGAGGGAAAGATCACGCCGTACGCGGAGTTGGCGATATAGTCAATGACCTCCTCGGGAAAGCCGCTGAGGATGGGCAGCACGACTGCCTGCTGCGGGCACGCAGGGCCGAACGAGTTGACCGTATGTGAGCCGGTGTACGCGTCCACCGCGACGGGCAGGCGGAAACGCAAGTCGCCAACCCTGAAGAGCGTCAAATAATTGCCGAGCAAAATTTATGTAGAACGTACGGCGGTTTCGCAAAGGGGATGCCGAGGAAACTCTGCGTGTTGGACGAGCTCGCAGTGCCGGTAAACGTTCCGGCGTCGAGCTTGATCGTCGGTGCTGCCCGCTCAGTGACGGTCGCCCCACGCGTCTGAAGCAGGAGAGCGAAGAGGACCCCGAAATTGAAGAGCGACATTCCGAAAAACCAAAGGACGACCGGACGTGTATGGGGTCAATCCAAGGAGTGCCTCACACGATGTCCTTCCGCAGGCCGAGTCTTTTGTACATCCTGATCTCGGACGTATCTCAGCACCAATTTGACGCCCATACCACCAGTGTTTTACCCAGACAGTCATGGGATCATGTTACCACAAGGAACCTTCTCCGAATCAGCGCAGTTACGAGAATATGCTGGATCGCCTTTTCCGGTACTTTAACGCTCGACCCCGCATTTCGAAGTGCGGGGAAACCTGGGGCCCCACTACGCCACGCGACTAGCTATTTTCTGCCTCCGGCGTCGACAAAGGGCGAGAGCGGCAATCCTCTTGCATCCTAAAATCACAAGGAAAATGGAAGGCAACCGCGAATCAGCTCGAATCAGCCAGCAATGCAGGAGCACGCGGTGACGATCAATTACAAGGTCCGTTCGAGCCGTCGGTAAACATATGCCAAGTGTCAACGCATGGAGGGATGCATATATGTTTCACGCTCTCAACAATTAAAAAAGTGCATTGTTAACAACGGGAACAAGCATTTTAACACTTACAACCATTAGCTACATATCGTCTGTTTCGTGTCTGAGCATCCACATATCTCTGTTTCGTGTCCGAGCATCCATCATCTCCTCCTCACTTCGTCGACGCAAGGCCCCGAGGCCCCACCGCATCTCACCACGCAGCACATGCAACCACACAAGCCAAGAGCGCGCCGAGCACACGCATGCTTGGCGCCCCAAGCCCCCGCGCCGCGCCGGTCGTCGAAGTCGACGGCCCCGACGCAGACGCAGACGCGCTGCCGGTGCCGCTGGGCGCGGCACTGGAAGACGCCGCCGGCGCGACCGCAAGCAGCGAGGGGCACTCCGGCGCGACGAGCGCGCCGCCGTAGTTGCTCGCCACCCACAGCAGCACACCGTTCGTCCACCCGAATCCGGCCTGTAACGCGAACGAGCGAGCGGTCAGTCAGTATAACCCCGATCCAATCCAAATTCGCGGCACGCGCGGTGCTACTGACCTGGACAGTGTACTCCCCACCCCGTCCCGCCGAGTCGATATCCGAAATCGAAAACTTCTCAAACATCTACGGGCAAGAATGTCAGTGCCGTCTGTACACATGTAGCTGCGACGCAACACGCACATTCCCCGTATTATTCGCGCTCTGCGTGACATTCAGTTCCGCGTCCGACAACCGCGGCAGCAGCCCCGGAATCTGCCCCCCCGTCGCGTGCCTACACCCCCCGCCTCGTCAGTCAGCCCCACCCGGTAGCAGCCTTATTAAGCACAAGCACGCACCAGCTGCACAGCGCCCCCGCGACATACCGGTTCGCGAGCTGCACCCCCAGCGCGTCCGCCCACCCCGCCGCGCCCGTCGCGTTCCCGCCGTTCACCACCCCGCCGCCCGCGCCCGCCCCGCGCGCGCCGACGTCCGCCGCCGCGCCCGACGTCGACGCGTTGCTCGTCCCGCTCAGCGCCTGCACCGGCAGCGCGGCCTCCTCCACGCCGAGCTGGCCCGCCGGGACGAGCGAGAACGACCCCGCGCCCGCGGCGGGCGTGGGGAGCGCGCCCGTGGTGACGTTTGCGGGGAGCGCGCGCAGCGCCTGGAGCGCGACGTACTGGTGCGGCGGCCACGCGTTCGGCGCGTCCCTGTGCAGTAAGTATTCTCAGCCAATGCGAACGTGTGTACGCGGGAAGGGAAGGACGACGCACCACTGCAGCCCGGTCTCGATGAAGGTCACGGGGACCGTGCCGTTGTAGCGGTTGAGCACCAGGTTGATCGCCGCGAACGCGCCGAACGCGTTCTCCGCGCTCGCGAGGACCTCGGGCGGGATGATGCCGCTCCAGAAGGGGTAGAACGTCGCCGTGCTGAAGACGTCGTTCCGCGTGTTGGTCACGAGATCGAAGTCGTAGAACGCGAGCTGTAGAGGAGGTGTCAGAGTCCGGAAGCCCGTAACGACCCAGGCAAACGCACCTTCGTCGCATTCCAGAACAAATCCAGCACGCCCGCCTTGATAGCCGCAGCCGCCGCCGTGTGGCGCGCCGCGGCGGTCGCGTTCGCCTTCCCGTACAGCTGCGCCATAAGCACGCGGTTCTTGTCTGTATAACGGGTCAGCATGATGGTAACCCGAAAAGCGGCTCGCGGCACGCACACAAAATACTATTCAGATCCACCGGCAGCGTCCCCCTCACATTCAGCCTGCGCAGGCCCGTCCCCAGCGCGGCGTCGCCCGTGAGCCACCGCGCAGAGTAGTCCCACCCCGTCTCCGCGCCGCTCGCGAGCTCCGCATACAGCGCCGCGGCCTGCGAGTCGTTGAGCGCGGGCTGCGCGGGGTCGTGCACGGTGGTGTAGTCTTGGAGATACGACTCGGGGCGCGGCGCGCTGTTCGCGACGGCGTACTGCGCGAGCGCGTGCGTGGTGTTGGTGAAGGGGCTCGTGACGTTGAGGGTGCGGTGGGTTTGCCACCAGGTGAGTTCGCGCTGGGGGGTGTGAGTTAGTAAGGAGATGAGGAGGGACGGGGGAGGAGAAGCGGGAGGGGAGTGCGAGGCAGTCGGGAAGGAGGGAGGGAGGAGGGGATGAGACCCTCAGGTGCCGGGCGCTATGCTCCACCACATCCCGTCGCAAACAGAAGCACAGAAATAGAAGAACGACGACGAAGAAGAAACGAAGGAACACGGCACCCACCTCGGCAAGCGGCAGCGCGCGCTTGAGGATCGCGGTGTCGTTGCTCGCGGCGACGTACCGCGCGAGCATCTGGATGAAGAGCGGGGGCTGCGAGCGGTCGAGGTCTGTGGCGTACGTCAGTGGATGCAGAAGCAAAGGTAGAGAACGAATGGCGAAACGAAACGAAACGCACAGTATATCCGGCCGCCGTTGGGAATAAACCCAAAGCGCTCGATCTCGTCCATGAAGTTCTGCAGGGTGTCGTTCGCGATGGAGTAGAGCTCCGACTCGAGGAGGCCCTCGACGATCCAGAACGAGTCCCAGTAGTACTGCTCGCGGAAGCGGCCGCCTGCCACCCACGCAACGCACCAGTCAGCAGCCGGAGGGGGCGAGCACGGCAAGGCGAAACGCACCCGGCACAACAAACGTGTGGTTCAGCGGGATCAGCGAGCTCTCGCACTTGACCCCATCGCACAGCGTGCTCGCGTTCGTGCCGCGCACGAGCTGCGTCCAGAACCCGTGCACCGTGCCCGCGAACGCCTGCAGCAGCGGGTCGGTGACGTTCTTGAGGAAGCGCGGGGCGGCCTGGAAGCCCGGGAGGGGCACGGCGACGAGCTCCTGCCCCTCGCCCGCAAAGTCCGCGTCGAGGAACGCGACGACGGCGCCCTCGGTGAGCGACGCGTTGCCCGGGAGCGCGGCAAAGTCGGCGAGCACGGCTTGTGATGTTTTGCGCGTGGGCTGGCGGGGCGGACAGCGCGTTAGCGGCGCGGGGCGGTGTGGAGGCGCGCGGGACGTACCTTGTCCACGATGGTTTTGGGGTCGACGAAGGGGTTGGCGAGGTTGATCGTTTGCAGCAGCTGGGGGAATGGGGGTCAGAGCGGCGAGAAGCGCGGGGGGATTACGCACTGGGCCGGCGCAGAAGATCTTGGAGGGGCACCACGACTGCGTGGGGGGCAGGACCGCCTGGGAGGGCAGCGGGGCGCCGGCAGAGGGCGAGGGTATTGCTGTCGCTGTCGTGACCACGATCTGAGAGACAGTGGACTGCAGCGGGGGCGCAGTAGCGCTTGCCAAACCACTTGTGCTATGGCTGGCACTGCTATGGCTGGCACTGGCACTCGCGCTCGCACTCTTTGCGCTAGAGCTGGACTGGGCGGCAGCGGCACCGTGGAGCAGGCACGCCAACGCTGCGAGCGCAGGCAGCATTTTGGGTCGGGTCATGATAGTGGGCGTCAAAGGAGGATCCGCGAAAGGCTCTCAAACTTGCCCGCGTCCTGTTCCGCCTTATATCCTCTGGCGCGCATCATTCTCGCCAGCAGCAGCTGATCTCAGGTGGAGAAAATGACGAACTCGTCTCCGTTTAAAATAAAGTCGGGCGTTTTACTGATAGGCGTCGCTTACTGGGTCATCTGACCCCGCTCTGGAGCCGTCCCCGCCGCGAAAATTGGCGGGCGTGCGTGCCACTGGGTGGGTTCGGTGCTGGGGTACGAGGGAGTGAGTACTTTTCGCGGAGAATGGGGTAATCAAGAAGGCCGCTCTCATCGCTGCGCCAAGTTCCATAATTGAGTCCGGGGATTGCAAAGGGCTCGAGTGATACAAATTTATTCTCACCCGTGTCCAAGCGGCATATGGGTGCGCCAAGGACGCAATTCAAATTCCATCACAAGCGCGAGCGTTCGCATTGCACCTTTCAACAGCTTCAACGTCGACTCCGACTGGTAAGTATCAAGGCTACGTACGCTGTACATACGTGCCTGGGCCGGTATGTGCCTTCCGGAAAGGAAGACGGACAGACAGCTTCGATTGATCTACAGCTCTGTACCCCTCTCCTACGGGCTGTTAACGCGAAAATAAGACGTAGTATGGGGCCAGAATACCCACTCAGGCGCACGACGCGTCAATGTCAAATGGTGATGGCTTCAAAGCCTAGGATGTGGATATCGATATTGGAATTAGAGCACCACATTTGACGTCTCTTCGTTTTTTTTTGATTTGCTCGTCCCGGTCATGCCACGATCTGCTACCGCAGTACCAGCCCAGCAACAATCCGCCCACCCCAGGCGGCGTCTCCGAAAATAGAAAAGAGATCACCACCGCCAAAAAAGCCGCAGCGCTGGACGCGGACGCGGGAGAAGATCTGTGGCCGGGAGGGTGTCCTATAAATGGAACCACAATTCCTGCTGTATATTAATGCATAGCCCGACTGAAACGCGCGCGTCGATGGGCGCGTTGTGGAGGTAGGTGCAGGCAGAAGGAAATAATTGAAATTAGTAGAATAGTAAGTACGGATTCAGAATAAGTGACGTCAGTCTGAATCGGAGCTTGCCAAGTCAATTGTAAGTACGCAATAATTGCAAAGGAATACAAAGGAAATAGTTGAAATTAGCAGAATGGGTTTCTTCCCGTAAGATTAAAATATTCCAGCGCAATTTCTGGTCGCCAGTGATGCGATCAGTCTGAAAGATATTCACGTCGTCACGGCGTCTGTGCTTCCCACACGCAAGATATCGATAATATATTTATGCATTGATGCAGGTCGACATCCAGCTATATGTACACCAACTTGTCACCACTGGATGCTGTCAGCAATTCGTGCTGCATATCCGGTAGGATGGAAGTGGGGCGGAATGCAGTGATTCCGTGACAAGATTCCGTTAGGTTCAGGAATCAGTATTAAAAGGATTTTTCGAGACTTCAAATTTGGTGGAAAAGGTCTTGAAAACAGCTGATTTTGGATTGGTCTTGCTCATGGCACCGGGAGAAAGGCTGCAGCCTCGAAAGATATGGGGTACAGCAAGTTGTTGGAGTGCAAGAGAGGGCGGAGTGTTAGTGATGGCACAGACCAACAATTTGCGTCCGAACAGGATTTTACACGATATGAAAGTCTATTCGGGGGGTCCCTACCCCCCGAATAGGTTCGGGGTTATTGTGTCGATGGGAGAATAAATGTTGACCATTTTGGGGTGATACAGTTGATGGGGCCCCGTTGACAGTGATTGACAACAGCTGAGGTCGAAAATATTCCGGGGGATTACCCATTTAAATCTTACGGGAAGTCGCCCAGTCTGATTCGGAGCTTACCAAGTCAATAATTTCCGTCTTAGGCGGCCCGCTTGAGCGCTCGCTGGGCCACGCTGCCTGTCTTACTGTGGCGTACGCGTGTAAGATCTCACGGCATGTGCACACTCACAGTGTCCTGGCTTTGGACTGGAAAGCTGCTCTGTGCGACTTGCTCCTCAGCCTGTCCCAGCCTCCGATCTCTGGCTACTGTTTCTGCCATCCGGTGCGTCTGATATCTTATACAACGCTTTTGAGCTTACACTACGTCTAGTGCTTACCTTTTTGGCAGCGACCTGTCCATGAACCACGAAACTATGACCCTATGAATTTGGCGCCAGGAGCAAATGCCGCGACTGCCGCGGCATTGCCGTGGTACTAATCTGATCCGACAACCGGGGGGCAGGTTGGTGTTCTAGCCATCATGATATGTGCGGTTCATTTGGATAATACCCAAACGAATTCAAGTTGTGCAGAAATCCCGCTTAGTTTGAGGTGTAGGTTTTGCCATTTGGAACATATCTATGACTTGCAGCATGTCAATACGGCCATTCCTTCCCTCTCGAATGAATGAACCGCCGCACACAACTATATACGACGGGTGAGGGCGTCTATATAATTTCGTCGTGCGAACATGCATGCTGTTTGCTGCCTGCTTGTTGTCTCTACGAGGCTGTGCACGGCGACGAGTCTCTCCCTCTCCTTCCATCTCCGCTTTTTATCTCTCGCAATCCACACCAGTAATGCCTCAGGGGAACGAATCCCAGATAACCAACCACATTTCTGGTGCGAGACAGAACGGTTCAAACCAGAATAGCATTACTCACTCGTAACCAGGAGGGGTAGGAGGTGCTGGTGGCACAGGCAACGCAGGCCAAGGCGGCGCTGGAGGCACAGGCGAGGGTGCCCGTCTGACTTATGGCATCACGGCCGGAGATGTCACAATACACAACCAGTACGTCGGTTACTCACGACGCCGTTCCTTTCCTGAACAACACCCCGCCACAGCGCTGGAACGTTCTCCACACACTATGTCGCTCTAACTGCCGGTAGTGTCACCCACATCACCAACTACCCACAGCCGACTCCACCTCCTGGCCCCCTCCCCCAATTCCAGCGAGTGCGTACTAGCTATGGCCTCACAATTGACATGGAGGAAATTTGGAAGCTGCTCAAATCGCGGCCTGCACCCATTTCCAATCCCTTGGCCACCGTGAAGCTCGGGTCAATCATGTTTTGTCCTTCAAGCGAGCAGGGCGGAGAACCGGCCGAGGTTGCATTTTTCCCGGAGGCGGACCCGTACCTTGATCCTTGGGTTCCTGGTGTGGCTGGCGGCGAAAAGACGGCGGAGGGTTGGACACGGTAATGCTATCTTCCCATTGCATGATCTGCCCCAAATTCTAAATCTGTTTGATTCAAGTTTCAACGCCAGCGATGTATGCAATCGCACCCTCGTGCTGAAGCGTTACATCCCCAATAGAGTGTTTGCGCTGCAGCCATTGGAGCCATCTGATGGCTGTTTTGCATTGCGCAAATTGTTGGCTAATGGCTCTAATGGCTGCAGTACCTACCCGATTTTTTCGAGTTGTTGGGTCATCTGAGAGTCTTCTTGCACATCTACGACCAAGTAGTTACTTTAACCTCCAACAGGTGGGACGGCAGATTAAAAATTCCCAAATTTATTCACCTGAGCGCTGTTGTGCGGTTGCGGTCAATTCCTGGAGGTTATTGTGCATTCAGATGCTCATATTGTCTCATTTTGGCTCGTACAAAACTCATCTTAAACTGCCATCTGTCAGCTATTAGCCATCAGTTTGCGCAACGCCAAACAGCCATCAGATGGCTCCAATGGCTGCAGCGCAAACAGGCTAATCTCTACGCCTGGCTCTATCAAGCGACTCATATTTTCAGCCGCCTGCGCGTTTCGTCCAATTTCGAAGATTATGGTAACTTACATAATCGACTGAATGTTTCAACTGCATGCGCTGACCCATGTATGTTAGTCCTCATCCACACTTTTGATTTTAAAATCGAAACTTACGGGGCGAAGCAAAAGCCAACGGCGGGCTTCCTATTTCTCTGCCCCGAGGAGCATTTCCAAATTGCCACTGCCTCATTCCGTTGGCCGGAATGTCCGGCCTATTGGTCCCGCGATCCCAGCGGCGTTGAACGCCTCACCATAGAGGAGGCGACGCGTCTCGGATTCCCTCCACTTGAATTCAAGTCGCGCATCCTAGGCGCCTCGTGGGATTCAAATGTCTACGCCGGCCTTCGCCGGTTCCAGGAAGAGGAGGGATTCGATCCAGATACCCCAGAATATGCCATCCAGTGGGCCGATGGCCTGCTTTTTGAAGTGTGTGATACTCGGGATACCGATGGTGCGTCAACCGTCTTGATATAATTTGAGTCAATTGACCGATAGACACATACATCAGGGCAAACCTCCTCTACCTAAGATTTCTCTCGGCCCAAAAAATTCCGAAGAATTTCGGAAATGTCATCAGCTTTGGTGAATGTTCGCACAAAGATCTGCTGGATTATGTTACATTCTCGTTACAATTTGTTATTCCGAAACCTGAGGTATTCTTAGCAACTTCTTGGAGTAACTTCAGCGAAAGTTTCCTATGATTAGCGTGTGCTTACCTCTGAATGCGTGTTGTCAGCAAGTAAGTTGGCAAGACGAAACAAAAGGTTTACGTACTAGACAATATTCCATGAGTTGGGCGACAGACCAATATACGTCCTTGAGCAGGAAATCGAATCAGAATCAGAATCAGAATCTGAAGGTGGCAGAACAAAAAGGGAGAGCTTGATGCGACCCAGAGACCTTGTTCTGGATTATATATGTCGTTGACTAAGGCTAGAGAAGTATGAGAACAAAGGAATGCACAGGAGGAAAACGAGGACAGAAGCGACATCCGACGAGAAACACAAAAAAACACATGTGCGATATGTTCTACAAAAATACAACAAGAGAATGTATACAGAGTCGCTGTTAACGCAAAATAAGCACGTAGTATGGAGTACTCACCGAGGCTCATGACGCGTCAGTCTCAAATGGTCATGGCTTCAGAGCCCAGGACTTTTGACGAGGTCGACAGGTGTGGATATCGATATTGGATTTGGAGCACCACGTTTCGCGTCTCTTCGTGTTTTTTGCTCGTCCCGATCGGCACCACGGTCATGCCACGATCAGATACCGTAGTACCAGCCCAACAACAGTCCGTCCACCCCAGGTGGCGTCTCCAGTCCCCAAAGAAAATAGAAAAGAGATCACCACCAATAAAAGCCGGAGCGCTGAACGCGGGAGAAGATCTGTTGCCGGGAGGAAATCTTGGAGCTACAATTCCTGCTGTATATATAGCCCGACTGAAACACGTCGATGGGCGCGTTGTGGAGGTAGGTACCGGAACGAGCCGAGAGCACACGTGATCGTCGCGTATTGTGCGCGTCGCGCAAGGCGTCGCGTCCACCTCCCGAATCTGAAATATTTCAATCCAATCGTCGTTATTCCCTCCATTATCATTTGTTTTCGTAAGGAAGGAAGTATTGTACTGTGCAAGCCATGGAAGACGAGACATCCCACCCTTGTAAGGGTGCGAAGAATAGTCCCTTGCATCCCAGGAATTCTCCTAAATCGCCTTGCCGTATCGGCATATTGATACAGTCACGGCGAAATTAGATGCCCCACCCCCGATTTGGTAGCCGTCTGATGGAAAGATACTTAATCGGCCCATCAATTCCGACCAACAAGCAAGATATTCAATTATATACAACTGGTAGCGATTATATACAGTATCTAGGCTATGGTTAGGCCATAAGTAGCTAATAATTGATCCAAAGGAAGTTGTTCTCTTTCAATGCCTCCAAACGGCAGGGAAAAGACTGATAAACATGAATTGCGTACTCATTGAAATGCGGGGAGTTCCAGATCTCCTGCGCCAATGTAAACAACGCGTCCGCGGACTGTACCTCAGCATAGCGTGGATGCTGGCGTATCTCGCACTTTAGCTGTGCCCACACATTCTCGATGGGGGACGAGTCCGGAGACTTTCCTTCGTAGTGGTCGTACAGCGGAACCACCGCATGTTCAAGGATTTCGATGTACTGATCCGCCGTAAGATTCCTTTGAACCTGCATGAGCTCACTGACGCCCCCCGGATGAATCGCCCCCCAAACATTGATTTTGATCCCTTTAAGCCCGTGTGCCTCCCGTGGCTGGACTGTCTCGAGCGTGAGAACCCGCTCCCCGCGACAACGGCGGCACCAGTGGCGCCCAGTGCCAGTTTTGAGTTCAATCTTGGATCCGTCCGAATTGATCATGATTCCCTGCGCGAAAACCTGGGGATTGACCCACGACGCGAATTTGTTGTACATTTACTCGCGCTGCGTGATGTGGCGAGGCTGCAGATTCCGCTTGATGCGCTGGACGTGCCCGGGCAAGCCCGCCTTGGAAAGGGAGTCACGGACCTGTAGCGACGCATCAATGTAACAACGGACAGCCATCGCATGCGCAGTATCCCGTACCGTACGCGCCGGAACATCGGGCAGCATCTCGCGTCGAACATCTTCCCAGTCAATCAATTCCCCAGCTTCGATCCGCTCTATCGCTTCCTCGGGATGCTCGTTGGATATGGCTTTCTTCCGCCCCACATGACCTTTCCTGTCGTTGAAGTAGAGATCCCCAGCATGATCCTTCACTTGCTGGTAGTTACGTGCTAGCGTGCGCCGGTCAAGCGACGTGTGCTTAAATGGGGAGAGTTTGGTAATTTTTCTGAAAGAGTACCTGCAATGGTCGCTCGTTTCGTGGGGGTACATTGTGTTACAACCCGTTTGGTGCGTGCTGAGGTGGGTGAACGCGTCGTAGGCATCGCAAAACGCGTCGAAAGAGCAATAAACAAATGTGTTTGACTATGTTTGTGAGGCGGTTACAGCATACATCAGACAGCTATCAAATCGGGGGTGGGGCATCTATTTCGCCGTGACCGTAGGACGCTTCTCAGCTTACATCTTGCCCCAATTCCACAATGACAACGGTTGAAGCTGCCTGCCCCTCCGGTCCCGACTTAGCCCCCGCCTCCAATGCGCATAACCTCTCACGTCATTCGAATTACTATTTCGGCGAGAACATCACCTTCAAGGTTCGTATGATCCCGGATCAATTTTACTCGCGGTGCACGACCCTCATTTAACACACAGGTCGAAAGCTGCCTCTTCAATGTTCCTCGCTACCATTTCGAGCGCTCATCCGAGATTTTTGCGACGATGCTCACGCTTCCGGCCGGGGATGGCGCTCAGGTTGAGGGCCGCAACGACGAGAACCCAATTGTTCTGGAGGGCGTAAGCAGTGTCGATTTCCAGGCGCTGCTGAAGGTCCTGTATCCGCTGTAAGTTGTAGGAGTATTGAGAGTATGTGGCCGATGCAGAATTTTCACAGAGATATCCTCAAACCCCATGCCCTGACCACGGAGGAGTGGATCTCCGTCCTGAAGCTCTCGACGCAGTGGGGCTTCTTCGATGCCCGGAAGCTAGCAATTCAGAATCTTATGATTAGTGCCACCAAACGACCCGACGACCTCGGGCACGTCCAGCGCATTTTACTTGCGCGGCAGTATGAGGTCGGGATCTGGCTCCGACCAGGGTACACCTATCTTGCGACGCGTGATGGTGAAATTTCCCGGGAGGAGGCAGAGGCAATTGGGTGGGAGACGGCATTCCTGATTACTCAGATACGCGAGAGAGCCTGGAGGTTCGATTACCGAAAACCTAACGTCGCAGACGTTGAGCGTATTTTCGGAGAAGAGTTCAAGCAGGCGGAGCTGGCGAGTGCGGACTTCTTGTAACCACACATCCTGGACCAAATATTGAGTGACAACAGTACCTCTTTTGTATAAATTTCAACAAACAGTGCATGTTCGGATGTGGAGCGTCTCTGTTTAAAACAAATCGGCGTTTTAGTGATAGGCGTCTCCTGATGCGCGCTTACTGGGTCATCTGACCCCGCTCTGGACTCTGGAGCCTGCCCTGAAAAATTGGCGGGCGGGCGTGGGTTCGGTGCTGGGGTACGAGGGAGTGAGTACTTTCGCGGAGGATGGAGTAATCAAGAAGTAATCGGATTGCCGCTCTCATCGCTGCGCCAAGTTCCATAATTGAAAAGTCCACCAAAGTCCGGGGATTGCAAAGGGCTCGAGTGATGATACAGATTTATTCTCTCACCCGTGTCCAAGCGGCATATGGTCGTGCGCCAAACAATCGCGGACGCAATTCAAATTCCATTGGCACAAGCGCGAGCGTCACGCTCGCGCTTGTGCCAATTATTGTAGTGTTGCCGCGGCTCAAGCCGTCACACTTTGTCACAATTCACCATCTGTGCTCCCATGCGAAAACAACAATTCATCCCACCCTGGTCGATATGGTGAGATACTTGAGTGCCCCCTAGAAAATTTCCCCGGTGCTCAATATCACATAAAATGCTTTGTAAGTTGTTTTAGGTGGCCAATACAAAACCTGTCAAAACGGCTCATGTGACGGCTTGAGCCGCTGAGCCGTAAGCTTCTTTTCCCTCGTAGTGTATCAAAAATTATAGATAGAGCATATGTTAGCTGAACATAAATGAGGCCAACCTTATTATAAACATACCTCGCAACATAGATATTCGCCAAAATCTTATAGGAGCACGGTGGAAGTCGAGCCATGGTCGGAGCCAGCCTGTCACGTTAGCCGAGCCGCGGCAACACTAGCGAGCGTTCGCTCAACAGCTTCAACGTCGACTTCGACTGGTAAGTATCAAGGCTACGTACGCTGTACGTACGTGCCTATGCCTTCCAGAAAGGAAGACGGACAGACAGCTTAGATTCATCTACAGCAGCAGGCAGCTCTGTACCCCTTTCCTACGGCCGTTTAACGCAATAATTACGAGGATCCGGAATACAGAGGAAATAATTGAAATTAATAGAATACTAAGTACGGAATAAGTGTCAGTCTGGATCGGAGCTTGCCAGTCAACAATATCCGTCTTTGGCGGCCCTCTTGAGCGCTCGCTGGGCCACGCTGCCTGTCTTGCTGTAGTCTTGGTGTGTAAGATCTCACGGCATCTGGATACTGACATTGTCCTTGCTTTGGACTGGAAAGCTGCTCTGTGTGACTTGCTCCTCAGCCTGTCCCAGCCTCCTGATATCTTCTTGTACGACTCGGACGCTTTTGAGCTTACACTACGTCTAGTACTTACCTCTTTGGCAGCGACCTGTCCATGAACCACGAAACTACTTATGACCCTGTGAATTTGGCGCCAGGAGCAAATGCCGCGACTGCCGCGGCATTGCCGTGGTAATCTGATCCGACAACCGGCAGGTTGGCGTTCTACTCTAAGTAGCCATATATGCGGTTCATTTGGATACCCAAACGAATTCAAGTGTGCAGGAATCCCGCTTAGTTTGAGGTGCATCTCAATAGGGTTTGCCATTTGGAACATATCTATGGCTTGGAGCATGTCAATACGGCTATTCTTTCTTGATTCCTCTCGAATGAATGAACCGCACACTACTGTATACGACGGGTGGGGGCGTCTATATAATTTCGTCGTGCGAACATGCATGCTGTTTGCTGTCTGCTTGCTGTCCCTACGAGGCTGTGCACGGCGACGAGTCTCTCCTCGCTTTCAATCTCTCACAATCCACACCAGCAACGCCTGGCCAGGGGAACGAATCCCAGACAGTCAATAACCACATTTCTGGTGCGAGACAGAACGGTTCAAACCGTAATAGTACTACTCACTCGTGGCCAGGAGGAGTAGGAGGTGATGGTGGCACAGGCAACGCACAAGGCCAAGGCGGCGCTGGAGGAACAGGCGAGGGTCCCCGTCTGAATTATGGCATCACGGCCGAAGATGTCACAATACATAACCAGTACGTCGGTTACTCACGACGCCCTTCCTTTCCTGAATAACACCCCGCCACAGCGCTGGAACGTTCTCCACACACTATAGTTGGGGGTGGGCACGGCCGGTTGCTTTGATGGCCCATCAATTCCTGCACCGCCACATCAAACCGCGCCTACTTCCAACCCAGGTTACTTCTTCGACAGCTATGGTTCAACAAGAGCTTTCCTGTGAAAACTGAAGATGCCAAACACGTCTGGAGACCGTCGAGGAGGATGTGCGCGCGTCGGGTCACGGTGGTGTCACGCGTCTGTGTTACTTTGATGCGCGCCAAAGCGATACACGTTTGCCGACTCCCACAGGCTGCGGATCACTTAACATCGGCAGCCAACATTTTTCATTTATTTGCCCCTTTGGAACGGTGTTCGGGTTTGAGACCAAGACGAGAAATGGGCTGGCACTCCTCAAAATTACATCTTAAACTGTGTCTTTTTTCAAACCCGAACACCATTCGGTGGAAGTACATAAAATATATTTTTCGGCATCTTCAAACTCTCAGCCAGATGCCGAGGCCAGCCGGAAAACGTGTAAGCGTCTGGCCATCAAAATCTGGCAGGGAGCCAGTCGATCTTAACACAAACAAATACCCGACCACAACAACAGGCGGTGCCCACCCCCACTATAGTGCCCATCATCACTTCTCCATCACGTGTTTTTTGACCACAAGAAAAATTTTATGAAAAATTTCCGATGTTCTGAGGCAGGAAACTGGCCAAAAGAATGTTTTTCACACAAAAACTCATTTTTCCCACGGTGTTTCACTTTTTTGAGGTCCGAAAAAAATAATGTGCTCCCAAACCGCTTTCCTGGGCCCCGGCAGGCCTGAAAGTGATTTAGAAGTGTTTTGACTGTATTCCATGTTTATCTTGAGGTGTTCTTGTGCCCCATAGACCAACAAAGGATTGGGTTGGCCAGACACTAAGTCATCACATGACTACTAACCATACCCAAAAAGGGAATTTGATGCCATCATTAGGGTTTGTTTCACTTTTTCCATGGTGAAAAAGTAAAAACTTCTCTGGATGACTAGTCAAGCACAAGGTGTGTTCTTTATCATCCTTTTGAGTGTTTCCAGGTATTTTTGGACCCACCCATGACTCAGACATAATGTAGTTACAAGGTCAAAATTTTGACATGTTTACTGCCAAAAGTGGAACCATGATGTGGTGATGGGCACTGTATGTGGCTCTAACTGTCGGTAGTGTCACCCACATCACCAACTACCCACAGCTGACTCCACCTCCTGCCCCCCTCCCCCAATTTCAGTGAGTGCATACTAGATATGGCCTCACAATTGACATGGAGGAAATTTGGAAGCTGCTCAAATCACGGCCTGCACCCATTTCCAATCCCTTGGCCACCGTGAAGCTCGGGTCAATCATGTTCTGTCCTTCAAACAAGCAGGGCAGAGAACTGGCCGAGGTTGCATTTTTCCCGGAGGCGGACCCATACCTTGATCCTTGGTTTCCTGGTGTGGCTGGCGGTGAAAAGACGGCGGAGGGTTGGACACGGTAATGCTATCTTCCCATTGCATGATCTGCCCCAAATTCTAAATCTGTTTGATTCAAGTTTCAATGCCAGCGATGTATGCAATCGCACCCTCGTGCTGCAGCATCGCATCCCCAACCTCTACGCCTGGCTCTATCAAGCGACTCATATTCTCAGCTGCCTGCGGGTTTTGTCCAATTTCGAAGATTATGGTAACTTACACATTCGACTGAATGTTTCAACTGTGTGCGCTGATCCATGTATGTTAGTCTTCGTCCACACTATTGATTTTAAAATCGAAACTTACGGGGCGAAGCAAAAGCCACCTGCGGGCTTCCTATTTCTCTGCCCTGAGAAGCATTTCAAAATTACCACCACCTTGTTCCGCTGGCCGGAATACCTGGCCTACTGGTCCCGCAATCCCAACGGCGTCGAACACCTCACCATGGACAAGGTGACGTGTCTCGGATTCCCTCCACTTGAATTCAAGTCGCGCATCCTAGGCGCCTCGTGGGATTCCAATGTCTATGCTGGCCTTCGCCGGTTCCAGGAAGAGGAGGGATTCAATCCAGATACCCCAGAATATGCCATCCAGTGGGCCAATGGCCTGCTTCTTGAAGTGTGCGACACTCAGGATACTGATGGTGCATCAACCGTCTTGATATAATTTGAGTCAATTGACCGATAAACACATATATAAGGGCAAACCTCTTCTACCTAAGATTTCTCTCGGCTCAAAAAATTTCAAAGAATTTCGGAAATGTCATCAACTTTGGTGAATATTCGCACCAAGATTTGCTGGATTATGTTACATTCTCGTTACAATTTGTTATTCCAAAACCTGAGGTATTCTTAGCAACTTCTTGGAGTAATTTCAGCGAAAGTTTCCTATGATTAGCATGTGCTTACCTCTGAATGCGTGTCATCAGCAAGTAAGTTGACAAGACGAAACAAAAGGTTTACGTACTAGACAATATTCCATGAGTTGGGCGACAGACCAGTATACATTCTTCAGCAGGAAATTGAATCAGAATCTGAATCTGAAGGTGGCAGAACAAAAAGGGAGAGCTTGATGCAACCCAGAGACCTTGTTCTGGATTATATATTTCGTTGGCCAAGGCTAGAGAAGTATGAGAGCAAAGGAATGAATACACAGGAGGAAAACAAGGACGGAAGCGACATCTGACAAGAGACACAAAAAACACATGTGCAATATGTTCTACAAAAATACAACAAGAGAATGTATACAGAGTCGCTGTTAACGCGGAAATAAGCACATATGTACTATGGAGTACTCACCAAGGTTCATGACGCATCAGTACTACGGTATCAGATCGTGGCATGACCATGGTGCCGATCGGGATGAGTAAAAAACATGATGAGACGTGAAACGTGGTGCTCCAAATCCAATATCCGCACCTGTTGACCTTGTCAAAAGTCCTGGGCTCTGAAGCCATGACCATTTTAGACCAGCCTAGCAACAGTCTGTCCACCCCAGGCGGCATCTCCAGTCCCAAAGAAAATAGAAAAGAGATCACCACCACCAAAAGAAGCCAGAGTAGGGCTTCAACCCATCCGTTAAACAAGATGGCCATCAAAAAAAGCGGCTGTTTTTCTCGATGGTAGCTGAGGGCCCCGAGACAGGCGGGTCCCACCTGTCCCGTCTGTAACAGCCATTTTGACGGGTGCTGGAGGACTATTTGTGCAAGTAAGTTTAATAAATTATCGACAGTTTGAGACCACACTGGGAACTTACTAGGACCTCTAAAATATCATAAAATATCTCAAGTGCCCTGATATAAGCCCAGACAAGTGTTTGTGAACGGTTAATCGCTCGGTTAATCGGAATTTGATCGCAGATCAAATATCGGCAAGTCCCGGCAATGATGCCTGTGGCGGGCAAGAATGATGTTTCAGCAAAGGAGTTTCCATATGGGCAAGTTTCACCTCAATTCCCGGAAATTGGACGAAATTTATCTAAATTTGATACATATTTCCATCTAGGAAGGGTGACCCGTCAAACCCGTTAAACGGGTGGGAATGGGTACCCTGTCAACAGGTCTACCCATCTCGTACCCATCCCGTCCTGGCGCTGGCTCGAGGGCCCAGACAGGTGGGTCTTTATCCGCCCGTCTCGTCTGTCGACCCGTCAAAAACGGCAACTGGTTGAAGCCCTAAGCCAGAGCACTGAACGCAGGAGAAGATCTGTTGCTGGGAGGGAATCTTAGAGCCACAATTCCTTCTGTATATATAGCCCAACTGAAACACATTGATGGGTGCGTTGTGGAGATAGGTGGAGGTGGAAGGAAAAGATTGGGATTGGATTGGGACCAGAATGAGCCGAGAGTACACGTGATTGTCGTGTACTGTACGATTTCGACCAAGTATTCACCCATTGTGACCTGTGACCATAAGTATTCATTTGCCATCAATTCATCAGTGGGCAGGACTTGTGAACCCAATTCCAAGTGTTCGTTTTCCAAGTATTCATCGAGATTTGTGTGCGCTGCCGGCCGGTTTCGCGTGCAATTCAAGCGGCGATTTGGAGCGGAGTGGTGCTGCAGAGGATACTGAACTTGATGTCAACCCTGCCGACCTCCCGCTTGCTACTCGCTGTGCGAAGAGGAATGAGAAAGCACCGAGTCGTTATGGTGGAGAGGACATGCAGGACCAAACTGTGTCATATACGACCCAATTTATGTACGCTGTGCTCGATAATAGCGCGAAAATGATCCTACCATGCCCACAGTTGCGGATTTGGGGAGAAATTTTGAAATTTTAGTCCTCAAAGAAGTTTATTCGGCCAAGTATTTGATGGTCTCAGTGACCAGTGACATATTTACCAAGTATTCAATTCATCGAGCGCTGTGACCCGTGACCAAATACCTGGTCGAAATTGTACAGTACTGTGCACATCGCTTCACCTCCCAAAATCCAACAATCCAATTGTCCAAGCCACCGCGGTCCACAACACCAGCATAACCTAAAATTTGTGGAAGATGAGTATATAGTACATATTGACTGTCATCTGTTTCTGGTCTGTAGCAGACTAGAAGATAAGATATTCCACTCTTGTGAGGGTGTGAAGAAAAGACTCTTACATTCCAATTCTCCTCAATTGCCTTGCTGTATAAATGTCCCTGGCCTCCCCCACTACGCTGGGGTGTACTGCTGGGAGCGGCCCTGATGCGGCGGACGGCGATGCCAATGGTGGTGAGAAGCAAGCTAGATATCTACATGTGCGACTACACCACATGACTACCAACTGAACCTCCCACTCCAACACCTTCCCAAAAAGGAAGGTGCCATCAAACAACGAATGAACAAGCCCTGCAGACTCCTCAGACTGTCTATCAGTATATATGCCCTCTGAGAGGGGATGGAGGATCTCGAATAAATTATTTGATGTTTTGAGTCTTTTTTTCCTCTCAATACATGTTCTAGGGCATTTATAACAAAATTACTGGAATAGATGAAGGGAGCTGAATGTTCTGGCACAGAGGTAGTAAACAGTATGTAGCCCAAAATTTAGTTTCAGCTGGAAAAACAAGACATCACAGCTTTAAGGTAGAGTAAGGCCTTGCCATTATTGTGCAGGCCGGACTGAGCTGTGTGCACTGTACTGGCCATTGAGAGTTGCAGTGAAATAAAGCAATTGATATATCCAGTTGATTACATCCGGGGCGACGTACAACAGATATAGGCAGTCGGGGCGGGGAAGGAACGGAAGAAAGTAAGAAAAAAAAGGACTGCGCCCCAAAAGAATCGAACGGAGACGCATCATAGTACTAATGATGCAATCATTGCACCGGAGTTCACACATATTAGCTAGACTAGAGTAGCATCTTCAGAGGCATGAACCAGTATGAATATGGGTTGCGGGCGGGGAGATTTCCTTTTATGGGAATGGCGTAGTGCGGGAGGGGTAGATCAACTTTGCCGTATCGGCATATCCACCCATTGACGCCCACAGCAGACCGTGCGATCAGCACGAGGACGTACATTGATAGGACGCTTCTCAGCTTACATCTTGCCCCAATTCCACAATGACAACGGTTGAAGCTGCCTGCCTCTCCGGTCCCGACTTAGCCCCCGCCTCCAATGCGCATAACCTCTCACGTCATTTGAATTACTATTTCGGCGAGAACATCACCTTCAAGGTTCGTATGATCCCGGATCAATTTTACTCGCAGTGCACGATCCTCACTTGACACACAGGTCGAAAACTGCCTCTTCAATGTTCCTCGCTACCATTTCGAGCGCTCATCCGAGATCTTTGCGACGATGTTCACGCTTCCGGCAGGGCATGGCGCTCAGACCGAGGGCCGCAGCGACGAGAACCCGGTTGTTTTGGAGGGCGTAAGCAGTGTCGATTTCCAGGCGCTACTAAAGGTCCTGCATCCGTTGTGAGTTAATTATGATTGACATTCAGAGTAGGAAGACAATACAAGATTTCACAGAAACATCCTCAATCCCCGTGCCCTGACCACGGAGGAGTGGATCTCCGTCCTGAAGCTGTCGACGCAGTGGGGCTTCTTCGACGCCCGGAAACTAGCAATTCTGAATCACAAAATTCACCGACCCGACGACCTTGGGCACGTCCAGCGCATCTCACTTGCGCGGCAGTACCAGGTTGGGATCTGGCTCCGACCAGGGTACATCTACCTTGCGACGCGTGATGACGACATTTCCCGGGTGGAGGCAGCGGCAATTGGGTGGGAGACGGCATTCCTGATTACTCAGTTACGCGAGAGAGCGTGGAGGATCGCTCATCGAAGACCTAACATCGCAGAAGTTGAGCATAATTTCGGAGAAGAGTTCAAGCAGGCGGAACTGGCGAGTGCGGAGTTCTTGTAACCACACATCCTGGACCATATATTGAGTGACAAGAGTACCTCTTCTGTACAAATCTCAACAAACTCGCTCGCCTAGTGCATAAAGAAAATCCATACAGCCGCCTCGTCCACTCGAGATTAACTCAGCTGAATCCCCAGCGGTTTGAAAGGCTTGCACTACGCGTTTGGAGCTCGACAGCTAATAAATCACACCTTGATCTATGACTTGCGAGATATGCTGTTGAGTATATGGGCCCAAATGTTAGACGATCCATCAGTCGTTCATCGGTGGGAAGAACCGTCGATAAAATTAAGTACCTTGTTTGTGAACTCGGTAACTAACATTGCTAAATTCGAACTTGCACGCTTATTTCTGGCTATTATTTCCCACTTTTGAGAGATTCAAGTCACTCTTAGCCAGATAAGGTCAGACAGCACAAGGTTCAACCCACCATATTTGCCGCAAAAGAGGATTGGTTCAACTGGGTACCTATGCCGCGTGAAACTAGCATTTCAGAACCTCGGCGACTGGTCTGACGTGCGGCACATCGAGCGCATTCCGCTGGCGCGGCAGCATGAGGTCGGGGCCTGGCGTCGAGCGTTATGCAACCGCCGGGAAGTCATTTCTCGGGAGGAGGCTGAGAAAATCGGGCAGGAGACAGTATTCCTTCTTGCGCAGACACGCGAGACAGAGTGGAAGAGGTGGCGTCAGAACCCTGGCGCCGGAGCCGTCAGGGCGCGTTTTTGGAGAGGATTTCCGGCGGGTGGAGTTGGCTCATGCGGCTTTCTCAGGTCCTGTGGACAACCTGGCATACAAAGAATACGGTCTATTTAACTAGACTAATTCGATTTTGCTCGAACACAAACCTAACTGGAAGAAGATTAATCTTATCAACACCAATACAGATAATTACTCAAACCGTCCGATACAACACATACTGTCCGACGACAAGAAATCCTTCTCTGTGCGTCCCTGCTATCTGCTATCCCATCCTTGGTACCTGATTCTATCTCCGCACCGGCCGCAGCACCCACATCACCCCGAGGACCAGGAAAAGCAGGGGATTGAGCAGCAGGGGCGCATTGCCCACACCCCCATTCCCATTCCCGCTTGCCCCACCCGACTGCGATGGCGACGGTGACCCAGAGGAGGACGCCGAGGACGTGTTCGCAGAGGAGGTGTCCCCGAGCGTTCTCGGCGCGTATGCAGAGGGCACGCTCAGCACTACGCTGTCTAGATCTACAGGCATGCAAACAAGCCGATCAGCGAGATGAAACGAAATGAATAGGCTGAAGCCAGCGCACCGAAATACGAGTTATTCACGCCAGCTATGTTCGTGATGCTGAGGTTGTGCAGCCCTGAGTCGAGGTTGGACGCGAAGTACGCGAGGGTGGGTTTCATCTGCTCGCACGTCATGCCAAACGCGCCTCCGCACCCCGAGATGCCGTCGAAGAGCTCTGGCGCGCCGCCGTCGAGCACGACGCTGTAAATACCGTGGTCGTTTTTCTTGTCGCCGAAGACATACACTGCGGAGCCTGAAAGGAGGATTGAGTGAGAATTTGGGCGTAAGTAAGGAGATTCGGATTTTGTGTGAGAACGAACCGTGGAACGAAAAGGACACTTTGGCATTGTCGGCGTTGGTGAACGTCGAGCCCCCCCCGCTGAAATTCGGCGACTCGTTCGAGCCCCAGGTCCCCGAGTATTTCAGGGCTGTGTCCGTCTCCTCTAGCGTCTGGTTCGCCACAGTCGCGCTAGACACATTGATTTCAATCAAGTCCGGCGATTATCTGAACTGAACCGAGCCTACCCTGCTGGCGCCAGCTGCGCCGTTGCCCTCAAAAAATCAAAGAGAAACGCCCCGCCGCCCGCATCTGTGCCCTGCTTGCCCAGATTGCGCAGCGTCAACGTGTGGGGCGAATACGTCAGGCTGTCGGCGCTATACAGTAGATACGGCGCCGACGCATTGGAGGCAGAATATGCGCTCTTCGTTGTCGATTTACCATCCACTAACACCTCGTACGAGCCGTAATCGGGCCCCGAAGCGCCGAATACGTAGACGGCGGGGCCTGGATGCCATTCATTCATTTTAAGCCAAACATGCGTATGATGAGGTAGCACGCACCCGTAAAATTGAAGCTTATTGTCGCATTGGTTACTGTGGTGGAGTGGTAGGTCCCCATGAGCCATTGACTGCCATTTGCACTGAATGAAGAGCTGGAGGGGTCGGGTGTCTCCCATGCCGCCTGCTCAGCGTAGGATACCACACTGTCAAAGTCGTCGACGGTAAGATTTGCATTGACGGCGGAGGCGTCCATATGTAGGCCAAGATTTGGGCAGGATTTGAAGGACGACGGTCAAGTGGAGAAGAGAAGCGAAGGATGCTGCACCGCCACACGGCAAATCCCTTGCTTCCTGCCATCATGTCGCTTGCGCAACAACCGTTCAAAGCGATTCCCATCATGTACGCACCCATATTCACCACAATTCTATATCTAAGATCGAGCGCCAGCGATCTCTCGAATATTTCGAGCACAGAGCCAGCGGTGCGGCGAGCGCTTGTAGCTGAGATCAAGCACGCGTGTATGGAGGTCGGGTTCTTCTACGGTAGGTGCTTGCTGCATCACAATATCCTTGAATATCACCTTGCGCTAGTCAAGAATCACGGAATACCCCAGGAGGTAATGCAGCAGACCCTCACACAAATGACCAGGTTCTTTGATCTGCCGCTCGAGAAGAAACTTGAGGTTGTTTCCAGAGTGGTATTCAGACTGTCTAGATTTCACCTAGTTTTTAGGTGGAAAACAAGAAAACACCAAACTTCATGGGGTACAGTCCAGTGCTCTCGGGGAACAATGACCCAAACGGCGCAGGCGATCTTCAGGAAGGGTTCGAGTTCAAATTCGAGGCTCTCAACTCGGACACATCCGAATCCGGGGTCGATAATGGGACATCGACAGACACCGTACTAGCGGGCGCGAACCCCTGGCCTGCACAGCTGCCTGAATTCCGACAAGCTGCTTTGGAATACTAGTACGTCGGCGATGGCTTTCCTTCATCTTGGATCGCTGAACTCGTGCACGTCTACCTAGCCACCATGCACTCAACCTGGGGCGCCTACTCTTTCCGCTGTTTGCTCTCGCTCTAGACCTGCCAGAGGATTTCTTCGCCGATAAGGTCGGGTTTCTTTATTGGCTGACTGAGATATGCGGATCAACCAACTATTCGTGGCAGACCAAACATTCTGCGGCGCTGATGAGGCTGCTCCATTATCCACCGCAATTCGGGGCGGTAGACGACCGTGTAATTGGTATCGGCGCACACACCGAGTTCGTACATATCATCTTCTACTTGGCTTGTCTTCCACTGACCTGTTAATGTGCGCAGTTGGGAAGTCAGTGGATGAGATATACATTAATCTCATTGATTTTTTACCGAGCCTTTCTCTTGTAGTGTTTCACAATCCTCTGGCAACAACCCGGCATCCAAGCCCTGCAGGTCCTCAACTCGTCCAAGGAGTGGATCAATGCGCCGGCGATAGAGGGCACACTTGTCATCAAGTGGGTGGATTAGATTGCTCACCCCCAAGAAATATGCTTATACTTATATGGTTCAATTAACGTAGCCTCGGGGACGAGCTTGCACGATGGACGAGTGAGTACCTTTTCCTGCTCCTTGTTTGACGCTTCTCTCAATAGAATTGTCTCCGTGTTCGCAGACGACGTCTTCACCTCCACGGTCCACCGCGCTATCAACCGCAGCGGTGTCCGGCGGTACTCTATCCCGCTCTTCTTTGGCACGGACTACGATGTCCGGCTCGAGGTGCGTTTTTTTTTTTTAAATTCAATTTTTCATATGCCGCCCGATCCTGTTGGGTAATATTTTCACTAACTATCTCCAATACAGCCCATTCCGAGCTGCGTATCCGCAGACCGCCCGGCGCGGTACGAGGTCATCACGGCGGGGGAGTATATCAAGGCGCGGCTGCAGGCGACGTACAGGCATTAGAATAGCCTTTAAAGTGAGATGAGATGGGGGGTGTTGCTGGCGCTCGGAGGATGAACTGAAAATCTTTTTGACGATTTGTCTAACGGAGGTTTTGTGGCGACACCAGAATGTAACTATGCTTTTGCATCCTTTTCTCGGGCACCGTTTTGTGCAGCCTGTATTACCGGGAAAAGTCCGTTCCTATGTCGGGGTCTGGATATTCCACCACTATACTCCTCTCCTGGGTCTTCCTCCAGCGCAGCAGAGTTCGGCCGCCGCTTTTGACGCAGAAAGTCTTCAAAACGGGACATCGCGCAGCCAGCGCCTCCCGGAATCTCGCGAAGGGGAAGTCCGCCTCGGACGACCTCTGCCTGAGCAGCGATCCGTGGTTGACGTAGTTTATGGACCAGTGGAGCACCATGTGCTCCAGTTTGCATGATACTGAAGCCAAAAGGCTGTCGGCGATCGATTGTTTCCGTTCAAGTGACAGAGCAACTTATACACGTTGCTTCAAGTTGACTATACTTTCTGGAAAATTCGAGTGCTGGCTGCTCCGGAGTCGCATGAGAGATACGAGGCCAATAGCGTCCATCCATCCCATCCCCATCGATCCGGCGTAGAACATGGCAGGGGCAGGGCGGTAGGCTGAGTATTCAGCATACATACTTTCTGCGCCGCCGTATGCGTTGAGAAGGTATACGTATCCCGCGATCGGGGCGCCCTGTGCACGAGTTATCCTCTGCGTCGGGAAGAACGGGCTGAAGACCGAACGTACCATGAGATACCCACCAGCCCAACCGGTGACAATTATTATTCCCATCGCCACGCTGACGCTGACGGCGCGCTCGGAGCCAAAAACATTACCAACCAACGACAGTCGGCATCGTGGAGAAGGAGCCGCCGTTGACCACAACGAATAGTACGAGCAGGGCGAGGGATGTCGAAACAGGCCGGATAGCGAGCATAGCATGTTGATGGCGCTGAGGAGAAGAGGACGGTCACGGGACCGAGGATATCGCTGGCGAAGGAGGCCGAAACCGAACCGGCGGCCAAGTACAGGCAGAAGAGAAGTTGGAGCCCTCGACGAGCCCTACGCCGACTCCCGACTCGGAAAGCCCGACCGAGTTGGAGTAGGGAGGGAGGAAGAACGGG
Source organism: Mycena albidolilacea (assembly GCA_029282495.1). Classification (NCBI taxonomy): domain Eukaryota; kingdom Fungi; phylum Basidiomycota; class Agaricomycetes; order Agaricales; family Mycenaceae; genus Mycena; species Mycena albidolilacea. Next base: position 779,190 of record JARIHO010000002.1, read on the forward strand.
GCCGCATACAGCGGGAAGGTACCTATGGCGCCCGCGAAAAAGAGGATAATAAAGCGGGATCGCGGAACAAGGACCTGGAAGTAAAATAGGATTGAGAATTCAAAGAATAATATCAACCACTCGATAAATCCTGCCGTACGGATTGTCGTACGTTCCTTGATTAGACAAGCAGTAGGCACTCCAGTTGCAAGGGTGACGAAACCAATGGTGCGAAATGTCCACGCGGGGCCGACAGACTTGATGAGAGCGTTTATGGCGAAACTGGTGACCGCCCCGCCTAGCCCGCCGCCTGCATTGTCATACACGATGCCATTGGCAAGGCCTCGTCTTTTGTTGAAGTATTGGGGGGGCGTAACTGACGCAACCTATTCACAGGCCAGATCGATTGAAGCAGTATTATAGGTGGTGAGACGCAGCGATTACCATAAAACACAAACTGAACGGACTCACAACGTGAGTCCAAGGTCAAAAGAATTGTTACCCACACAGACCTAGTTCCAATTTCTGTAATGGCTCCGAAGGTAACGAATAATGCTCCAATGTTCAGTGTGGCTTTTAAAGCCACTCAGAACCTGTCCCAATCCAGTGAGGGATATTCCGAGAAGCGCCGCTCTCCTGGCCCCCAGGAATCGAATGACTCTGGCGTTGATGAGACCTAAGGTAGAGATACACGCAGCGGTGGAGGATCCGACGAAAGATAGAGTTGAGGCTGATGAAAGACCCTGTTTGCGCGGCCGCGGACATGCGTGAAATGCGTGTCTGCGATGGTGAAATTTGAAGCGAACATGGACGCAGTAATCTTTCGGCAGTCTTTACAGTTGCAGATAAACGTGGAGAGCAGCCCTGGGTCTTGGGTTGGCTGGTTTGAGAAGCGTCGGACCGACTCGGACGTCAGCACAAAATGAATTGCAAGACGGAAACTAATACTTACAAATTTGAGCTGCAGAGCGCCGCAGAAACACGTCGCCGTCGCCTCGTCCTCAGAGGACCAACCGTCGGCGGCGCCTCTTGCTAGAGGAATATAGGGTTTGGATTTATCCATGTGGGCAGCGGGAGGCAGGGTTGTAGACATGGTGTCGAATGAAAAAGGATTCAAGGTGATTTATTGAGAACACTTGAAGGATCTCGTTCTTTACGTGCTCCGAAAACCGGTAAGACGGTACTTAGTGAGCGGCCCAAAGGGCGGCCTCTTGAAGAGCGGCTTATCAATCACGCGTGATTAGAAAGGCTGCTTTATCAGCCAGGCTTTGAGTCGCTTCTGGGTGACCCACTTCCCTGAATAGGCCAAGGAGAATTGGCCGTTTTCCAAAGTTAATCGAGGTCAAGGTCAAGAGCAAAGGACGATCGCGGAAGGCGTCGAGGTGATGGCCGCCGGCGACTTCGGCCCGGCCCGAGCCCCATCATAGGCGGCAGATGGTACAACCTAATTGAACCGTGGTTGCCGGCGACGATGTTCTTGGCTTGGTGTAAAACACGAGAGCGGACCAAACGAGACATAGTTTGCATACAGATACGAGAGTACAATGGCTGTTGAATTTGACGACACATCACTTTGCCAACCCCACTACCTGCGGGACCCCTTCCACGCCATGCAACCACCCCACGCGACTCTCAATAAACTGCTCCACCTGCGGCTTCAATTTCGTCTCGTGCAGATGGAAATCATCCACCGTCCCGATTCGCAAGATGCTCTGCCCCGGGAATCCGTCGCCGGTGCGGTACATGAGCGATCCACAGGTCGAGCAAAAGGGGTTGATCATATTTCTTTTCGAGGCGATGGTGTTTGCCTGGCCGTACGCGGTGAGGTTCTGACGACCGCGCACATGTGTGAGGTGGGTATCTGCGATGGTGAAGTTGGAGGCGAACATAGACGCGGCGATTTTGCGGCAGTCGGTGCAGTTACAGATGAACGAGTTGACGAACCCCGGCCCTTGGGTTGGCTGCAAAGCAAATGATAAGTGAATTGAGCACGGGGAAAGCATGGGGGACTCGCGAATTTCAACTGCACGGCGCCGCAGAAACAGGTCGCTGTCGCTTCCTCCTCGGTGGAATAACCGTCATGAGCACCGCCCGCCAGAGGAATGTAGGGTTTGGATTTATCCGTATGAGCAGCCGGGGGCAGAGTAGCAGGCATCGCGTATGTGTGAAGAAAGAGAGCCAAGGTGGGGGGAACAGCGAGCCCGGTCAGTGTTGCGACCCACGGACACAATCTTTTATACCACTTCCCAAATCCGGACCGCAGATTATCGACGTCATTGGCGCGGCGTTGAACATGGAATTTAGAAAGAAATGGCCGCCGGGCACAGATAGCAATCTGGGCTAATCTGGGGGGGCTTGAATTGTCAACCAGGTTTTCCATCAAGAATACTACTCTGCACTTTGGGAAATGTAAATGTAAAATTAGAATACAATGAACGGAAACCATATTAGAGGTTTCGCATTGAACTGTTCAAAAAAGTCGATGCTGAAAGGGGGTGGCAGTGTGCGGTCCCTTCCGGCCCGAAGAATCCCGACAATATTTTCTTGCAGACCTTGTGCAGACCATCACGATGAGAACGACCGAGTTGAAGCAACCGTTCTCGCAAGTCTTAGTTTCACAGCCGATTGCTATATTTGGGGCTTCCTGAAATGGTACGAAAAGCTGCCTTACGGCGCTTAGTATCTCTCCCCCATCCGCGATCATGGAAGGGCAGCCCCACGAAGATGAAGAATTCACCTTTAACGAAGCCACAGACACTACCAATTCGATATGGTGAGCTTTCCTACTAGTCCCGTGCTGGCTTGCACCGGGCCTAACGCGAATGTAGTTACTTGGCGTGTGAGGGTAGATATTAGCGCAAAACCCTCAGATATTAGTGCTAGAGCCTCAGATATTAGCGAGGGGGTAGATATCGGTGCGAAACCCAGCTGTGATCTTTCCCATCAAATTCTCACTCTTTCCATTCTAGATACAGTAATAGATTACAACGATGGAAAAAGTTGTAAAGCCATCAAATTCAATTAGGCTAAGATGACGAAGGCATGCCGTGGCTCTTATGTTCACTGTGAGCTGCGGAACGAGTCTGAATTGAGCTGATCATGCATAGCAGCCACAACGCGGGGTGCAAGTGCTGTTGAAAACATCCAAATCGCTGCATTCAGTCCTGTCTAACCTACGCGACCGGACCTCGGCAGACCCGGTCGCGTAGGGTCGCGTAGGGTAGACAGATGGCGGCATTGCTTGGCAGCCTCTGCCGATCAGGGGGTGAATCTGGCTCACTGCTTCCAGTGCTTTGCTCGCGAGGTGTTCAAGACCACCCAGTGTTGATTGTGAACTTGTAAAAAGCATGGTAGAATGTATACAATAGCAATGGCATTATGCATACTACACGTTTTGCATTGCGCTAAATCGTAAGAACGAAATGTCCTTCATCGTCAATGATTCGTCATGTCATCCAAGTGTCTTCTTCATCTTCTTGGCCACGTCCCTTCAATCGCTGAAATTGAAATTGGAGCTCCTCGTCAAACGTGTATCTTGACTTCCCTCTCCTACGAAAGTATGAGGGTGCACCAATCAAAGCGGCGGTGCGATCACGTCGGATACATGGGTTCAACAGCTTTCTCTTAAGCGCACATTGAGTTGTATTCAAAGGCAGGTCGGGGTCAGCCAACGGCCGTTGCCAGTTTGATGTTCGATCCCTGTTTGATCCTTTACGAGGCGATGCCATCACCTGGCACCTTTTCCTATTAGTATTCACTCCGTATAACGGTGTATGGCGTCCAAGCGAGAAGGTCTCTTGGTGTAGACACAACAAAGACACGATTACAAGGTCTTGCGCACCGGAACTACGCCTGGAGGCAGTCGAGTTTCATGCCTGAAAGCTTGGCATTGGCTTGACATATGCCTGGTAACTGTGATCGAATGAGAGACGGGATGAGGCAACACCCGTCCTATCATAATATCACTATCATGGTCCGGATGCGGTGTTTCTCAAGATTTCTTATATGAAGGCCTTCTCATGTCATATACCTCATCCATCTTGTAGTATGATCTCTCGGACGTTCTCCCTTGTCGCTTTTTTGCTTCTTGGAGGTTTGCAGCTAGGTATGTTGTTTCTTGCTCAGACGCGCTCAGTGCTAGATATTGTTCCTCTAGTGAATGCACAGACCACAATAACTGCTTTCGTTCCTGTTGCAGGGGCCAACGCACTACCAACGCCAGCTGGAGTTCAAGGAACTGATCAATTCGCTCCCATTGGTGTTTTATCCAACGGCAAAGTCGTGTTCACGGACCATGCCGTCGCTACTGTCCCAGGCGCAGGTGTCGGGAACTTTGATGGTAAGTTTCACATTGCCCTACGAAAATTCTGTTTACTAATAGTGCTTGGTTGATTTAGGCATTGTTGCGCAAGGCAGCAACGACTATGAACTCACCGCTGTTGTCACAGCACAAGTAGATGGCGCAACCGGTGTGGTCAACGTCGGAGAATCTTGTTCCTTTGCTGCTGCAAGCGCTTCTGGAGCACAACCGACAGGAAAATGTGCCGTCACTGAGGATATCACTCTCCTTGGTCAGGGAAAAGCTGTCCATACGGCTACGACTATCGCTGTAACGCGATCTGTCTTTACGACGATTACTGTCCCGTCCGCTCTTCCTACGTTGAGCGATGCGTCTTTGCACCTAAAAGGTGGTGCAAATGGTTTGAGGGTAACATTTGCTTCGATTTGGGTTGGTGTTGCCTTTGGTGCTGCGAAGATTTGGCTGTAGTTTTGTTTTTCTTATCGATAGAGGGTTCCGTGACGTCCAGAAAATGAGATACATTTGCATTTGCAAATTAACTGAGTGCACGGTCCTACAAATTTTTTCTTGTGTCACGCTCCTGAAGGCCGATCCACGAATATTGAAGTTCGGTTTTTGGTGTCATGGCAGGTCACAGGCAGCACAAATTGAGCGAAATACTGTAGTACAGTATGGCGGCATTTTCTCTAGGTCGCAGCACTTTACTGTGACTGGGGAGACATTTACGAACACCACTAATTATTACACCACAGCTCCAACCATTCATTCCAGCTGGTAGCTTTTTCGCCATATCCTCCTTCGCTGAAATATATTTCAAAGACTTCCGAATGATACCACTCGACGACGTAGGCCTGCGAGATGAAATCCGGACAGACTCGGCCAATCATTCAAGCGTCGTTGGTCGGCATCCTGGGCGGGCTCGTGTTCAGAGGGTAATATTCTGCCAAAGTCGATGGGCGAATCTCAGACATGACGGTGGCCATATATCAGAATAAAGGCGCAGAGGAGGTATTCCGCTGCCTTCCGATATGTGTTCTGACGACGTTGGGCAGGGATGGAGGCTGGCCATTGCGAAATATATGTCGATTCGGTGAGTACTTTGCGGCACTTCGTCGGGACCAAATCCTTGAAGGATAAACCCCAAATAAACCCAGCCATCTGAATATCCTTCAAATTTATTGAGCCTCGAGCTCAAACGATGTACATGGTGCAGTCTTCCAAGGTGGTGCGACTCTGATCTCTCGCGATTGGCTTTGATCTTCACGGTGAAGATCTCTGGATCTGGTGCCGTTTCTACATTTCCTGGAACCTTATTGGCATTCGCCTATATTGACTGTATATGTCTATGCCTCCGTCACTTTCGGCATGGCAGATATCGATTATCGTTTCTTCTGGAGGAAGCGGAGATCGGAGTATGAAATGTACACTTAACTTTGTCAACCTGTTTGCTAAATCTGCCCCAGGCGATGCGAGATTATTTCCTTCACGCTTTTCAACACTGGCTAGGAACAACCAACCTTGTACTTTTTAATGCCTGAAAGAGGGAAGATGAATGCACATTTTAGATGAGCCGCTCAACTGGCCGCCTCTGCGCAGAGCTCATCCCCGACGGCCACCATCTCTTGTCGCCCATTCCGGGGCTGCCCAGTCCACGAGCAATCAAATCCCTCACCGCCCCGATCCAAGGGACCATTGTGATAACCACTGATTCCGGACACTCGACCACTAGCAGAGATAATCTGGCGGCGCCTATCACAATTTCGAAATGACTGTTGCTGTTCCGCCTTCAAATTTGCAACAGTGAATCTCGGAGCATTCATTCTATGCTCTTCGCACGATCGGTTCGAAGACACGGTTGAAATTGTACTTTTACCGGATGCAGAGGCTTGCACTGGGGGGGACTGGGACCTTGGGACGTTGATGGAGGATGATTGGATTTGGGACTATTACTTGCTTCTTGCATTTTGATCTTTGTTAAATCGTCTTCTTCAAGTTGCAACTCCGATGCCGTATTAGACACCTCCACTTGTGCTTATATACTCCTATATGATACCCCCTGCGAGCCCTCCGGCTCAGTTAGGCCAATCATATTTTCAACCGCCTCCAAATCACGTCTAATTTTGACGATTTTGGTGTGTGCTTTCCGCAGTATCCTTTCCTCGGCTCACTTATCCAAACAGTTGTGATAGATTGCATTATTTTCCACTTAGTCACTTAGTAGTTTCAGCTGCAGCTGATTCATCCAAAGGCTTCCTATTTCTCTAAGAACCTTCAAACAGGTCCATCGTCGTTCGGGCCCAGCCTATTGGTTTTTATATCCCTCAGGTGCCGAACGGCTCACCATGGACGAAGCAGCGCGCCCTGAATTTCCGTCTATTCAGTTCAGAACTGAGATATCTGTGACGTTCTGGGATGCCAGCGTTTATGCTGGGCTCCGTAAGTTCCATCGTGCTAAAGGTTTTGACCCGGACAGCCAAGATGTCGCCCGGCATCTCGGTGAACCATTTTATCGGCTTCCAGGAGAGGTAGATGCTTCGTTCGCCCATGGCAAGTCTACCATTGCCATTCGTCGAAGCCTGATGGTGAGAGGGTAACGACGTCAATGACTCACCTGATGTGACAAGACGTGTAATTTCGAGATATTGTAATTTTATGTATAGTTTTGAGCTGGATAGACATAAAAAATGTTTTTAGATGTCTGGGTATCACTTTCACCACCACCCAAGAGGTGACCGATCTCTGGATCTTGGCCACCGTTCCCACGACCACCCACTCCCCCCAAAAAAGGAAAGTGTTTGGTTCAGGCAAACAGCGGCGGTCAGCGGCATCGCTTCTCGCTTCCCTCCCCCAAACTCTCCCTCGGTACGCCTCGACGACCGCGACGGCTGAGGATGTCCCACACAAATCCTCTTCCACCGCAAACCTCACATGCTCTGAGTACACGGCAAACCCGGAATTCTTCGGAATTTGGTAGGAAATGATGCTCATCGAAATCCGATGATATTTCCTTTGGCGTTTGAAGACAATGTTACTGCCGTCATTTGAATCGTCGGATTACTGGAATTCTTTGGGTTTGCTCATCAAATTCCGGTGATCTACCCACCGGACTTGCACACACCTCTTGGAATTCAGTAGCCATTGCATGTGACTCCATCACCTCACCACACAAGTCTTCCACGGCATTCGCCGTTTGCTTGCCATTTGCTGAGGCCTGCCGCACATGTCAATGATTTGATGTGCGCCTCGCGAGCGCAGATCTCATTCCCGGATGAAGTCCGTCCAAGGGGCATTCACTAAAACAATCCAATACTCTGGGTAGTCCTATGGTCTACTATTTGGCTTTTGATTGATGGTCGGCAATCTCTCATGGCCGACAGCGGCCATCAATTCCGGCGCCCCAAGCGTAGGCGCGTTCAAAACCATCAATCAAAAGCCAAATAGTAGACCATAGGACTACCCAGAGTATTGGATTGTTTTAGTGAATGCCCCTTGAGTCCGTCCGCCTGTATGCCTTCTCTGCCCACTTGAAGATATTAATAGTGAAGGTACTTACTTGAGTAGCACTGGGTGAATAAAGCTCCTCTTAATGGCTGGCCGTCCCAGACGCCAAACAAGTGACCCTTATCTACGGTTTGCTGGAAGTAGGTGATGGATAATGACGTGCACAGTGGATGTTAAGTGGGTGAGAGATAGTAATACGTGATCTTCCAATTATTTTATTATTCTTTGTCAGTATGATGGCTCAGTTGGTATTTGGTCTTTCTTCTCTGTTTATCATTGTCACGCGATCCCTAGTTCGAGTCTTACAGCCTGCATTTCATTTTGTTCTGATTCATTTTCTTTTAGCGCGACAACAGCCGAACTGATCATCAAAAGCCCATCAAAATCCAGTGGAACTTGCCCATCAAAATCCAATGGAACCTGCCCATTGGAATCCGATGATTCGCCAAATCATTGGTAACCGCTAGCGGCCCATTGGAATCCGATGGTCATCAAACTCATCGAATTCCGAAGACTTCCGGGATAGCCGTGTAGTAGCAGCACCCACTTGCAATCTGTTGATGTATTTCTTGTGTAAATAGCAATCTTGCTGATACTCGGACTCTAACTCATCCTGAGCTTGAATCTAGTCATCTTGAATATTGTACAGTGCACCTCGCAACATCTCCGCAACCTGTTTTTGAATGCAAAGGAATTTTTTTGATTTTTTTTCTGATTTTCTGGAGAGGGAAACCAGTGAAAAGAATGCGTTTTACGTCGAGATCTCATTTTTTCCCACGATGTTTCACTTTTTCGGCGAGAATCCCAAAAAATTCAGTGTACCCCTTTTGGATTTTGAGCTGATCAAGCTGTTGCAGATGTGGCATCTTGTGCATCCATTGATTCTTCTCAAAGATGCCACGGAAAACTGGCAAACAGGCCGCGGCACTGCAGCGTGAGGCCGGAAAATGGGGTGAGGTGCCTGTGATGCCTCCGGTCCACCCATCTGTTGCCGCTGATGCAACCTACGTGCCGCTGCGAGAAGATTCAGAATCAGACACCGAGACTGGACCTTCTACTGGAGAGCTGCGGGTCCGTTTGCCTACATACCCGACCGCTGTGTACACAAAATAATGAATTTCGCAGGGGGCATACAAACACAAGCGTAATTTGGATCTTGACTTAATTCTGGACCGCAAACTCGGAAAAGCAAATAAATCTCGCACAAAAGAGTGGCGCGACAAGACTGGAAAGACAAAGAAAGCACGTGCAATTAATATGCATTCAAAGATCACTTCTCTTTTCAAGGTTCTACGTATTTTGTGACTGTTTGGTTCCAAATTAAAAAGTTCTTTTAGCCGGTGGTCAATCCTCGGAAAGCCGCCCTTGCGGAGCACCAAGAATCAGAGGAGTCTGATTCAGATATAGAGGTAGATATTCAAAAAAAAAGAAGGGAACAAGTTGAGCTCATTGAATCCACGCCAGATTCTTGAGGAGTTTGCCATCAGCCCTGTCGACGGCACCAATAATACCGACATTCCCGTAACTTTCTCCGTTTATTATGACATTCATATTTATCTCATTCGTCCAAAGATGACTGACTCCAACCCTCTCCTCGAAGCATTTGACACCAGCGACTCCGCAGTGGTGGCTGCCGAACCGGATGTTCAGGTATGTTCTCAATTTTTTCCAACAGTTCAAAAACAATCCTAATTGTATTGTCGAAAGATGACTAATCCTGACTTCCTCGCCGAGGCTGCAGACACTTTCGCCACCCCCGTGGCTATTGCAGCCACACCTCTGGCTGATAAATCTGTCAATCAGTCAACAACCAACGAAGCAGAAGTCAAAGGCAACCACACAAAGCTGCGCCATCTAATTAAAACACAAAAGAAGGCACTCAATAAGAAAGAGGTTCTGATCAGCAACACCAAAGCCGCCAGTACTCTTCTTGATCTCGAGGCCCTCAGTCAATACAATGACAAGCTACTGGAACTGGCTCTTAAAAAAATCAAACTCAAAACGAATCTCAGAACTGCCAGTCGCCTTTTACGCCCAAAACTGAAGCAGAGGCTTGCGAATTCTCACCCTGTTGAGGAAGCCAGTTTGGCAATTTCGCACCGCTGTGGCCGGGGTCCATATTTTGCTCGAGTTCTCTGGGAAATGGCCGCCCAACTATTGAGTGATGGCACCATGCCAGAGAAACATCAAGGTGTTGGCGCCCACCACGAGTCTCTGCTTGACAACCCAGCCATTCGTGAAGCGCTTCAGGAGTGGGTTAAAGGGACGCTTGAGGTCGATCAGGGCGGGTTTATTGGACGGGTAAGTTCCGCATTTAATGTCTCTGTGAATGTCAACAAAAGCTGACCACAAATATGTGAAGATGCGTCCTGCTAAAATGCGTCGCTACATCAACGACTTTTTACTTCCCAAACTCAAAATCAACACTACCATCAGCAAGTCAACCGCCGTTAGGTGGCTCAAGAAGATGGGCTTCAGCCTTTGTCGGGTTCAGAAAGGTGTTTATGTCGACAGGCATGAGAGAAAAGATGTCGTCGAGAGTCGGGAGAAGTTCATTGAGCACTTATGGCTTCAAATTTTTCCATGAGTGTTTGAATGCTTCTTCATCTGCTTTTTTCTAAGGTCCACAACCATCAGATATTGCTACCAATACGACGACAATGGGGTTGATGATACACTTCAAGAAACCTCACCAGTTCTCAAGGACGGTGAGAAGATTCATTATGTGATTGCACATGATGAATGCTGCGTGCATGCTGGGGACATGTCTAATTTTGAGTGGATGAGGGAGGGCGAGCAACCTCTCCGTCAGAAGAGCCGTGGACAACTTGTTCATGTCTCGGATTTTATCCTCGAGCATTGTGGCCGGCTCGCATTGACACCCGATGAAGTTGAAGCTCAGCTTTCTCTTCTCAAAGAGCCTCTCCCTCCTTCCTCTGTCCCTCCCCTTGTCCTCAACCCGGCATTGTTCTCGGAAACGAGTGCAACCGCTCCGCCCTCAGCCAAAGGCAAGGGTAGGGGGAAGGCAAAGGCAAAGGAACCAGCTGCCAAACCTGTACAAGGTCGGACTTATGCTGAGAATGACTGGACACCACCACCTCCACCAGCGCCGTTCTCAGCCTACCAAATCCCTGTGTTCGATGCCCGTTGCATTATCTATCCAGGGGCAAAGAACAACCCATGGTGGGATATGCCTCAGCTCATTGCACAGGTCTGGCATTTCATATTGAAGAATTTCTTACTCACATTGCGCAGGTCAAAAATGCAATCAAGATTTTCAACGTTAAATATCCCAACGGCGTTGCGGTTTTTGTCTTTGATTGCTCCTCTGCTCATGAGGCGTACTCAGCCGATGCTCTTTTGGCACACAAGATGAATCGTGGTCCTGCAGGAAAGCAGCCGCACATGCACGATACAATCATTCCATCAACGGGTGGGCCACAGGCAATGGTTTTCCCCGACAATTATACTGGCCTTGATTCTGCTGGTAATCCTCTTGCGGGTCAACCAAAGGGGATGGAACAGGTCCTTCGTGAGCGTGGCATCCTTGCACAATTTGCCACCGAACATCCAGGCAAGAAATTGGTTGGGGTTTGCGCAACATGTAAATTGTCTAAAGCGGCTCAGGAGAAGGCTTTGAAGGATGCAAAATCGCAGCAGGAAGAAGGTGAAAATGGTGGGTTCGCTGGCCTCGGTCGGGGTGTCTCGGAGATGGAGGATGTTGACGTGAATCGTCCGTCCAACTGCTGCATGCAACGCATTCTATCACTGCAACCTGACTTCCTCGCGGAAAAGCCTTTGCTTGAGTTGATCATCGAGAAGGCAGGCCACAAGTGCCTGTTTCTTCCGAAGTTCCACTGCGAATTGAACCTGATTGAGATGGTGTGGAGTCAATTGAAACGACGTGTGTGTCGCCATTTGTCTGCCATTCATTACTTACCACATATTAGGCTTCCGGGAATTAACGGATGGAACATTTTCCCGGGCTCAACAACTTGTGCCCGAGTCTCTGGATCTTGTCTCAAATGACAATATTCGACGTTATTTCCAGCACTGCTACCGGTACATGGATGCCTACAGGTATTTCTCCCAGTATTTTCCGTGTGCACATCTAATTAAACTGGTACCAGACAGGGTCTGAACCTCCGCCAATCTGCCTATGCAGTAAAGCTGTATAGCTCCCATCGCCGTATTCCCACCAGTGCTCACACAAACCCCAAAATTCTTGCTCGTGCGAGTGTACCGGCAGTGTCGGCTGGCGGTAACCCTACCTAAAAAGGCAATTGATGCCATCATTAGGGTTTGTTTCACTTTTGCGACAGCTCAAAAATAAAATGTTCATTTTTCGCTTTGAGAACCACACCAGAGGTACTTTGGGGTGAACAGAGTGTATTAGATGCATTTCCTCCTCAACAGCTCCTGATGTTAAAATGTAGAAACAGATTCAATGTTGTCAGCTGTTTACTGCCAAATCAGGAGGCGTGATGTGATGGCAGGCACTGTAGAGCACTGAGAACGGCTTGTCTCCCAAATTCCGGTCGCACTCTGCGCCGAAACCAGCCGCACATCAGCCGTTGATGTGCCGCTGTCACATCGAACAGCTCACGTAAATTTGATGGTAGCCAAGATCCAGATCTCGGTCACCTCTTGCCACCACCTATGTGGTTACCGTGAACATATACCTACAGGGGTGGACTTGGTGCCCAGTGCAAGTACTGTACATCCGTGTATGGAAGCAACTGTCATGGTAACGGAGGGGCTGGTTGCATTGCCCAAACCCAGCTTGGTCACGGTAATGGTCAGGTCAGTTGCTTGGAAAAATAGTGTTACAAAAAATAAAATATATATATTTCCAGAAATTATAGCCCAAATAGCCTCGAGACCATGGGGGCTTGTTCTACAAAGCTTCTCTTCCTGATTTTGAAGCCTGTTTGCCACCCCATGAGCCGTTGTAAGGGGGAAATTACAATGGACAGTCGCCCAAATTTGCAACAGTCACGGTAACAAATGACTTGGTTGCGTTGCCGAAAACCGTTTTGGCTGTCATGGTTGGGGGCTGCGTTGCCTACATACACGGACGTACAGTAGTTGCCATCATGGCCATCACCGTGCGACTGTTTAGTGCCTGAGGTGTTCGCACGTCAGCCGTTACGGCCAGTTCCTCGAAGTCATCCGTGTACCGGTAAATGTCGCGGGGGCCTTGGAAATACGAGCAGGACTCGAGCTTGGTGAGGGCTTGGTCGTGTTCGTTCTCCTCCACAAACCGGAGGCGGAACTCGGCCTCGAACTTAGTCCAGGTGGGGAACGGAAACGGGTCGGCCGAGGCATGCCGTTCCGCCCATCGAGCGGCCACGCCCATTGACATGAAGGACATGGCGAACTGGACAAGTTTTTCCTGCGAGACAGACCTGTCTGCCATGAAGGCTTCTGGAATCAGCCAGTAGCAGGTGAGGACGGAGTAAAGGAATGTCCATCCTTGTGTCTGGTCGCCGTCGAAAACGGCCAGAGGGTTCGGTCGGAGGACCGTTTTTGGAGCTGGGTGGGGGGCCGAGAAATCTGGACCCGGTGCCGGAGCCGGAGTGGCAAGGGCGGGGGCAGGCAGCGGATTTTGGGTGCTCCGCAATAGCTGGCGGAGCGTGTTTTGGATGCTCTCGAGGGAGTCTTCGACAGCGGCGAGCCGGTCCATGGCTCTGGAAGCTGGATCCGGAGTGTGAACACTTGGGATCTCGGGTTGCGCGGAGGCAGGGGCAGGCAGTTGGTCCATCGGAACTGAGGAGGGGTCGAGATTTGAAGTGAGGGAGGATGGAGCACTGGAGTAGTGGTCCGAATCCGTACCTGCACCGAACTTCCCAATCTTGACCGGTTGATCCCTTGGATCCTTTCTTTTGCTGTAAGGGCAATCTTAAGCTCGGCGCAGAGCATGGTAACTAGTGGGGGAATCCGAAGTATAAATATCGGTACAATAATACAGGAGCGAGAATACTACGCACCTAGCAGGGGAATCCGAAGAGAAGAAAGGATGAGGATTCCCATGCTAGGTGAAACCTTATATACGAATTAGTAACTACCCAGTAGCACGTGTCCGGAGGTATCTACAATGATTGCAGGCCTGGTCGCATATAACGTGCCAGCGAGAACGGGCAGGCAGAAGGTCAGGGGCATTAGCTGGAGGGATAGCCGGAGCGGAGGCTGGAGCGGAAGCCGGAGAAATAGCCGGAATGGGTGGAAAGGCCGGAACAGGTGGAAAGGCCGGAAGGGTGCGCAGAGCGGGGGTTCCCCTGACACGTCCCTGGGACCTCGGCTATGTCTCCTTGGTATTGACTCTCCCCATCCATATCGCTCTGCTAGCTGTCCCATGTGTGCTCGTGCCCTGCATGGCACAGCGAAATTGAAGTCCTACTCCTAGCGCTCCAGAATGGATGTGTCACGTGCCGTGACTTCATATCCTTTTCGGACGCCATCGGACTCCAACGATCTCCGATCCCGATTATATCCGACACTGCCTTCCTGTATTCGCCCTTGTTCTATTGGTTCGTACTACATATGATTCCCTCTGACTCCTAGGTTACGCCTTATGCTTCTCCATCACGGAGCCACCGGAAACCCGATGATATCACTTGAATCATAACAACTCAGTCCATCATGGACCCACTCGGAACTCCGAAGCTCCAGTACTTACATTATATCCCCACTAATACTTTACTCTCATATAAATACAAGCCATGTTAGTAATTAGACTTCAGTTTGAATATCGACTTAGTCTGCCCTATACTCTTCCTCTTGGACTCTGTCCTCCTCCGAGTCTCTCTCCGAAATTAGGCACCAGGCGTAGAGAAGGGCGCAGCGCACGAGCTGAAGCCAAGCCTTTCCCTTCCAGTATACGGGTTCGGTATCCCGTTCGGACTCCGATACTTTCCCTCTACATCTCGACCACTTTGTCTTGCTTATACAGTGCCATGCATCACATCGTGACTACCACATTGGGTGTAAACAAACCCAAACTTTGTAACCCTTTCAGAGGTCGGGCAAAAACTTTTATTACCCCAAAAACAGTGGGAATCAACTCGGTTTGATAGTGGCTATCCAACTTGTAAAGGGCTAAGACATCGGACAAGTTCTCAAGTTTTGGACCCAAATAAAATGACCGATTGCACAGCCACCGGGTGAAAACCGCTGTCTACAGGCTCGGGCCGGCCCAAAACAAGGGTTTCTTAGAGTTCATGGCAGATTTGAACCATATTCAGGGGCCTAGGTGGCAGAAAAAGCGCAAAAAATACTACAAAAAGTGTGATTCAAGGCCAAAAAAATGACCGATTATGTAAGGAAATAGGGTCTCAGCGGCAATCACATTATTTTCATCGGTTTCTTGGCTAAAATTTTGGTTTCAAGCTCTAATTCTTGTCCAAAAATTCTCTGCAGCAGTGGCGAAAAGGTGGTGGTTGGCACTGTATGCACTTCATCTCTCAGGCGTATCTCGTACCTCCGTCGGATCCCGGTCGGGAACCGGTACTTTACAGGATGGAACAGGACTTGAAGAAGACGAAGTGTGGATCCACGTGATCGGCTCTCGGAGCCAATCAGCAAATTTGGCACAAAAGTATAAGTCGGTATACCTTGTGCCACACTCTCTTCCACTGCAGGACCCATCCACGGGTCTTCCATGAACACAGTGGCGAGCCTCACAATGCGTGGGGGGGGGGTTGAAGCATCTCAGTGCTCACCACTCGGTTTAGCGCTTCCTAGATGCATTGTCCTTGATGGGCAAGGTGCTACCATTCAGTATCCCTCAGCATGTCTAGCACACTTGAGGAAGGCCAAGGGTCCTATCGCCTCCCCATCCTCTAGGACAGGAGAACAGCCAGCAGCTCACTCTTCGTAGAGCTGAGCGCTTCTGCCCACTCTCCCTCCTCCAGCTTGGTGAAGCCCTCGTGGTGGGCTCCATTGTGATGCAGGTCTTTTGGGCCTTGCCAAGCTGAAAGTAAGTGCACACAAAACTGTGAGTCTGGTGCAGCTAGACATGCTATGTGTTCTTTTACAACTGAAATGTACAGGTGGGAAGAGCTGGGAGAGGAAAAGGGGGGTCAGGTAATAAAAGAACAACAAAAAGGGGAATAAAAGGGAGAAATAAAAATGAAAGGGGAACTTGATAACAGAATAGGAGGACCGGCAGGTAGCGCAAAATTTATACAAACATTTGAGAAAGCAGTAAATACCAAGGGTAGTAGTTGTAGCCAAGCAAAACAAAAGACCTGTGGAATGCCATTGAAGCTGGGACAGGACATGCTGAGAGTGGCAAAGGAAAATAAGGGCAGTAGATGCCGGCAGGAGCAATGAATAAGTAAGGAGTGAACAGCCACTGCAGATCCAGAAAATATTGACTGGGGAAACTGCAAAAGGGTATAGTGGGCAAACAGGAATATTATTGGGATCAAAAGAAATGCAGATCAGCCAAAAGGGAAGAGTTGGGAAGGTCCATCAGTGGCATTAGAAGAAGAAAAAAACAGGAAGCCCAATTGTGATTACCCAAACAGGCCATTTCCACGCATTCTAGGAGCCCCAAAATCAATATTTTACTAATTGGAGGTGGCAATGGTGAAAATGGCCACATTGCAGTGCAGCTATAGTTGGCCTACTGGCCGTGACTCATCTGTAATGCATTACTGCATATCGCCATAGCCGGCCACATTACATTAATGGTACAGTCTCTAGATCATGCTGACAAGCTCTGTGGGGCCTTGAGCAGAAGCAGCCTGTAATGGGCTCCCGTATGCTCCCTCTGCTGCATTGACATTGGCACCCTTTTCAAAAAGGATGCCAACAATCTCTGTGTGGCCTCTAGCAGCAGCAGCCTGCAATGGGCTCTCATATCTTCCCCCTGCTGCATTGACATTGGCACGCTTTTCAAGAAGGATGCCAACAATCTCTATGTAGCCTTGAGCAGCAGCAGCCTGCAATGGGCTCCCATATTCTCCCCCTGGTGCATTGATATCAGCACCCTTTTCAAGAAGGATGCCAACAATCGCTGTGTGGCCATGAGCAGCAGCAGCCTGCAATGGGCTCCCATATGCTGCCCCTGCTGCATTAACATTGGCACCCTTTTCAAGAAGGATGCCAACAATCTCTGTGTGACCTTGAGCAACAGCAGCAGCCAATGGGTTCCCATATCCACCCCCTGCTGCATTGACATTGGCACCTTTTTCAACAAGGATGCCAACAATCTCTGTGTGGCCTTCAGTAGCAGCAGCATGCAATGGGCTCCCATATTCTTCCCCCGCCGCATTGATGTCAGCACCCTTTTCGAGAAGAATGCTGACAATCTCTGTGTAGCCTCCAGCAGCAGCAGCCTGCAATGGGCTCCCATATGCTCCCCCTGCTGCATTGACATTGGCACCCTTTTCAAGAAGGATGCCAACAATCTCTGTGTGGCCTTCAGCAGCAGCAGCCTGCAATGGGCTCCCATATCCTCCCCCTGCTGCATTGACATTGGCACCCTTTTCAAGAAGGATGCTGACAATCTCTGTGTGGCCTCGAGCAGCAGCAGCATGCAATGGGCTCCCATATGCTCCCCCTGCTGCATTGACATTGGCACCCTTCTCAAGAAGGATGTTGGCAATCTCTGTGTGGCCTTCAGCAGCAGCAGCCTGCAATGGGCTCCCATATTCTCCCCCTGCTGCATTGGCATTGGCACCCTTTTCAAGAAGGATGCTGACAATCTTTGTGTGACCATAGTATGATGCCACAATGATCTCTGGGTTCTTTGAATGCTGCAGCAAAGCTGTTCCCTCCAGCAGAAACTTTGTAGTTTCCACAAGGTTTGCAGCCACTGCAATCCACAATGCGGAGGGTTGTGATGGCTGACGCCCATAATTCCATGGTGGGGAATTCCACTTATAATCCCAGGGAAACCTGTGATTCATGGCTCTTATCCATTGAAAAGCCTGACCAAGAAACCCGAGGAGAATTTCTCTGTGTTGAACTTCAGGCTGTCCTGCAGCATGTGCAAGGCAATGCTGTGAATACTCCACCAGTGGGGGTAGATTCCCCAGCTCCCAAGATGAATCTGGATATCCATCAAAGGCAAAGAATGTGAGCAGACTTTCTGTTATCTCTCTTTGTGCATCTGGGAATAGCACAGCCTGAACACTGTCCAGATATTCCTGTGTAGTGAAGTGAATGAGTCGCACCACAGAAGATTCCTTGTCCACAATAACAAGCCCAGCACAGACAGAGAGAATAATATCAATGTTCATAAGATTCTCCTCATTCAGCTGTCGCATGCCTGGTTCAACAGCAAGAGCAACTTGTAGTTCTTCAATTGTTAATGGCCGCTTTGCATTTGCAATCCAAGTAATGGTTGAGCGAGCTGTCTTTCTGTCTTCCTCACTCTGGGCCTCAATTCGCTGTATTGCAATCTCATAGGTGTCATAAAGACCCTTTGGGAGGGCATTCAGAGCTTCTCGAACTGCCTTGATTGTATTCTTTTTGCTCAGGGAATCAATGTGAAGCTTTGCAAGAAGGAACCTGGTTTGAAGTTATTTCAGTTGCTTTCCAACAGTGATACATGATAGCTTACATTCCATCCACAGATTTACTGCTGATTTTTGAATGAATGTCTTCTCGTAGGCTGGGTTTTCCCTGGACATGCTTGGACAGGCGTGGTAATGAGTCAATCTGTGCATTTACAAAATTTTGAATATCCTCTGGCATTGCACCAATCTCTAGAGTTTCAACATTTGGAAGAGTAGGGCCCACAGGAACATGGGGTCGAGAAGTGACCATCAGCTTCACACTGAGACTGAGACCCATCTGTTCTGTGATATGTTTGAGTAGGATGGAACGTTGCTCCTCAGGATATTCATCAATGGCATCAATGACAATAAAGACCTGTGAAAACTCCTTGAGGCTAGAGGTGAGGATGCTAGCAACTTCCTGCAGTGAAGGTGAAGTGCCCCTCTCGTAGTGCCGCTTGTATAACTCCTTTTCATCGGAGCCGATGTCCCTCTCAAGTACAAGTTGTCTCCATAGAGCTGCCAGAAGCTTAGGTGGTGTTTGGCTGTCCACTTCCTTGTGGTTCAGATAAATACAAGCTACACCGATATCCTTGTCATCAGCACTGAGATGATCTACAACCATTGATCTAGGATTGTCATATTTATTAGCACCCACTCAATGTAAAGAATCAACACACGAAAGGACAGTTTTCCCTGCACCTGCTGTAAATGAATTCAAGCTTGATTAGACTGGGGAGCATATGAGGGTGATGAGTTACATACGAATTCCATGGCACCAAAGTGTCCTTATGCAACCAGATTTCCATTTTTTAAAGTGTGGATTCTCCAGTAGCCATTCACCAGTTCCTGGCTGCCGCATCTGTGAAATTTCTTGCTGCCGTGGAAAGAAATTGATTGGCGAAAGCCAGCTAATGATGATGTCTTGCTTCCGGATATTTATTTCTGCTCCCCCTTGAATATGGACAGTGGCAGTTCCGATCTCCAGAGTGGGGCCAAGTCCATCACCTCCCCGGCCACCCTGTCCCTGTCCAATGCCCAGTCCACCAGAGCCTCCTTTGCCTCCTGAGTAAAATAAATACTGATTTCAGTATGCTAATCAATTTCTCTCGCACCTTCCATGTGGAATGTGTAGGAATCAGCGTGTAGGTGAGACATAGCTATTCTGAGCAAGAGTGTATCTTATGTATGAGGGACAGTACTATATCAGCCTGGGTCCAAATTCACATAAGAGACAGAACTGACCGAGGAAGATGCAGTACTTGGTGGGTAGCACAAAGAATGTATCGGAGCAACGACGAGGTTAAGAAGGGGGATCAGAGAAGCATGCATAGGGCATGCTGCGGTCAGAAGGCTGTGACGGCAGATCTGGGGAAGTGGAAGTACTTGCGGCAAGGTCGAACTTAGATTGATGTGGCGCTTCGGCGATGATAGCCGGCACTTTCGGGCTCCAGAAAGAACTGCTGTAGATCACTTGGAATGCAGATTAGCGGGATCTCCAGCACGGTGTCGATGAGTTGGAGGATAGTAGCATGGTGCCCAGCGTGGGGGCTTGATAAAAATTGCGTGGACGTGCCGTACTTACGTAGATGCCTTGACAGTGGCGCTTCGGCATGACAGCAAGCATTCTGACAGCGAAGATTCAGCATTGATTAGGCGCCTTTTCACTCGGGGAATGTCTGCAATGAACTGGGGTACTCGTGTTGGAAATACAGTCCAATCTATGAGACGACTCAGACATCAGCAAATGTGTGCAAACCCCATATGAGCGGGTGGCTCTGGTGATCTCTCCTAATCTGATACGGCGCCTATCACCGTGTATGTCAGCGCCGTACCAGAATCATTGGCGCGCGCGAGTACGAGACTCTCGCCAGAATTATATCTCCTCGCAGTGTACCGCAGGCAGGCCGGGCATTCTTAGAACTACCGACATTTGGCACTCCGAGTACAAGGGGAAAGTTCCGAATTTTACTGTGTAATTCCATCTCGCCAACGGCGTATGCTTGAACTTCATTGAAGTTGAAGCCCGTTGAAGCTTTGAACTTTGAACCGGATCGGCGGCCGTACCGTCTTAATTTCCAACATCGATCGGACTCTGATCGAATCCAGTCCCTGCGCGCAACAGGCCCTGGTCACTACCTATGATGTCCGACTGCGGTAGAGTCGGCCAAGGTTCAAAATGACCCCCTACCTCCGGCCCATATATAGAGTAAATTGAGCTCTGGAAAGAGCGAGGTTCTGTACAGATAAGAAATTTTTTCGGAAGTAATACCTTGTCGGAGGGGCAAAAACTCTTTTTGGCACAACGAGAACGAACAACTTTTGCCGAATCGAGGAGAGTTTACGCCCAGCAGCGCGCCAAAGCGAAAAATGGACATTTGGGGAGAGAAAAATGCGATTTTGTGGCCAAATGTTCGAGTGAAACAGCCAGCCAGCGGCCAATTTCATAGAGTAAAACAGGCCCAAAAATCGTCAAAAAACGGTCGGCCATACAGGGTAGTGACCGGGGGCCTCGCGCAACCTGATTTTATCCTGCCTTTCTCAGCCGTTCTCGCGTGCTGAGATCAGGGTCGGTTGATATAGCGATGCCGGATCGATCACGATTACTCTTCCGCTCTCCGCACCTTTGGCAAACGTAGGATCAGTCGAAACACGTTTTCTGGATTATGTCCTTGAGCTACAGCTTCGCGTCTTCGGTGGCTTACGACAACTCGCTGTAGGAAGACCTTATTATTTGCGTTTCCTCCCGAGTTTGAAGGATGGAGGTTCCCTTCTATAGAGCGGGTTAGTTGTTTTAATAATGTCGAACCTCCCTGCCCTAGTCGACAGCGCGAGCCCCGAGTTCCATTTCTTCCTTCGCAGACTAAGCCCTTGCTCACGCCGCGTCGCACTCCACTTGACCTCAGCTCTGCCACCGCCGCTGCCCATCGCCACTTCCGCTCCCCACCCTGCAAACGTATCGTCTGGCGACATCGACCTCCGGCGCCTCTCGCCTCACCCTGACGGCATACGACTCGTCCTTGAGCTCAGCGTCGTACCCAGGGTCGCCCGGCTCCGACTTCTCGCTGTCTCGCCGTCCTCTGCGCTCCTCACGCCCCTCGACTCGCCGCACTCTGCATTGCACTCGCCGCGCGTCCCCGCAGACACGTTCTTTGGCTGCACGCGGGCACGAGCACGTCACCACTACTCTACAAAGAGCACCGCGCTACCCCGCGTCCACGCGTACGTTCTCGTTCTCGAGAGTCGCATCAGCAGCATCACTCGCCACAGCAGCTGCAGTACATTCGCCCCTCCATCAGCACCATTCGCCAGCCCAGTACCATCCCTCGCGCTTTCGCCGGGATCGTGCAGGAGCTTCTCGGGCAGGGTCGCGCGGCATTCAGCATTCGGCATTCGGCGAGGTCGCAGAGAGCCCGTGGGGCGCGTACTGCGTGCCGCATCCGGCATCCAGCACATGTGACAGTGTGTCTCTCCCTTCGTTGTCTACTTATATCTATCGCGCTGGCCTGGCTGACGCCGATGCACACGTAGTAGTTCTCGGGCACGGGTCAGACACGCACCTCGGCCGCCTCCCTCCTCCGAGTACACGACGAACAGGAAGGGGAGCAAGAAGCAAGAGCGCTTGGAAGGCCCTGAAGGCTGAAGCTGAAGGAGGGCGAGAAGGAAGGAGACATAGCGCGACCGCGCATGTGCGCGCCTGCGAAGGGGTACGTCTCCGCATCCGTCGTCTTTGCCCCCGTATGTAGTATTGATGTCGTGGCCGACAGCGTGTGCCGCGCCGCGCCATGACTGTGGACCTCGAGCCGCCGCTCCCGGGAGCCAGCTCATCGCGCGCGTGCTGCGTGCTGCGCCCTCCCTGCTAGAGGCTGCTCTCCCGCTCGCTGATTATCCTCCAGGGCCAGGCGGAGACGGACCCGCACGCGCTGGTCCTTGCTCGTACGTACGACTGCATCCGCGGGCACTTGCGCAGGTGCAACTTGCAAGACCGGCTCGGGGCTTATCTGGCTGGCTGTCGGTGTACGTATGTACGTCCTGTCCTCTTCTGCTGCGTGTCCTTTCGTTCGTTCTTTCGTTCTCATGCCGGCGTCTGTTAGGTTGGTGGGTCGACCACGAGCGCGACGGACCATGCGACGCGTATTTGACGAATCCGTGCGTACCCTCCACCACCGCCATCGCCTTCCACTCCCGCGCGACGACGGGCCAGGTAAACCCCCGCACGGTCCGCGGCGCGGCGGACGAGCCGTACCAGGCGCCGTCTGCGGGCCCGGGCCCGGGCCCTGCCTACCCCCGAGTCGGACGAGGACGCTGCGGGCGCTTGTGGAGGATGGATGGATGGAGGGCGGGGAGAGAGGGATCGCAGGTTAGCCGGGAGGATGGAGACATTCACGATGTGTTGGTTGGGTGCCTACTGAGCGCCCCGCATCTATGCATTGTGCATCGTGCGACCCGACGCGCCTGCCACGCGGGTCTGTCTGGTGCCACTGTCGCTGGTGAGGATGCACCGCCGCCGCCGCCGCGCGTAGTGCCCACGATGAGCGAACGAGTGCATTGCGCGCGGGCGGGCGGAGGAGAAGGTGCGTGGGGACGAGCGCGGCGGGGGCTCGAGGTCGATGAGCGCGTGCAGGAGCGGGAGGAGGCGGCGCAGGGTGGACAAGGAGAACGAAGACAGGAGAGCGGGCCCGGAAGCCTTGTATAGATTTTCTGGCGCGCTACATGCCTGGATGATGTGGCGCGTGCTGCAAGCGACCAAGCGGTCGCCGCTGCCACTATGTATGGGCCACACGAATTGACCCCCTGCCAACATCAAAATATACTTAGGCGCCGTGGCGTCATTGTCGGCGTCAATCCTTTTTCTTGTAAGTACTTGCCTTGCCTTCAGACACCGCATGTCAGAGCATCTACGCCGTCTGACCACAATTGAACTTCGCAAGCGAGGGAGGGCACCGTTCATAACCGTTTGATTTTGCATCTGCTACTTACATTGTATACGAAATTCGGCCGCGGAGGAGCTGTCACGAAATTGATTGTCTCTTTCGACCCTCTGGGAAGCACTGACAGACCGTCTGCAGTGCATCTACTACCTTCTGAGTGGACATCGAAAGCGCGGCTTTCTCAAAGCTTGCGCGGCACGTCGGACGGCGGCCCCGCAAGCCTCGTTCGAACGGGTGTAGCTGGAACGCGACCGACCCCCTTCGACGGAAGGGCGCCCCGAGTTTAGTGAATGGCACGGTGAAGTGCAGGAAAAGCGGAAAGGAAAGGAAAGGAAAGGAAAGGAGCGGGGAGAGGGGGAGCCGCGAACCGGGGAATATAGGGGAGGAGGTAGAGTATGTAGTACTACTAGGAGGGTGGGTAAGCACGAAACTAGTGA
Organism: Mycena albidolilacea; assembly: GCA_029282495.1. NCBI lineage: Eukaryota > Fungi > Basidiomycota > Agaricomycetes > Agaricales > Mycenaceae > Mycena > Mycena albidolilacea. The sequence continues at coordinate 802,846 of JARIHO010000002.1, forward strand.
CGCGCGACACGGTGGGCGACCACTAGGTAGGAGGAGCAACCAACTAGATATAGTTTGAGTTGGGTGCTGGTATTCCGACGAGGGGGCTGGGTTCAACGCGGATGTCTGAACCAGAACAAGTCTCGGTTAGATGTTTGAACCCAGTGACCAGTCCCGCGGAGCGCTCCATACCGCTGCCATTCAACAAGGCTGCACGATCGAGTACTTATTTCTGGAGTGTGGGGGACGGGGTACCGGTTTAAAATTTGAATTTGTGCATCCTGGCCGATCCCCAAAACATGCATACCTCGTGGGTGATCTAGTAGTTCCAGCAGAATAGTCTTCATTTTCGTTTTAGTTGTATGCATCAAGTGAATCAAATGGGATACGGAGTGAAGGCAAAATGAACCACACAATATAACCTGTTGGAGATTGAAATCAACCTCCATTGGTCTTTGGAAGCGAAGCTGAATTTGTTGGGGAGGAGTGTGCACAATGGCCAGCCGTGTGTGCCTTTGCAAAGGCTGCGGTAAGTATGCACTTTTCTTTTAGCTCAGCAGCAGGGATTAGTTCAAGGTTGAATCGATGGAATCCAGAATACTTGGGGAACCTTCTGCTGCGGAGCGAAATATCGAAAATCCATAGCACTGCAAGATCTAAACCTATGTGCCCAACAATTACCGACTTGCCTGTGAATGATTTTCTCAAGGGGTGTTCGGATTCGAAGTTTTCTTGATCCTGTTTTGGGTTCCATGAAAAAAAATTAGCAACGGAGTCGGAATGGACAGGAAACAATGTATTGTACACAAGATAACATAAATCCAGCAGTTCAGTAGGATCACTCCCCGCCCAATCCTCTGCGCAGACCGAATTCCCATGTTGGGTGAAATGTCAAGCACATCCGATATAAAGGAAACACACGCTCTTTGTCACTGTGCTCTTACTTAGTAGCACATCTCCACCCTGTATCTCTTCCACAGGCTCTTCAGCTGTCTCACTGTATTTTAATCCTCTGGAGCTGACATCTCTCCCTGATCAAAATAATATTCCATGGTTCCCCGCTAGTCTGAGCATGGCATGAAAAACTCGCCACCATCGTCGGAGTCTATTTTGTATCTGCCCTCTGGTGTTCATGGTGACATTGACCTTGGGGTATAAAAATCTGTCCTCAATTGGCCTAACCTACTTCCCTCTAAACCTAGGCTGATAGCGCAAAACGTCTCTTGTGTCTTCGTTCTCGAGGATCTCTCCCACTTCTGTCTCTGACACGGCCTCTACCTTAAATTCGCTGGTCAGCCCGTGGGTATTGTTGAATATTGAATGGAACTGATCTGAGTTTCGTAAAGTCCTCAATGAGAAGGACTACTTAATCAAATGAGTTTAGGGCAGGCACCGGCATGTGCGGAGTTGCCGGAGTTTGAAATGGCTTCGGACAGACAGCCACACATAATTTTATAAAGAGGGTGAGGTGACGTAGTACACAGTACGTCACGATAAATACTGGTTTCCAACCACAGATGTCATACATACATAGTATACGTAGCAGCCAAATCACAAGTCAAAATGTCGCATCGCCCTTAAACCTTTTCATCGTTGGTCTGGGCGAGTTGACTGTCCGAGTCTTCTGACCGACTCGGAGAGAAATCGGCCTGCGGGTGAATAGACTTTGGGGGGATAAAGACTGTGTTGGCCCGAGGAGAACCTAAACTGTGACTGGGCTTGAAGCTTCCAGATGCCGTGCCAGTGGAGCTCGAAGCCCCAGTGCTGGATCCGGTCCCTTTTCGGAAGTGGACCATGCGGAAGATGACGAGGAGGGGTCCGAATAGCTATGTGGAGATCACTTAGACACAGTGGAGAGCGACAATAGTAACACTTACAGATCCATACGCAGCGATACTCTCCACCCAACTCACCGCATTCTGATTATTACTCGCAAACGCCGCCATCCACACCAGTCTGCACGTCGACGTAATAGAGGACGACTCGACAAAGATTACTGCAAGTCGTCCATAAACCCTTTGGTGGTTCGCGCCGAGGATCTCGACGTTGTTGCGGTAGAACAAGAGTTTGCCGGCGATGAGGCATGTGGCGATGACGTCGAAGACGACGGAGGAGATGAGGGAGGCCTCTGTGTATTTTTCGCCGAGGTCGAGGGCTCGTTGAATGTCGACGACATATAGCCCTAGAAATTGAAGATTAAATTTGATTTCAGAAATGGGTGTCAGGAGGTCGGGCTCACCCCAGTTGGCTAGCATCCACAAGGGGAGGGGGATGAGGTACCACGCATACTTTCTCCAAACAAAATACACTCTATAAAGCTGCCGACCCACCAAACCCACATCAGCACTCGACTTAGCCAACACTTTCACGATCCGAGAATGGAACTGACCAACAAAAGATCCGCAGCAGCAAGAATCAAAAACAACGAGCTACAATCGATATACCCGGGTAGATTGGCAGCCTCGTCCGACGCCAGTCCAAGTGCGCCCTCGATCTGCGCCGCGTCGCCCCATATTCTTGCCATGGCGAATATCCACGATGCGCAGTGGGTCACGAAGAGGTAGAGGTAGATGGGCACGTCTGCTTTTGTACGTGCGCGGTTAGGGGAGAGGAGGTAGCGCAGTGCGACGAGGAAGACCATGACATAGGCCGCTGTTGAAGTTTAGATTGTGTGTATCGAAGGGTGGATGGGGGGTTGCGATGCTTACTTTGGAAGGAGGTGACCAAGACGGCCTTGGGGAGGAGCTCAGCTGCGTTCGGGTATTCGTACAGCGCTGAAATGTTGGCTGACATCGCTTCAGATTGAGTTCGGTGGTCTCAGAGTGAGGGGATGAGATGAGATGTGCTGGCAGGGACTGGGGCGCTGAGGAGCAGTGTTTGTTATATGGTGGCCAAAGGCCGCACCACTTCCGTCACCATCACCGCCCACACCTGGGACCTGGATCCAGTGTTAGATGGCGGCCTTGACTTGAACAGCCAATCAGTCGCCTTAACCTTATCAAACATATTCTTGAAATCTACAGGAGGCACTCCAAGTTAGCGATACGCTGGTGCAGAAGCAAACGCTGAACAGTCAATCAGTCGCCTTAAGCTTCGCTTTGAAAAAGTGTGGCGCGCACCGCCGTATTCCACCGGTCATTGGTCAAGCTATTCTGAGTAGTCCACCCCAAATCTTTTGGAAGAGTTTCGGGATCATCCATTCCAAACGTCTGGATGCGTTACTTCCGCTGTAGCATGCGAGTGGATGGTCATTTATAGGGACAACGGCATACCATAAGACTTTTCACCCCATTTTGGATATTTTGGTTGAACGCAAGAGGTGTTCGATCTTCGGATCGCCGGCAACGTTCCCACGACCACCCACCCTCCTAAATATGAAAATGTCTGTTTACACACCAAACATCGGCAGAGTTCGGCCAACGCGTTGCGCAACCCTTCGGAATAAGAAGGGGCCCAAATTGAATGTAAGCACTAAGCTACTGCATCCAGGCACCTTATATTATGAATAATACGAGTAATACGAGTAATAGGGTTCCCAAGCTATTTTGAACTCCACAGTCTCCCGTTGGAGCAGCTTGCCGGAACCCACAGTTTGGTTCTTACACCACCGAGGTACATCTTCTCAGGTGATATCTAGCCTTATGATTATTCATCTCCACCTTGACTTTAACCCGAACTCACATCGGTAGGTAGGTAGGTAGGTAGGTAGGTAGCATTACACGGCACGGTCCCACTCAGGAACGCCGGTTTGAGGGAGTATCCCGTACAGGCAATTTTATATACATCCTCGTCCTTTGCAACTTGAAATCATCCGAGCCGAGCTCGCGCACCCGGTTCCCCGTCACGTAGTAGAACCCAGACGACTAGAAGAAGCAAAATAAGTAGAACACCATATGAAACACAAGCATCTCCTTCAGACAGAGTGTAATCTGAACATGGGAGTGGCGTAGAAAACATGAAGAACATCATGAGCGAATTTAGCAACAAGAGGGATAGCGCATTAACCATTTAACCAGACTGGTTAAATGGTTAATGCGCCATCCAACTGAGGGATGATCAATCGAGTTTTTAAAGAACTCGATTAGGCTCAGGTTTCGTTGATCCGCCGAATATCGAGAACATCAGAGTTGCGGATAATTACTTGCTGTGGGGCTGAATTCGAGATCTGCGAACGCGTATCATAGCCGCCGGCCTTCACTTAAACACCCAATCAGTCGCCTGAAGCTTCGCTTTAAAAATATAAAGATGGTAACTTGATTTTAGGAGAATATCTGCCGGCGCTTTCTGATTCTGTGAACGCGGGATAGATTGCAAATATATTCTGAACGGGCCCAGAATACTCGTATATTAAGCATTATTACTCGTATATTGAGCATTACTCGTCCCTTGAACCATAATGTACATGTTTGCTGCGATCCGAAGATACCCCATTAGCTCTTTGGTTCTCAACCGGTGGGTGTCTTGCTAATTTTAAACAAACCACATGCCCATTACCTGCGCTCAATTACTGCTCAAATGGAAAGGCCGCACCCACACTCCTTCCTGTCTTTCCCCATCATCATCTCACCCCTACATCGAGCCTTTGAGTCCTCCCATCAAGCCACTGGTCTCTGGCTGTTAATACACGGAGCAAGTCTACTGTCTTTCTCAAGCTTTCTCAAGAGGTCAAGGATCAATCAATGTGTCCAAGCTGAAGAGAAAAAAACACAATACTGGTCGTAGCTTCGCTCTCAAGATCTGGCCTGTTTGTTCCCCCTCGTCATCCCGCTCCCCTCCTCAATGTGCCGCAAAAATTGGGACAAGCCCCCTGCGACTTTCAAAGTCAAGGCCAATATCAACTCAAGAACCCAAACAGCAAACATCAAGATTAACCCGGGCGAGCTGGACACACAAGAGCTTCAGTTGGGGCTCAAGCTTGCTTCGTACCACTGATCTCTCCTGCCTGCCGCGCTCGCGCGATGAAATTCGTGTCCCCGACACAATTAGGGCATCCCACAGTCCCAAGCTGATATTCACTGTGTTTCAATTGTGCTGTTACATAGTGTTGCGGCTCCACCGCTGCGCCTGGGAACTCCACACCTCTCCTTGCTTTTTATGGTCCAACAGTTCTAGCAGATGCTACTTGTCATTGCCAAGCTCTTTCCCGTATTACCACCAACTCTGGGTCGTTCTAAAGATTTACATGTTGTAGGTCAAGAGTTCAGGGCACTGCGACCGTTCTCTTCAGACTGAAGAGAATCGGCCGCAGGCCTCTCGTATATACACCGTGAACCGTGATAACCCGCCCGAACCAAACACTGCGTAACCGTTGTGTCTCCATCTGTACTGGATAGCGAGGTTACTACTACAACACTCCCCTTGACCGCACTATCCAGTAGCACCAGCAAAGTCCAGGCCAATCATGCGGCGAAGCCGGGAAGTAGTGTCGCGGGGAAGAACTTTGGTCAATAGATCCGCAGGGTTGGCATTAGACGGGCAATAGTGCATGGTGACAGTATTGTTTTCGACAAGGTCGCGAATATAATGATATTTAAGCGCTATGTGCTTGGCCTTGTCGTGCATCGCGGGATTTTCGGCAACGGAGATGGCAGACTGGTTGTCGCAGTACATCGGTGACGGATGATCCAATGGGTATTCCATGAGCTCCCCGAGCAGATTGCGAACAAAGGTGAGCTCCCTGCCCGAATGACTACCTGCGACGTATTCCGCTTCCATTGTTGATTGGGCTGCAACACTCTGCAAACGGCTGATCCAAGATACCGCGCCGCCAGCCATCAGAACCACCGTCCCGGAAGTCGACCGCAATTTGTCCTTGTCACCTGCCCAGTCTGCGTCTGTGTAGCATCCAAGAGAGCTCGAGATTGGCGCTCTCAAGCGGCCAGGTGGGCGGCGGTAGGTGATGCCAAGATCAAGTGTACCTTTGATGTATCTCAAAAGGTGCATGAGCGCGTTCCAGTGCTCGATGCCCGGATTCGAGCTGAACCTGCTGCCTACTCCGACGGCGAAGGCAAGGTCAGCACGCATTCCCAGCATCCCGTACATCACAGACCCGAGAAGACCCAAGTAGTCCTTCCCGATCATAAGCTCGCGCTCCTCGTCGGTCTTTGGCGACATATCCTTGGTCAATTTCGTGCCGACAGGGAAGGGAGTGGATACGGGCCTGCAGTCAGTCATGCCGAACCGTTCGAGGATGCTCTCGAAATATTTTCGTTGCGAAATCCACACTGTCCCCGCCTCGAGGTCTTGTTTGGTCTCAAGTCCCAAGCAATATGACGCCAAGGTCCTTCATCTTCAGCCGTGCCGACAGCTGCGATTTTATGACGTCCCAAGTAGCCTTGTCGTTGGTAGCACCCTGTAGGTCATCGACATAGAGCGCAATGACAACAAAGATGTCCCCACATTGGCAAAGATATATGCTATGGTCGGATTGGAGTCGAGTGAAGCCAAGGGATTTGAAAATGGAGTCAATGAGACGGTACCACTGCCGAGAGGCCTGCTTGAGACGGTAGAGGGATTTGCGGAGTTGTAAGACCATTTCGTCCCCGTGTGCATTGAGTTTTGGCAGAAGACCCAGCGGTTGAGCCATGTGAATTTCCTCATTGAGCTCGGTGTTGAGGAAAACAGTAATGACGTCCATTTGGTAGATTGTGAGGCTGTAGTGAGCAGCGAGGGCGAACATGACTCGGAGCGAGGTGAACTTGATGATAGGGGCAAAGGTTTCTTTGTAATCAATGCCGTGAATCTGTGTGAATCCACGTACGACCAATCGAGCTTTGAAGCGCTCAAACTCATTCCACTGGTTTGTCTTCATACTAAACACCCATTTGCACGTCACCACCTTCCTCCCCTCTGGAAGATCGGTGTACTCGAACGTCCCAGTGTCCACCAGCGAGCCAAATTTGACTGCCATCGCGTTGGCCCACCCTTCGGATTCCGCGCTGGCCATCGCTTGCCTAAATGTCGACGGCACTCGGATTGGAGGTTCTGGAGCTTGGGCAGCACGAACCTGAGCTTGGAACTCCTCCTCCTCCTCAATCTCAGGTGCGTCCTCAGCTTGTGGCGCCACTTTGTGCTCATAACGACCTTTCAGCAGTTTAGCACGCTCGTCTATCATCCCATTGATACGGGGCAGCAGCCTGCACATCCTCGGTGGCAGCAGCGCCTCGACCACGTCCTCTTCCACCTCTTCCACCTCCACAGCCGCCTCAGCTTCCACTCACTCCTCCACTACCTCCTCAATGTGTGCAAGTTCCATCCCACCGTCGACAATGGGGACAAGAACATCTTCAGGGGTGGAGGGTGCCTCGGTGGCAATGCTAGGTGACTTGAGGACGATGGGCAGGAGGTTCTGAAGGTCTGTGATTACTTCCGTCCATCCGGAACTTTGCCCACGCTCATAGAAAGTGACCCGGGATTTGTAGACCTTGTGATTGACGCGGTCATAGCACCTGTAGGCCTTTGACTCAGTACCTGGCAGCGTGTAGTACCCAATAGGATGCATTTCACCCCCGTCTTTGCCAGCACTGGACATCCCTTCACCGGAAGCACCGACACTCACACCTCACAGCCAAATGGGTGCAGATGGCTCACATCTTGGCGTTCACTCTTCCAAACCTCCTCTGGGATGCGCCCATCGAGGGACGACCGCATTGGGCAGTATTTTCGCATTGTAGCCCCATATGCGACGGCGTCTGCCCAGAAACCGAGGGAAAGTCCGGCCTCGGTCAAGTTTGTGTGAGCACTTTCTTCGAGTGTGTGGTTGATGTGCTTCGCAACACATTCTGCTGTGAGCTGTGCGGTGCGGTGATCTGGTGAACAATACCGTCCCCCACAAGGTACAGCTCAAATTTTTCAGAAGTTAACTCGCCGGCGTTGTCGGTATGAATCTTTGCCGACTTTCTGACCGGTTTCCTTCTCGACGCGAGTCTTCCATGCATGAAAGCTCGTAAGAGCTTGTGTTATATCCGTGTCGGAAAAGGACGGAAGGCCGGAGGACGGAAAAGTCGGAAAGTCAGATATGGCCGGAAGTGATACCACGAAGGTGAGCGGGTACACCAACTAAGTTGGCTCGGAGACGGAAAGACGGAATCGGACCACAGAGCGATGCGGAGGCAAAGCACGTTAATTTTCAACTAAAGATACAGTAGAACATAATACGTATTTATACTAAATACGGAGATAAGTCTAATGCGGAAAGAAGTAAGTAAAAGACAATAAGTACAGTGAAAGACAATAAGGACAATAAGAGGGAAGCATGGTGGCATAAGTCATATGTTGATTTGGAGAACGCTCAGAAGACCTTCATTGCGAAAACCCCAAAGGTTGTGCATCAACGGAACTAGCCGGACACAACGGGATGATGGTTGAGGCGGAACAGCCGTAAAGGCCGTAACCGGAATTGGCCGGAAACGACCGGAAAGGATCGGAAAGTGCATGGTCGTAACAGCTTGACTCTTCTTCTTCAAGAAATCCACATCAACGTGCGCACTGTGGTCGTCAACGAATGTGATGAAGTACAAACTTCCGCCAATTGAATTCAGGAAAGGTCCACAAATGTCTGAGTGCACAAGTTCTAGAACACGAGAAGCACGTCTCCTTCCTCCATCTGGGAATGGCTTGCGCACAGTCTTCCCAGCAAGACACGCCTCGCACGAGATATCATCATCCCAAGCCCCGAGGTCCAGCCCATCAACCATCCCTGATGCCCAGAGTTTCCTGAGATCGGGGAAATTCAGATGGCCGAATTGCCGGTGAAGTGTCAGGATGTCGAGGTGCTTACCAGCGGGGATAAGGTCTTTGCTTTGAGCACAGAGGGGTAGCTGCTTGGGGACGAGGTGGTGTTGGTGAGATGTAGGGCATAGAGGCCATTCATGAACGAGGCCTGGCAGAGTGCCACGCAGCTTGATGAGGCAGAGGCTTCCCTCAAACTCAAGCTTGACACCAGGCATGGCTGTCAGCTGCCCAACGAACAGAAGCGAGCCAGTGAGCTTGGGGGCGTGCAGGGTGCGCGTGAAGTGCATAGTGTTGACTCCAGTCGCAGTCTTGACGTGTTTGCGGATTGTGCCAACACCAATAGCGAGAATTTCGCTGTCATCTTCGAGCTGGATGGGGATTGGCGTCCTGAGGGTGCTGTATGTGATGAATGCGGTACGTTCCTTCTCGATGTGGCGTGAAGCGCCTGAGTCCACAAACAACACATCAGGGCGGAGCGCGCTGGTGGTCTTCTTTGTCAGAAGGACCTTCGGGTGCTCGTCATTGACGTCCATGGCATCAAACGCGACTTGCGCAAGATGCAGCTTCTTCCTGGCTTGGTCCTTCGAGTTCAGAGGACAGTCGCGCCGGATGTGGCCCTTGTTCCCACACCCATAGCAAGTGACAGCTTGTCTCCAGTTACCACCCCCTCCTGCACTGCTATGTCCACTGCGCCCACCGCCACGTCCTCCGCATCCACCACCACCACCACCACGTCCACGCTGACCTCCTCCAGTAGAGGCGACGTATGCCTTGATCATGTTCACAGCGATCTCATCCTCACGCGCCTTTGCAAGCACGACGTGCTTCGTGTGCGGTTGGCAGAGTCTGCCGAGATGCACCTACCTAGTTAGAAATTTGTAAATTCTTCGCAATACCTCACAGTTGCTTCGAAGATTGTGTGATATGATTCTGGAACACTGTACTTTGGTGTCGGCCACAAATCGGCTCTTGCCGGCAGACAATTGCCGAGATCTAGGCGCTACAGGGCACTACCGTAATGATCTCACCTACGGCTTCTCCCGTCAATATCAACTTACGGTATCGCAGCGCTAGATTCGCTGATAAACCAGTAATTGGGCCATGGTTAGATACACGTAATTTTGCATGTTTCTGATCGTGCTCATTGCTGAAACTGTTGTTTCTATGCAACAGTACTGGTTCCTGGTAGCTGTTGGGCGAACCACAGAGAAACGGGTGGGTGTTCTAAGTAATTAGAAACGCCCATTGGCAAGTCTCACCCTGAAAACCGTAAGGGAAACGTGCAGCCAATTAATAAGTCAAGGAACTCCTTTTCGACTTGTTTCCAACATTCACTTAAGCAACGGAAACGGGTCAAGGGAACGGGAGTTGGCAATGTGTTGTGTTGTGTTGAGACACTAGGGGAGGCGCCCTTGGTCACGAGTGTTTCGGTTGCCAGAGTCGCCGGTTTCCATCGAATGCAGATACACCGAAACAGGTGGTCGGCTATTCCGAGGGTCTGGATCACAACTCTAAAGGTGTTCTAAGGTTCTTTCTCAAGAACCCTTTCTGGGAAACCCTAGAGAAACAGGTATCTACTGAGACCTACAAAGGAGTATTATCAAGTTCTGTGCTTGGAACCAAGGGGAAACTTGAATTGAAGCGGAAACAGGTTGAACGAGATGCAGTGCCGATCTATCGGTGATCGACACACCCTCTGAATAATACAGGGGTACTGCTGACGGGTTCCTGCCTCGTAATTGGCAAGGGAACATGGCGTGCTCGCAGTGGGGAACCAATGGGAGGCGATGCTCGGAAGACCAACCGACGGAAACACGGTTAAAGAGGCGGATAAACGGACTTTTGACTCATTGGATTTGTGTTTTTGGCTTTGTAATTGTGTCTTGGCGGTTGTATAAGTATCAGAGGGTGTTTCTGCGGTGGACACAGCATCATCCCCCGAACTAGTAGGCTATATGCTTACGCATTGGGTTGATCTAGGATCCTCGGCGAACGCACTCTTATAGAGTAGCCTTACTAGTCAAAATCTTATTTGTTTCTGAATCTTATGTTATTCTGGAAACGCACTTGGGCTCTGCCTGGAAACTGTTAAGAACTCTGTGAATCTGTTGGAACTGGGACTCTGTTGAAAGAAACATTATTGTTGTTGTTTGCGGAGCGGGTTTCAGAAAGTACCGTCTAGGGAAAACTTTGGAAACGTGACTGCTGTGCGCTGCTCAGAAAGTACCTTTTAGGGAAAGCTCTGTGAACGCTCTTGGCCTATAAACTAGAGGCCTTACTCGAGTCTACGGGACTACTTTAAACTTGTTTCTCTGTCGCTTGGACACACACACACGCTGCGAAGCTATAAATCTATCTTGCCTGGAAACAACATTTCCACTGTGTCTAGAAACACGTTCTACTCGGCTTGCTCATTGTCTCTCTGAGATACGAAACCTCTCCCTACAACCTTTACAAGGCCCTGTACTAGGGGCTGTAACTCGTCGGGATCTCTGGAAACGTGCAGATATTGCCGTTTGATTTGTTTGTTGGTTGTTGGAACAGTCTCTGGACTGTTTCTGTGCCGATCGCGAGTCAAGTGGGGTTATTTGTGTGTTTCTTATATAGGTTCTGAGCACATCAATCATCGCTGAGGCACTCAGGATGTACAGGGTACATTTTTACAGCACAGACAAGCTTCAGAAATATTGTGCTGACCTTTCACAAAATCTGCAGGTGCAGGTAGGGTATAATCGGCAGGGTCTACCCACCCCGCCTCGACTTATCGCGCTATAGCACGACGTAGGTCTGCCGACATCATCACGGCAGACTCCGTCGCGACGCCTCGGCTAAGCGCGACATATGGCAGTGCAGCTCGGCAAGCTGCACCAATCAACGGCCTGAATGCAGTGAATGTGGACAACGGCGGTAAGCACCAAGGTTCTTGCCACACTGATAGTTGGTTCCCATGCCCAATTCAACCTGCTATTTGTAGTGAATGGGTACATTTTCCTACCTTTTATGGAGCTTGATGAACAGGACCAGCTTTAACAGTGCATTCAACGTGAGGTTGGAGCTATATAGAGACGGACTGGGGCGAGCTCAATGCTACCCCGGAAGGAGTATGTAACCGCGGCGGATGTTTCCTTCCGCTCCTCTATCATGTATTCCCTGCGCATTTGTTTTCAACTGCTTTTAGCGAGTAATTCTTTGCATTCCACTGTCACATTCACATAGTTGCAGGCTCTATTACAAGATTGATTCATTCCCGCCCGGTACCTGTGCCGGAGCGGAGCAAAGGCATGTCTTGTACTTTTAAGAAGAAAGTACCGTGTGTATGTGTAGGATGTTTTCCTGAACTGCCACCCTTTTTCTGTTGTGCCTAACTGTGTTCGACTTCGCAGCGGCAGTTACCGGGCCCTGTTCCCACGGTTCGGAAATGTTGTGTCAATTCACTCAACATTTCATTCGTCTCAATCCACATCTATGGCATATATTGTTCTCAAATTTTAAGGAACCCGAGAACGAGAATGGTTCATGCAAGCACATTCACCGTGTTTTTAAGAGTTTTTTTGTCAGCTGACACACATCGTAAATTCAGTAACCTCGGTCCAGAGCGCCGGATTCTCCAAAAGATGCTATTGTGAGCCTTTCAAAATGCGCTGTGAATCACTTTTTTACCTGTGGATGTAAATGAAAAGGATTCACATGTCCCCGACTGGTGCAGGTGCCTGAGATTTGTGCCCGCGCTGTTCCCGGGTGAGATAATTTCCAAACGTGGTAAAATTCCTTTTTGAATGAGAAATCAGCAAATCTGTCGACTCAGAAGCCGCTTGGCGTGGTCGGTTTCAAATTTTGCCTGAGAGTTTCACTCCTTGATTGAAAAATTATGCGTGTCTGTCTGAAACCTTTTCTTACTCCCCCAAAGTCTCTTGTAGACAGACACTACAAACGGTTCAACCCCGTACCTCGCCACCCTTATCACCGATCACTAAATTTCTCGGCCACTGAACACGGTTTAGGAACGTGTTTTTTAGCCACTTGAGGTTTCATTCGAGTTTATTGGATTGAAAACTTCAAGTTCTCCCGCGGAGTCGTGGTGGTAGAGTCGAAGAACATCGATGCCGGATTTTGATGGCCTGGCACATGGGAAAGGCTGTAGTTTCTGTAACAGATACTATATATTGATGACGGTATCAATATAGAGGAAAGGCTGTGAATGCCGTTTACAAGTTTCCTGAAGAAATGGATTAAGATGTATTCTACCTCATCAATTCTGCAGAGAGGAGCCCGTGTGCGTTGAATTTTTCTTCATAGTAGATTCAAACTCCGACGATTAGTAATAAGGTCGGCGAGCAATCACCGCGGTAAACTAAAGACTAACTCCGCCATCAACCCTCTGCCGCTGCATGCCAGTTTATTTGTGGAAAGCAGGGAGCAGCCGGCGAAGCCGGCTGCGGACTGCTTGTAACCTTAGAAATAGAAATTTCAGAACTTGTAAGACCCCACTATCGCCGGGTGCATTCCGTCTCCCCCATTTGTCTCCTCACAACCCATACCTATGGCTTTCGGAATCCTCATCTTCATCACATTCACAGTTGCGCTCCCTCTCAGCCTATATCTAATATATCATCGAAGGCTGTCCAATTCTTTCCCGCTCCCTCCAGGACCACCGCGCGATCCAATCATTGGGCATCTCAGGCATATGCCCTCCACCAACCGGGCTGCAGTCTTTCATAAGTGGTCTCAAACTTACGGTCTTTGCCTCTTCTGACTCCGCCGTGCGTTCTCACTCTCCTCGCAGGCGATGTCATGTACCTAGAAGTCCTCGGGAACCCAATCATTGTCCTCAACACCGAACAAGTCGCGGCCGAACTCCTGAACAAGCGAAGTGCCATCTACAGTGACAGACCACGGTTCATTCTATACGAGAACGTACTGAAATACATATTATTCCTCTAGGATCGGATGGTCGACTACCCTGAGCCTCATGCGATACGGGAAACGGTTCACCTTGCATCGGCAGTTGCACCAGTCGTACTTGAGTCGCCACAACTGCCTGGAATTCCGCGACATGCAGACCCAGGAGGCGCACAGCTTGGTCAAAAATCTCCTCGCGGCTCCTCCGTCGGGGTACAGCAAGTTCATCAACAGGTAAGCCTCCTTGGTTTGTCCATGGGAACCAAATCGAACATCCGCATTGCGTAGATTCTCCACGGGGGTCATCTCGCAGACTGTCGCTGGCCACAGAATCTGCACCGATGATGACCCGTACATGCAGACCACTCAAGCTCTGCGAGAATCGCTTGGACGCGCGGGCATCCCCGGAGTCACCGCGCTCGACCTTTTCCCCTATCGTATGTCCTTCGGAGCACCCATCGCAGTTTACGCTGCCTGATATAATGGTGCAGTGAAATACCTACCCGAATGGTTCCCCGGGTTCAAGTCCGGAGCAATTGCCAGGGAGTGTAGACCGGCGCTTCAACGATTGTATGATCTTCCTTTGCAAGCTGTCCGTGCTCAGATGGTGAGTTAACTGACAAGCTCTCGTAACCGTACCTGGTCCATTTTCAGACATGAATGGAATAGGAAAGCGGAACAGCCAAGCCATCGTTCTTACTGAGCCACCTGGAACGCATGAAGGAGAGTCAGGGCCTGGAGCCAGGGAACTACGACGATGTCAAATGGGCCGCGGCTGCGATGTTCGGATCGACGGTAGGCTGTTATGTTCGATGTTTCTTCACATTCAAGTAACGACGCCGTACAAGTAGATCTGGAGCTCAGTCACCGTCTTCGTCCTCGCAATGCTTTTGCACCCGGAATACCAAGCCAAAGCCCAACAGGAGATCGATTCCGTAGTCGGAGCTGAAGCGCGGCTGCCCGGCTTCGAGGACCGCGGGGAACTCCCTTTGGTGGAATGCATAATGCAGGAGACGCTTCGGTTCGCGCTTAGAGTTTTTGCCGTCTGAGAGCAGCTCATGAGGTCGTGGTTTTCAGATGGCACCCGCCCACCGAGTTAGGTCAGTGCACCCCAGTATCCTCCAGGGATTTGTCGATTTCTCATAAGGGTTGAATATTGAATATCAACCAGGCGTACCGCACGCGCTGATGAAAGACGACGTCTACCGGGGAATGTTCATCCCTAAGGGGTCTACCGTGTTTGCGAACATCCGGTTAGACTTCCACTCATCCCCAGCGGACAAAAGTCTCTGACTGACCGATCGTGTTGTAGCGCAATGTCCCTCGACGAGAGAACGTATTCGGCGCCCAGCAAATTCTTCCCGGAGCGGTTTCTCCCGGAGCCACGTGGGAGGGGGGAACCGCATTTCGCCTCGGTGTATGGGTTCGGGCGGAGGTACGTTGCATTTGAGTCTCTTCCCCTGCTGTCCAGGGAGAGTTTAACTGAGCGCACGCGACGCAGAATTTGTTCGGGCCAACATCTCGCGGACCAGAGTCTGTGGATCGCCATCGTGTCGATCTTGGCAAGCTGCACGATATCTACGGCATTCGATGAGAACGGGTGTGCAATTGTACCGGAGGACAGTATGAGCGATGGGGTGTCGAGGTCTGTAACTTGCCCCGCAGTGGGTGAAGGGTTTTGACAAAATTTGGTAGCCATCCAAACGACTTTCCTTGCATAATTTCTCCGCGCGATCACAAGTTGGGGCCTACCAAATGAGCGAGAGCCTAGCCTCTAGGAATTTGCGGTGGCTCTGGGTCTGATCAAAGAGTCGTAGTCCAACATGGGCAGCCGCCTCACGCTGGTGTGCAGAGGGGGGAATCTAGAGGGGCTTGAGCGCACGAGCGGCAGCGAGGTGCCGCCCCGACGAGACGGTGGGGGGATTATGAGAATTGAACATGTTTTGTCTTGTTTCCGTCACAACAGAGATGAATTCATACACGTTGATTGACTATACTTTTTGGAAGAATCGCGTGCTGGTCCGGAATCGCATGAGCGATACGAGGCCAGTAGCGCCCATCCCCATCGACCCGGCGTAGAACATGGCAGGGTGGTAGGCTGAGAGCGTACTTTCTGCGCCGCCGTATGCGTTGAGGAGGTATCCCGCGATCGGGGCACCCTGTGCACGAGTTATCCTCTATGTCGGGAAGAACTGACTGAGGACCGAACGTACCATGAGATATCCACCAGCCCAACCGGTGACAATCATTCCCATCGCCACGCTGACGCGCGCGGAGCCAAAAACATTACCAACGACAGTTGGCATCGTGGAGAAGAAGCCGCCGTTGGCCGCACCGTTGATCACGACGAACAATACGAGAGGGGCGAGGGATGTCGAAACAGGCCAGATAGCGAGCATGCTGATGGCGCTGAGGAGAAGTGCGAAAAAGAGGACGTTCACGGGACCGAGGATGTCGCTGGCGAAGCCGAAACCAAACCGTCCAAGTGCAGAAGAGAAGTTGAAGCCTGCGACGAGCCCTGCGCCGACTCCCGAGGAAAGCCCGACCGAGTTGGAGTAGAGAGGGAGAAAGAACGGGGCCACGAACAGCGGGAAGGTGCCTATGGCACCGGCGAAAAAGAGGATAATAAAGCGGGGATCGCGGAACAAGGACCTGGAAGTAAAATAGGATTGAGAATTCAAAGAAATAATATCAATGACATCGCTGCCGAGATCCATACCACTCGATAAATCCTGCCGTACGGATTGTCGTACGTTCTTTGATTAGACAAGCAGCAGGCACCCCAGTTGCAAGGGTGATGAAGCCAATGGTGCGAAATGTCCACGCAGGGCCAACAGACTTGATGAGAGCGTCTATGGCGAAACTGGTGACTGCCCCGCCTAGCCCGCCGCCTGCATAAACGATGCCATTGGCGAGGCCTCGTCTTTTGTTGAAGTATTGGGCGGGCGTAACTGACACAACCTATTCACAGGCCAGATCCATTAAAGCAGTAGGTGGTGAGACTCAGCGATTACCATAAAACACAAACTGAACGGACAACGTGAGTCCAAGGTCAAAATAATTATTACCCACACAGACCTAGTTCCAATTCCAGTGACGGCTCCAAAAGTAACGAATAATGCTCCAATGTTCAGTGTGGCAAATCCACTCAGAATCTGTCCCAATCCAATGAGGGATATTCCGAGAAGCGCCGTTCTCCTGGCCCCCAGGAATCGAATGACTCTGGCGTTGATGAGACCTAATGCAGATATACATGCAGCGGTGGAAGATCCGACGAAAGACAGAGTTGAGGCTGAGGAAAGACCTTGTTTGACGAGCGCTGCCTGCGAAGAATAGGAAACTCGCGAGGAGAATGCTACGTGCGCCGCGTACCTGCATCAGGCCCCAGCTGTATGTCGATCCTACAAACCACCATGCTGAACAGATTCAGCAATATAATCACCTGGGAGTCAGGCGGTGGACAAACTTAAAACTGCACATCCGAAGACCACGGCCCATGATCCATAACCACCGTCCGGGACCTGTGACTCATGAGCAGAAATATTAGAGGCGGGAGGTAGCTGTGGTTCAGAGGGCAATCTTGGACCCGCAGAGCGGCGTTCAAGTTCGATTGAGGGGGCAGAACCGGGGGCTGCTTCTGGCATGGTGGTGGGTCTGAGTCAAGTGTGAGTCACGGTCGAAAAGATCCAAATGCGGGTACTCAACGGCTACTGGCCCGTCCCACAAAAGAAACTCCGAACGACCGAAACTTCGAATGATTCAAGGCATCTACCCGCGGTGTTCCGAAAGTAAAACACGAATGTAGTCTACATCCAGCCATCGGACTAATCTTTTTCGTCTTTCCCGTGGTCGGCGCCAATTCAACATCCAGACGCAAGTTTGCTATACATTGACAGTAGCTGTAGATGATAACGGTGCATAAATCTCGTCTAATCACCGCACTTTGTACATTTGAACCACCGTCACACCCGCGACCTGGTCCGCCCCAGTCTGCACCGCATAGTGAATCTCAACATCCAACTCGCGCGAGTTCGTCTTGCTTTTGACGCAATGGAAGTGCCCAGTCACAATCGAGCCTGCGGCGCATCATTTAGCTCACTCTCCGGATTAAAGGAACAACGGCCAATCACCTTCGTTCACAACGATCGGTTCCCGCAGCAAAAACAGCGTCTGCTTCCAGTGCGTCGGGATGCTCTGCGGGCCCGTGCTGAAACTCGTTATTTTCGGCGCCTCGGGCTGCTTCCCGCTGCTAGAGCTGACACGGCGCTGGGGCGCTGCGCGCCCGCCGACGGGCCACACCTCCGCGAGGACAGGATCGCTCTCGCGGATGACTTTTACCTCAGTGCCCTCGGGTACGGGCTGTCCGTCGGGAGAGAAGAATGTGTCGAAGTAGAGGATGAAAGAGTTGACTTTCGTCCGCCGCTCCACCGTACACTCGAGCTTGAACGAGGAGACGAAGTCGAGCTGCCTCGGGGTTATGATGCCAAGATGCAAGTCCTGCGACGATTTAATACATGCTGCGATCTTGCGACGTGGATGGTGATAATACCTTGACTACGCTTGGCGTGCTGAGGATCGTCTCTGGCCCAACGACGTCAACGATAGCTTCGTCATAGAGATCCTGCGACATGGTGGACAGGTCGAAGCCTGCCGACGTTTCAACACAGCCGACACGCGCAACAAGGTCTACGCACCGTAAATATCGTCCCAAAAATCAACACGATCCTTCGAAACTTCGCTGGCATCACACAGCGCCAACATCATCTGGCACTGGCTCGGCGCCATCACACCTCCGGGGCGCAGGAAGCGATCCCGTGCGCGCAACACCGAGTCAAGCATGGACTCGTACAGCAGCGCGTAACCCATCCACTCGGAGATAATAACGTCTACCTGTTCTACACCGGCAGGCAGCGTAATATCTTCGACCTTACCCTGGATGACCGTGATAATATCGTCGAGGCCGTTGGCCTTGACGATCTTTTTGGCCTTTTGCGCGATGTCGCTTGCATCGACGGAGATTACGCGTTTTGCCCCGGATTTGGCGGCAAAAAGGGACAGGATGCCTGTCCCGCAGCCCACGTCTAGGACGACCGCATCATGAAATAGCGATGGGTTCGTCAGGATGAAGTGCGCGTATGTCGAAGTCCGCACTTTGTCCTGGATCATGACCTGATGAATATCTGGAGCCAAGTGAGTCCCTTGAAAGCTGATGGGGTGGGACGTACCATTGGCCTCGTAGCTCTGGAAATAATGTGAATCGTCGTCGCGGACGGGGGCAGCTTGTGCCCCCGCAGGGCCCGGCTCATTAACGGCGGCAAGCAAGCTAGGAAAATCCAGCTGCTTGCTCACGAGAGCACGGTAATCTGCCAGATCCTGTTTCGCTGCAGATAGACGCTTTTCTAGGGCGATAATCCGCTTTGCGGGATCAGTGTCTTCCGCATCCGAGTCAGACCAGTCGTTTGATTGAATCTCTGCAAATCGTCAGAATTTGTATATCAGCGATAGGATATATTTACGGAGCAAGGGGTCATCCTCTAACGCGGGATGAAGAAATTCGTCCGAGGAAAACAGATCTTCGGATCCAGTCACTGACGCGACAACGGCTGGGGTAGGATTCTGAGGATCTGAGTACCGGTAAAACAACTCGAAAAAAGGGAATACTCACTGTTTTCCGTATGAAATTAATTAGGCGGATGCGCTGATAAGTGTCGAGCGCTGCGACAAGTCATGAAAGAACGGTCTCAAGAAGTCCCGATCGACCCACATAGTCGAGCACAGTGTGCATCTAAATCGAATCCGTGGGTCTCTTTGTCGTATGCTAGAGCCTCCTCCACGGATGGAAGCACTTTGTCTTCAAATAAGGACTGACAGGATCGCTGCTTCATCGAATCTGAGACCCAGTCATCCCAGGTCTCCTCTTCGTCGTCTTCTTCACTCGACACAGTACCCTCTTCGCTGCCGCTATCGTCCTCAGGGATGGTGGTACGGGGAGGTAAGCGGACGCTCATCGTGAAATGGAGAAAAAAGATTGGCAGCACCGGCAATCGCCGGATGAGCCACATGGGATTCTCGGTCACGGGACTCTCTGGAAACGCGATCCACCGTCCCGGACGCTATTAATAATTCAAAGCGAACAATTGACGCAAGTTTGACGCCAGTTCAGGTGCTGGCGGGGGCGCTCATGTCCATTGACGCCCGCCTCAGAACCTTACAGCCGTTTGCAAAAGTAACGACACTAGCTAAAAATAGATGAAAGAAGTGCGCGTTTGATCCGGCACATTGCCGGCCGCGTTTCTCATTTCTGCACCGATTTGCATGAGACCGGGCGCGTTCGGAAGCGGTTAAGCGGTGCTTTCAAATTATACCCAACACTTTTGGGTATCTCTGAAGGAAAGAGATCTATTAATTTTGCAATATATGTTTTCAACCCGAACTTGAACTGCATTTTTCTCAGCCAGTTCTGAACCGATTGGAATAATCCCGGACTCGTTTGAAAGCTAATACTGAGGCACAGGGAGGGAGAATGTAAACTTTTGCTTGTATGGGCAATTTGCTCTCCCTTACCGAACTTCTGATCCCATAGAGTAATTCCATTTTGGACGGTACACTTCAGGTGTGCCATACATTTTGATTTGGTAAACGTGATTGCCGCGACTCTAGCATTGTCAAATTCAATCAAATCGGATAAGAAATGGGCGGTTTCGAATCCCCGTTCAAATCAGGCAGCGGGAATGTTGAGATCAGAAAGTCCGGTGTGTTACCCGGTGAATACGGTATGGGTGGAAAGCGCTCCTTCCCAGCTCTCGAACGCATCCGGAATTGTCCCAATTGGTTCAGAATTGAATGAGAAATGAAGTGGGAAATCCGGTATGTTCAACTTACTCTTTCTTAATCTACTTTTAGTTAGTGTCATTACTTTTGCATAATACGCGGACGGATTGAATGACATAGTCGGAATCACGCGACGCGCCCACCCGCAGCGTCCGTTACCGTTTACGCGCCGTAGTCCGCAGCGGCAGCATTCGCGCCACGGACCGATCCCGCAATAATGGCGACAAGCATAACTCCCTGACGCTCGCTTGTAGGCGTCTAGCATGATGCTAGTCAACTATTCGATCTGTTGAGATTTATGGAGCTGCCGCCTTCTTGTCTGGAAGCCTCATGAGCCCAGCCACTCCATTGAGCGGGAAGTTTGTGAAACATTTGCCTCTTTTCTCTCACCGACGTCCCCGCAGAACATCCGGCAGTTCAACAAGCAAGGTACGGTCCAGGCTTGGAGCGTCCTTGAGCTCTCCAATTAGCGAGGTACGAGCCATCATTTCTGTCTACGAGAGACCAAGTCTAGGCGAGGCTTCCAAAGATCCCGTTCAAACACTCCTGGTCAATTTTACTCTAAAAGGCGTCTTCCAAGAGAAAGAGGATGTTGAGCCGCGATGCGGCAGACTTTTTGAACACCGAATAACGTCAAATTTCGTGCGCGTTGAACTGACCTACATATATACAGTAGCTGCGGCCTGCGGGTCACCACACGTGTGGTGTGAAATGGCGCTATCAGACTGATCCGCGTGGCATTTTGTCTTACAAACAAGGGCAAGGGCAACTTGAATGTTTACTCATCAAAATTGATCAACATAAACAGCATTAAATTCTAAAAGGGCAACTCGCTCTTTTAGTTCCCGCCTCTGCTTCTTGAAAGTTGTCCGCAATGACCAGCATTCATCCTTCGCTCTCCAGCTCGCGTTCTGGGTCGTCAGCATCCGTGCATTCAATTGCAAACACCGTCCTTTCCACCGCGCCACTCACCGCCGCCTACCGTCCACCTCCCAAAGACTATGCCGCCGCCTTCGCGAACCTCCAGGCACATTATGGCATGAGCGGCGACTTCCCGGGGCGCGTCGCCCAGGGTGGTCCCCCGAAGAAGAAACAGCGTAAACCCCCGCCGCCGAGTCGCCCCTCCACGTCCTCTGGCCAGCCCAAGTCATCGAAGTCGACCGGGCCCAGTCTCGACGCACACGACAATCCCCTTACCACGCCAGCGCCCGGTCGCGTAGACGGCGGTGGCGACTCGAGCTCGTCGAAACCAGACGCCGCCACCGGAGATGAACCCGCGCCCGGGGAAGGGGCGCCCCGAGAAGGCAAAGAGAAGTTGTTCGGCGTGGCGAAGCTGAGGAAAGTCCTCCGGCTCCGGCCTCAGCGTAGGTTCTAGCGCGTACTTCCTAGATCTTCGCTCCTAACGTCTTCTACAGGGAACAAATGACTCGACCAGTTAATGAGTCGACGAGTTGTTTCTCGGACCCGCGCCAATGTATTCCATATGACCACCCTCCTTTTGCCTGGTGTTCGCCCCATTCTCTCCTGGATCTCGTCCTGCCATTGGGATATACACGCTTAATATCTCAGTAATTCCCCGCCCTTGCCGGGTATACCCACTATGTCTACTCTTGAATAATTGGCCGCTTGTACAAGTAAAACCCTTCCAATATTCTTCGCAACCCAATTTTTTGGGGTTTGATCGGGATTGAGATACGGATCTTTCGTGTTGGCCAGTACTCGAGTCAGAGAGAGTATATTCCGTAATTCGTACGGCTTCCGAGCCCGCCTTATAAGCGAGATGTAACATATACTTATGTACAATCCAATAATGGCATCGACGGGAAGCACGCGGCCTGGCGCGGAGAATGGGTGCTACAAAACTCCAGGAACAAATGAATTCGTTGCCCGGATACTGTAAGATTGGCGAAATCAGGTATGACGACTGTGTAAGCGCTGCGGGTTCTCTGGTGGCCCGGTGCTACGTGGAGCCTAGAAACACGTTTTTCTCTGCGGACCTGGACAAACGTATGGCACCATATTATTTAATTCCGGTTATAAGGGGCTCCAATATCGGTTATAAAAGAGTACACAAAAGATTTTACCTTCGGCTCCGACATCTGGACTCGGAGCAACTCGATTGATGGCGGTAGGAATTTCTCCATCGGTCGCAAAAAAATCCTGCATTACGCAAAGAGTGAGAGCTGTAATATATGGCGAACTCTGGTATATCATATTGTATAGACGCAGCACCGACGATAAGCACATGCAGTCTACACGCAAAACACACCCGGTGACACTGAGAGCTTTTCGGAGCTTTTTTCGGAAATGCGGGTTCGACGGATGTTGGAGGTGATCACGAATCATGCGATGCATCGGCCAAACACAAATTCCGACCTCGCTCAAGTGACGCACAACATACTGTGACCATGCTGCACTCATCAGAAACTGCGGCCTGCGGCCTGCGGCGGATATCTGGAATGAACTCAGGAATGTCTCACGTGAAGATATCCTCACGGACCTCACCTCAAGACTTGACCGAGAAACTTTTCCCTGACACAAGCAAAGTCTCCGAGTTGTTGAAGTCTCCAAAAGTAGACAAGGAAGTATAGTTCAATTTCGGCCATCACCGAGTTGCCATCAAAGTGGTTGGATTTCGGTTCTTGGATGCCCCTTAAGGATAGTTGTACTTACAGACGATTATCCGTACCTGCCTCTCATGTTTTTTTCCGTGTATTCGTGAATTTGGCATGTCCATTGTATTCCGACTTGAGCTTCGTGTTTGACCTCAACATACTATACTTTATGTGGTCGCGCCATAACTCACCGAGGCAGCCTACTCGGACTCTCGGAGGCAACGAACGAATATATCGTTCATGGCCCGCATCCAATAGCTTAGCTCCTAACTCCCAACATCATTATTTTGTACTTCAGGCATTTTTTATATGAAGCAAGCCTGAATCAGCCTCCCGAAAGCATCGTCGCAACGCTTGTGCTGTTGAATGGCTCCACTGGCAGCCTGGTGTTCATTGACGCGATGATATTCATTGATACGGCTGTCATCCTTATCCGAATCAAGGTACGGCACTAATCTCTGTCAGCCTCGGCAAAGAGATATCTGATATGATCCAACTTCAATAATACAGCATATTTCGTGGCTTGAGGTACAGTTACCTACAGCATTGTACTGGCCGATTGCCAAGACTCAAGAACAGTAACATCGTAAGCTATCTGGAACACCGCTCAGTTGGTGACTCATCCGGGCTGCCTGGCAACACAACAGTATTGAAAACTCAACTCCGTGGCGCTGGCAGGCCGGAACCATCGGAATGGGGTGCTCAGCTTTGAAGAAAAACTTGCCCAGGCACGCGAGTGGGTTCTGAGTGGGTTCCCACTTGTCCCACGTGTGGAGCGCCCTTCCTGATAGATCCATTTGCCCACTTGCCTTCTGCTATCCGAACCAGGCGCTCAGGTAACAAAAATTTGAATTGGGCGTCTGTTCTGCAGGGAAGTGCTGACTGAGTATTGCTCAGATCGTGCGTCTGGATTTTCTATTTGTGTCGAACGAAGCTGACGATATTTTCGCAAGTTTAGCATGTAGACCGGGTACAACACAAGTGCGTGAGGATGAAATGGCTCATCCCGCACCCTTTGCGGATTCGACGACGCACTCTGGACTGGGGGACAGTTTTGGCGCGCCTGCATAAAACTATCTCACCGCATTTGCAGCGTTGCAGGCGACGTAAAAATCTTCGTTTGGATGTCTCCCTTGAAAGAAGCGCTGAGATTCGCCGTCCAGATCGCGCGCCCGGCATTTCGCATTGTATCCGGGATTACTCGACCGTATCAGCGACAACTGTTTTGGAATGAAACTGAATTATATTTTCGCACTCGTTCATCCTGAAAGCATATAAAATATTCTTCAGCACGTAGAGCTGGGACACAGCCCACGCACGACGATGATCAGCGGGTCTCCGCACCCATCTCGCACTTCTGTCGATTCGACGACTCCACTCGGAAACAGCTATCGCCCGCCTCCCAAAGACTACGCCGCCGCATTCGCGGCGTTGCAGACGACATATGGGGTCGGTGGAGTTGCTGCAGCGCCGCCTAAAAAGCCCCAGGCATCTGTTAAGAAAACGTCTGCGTCGACGACGCCTCGTGGTGCTCCCGGCATCCAGGCTGGCGCTGATCCAACGGCAGCCGCAGAAACCGAGGGTCCCTCGAAAACGCAGGGCATCGTGAAAGCCGCGGGTAAAAAAATTGTGAAGGCCGCGAGCTCAGCCCTGAAGAAAATGTTTGGGGGTGGTACGTGAAATTCCATGTCACTCGTTGGTCACGCTCTCATTGTCCTGTAGGAAAAAAATAAGCGCAGACCGGAAAAAATAAGAGACCTGCATACCTTCTGTGGTGCCTGAGTCTCAGATCTGGGCGCCTAGATTTTACCGCGTTACTGCCTCGACTTCGAGGTTCATCAGTAGATTTTGAATGAAAAATTTCGGAAGGCTGAGCTATTTCGGAGAAGATAAAAATCATAACACGAGAGAAGCGCTTCATCCTAGCGGCACAGATCTATGATCAGGAACTGCCCACACTGGCCATATTCCCCGGCCGCGGCTGACGACGATATATCGCCCACCGCCAAAATCGCGAGGCAGCGTATGCGAGGAATGAATATGGACCCAGTAGATATGAGCATACACCAGCGACCGCCTAAAATCAAGAGAGCGTTGCTCGTCATCCCCCGGGGTGTGGGGAGATTTGAGTGTGTTTTCACGCGCCAGGCTATGCCAGCCTCCAAACGGCGGAGGTCCTGGAGGCCGCTGAGTCAATGCGCGAGGGACTCAAATCGATGCTCGGCTCCGACACCAGGGCATGGTCAGTACACAATAGCGGCCGCCGATGAAACGGGAGAGAACACGGACTGCGTCCACCACTCCTCCGCGGCTCGTCATCGCCTAAGGTGACGGGAATTTTTTCGCGCCAGGTGGGGGCGGAGACTGATTGTGAGTCTCGACTGGGTACAAGACCAAGACCGCCGCAGACCGCCGGTAGTACTGGTTCCAGCATCTCCCCGTACGCCTGGAGCACTACCCAGCATAAATAGCGGCTGCAGGTCCATCGCACGCTGCATTCGACCTGCTGGAAATGTCACCTTTCGCGGTCCCGTCGCCCGTATGGCATCCCAGCACAACACCCGGGCGTCTCCCCGGACGTATATGCCCGCCGTCGTAAGGATGCGCTCAATCTCAATGAGTCGGATCGGTACCCGGCGAAGTTTTTCATCCTGTGTTCGTTGGCCGAGTCATTTCGGCGGTGAAGCCACAAGGTGCGGCGCACTCAAACGCGTTGGTTCTGATGGCGCAGTCTCTCGTGTGTTTCAGCCCTGGCGTCTGTCCAGGTAAAACATAGCGAGGATGAGGCCCCGGGGAATTCAGAGGCAGGCTTATGGTGACCGATGCGAAGATTGAATCGCGTGTCAGGGTGAATTCGATTGCGGAAAATTCGTTGCCCGACTTCCTACCATATACAGCTAAATATATAAAGAGTGAAAAGTTGTAAGAATGCGAAAAATACATACAAAAAGTATGGATGCGGCACAGCATCATAAAGTTTCCACCTCATCATCCTCCTTCAGCCTCCTTCCCGCTATTACCGCCCTCAAAAATCTTCTGACTTTGTAGCCATACTGCCTTGGCCGCAGCAGACGCGTAAGCTCCGCCTCGTCGAATGACCGCGACGACTTCTAGTTTGTCCATACATATCGTGTGTCGTCGATGCCATTCCCAAGGACAGGGGCAAAACAGCCACTCGCATCAAGGGCTGTTGTCTCTTCGTCCTCGCCCGGGTCAACAATCAGGGACGACTCGATCCTGGCGATTGCAACCGCGCATACGACGCCTTTCATCGGAATAGACCTTGCATTAAGCAACGCGATGGTGCTGCAATCTATCATCGTCGCCACCACTGTATCGGAGGACCTTGACCGGGTCGGACTCAGAGTCTGAACTACGATTTGCATCAGGGTGCACGGGTTTTTGGAGAGGATCAGCGAAGGGATTCCAGAGTGCTGGGCGGATGGATGCCGTCAAGGATTTGCTCTGGGTGGCCGGCACAATGGACAGAGGCGGAAGCAGAATCTCGAACGTAGAGAGCGATGGATTTTCGGCCGCGAGTCTGACCTCTATGGGTCCCGAAACAGACGCCATCGCGACTGTGTCTCCTGCAATGGTGATGAGTTTCGAAACGCGGAGTGATATTGTAGAGAGTACCGGAGCCAAGGAGTTATCAATGATAGTATCATTGATATATTGATCCCTTCACGTTCCTCATCGTTGTTTGCAAAATGCCCTCGCTCACCTCTTAGATTTCAGATCTCATTTGCTAAAAATTGACTTGGATTCTCATAGCCTCGGTCACTACCGTTTTCTGAGCGTTCATGAGCCCCTTCGATCTCTGGCGCGACAGGCAAATGCCGCGACAACGACACCTGGTGACCTCAGCAATAGATCTTTTTTACCTGCGGTATACTGGACTCGGAGCAACTGGATTGATTGCGGTGGATTGCGGTGGGGATTTCTCCGTCGGTCAAAAAAAAAACTGCATTGCGCAAAGGCTGAGAGCTGCAATGTACTGTGTCGTGGGTTTCCGCATTTCTTGTGATGTAGACACACTGACGATAAGCACATGCGAAACACACCCGGTGACGCTGAGAGCTCTTCGGAGCTTTTTTCGGGAATGCGGATTCGACGGATGTTGGAGGTAGTCATGAATCATGCCGCGGCGATGGATCGGCCAAACACAAATTCCAATCTCGCTCAACGCACAACATACTGCGACCATGCTGCAATCATCAGAAACTGCGGCCTGTGGCCCCTGGCGGGTATCCGGAACGAACTTGGTTTCTCTTCTCCCGGAATGTCTCGCGTGACGTCCTCAAGAACCTCACCTCAAGACTTGACCGAGAAACTTTCCTCTGACGCAAGCAAAGTCTCCGAGTTGAAGTCTCCAGAAGTAGAGTTCAATTTCGGCCATCACCGAGTTGCCATCAAAGTGGTTGGATTTCGGTTCCTGGATGGATTTTAAGAATAGTTGTACTTACGGACGATTGTTCGTACTTATCGCTCGTGGTTTTCCGTGTACTCGTGACTTTGGCAGGTTCTATGCTTCGCCTCGAGCTTCGCGTCTGACGCAACTTGGGTTCAACGGACAATTCCCACGTGATTGCGTAACAACTCGCCGAACGACTCGGAGCGGAGGATTCAAATGATATCGTTCATTGCCTAGTTCAATATTTAAGACTAAATTATATGCCGTCATTATCCAGGACTTGGCCTTCTTTTGTGAAGCAAGCCTGAACCAAGCCTCTCAAAGTTTCCTCGCTTGTGCTGCTGAATGCTCCGCTGGTATTCAATCGATTGGCACGATTGACATCTTTATGTTAATCAAGGTACGGCCGCACTAATCTCTGTAACCCGCGGGATATGTGCGATCCAACTTCAATCATACAGCATATTTCGTTACCTACAGCATTGTACTGGCCGGGGTAAGTTGTCAAACTCAATCAAGAACAGTAACATATATAGTCAGCTATCCGGAACAGCATATCGCCGGTGACTCACCTAGGCTGCCTGGCAGCACAACACTATCGAAAGCTCAACTCTGCGGTACTGGCAGGCCGGAAGCAACGAAATGGCGGGCTCAGCCTTTTTTGAGTGGGTTCCTACCTGCTCCCACATGTGGAGCGCCCTTCGTGATGGATCCATTTCCCCATTCGCCTTCTGCTGTTGGGACCTGAACCTCCGAGTCTGCCGTCGAGATCCAGCTGGAACAGGTTCGCCATGGGAAAAGGGCACAGCGGGTAAGAATCGGACGTACGTCCTGAAGGGAAGTGCTGACCGAGATTTATCGCTCATTTTCTATTTGTGTCGGAACGAAACTGACCGATATTTTCGCGCTAGGATATAGTCAAGTTTAGCATGTCGACCGAGGTACAATACAAGTGCGTGAGGATCAAACGGCCCATCCCACAGCCGTTGTTGATTCGAAGATGCACTGGACTGGGCAACAGCTTTCGTGCGCCTGCACAAAATTACCTCGCCGCATTTGCAGCGTCACAAAAACGTAAAATCTTCGTTTTGAACGTTGGAAGAAGCGCTGAGATTCGCCGTCCAGATCGCGCACCCGGCGATTGGTGTATATCCGGGCTTACTCGACCGTAGCAGCGACATCGAAGCTGTGTCGGAACGAAACCGAATGATGTTTTCTCACTCGTTTATTCCTGGAAGCATATAAAATATTCTACAGCACGTAGACCTGGGACACACCGTATTTCCACTCACGCACGACGATGATCAGCGGATCCCCACACCCATCCCGCACCTCTGTCGATTCGACGACTCCACTTGGAAACAGCTATCGGCCGCCTCCCAAAGACTACGCCGCTGCATTCGCGGCGTTGCAGACGACATACGGTGTCCCTGGAATTGGAGTTGGTGCTGGGCCATCCATAGAGAGCGCCGTCAATAAGCCCCAAGCAAAAACGGGGTCCGAACTGGCCAAGAAAACGCCTACGCCGACGTCGACGCCTCACGGTGCACCCGGCATCCAAGCTGGCGCTGGTCCAACGGCAGCCGCAGAAACCGAGGGTTTCTCGAAAACACAGGGCACCGCGAAAGCCGCGGGTAGAAAGATTGTGAAGGCCGCGAGCTCAGCCTTGAAGAAAATGTTTGGGGATGGTGCGTGAAATTCCATGTCGCTCGCGGGTCACGCTCTCATTGTCCTGCAGGAGAACAATAGACGCAGACCGGAAAAAATGAGAGACACATACTTCTGTGGTGCCTGAGTCTCGGTCTGGGTGTCCAAATTTTATCGCGTTATGGCCTCGGCTTCGAGGTTTATCAGCCCATTTTGAATGAAAACTTGCTTGGACGAGTCATTTCGGAGAAGATGAAAATCATGGCACGAGAAAAGCGCTCCCTCCTGGCAGCACAGATCTATGATGAGGAACTGCCCACACTCGCCATATTCCCCGGTCGTGGCCACCGCCAAAAGCGCGAGGCAGAATATGCGAAGAATGAATATAGACCCAGTAGATATGGGCACCATACACCAGCGACCGCACAAAATCAAGAGTGTTGCTCGTCATCGCCCAGGGTGGTGATAATTGAGTGTATTTCCACGCGCCAGGCTATGCCAGCCTCCGAACAGCGGGGGTCGTGGAGCCCGCTGAGTCGATGCGCGAAGGGCTCTGATCGATGCTCGGCTCCGACACCAGGGCATGGTCAAGGCATGGTCAATACACAATAGCGGCCGCCGATGAAACGGAAGAAAATACCGGTACTGCGTCCACCACTCCTGCCTAAGGCGACGGGTATTTTGTCGCAGTTATGGGCGGAGGCTGGTTGTGAGCCTCGACTGGGTACAAGACCAAGACCGCCGAACGACCGCCGTTCGTACTGGGTCCAGCATCTCCCCATCCGCCTGGAGCACCACCCAGCATCAACAGAGGCTGCAGGTCCATCGCACGTTGCAGTCGACCTGCTGGAAATGCCACCTTTCGCGGTCCTGTCGCCCGCATGAGATCCCAGTACAAAACCCGGGCGTCTCCGCTCCCCGGGCGCACATGCCCACCCTCGTAGGGAAGCGCTCAATCTCAATGTGTCGTATCGTCTAAGGTGATGGGAATTTTTTCGCGCCAGGTCTTGTTCATGTGGGGGCAAAGCCTGGTGAGCCTTTGGCCGGGTACGAGACCGGGGCCGTCATTCGTACTGTGCACTGTGCGCCCCTGTGGGCCTGGGGCGCTGTCCGGCATAGGGTAAATAGCGGGCCATAGCCACGGACTCGTCCGCCCGCACGGCATTCCAGCGCGGCACCCAGGAGGTATTCCCGCTCCCGTACCGCACATGCTCACTGTCGCTCCGTGGAGCGCTCAATGAGTCGAAGCGTGAAAAGATTCGGATTGATGCTCGGAGGAATAAGAATCTTCATCCCGAGTCATTTCAGTAAGGCTCTAAAATGTGGCGGCTCCAATTGCGCAACCTCTCATCTGGGATAGTTCAGAGACCTGACGGCTGTCCCGGTAAAACACAGGAAGAATGGGGTTCCCCGGGGCGCGCGATATCAGTGATGCTTCGGAAATAGCAATGGCTTGGGAAACAAGTGGGATGATGGCGATCGATGTGAATTGCGTATCAGAGTGGATTTGGTAACGGAACATTCGGCGAGCACTTTGACCGGGTACTTGTATTAGATACAGCTTAACATCAAAGTGTGAACAGCTGTAGAAATGCGGAGAATGCACATACAAAGAGTGTTATGTGGATGGGCGCGGCAGCGGCATCAGGATCATGAAATCTCCATCTCATCGTCTTCCCCGCTTTCATCGCCTTCGAAAATCTTTTGAGTTTGCAGCCATACAGACTTGGCCGCAGCAGATGCAAGGAGCGTGCACCGCGCAAG
Organism: Mycena albidolilacea; assembly: GCA_029282495.1. Taxonomy (NCBI): domain Eukaryota; kingdom Fungi; phylum Basidiomycota; class Agaricomycetes; order Agaricales; family Mycenaceae; genus Mycena; species Mycena albidolilacea. Next base: position 833,728 of record JARIHO010000002.1, read on the forward strand.
CTCCACCTCGTCGAATGACCGCGGCGACTTCCAGTTTGTCCACACACACCGTGCGTCGTCGATACCATTCCCAAATGCAAATGCAAAACAGCCACTAGCATCAAGGGCTGTTTCTTCATCCTCGCTCGGGTCAACAATCAGGGCCGACTTTATCCTGCCGATTGCAACCGCGCATACGACGCCTTTCATCGGGATAGACCCTGCATTGACGAGCGCAATGGTGCTGGCATTTATCATCGTCGCCACCAGTGTATCGGAAGATCTTAAACGTGTCGGGCTCAGAGCCTGAATTACAAGTTGTATCAGGGTGCGCGGGTTTTGGGAGAGGATCAGCGAAGGGATGAGTGCCGCGCGGATGGATGCCGCCAAGGACTTGCTCTGGGTGGCCGGCACATTGGACAGAGGCCGAAGCAGAACCTCGAACGTAGAGAGCGATGGATTTTCGGCTGCGAGTCGGACCTCTATGGGTCCCGAAACAGACGCCACCGCGACTGTGTCTCCTGCAATGGTAATGAGTTTCGAAACGCGAAAATAATATTTTTCAGCAGTACCAAAGGCAAACCGAGCGGAGCCATCCACTCGAGCAAGGCCATCCAAGTTGACTTTCAATGCGCGAAGCTCAGTAATGCTTCTGCCTCCACGGCGGGCGAAATCCATCGAGGCGGCTAAGGAAGAAAATGACCAAGGAGCCATCAATGACGGTATCATTGATCCTCAAATGACGGTATCATTGATCTCTTGATAGGTTCTCCTCTTCCCCCGTCGTTTCTTCGAAAGTGCCTCAAACCTCTTCATTCGTCTCTCAAATCTCAGACCTTCTTTTCCAGAAATTGACTTCAATGCTCAGAGCTTCAGCCACTGGCGCTTATTGAGCACTTATGAGCCGCTTCGAACTTTTGCATGGCGGGCAAATCCCGCGACCAAGCGACGACACCTCAACAACAGTTCTGACTCCCAACTCTGGTGTGCTCTGTGGAAAAAAAATCCTGTCGCCTTCAGTGCTAGTTCGGTATATTCGGCCCTTGGATAATCGGCTATTTGACGGAATCCCCGCGGTATTATCCTTGAAACTACGTAGTCTTTTCTGGGGTGTCTATTGGCTGGCGCATACTTCCTTTGTTCCGTCGCCTAAATATTAAACGGATAAACTAGGTCCGGTTTCCTGATGGCAGGCTGCGCACTAGAGGCACACTCCAGTCGCAAAACATTGAATACCGTTACGTTTCTTGGTTTCAGCCTCGCAACGCAAAGACAGCCAAAAGATCTATCTTGCCTTGCTCACATACTACGTTTAAACACTGCTCGATTTATTCTCGGGGCGCAATTCTTTCAACCCCACCGCCAGCAGCCGCTGCGACGTGAGAATGCATCATCACAGGGATGATGCAGAATTGATCTGTTGTCGCAGAACGCCAAACGCGCAGAGATCCCCTACGATAAGTTCTCGGAGCCACGAGCGATAACGATAGCTGGCATGCCTGGCCAAGGGCATATACCTCCTATTAAAAGTCGAAGTCCGACGATAACCCCTGCCGGCTCCACTACAGGGCCAATCCTACTCTCACAAACACAAACGTTACTGCCTGCATATGGAGAAGATTGGATTTCACTTGATGTTTCAATAGTATTGAATGGTCTCCGTTAGAATGGCCGGCGAAGGATTCAGTATAATTTCGAATGTTTGTTGGTGGCAGCAAAAGGCGCTTAGAGAAACTAATGTAGCTTCTTTAGAATCTGTGCATGAATTCAAACAAATGACACCTTCTGGGTTCGACGGAGGTGAGCTTTACTTACCTTGCCTTACTTGCTCCACGACACTCATACTTTACTTATAGTTCTTGCTTTAGTCTGTCTGCTTGCCGCGTCGAGCGCATACTTATAGACACTTCCCGGGTCGGCATCACACACGTCTTAGAAACGTGTCAAGACAGGCGCTCTCCGCTTGCAACACATCGAATACCGTAACACGGCGACAGATGCGCCGCATATGCTTCTTAGTTTCAGTATCTGCCCCGAGAATCAAATTTTCTCAAAACGCGAAAACAGCAAAAACATTTTATTTATCCTGTTCGCATGCATTTGAGCACTGGTCGATTCAGTGTCAACGCGCAGTTCTTCCAGCAACCTCAGCAGCCGCCACCAAGAACGTGGCAATGCGGCTGTTCCCTTACCGGCATTCGTGACGGACTGTCGCGATGCTCGGTGATGCACATCATGCGGGAAGCCAGCCACAGATTGACACCGGTTTCAAGTTCTGTAATGGGACTAAGTAGTCGATGCTCTTCTAATCGACCGTCCACTCTCCACATTCACCATTCGACATCCTACCTACGTGCTGGCCACTCCTTCAATGCATATTTTCTTTCTGGCGATTTGCTCATCTCTTTTCTTTGCTACCCAGGTTTTAGGCCAAGATCACACGTCATGTTCTGGAGCTCAGATGGATTGGTACACCGGAGTGGTCGGCGAAACACCCTGTGGGTATCATATTTCTTTGAACGTACGTTCGCGTTGAACTCGACCGCAACAGGCAGAACATATGAAAGACTGCGACAAATCTGTAACGCCGAATGCGAGTCTCGATGCAGTTTCTAGCTCTCATGAATATTGATATGAGTAACCTTCAAGATCAAGTGGGACAAATGAACAGCAGCTTGCCGCCAGACTTTTGCACCGACCAGAAATGTGAGATTGAACATGTTACGCTTAATGTTGTCTCACCCGATTATTTCCACCAGCCGCTTGCTGTTGTAACTCCATCGCCTTCACCCTGAGCATGTTGTGTTTGAAGTGCGTCATGCTCGTTGATAGCCCAAGGAAAAACACACTAAAGAATCGCCCTGCAGTTGCCAGGCGCCTATCGGGACAGGTTCTGGATACGATGCTCGTACGGTCCAGCTGTCATTTTTGTCTCTTAACGCTAACAATACATATATAGCGGCTGGTACGCTCCAAAACTACCTGAATGCATCGATCGACGGGACGCACAAATCACACTGCTATGTTCCAACATATCAGAAGTGAGTTGATTCATAATCATACACATTTGGATTTAGGATGCTGAGATGTTCTTGTCGTAGCTTCACCACAGACATACAGACCGCTGTTTGCAATCAGAATATGAAGATTCTCGACGATATGTACACAGTCGCATGGCGCGATGGCTCGTGGTACACTCGCGATTCCCATATTTTCACAGGACAAAGTGCTGATTTATATTCGTTACCCAGGTTCTAGTGAGTCCGTCCTGCATCACCTGTGAGTATCGTTTGAGAACACCGGACAGTGTAAATGCGAGGGACACCTTGCACGAGGACACTGTCATCGAAGCCAACAACTCGTTCACAAAGTGTCCAATCAAGGACCTCTCGGTGCCGGTAAACAACACTACGAACCCAATTGCTCCAACAAGCAGCCCGCAGATCGCCACCAATGCCTCGAGCAGTGTGAACGCGGTAGCGGTTGCGGGCATCGTGGTCGGCACAGTTGGCATCCTTGCCGCCATATTCGCCGCATGCTGGATCGTGTGGCACCGCCGAAAAGCCCAAAACGTCAAGCACTCAGAAATACCCTCCGATTTCTTGGTGCCACGAGCGATGACGATAACTGACATGAACCCTTACCTTCCTCACCAAGGGCAAATACCACCTATCAAAGGTCGAAATCCGATAATGATCCCTCCTCGCTCCACTACAAGACCAACTCTCGAGCTCTCACGAACGCAAACATTACCTCCCGCTTACAAAGAAGGTTGGATTTTCGTAGCTTGATGTTTCAGTAATATTGAATATTCTCCGTTAGGATGACCTAAGAAACATTCAGTATATTCCCGGACCAGGATTAATACAGGATCTTTGTAAGGGGCAAATAAGCAGTTGCGTAGATTAGTATCGGAGAGTACATAGTAGTAACTTGAATATCTCTACGTGCCAATAGAATTCCAACTAAGCATGCACATGTCGAGTCTGTCTGCAAGACTGCAGTTGAACAGATGGAGATGTACGCCTCCCCATCCGTGGTCCTAAAGCCAGTGTTTTAGCACATTCTCGCTCCGGTAGGGGAGTCAAGGCAGTACAACGCTCCCCCGCCACATTCTTTCAGAATGGACGGACTTTGGCGGTTCAGGAGCTGGGTATAGCACAGTGAACAATTTCATGCCACATAGCACCGTAGTCCATACTCTGAGTGCTATTCTCAACCATCATGAGGGGCAGTGTCTGTATCTACTCCTGCAAAATAAATCAGCAATGATTTCCATGCAAAGAAATTCACGGACCCTCAATCTCCGTGAAGGTCAACAGGCCTCGTCCTACCAGTGAAGGTAACGCGGACCGCACCTGGCTGCCCATTCGTGGAACGGCGGGTCGGATTTGTCCGACAAATATGCCCTGATTTCAACCGTCCTCAAAGCACTTAAATTCCCTATGGTCGAGTTGATTACAGAGTCTGCGATTTCCGATCTGAACGGCCGGATCGGGCCTTCCAAGATGATTTTCTCGAGGCGAGATTCGGGTGGGCACGAGATGAATATGCTGGGCATGGAAAAGGGCAGATCTTGTGTGAAGAGGTGGACCGAAGATAGGGTGGGTGTCAGAATAGAGTGGAGAGGAGTTCTGGTCCCTAAAACAAGTAAGCAGACACTTTTTGAATGATACCGCAAAGGAACTGACGGTTCGAGAGATAGAACTGTAGATGCTTCAGACTTGATATCATTTCGATCATTTTTTCCGCTCCTCCCCAATCCGTCGCTATTGTGAGCGAGATGATCTGCGATAAATCGATCCGGGGGTGCAATAGATAACGAGATGAGGAGTCACTCAAGAGCTCGGATATGAAGAGGGATCGAAGCTGTGGACACCAGCGCTGTGATTCTGGCCAAGGATCCCGGCGGTGATACTTTTGGGTGAAGTAGATACGCGAGATCAAGGGGCAGTCGGGATTCGAAATTCGTATATGACGTCGAAAAGTGATTTAAGGGCTTGGATCCGACCCCCCCCAAATCGGGAAGGAGTTTCCCACGGATCACGCACGTGCTCTCACCGCCAATTTTCGTCAATGAATGTAATTTATTTTCTCTAGCTCAATGTATGTCAGCCGCTAAGTGAGCTTTGGGGAACACCCATTGCGTTCTTTTAGCCCATCAGTCAATGTCTACAAATCACCCTCCGTGTCAAGCCGCAGGGGGACCTTGATGGCATGTTCCCGGTGTACTCCAACAACCGGGTTTGTTCTATCATTGTAGCGCGCACGCCTTTCGGTCACAATCTCGTCCAGCATCAGAACCTGCAGCTGAGGCTCGACACAGTCCTTTGATTTCTTGTGGCTCTCGAGATTTTCGCTGCACTCTAACGTGCTTGTGATGTCAAACTTGGGCGCGTTCGCCTGTGAAACAAATGTCTATTATCGGCGTGGAATCTGTTGGCCAACCCACGCACCGCTTGGTTCTTCTTCCCTTTCGGCATGATTTGGCTGATACGCGGAGGAATAGAAATTCAAAAGATTTTTCTTGTGCATGTGCACGTGTGATCGGTCTAAATCGGTTCGGCACTGTTCGGGCTTAAGCCGGGTGGCCTCGATGGTACAGAAATGATGCAGAATGGTCGCAGCATCCTCAGGAGCGGTTCTGAGGCGGTTTCTGAGCTATTTAAACCTATTTCAAAATCTACTACAAAAAGTTTTTTTAAGGACCTGGTCGGGACCCCCCCCCCCCCCCCCCCTCCCCATATCCGGAATTCGGATCCCGACTGCCCCTTGCGCGAGATCGACATTGACGTTAGATAAGTGGCTTCGATGAAAAGTGACAAAAGCTGTGCAGGAGACTGGACAACGATCCCGCGCAAATGAACGGATCCGAGCATTGGAGAGGAGAATACAGCGGCAAAAGCCGATTGCAGGTCTCGTTCCAAATTATTCCAGTTCATGCTAAAGTCGCCTGACCCATTCCACTCCCCAGGCGAGTTCTCGAGGAGAGATATCCGCTTGATATTGAGGAGTGGGAGGACAAGAGACAGCGTCCTATTGGTCATGATCCAGGGAGCACGGCACTCCTTCAGATACCGCCCATTCTCGTCATAATCGAAAGACGTCTCGGAGCCGACCAGCACGATGTGTAATTCGTGAACGAGGGGAGCTAGATGTGGAGACGAGGTCAAAATGTCGTGAAACCTTTGACAAGGACTGTCTCTAGATCTGCTTCCTTGTGCGTCGGGTTTTGGAGGGAGGATTTCGATTTTTTTGAACAGCAAGGTCTGGGCTGGGGAGGTGAATGTGCGGGCGATGAGAGAGCACGATTTGAGACTGGGAGTATCGTCATGAAGATCATCCACGATGAGGTCAACCAGCTCCTGTGGGACGTGCATGATTAATATGCCCGGAGGTAACAAGTTCGCTGGCGGCCGCCGCTGGCCGCCGGTGGTTATACTGCCGGACGGTGTTTGGCAGCGTCCGTCACCGAGGCCCGCCAATGGCCACCGGTAACGGGCGGGCCGTCATACCGTCCTCTCGCCGGTTTCCACTGGATGTCGGCAAGGTCTGCGGTTTTAAATATTAAAGACCATATATGACCATTCTATCAAGGTACAAATGTCATTTGAAAAGCACCGGCGGCCCTCCAATTGATTATTGCAACCATGGTTCAAGTTTGAACCGGCATTGAATGGCCAAGTTGAACCATATTCTCTGTGACCTACCCTCAACTAAATCGGCAGAAAATCCCCCTGAATAAGGAATCCACGGACGTTCAATTTGTGTCACGGTCAACAGGCCACGGCCGACCAGTGAAGGTAAAAAAGACTGTACCTCGGCTGCCCACTGGTCGGAGTATTCCCTTAAGTATGCCCTTAGCTCGATCGTCCTCAAGGCACTCGTATGTACCACACCCGACTCGATTGTATCGCATAAGCGCACGGGCGAGACTCCATAGAGGGTGACTGGAGATGTCGGATACGAGAAGGGATTGAAGCTGCGGGTACCATGGCTGGGATTCCGGCCAAGGATCCCGCTGGGTGAAGTAGACACGTGAGAGTGACAATTCCTTTAGGGAAGTAGCTTTGCTGAATAGTGATGACAGCTGTGCAAGAGAGTGGACGACGATCCCACGCAGATGAACAGACTCGATGGTTGGAGAGGAGAATACAGTGGCCAAAGCGGATTTCAGGCTCCATTCCAAGTGATTATTCCAGTCCATGCTAAAGTCGCCGTCCAACAAATTCCACCTAGACGAGTTCTCTAGCAGTGATATCCGCTTTATACTGAGGAGTGGGAGGACAAGAGCCAGTGGTACCTCAGACATGCTGATCCAGGGAACATGACGGGCCTGTAGATCGTCTCCGTTTTCGTCTTCGTCATAGGCGAAAGATGTCTCGAAGCCTGCCAGCACGATGTGTAATTCGTGAACGAGAGGTGCAAGATGTGGACTCGATGTCAGGAGCTTGTAGAACCTCTGGCATGAATTCTCGCTGTTGCTGCCTTCTAGCCTCCTTGGAGGGAGGATTTCGATTTTGTTGAACAGCCAAGTCTGGGCCGAGGAAACGAATGTGCGTGCCGCGAGGGTGCAAGACTTGTGACTTGGGACATCGCCGTGAAGATTATTCATGATGAGGTCAACCAGCTCCTGTGGGATGCGCATTGGCCACTGCTGTGTGCTCACTGTGCTGAGGTAAGTGGTGAGGGCAAGTGGCGGAGTTTGAACTCCGCCTTGCTCCATCCAGCTGCCCACTGCACTGAGTCAGGCAACCCACGGGAAACCCAACCAGTATCCACTGTACCCGCCATTTCCGTACCAAAGTACAGGTAGGGTCCAAAACCACCCGAGTCGGTTGCACTCGGCGGCGCCCGCGGGTTCGGCGTTTTCAACCCGCACACCCATGCTCGAAAAAACCGCACCAAGTACGAATGATTATCGACGTGCACACCATGTGGCCATGAAAAGTTACTTCCAAGCTTTAAACAAATAATTACCGCGTCGAATAAGCGGCATCCAGCCTTATCATTGAATTGATGGCCGATGCATAATCAAACAATTCGTTTATTTCACGCGCCGTTGAGCTCTTTGACGTGACTTTCAACAACAGAGGTAAAGATTCAACATAGTTCGGGGACTGTCAGAATGTGCTTAGAAAAAGTTTTGGGCCGGTCTGCATACCGTTCTCACATCATAGAGTTGTTTCGGCCGAATTCGGCCATACAGGGTCGTGACTCAGTGGTTGAGCTGGTTGAGCTAAAATTTCATCGGAGAAAAATTCAGGTAGGTGTAGTAATATACTCATGTCATTCTGACACCCTTTGCACACGCAGTAGGAGAAGCGCGGATTGTGCGGAAGCAGTCATGTAATGCGCTCACCCAACCAGTACAGGTGGTGCAAAGCAGGACGATTAACCATGAGCTGCGCCATGGGGGAGGCCCCAATGTCAGTTCAAATTGCAACACAAAGCACAGGAATCGAAGAGAGACGTCAAATCATAGATCTTCGATTCCGCCTGTCGCGCGCGGTTGAAGTGATTATTGGCGGCGGAGGGGGGCGGCACTCCACATAGGCGCCGTCAACGCGTACATTGATCCAGAATTGTTCGTTTCAGTAGCCACGCAACCCAAAGCGGGAATCCAAGGCGTTTCGCATTCGTGTATCTAGCTAAGGCAGCTGGTAATCAGTTCAAAATTATACATACCATTGTTTTTCTGCCGCCCGTGAATGCATGCGTGGGCACTGGGTGCGCGGAACCAACCGGCTCGTCATCTCTGCCCGGCGCAAAGAAAAGAGGATAAGGTACATTGATAAGCCTGGAAACAAGGAATAGAATGACATACCGACGCACCCCATCGACTTACATCACTTTCCATCGGGCTTTTTCGCCAGCAATGAGGAGCCCGTCATCTCTGTTTGTCAGTAAATCATTAGTATGCCTGGCTCGAAGAGAGAAGAGAAGGAACGACGCACCCTCAGGCTTCGGCAATCCCTGTAACCCACCAGCATCCATCTTCACAAAACCCAAACGAACGAGATGGACGCACCATCAAATCCAAGGCAGTCGGCGCCACATCGCACAGCGCGCCTTCCTCCTCCTCCTCTCCGTCTCCCTCCTTCTCTTTGTTTTTCTCCCTCTCCTCGTCCTGCACGAGCGCATACCCGTCCGCTTAGTTGCCCGCGAGAATAAACGGCACAGGATTACACGTATATGCCGTATGTCAATTGCGGCGCGCCGGCTTTGGCATCGCGCATCTGCTCCGCGTTGCCGTGGTCCGCCGTGACGAGGAGGATGTATCTGTTGTGTGGTGTATGAGTATATTATAAGCATTATATGGCGCGTTGGACATTGCGATGAGGGACAGAGAGACGAAGAAGAGACAGAAGAGAGAGGGAGAGTAGGGGACAGAGGGAAGAGGAAAGAAGACGCACCCCGCGGCCTGGCACGCGTCGTACACGGTCCCCACTGCGGCGTCGGTGTGCGTGATGGCGCATAAGGTGGCGTCTGTATTTCCCCGTGTGGCCAACTTAAGTAGTGAAGTGGGTGAGGTCAGCAAGCGGGCGCGTATGCGTAATGTTATAACCAAAGACAGCGAAGAAGAAAAGCAGTTACGAGGAAGGAAAAGCATGCGGAGGGAAGAGGAAGACAAAGTGTGCGACGAGGTATGCCCAAACAAAGCCCGAGGAAAGAAAAGACCAAGGTAAAGAGACGCGAAACGTACCATATTCGGCGGCGCAAAATTGAACATCACAAAGTCATATTCCTTGCTCTTGACAATACTAGTTACCTTATCCGCGACGGTTTGGACGCTCATCTCGGGCTAGAGATCGTATGTTGCGACCTACAATATTACGGCTCATCAGTGATTATGAAGAGTTGCTCACGATGCGATTGAATGAGGAAGAGAGAAAGAACCAGGAGAGGAAGGAAGAGGAAGGAAACGAGAAGGCGGGAGAGCATAGACGCACGCACCTTCGGCGACGGAATCATAAAGCGCTCCTCGCCCTCAAACTGCTTCTCTACCCCGCCATTGAAGAAGAACGTGACGTGTGCGTATTTCTCGGTTTCTGAAATCATTGGCGCTCAACAAAAACAAATAAATGAAGACGGAGAAGATATTGAGGACCAGCGAGAAGGACGAAACGCACCGGCAACATGCGCCTGCTTTACGCCCTGGCCCCTCAACCACTCCGCGAGGACGTTGGTCACGGCCTGCGGCGGGAAGGCGACAGGGAAGGGGAACTCGGTGTTGTAGCGCGACATGGTGGTTATGTGCTGAGTGGTAGAGGGGCGTTAGCATCGTGCAGGGAGTAAGCAAGGGAGAATTAATGGAATAGAACGGGAGGGAGGATGAAGGAGACCTACTAAATCCTTCGGAACTGTAACCTCCATCGGCTTCTCCGGCAAGCCCAGGACAGTGACGGGCTCGCGCATGCGATCGGAGCGGTAGTTGAAGAAGAAGAGGGTGTCGCCGTCTAGTCGCAGTAAAGATGAGAGAACAGCGTGTCGCAGAAAGGAAAAAGAAAACGCACCCTTAATCCCGCATCCCCATTGACGATAATCGGCTTCAAAAACTCATCTGTCACATCCTTCTCATAGTTCGCCTTGATCTCATCCACGGCACCTCACCCTCCCCGCCCACCAGCCCATCCACAGCAATCTTGACGCGCTCCCACCGCTTATCGCGGTCCATCGCATAATATCTTCCCACCACAGTCGCCAGCTCCCCATATTCCTCCTTCTTCAAGAAATCGAGGAGGTCTTGACCGTAGCCTGCGGCGGAGCGCGGCGCGGTGTCGCGCCCGTCGCCGAGACGTACGTCTCGGGTCTCGAGGAGTGCGTAGAGGTGCGTGTTGTGTGAGTGCACGCCGCCGTCGGAGATCTAGGTGAAAAAGTATCAGGAAAGAAGGACAGGAAAACTGAGGTGACGCACGAGACCCCTGAGATGCAGACGCCCGTTGCCGTCTTTCGCGTGTTTGAGGTCGGCGAGGATGGTCTCGTTCTTGTGTGGCGTACACGAGGCAGACCTTGTTCTTCACTTGCGCGGGCTTTGCAGGGAATCGAGAGTTTCGAAGATCGAGAAAGAGTCGACGTCACTTAACACGTGCCCATAACGCGTCGCGTCGCCATCAGTAAACGCGCACGCTTGGAGAAAAAACGCTGCAGTCATTTTTTAAACTAAGAGGAGAGAGGACAAGCCCAGAGAGGAGTATATACCAGATTTGGCAGTACTCCTGGCCCCTGAGTAGACTCCATGATCGTCGGTTGATTGTCGTTTCAAATTCAACATGTAGCATGTGCAGTTTGTACAACACGCTCCTACCGAGTTGAGCTTTCAAAAGATAAGAGTTCAAATATTGGGAGGTGAAGCGAACGGGAGCAGTACGTATCAGGAGGTTGCCGTTCCCTGCAAGGAAGTCTTACGATGCGGTAATATGGAGCTAGACTGGAAGCATGGAATCAAGGCGAACGTTATTGTGCCGATCCGACTCATCGCATTTTCCCCGCCCAGAAAAACGATGAAAACTCCAATGTTCAGACTTCGAGCACTTGAGCTTCGATCGCGACTTGCGCGCAGTAAATTCAATTCGGCCCCGAAGGGAGATTCGGACGAGAGCCCGATCCGAATCTCTTCGGGTTCGTGTTCGTGTTCGTGTTCGGAGTCGGGTACGGAGTCGGTTCTGAGCCTCGAAGGATGTCTTTAATGGGTCCGAACGTCAGGAAATGGGGCTACTCCTGAGTCCTGTGGCTTTAAAAGCCCTTGAAGGCAGCCGAGAAAATCAAGATGAAGTCTTTCGCTCTCGCCGCTGTTCTCTTTGCTCTCACTGCAGTCCCGCAGCATATCAGAGCCTCTCCCCTCACTCCGGATCCGCACGGGGGAGAGACCGGTGGCAAGATGGGGAACATAGAGAGGAGAGACGGTCCCTGCCCCGGTTCTCTTTATAGCGTACCCCAATGCTGCGTCATTGGGGACCTCGATTGCAACCACCCATCCGAATTGCCCCGCGACATCTCCCACTTCAATGAGATCTGCGCCCAGTCGGGCAGAAACGCTCAGTGCTGTTCCGCTCCAGTCGCTGGGCAGGCTCCTCTCTGCGTGGATGCTTAAAGAGCGACCAACTTCGACGTTCGTCTTCTGGCCACTGCGATAAATACTTGCTGATCAACCCTTGCAGCCGAGCGAACGGTTGTGTTTGAATGTGGTTGCTGATATCGGTTTTTTGCGGTGAAGAATTCGGCGAGGAAACCAGCAAGCGCTTCGGAATGAAATGACAGCTGGGTCAGGATAGTGGATAATTGTGATGAAGTCGTAGAGACAATTTATGTGTCTGATTGAAGTTAGTTTTGCGGTGAAGAATATTAATTGGGGGACAAGAGAGGGGATCCCCAATTGGAAAGGAATGCAGGTCCAAATTTGAGCTCCCGGGAGAAGATGAATAAGAATAGCGCTCTCGCATCCCGTGCAGCGTTTGAATTTCTGGAGTTGTAGCACCGTCGTATTATCGCATGCCGCGGGCCAAAGACAACTCATTGACTCCCACGACTCCAGCAACTCCACGCGCTCCTCCACAAACGTTGCGACTACCCTCCAATTCAAAAAAATTCCTCCATCCCCAATCGCGCGCGCATAGCGGCGACCGCTACATCAGAGACAAGGCTCTGAGCAACCAGGGAGCTTACGATACAGTCCAGGTCACCAGGCGGCCCACTGGGATATTTGACAGCACAAGATATGATGAATCGCAGAACACCCGCTCTCACCCCTCCCCAGTCCATGGGTACATGGGATGCAACACCAGATACGCCGTCAAGAGGGATAAACCACGCCTGATGATCGTTCGAGTAATTCTCGTTGTGGTGCCGGCAAGAGTGTCCAGAGCCGAAACGAGTGCCGCGATAAACCTTTTGTCGAGAAGCGCCTGGGCGAACCCCAGACGCTTTGATGAAAGGTTTATGAATTGGAGACTAACCGAGAGTTGATTGACTTTCAGCACCACGTTGCCAGAGGCTTGAGCATAGGAGATTTATTTGACAGCAACAGATGCCAGATCTTCATACCCGCCATCAGCCCCACTACAACTTCTTCGAAGTTTGTGGGCACCCAGGCCAGATATGTCCCCGGATATCAGATTAAAGTGGTAGCGTAGATGACGGAGCACTTAGTTATAATTGCGGGGAAGGCGTCCAACGAAATGGCGGCACAGCGAATGAAGAGGTCCTCCATGAATGTCCCAGTGATGATAATTTGCTTGAAAGTGCCACCATATGAAATTGAGGAAGGATCCAGGAGAACATCAAACACAGTTGTACAGCTATCAAAATTGCTTCGTGAGAATGCTCTGCGAGCGATTGCATTAGACCGCTGGGATGAATGAATATGAAGAAGGACAGAAGTTACCCTGAGGCAGTTCGCGGCGGGTGAGCAAAGCCAATGAAGAAGAAGAAAGAAGAGCAAGGAAAACGGTCTTGTAGGACAGCATTGTCAAAGTGTATGTCCAGCAGAGCACCATTTTAAAAAAGTGTGCAATAAAGAAGGGACAAGCTGGAAGAAAAGTTAGCAAGGAATCAGGGTAGCTTTGCTGCACGCACTCAACAACAAGAACCTGTCTTGAGTGGCAGAGGAAAAAGTGGGAGCAAGAGCTGAGGGGAGCTGCAGAAGGCACCGTCCTTTTAAGGGCGCCGCGCTTAGGTGCTGGTCGCAATAAAAATGTCTTCTCTTGGAACAACAGGATGGTTACTATGTTCGATACAACGTGAGGGCCCATCATATTCGAGTAACGCACATCTTTTTGATTTAGCAAGAGATACTTAGGCACATGTACAGCATGAACTCTGGCGGTTCAGGAGCTGGGTATAGCACAGTGAACAATTTCATGCATAGCACCGTAGTCCATACTCTGAGTCCTATTTCCAACCATCATGAGGGGCGGTGTCTGTATCTACTCCTACAAAAAAAAATCAGCAATGATTTCCATGCAAAGAAATTCACGAACCCTCAATCTCCATGAAGGTCAACAGGCCTCGTCCTACCAGTGAAGGTAACGCGGACCGCACCTTGGCTGCCCACTCGTGGAACGGCGGGTCCGATTTGTCCGACAAATATGCCCTGATTTCAACCGTCCTCAAAGCACTTAAATTCCCTATGGTCGAGTTGATTACAGAGTCTGCGATTTCCGATCTGAACGGCCGGGTCGGGCCTTCCAAGATGATTTTCTCGAGGCGAGATTCGGGTGGGCACGAGATGAATATGCTGGGCATAGAAAAGGGCAGATCTTGTGTGAAGAGGTGGACCGAAGATAGGGTGGGTGTCAGAATAGAGTGGAGAGGAGTTCTGGTCCCTGAAACAAGTAAGCATACAATTTTTGAATGATACCGCGAAGGAACTGACGGTTCGAGAGATAGAACTGTAGGTGCTTCAGACTGAGAATCACTTCAATCATTTTTTCCGCTCCTCCCCAATCCGTCGCTATTGTGAGCGAGATGATCTGCGATAAATCGACCCGGGGGTGCAGTAGATAATGGGACGAGGAGTCACTGAAGAGCTCGGATATGAAGAGGGATTGAAGCTGTGGGTACCAGGGCCGTAATTCTGGCCAAGGATCCCGGCGGTGATACTTTTGGGTGAAGTAGATGCGCGAGATCGACATTGACGTTAGGTAAGTGGCTTCGCTGAAAAGTGACAAAAGCTGTGCGGGAGACTGGACGACAATCCCGCGCAAATGAACGGATTCGAGCGTCGGAGAGGAGAATACAGCGGCAAGAGCCGATTGCAGGTCTCGTTCCAAATTATTCCAGTTCATGCTAAAGCTGCCTGACCCGTTCCACTCCCCAGGCGAGTTCTCGAGGAGAGATATCCGCTTGATATTGAGGAGTGGGAGGACAAGAGACAGTATCCCATCGGACATGATCCAGGGAGCACGGCGCGCCTGCAGATACCGCCCGTTCTCGTCAGAGTCGAAAGATGTCTCGGAGCCGACCAGCACGATGTGTAATTCGTAAACGAGGGGAGCTAGATGTGGAGACAAGGTCAAAATTTTGTGAAACCTTTGACAAAGACTGTCTCTAGATCTGCTTCCTTGTGCGTCGGGTTTTGGAGGGAGGATTTCGATTTTTTTGAATAGCAAGGTCTGGGCTGGGGAGGTGAATGTGCGGGCGATGAGAGAGCACGATTTGAGACTGGGAGTATCGTCATGAAGATCATCCACGATGTGGTCAACCAGCTCCTGTGGGACGTGCATGATGCCGGTCGCAGAGCTTCTGACGGAGTTTAAACCGTAGCATTGTCGGCACTTGGCCGGCCGCGCGGCACTTCAATCTGAGTCCCGACTTTCTCTCACTCAGAAAACGACCTTTGACGAAGTCCTGGAGTAAATTAATACCGATGGCGATTGCACGCTCAGCGACGTCGACGAGGCTCTACTTGCGCTAGATCGAATAAAACTTCGACCGATTGAATACTATGAATTGGGTACTACGAGTCGTTAGGACGATCCTGCAACGACTAATCCGTCCGATTTGAGCATACGCTCTCGGACCCGGTACGACGATAATTTATTTATTTATCGATTGAGGTCAAAGAGAACCCGAGCAAGAAAGGCTGGTATTTCTCAAGACCAGGCATATCAGGCCCCGCCGCGCAGCTTCGTATTCCAAACTTCAAGCAAGCGCTACTCCCAGCCATGATGAGGGCTGTCAAATCCGCCTGGAACATGAATCAGCAGAAAATCCCCCTGAACAAGGAATCCACGGACGTTCAATTTGTGTCACGGTCAACAGGCCACGGCCGACCAGTGAAGGTAAAAAAGATTGTACCTCGGCTGCCCACTGGTCGAACGACTGGTCGGAGTATTCCCTCAAGTACGCCCTTAGCTCGATCGTCTTCAAGGCACTCAGATGTACCACACCCGACTCGATTGTATCGCGTAAGCGCACGGGCAAGAGAGTGTTCGGTCCTTCGAAGACCATTTTCTCAAGGAGAGAACTTTGCGGACATTCAGCGAATACGGCAAACATAAACGCGGCCATATCTTTTGTGAAGAAGTGGACCGAGGATAGAGTGGGGGTGAAAAAATTGGTCACAGTTCCTACAACCAGTAAACATACAAATACTATCAAGCAGGCGAGAAGGAACTGACGGAATCTAGGGCAATAGAGATGCAAGCGCGTTGCACTGGAAGCGATTGCTTGGACCATCTTTTCCCTCCATTCTTCCTCCTCCGTCGCTATTGTGACCGAAGTGACGTGTGTCAAATCGATCCGGGGATGCAGGAGATAACGACATAGAGGGTGACTGGGGATGTCGGATACGAGAAGGGATTGAAGCTGCGGGTGCCATGGCTGGGATTCCGGCCAAGGATCCCGCTGGGTGAAGTAGACGCGTGAGAGCGACAATTCCTTTAGGGAAGTAGCTTCGCTGAATAGTGATAACAGCTGTGCAGGAGAGTGGACGACGATCCCACGCAGATGAACAGACTCGATGGTCGGAGAGGAGAATACAGCGGCCAAAGCGGATTTCAGGCTCCGTTCCAAGTGATTATTCCAGTCCATGCTAAAGTCGCCGCCCACCGAATTCCACCTAGACGAGTTCTCTAGCAGTGATATCCGCTTTATACTGAGGAGTGGGAGGACAAGAGCCAGTGGTACCTCAGACATGCTGATCCAGGGAACATGACGGGCCTGTATGTCGTCTCCATTTTCGTCTTCGTCATAGGCGAACGATGTCTCGAAGCCTGCCAGCACGATGTGTAATTCGTGAACGAGAGGTGCAAGATGTGGACTCGATGTCAGGAGCTTGTAGAACCTCTGGCACGAACTCTCGCTGTCGCTGCCTTCTAGACTCCTCGGAGGGAGGATTTCGATTTTGTTGAACAGCCAAGTCTGGGCCGAGGAAACGAATGTGCGTGCCGTGAGAGTGCAAGACTTAAGACTGGGGACGTCGTCGTGAAGATTATTCATGATGAGGTCAACCAGCTCCTGTGGGATGTGCATTGGCCACTGCTGTGTGCTCACTGTGCTGAGGTGAGCGGTGAGGGCAAGTAGCGGAGTTTGAACTCCGCCTTGCCCCATCCAGCTGCCCACTCAGACACGGGTCAACCCGCGGGGAAACCCAACCAGTACCCACTGTACCCGCCATTTCCGTACCAAAGTACAGGTGGGGTCCGAGTCGGTTGCACTCGGCGGCACCCGCGGGTTCGGTGTTTTCATTAAACCCGTGTTAGCGGTATATCTAATCTTTCTTATCTTACCTACATTCATCCCCGTCATGCCAACACTACTTTACAGTTTACGACATTCGGTTAGCCTCAGTTACTTTTCTGCTCCGTAACTGAGGCGTGCGTACTTATATTCGTATCTTTAATTCACCGTACTAATTATTCCGTAGTACTACGCTAACAGGTAGATTACGAATTGAGTTACTTTTCTGCTCCGTAACTGAGGCTACTACGCTAACAACCCGTACACCCATGCTCGAAAAAACCGCACTAAGTACCAATGATTATCGACGTGCACACCATGTAGCCCTGAAAAGTTACTTCCAAGCTTTAAACAGATATTTAAGGCAAAAACTCACAAGTCTCAAGTTGTGAAATTTATTCTGACCTTTTTGAGGCTGCTCGGTATGGAATCTGGATGTCGCGGGAACCGAAGGTAATCAATGGCGAGAAATAATATCTAACCCGTACAAATCCGCGGGTCCATGGACGGAACGGGCGTAGATTGAGATCGGCAAACCCGCGAGTGACCCGGTACCCGTGTCCGAGCCTAGCACTGACAAGACCTGCACTCAGCTGTACCTCACAGTAGATCAAGTAATTACCTGCAACTCTTCAACTCTGTCCCCTGCGACAGCAGAAAGCAAATTTCTCTTGCCGTTTATATATATATATTCATATATCTTTTTTTGCCCCTTTCCCCTACCAACGAGGTCCAAGACTCCAAGCCCTCTGAGAAACGCGAGCACTGGACATTCGCCATCGTGCTTCAACGTTCATTCCTTCGGAGACTTGACCTTATCCTGCCTGATAAATTCCAAGAGCCTGATGAAGTTTGCGAAAATCCTGTCCGTAAACAGAATTCTCTGATAGGCCAGAGCGAAATAGGGCAATCACAATTCCCGAGAGGAAGTGCGAGCCATACATGCATGACGACGACTGCGAGTTGCTTCATCCCTTCCCCAGCCATGACCGAGCAACGAAAAGCCCAAGGCCTCGTTGGCGTGTCCTTTGAGCCAGGACCCGACTTTGGAGAGGACGATCTGACCGGTGAGATGCATCAGCGATTCCAGAAATGGACGGTCTCTGGAAGATTGAAGGTAGACTGGTGCTACGACAATGCGCGCCAGGTGGCCACCGCCCTATACAAAGCGACGGATTCGCAGGCGCCGACGTTGCTTGCGCTGTACGATGATGTCGTGACCCGCATCCTCTCCGAGCCGAAGGAGTACGATACGGCCAATGGCAGCGCACCCGGATCCGAGACCCTCACGGGGAATAATTTGAACCTGAGCGCCCTGAGCCGCCGAACGTACACCCTCCTCAGCACCATCGTGGATCCAGAGACGCGCGCCGAAGACCTCCCGGGCAAGTATCTGCTTTCCGCCAGCTTTGAGATCACGCCAGAGAACGAGGACGATTTTAACAAGTGGTGAGTGGCGCTGCGTCTGTCCCCGGCGTCTCGTGTGTGGGACAGTCCACTGATCATGCTTTCAATTAGATTTGGATTTCAAGGTACGACGAGGTAAGTGCCCCCCGCCTCCTCGAGTCACAGTCCCAAAACCGCCGAGTCCTGACCTCGCTCCTTTCCTTCGTATGAAGGAGCACATGGCCCTGGTCGCCCGCATTCCAGGATGGAAACGAGGAAGACGATACAAGCTCGTCGGGCACAAGCAGCTTGAGGGCGGGTCACTGGTCGAGCAACCCGTGCCGGCCGAATACCTCGCCCTACACGAGCTGGGCAACGGGGACTTCGCGCACAGCGCAGAGATCCGGCATGCGAGGAGCACCGAGTGGGCGCAGCGCGTTATCGGGGCGGCGCGTCGGCGCGAGGTCAGGGCGTTTAGGTTGCACCGAGTCTTGATGAACTTGCAGGAGCGGGAGGGCGAGGCGTAACAAGATCCGTGTTTCTCTGCATTGCGCATTATTACAAAATATCTGTGTATTATTCTTGAGTGGGTGGGGTGGGGTGAGGCTACATTCCTTAGTAGTCGAAAGAGTACATACAATCTAAATACTGCAGGCGCCGCGCGTGTGTCATCTAACGGACGGCTAAGACAAGACAAGTCGTGCTATGCGACTAGTCCATCTCGTCCAGCCGTGACCTGTCCTCCGCGGATAGCGGCGGCAGCGCGGGTACGGGCATGGACAGCAATGTCGTCCCCGCATCGTTCTGGTTCTGCGGGAAGAAGTCGTCTAGCGTGAGGGGCCGGAGGTGAAAGCCCTACAAACACAGGTGTGAGCTCAAGATGAGATAAGAGGGAGCGAGAGTAACTAAAGCGCACCTCGAGCTGCCCCAGCTCCAGGAGACCCTTGTCGCCCCCCGTCTTGCGCACGAACTCCCGTACGGGCACCATGGCCGCGTTGCGGCACATCTCTCGCAAATCGGAGCCTGATTGGCCCGACGAGTAGTCGGCGAGGGCATTCATAGAGAAGTCCGGCGCGAGGGGAGTCTCTTGCAGGATCTGCACACGGCGCAATGTGAGTGGGGGTTAGGGAGGAAAGAGGAGAGACGTACAAGCGAGAGGATATTCAGCCGCTGCTCGAGGTTCGGGAGCGGGACGGCGTAGCGCTTGGGCATGCGCCGCAGGATCGCAGCGTCGATATCGTTCGGGCGATTCGTCGCACCGAGGACGAGGATCCGGTCTGTGCTCGAGAGCAGGCCGTCCCATTGCCTGGCACACAGTCAGACGGGTATATAAGGTACACTGAAGAGAAGGATCGCACGTCATGAACTCGGCCTTCATCATCCCAGTCACCTCGTGGTCCCCGCTGCTCCGCTCCCGCAGAAAGGAGTCGATCTCGTCAATGAAGATGATGCTCGGCTGGGTCTTGCGCGCAAGCTTGAACAGCGCAGCGACGAGCTTATTGGACTCGCCGAACCACTTGTTCGTGAGGACGCTTGCGGCGATGTTGATGAAGGTAGCACCACTCTCCTTCGCAAGCGCCTTCGCGAGCATCGTCTTCCCGCATCCCGGGGGTCCGTATAATAGGACGCCCTTGGGCGACCCGAGAAGGGAAGAGGAGTTGAAGAGATTGGGATACACCAGCGGATAGATGATGGATTCCCGCAGCGAAGACACGATTGCGTCGAGACCGCCAATATCTGAGCTAGTGAGCCGAGGAGCGCGTCATGGGGACAGCCCACACACCCGAGAATTTGGTGGTTATGTCGTCCGGATGTATGACCTCATTCGCGACGGTCCCTGCGTGGTTAACTCCCTCAGCAACATGCAAATGCTTTTGAGAATGGCCGGACATACGTTCGTGCTCGTCAAGGTCAAGGTCGCCATGCCCCAGTCGCTTCAGCGCCTCCATCTGCTTCGCCTTTACTTCCTTGTTCTTCTCCGGAAGGAATTCATCGAGTGCCCACTGCCGATAGAGAATAGATGCTGTTATTTATTCATTCTTTTCTTGCACTATAATTTCTGCTCACCTTTACGGTGTAGAATAAGGCTGCCTTGCGCAAAACGAACTAAATCTCTTGGTTAGACCGCAGAATAAGACCACGTACTTGTCCCGCGAGAAAGAGAGCAACTACGCGGAAAAAGGTCAGAAATTCAAGAAAAGCTTCGGTTTTAAGCGACGTTTGGTTCTCACCCTCCACTGCGATACGTTTTGTACTGGTCATTTGGTCCTAGCCTAGGATTTCTAGCAGGATGCCAGCTATGCAGAGGAAAAGGATTCCCGAAATTATTTTGTACTAAGGGATGATGGTTGTCACGTGGCAGGACGATGACGAGGAAGAATTCTGAAATAATTACAGATTTATTCACCAGCAAGAGGGAGACGGATACAGTCATGCATAAGAAATACACTATTAGCGGTAGATAGTGTATCGTATAGTGCGTAGCGACCAAAGATTCAGTAAACGGACGCTTAAAGTAGGTATAAGGGATAGGCAAAGCGGGGTAGAGCAATATGAAAGCGAATGCACAAACGAGATGAAATTTGGAATGCGAATGCGAGGGTATCGAAGGCAAATTGCCGGAATGATGAGGGAGAGGGAGAGAGAGGAAATGTAGATGGTTCATGGCAGTATCGGAGTATCGCAAAGGCGTCAACGACCTGTGTGCGTGGGGGAGGGGTGTCGCATTACAAACAGAGGCGTGACTGCGTCGTGAGGGCATGAGGGTGGGCGGAGGGCCGAGTAAAGAAAATATGGCGCCAGTGGTTGTGGATTGTGCGATGTGCTCATGAGATAGATAGAGGGAAGGGAGGGTGTCGTGTAGCGGTCGAAAACGCTCTAGAGAGGACGCGCACCCTCCATGAGCGGCACCCTCGGTCGCGCATGCCTCGTTGCATGGCGCACAGCCGGCGGGCGCACCACCACCGGCAGCACCACCATCTCCACTCCAGCGACGACCGAATCTCCCCCGGATGCGCTATCCGGGCGGGGCTCGTTCGTCGGTAAGGCGAAATCTGTATTCGAGGACGGGGACGGACGCAGGCCGGGCGGGCCCCCATCCAACGCCGAATCCAAGGTGACCATGCTAGACCTGTTATCTGCGTGGCTGCTGCTCGCCACAGTGGTGTCTGAGGACAGACGAGGGTTGTTTGAGCCCCCGTCCGCCGCCGAGTATCTGCTGGTGCTGGGCCGGCTGTGGGTACGGGCTACGAGGGCAAGAGTTGAGGTCCCGTCGGAAGACGAGGAGAGCCGCCGGCTGGACGTCGGCGTCATCAAGATGCCCACGGCGCTGCGCGCGAGTGGGATGACAATTCCGAGTCGCAGGACAGGGATTTTCCGACGTGGAGGGGGGAGCGGTTGTGGCTCCGGTTGTGGCTGCGACCTGCGAGAGAAACAACACATGCTCAAATAAGCTGCCACGAATATCACTGATAGGGCGAGCGGTCAGTTCTTGCGAGGCGGGCATTGGTAGAGGACGCACTAATGGCAATAACGATGCAGACGATGACGCGCAGGGAGGGTGTGTCTCCGCCGGTCATGAAAAAAGCGACACCGGCGGGAACGGAGGGCGTCGTGGCGGTAGGCTGCTGGACAGTGGTGCTGTTGTCCAGCTGGGGGATCAAAACTTGGGTGGGGCGGGGAGGGACACCGGAAAGCTGTGGAGTGACGAACGTGTCGCTGGTGCTGTTGACTTTGGAACCGTTGTTGCACACGGTCGTGGCAGAAGACACGACAGTGGAACTCCCGACGGTGGGCTGGGTGTCGCCAGCTGAAGTACCTGTGCTGTTGTTGCTGACATCGACACGATGGGTGGGGATGCTGCCAGCGGAGGCGGACGTGGCAGAGGCAACGAGGGCGAAGAGGAGGATCGTGCTGTTAGTCTTGGGCGGCAAAGACAAGATCGTCGAGCAGCCGACGGTGGGCTGAGGGTGGACAGTCGAAATGCTTGTACTGCTGTTGCTGATATCGACGCCGTTTGCAGGGAGGCTCGGGCTACCAATGGCGGTTGGCGCGATAGAGGCGGCGTGGGCGACGAGGAGGATGATCCCGCTGGTCTTGGAGCCGTTGTTGTCTATGGCCGTAGAGGTGATGGAGGAGGGGGCGACGGTGGCCTGGGGGTGGAGAACCGAAGTGCCTGTACTGCTGTTGCTGACGTCGACACTCTTTGTGGGGAGGCCAGCGGGGGCGGACGTGGCAGAAGCCACGAAGACGACGAGGAGGACGAAGCGTAGGAAGAGATGCATCCAGAGAGTACGGCGTAGGGTGTTAGATCAGACAGGCCAAGAGAATAGGTGCCACAGTTCTTATACGGACGGGTAGGTGCACAGCCTACGGGTCGATTTCTGGATTTCTGGAGTGAGGCGTGACAAGCGCTTGCTGAATAAAGCTGTAGAGGGCGTTTATGAACACAGTGGAAACGGGTTAGAAAGACCAAGCGGCAAACACAGTCGTTCACGGACCCACTCATCGCAACCGATTCTCGACAACCATTGAAGACTGAGAGGGCTTCAGTTGGCAGGCAAGCGCTTAAGTGTAGCCATCTTGCACCCCCAGAAAGGAAACCGGATATCCTCAAAAGGCCGGGCGATCGTGTTTATCCCAATGGAACTGGCCCTGAGCCATTTTCGCCTTGTACACAAGAGTGGGTGTGGGGAAAAGAAAAAAGAGTCCAAGCAGAGTCGCCGCGGCAGAGGAAATCAGCAGCATATCACACCGCATTTGACATATAGAACTCTCTGGATAGAACTTCCGTCTAGCAGTCCCCATTAGAAGAATGAACGTTCGGGGAGACCACCGAGGAGGGTGTGCGAGCGCCGCGGGGAGTCGCAAATAGCCCGAGTTACGACCTAATGTGGTAATGATTCTGGTACGGGCGCACCCAGAAGAACACGAGATGTGAGGCGGCAACTGTGTGACTGCGGGCCTGGCGCTTCCATTGGTGTCGGGAGGGCGCTGACAGGAAAGCTGGAGACTGAAACGGGGAACTTGCGACCCGATATCGATTTGCCACAATGATTATCCCCTTCTGGAATAAGGACATGGCTTTTCGAGAGTAGTGGCCCAAGAGAGTATTTTGCATTTGACATGAATCCGGGTCCATCGGAGCAGTCCACGACGGATCGAATAACGCTGTCGAGTTCTGGTGGAGTTTGCCCAGGAATATACGCGGAGGCGCAGGCTGTGTTGCGTTGGCGAGCTGTAGAGTCTTTGGTCTGGTGGTTTTGCTGCGGGGCGGGGGGGTCGACATGGGACCCGAAGGAGGAGGGCCCTCCGCAGCCCTCCGCCGCAGCTGAATCCAGATCAGATCGCGCCCCGAGGCGCAACGGGTAGATGGGGGTAGCTGTATCTCGCGAAATCTTGGCGATAAATTTTGACGATGCGGGCCACACCACGGTGGCACAATTCATCCGGGGTCGTAGGACGGGTGTCATTAGCGCCCAGTGGAGTACACAGAAGACAAGTGGTGAGCACGAGGGCACGAGGCTGGAATAGCGAGCGCGGGAAGATAGCATATAGCACATAAGCATCGCATTGGGGGGAATTTAGGCGAATAAGCTTGACCACGGGTTGAGGGCAAACAAATTACAGAGGACGGAGGTAGATCCACCGTTGCTCGCTTTTCTCTTTTATTCGAGTCCTTTTTTTTCGTCCTTGGGACCGAAGGGTATCATGAAATGCAAAAATACTGATTGGCTGGCAGCCAACCCTGTGTGAATAACCAATGGATGCGGTCAACTTGGGTCCAAAAAATGGTGGCAAAGACATAGATCTAAAAGAAACGTTCGAGCCAGGAACAGTTAAGTGGAGGAGGTTGACACACCGCATCTTACAATTTCGACCGAGCAGCACGAGCAACGGATCGAATCATCGATTGTATGGCGGAGATAGGTCTGGACTTGTTGCTGTAAGGTCTTTGACGTGTACATCTCAAAATCTCATGGTAAGCGAACATTTCAGGTGGCGTTAGGCAGCAAATGAAGAGGGATTCGGGTCACCGCGCCGATTCGTGGGCGGGGCGGTCCATAAATCGTCAGACAACGAGACGAGCAACGATCCCGAGTCATATCATCGCATGGAGGGGATATGACCCAGACATTGTGCTGTGAAGACAGGTACATGTCACGGGAAGCGGACAATTCAGGTGGCGTTAGGCGAATCTTACCGCCAAGTCGACTGGCAATTGAAAACGAAAATAACAGATGCGGAGAATCTGGGGTGCTGTGCTCACTGTGGGCGGCCAGTCTATAAATTGTCAGACAACGAGATAGCGTAGTAATGCATCGCCTACGGGAACAACCGACGAAAGGCAATAAGGAGGCGGGATAAAGGAACGGTGGTCCGGAGACTGACAGCGACGCCACAGTAGGATCGGCGCGGACGGAGCTAGTGGATGTAGTGGCTCTGTGCGGACCAACGGATGCAGAAGCTTTAGGCTCTCGTCGGCGAATAAAGGATACACCTGCAGTTGGACTTTAATTTCTATGAAATGATATCACACGATTGGACTCACAGAATATACGGCAATCGAGTAGGACATCGGCAGCCAGAGGCGGATTGAGAGCAGATCGGGGAATGTCGGTACAATATTGGGGTACAGATGAGTGACATGCCCAAATTAGCTGCAACGCAAAACAAGGAGAAAATAAGCGGTTTAGGAGAGCAAAAAGGGCGAAGGAGCATTACCTGTCCCAGGCCAACGCATCAAGCGCCGTGATGACATTTTGCTGTGAGCTATCCGCAAACAGTAAACGAGTTCCACAATGCAAAGGCGCAGATAAGCAAACATAACAGCATTTATCTCATCCCACCGGGGAGCCTCCGGTTGGCGAATGTACAAGTCGCCGAAAGCTATGATCTTCCGCGTCTCGGTGTGAGGCTGAGATGGCCAACCTCTAGTTTCAGTTATCAATCTGCGTGGCGGGCGTACAAATGTCACGTTCCACATCCCAAATGAGGGAGAAAACAGCATTAGAGTTCTGAATCAGCCGCACACAGCGGTTGGTGATGCGGGCGGGTGGAAATTGAGGGTCGAGGGCGAAGAAACGACAGTGGCCGTCTGGTTTTGAGCAAGACTCTCCTTGACAATATAAATGACAGTCAGAGGTGGAGAATGAGAGAGTAGAAAGAGGTATCCAAGCTTTTGAACCGTCACAAAATACCCACTCTGGTGGACTTGATGAAGAGAGCCATTGGTGGCAAATTGAATCAGATTGAACCCTGTCTTCCGCAACGATTACCGATGTCTGGACGGGTAGGGACGACCCGGTTCAAGGGACCGAGCTAATCACTCGGACAGGGTCGAGATTGGTCAGTAATTTTGGATAGAAGCCCAGGAAGAGTCGACACCTGCAGTCGTGTTGTCATGTTCGCCGGTAGAAGCCGCAGAGGGCTGTACAAGATGTGATTGCCAAACATGTGCAATTTCAACTTCTCCTCCGCCGTCACTTTCGGATTCGTGGATCTCGTTCTTCCTTCATTAAATTGGCTTCAAGTTTTCTTTTGGCGTAGCACCCTGGAGAACTGTCGACGGTCGTGATAATCTGAGATAAAGATCCCGGAATTTCCTACAAAACAGTGACACTGACACAAGGGGGTTCGGGCCGGTCAAGCCGGGCACCGGGTGCAGGGAGGTAGGGTCGGCCGCAAGGCCAAAAAAAAAAAAAGTGCACCCTCGACTAAGGTGGTCAGAAATGGGCCCAGACAGCTCTAGAGACTTCACAAGGCTCTCTCTATCTTGGATCAATGTCTTTCAAGCCCGCGCCAATGTGTTTTCAGAGTGTTTTTGTTCAGCAATTAAACTTTACTCACCGCGATCGACCGGTAGTCTGTTAGTTACCGCGCCTTGATTACCGTTGCTGAGGGTTATTATGTAAGCTTTCCGTTTTGGGATCTAATTGATGACGCACGAGACTTCGAAGGACGCGTTTTGAACCATGGAGACGCGTAAAACTTGGATGCAAAGCACTCTCAGGTACATAAAACTTATTTATTTGAAGAAATAACCCTCGACGCTCTCTGTCTGTCCGAGTCAGGGCATCAACCCATCAAATAATGCCGAGTACACACATCTTCGTGTTGTCGGCTCTTATAAAGTACCTCTCTGGTACAATGGAATCAATTCAAATCAGCACAATAAAAATGACATAATATGGCCAGAACCTGCAAGAAACGCGTCAAGAACGCGAACAGATGCGTCCTGGGCAAAGCACGTGAGTTCCCAAAACGGAAAGCTTATATAATAACCCTCAGCAACGGTAATCAAGGCGCGGTAACTAACAGACTTCAGAACAAGGTTGCGAGTGGGAAGTCAGTGCAAGAGACTAATCGACCGGTAAGAATGTTGCTGTGTCGTGCGGAACTTGCCTTTAGCACCTGCTGATCCCCGTCTCCATCTCCACCTGATCTGCACTATACTGAGTCCTTTTCAATTGTGCTTGTCCCCGACTTGACCCAGAACGGGGTACCCACTCGGCTTCCATGTATGGTAACACCAGCTCTATCCTGGGACATCTATCTTGCCCCAATTTCCTTGTCACTGGTGGCTTACTCTGGTAGTCTGTCATCACACCTGTTTTTCTTGGTTTTATTCATTGGCAGGCCTTGGAGTATTTATAGCTGTAGATTCACTACCAGACGTGTATTCCACCGAGTTCAAGGCCATTTTCTTGCCAACGCAACCAGTCACGCGGAAAATTACCCGATTTGGACGTCACGTGGTAGGTAGGGTCCTCGAGAGGGTCATTTTCAAGAAAAGCGGCATCAGTCCATTTTTTGACGGATCTGAACCCCCTTGCACTGACACTAGGCCATCAGGAAAACCGATAAAACCTGCTCTGGTTTGCTTAAGCAAGCAGCGTTGAGACGAGCCGGCCTGTTTAAGCTGCTTAAGCATTTCCAAATCTTGTATTTAGATTAATACACTACTTAATACTTGTACTAGTCAGCCGAGCCAGCTTAGGCTGCTCGACCTGCAAGAAGGCTGCTTAAGCCGAATGGAAGTGATTAAACTGGCTTAAGCAGGTCAAACAAGCCAAACTGCTTAAGCAGGTCATGAAGCAAATGGCGGCTTAAGTAATAGTTCACGGCCACCAACGCTTAAGCAGTGGTTATCGAGAGGACTGTGTTTGGTAGGCCGAGGAGCAAAATTACTGATAATGATCTTGCGACTCCCGTGCGGCAGAGACAGTAGATCTAGAACCAGAATGCTAATGATGAAGAGCTTGCTCGTACCAAGTCCTAGGTGGCATGATATGTAGGTACCCGAAGCGTAGCCGGGTGTGGGCATATTCGTCCTTCCAAACGGTTCAGCGGTGCTGTGTGTGTCCAGGAAAGAAATGGGAGGAGTAGATCAGGTTTGTGTGCACGGCGCAGGAAATCATAGTTGTCTGGGATGTCGATGGAAGTGGCAACATGGCAGTCGAGAGAAAAAAGGCGCCAAGTTGCCACTGATTCAGTGATTGGCAGGAGATCGGCAATCAGCGGCGCTGTCGTTCTTTGTCTTTCATCTGCCAAGGCCGAACCTTCCTCTTTGTTCTCAAGGTCTCAAATCATCAATGTTTCCATAACAGTGGCATCGACAGTTCCACCTTGACCTTCGCTTGGGGCCACGACCAGGCACCAGCTTCTCCCATGACTACTCAGTCCTTCGGCCCAAGGTTTTCGGACTCTAGGCTCGTAATTTACTCGCCCAACGCAGCCATCTGTTGTTCATGAGTTGAGAGATCTATTATCAATGCTTGAATTCCAGATATGGCATGTAGTCGAAAGACATACTCTGTGGAAGCTCATCTTCCTCTTTCGCAAAAAGATCACCTGTCAGTTGCTCGATAGTCTCGGCACCGTCGAAGCTGCCACCCGAATTGCCATCGAATTCTGGTTCGCTTCTTCATCGGCATGGGCATGTAGCTCTTTATCTTTGGTGCGACGTACGTATCCTCTCCCCATCCTTTGTTCTAACTCTATCAGAACGAATATATCGCAGCTGGGGCCCATCCCATGGCTCCTCAGCGCAGAGCTCTTTCTGATCTGGATGCGCGCTCGCAGCATGTTCATCGCCAGTGCCTCGGACTTGCCCTTCGAATGCATTGTCCGCGTCGCGATGCCCCCGCTCTTCGGATGCGCACTACTTTTTCGTAGCCGGCACGGGAGTTCTCTCGGGGCTCGCGGTGTGGCACGTGTACATCGAGTCAGGCAGGCGGGAGGCCTAAGCTGCACAAGCTGCTTAACTCGCTTTAGCCGCTTCAGTTGCTTAAGCAGCAGTATGGTGACCTTTGATACCATTCAAGCTGCTCAAGCAGATTATTCTGCTTAAGCAAAGTCGTCCATAATGTAATTACTTCAGATGTATTGTACTAGGCCTAATACACTGTATATTATGCTTAAGCAGCTTAATCAGGCCTGCACGTCTCAACATAGTTTGCTTAAGCAAACGTGAGCAGGTGACAGAAAACCGTAGCCGAGATGTACCTATGGGGCCTATGTGAGCCTATGCAGCACTAGGCAGCACTGTATAGTGCTCCATAGTGGGGCCATAGGTACATCACAGCCACAAATTTGCTATGGAGTGCTATGGAGTGCTATGCCGCACTGTCAAGCCACTTCTGGTTTTCCTGATGCCTAACCAAAGTTGAACCAAACACTCATCGCTGACACGCCGGGTATTGAATATCAGCTTTCGTCTTCATCAAGGTCTACATTTTGGTTCTCCTTATAACGATTTTCTAAGCCTTGCGTAGGGTGCCAGCCTGAAGGAGGCGCAGGAGGCCGCAGGGAAAGCCCCTGTGCATTGGCACTATTGAAAGCGACTTGAAAGCGACTCAGAGGAAAGAAACCCCTCTATCACTGAGTTTTAGTCTCCTCTATAAGCTGCTCGAGTCCAGAAGTTTGCGTCTCGCAATGGTGACCGGTTACTTATCTTCACCAACCTTGCCAACATCTCGGAGATGAAGCTGAGGCGGACGGCATCTTTTACCGCTCTCCGTATAGGTTTCGGAGCGCCGTTCTACGGTCGTCAAAATATTCTCACTATCTTCCCTTTTGGCATCAGCTGTAGGTGATTGAATGCGGACTACAAATCTCCCACCGGGGGCAAAGACCAACACATATGAAAACCATATGCTGTCAATCACCTTTGTTCCACGATCCGCGCATATGCGAACCATATGCATTTAATGCATATGGTTTTCATATGTATCAGTCTTTGCCCCTGGTGTCCTATACCTACCTCTCGTACGTCTCTCATTCACTTCAATACCAATCGCAAACTTGACGGAAGGGAAGAAGATATTCACGGTGCGTATGTAACCTGAATGTGTACTCTCACCGTCCTGTCAGTGAATTGCAGGTGATATAACAGGACAATTACATTGCGACTCGATTAAGGCGACTGGTTACATGGTACAATAATAAAAAGGTACATCTTCCCCAATTACATCTGTTCGTCTTAAAAATATCAACTAATGTGTCTCAATCAGAGCCCCGGGGAGCATAACAGCGGGGTCTCGGACCCTTATAGACTCGTCAGCGCAGGAGATCTATACTGCGATGGAACCCTTACCTTCGCACAAATCGTGGCAATATCAACTTCTTGCCGAATCAACGGCCGAGTATCGGCGGATAAAAACCCGGTGACTTCGAAAGGCATAACGAGGACGAAGTACTGGTTCCGCTAATGTGTGAGTGCGACAACTTCAAATTTGATGCTACGGTTCACTCACCGTCAGCGTGAAATGGGAGATCAACGAGGTGGGCTTCAGGGTCCTGGCCAGGTGAATCTCGCCCTCGAATCTGCGACTACCTTGACCCTGATGTTCCGCGCTCGCTTGCCACCACACGGCCCGACTATTTTCTTCAAAGTCCTCGATGGGGCGGGAAGGGTTGCTATTAAGCCATGGGCTCGACGAGGAACATTTCACTTCGCGATATAGACGAACGTCGATGGATATCGGCGTGCATAGCAGATTCAGCGCCTGTAAATCGCGGCAAAAGAAATCGATGGAGCAGGGAATAACGCCTCCTCTTGTATAGGATAGCTAAATACGTCAGTGTTGTTTCCTGCGCCGACTCAAATGACTCACTGGTTTGGATAATGAGAACTGGGTGATCGGTTCAGCCATTAACCGAGATTCAACCAAACGGCATCGGAATTTCTACGCACGACACATTGGACTTCGGCCGTTCGATTGTTGAATACGGTTCCTTTCACGGTGACCGCGGGACAAGTGTGCCAACCTTCTGCGTCAATTTCAGGTCCTGGAATGGGTGTATTTTCCTGATACGCGAGTTGCCGCAGTAGCGACGGTGGATCCGGTCGTAGAGCGGGCACATAAACGAACATAGTTCTGAGTCTAAAGATGCGTGCCAAATCAGTGCGTGGAACTTTGAAACAGTTCCAGAGTTACTCGGCGTCATCCCGGAATAAAAGTGCACTCCGAGTAATCTTGGCCAAGAGATAGTAATGCGCACTGCCAGTGATTTTGGCAGTTTTTTCCAGAAAGGTCTGTGGCAGAATGTATGTACGGAGCGCGCCAGGTATTCGGGGGTCCGCAAGTACCACGTCCCTAGGTATATCGATCGAAAACGGCCAATGAAATTCGCCAGACAATGAGGGAGATGCGGCGCCTCTTTGATTTTTCGACCAGAGTGGGACGGAGATGTCCAGGAAACATAACGTGTTCTGTTGTTGTGGCCCCGGAATTATTTCACCTCGTACCTGTGGTGAATAATCAGTTATCAACGTACCCAGTTACTAGTTGAATCCTCCCTCACAATAATGGAAACCTCCGCGATCTTCTGGTTGGCCGGGATATTCAAACTGAGCGAGCCAGTTATTTTATCTCCCTCCAGGTAGGTTGGTAAACTGCTTGGAGCGGGTGCGCTGCTGGCAAGCGTCAATGTAGCCCAGGTTTTGTTTTTCTTGTCCTTAAGCGCGAAAATATGCTCTGTGGATCCCCTGGACCCACTAAAAGCACGTGTCGCCATGGCATCTGCAGGTCGGGGACTATAGGCCGGTAGAGACGCAGAGACCGAAAATGTGCCCCGCTCATAGACCGGTGGGGAGGACATGCGCGAGAGTTGCGGAGTTAGAATAAAGGGAGGACATCAAAAAAAAAACCCGGAGAAAAAACGCTTCTTGTATTTAAGCTTCTGTCAACGGGATACTTCGATCTGAGATGAATTGCCGCGATCCATGAATAGGCTTGTGGTGAGAACCCGTAGTCGGTCCGCCTCGGGAACCGGCGCTTGATCTCGACCGTTTTTGACCGCGTCAAACCTTTGACCGCGCCAAATACTTGCCAAGTCGATGTTTCATCTCTCTCGCGCCTAGACCTCTATTTAGTATCCGGCTAGGCTGGCTTAACCACTTCAAGCACTTGTGGTCGGTCCCACTTCAAAAAAGTTTTACTTAGTTCGAACAATAGTTTCCCCATCCTCTTACTGTCACGGCTACCAGTCACCCAGACTAGACCTGACTGTTTGCGAGGGAGGATCGTGATAGCCGGTCAAACCGCGACGGAGAACTGCTCAATGAGCCAACTTCATCTACGACAATCAAACGGACAAATTTAAAGAAGCACGGTAGCGCGCCCGCATCTTCCCCCACGCCAGAAGACCACATATGTAGAAGATGGCCGGGTCTATTTTCTGACGATACTCTGGTTACCGATTATTGAAAGCACCCGTGCGCATCATGTTAGATCATGTTGCAACCATAGCCAGCTTCTTTAGCCCCAACTTGCATTACTAGTGATGCGACGTTTATAAGGAATCCGGGATTGCGTTGTAACGGCTATCTTTCTCGTTGTCTTCCGCTGCCAACGGAGCCAAGCTAGGCCCAACTATTCAAAGGTGGAACTCGCCGCTTCATTTGGTCTTCTCGGTTTGCTCACGAACAGGCTTCTTGCACTCCTTGCGAACTAGTTTCATCTTCGATGTCAGGATTTATGGCCTCATTGCCAGATAGGATCTTTTCCAACACACTGCGGGCGGGCCTCGCACGTCAAGCCACCCACACTGTTTTGATTTTTCTCTGCCAGAAGACAGCCCGCAGTGCACACATCATTGTCATTAGGGACTAAGGGACACTTGTTTTTTCCGGACAATTGTCATGGATACCCGCCCAAACCGACTATCCGCGGGCGACTTGATTCCCGCCAGTTCCCGCCTCAGTTTCAACTAGCCCCACAGATCCGTATTGATGCGAGGCGTAG
The DNA here is from genome assembly GCA_029282495.1 of Mycena albidolilacea. NCBI lineage: Eukaryota > Fungi > Basidiomycota > Agaricomycetes > Agaricales > Mycenaceae > Mycena > Mycena albidolilacea. The sequence continues at coordinate 866,523 of JARIHO010000002.1, forward strand.
AATCACGTTATGTACGGTGCGGTTGCAGTATTTTGGGCAACGGCAACTCGAACTACCTTGACAGTCGGGTTAAATCGGTCGAGCTCGCGATTTGAACATTCGTCTTGCTTCTAATCTTTCTCGTCGAATATCACAATGTATTAATATTCTGGTGTCATCCACTTCACAGATACGACTCTTCACAGATACGACTCTGCGTACGCCCACAGCGGCATATTGTCGGCAAAATAGGCAGGAACGGGCTTCGGGTTTCTGTGTACGTCTGATTGATCTTTGATCTTAGACTGCTCCATGTCGTCAGTACGGTTATCTTAATTGATTATTTTGCGGATATTGCACTTGAATGGCCGCCGTATGCAGGGTCGAATACGGAATACACGATATCGGACGGCGAGTTCTGAGACAGTTTGACGGCGACCTTCTGCCGAGTCGAAGGGTCTCGCAGGGCAGACCGTGACGCCGTCCGGAAGTCGTGTAGTAGGAGAGACAGCACAGACCGAGGTGGACGAACATGGATCGCGGCGCGGTCCGAAGCGCGACCTCGCGTAACCTTTGTTATTGGCTAATTATTATTGAGCCCACCAAGTCTGTGACAACTCTTATTCAAAATTGTGTTGAGTTTACGGCCCGGTGGACTTGAGAGCGCTAGCGCTGGGAATGCTTTGGGTACGTGAGTCGAGACTTCTCCGAGACACGTTTATACCGTCTACGACTCTTGGTCGTTGGATTTTTGCATTGGATAGGGGTTGTCTTCATCAAAAGATAAGATAAGCCTGGATTGCGCCGGATCGGTCGCGCCGCCCTTCCGAGTCGCGCCGTTGCTTTCCTAGAATTTCAACCAATTTTTCGCTCACCGCGAGCAACTGCTGAGTATCAAATTTGTTTCCGGGAAATCCCACTGATGTTCGTTGTGTTTCCGAACTGGGTGACCTTCTGGGTGAGTCCGGGAGGGATCATATCGCGGATGATGCGGTACGCGCGGGGGTGTACTATGGATTGATATTGATCGAGAGAGCTGGAGATCAGCGCACAAACACGGTATCATCTACTCCAAAATTCCGCCCACATCGTCCCCCTCAGAGCAAAGCCAGGCTGCCAAAATATGGTTAAATGTAACAGAATTCTGAATACGTAAAAGATTCTGCCTGACTGCCCTTTATACTGCATCCATGCACCGATTCCCGATCGATATCTCCCGCTGTGTAGCACTCGCCAGCACGTGAGGTAGAGCTACCCAGCCAAGTTGAATTTACGTTAGGATTGGCAAACGCCAAGCCAGTGATCACCGGCAGCCCGAGTTCGGGATCGGCGTTGTTCGAGTTTTTGCTGCGTGGTTGCGGGTCCCGCAGAAATTCTGGCATATAGAGAACCCCAAATTAGTCCGAAAATTTCTCACGCAGGTCGCGAAACCATCTTCGCAGATCGTCCGGTGTTTTAAGACGCAGTGAGGCGTGGTCTTCCTGAGTAGTCAGACACTATAACAAATTTTGGCATGGGTAGGTAAATGCGGTACGCATATGATCATATCTCAATATTCTGGCCCTCCAGCCACGCCTTGGCCTGTCTAAGCAGCAGATCGTGTTGCTCGCCACGTATTCCAGGCATGTCCCGCTTGACCTTGATCCCCGGCATGCACTCCTCCTGGCAGTATCCCAAGTATCTATATCCCACTGGAAACGTCCCAAGCTTATCGTCGTCGATGACAGGAACGTGCCTCGGGTCAACCGGTATAAGCTTGTCCTTCTCGTAGAAGTGCCGCACGAATCGCGCGCCCCACCTTCCTGCCGAGTCTTTTTCGAAGAAAAAGCAGAAACTGTAACCGGCTGCTTTTAATACCCGGGACCAGAAACACCCACACATTCGACACACCGGCAGTCAGATTCTGCGTCCACCAAGATACTGTGTGACGTTGGGCTTGATTTTACCCAATTAAGGGAGAAGACGAACCTGTCGGGAGGTAACGCGAACCGCTGGCTTATGGTCGCCTTCATCTTGACCACCGCACGGTTTCCCGCCAAGTCAACAGAGGATCCATGCACCCGATGCATAATAGAAGCGCCGCTGTCCATCCCGTCCTTGGATGTTTCGATAAAGTCCTCGATAGAAATTCGCCCGGTCCACGTCGTGTACACAAAAGCTCCCGGGTGGAATATCGAGCGGAAGTTTTCCCATTCCCGAGCATCCCTTACAGAAACCGAATGAGTGCGATCCATTCGACGGGGCCCAATGGAACGCCAAGTTCCTGGCTGCGGAATGAGTAGAGGATACAACCCACCTGTAACAAGGCCAACCCTCTGCGAGCTCGCGTAACTTGAACCGCTCGAGTACCAGCTCGTCGGGTCCGTTGTTGCGCACGGCGTTTGTGGGGCGTGTCCCTGCCGGGAGAGAATGCAGTCCGGGCAGCCTTGCCTTGCGGTGGTGGTTTTCCATTCGGAGCTCAGCGAACAAAGTCGCAATGAGTGAATGATAAGGCGGCTATAAAGGAGGCCAAGAGAGGGGCGTATTTATGGCGCAGGATTACCTGACCCTTGATATATGGGATTGCGAAGTCCGTCCCCAGATCGGAGCGGCTGCCAGTAGGACAGGCACGATTGGTGGGGAGTGTGACCCCATTGGATGCTCGCGTCTTGCCTGAAATATACTTGGCAGATACAGAAGAGCAGCTAGCCGCCCACAGCGTACGTTATTTCATTCCCTGAAGCCAACCAAACGTCATGTACATACAAAAATTAAAACTAAATATCCTGAATTGACTTGTCTGCGTTCGTGTCCATTTCCTACCTAGCCTCGAAAGACTCCCTTTTTGAGGTATCAAAATTTATTGTTGTGTTCGTGCCAATGTGGTTGAGGTGGCAATTCCTTCATACCTTGCTCAGCGCTCCGCAAGACATAAAAATAAAAAAAACAGACTGACCTCCGACTCCAGGTCGGTCGCACGGTCAAACAGCCACGCGTTTGCTCCGTTCTGGATGAATCCAGACACATCGAACCCGTCTACAGACAGATACACCGACGGGTCCACCTGCCTGAAGCGCGGCTGGAGATCGTGGTCCAGATGCTGCTGATTCCCGCCCAGCGGAGCGCTGCTGTACCCGTAATCTGCGGGAGCCCAACTCATGGTGCCGTCGCCCGCGGTTGGATGCGGCGGTGGAAGCGGCGGAGACCAATGCTCTTGCGCAGAAGGTTGTGAATACTCGGTGTGCCTCCCGTCAGTGAAATGGAAGCCAACGGTACTACTGCTGGCCGACATAGACCCAGAATGCGGGGGCGACACGCTGGAGAGCGACGACGGCGAGGAAAGGGCTTCATCCGGCTGTGCCCGGATGAGCTTCGTCGACGTCCCGAGCAGATCCTCTGGGTTGCCGCGCAGGTTAGATGTCGGAAACTCCAATTTCGAACCGGCAGAGGGTGCCGGCGGTCGTGGTTTTTTGGTATTTCTGTAGGCCTCCATAGTCTGGCTTGCTTTCGCCGCGAGCCATCTGGCGCGGATGGCAGCTGACTTGGCTCGCTCGCCGTCTGCGCGCTCGAACAGCTCCACCGCAGCCTGCATGCTTTCGAATGCCGCAGGCGAGAGAGGATGTGACGGCGCGACTATCACCAGCACGGCTTCGCACACAAAAGCAGTGAAACTGTGAAAGACCCAGTACCACATGCGACTTGTAATCGCTAGATAAACATATTTAGCCCGCTGCCGATGTATTTCTCCGAGTCAGTTACCTGGGTGGAGCGCAAACAGTCCTCGTGCCACATTGATCATAGCCCGAGCAGCCTGGGAAATTCAACATCAGTCTACTTCACGGAGGAAACAAAAGAAGCTTTATGTACACCGTGGAGACTGGCGATACTCGCAGCATACCGGGAGTTGGCCAGATTCTTCGCGTTCAACATCAACGCCCGGCAAAATGGCCCACGGTGCAGATGCAGGAGAGTCAAAAAATACATGTTCGCAAGCGAGGCTATTTGAGCGTCTCTCCGCATGTCCGACTCGGCACCCGTCGGATGCGCGGGGAGCTCCCTCACCGGATTCTTGACCGCGTCGCAGATTATCCACGCAGGCAGCTCGTTGTAGTGCTGGTTGATTTCACGGTCGAGCTGCATGATAATTGAGTAGGCAGGGTGCTTGACGCTGAAGACGAGGTCCACAATCCTCCCGAGGAGAATGGCGAACCGGAATTTGTGCGTGTGCCAGCGGGTGTGGGACCAAGTTGAATTGGTGACGTCGGTGTCAGATGGTAGTGGCGTGTCGCACGACTGAGGCATCTCGCAGTCGTCTGGGAAAAATGGTTCAGTTGTTTCTGAAGGTATATGTCTGAACCTGAGGCTTACGGTGGTTGTCGCTTTGGGCGTACGGGCGCCCGAAGGTGAATGATTGCTATGCGCGAGATTTAGTTCGTCTGCGGGATTTCCAGAGCCGCACATACCAATCGGTCATAAGTATGGGTCTCCCAAAATACTCGTCTCCGCTCTTCTAGCTCACACTGGGGTAAGCCCCAGCGGGAGCCATCCCGATGACACCCTTGTGCTTGAATGGAGCGCATTGCCATGCCCAACATCTGCCAGGCGGAATCGCCGCCGTTCTCGCCCCTGGTGCTGAGGTAGTACAGCGCCATCAGGTGCAAAGTTTGAACCGCGGGGATTGTGTCGATCTTCAGTGGGATGGATATGTTGAGGGCGGTAACTGCAAGGTCATAGAACTCGGACGCTCGGCTGCGGACGCTATCAACGGGAAGGGAGAGGTCGAAGAACATGCCCAGGGAAAGAACCGCGGAACAGAGAGCAAGTACATGCAGGTTTGCGGGGAGGTAGACGTTTATTGCGTCGGGGTAGATGGCGGGTAGGTGGACGGAGAAAAATACATTTTCGGGTATGATCTCATACCTATGACGACGTTGAGCTGGCAAGAAGAAAAGAGGATGGAGGCACTTGCATAAATGAGGCGTTTTTGAAGTACAGACGGGCGATTCGGAGGGCCTCGTCGTGCGGCGGAAGACAGACAATCTTTGCCATTATCTCCGCTTCCGCCTGAGACGGGCGCCCCGAGGGTGCAGAAGGATCAGCTGCACTCAAATAAGCCCCGAAGAAAGGATGCAATAATCCACCCACCGATACTAGAGTCCTGAGCAGAATGTTCATTGGTGAAACAGTCGAAGCGGAATTCACATGCTTACCTGACCGCGACCAGAGGTATGGTCCTGCGAGTTTCCTCTGTTATGTGTCTGACTTGTATTCATCTTCCACAGGTCTGCATTCAGATAGGCTGCACCACCCGACGGACCCACGTATCGAGACCGGTTCTCGACGTCGATGGTCAGGGTCCCGAACCCCAGGGTAACATCTGTGGTATCCACAGGCATTGTCACGGGCTCTTTCTCCGTTGTTGGAGGCGAGGCAGAGCCCGGTACCGACAAGGTGCGCTGCCGCTTTGTCCGCCCCTCGTTTTCCTGCGACGGGTCTGCATTGACGCCAGACGGACCAGGAATACTGAGCCCGGCTCTGCGTGTCCTTTAGTAAGAGGATTCCGTAACAAAAAGGACAGGACACACGCTACCAAAGTCGCCTCGAGCTCTTGGATCCGCTTCGTCATTGCGTTGTCCCGCGCAACAAACATCGCGACCTCCGAGTGCTCCATCTCCCCACCCGCCTTCGGATACGCCGGCAGAGATTGCTCCAGCCGCTTCAAAAACCCTCGCTTCCCCTTCTCGAGCGTCCCCGTCGGACACAGATTCGCGCATCCCCGTCGTATGCAGGACGAGCAGGGGAATATCCTTTTATCGTCAGTATCACTATCTGTGTCGCGTGGAAGCGCTCACCGGTCACACCTACAATTCTCGGTCACCATTGCCCTCCACGGATTCAAGCGTAGCGCGACGACATACCTCAGCTTAAGTCTGCGACACTCCGCGCACGATGTGATCTGGGATTTCCTCCCGTTGTGGTTTGGGGTGGCGCTGGAGCCTGGCGCTGGACTGGCTTCCATCGCTCTCTGCCAGTGACATCACCAAAGCAGAACAAGCCGGTTTGTACTTCTGAGTGGGAAAGGTGGGAATTGAGGCGGAATGGCCTAGACACACGTCACCCGGGGGCATCAACGGGCTCGGTGAAGGAGATTACCGTACCAGTGGGTCCCGCGTTTGCCGCGTCGCGCGTTCTCCGTGTCGTTAATGAAGCCGGGTTTATTCGCCGTGATCGTGAGTGCTCAGGGTGGAGAAACGAGGGATTTTTGGCGGCCTAATAAAACGAAAAACTCGAGGTAAATCCGAAAAAGGACTCCGCTCAATTGCCGACTAAGGCAGCGCATGACTAGGCAGAGGTGTCGAGGTGTCAGATCGTTGTTTAGTTTATACAGTTTACAGATTCTACAGCATTTATTTTCTTGCTCTTGGTCTAAAACCTAAAGGTCCACCTTAACGACGACCTCCTCGCCCTTGCCTTGGATCTCGCTCAGAGAAGTGTAGCCGGAAAGCCCGAGCGTCGTGTCGAGATCTGCGAGCGTGTGCTTCAGCACCTGCTCGATGCCGGCCTGGCCCGCGACGATGCCACCGTAAAGCCACGGGCGGCCGACTGCGCAAGTAGTCAGCGGGAATGCCGTCGGAACGAATGGGTGGAACACGCACGTAACACGGCCTGCGCACCCAGGGCTAGGGCCTTGATAATATCTGGGCCGGTGCGAATTCCAGAATCAAAGAGGACGGTGAGCTTCCCGGACGCCTGCGCCTCCTTGACGACGGGCGAGCGCATAATGTGGGCGAGGGCGTACAAAGACGGAATAGCGCCGTCCACCTGGCGACCCCCTAGGGGCGTGTCAGTCCTCTCAGGTCACTAGATAGATTTAGGCATAGGCATACCGTGATTCGACACAATGATGCCGTCCACGCCGTAGTTGAGGGCCTTCTCCGCATCCGGGACGCTCTGTATGCCCTTGAGCACGAGTGGGCCCTCCCAGTTCTCCCGGATGAAGCGCAGGTCCTCCCACGAGCGGAACAGGCCGGAGTTACACTCCTTGAGCCACTCCATCCCAAGAAATACGCCGTCCTGCACCTCCTTGTCGCCCGCGAGGAACGCTTTATCCGTGGCCTTCGAGTCGTACGGGAACTTAGGCCGCGGGCTCTTGAGCGGCTCGCGCCCGAAGCGGCCCATGAAGACGGGGTCGGACGTGCCGACTTGGACACCGACGCCGTGGCCGAAGGGGATGTACGACGTCTCGAGGTCGTGCGGGCGCCAGCCGAGCAGCATCGTGTCGAGCGTGACGACGAGGGCGGTGAAGCCGCTCGCCTTGGCGCGCGAGAGGATCGAGAGCAGCACCTCCTTGCTGGCGGGCCAGTAGAGCTGGTACCAGCGGTGCCCATCCCCGTTCGCCTCGGCGACGTCCTCAATGGAGCGCGTCGATGCCGTGCTCATGATGAACGGCACACCCACATTCTTGCCTGCGGCTGCTGCCCCGAGCTCAGCGTCGGCGGTGAAGATGCCTTGCACGCCGATGGGCGCGATTAATATCGGCGACGGGAGCTTCACGCCAAAGATCGTGGTCTATCCCGCAGATAAGTACCCAGCCGATCAAGGAAACGGAATGCGATGGAGATACCTCGAGGCTTCGGGTGGTCGCATCCACCAGCATGCGGGGGACAATCCTGTACTTCTCGAATGCCCGCAGATTGGCGTGGTACGTAGAATTGATGCCGGCGCTGCCCCCAGCATACAAAAAGGCCCCTTGACGAAGGGTCAGCGCGAACGTATAGATACAATGCGTGGCTTCTCGCCTGGGTAGTCCTTGAGCTTCTCCTTTGCTTTGGCCTCTATTTCATCGAAGACGACGGTTCCAAGGGGCTCGACGCCTTTCCTGCCACGGTAGATGCTGAGCATATAGCCGCTCCATGCTTCTTTTCCATTGGCGTTCATCGTCGCAGTGTATTCTGGGGCAAGCTGAGCAGTGAGGAACAGGAGTACTTGTCAGGTGGGATTTGTTATCCGATCCCCCACGGACCCGGTGACTATTGTCAATCACATCTTGAAGAGTCAAGGCAGCAGAGCCCAGAACCAGATGCGATTTCGAGTGATAGTCGGTCAGACTCTGTCGCTTCGTTCAACTCTGCAGTTCAAGACGAAGGCGAGCCGGAGCTTAAGATGAAGGCGAGCCGGAGTTTGAGGAAAGACTCAAAGAGGTAAAAGCGATAGAGAGTTGCGGCAGTTCCGGCCGAAGGCGATCGTCGACTTCGTGATCGGAAGGCGGTCGGAATCTTCGGATCACCGTCCGAATCTCCGAATCACGAGACCGGACATCACCGAAAGCAAGTGTTGAATCCCTGGTTGAATTTTGCGGCAAAACAACACAGCGCATTTACGTGGGACTCCCTCTGAGAGTCATTTCACTGTTAATTTAAGTACACATATTGCGAGCAAGTTGAATCTGTTACAAAAATTTGAACAAATTTTCACAGGGTGAATTTCTCTCCAATTATGTCCTCTGTAATCGCCCATAATTTCGCTGCAGTCTCCTACATTATTACATTAGGACGATGGCATTAAAGTAGGAACAAACTTGCTGGGTTGGAAGTATGCGGAGCAATTGTCTCGGTGGCCACCGTACAATCCGAAAGATATGCACCGGGCGTGTCTGGCCGACCGCATAAATGAGAGTCCGCAAAGAAGGAGAAAAAATCAACTGACCGTCGAGCCTCGGGTCAAACGCCGCAGTTACGGTTCTGCAGACGAATTAAAATCACTTCACACCGTGACGGATAATGCTGAATTATTTTACGTCGCGGCTCCTTGGGGGATCGTCTTCCAGTTTGGGCCTTGTGGGCGACGGTCAGCGGTGAGCATACCTGTGGAACGAGGTTGATCTTAGATTAACCGAAAAAATAAATCCGCACCCGCAGCCGCGAACTTATCCATGGTCTCATCGTCCGCATTGATGTTAGTGAGGATGACTGAGGAACAGAGTTGAATGTCCTGACGAAAGCAAACCGCATATCACGCCCTTCCGGGGTGGAGACTGAACGCGTTGAGTTTCCCTCCAGCCCGCTTGGATAGCTCGCGGCCGAAGAGAATGTTCGCGCTTTTGGCCTGGAAGTAGTTGTGCGAGCCTTTGTACTTCACTGGATCTGCGTTCGCAACCATATTCAAGTCGATCCCGGATCCGAATGTGTGCGCCAGGCTCGCGACGATCACGACGCGGGGGGTGTAGCTTTCAGCACGGGCTGCGAGGAGCTTCGGCACGAGCAGTTTAGTGAAGAGGAAGGGCCCGATGTGGTCAGTTGCGATTTGGGTCTCGAGGTTGTCGACGGTCAGTTTGAACTTCCCCGCGGGGGCTGCAGCATTGTTGATCAAGACCTGGTGCACCGCCGTAAATAGATGAACAGCAAATGTGTAAAGATACTGTACATGGAGCGGCTCTGCATATGCGTTAACTTCCGCTGCAGCCTTGCGAACGGCCGCCAGAGAAGAGAGGTCGAGAACGAGCTGTCGAATATTTGCACCGGGTACCTCCTTTATAATCGCCTCTTCGGAGAGTTTCAACCTAGGGAGAGTAAGTCGACGGTAGGAATCGGTGAATTATACCTGCCTCTCGGAGTTGTAACCTGTAATAATCACGAGGTTTGCGTATTTCGCGAGGACTCGCGCCGTTTCGAACCCAATTCCATTGATGGAGGTTCCAGTTATCAACACTACAGAAAACCGTCAGAATGGCCGTCCCTAGACCTGAGTTGGTGGTCCCCGCCATTTTTGTCCCTAATTTGGTTGGCGAATGCAGTTGCGACCTCTTCAGCGGTCGTGGCGACGGTAAACGTGGGGAAAGACATGATATCAGAGAAGGTGGCGATGAAAACTATACATCAGTCGGGGCATTTATATACGCGGGACGGATATGCAATGCTTAGTGAGGCTTCCTAAACATGAGTAAGGAATGGGGTACCGAGGAGGCTGTTCCGGCGGGATTTTGCTCGGCGGCAATTCTTTCGGCGGCGTAACACCTAGCGGCTTGAATTGTCGCAATCGCAAAGGGGAGAGCATAATAGGCCGAGGGAGAATTGGTATTGGACTCTGGAGACGAGGGCAATGGAGGTGATTGGTTGGCGGAAAGAATTCCCAGTACAATCGCGATCAGCTTCAAAAACAGACGCCTGAGAGGACGAGAATCAAGGAGGTACTACAGGTGGTAGGGTAAAGGCACACCGTGTCGACAAATCGTCGGGATTCACATTTTGAACTCGATTATTGATACCCTTGTGCCTACTACTGGATGCTCTGAGAGTCTGAGTGTGGTGATACGGGCGGGATTTGGGGAGTTTGGAACCGGCCTGTAAAAATCTCTCAGGAGAATCGGTGGAATTGGCTCGAAACAAATCCGACGTCATGGGTTGGTTCGTGAGCCAAACAATTGGAGGAAAGGACCAGGAAAGCAGCGACCCTGGTTTTTCTGCGATTATAAATCCTTCCAACATCCTTGTGTGGTTGAAAAAGGAGAAGCAATTTTGTCTGCCTCAATCGATTTAGCAGATCCCGACCTCCTGGGTTGTAGTCTTGAAAATTTTGATTTTCTCTCTTCATAAAATTAAGCGTGTCCGAAACCCTCAGACTCCGCCCGGCAATCTGGGCTTTGAAGCGTGTCATGCCAGATTCTTCAGACTCCGCTATCAGCGCGTCGGCACCACTTGCCCTCATTTGCTAGGATCCTCAATGCTAGCGCCTAAATCAAGCAGCGGACTCAATTCAATTCTAGCTCTTCAATCAAAGTGGTTCGCGGCCCACTGCGCTCTTCAAATACCTCGGAATCTCACTCCCCTCTATGACCTCAGCCCTATTACGCCGGGGACGGTTGGTTTTGTCGCCTTGGCTCGCTATCGCGCCAAACCTTGCGTGGTAATTGGGCGCTGATTAGCCAGTACTGGTGCCAAGTATTGAAGTGCGTATCCCCGACCAAAATTCAACTGCCATCAGAGTTGAGTCCATGTTCTCAAGACGTTTTCACCTTGTTTCCAAATCCCAATGTTGTAGTAGTAACCTCGCTATCCAGTCCGGATGGGGACGCGACGGTTACGCGGTGTTTGGTTCGGGCGGGTTATCACGGTTCACAGTGTATATACGAGAGGCCTGCGGCCGATTCTCTTCAGTCTGAAGAGAACGGTCGCAGTTACCCTGAACTCTTGACCTACAACACCCAATCCTGTGAGGAAATGGCGGACTAGCACTTGGTCTTCTCGACATTTTATGAAGGTATGCAGAGTTTCCGGACTCTGCGAGACGCTTTGACACTGAGCAAAAATTCGACTCAACCTCAGCTGGTGATGGGATCAACTAACTGGCTTGGCGTTTCCCGAACCAACGTAACTTCAACAAGGTTCAACATGATGATCGTCGTTTCAACTGCTGGAGTGACATGCAGACTCAATGCAGGCCACAATACCAGGGGTGCGCTGAACAGAAGTATCTCTTCAAATAACTCTTGCGGTCAAAACAAAAGAGATCCAATTGTTCACTCGCTAGTGGCGACTCTACAATGTTTACTGCACTCATCTCCCGGCGTTGAACAGGAGTTACATTAGGGGAAGTCAGGGTTGTCGATTCCCAGTCGATTCACGGTCGATTCAGGAAGTGATTCTGATTCGATTATGTGCCTTGAATCGAACGAGAATCGAACGGTAACCGTGACCGACCCAATTCTGAACTAGATTCTGGGGTCGATTCTGGACCATCAAACCGTGCTGTCATAAGAATCGACCCAGAATCGAGTCCAGAATCGATGAGTTCCTCCTTCAGAGGAGGAACTGCACAGAATCGAGCGAAAAAGTCGATTCTGGTACAGTCGATCCTGAGTCGATAATCGAATCTTGAATCGGATTGAGAATCGACTCAGAATCGAGGACTCTGACTTCCTAGTCTGATAGCAATCACGGTCCGATTGTTGGGCGACCGACTGATTACGCAATATGGTGGCTGTGCCCACAGGCGTTCTTTGCCTTCGTACCACAAGGAATACAACACGACTATGGCTAAGAATATTTTTGCAGACTCATGGAATGACTTGGGTGACATCTTCCTGCAAGAATCAAGTGTTTCACAGAGCCAATGTCTCAATCCATGATCAACCTAAAAAATGATTAGCTAATCTATGGTTCACAAACTCGTCCGATATCGTCTAGATAGCGGCACCAATTGCTTAGCTGTGAGGGAAGGACTGTCTCATTGGGGCATTTTCTATATGCTCAAATATTTGTAGAATTATTGCCTCTGAAGGTGTCCGAGAGCAAGGCCGCAAAATATTGATCGGTCGGCCAACAAGATGGTCGTGTTTACTAACAGACCCTATATTGATACTTACTTGTTCGTCATCAATATAGGGTATCTGCTACAGAGACTACTGACTTCCCTATTGGCTCAGTCGGCCTGAAAGTTCGGCCAGAAGATTGTACAAGCTGTTCCATGCGCTACGGGCATTTGAGGCCGGTTCTACCTGGACTCCTAGCCGCTTTGAGACTGTCCTCACTAAGTCAAAAGCTGATCCTCCCCCTCCTCATTTTCATGGCCTTCTTGACCAATTCGGCGCTGAAATCCCTTCCACCCGCCTGGAGACGACCATTCTTTGCATTTTTGGGCGGAATCTGCGTCTTGATAATATTTTCCTTGAATCTCATACATAACCGGCTTGCGCAGGTGCCGACGTCCTTCACAAATGCCCACCCGTCTGTCCCCGAATTTTCGGACTCCCTTCGACTGGTGACTGTGGATCTGGACTCCTGGATGCCACTGAGTTTTTCTACTTGCTTGTTCGGCATGCCTGCCTACTATGCACCATGTGCGGCCCAGAAATTAGAGAATGTCGAATATGCAGAAGAGCTGGTGTATCCCGACTTCCAAATCAGGAAGCCTTATTTTGCCCAAGAGGAACACCACACAAAGTGGTGTACCTTTACACAAACTGCTGGAGATTTCGACCAGGCATCGCTGCATTTAGGATGGATGCAGTACAAAGGATAATCGGGGCAGAACTTCGTATGTACTCCATTACATTTCTGGCCATGGCGATATTAACACACCGCAGGTTTTCCGTAATGTCAGATATACACAAACATTCGGTGCAGACTCGTGGTCTCCACACAGCTGCATGTCCTCGTCCGTTGAGACATCCCTCATCCAGCTGTTCACTGACACTGATCCACCCGATGCTACTCTGCCAACAGTTCTCATCGCGCTATCACCAGACTCTTATTCATTGCAACATTTCCTCGACCGAGTCACACATATACTCGCGCAAGGCCGGCACCTTTCAGACTCCACATCCACACCCCCCCCCCCCCCCCCCCCCCGTACGTCCTGACTGGGAGAGGAGGTTCGAGACGGTGAACGAGTTGTGGTTGCAGATGGGCTACCCTGAAGACCACGTTTTGCATGGAAAATCGAAGATGGCGGCTGAGAGGCTGATATTCACGTGTTGTGCACCTTAATTCATCCATGGCTGTCGCTCAAAAACCTCAAATTATTGGGTGTGCCGTGCATGTCCCCGTCCACCAGTACATGCAACAAGGTATGTTCAACATTGTATATGTCGCAAAAAGCCTTTCTCAATCATAAGCTATTGTAATCAAATATAAGCCGGTATAAGTCTATAAGTTTTTTTGGGGGTCTATAGACTTCAGAATGGCGCTATCCTCAGTTATAAGTCTTTACGGCACTTATAAGGGTCATAAGTGCGTATTGGAGATTATAGCTCCTTATTTGCGGAGCTTGTTAGAAAAGAAAATATTCAGTCATCCCTTCAACCCATTTGAAGGGATAGTTCATTCGTGATTTTACTTCATAGTAGAGTCAATAGTATAAACCTAAGGAGTCAGTGTAAGTAATGTAGTTGAATTTGCTATCGGAACGAGGGCAAGTACCAGCACGTATGTAGGCATGCATGTGAGTGAAAATTTTGGAAGGTTATCAACTGAGTTATGTACCGTGTGTGGGCCGGTGTTGGCGCTCCACTCTAGCTCCACTGCCTGTGAATTGTCGAAAAAAACCTATTGCTGCCCTCCAAATCCAACCAAAAAATTATAGAAAAAATCTTAAACACTCGGAAGCTTGTAAGAAGCAGTTTCATGTTGTGGGTAAGATATCACTTGAGAAGCAGGAAAGTTATAAGCACTTATAAGCACTTATAAGTCAGCTATAACCGACCTGTAACCCGCCTATAAGTCTGTAAGGTTTCGTAACCCCTTATAGGCCAGAAAGCCCTTTTGCGACAATATTTCTCTGGGTTGATAACCAAGTCCAGGTCGTGTATATGTCGCGATCACACGGCGGCGCCGCCAACCCCAGACGAAGAGTTGTGGACGAGGAAGCCGATCTGCAGGGGGTAACCACCTTCCTCAATGAGCGCGACAACGGCGAAGAACTCGTCATATTCAATCCCGATAATTTCCAGAACATCACCAAATTGTTTGCGTGGTTCTCGGAGAATGTCATCGCAGTCGTCGGGCCTCATGGTTGTCTCTCCCGTCTCCCGTCTCATCATTTTAACTGACCCGTCTTGCATAGGCGGTGCCATGATAAATCACCGCTGGTGAGTTCAATCGATCGATCCCGTCCTCACTAGGGTCTTGTATGTATTTCCCAAGGGTCCAAAAACATGTATATATACAGGCTGTTTATATACGTGTTTATATACCGCCAGCTACAAAGAGATTAATTTGACCTCAGCTTCCCAAACTGTCACGCCTGCAGCCTTTCCCGCAGTCCTGATGTCCAGTCCACGATCTCCAGCCCACTCCTCCAGGTGTCAGTGCCTTCGAGCGGTTTGTCAGAGAGCAAATCCCTGAAAAATGGCAAGCGAATGTCGATGCCATCACGATCTAAGGGGAGTGTTGATGGGGAAACTGAGGCAGCAAGTGCTTGAGCTCCTCGTCGTCATAGGTTACACCAGTGCCAGACATGGTCAGAGCACCTGGAGGTGTCTTGGAGGTCGTTTGGAGGTGTCAAGAGAAAACTTGCTCGCGTTGATTGCCGGTGATTACCGGCGGCCCGCATTGCCGAAGGAAATAAAAACACGACATTTGGAGTTATATGCCCGTATGGATCACGGTCGTTGGCGGACGCCGGCGACCTTCAGTGGCCGGCGGTGGTCAGAGGCTACCAGCGGTCACCGATATTAGATGAGGACTTTCGGTGATCTCCATTGGACTTTCTATGTATTTCAGATGCCCCTATCGAGTTCGTCGGTCTTCGCTGACCTTCGCTGGTCTCCCCTGTTCTTGTGGCTATTTGAAATTTAGAGATGGTGTGATTTGTTATCTCTTGCCTCCATTTTCCGTTCCACAATGTCTGCCCCTCCTGCGGCCATCTTTCCTGGTGACCTCACAAAGTATTCAAAGAAAGAACTCCAGGAGCTCTGCCTTGAACTCCGACTCAATGTCAACGATAGCAAGGGCAAGAAACTTCTCAAAGACGACTGAGCTTGAAGACCGACGGTCCTTGGCAATTTTGAAAACATAGAATGGTGTTCAGCACCTGTGAATGGCCGAGAAAGGCAACCGTTGATCTTATGCTGTCGGCCAGCGTCGGCCGACGCGGGCCGGCGGCCCGACTGACCGGGCATGTTACTGGACATTTGGACCAGGTCAATTAAAAACCGGTATATAAACCGGTGTTTATATACTGGTATACAATGTACGGACCTTAAATACAAGACCCTAGTCCTCACAGTGGTCCGAATCGCGCTAACGTTAGACCGGGTCTCCAGGGCCAACCTAGATATTCTCGTGATAGAGTTTATGCCGGCGAACAGAATCGCAATGATGAAGTACGAAGAGGCGTCGCTCCTTTCACAGACCTACGCGGCGATCATCGTTGAACCAATTGGGTTGGATATGGAAATCGACGTGGAGGCATCAGCAAGTTGACAAGTCCTTTTCCTTCGGCTTTTCGGACCTTTCCATCCTTTTACCTTTTTCCACAACTTTTTCGGAACCTTTTCAGATGACACAATCCCTTTTTCTACTTTTGCGGCTTTTCATCTTTTCACAATGAAAAGTGATATAATTGGAACTGAAGCAAGCACAATACACCATAGAACCTGAACCTCGGCTTCTGGTCCGGTTGTGTAGTGGTTCAGGCATTAGCTCAACCTGTTGGATAAATTCACGCAGTGAACGCCAGACAGCACTGAGATTTTTCAATGCTCAATTTATTTGGCAACAATGGCCCATCTTGTAGCCTACTCAGCGGGACAGTTAACTGCCGCCACAACTGGTTCGGAACAAGGTGAGCGTGTTGAGGAAGAAGTGCCAAGTCATTCAAGCTCCGATCATCACGTGCTGATATGGCGTGATTTTGCGCCACATTGCCACGTCGTCACGTCGCTCCTTGACTTCTCTTTCCTTTGTCTCCCCGAGTCTCTTGCTCCGCCTGCCTTCAAGAACTCACCACACTCCTCGCTCTTGTCCCTCAAACCCTTCCCTCAAACCTTTCCCTCAATATTTCGTCCTTTCTGGATACCAAAAGAACCACTGCCTGCTGTGATACATCAAGACCTGCGAGTTTTTGTGTTCTCTCTGTGCTCTCTCGCTCTGGCTCTAGGATTGACTGTGAAGGACACTGGAGGCTCACCCGCTGATGACTTGTTTGATTGGAATAGGGAGTTTGATTAAAGATCTTCGGCATGGTGCATGGGCGAAGATTAAGTACAGGTACGTGCGGAACAGTCATGGATTGGGGTTGGAACTAATGAGCATGTGTCGTATAGCCGCTCCGCATAACGCTTCTCCCCGCGCACCCTCCGCATCGGTCAACACCCGCGGCTTCTTCGACAATCACCATGCTCGCCCGACTCAGCGCAGTGCGGACCTCAATGTATCGTCTCCCTTTGTCCCGTCCAGCGTACGAGGTGCTCCTCACCCGGGGGGAAGGGGACGTGTATTTACCGGAATACACTGGGTATGGTATGTACACGTGTTCTTCCGTCCCGCCCCGTCGCTTTCCTTCCCCCACTCCCTCTCCTCACTCCTCCCTCCACTTCATCGGGCTGGTGCTGACGTCGTTTTGACAGGCTCTACCCGGCGTACCATCCCCGCCATCCCCGCCCTGCCCGCACTGCCCAGACCCGCGATCACACGAGATGGCGGCAGGGCCGGGAGGGGAGGCGTACGACCCCCCATGGGTGTCGCTCGTATCGTCTGTCGAGACGATTCTCAGGGTCCCTCGTCCGATGCCGACGATGCAAGGAGGGATCAGGATATTTGAGTGCTGAAGGGTTCTACTGCACGAATACTGGTATAGTACTAGTAGCCCCGTAGTAATTCTAAATAAAATATGATTTCCTACCGTCCAAAGTTACCTATAAGTTGCTTTTTGGGCGTCTTTTCGTGGTCCTTCTTCAGCTTTTGAGAGAGCTTTTGGTGTCTTTTTTCCCTTTAAAGAGGTAAGGGGCCTAGCTTTTAAAAGGCGAAAGTCCTTTTCACTTTTTGCGTCTTTTTGTCCTTAGAAAAGGACTGAAAGTCCCGAAAAGGTAATCTGTCATTTTGCTGATGGGACGTTGTCTCGTTGCTGCGGCAACATCTAGAGGTCGCGGGTGAGGATCCTCTGCGGAAGAGTTATGCATGGCGGTCCAAAGAGCTCGGATTCCGATAACTACCGTTGGGGACATTGGTATGATGGAGAATCTAATTGTAATATCTGTCTTATTGCTAATATAACACCCATTGTACTGCTTTCTTCTCCATCCACTGTTACCCACTACTTATTTGGCTGACCTAATCATGCTTGAGGACATGGACAACCCTATTCTATCTCGTATTCGCATTGCAATCCTCGCTCAAGCAGAAGATATCCTCCTGATTTCGCTCTCAGCCTGAGGATTACAGCGCAGACTCAACACGCTCAACACATGGTGCTCGCGGAACTTCATTGTGGTCAATATGATTAAAACAATCATTATGATCTTTGGTCCCACACCTTTCAACCTTGTGTTCAATTTGGGAGAAACCACGTTGGCCGTGAAGACTCGCAAAAATTCCGTCGGCATGCACTTTCAAACAGACACCAAAAACATGTTCGAAGATCAAGAGTACACTGCAGGGTGATGGTTCCCTTCCCTCTACGTGTTTATTTGTCCTTGAAACGATTACTCTCAATTCCGGAAATTTTTTGATTTCCATCGCGCCTCGTCTTTGACGGCATCAGGCATTGCGGCGGCAAGGTAAAGAACATAGGAACAGAAGACTCGGCTAGCCGCAGGGGCACCATACCGCTAACTTAGACCCTGCAGAAATCACGATTCCAGTCCCAATCTGGGTCACGGCGAAAATTTCGACGCTTGCCAGTTGAGTCGAACTGGGTTAAAATCGGCAAAGGTGAAATCCCGTATGGATCTATTCGGCAGTCGCTCACATCCGTTCCAGTGTGTCGTGCAGGATGGGCGCCGCCATTGCAGCTGTATTTATGGGACGAATTTTTTGTATGTGGCCTCTCAGATCTCAATCTCCTGGTGTTTCCATCTATACCGGAGCGAAGTCATATCTTATACAAGTGAAGTATTCCAAGTGTGAATCAAAAGAATCCCATCCCATGACTCCGCCGTGTTCTATGAGGAAGCGAAGAAGAAAGCTGGACGGTGTTTGCGCGGGACGGGCGAGTTGCGGCACAGTTAATTTTACAAAGATGGGAAGGCAACAAGATGCATTTACCCTAACTGAGACTCATTGAATGCGTTCAGTACGGCGGAATTCTTGTCTCCAGACCAGACCACGGGTGCTCTTTGGATCCATCCCGTAAGCATTCGATTGGACACCACACTCCTATAAAAACCAAGGGAATGTATTGGACGGCTCTCAGGCTGTTCGCTCCCCATTCCAATGTCGCAGTCCGCCCGCAAGGACAATGTCCATGTCATGATTGTGCACAAGGTCCCCCCGCACCTTATGAAGCATGAGTTCGAGGGGAAGCTCGAAGCACTCCTTGACGAGGTGGCCCTACTTCCGGTGGTGCAGAAGAATGTACTCAAGCTTGAGATGGTGTGTATTCTTGTCACTAAATACAGCACAATCTAGACCTCCGCGTGGTGGACAGATCCTCCAGGATGACGGGGTGGACGAACACGTCAAAGCTTTTGGGTTCCCGCCACGAGAGCCAGTTGTTTTCGTCGCCATTCACTGTGAAGTGCGTCGTGCAAAATCATGTATCCAAAATATATCTGATCTGCTACATGATTCCACTCAGACTGCAGACCATTTTCTTGCGGTGGGTCCGATCCTTTCAAGATGTATTTTAGAGTCTTGAGATCCTATTATAGATGTTGGCGGCACCCGAGTTCCGCCAGGCATTCGAAAAAGGGAAGGAGTTTGGACTGCAAACCTACAGTTCTGGCTTTTCTGCCGAGGTCGTGGCGAAAATAGACGATCCCGTCCCTCAGGACGCTGCGCACCTCGTATGCGTGTACAATGTCCCGCCCCATATTTCCTCGCTGCAACACGACCAAAAATTTGAAGACTTTATCGACAATTTTATCAGTGTTCCCGCAGTCCAGAAGAATTTTGTTAGATTCGAAATGGTGCGTTTTGATCGACCGAACACATTTGAGTGCATCAACAACTCATTGGTATTTCAGTGGCAGCCCAATAACATGCTTGACGACCACATTCGGGCCTTTGGATACTCGGAAGCTACGCCTACATTTATCCATCATGCCAGACTTGGGGTACGATCCATTCCATTCCAGCAGCACCTGATTCTGAACCACTCGTAGAATTGGGACAGTGTGGAGGAGGTATTAAAGTGTCAACACTCCTGGGATCTGCCTGACGAGTATTTTTCTTTTCAGATGATGACGGATGCGGCGGCCCAGCAGAATGTCCTGGACGCCGGAGATGACGGGAAGCACTTCAATCTCAAGACAGACGGCTACGTCTTCCACGCCCGGCTTGTGACGAAGATTGATAACTCTTGAACGAATTGTTCCGGATCCCACTCTTTATTATTGATGCCTTTTTTCCGGATGGACTCATGTATAATATTTCCCTAGTCGACTTTCCGTCCGAGAATCTCAATAAAAGGGACGGTGCAGTCCTGGGTTTTAGCAGATCAATTATCTCTTTTTCCTGTTTTGTCCCACTGTAGGCTGCCATTTTCGGTAAGGAACGACCAAATAAGGCCGACAGGTTGGAATTTGGTACCTCATCTGCCACAGAAGAACATTTACGACAGCTACTCGTTTTTGGAAGCGGGAATTTAAATAATTCAGGATTTGAATCACAACAACCTTCGTGAACGCTTTCGGCGTGGAGATCTCGGGAAGACTGAGCGGAGTCAGTACAGCGCGTGTTCCTCCACGTCCATGTGGATAGACGCGCAAGGGTTACGTATTATTGTCCATCGGTCAGTACCGTTCATTGTGCTACGACCATGAACGCAGAGGGTTCCATTCTTGCAAACATCTGCGATATTGTCTCATTCACCGTACATAACACAAAGCTCCTAGGTAGTAAATAAAAAATGAACATGACTTCAGTCAATGCAACTCCGGTATGAATTGAGGATAACTTGAAGTGTGAAAAGTGGTATAGGTGTAACGAAGGTATGGGCATGAAAAGGAAGTGGCAGAAATGTAACCCAGTTCGATGAGCGTTGAATGCATAGCACACATCAGAACCATTGAATGCGGTGTCGAAACCGTAGTATGTGAGGCATTGTGCGCTAATAGTAGTAATAGGGGTTGTTCATCGAAAAAATCTCAAAGGTCGAGGATGCGCACTCGTGAACATAACCGTACTCGTTAGCCCACCCCACCGTCTTGGGATTTGCCGGATCGGCCACGTTGACAAAAATCAGACCTACACCACATGCACTGTACAGGAGGGCATGTTAAACGTGGACTGATAAATCAAGTACAATTGAGAGCATACTCTGTGCGAGAAAGGCACTGACGGCAACAATGAGAATTTTATTTGCGTGAGACACCAGGTTGTGGGACAGGAAGACCGCTATAAGGGATGTCAAGTTTTCCTCGATGAGAATCTTTGGGATTCTTGAGCAAGGACATGTCGAGCAGCTAAAGCGAACCCCCCCTGAGTGATATCCCAGTATTGTATATAGGCGTACCTTTGTTCAGTTGAAAACCTGAATCCCATGCCCTGGAGCTTCGCTACCAATGTAGGCATAGTTTCCGATAACTTCCATGTCCCTCCAGATACTCGTCTCAGTCTGTGTGGGTAAGCGGCCCAGATACGCAAGCTGTCCCGTGGAAAGTCACAAACGCAGTGCCCCCAAATTGCCCGATCAGGCCAAACTCCCTCGACACTCCGTCGCTGGTGTGCACCCAGCCCCAAATATCGTCGCCACGGTCGGTGGTACTGCCCATCAAACCATGCGGCGTGAAGGGGTACAAAATCGAGGTTTCGGCATGAGTAGGTGTTATTTTTGTCTTTGCCGGCGTAGCCACTGCTGCAGGTATACTCTGTAATAGAGTCGCCGGCTGGGCACATCTCGTCGACGACCGACGTCAGTGTCGCCATCATCGCCATGTGCACCGTGCCCGACGCGTTCTCGTCGAGTGGAACGTAGATGAGGGGCTCTTGGTCACCCCTTCGGACACCATATTTCGCAGAAGTGGCGGAGCTCAGGGGGAGGCCTCTCAAGAGTAGAGCACCGGAGAGTAGCTTCATTGTTCGTAGTGACGGTGCGAGAGAATACTTGGTTTACATATACCTGAACGAAGGACATTCCAACATACAAAACTAGCTTGGCGTCCTTTGAGCGTCCCGCGATAGTTGGTCGGCAACGCCAGGATCACATAACATCGCGGTAGGTGTCAGGTTCATAGCGTCACGCAGCATCACGAATGTGTACCGGTGGGCGGGTGGGCCGCAAAGGGCCCACGGCTTCAATTGAAAAGTGGAACGGTGCGCAGACTCACTAGTTGATCTAGCTAATTCGGTGCCACAGTGTTCCAGCTCTAAAAACTTCAAACAAACACAATTTTACAAAGAGAGAGAAGAACCCAGCGGTGCTGCCGTGTCATGCCCACAACGGTGAGCCATCTCGTCGAAGAATGTCAGAAAATAGGAGAATCTGCCGTTTCGGCCTTGCAACTTCGCGACAGAATTTTTCGGAGGGTTTATCTGGAATTTGGAACCGAACCACGCGGGACAGGGCACGGCGAAGTATCCGATTCCCAGGAACCCCGCCACCGTAGTATCCTGGTATCATCGGCCTGGGAACTAATTTCTTCTCAGTCAGCATCAACCCACGAATGACTGCTGCGTCAAGAAGCTTCTCGAACTGCACCGATTAGACGCCGATGAATGAATGAAAGGGCACATCTTTTGAAATAATCATAGAATACAACAGTCGACGGATACATTACCTCTGCACCACATTACTGGGCATTTCCATTTTTGCTCAGCCAGGTGTGTGCCGACTCGAAGCCGTTTCGGCCCTCCTGATCTGCGACGACAAAGTGAGCCTCACGCATGAATGGATGGGTGAATGGGTCTGCTTACAATCCCGCAGCGTCTGCTGGATCTCTTCCTTCGTGTTCATGACGAACGGGCCGTACTGCACTATCGGTTCGTCGATGGGCTCGGCGGCCGCCTGGCCAATTGCAGGTCAAGAGACGGATAATTCAACTCGGAGCCAGACGCAACTTACCAGCATGATCTCGGTGTCTTCGGATCCGGACTTGAGCAGGACACCGGTTTCGCTCTGGTTTGCGGAGAGCACGAGTGTGTGGAACTGCTCCTGTGGGATGGACTCACGTCCAACGATGAGGGTGCCCTTCAAGATGTAGATGAACGCCGTCCAGCCCGAGGCTGACGGATAAGAGTCAACGTCGATACAGGTAGGATGCATGGCGACATACGGAGGTCCTGGAACACGCTGACTTGATCCTTGGAAAATATGTAGTGGAAATACCAGCACCCTCCCAGCGGTCGTACAGGCGACTCGACGCCGTGACTCAAGCCACTGATGACCTTGACACGGACGGGGCCCTCGGGGCCTTCTGGGTACGCGGTAGGAATCCCGCTGGGGGTGAGCTCCTGGTACGACGGCTCGACCATCTTGTACTTCTTCTGGAGGTTGACCCATAGTTGAAGGCCTATCGGGTCCGGATGACCGTCGCCGTGGAACGGCATTTCCGAGTGGATTATACCACGTCCCTGAGGCATGAGTTACAGAGAGGAGTGAGGGTGGTTTGAAGGAGGGTGCTAACCGCTACCATCCACTGAACGCCACCAGTTTCTATAACTCCTTTATGACCCATCGAGTCTTCATGGCTGCTCGATCTGCGCTGGAATTATGAGGAAACATATCTAATGAAAAGGGAGGCGCGCACCCTTGGAGCATCTAGATCAATATTTAGTTGAGTGCTCTTTTTGCAGAATAATACTGAAATCCTACATACGTAGGTTACAGTCGATTGTCCGCGATGCGGGTGATCAGGAAAACCTCCAGTCTTCCTATACATAAAAGACTCTGTCAGCAAAATCCGGTGCTATTTTCAAGACCTACGAATGAAAATGGTCCAGCATGAGGAATGGTGTCAGATTCCGCACTACAAGAGGATGGATTCAGTCGAAGTTCTCAGCCACAGCATAACAACACCACGAACGTCCGGCGGATCCGATACTTCTGCGAACTGAATGAATATTAGTAAATCACATCCAATATCCGTGCGGGATAGTTTACCCATTGCTCCCTGCCCTTCAGGGGTCTCGATAGCGAGGACTTTCTTCGTCACTGCGCGGGATATCGATGCTGCAGACATGGTATTTTTGCTTGGGTTGTGGAATGGGACGGCGAGGTAGGCTGCGAGGGAGAATACGAACAGGGAGACAGCCCAGAACGCGCCTTTAAATGGCATGCAACTTGGCTGCAGTGAGTAAGGTCATAGACGCTGTCAGACGTATTTGCTAATCTGACCAAGCGGGCACGTGATACAATATAACGCGTCGCGTCAAGACGTGTCCTGTGGTTAAGAGGAAAATGTATGATTTATGCCTTGAGAGGCGCTTCATACCTCATGGCCGGACCAGGAAATATTATTCTGCATCAGAAAGGTCTTCGTGGGGATTGTTCTAGTGCTGGTTTTCAACTTCAACGGAACACCGCTTGGAACACCGCTTGGAACACCGACAGATTTATAAGGCAGCATAAGTGAAGACGGGCACGCTCGGGACTCAGGTAGAGCCGGCGTATTTAAGGACAAACAAACCCCTCTCAAGGGTATTGACGATGAGATATCCGCTTTCAAAGTAGGGATATACACTCCACGCGCCGCCGTATTCTGCGACGCCATTCACGTCGTCGTCCTCGGGGTGGACTGACAGAATCAAAATGTCAGAACACGTGCGATGAAGGAGTGAAAATACGCGCCATCGAAGAACGCTGCCTCAAAGAAGCCCGCACCAGTGGGATCCTTTGTGACGCTGGAGACGTTGACGACACGGAGGCCGCTATTATAATTACTTTCATAGCAAAGGCCGTTCTAAGAAATCATGAGAATGAAAAACGATAGGAGCGGAGGAGCTAAGGAGGGACTTGCAAGGACATAGAGATTGTGGTCAATCGAGACGGCGGGGGACTTGTAGTATCCGGTGAGAACCGGGTGCTCGAGATCGGTGATATCCCAAATATAGGTGACGGTCTTCTGGTCTTCAGCCCAGCCTGCGTACCCCGAGAGTGAGCGCGGCGAACAGATAAACAGCATGAAGGACAAACCGCGGGACTCAACCTCATCATCCTCGTCGTTCAAAAGTAGGTGCGTCTGGTTCTTCTCGTCGATTACCCATCCCTGGTGAGAATAGCTCACACCGTAGTACGATGTGGTTGAAATTATGAACGGTTCCGCGGGATCTGATACGTTGTAGATGGTGAAGGAATCCTCGTTGAAGCTGTAACAGACATCGGTGCCGTTGTACTTCGTATGAGGTCCGTAGTAAATGAGACACTGAGCGCTAAGAGAATCGTCAGTCCAGCATTTCATGCCAGTGTAGAATTATGTACTCGTGCACGTATCCGTCTGCAGCGGCACATCCAGCACTCTTTGGGCTCGAAGGATCCGTAACATCAATGAATATCAATCCCGCAGCACAGATGCTGCGCAGAACCGTTAGAAATAGATATAGAAGTGCATCGTGACCCACTCCGTGCGGGGAACAGAGCCGACGGCGACGATAAGATTTTTAGCAGCATGTGCCACAACGTTGTGGGACCTTCCGATAGGAAGTTCATCGTAGTGCGCTGTCAGGTCGGTATGAATGCTAAAATTCTTCGGGCTCTTGACCAAGGAGACATCGAGGAGCTAGATGTGCAAAATTCAGAACGAATAACAATTGAAAGCCTTCCGATGAGAAGAGTATGTACGGACCTTCAACAAATCGAAGACTTGAATTCCATGTCCTTCGGCTTCGCTCCCAATATACGCATAGTTTCCAATAACCTTGATGTCCCGCCAGATGCTCGAGACGGTCTGAGTCGCCAGTCGGCCGAGATACGCGATTTGCCCATTAGCCAGAACCTCCACAAACGCAGTGCCATCCATCTGTGCAACCAGCCCAAATTCCCGGGTGACTCCACCGTCGCTGGTGTGCGCCCAGCCCCAGACGTCGCTCCCAACGCGGTCGGTGCTCCCCATGTCCGCGTGCGGCGTGAAGGAGTACAGATCCAGGTTCCGGCAGGCGTACGTGTTGTTCACCTCCTTCCCCGCATACCCGTCCACGCACGGCGTGAACTGCGCGATGGGCTTAATCCCCTCTCTGGGCTCGAATATGCCGGCGCTGTTGACGCCACGCATCTTGTCGACGGCGGCCATCATCTTCTCCATGAGCATCTCGTGGACTTTGCCCGACTTGTAGTCGTCGGTGGGCGCCAGCGGGACGTGGATGAAGGGCTTCTCCTCCCCGCGGTTCAGGACATCCGATTTGGGGGGGCTGGCGGAGACGAGCGCGACAACTAGCGAAACGAGCGCGACTCCGAGTCGGAGTTGCATTGTCGGTGGGGGAAAGGGCAAAGACGGATTTTAAGCGGCAAAGATAAGTAGATACCCTTGAGATACCCACATCAAGGCGCAGCCGTGACTGCGCGCCGCAGCATGCCATGGCATGTGGGCGATTTGAAACCGCAAAACGCGGTCACATGATTCCAAGGTTTCGGGTGACTCACACATCACTTCCGATTCACGAATGGTTTGTAAGCAAGGGTACATACACACTGGTCTGAATGTGAAGTAAGCAAGGCAGATCAATTAAAATTGCTTGAATAATCCGTCCCCCGGGCTCCGAGCCCGAGTCGGGCTCTGGGAAATAATAAACTGAAGATCATAGGCATCCTGATTCCTAGGACGTCCGAGCCGGAATATAACTCCTCGCCCACCGCACCGTCTCCTCGCGCGCGTTTAACAAGGGATTAAACGGCGTAAAGTCCCACTGCCCATATGCCCTCGCGCTTAGCTCCACCCGCGGCGCGTACATCGCCGCCGCCGCGAGGGACATGTAGGTATGGTAGAAATCTGCGTGAAGGTCAGATTTCGGAACGAAGATGACTCAGGATTTATATATGGACAAATGGATTGAATGAGATTGGTACGATGATACACAGACGTACCGGGAGGCTGCCCGGGCGCCTTCGCGATCCCGCCGAACGGAAACTGGCACGACGCAATAAACTGTGTGAACGCGTACGCGTTGATCTTGTCGTGTGCGCCGAGGATCTGGGTTAGGCGTCAATCCAAAATCAAAACCCAATCCAGATGGGAGTATGTAATCAAATGATAAATAAATAAAAAGATATAGTGAGCGCCGAAGGAGGCGAAAGAAGAGGTGGGCGTGTATCAGCTTAGCCCACTCACCCTCAGTGCGGCGCCGCCCCAAAAACAATAACACGCATCGGGTGCCTTCCCGGTGCGGCCGCGGAACCCGCCCGAGGCGTCCTGGCTGTGGACGAGCCAGTGCTCCGACCGCGCCTTCTCCGCGGGGGCGAGCCGGGGCCGCGGGCCGGGGGGCGCAAGGTGCAGTGCAGCGAGCGCGAGGTATGTCGTACCGCCTGTCACAGTGTGGGTAGAGGATATTAGACTTTATTTCGGCGCGCCGCGTA
The DNA here is from genome assembly GCA_029282495.1 of Mycena albidolilacea. Lineage (NCBI taxonomy): Eukaryota > Fungi > Basidiomycota > Agaricomycetes > Agaricales > Mycenaceae > Mycena > Mycena albidolilacea. Next base: position 893,583 of record JARIHO010000002.1, read on the forward strand.
AATGTAATATTTATGTACTGTACTTACCCTGCGCCTCGCACGAGGGGAGCTGGCCGTAGCCGCCCTCGTAGGTCTGTGTATGGTGCCGCACTTTCATGAGAAGAGGAGAAGAAGCGGAGGAGAGCTGTCGAATGGAGACGACGTACCCGGCATGAATCAACAAAGCCTATCGCGCGTTCGACGTCTATGGACGACCAATCGCCTAGCAGGGCGCAGATGGCGAATGCAGAATACAGATTACGCAGGTCCGAGTCGCCGCCGCCGTTGGGGGTACTGGAAAAACTGAGGCAGCGTCCATTAGAGAAGAAACCAAAAGAAAAATGTGCAGGAGACCGAACCTGCCGTCGCGGTTCTGACACGAGCCGACGAATTGGAGCAGTCCCGGCCGGTTTAGACGCGCAAAATCGTCGCGGAGCATCGACAAAGTGAGTAGAGCGGTGTAGGTCATGATTATATGAGGGCTGTCGTGGCCCGAGTTGGTCTGCGGGGGATAAATCAACGCTGCTGTGTCGGATAAGTAGGGCGGTACACACCGACGACCTGGACATAAATGGTCCAGGTTTAAATCCAGTTCCATAGCGCCCGACTGCATTTGTAAGGGTTTGAATTACAAACAATACTACGACATACTTGCGTATTGCTCCCATATCCAGGTCTGCCAGGACACACGCTCCATGTCACTGGTCTGGTCCTGGAGTGCGCCGAGAAGGTCGAGGATACCGACACAATAGAAAACTATGGCCATTCTAAAAAAAAAGTCCATCAGAGTTGGCATATCAGAGGACGTGAATAATACCGTGAAGCGTCGAGGTTGACCAAGGATCCCGGAAGACGTGCCAAGGCATGTTTGGCGTGTGAGATGTGCGACGCACGGGCTAGTGGGGGGAGAGGTTCACTGAAGCGGCTCATGGCGGGTGGCTGGTGAGAAAGCGCCCTCCGAATATATATACGTGGGTGAGGAGAGGTATAGGAAGACATGGAGGTATTTGCGGCGTCGATCATCAGCGGAATATGGTCAAGAGACGCACTTCATCGAGGCGATTGAGGGGAATGACCTCGCAGTTTTCACAGACATTTGACAGGGTTCGCAGAGGCGTTCATTCCATGCTGTGTAGCGGTATATTGGACCGGGTGTTCCGGGCTGTAAACTGGCTTCGAAAATGTGTAAGGTGTACGCTTCAGGAGGCATCCAATCGCGAGCTACATCGGCTCACCGCCAGGGGCCCGCGGCCATGCCTAGCTGGCCATACGATCGGCGTGCTGCACTCTTGGAGTGCTCCTGCGTTGGGCAGGTTGAGATCTAAGGTTAGAAGGGATGGTTGTCTCTTATTACCTGGAGTACTTTGACTCATGAGGCAGCGGGGCAGGTTGGGATCTAAGGTTAGAAGGGATAGTTGTCTCTTATTACCTGGAGGACTTTGACTCATGAGGCAACAAAAGAAGCTATGGACATCGATTGAGGGCTTAGATCTGGACAGCAAAAGAGGATCGAATGCCTATTTGACCACTTGACGTCCTTCTGGTTTTCATAGCGGAGGTTTTCTAATGCACCGCGAAATGCCGATGACAGTCGGAGTTGCAATTGACTTCGTATCTAGAACTTGGGCCCGCAAGTTCTAGATACGGAGTCCTCGAATCGTCAAGATAAATTGAGAGGAGGTAAATGTTTCAAGCAACCTGAAGCCGCGAGACTCTAGGAAGTGAGTTTTTTTTTTTTTGAGGCGACGACAAAGAAGCGTCATGACACCGCTAAATGAATATGAATCAATGAAAAGATAAGTGCGTGAAGGCCGGCCGGCGGCCGCGATGAGAACATGAGAAAAACAACCAATTATGAATATGATGTAGGTTTAAGGGGATAGGACCGGATCGCTAGAAAATATTTACTCACCGGAAAAGGTGGGACGAGCGAAACGGAATGAAAACACGGCATCGGACTCCAGTACAAAAGGACGAAAGGGGCCCGATGAGATGAGGCGACCCGAAACAGCCAAGGGTGACAACAGGAATGTGTGTGGGGGGCACGAATTTTTTTTGCTAAAGGAGCAGGGGGAATGAGGCCACAATGGAGGATCAAGGACGCGAATCCGAATCGACGCGACAGGGTGTATGTATGCGGTCACGTGTGAGAAAGATGCCATCAACAACCGGACAATGCCGAAGCTCCTTGTCTAGGCGCATGACTAAAACTCGATAAGCAGCAAGTCTGTTCCGCTTTCTTCGCTTGGACGGTGGAAAATATACAACCTCCTCTAGATCGCTGTTGGTTGTCTCGAGTTTGAAGAGTCTCAGCCCCAAGTGCGAACTCAGGCTGGGAGTGGGGGTCAGACTCTGTTGCAACGGGCGCCACGGTAGATCTCTTCTCGATAGATCCATCATGGGTATGTTTTCACATGTGGACGCCGCCAGACGCCGTCTATCGTCCCTAAACTTGGATATCGGTGAATCTGAAAGGAGGATTTTGAGAAGCAGCAGAGCTTTGGTCCGCTCGAGTCGTTTTGCGTATACTTCTGTTATACTTGACTGTTTCCAGACCCGCTGACCGTCGTTCAGATGATTATCCAGGAGGCCGACCGTTTTGAGTCCAAGTCCACTCCAAGTACATTGGGCTTCCTTCGCGGAAGTAATTGACAACAAAAGTTTGCAGTGATCGGCGTCTCCACATGACTTTTATCTGCCCTCTACAATCGACAATGAATAGCTCATGCGCTCCCAAGACTCTCGATCTCAAATGTTCATGCGACTCTCCTCTCCTCATGACCCGGGCTATCATGGGATATTTTTACTCCCTTGCCAGCGTCGCGAAAGGATGCAAATGGCGGTACGCGGTAAGAAGAATCAAAAAAGAAGCGTCGAGATGGTAAGATGACACCTGAAGCGAGCATGTACTTAAGAGACTGTAGCCAACATCGCTTTCGTGCGCTCCGCTTTCCTGCCCATCATGAAAGTCTCCTTGGTCACCTTATCCGCCCTCCTTCCTTCCGCCTTTGCGCTATGGCCCCTCCCCACCGGCCTTTCTTTGGGCACCACTCCCCTCAAGCTCAGCAAAGGCTTCGACATCAAAATTGGCATCCCCAACCCCCCTGCGGATCTCGTGGCGGCTGTCTCGCGTGCCAAGGGCTTCCTCGCAAACGACAAGCTCCAAGCGCTGGTCGTCGACCGCGGCGCCTCCTCCGCGTCTGCGATCGCAGGCGCCAAATCCCTTCCTTCCTTGACGCTCTCCCTGGCCACCACCGCAAAGGGTAGTTCGCTCAAGAGCATATCTGCGGAAGCAATCGCCCCGATCGAAAGTCGCGTCGAAGGGTACACGCTGACGGTGCCTGCCGACGGTTCCGGCGCGGTCCTCAAAGCCAACTCGTCGCTCGGTCTGCTGCACGGCCTCACGACCTTCGGCCAACTTTGGTACGACTTGCCAGGGCCTTCCAGTCGTACCACCTACTCGCTGTCGGCGCCGATCCAGATCACTGACGCCCCCGCATACGTACGTGCTTGCACTATCATCTCCCCCCACCTAACCTAATATTTATCTTATCCGTAGCCCTACCGCGGATTTATGTTGGACACTGCGCGAAACTTGTACGTTCATATCCGCTGGTGTGGGATACACATGCTAACAATCGCTCCGGTTCTAGCTTCCCGGTCTCCGACATGTATGCCCATATCTCTTGGCGCGGGATGCGCGCATGCTGATCTTTTTCCTAAAAAAAGCAAGAGGACAATTGATGCTATGAGCTGGGTTAAGGTGCGTCTATCCGTATTTGCTCATTTGGAAGCGATTTCTGATGCATGTCTGCAGATCAACACCCTTCACTGGCACGTCGTGGACAGCCAATCTTTCCCGTAAGTTCCGCCCTATCTCTGAGTGTTTGTGGCGCTCTGACTGACGCCCGCCTTATCGCTCGCAGTCTGGTGGTCCCTGGCTACACCGTGCTCTCCGAGAAAGGTGCCTACTCCGCGAGCAAGGTCTACAGCCCTAGCGACGTGAAAGACATCGTCACCTACGCCGCGGCCGTGCGTCCTTTCCTCTGCCATGTCCGCGTGGCGTGCCCTTCTCTTCTAACCCTATCCACAGCGCGGGATCGACGTCATTCCCGAGATCGACACGCCCGGGCACACCTCGGTCATCTCCAAGGCCTTCCCGGAGCACATCGCGTGCCCCGAGGCCACGCCGTGGGCTTCCTTCGCGAACGAGCCCCCCGCGGGGCAGCTGCGCCTCGCATCGGAGGCCACGGTCAACTTCACCGCCGGCTTGCTCAAGGCTGCCGCGGGGCTCTTTGAGAGCAAGTTCTTCTCGACTGGTGGAGATGAGATCAACGCCAAGTGCGTATTGTCTGCTCCATTCACGTCCCGAAAGCGTTAACGATCGTTCGTTTCCCGTGTTCTAGCTGCTACACCCAGGACAACGAGACGCAAGCGAGCCTGGCGAGCAGCAACAAGACGTTCCTCCAGGCATTGGACACCTTCACCCAGGCTAACCACGCCGCCCTGCGGTCTGTTGGGAAGAGCGCGGTCGTCTGGGAGGGTGTGTCCTCCGCCCCTGCCGTTCCAATCCATGACTGACCTTGGAACGCGCAGAGATGGTCCTGGATAACCCCGTCACGCTCGCCAACGATACCATCGTCATGTCCGTGTCGTCGTCCTCCTCCTTGTAGTGTACATCCGTCTCACGTCCGCTGTACAGGGTGTGGATCTCCTCAGCCGACGTCGCGGCCGTAGCGGAGACCGGATTCCGGATCGTGCACGCCGCGTCGGACTACTTCTACCTCGACTGCGGCCATGGTGGATGGGTCGGCGACTTCCCCACTGGCAACAGCTGGTGCGACCCCTTCAAGACCTGGCAGCACGTAAGTCGTTCTCCAGTTTCCGCCCTCCTCCCCCTTGCCCGCACCTACTCCTGCTCCTGCTGATGCGTCGCATAACCAGGCATACGTCTTCGACCCCGTCGCGAACCTCACCGCCGCGCAGGCCGAGCGCGTCCTCGGTGGGCAGAGCCTCCTCTGGACCGAGCAGAGCGGCCCGGAGAACCTCGACAGCACGACGTGGCCCCGTGCCGCGTCGACGGCCGAGCTCTTCTGGAGCGGCCCCGGCGGCGACGTGCAGGCGGCGCTCCCGCGGCTGCATGAGCAGGTGTATCGCTTCCGCCAGCGCGGCGTCGCGGCGAACGCGCTCCAGCCCGAGTGGTGTGCGCTGCGCCCAGGCGCGTGCGATTTGACGGCGTAAGCGCCCGCCTGAGCTGGGCTGGGTTTGGAAACGGAAAGTGCGAAACAAAGTATCTATGTACACGGTATACTGTCTTCTCCGTGGCTAATTATTGGCTATTTGCGCCTTGCGCTACCCCATGATCGGCCTCTATGCGCTCAACGACCGTATCTACGTTTCCGATCGTCGTCGTCAAGTCCTGACTGCTACTTCTTCCTTGCCTCAGCTGTGCGATTTGGGCTTAGCTCCAACTTGGCTCCTTACCGACTGGAATAGTTTGTGATTTTGTGATTACTCAGTATGTCGTTACTATGAAGCTGAACTCGGAATGCTCACGGCAAGCAAATCCATGCTGTGCGCCAAGTATTTTCACATGGATGGATTACAGATACCGCCAGCATTCCGAGTTCAAGATTGATAATACGAGTCTGCCGGGAAAACTACGGTATAAAACGGGAGTGTTACCCAACGAACAGCAAGATCATATCGACATGGCTATCCTCAGCTCCTCTGTTCTTCTTCCGTTCTTCCTTCTGTCAGCACTAGCTTCGGCCTCGCCGAGACCCGAAACTCGAGCCGTCTCCGACGCCTCCTTGACAGACGTCTCCACTGCTTTCTCCAAAGCGGGGATTGTACCCGGCCTCGTCCCCGTGTTCAATCCCACTGGGCTCCTTGACGTGGTGTTCACCGATGGTACGACTCAAAAAGCCGTGAATGCCACGCCGGGAACGAATTTGACGATGCAGCGTAAATTGCAGCTCCTTTTGTCCTTCTGGATTCAATCTGACACCCCATCCAGAAACCGCGGACGAGCCGAAATTTGTTCTGACGGTGTCTAACACCACGACTGCATCTACTGCCGAATTTGTGATCGCGCTCGTTGACCCGGATGCGCCTACTCCGCAAAATACCTCGTTGGGACAATTCCGCCACTTCCTGGGTGCAGGGTACCGCTGGAGTGCCGACACTGGCGTCCTCACCAACAGCACGGCAGCTCCCACGGAATGGTTCAGTCCCGCCCCCCCAGCGGGCTCGGATCCGCATCGGTAACTCAAAGTCCTCTCATTCACAATCAAGCGGCGCCGCTAAAAACGTGTTCCCAGATATCTCGTGTTGGCCTACGTTCAGCCAGACGACTTCGCTTCAAAGGTGTCATCGATACTTAATGCGACCACACCGCGGACGAACTTCAACGTGACCGCGTTCAGCAATACGCTGGGTCTCGGTGCGCCGTTTGCGGGCACCTTTTTCATCACCGGACCGGATTCAACTCCAACGTCGTCTGCTCCGTCGTCTGCTGCGTCGTCCGGGGCCAGTGCATCAGCCTCGGCGACTCCGCAGGGCTCGGGCGCCACTGCTCTCCATTCTCAGCTCACTGTCACAGGCGCATTCGCCGCGATCATGGCTATGTACTTTCTGAAATAGTCAACCTTTCGTACCACGTACAAAACTTCCTGCTTATTCTAGATTATTTCCGCATAGATGACCGTGAATTTATCTCTTGCAGACTGGTTACTGGCTCACCGTGATATTCGGGCTGTCTCTCGTCCACTATCCGCAAATAAATTGTTCAGAAAAATTCAGCATAAAAATATCTCTCTTGCCTTCTTGGCTGCGGAAGACGAGTGGCAAAGGGTTTCGAGATAGTTAAAACTTGAAACAGTTCAGATCACAACCTGAAGTAGTAGGAGATCAAAGGCGGTGATTGTATTCGCGCAGTTCGAGGGCAAGAAAGCGATGCTAATCAAATGGTCCACAAAAGCATGCGCAGTATCCAGAAGTGCGCAGTGTGCACAGTTGAAAAGCTAAGTATTGAAACATCACCGAATTAGCCGAAGCGCAGTCGTACACTCTCCTTCTCTTCTTCTCGAGCTCCAAACCTCTGTCGGTGTTCGTAAAATATGTCTTTCATCCTACCGGTTTACGCCGAGCACAGAATTTTCTGACTTTTGGATCTTGGTTGTGGTTGGATCCGACGTCACCGCGATAACGGCAATTAAATTTTCAACAGGACACTGCCCCTATCACGAATCGGTCTGCTACCCGAGCCTTTACTCAGCACTGACATTCTGCTATAAAACCGCCAACGATTCCTGCTCTCTCTCAACAACATGGCCTTGCAATACACATACTCCACCCACGCATTGCCGTCTCCTAGAACAACCAAATCTCTCCCCCCTGACTTTCCCTCTCTGGCGCGCCGATATGAAGCGTTGCGCCTCGAAGCCCTCCTGACCTCTCCGTCAGCCTTCGCGTCCACGCACGCGATTGAGCGCAAGTTCACCCCGGAGGAGTGGGCCGACAAAATCTGGCGAGACGACGCTGTTGTTCTGGTTTGTGTGGCCCACCCTGCCGCAGAATCGAACCAAACGCCTGGAGCCGCGCCAACCCTCGATGGCCAATGGGCCGGGAGTGCAATTTTGCGCGGCCCGATGCCTGCGCACGAATACGCTCTCCCACCCGACAGCGGCGCTCCTCCCTGCGGCAGCGACGACACAGAGACGAAGTGGCAGATGACCGCCGTGTTTGCCTCTGCCGCACACCGCGGTCGCGGGCTGGGGAAGCTACTCATACAAGCTGGGAAGGATTACGCACTAGCGCAGTCTCCGGGGCTGGTATCGCAGCGACCGGCGAGTGTAAGACTCCGGGTGTTGATCCACCCCGACAATATGGCGATTCTGTCGCTGTATTCTGCAAGTGGTTTCGTCGACGTTGCGCGCACCACAGGACAGGAAGCCTACCGGACTAATGGCGACCTTTCGTCCTGGGAGTTGAAGTTACAAAGCCTCACGGATGAGATGAAGGTGTACTGGAAAACCGCAAAGGTTGCTGTCGTCATGGAGTGGCTGGGCGAGGTTGAATAGTAGTGGTTATGCCAAGTTGAATGCACAATGTTATAATGCATACTTTTACTTCCGAGATATTCGAGGTGAGGAAGGTCATACGTGAAATGGTTAATGATCGCCATTGTGGTGTCGAGAACGCTATAAGACCACAAGATAAAAGCCCTCATCAACACCGAACAACCACTGGTGACACACTCAGTTTCTTGCAAGGCTTGTGTCATTTATAACCGGAAGTGCGTTGATCTTTGTCCACCCTCTGGTGTGAACTTCAACAGCCAATATTAAATCCGATTAGTTAGTGGAATTAATGGTGGGCAACGATTGAAATGGGAGGTGATGGAGGAGAATGCATAACCACAGTAGTGGGTGCAATAATCGATTGGTTCAGGCTCTTCGATCAGATGTTCGATTTGAGCTCCATACTCAGTCTTGCTTTCCAGGTGAGTCCCTACCGCTAAGCGTCTCGTGCTCGTCGTAAATCTCGGCGGCCTAAGTGAAAGACGTTTAATTGGCGGAGCTGTCCGGTGAGCCGGTCCCTTATAAATAGAAAACGAGGCGTACTTCCTACATTGTGGGGGTGTAACGTCCGAGCCCATATGCACCTCTTTTCGTGGGGGCTTCGCTCCAAGGTACAACTTTGATAATAGGAAGCCTGTCAGGCTATTCCAGCAGAAAAGTAGGAAGAGTATGTACATGCACGTCACTACTTGACAAACGATACTCTCCGATAGGTGGTATAGGACCCATGCGGAAATGCAACCTTTCGGAAGCCGTACCTCTTCAAGGTCTAGCCTTTGGGTCGAATACCCTTGGCCGTGGCCTATTGTGTGAGTGTTCTGCCGCCAGCAATCGGGGGTTTTGGATTTCAAGTACGGAGAGAGACAAGCGTGGATCCACTTCGCGGTTCCGGTAAAAATATTCACTCTTCGTCCTCCCCACGCCCATCCGAGTCCGAGGTTGGATCGGGCTCGCCCCCGGCAGTATCATGGAGGGTCCATAGGTCATTCGCCAAGTCACTCATTTCGTCCAAATCGATTCCGCCGGTCATCTCCACAGAAATTTTCCGGCGTATGCTCTCGTCGAGAAACCTCGCGTAGCCGGAGTAGAAATCCGACGCCCCACTCGCCCCAATCGAAGAGAAGAGGACCGTCGAACGGGGCCGGGACAGGATTCCAGGCGGCCCGCTTTGGGGGAAGGTGGTCTCGGCGGAACTGAAGAAAGGAGGGAAAGATGTCGGGAGTGGATACGCCGCCGCGTGAGTGCTGCGGAACCATGATGAGAAGGAACGGATCCAGATGGGCGGCCGTACCTAGATACCACGGAAGCCTCAAAGCCGAAACTACTGAGCCGTTCATTGTAAGATGCGATGCCCGATGAGGGGAAACCTCTCGTAACATCATAACGACTAAATTGGGTCGCCGATGTCTAAAGAGCGGTCAGTCATCATAGGCAAAGCGGGTGAAAAGGCGGACCGGGGTTGGAGCATAGGAAGAGAAGTTATATATACGGCGTTCTAGATCCGCAGCGTCGGCGTAAGGGAAAACACCTCTCAACTCTGCAAATGGTACTGCGGTCCTCCACCCTAACCGCGCAGAAAAGCTCAGAATATCTTCTTTGGCAGCTTTCAGTCTTGGAAGCAGTAAGTAACATTTACAAAGTTGAAAAAGAGTGCGGGTGCCCCTTACCGCAGAGGCAATGTTGCCGTCTCGATGTGGGCGGACAAGATTGCAGACGTATGATACGCATGTGCTTTCTGGTTACGGCGCGGGTGAGAGATGGAAAAGGGGACAGAAATGACATACGTCGGCTTGGATATGCGTGTTGCTACACACTTCATCCGTCCACGTCGTGGGAGATTGTATTGGGACGCTGATGGACGACATCTCGCTTAAACTCCGCATGGTGAGAGCATCGTTGACCAGTTTCCGCACCCCGCGTTTGTTCTAAACCAAGTCAGAGATGGTGAGTAAACGCGGTGGTTTTGTGCTCCTCACATCCATAGGTTTGAACGGTGTCGCATCCGAGAGCAACGACCATGAAAATAGCGGCAGTTTAGCAAAGTCATCACGCACCGACGTCAAAAAGGCGTCGACGAATGAACCAAACGTTGAAGTGTCGTGCATGAGTTGAATACCCTTTGTATGGGTTGTCGGTCAACGGTGAATGCTCCACATAAACGCAAAATACCTGGATGGTCTCACATTCCTCCAGGAACAACCGAAAAGCCCCCTCCGTCAGCCCTGTGTCCTATGGTGGCGCATCAGAAGAGAGCGACGTGCGGAGATGGCGGGAAGCGATACCTCATCGTACCGTGTAAACATTTCACGTCCACCGGCCCAATTACCTTCCGCATCCTCCCACTCAGGTATGTCTGGGACTTTCTGGATTGTACGCGGGACATAGAACAGGCGATTAAAATCCGACCAGTATCGTATGTCTCGCTGAACGGCGGAAGATGTGTATCCAGTGTCCAATTCTTCCATATCAATCTGATAATGACTCTTGCTGACCGGTTCTTGCTTGTATTCCACGGCATTCCCGGACCTGTGGGGGATTGATTAAGTACGTACGAATGCTGGTCCGAGAAACTGGCGCGAACCAAAGAGCTTGCCCGTCTGCGGTGTCGTCCATTCCAAAGAGCGCGTTCGCCTGGCTCAGCGTGCCAAAATGAGCTTATTGGGGATTCAGGAAGCCGGGCTTGTGGAGCAACAGTGACTCAACCTTTGTGGTCAAATGCAAGAAGTCGAGGGCAAAATGTCGGTTCCCTCTGTGCGGCGAAAAAATATAGCTACGAACCGAGGAAATGTCGAGAAAAAAAAAACGCACCTTTTGATTGAGTCCCTCTCGGAAAGATATGCCGTGGTCAGTTTCAGACTCCTCTCCATCTTCATACGTGAAATAGCTCTCTTGAGTATTCCAAAAATGAGTCCCAATGTAGTTTGCCTGTTCTCCTGCCTGAATATAGAGAATTTCTTTCATACCCAACCGAGTTCGCGATCGAAGATGGGAGGACCTGGCAATCGACGCGACAAAAAAGTCCCGTCACCCAGGCGTCACCAACGCGTCACTGCATCACAATCTGTTGATTGTCACTCCGGAACGACTCGGGCCGGCGGACCGATAGGGGCTTCCCTGTTCATCAATTTATATTTCAACCGGGGCCCCTCTCAATCTTAATTTAGTTCTGACATGGTGGGAACATTTCCGACATGTCAGAAAAAGTATAAGCCTCACTTCGCGCACAGGACGGAATAATTTCGGGACACTTTTTTGGTTGAATCCGAATTGTCTTACTTTGCCGAACCAGATCCGCACGAGAATCGCTGAATCTCTTGTGGTACTCACATCATAAGTAATTGCTACCGACGAAGTCGCGACTTAGTTCCGATGCCATTTAGTACAGGCTTTCTCTGATAAGATTTCTCAAGCGGGATGCTATTGCAGTTCTGGATGTGTACAAGAAGTTCAACTGTAACGATACAACAAGCTGTTACTGTGTATTTGTGTTTCTGAAGTCCTCGGAGAGTGTAGCTGCAGCAAGAACGATGTAAAATGAGGCTATCGATATTATATCACGACACGGAAACTGTCCAAGATACGACGATCCTCCGGTGAAAGCCGAGTGCGCACCTGCGTGGTTGACGTGGAATGTCGGTGGAGTAGAGGGGGCCTTGGTGCATGGTAACCAAGCGAGGCAAGAGGAGGTAGACTGACGCGCTCATTCACCTCCCTCCTTGACGGGAGTGGCGGAGGCAACAGGAGGGGAAATTCCGGCGCTTGACTGTGGAACCGTGGCGCCAGGCCAGGAGACCTCAGTTCGAAGGTGGGCCTCACCGGCGAGTGCGATCCACGCGTGGAATCGAACTCGTCCGAGTGCGACGGAAAGCGATCATGATTGCTGCATGTCGTACGATTGCTGGTGAACACCCCATCAGGTATGCGAATGGATCGCAAGTAGTCATAATTGTCTACAACTGGAAGGCGCGTGTAGTCGCATGCCTAGTGAGTGATACATTAGAGACACTTCGCGATCCGGCTTCCGGCTCCTCACCGAAAAATATGCAACGATGTGCCATTTGCGTGTGTTGGAAGCGCCTGGCATGCGAACAGTAACAGAGTATGTCTGCTTGGTGAGTCCGTTCACTTTCGATGGACGGTCCTTTCTTTTTGGCGGTGCAGGAAGATTACCGGTCAGGTCAGAAGCCTTACTGGCACTAATGCAAGCGGATGTGAATAAATATGCCAAGGGGCAAGACCGGACGAACCGTCGTGCAGCTTTAGCTTGCTTTTCCTCGTGTGTCGTCTCTATTTTTTCTTCGTAGAACAGATAATCGCCACGCATCCTGCTCTGCGACCTTTGGGCCAGATGGATAATCATTGATCCGAGGGATGTAGACAAGTACAACAACCTACCATCGTCTCCCTTCAGTCCACCGCACCAGGCCACCCTCGTCAGAGTCTTCGGACTCCTCCCAAACGAAGACATTACCGCTCTTTAGCTGCTCCCTCTCATGGGGCACCAGCCGCCGTCGGATGAGAGGGAGGATATTTAAGCGGACGGCCTCTAGAACTTTGTGTGCATCAACCACGTCACGAATGTCTGGTTGCAGTTGATCAGATCATATAGCGGAGACAACCAAAAGGATACGGCACATACGAAGGGCGGGATGGGTAACATACGGTCCTGGCTGAGGATCGTTTATGCCGGGACGAAAGGACATCAGGGGCGGAAAGATCATCCCTCACGTTATAACAACTGTCATTTATGAGCAGAAACTTGCCACCATCTTCGGGGAGTTAACGGGAATCTGGACAAGATAGAAGAGGAAGTATTTGTTGTATAAATAACTAGAGTAGTAAGGATGACACCGACCGCGAGGATGGGGTTTGGTAACGAGATGACGGACCGAATTTCGATGACCAAACGAACGGCCTTAGAAGCGATGCCTTCCATCCGATTTTAAGCGATAGGCATGGGAAGAAAGCCCGGGTGGAATCGCATGAGAAGAATCGCATGACGGGCAAGCCGCCCAGCAATTTGGAGTATCGAAGGTGTCTTGGCACAACCGGCGCCAAACACGACGACAAGCTGGCAAAACCTCGGCCATCCGAGTTTTTCCCTGCGACGGTTGAAAAGATATACTCGTAAGACGGAGGCGATATGTTCCGATGGATACCGGAAGCTTAAATCCAAAAGATATAGATTTCGAAGGTTCGATTCCGAGAGAGTTGATTCGGTATGCCAGTCCAGGTCAATTGACGATTGCGGATTGGGAGAACCAGCCGGGATGCCGGTTTTCCTCAGTTTTGAGACTATATTTACCTCGCTGGTCTTGGCTGAGGGCGCGGGACGTCCAGAAAGAACTCCATCCTTCTTTCATTGGGGAAAACTATCAAATAAGCAAGAATCAGCGGGTTTGTGGCTCTGATAAAATGTGTCAACGCCCAGCCACTTGCCTAACTGGAATTTGTACCTGATCCTTGCCCTGATCGGAGCCCGCTGTTCTATTTTGCTGGACTCTCCCAGGCAAGTCATTTCTCGAGGCCGTGGTACCAGCAAAAGAACCCACCTTGTGTTGTAGTATGTCCCGCACCTAAACACAGGGACGCTTGGGAGGATCAGAGAAATAGAATTGGGGCTGGTTTGAAAGGGGTGTCGTACACGGAGCGCCGTTGTTGAAGCCTGCCGAACACGCCAGGTGTAAAACGACCTCATGCGCGTCAAACCTTGAATAGGTATTATTATACCACTGTCTAAACGATTGGCGTGGGGCCGCTGCTCGAGGATGGGAAGAGCCAGGCGGGACCCACGGTCAATTTCACATTGTCCTAGAAAATTGTTTTATTTGGAGAGTTCCATGAGAGTTTGATTAACTGGTACCGAGAGTGCAAAGACGATTTTATCGCCTGCAAGAAGTAGAATCGCCAAGACCACCGCAGGTTTTAGACTCGCGTGAGCGCAAAAATCTGCGCAGGCTGAGAGAATATTACGGCCCTCCCGAATATACATCAGGTATCCTCCGCTCATTCGTTTGTCAGCCGTTCGGAAGGAAGACGGGCGTGTGATCGAATTCGTGTGCATACAGCAGAAGAATCCTGTGCCGAAAGGCGAACGCATTACCGAGGTCTAGTGAGTCAGAAGTCCACATTGATTGCAAATCCACGTTGCTTCCAGCAAATTGAATTGCTAGTCGATAGTGGGGACATAAATCACGGTCCCGTTGTCCCAAAGAGGTAAAGACGACGGTTATCAGCAGCAGTATTACCATGTGTTGGAAGTCGTGCCAGGTCCTAAGAAGGTTTGTTCGACACTGGCAAACGACGGTTATCAGAGACCCGGGAGAGCGTAATTCAAAACATACAGTTTGGTGTTTCTTGGTCGCGAGCAGCTGGTCGTCCCAACACAGGATGGATCAAACGTCTTGCTCACAAGGTTATGCGCGGAAGACATTACTGAGCAACCCATGACGTCGAGGAATGTCTTCGGTCTATAGAAGGCAGTGAATGGAAACCAAGGTCGCGGTCCTCGGAACACGACTTAATTGTGTGAAGAAAATGCCCTTTCCCGCTCGCGTGAAAAATCACAATGTCAGGCGAACCAATGGCGAAGTCTATTGAGTCGGAATTCCTTACCAACTGTCACGAATCCAGTAAATTGAATTGCTAGTCGACGGTGCAACATCGCGGTTTCATTGTCTCAAAGAGGTAAAAGCGACGGTTATCACCATGTGTTGGAAGTTGTGGCTGGGTCCTAGCAAGGTTTGTTCCGAAACTGGAAAAAGGCGGCTATCAAGGACCCGGGAGAGCGCAGTTCAAAACGTATACTTGGTGTTTCTTGGTCGCGAGCAGCTGGTCGTCCCAAAACGATGTCTCAGGGACATCATCATACGTCTTGTTCACAAGGTTGTGCGCAGAACACATTGCCAAGGAACCCATGACGTCGAGGAATGTCCTCGGTCTATAGGCAGCAATAAATACGGACCAAGGTCGCGGTAATCGGAACACGACTTACTCGGTTGTGTGAAGAAGATACCCTTTCCCGCAAGGTGCGCGTGAAAAAAATCAATGTCAGGGAAATCTTATATCAAACAGACTCAAAACCTGAGAAAATCTATCCATACGTTACATGAAATCCTCCTCCAGCTCTCTCGCAGTTTTCTTGCTGGCCCCACTTCCCTCGCCATATTCTTCCGGATCTACATTGAATAGAGAGTCGTAAGATCGTGCGGCTTTCTCGGCCTCCCGAGTGCGCGCAAGCTCCATATCCGCTTTTTTCTGGGGCCGAGGCAAGTCAGACATACTCTGCATGTCCGGGATGACTGATCTAGCCTACCTTCTCGGCGGCGGCGGCGCGACGCGCAGTCGCCTCGCGCTTTTGGCGGTCGACCCGTTCCTGTTCATGGTCTACAACACGTTCGTTCTTGGTCTTGTTCAGACGGTTCACGATGGCATTTTCACGTTGCGGGACATGTACTGTGCTGATCAATGAACGGGAATCCGCCTGTTCCACCAATCGTCATACCTCGTTTAACCTGCAAAGAGTTTAATTACCATAAAGATCCAATGGGATGGCGAACCTTCTTGTCACTGTGGAAGGAGACTTGCCCGACCGCCATGTCTCCCGTTTTCTAACGCAGAAATTTTGAACCGGATTAACCACTGAATCAAGCAGTGAGCAAACAAACCTTCAGGTTGTCTGCAGGCGTGTATATGATCGTGAGGTTGTCCTTCTTGTTACCTACCATCACACTTGAGACTTATGTATCGGCGATACAGGCAGGGAGAGCACCCTCGATCGAGTTGGCTTTGACCAGTTGAGCGCAGTCCTTCAGCAGGGCTTCAGGGATTGCGTCCCAAGTCATGGACCCATCTTCCGGAAGGCGCACGTAAACGTGCGCAGAGGAGAGTTTGTCAACATGAAACCACACATCCCCGGGATACGCATATTTGATCAAGTCCTCATCTAGAGCCTCGATTAGCAGTTAATCCAAAAAATAAATATAGGCAGGAAAGAGAGACTGATCCTTCCGCAAGTGGAAAAAGAAGCAGGGGACAGAGCTAATGTGATCTTTCCAGACTTCATGAATCCGGATGCCCAGCGACTGAAAACGGAGCCGGTGTTCAATGAAGACCTACTCTCAACCTTATCGCGGCCCATATACAAGGTTATGGGGGGGTTTACGACTGGATCAAGTCAGTCATTGCACAACACGAGAAGTAAGCAGCTTGCCCGTTGAAGTGAAAAACAGGACCATGGTGGCGAGCGACAAGAAGCAGCACGTGCCGCAGGCTCCCCATCGATGTCAGAAACACAACACACGCAAACAGGTGTATCTTGCTCTGATCCACCATGGCAGCAAAGTACGTTCGTTGGTTCGACTTGCACAAAACGCCGTCTGAATTTTTAGCTCAGGAATCTGGCTACGTGTATATTCTGTAAAATCATCAAAGGCGCGTCCCTGAATTCAAGTATCAGCGTCGTTCTCAATTGGTGACCTTGTAGGCGAAATACCGAGCTTCAAGCTCATCGAAACCGAGTTATCGTGAGGAATTGATCACAACGCATGGTTCTCCGCTGAAACAGCTGCCTCAGCTTCTCGTTTTTGGACATCGGCCCGTTGTCAAAGGGCCATGCTCTGGTGATGCTTGCTTTGCAGGCATTTTTCCGTGTCTAATTTGTATCTCTGTTCGATGAAGGTGATCCCCAAACGTCAGTTGAATTTTCTCACTCACCTCCATCTGGCTTATTCTGCGTCTTTCAGACCACGCGGAGAAGCTGCACCAACTTCCAGACGAGTATTTGGCAGACGCTCTGCCGATCGCGAAGAAGATCGCCATCGCGCAGGGTGCAGAGAACTACAACGTCCTGCAAAACAATGGGCGTCTCGCGCATCAGGTATGTCCGGTTCGACCTCCCCAGCATTTCCAATTCAATCCATTTCGTGACGGCAGGAGGTCGACCACGTCCACTTTCACATTATCCCAAAACCCTCCGCAGAAGAGGGCCTTGTTATCGGATGGCCTGCGAAGCCCCTGGGTAAAGAAGAAATGGAGGCCGTGTACGAGGAGATAAAGGGAAAGCTGTAAAGGGAATGGCCAATGTCGTTATTTCTGCAATAGAAATCATGTGCTTGGCGAGGTCCGAGGAAACGTTCACGAAAAGTGAATTCATATCCGCGGTGATTGTGCTATTTTTTGGAGGTGGTGACTCGGAAGTTCAGCTAAGCGGCCAGGATGAAGAGACGGCTCAGATACTTACGGTCTGTGCCGAAACACACATAACCCTTCAACCGCAGTTATCGTTCACCCTGGGAGACTGATATGCCCACTGGGGACCGGGCATGCCTCCGTAGTTGCCCCACCAGCTAAAAACACACATTTATCCTGAATCAAAGTTCAAGGATATTGACATCGGAGAGACCCCAGCTGGGCTTCAAGTTGCTTAACGACATTGTGCCAAAGTTCCCAAGCTCACAATGATTTGGTTCTTTGCTGTTTAATGGCAATCAATATCGAGGAACGAGGTCAAGAAATATTGAAGCGCCTGTCTGCGAGAGAGTAGGCGATCGCAAGATACATGGAATGTGGCATAAAAACGACAAATGGTTTTTTTATTCCGGGCTAGTGCGGTCGACGTGTTGTCTTTTTATGAAATGCACCGATGTTACCGCTACACCATTCTGGATTCCAAAGCATGGCGAGGAAACAGCGAGGGATGAGACCAATGGTTCAAAATTTCATGATCAAGTGCCTGAAATGAATAATCCTTGCCAATCAAACTGATCCCATCACCAACGCACGGACCACCGTGTATCGTGCGACGCGTCTTGTCTTCTTCCCTTTGGAAGCTTCTATTCCACACTTTGCTCTGCTCTCCATTTGGCGGTGGGGAGGGTCGGTGAACGATGCGAGCCCCAGAGGGGTCCATCCCGATGCGGGGCAGGCTCACCAGCATCTACACAGTACACTTTTAACTGTCGGAAGATCTTGCCCGTCATGCCTCCAACTTTCCAATACATGGCCATTGGCGTCTTCCAAGTACCTGTACACGTGTTTTGGCTCCGGTGTTTCTCCCACAGTCCGAAATGTACCGCGCAGCTCGCGTTTCGTGCGTCTTTCCTCCGAATACGCCCGTCGTTGACGTTATGAAGCCGCAATATCGTCCGAGGTTGACACGATAGGCTTCTACATATGTGACCGTAGTGGTCCGCTGGCTTGGATTGGCTTGATATCCCTGGCTTTGGCTTGTAAGCCACCGGCTTTGGCCTGTCGAACCTAAAGCCAAAGCCCCTAGCTACGGCTTGGCTCGGCTTGGCTTCGGCTTAAACCCCGGCTTCAACTGATTTTTTTACCCGCACTGTGGAGTAGTTTGAACCATGAAAAACACTTGAAATTACTTCTGAGAGTGTTCACAGAAGTCCTCATCCAATTTTGGACGGCCTGTATGTGCTTAGACTGGAACCGAACCCGATTCAACATCCCATCAAATTTTCGAAATTGCTGTTCTGGTCTCGAAGTTGAGGATCCACGGGCCAAAGTTATTGTATGGTGCTACCTGACACCATTGTGAGTCGCACTTTCAAGAACTGACTCTGATTTTCCATACCAGAGGTGACTATTTTGTGCGGTAGTCAAGCCGCGGCTCAACCCACAGTTTGTGGCTTGCCAATCCTCAAGCCAAAGCCAAAGCCGTTTCAAAGCTGAGGTGCACGGCTTGGCTTGGCTTGACAAGCCGCGGTTCTGGCTTGACGGCTTGACGGCTTCAAGCCAAGCCAAGCCAGTGGACCACTACTGATATGTCTGCCCGAAACCGCGAAACCGCTTCTGCGTATCACGGTTGACGGTGAGGCGACACCCCCCCATGCGCTGGGTAACAGCTCCGAGTCCTCATGGACCTGAACTCTTTCATGGAGTCGCGGACGGAAGCAATGGCACACTGCAGCCGGATACATTGAACCACCGCTCGGACCCGGATGCAATTGTGTTCTGGCGCGCATACATCGACCTTTCGATTTCGGCGCCCGAGGCCTGGTTCCAGAAATTGCTCGCCATCCTGGACGTCGGGAGTGTTTTTGTTGAATCTGAAGTGAGTTACCAGAGGATCACGATTACTCACCGCAATTAATCAAGCAACCTATGTCAAGGTGGGCCGCAGAAGCTTCCGAAGAACGCTGGGATGTAACATGTTATCGCGCCTGGAACATCCATGTCGGGGGCAGGAATTTCTTCTGGCGCTAGAAATAACCACCCACCAACCACAGATATACCATGAGCTTCGTTTGCGAACGACGCAAGTGTGGTTTGTGTTTCGGCACCCTATAGTTGAAGATGTATGTCGTATTCTTTCGAGGCATATCGCAGTACTGCGCTAGTGCGAGAGTTGCGGTCCGGTTCAACGTTGTGGCGCGAGAGTCGTAAGGTTCTATCTCGGCCCTCGGCTAGATCTGTGATGCGTCTGTTGGTTTGTTTCCTGCGCAAGACGTTTCTCCATTTACGGACTCAGGCAATTCGGGCTCGCCGTCTACACGGAGCGGTAAGTCAAAAGGTTGCATATGGCTCCAACAATGTTAACTAAAATTGACTGAGCCGGTCCAGCGCCGACTACCGACGGACTCGGACAGGGTTTAAAGTTTTGCGCGAGAAGAGGAATGGCGCGCATCTATCTCTGTTTCAGAAACTCTGATTGTGATTCGACATAATTTCTGTCTCACGGCTTTCCAATTTAGTGTCAAGCACTGTAGGCCTGGACCAAGGAAATGCAATCAAGCTTTCTGTGGCGCGTCGGTAAAATAGTCTGCGTGTGCGTGTCTGGATGGCCAGCCGTTAACGTCGTGGCCTTGGTCATCTGGATATAGGAGTACTGTCGGGTATCCATCAACAGTATGGGCGCCAGAACTCTCCCGATAGCACAGGTGAGACAAATCCCACCGCCTCAAATAGAATTAACATTTATGTAGGTGAATGTTATGGGAAGCCCCACCGGCGAATTCGAAGTTGCTGAGGATGCCATGTACATGGACGAAGGCCAGCCGATAATCTGGCGTTGGACTCGAATACTTCCGTTTTCGTCTTGTCTTCGACCCGCGCCCTAATCCCGATTCTGCAGAACCATCAACCACTGCGGAGCCAGAGGAGACAAATGCGGTTCCACCGTGAGTTCGCCGTACATGTCTCCAGTATGTGATCTTAGTCCGCATTAAAGCCATGACATGAGCGGGGTTGACTGAGTGCACCGCCGTCTGACGGTGTGCTATTGTGCAGGAAATGTTTCCAGTTTCTTTTCAGAACGATTGCTCAGTGACCGCGTGCATTTACGTTTGAGTCATCGGTTGATTCGGGGAGCCGGACGCAGGTGCCCACGCAGCTGCTGGGTAGTATCACTCCCAGTGACTCCTCATTGACAATGCCTCTGATACTATGCGTTCTCGCTGCATTGGTGGCTGATTACTTGAAGGTTTGGTGTCCAGGTTCAGCGTTCGCGCTCAAATCTGAATTTCCAAGGTACCCAGCTCTCGAGGATGGCATATTAAATTTAATGAAAGCCGTGAGTATCTCATAATCTCTCACTGTCCTTGATTGATTTGCCGCCCGCATTACTCCATGTCAACGAATCGACTGTCAGATTTTTTACATCGCCAACGGCTGAGCACAGTGTCCATGCGCCCTTGCAGCTCCTATGTACCCTCCCTCAGCCGCTTTCCTCCAGGGAACCGTGGCATTATTGCCTAATTACGTGTGCTTGGTACCACGTGACCGCATACAAGGACGGGCCGCCATGTCCGATAGACGAAACGCTATTCTTGGGTTTTGAATTTCTACGTGGCAACTGCTCTGCGCGTCGTGCAAGCCTCCAGGCGGCCATAATTTATACTAGAATCGGCGCTGGGCGTGCATCTGGCTAGAATGTTCCCGCTTTTGCCACAGGCTCTTGTTGCGCTCATCCTGGCATCACCTGCTCTGGCGGCTCCATTTTCATTCAATGACCCCTTCAAGGCACTTACAGCTCGTGTAGTGAAGCCACCAGAGCCCCCGGTATGCTGTCTCACGCCTCTGCCATCCACGGAGCCGGTCCAGGACGATGTGTTACTCTCATTCGAGGAGTGGAAAGAAAAACGCTTCGCAATGCAGACTCCCGTACAGGACAAGACAAAGGACAAAGACTCCGGGGATCGAGCAGTGGAGGGTGGTGAGGCCGCCACATCAGCCACGGAAGTTTCCAGCTCGCCAGTTGCACCGGATATTCAGGACGCCCCGCCCCCGCACTTCCGCGTCCCAGTCACAGACCGCTTCAACTATGCGAGTCTCGACTGCTCCGCGCGCGTGCACACTTCACACCGCTCTGCCAAATCCCCGGCGTCGATCCTCTCGTCGAAGCGCGATAGGTACATGCTCAGTCCGTGCCGCCCGCCGAAAGGCGAGCAGGAGCAGCAGTACATCGTCGTCGAGCTGTGCGAGGACATCCGCATCGACACCGTACAGCTCGCCAACTTCGAGTTCTTCAGTGGCGTGTTCAAGGACTTTACCGTCAGCGTGTCAAAGACATACACCACCGATCCCGAGGGCTGGACGTTTGCGAGCACACATACCGCGAAGAATATCCGTGTCGTGCAGGTGTGCCACTTTTCTCCAATTTAATTTATCTTTTCCTGCTAAGGACTGATTGTGTCAATGACAAGTCGTTCCACCCCCCGCCCTCGCTGCGCGACTTCTACCGCTATATCCGCATCGACTTCCACTCGCATTACAGCAACGAATATTACTGCCCCATATCGCTTCTACGCGTGTACGGCCTGACGCATCTGGAGGAGTACAAGTGGGATATGTGGGAGCAGGAGAGCCGCGCACGGACGCAGCATTTGGCCGGAATCCCGTCTCCGCCCCTCGAAGAGCCCGAGCCCGAGCCCGCGCCTATCCCTGACCCCGTTCGCATCCCCGCTTCATATGCAGAGTTCATGGACGCCGCGTCGACCGAGCGGGAGAAGGCGCAGGCGCAGGAGGATATACGTGCCGCTCCGGGGAGGCAGGCGGAGCAGACGGCATCATCGCAAAATGCAAGCACTGGCCATCCGTCGCAGCATGATGCGCGCACTACTGGGCCTGCGAAGCCACCCCTAGTACCCGCGCCCGCAACAGCAACATCTGAGCTGGCCGAGTCCCCTGAGATATCGCAATCCCAGCAGAACTTGTCGACGACGACACCAACCACGACAACGCCCGACCAGCCGGCGACGAAGAATGACGCAGCTTCAACTGCCGATACGAAAGCGCCCCAACACTCACCTACCTCGACTCACACGGTGGAGAACGAGAGCGGCGGCCCAAACGGGAGCGACCCCACCCCCAAGGCAGCTTCTGCGCCTGTCAGTGACACACCCGCTGCCGCTGCCAGTAGCGTGACGACCAGCACGACCCGAACGACAGTGTCCATCGGGAGCACCGTCTCCGCACTGTCGACGACGTCGCTCGTCCCCGCCCCGGCGGGCGGCGAGTCAATCTACCGCACGATCATGAACCGGCTCACGGCGCTCGAAGCGAACCATACGCTGTATGCGCGCTATGTCGAGGAGCACACGGGCGCGGTAAGGGAGATGTTACGCCGCGTGGGGGAGGATTTAGGACGGGCGGAGGGGGTGGTGAGTCGCCTTTTTACTTCCTACCTCTGCTTCTACCTCCCATTCCCAATCCCCAATTCCATTTCCATCCATTGTATCTACTTTACTTTACTTCCCATTTCTATCTGCTCTACTCTACTCTCGTTTGCATGCATGACAGGATTGCTGACGCGGGTTTACAGCGCAAGGCACAGGCACAGACGTACGCGCGCACGTTGATCGAGTGGGAGAAGCAGCGGAGGCGCGGGGACGCGGAGTACCGCGAGCTCATCCAACGCGTTGAGTATCTCTCTGATGAGGTGGGCATGGCGATCCCTGATCCTCTTCGTTTATCAACTAACTGGGTATCGGGCAGATTGTGCTGGAGAAGCGCCTCGGGATTGCGCAGCTGCTGCTCCTGCTCGCCGTGCTAGTGTTCATGACGCTCACGCGCGGGTCCCGCGGCGAGGCGGTGATAGCGCCCTCGGTAGGTCTAAGCCGCTCGCGGCTGCGCGCGTGGGGCCGCCGGAATCTCAGCCTCATGAGTCTCAGCGGGAGCGGCGGCGGGAGCGGAGACTGGGACTGGGTGGCAAGACTCAGAAGCCGCAGCCGCAGCCCCAAGCCCGCGGTCAAACCGAAAACCCCCTTCTCCCCCGCAGCACAGCAGCCCGACATCCAAGCAGATGCACCCATCAAGCTCGAGTTCCCCACCGCAAAGGAGAAGCCGCAGGCCCCCAGTGCCAGTACCAACAAACCCAAGCCCCCGCGACTCAACCTGCATGGGAATGGACAGGCCCGCCCGCGCTCGCGTACGCGCAGCGTCGGGAGCAACACGCTCGTCTTCGACGACCACGGCCAGCGCGCGCACTCACGCACCCCGACGCTCACGCGCACGCCACACCGCCGGCCTGGGACGCCGACGCACCCGTATGCGCAGTACACAACGCCCGCCCCGACGTCGATCACGCACTCTGCATCGCAGGGCTCAAGCTCGCGCGGGCCGATGAGCGCGCGGCGTTGGGCGCGGACGGCGCACCTGCACGAGCTGCGGGGCGGGTCCGTGCAGCGGCTTGGGGGTACGACATCAGTGATGCCGTCCTCGGCTGGTGCGGCGGCGGCGGCGAGCGTGCTGAGCTTGGGCTCGGGCGTGGACGTGTTTGCTGCGCCGTCGCCGGCGCCGAGCGGGACGAGGAGTGCGGATCTGCTTGGGATGGGGAGAGCAAACGGGAGGAATGACCATAGGGGGCTGCCGTTCCAGGACTTGCGACCGACTCCCGGGGTGCCCGACCTCACGCCGGGCACTTCGACTTCGGATGGCGAAGGGGACATGTGGGTGGATACCGATGGGTCGGAGGTGGGTGGGGATGGAGACGCGGACGCGGAGGTGGAGATGAATTCGCCGTGGGTGGAGCGTGTGGATCGGGTCGCGGCGGGGGTTTGAGGGGCTCCCTGCAGCGCGTCGGTCCTCAAAATAACAGCATCTATCTGATTATTATTTTTTCTTTTCGGTTTTTCATGTTTCGTCGCATATAGCATGGTTCACTGCATCGCTTTCGGTCGCTATTTCTACCGCATGTAAATTATCTCCACGCAATTTTCACGGATTTCACCCTTCGTAGAGACGAAAAAAAATGTCCATGCGCAGTTCGGAGCTTCTTTTTTCTACCCGAGTCGGACAGTCTCAGTTGATCGCAGGATTCATGAGTGCGTTTTTATGAGTCGAATATACGAGACGGGCTGAATGGTCGCATTTGATGTATTGCTTTTATCGTCGCCGACTCAGACAAAGCGATATATATAATAGGTAGTGGGTAACAGTGGATGGAGAAGAAAGCGGTAAAATGGGTGTTATATTAGCAATAAGACAGATATTACAATTAGATTCTCCATCATACCAATGTCCCCAACGGTAGTTATCGGAATCCGAGCTCTTTGGACCGCCATGCATAACTCTTCCGCAGAGGATCCTCACCTGCGACCCCTAGATGTTGCCGCAGCAACGAGACAACGTCCTTCACGTCGATTTCCATGTCTAACCCAATTGGTTCAACGATGATCGCCGCGTAGGTCTGTGAAGTTGAAATGATGAGACGGGAGACGGTGATGAGACGGGAGACGGGAGAGACAACCATGAGGCCCGACGACTGCGATGACATTCTCCGAGAACCACTCAAACAATTGGGTGATGTTCTGGAAATTATCGGGATCGAACATGACGAGTTCTTCGCCGTTGTCGCGCTCATCGAGGAAGGCGGTTATCCCTCGCAGAACGGCTTCCTCGTTCACAACTCTTCGGCCGGGGTTGGCAGTGCCGCCGTGTGATCGCGACATATACACGACCTTGGGCTCAGTTACCAACGTGAAGAAATATAATCCGATGTTGGGTATACTTTATTACGCGTGATGGATTCGGAGGGCGGTGTGCGCGGCACACCCAATATTTTGAGGGTCTTGAGCGACAGCCATGGGTGAATTAGGGGTGCGCGACACGAGAATATCAGCCTCCCGGCCGCCATCTTCGATTTTCCATGTAAAACGTGGTCTTCAGGGTAGCCCATTCGCGACCACAACTCGTCCACGGTTTTCGAACCTCCTCGTCCAGTTAGGACGTACGGGGTGGATGTGGAGCCTGAAAGGTGCTGGCTTTGGGTAAGTATGTGCGTGACTCGGTCGAGGAAATGTTGGAATGAGTAAGAGTCTGGTGATAGCGCGACGAGGACCGTAGGAAGTGTAGCATCTGGCGGATCAGCGTCGGTGGATGGTTTGATGGGGGATGTTTCAACCAACGAGGACATGCAGCTGAGTGGAGACCACGAGTCTGCCCCAAACGTTGGTGTATATCTGACGTTGCGGAATACCTGCAGTCTGTTAATGTCGCCATGGCCGGAAATGTAATAGAGTACATACGAAGTTCTGCCCCGATTGCCCTTTATACTGCATCCATCCTAAATGCAGCGATGCCCGATCGAAATCTCCAGCAGTTTGTG
The DNA here is from genome assembly GCA_029282495.1 of Mycena albidolilacea. Classification (NCBI taxonomy): domain Eukaryota; kingdom Fungi; phylum Basidiomycota; class Agaricomycetes; order Agaricales; family Mycenaceae; genus Mycena; species Mycena albidolilacea. Next base: position 919,206 of record JARIHO010000002.1, read on the forward strand.
TGAAGATACGCCATTTTGTGCGGTGTTCTTCCTGCGCGAAATACGGCTCCCTGATTTCGAAGTCGGGATACACCAGCTCTTCCGCATATTCGACATTCTTCAATTTCTGGGCTGCGCATGGTGCATAGTAGGCGGGCATGCCGAACAAGCAAGTAGACAGATCCAGCGGCATCCATGGATCTGTCTCCAGGGTCGCCAGTCGAAGGGAGTCCGAAAAGTTCGGGACAGACTCGAATGAGTTTGTGAACGATTCAGAGGCCAGGGGCTCCTCCAGAAAATTATGCATGAGATAGAAAGTGAGGATGATCAAGGCGCTTCCGCCCAGGACTGCAAACCACAGCCTTCTCCAGACAAGTGGGAGAGTGTTCAGCGCTGAACTGCCGACGGGAGGTGCCATGAGACCGGAGGACTGGAGGACGAGGAAGCGGAGGTAAGGAAACGGAGAAGGAAATAAGAAAGTGTAATATAGCCGGAACTGGGAAGGTGCCTGGCAGACACCGGTGGCCACCGGTAAATACCTATCGTCGGTTGTGGCCACCGGAGGTTGATCGGTTCAACATGCATCAATTGGTTCACCGATCAGGCCTGGCTAGGGCTGCGCGCCGCGCCCGCCACGGGCACGGCAGTCGAAATGACGGGGCCGCAACGGGAACGGCCGTTCATCTCGAGTAGGAGGTGCAGAGCCCCGACGGGACGGGACGGGACAGGTGGCGGGACGGGTGGCGGGACAGGTGGCGGGACGGCCGTAAGGGTCTACGGCTTTGAGAATCAAATTTTCAACCTTTGCAATGCCTGTGAGGACCCAACGAAACTATACCGTCAATTAGACACTCACTCGTTCGACTTCGCTCTGCAACCTCAATTTTGGGAACAACTTCGGGAGAAGAGACTCAATTCAAAAGAGAGACGTTAAATGATCACCAATGGATTTTGGCTCGTTTCTCCCTCTTTTGCGCATGAGGCCCGCATACCGAGTCATAGTTGAACTCAAGTTGAACCTCGGCAATCATGTTCGGAAGGTGCCGATTCGCCAAAGCCTACACAGAACGGGGGTTTCGACTAGAAGAGTGTTAATAACTCAAGAAATGGTATGGAATCTATACCACCTAGAAGGCAGACAGCATCTTTGGGAAAAACAATGGCTCCAGCAAGTGTTTCGGTGGGACGGTTCGACGAGGCATTAACCCGTCCCGTTGCGGATGCAGAAATATCTCCAACGGAACGGTACAGGTACCCGTTCGACGGGTGCCGTAGAACTGTTGCGACGGGCACGGCGCGCAGCTCTAAGGATGCGGCAGTCGATGGCCAACATATCGCCAGCGAACCCAACGTAAATCAGCGTAGAACAGTTGAATGAAATCCAATACACCGTCGGGGACACGAAGGAAGGGGTCCTGTTCGTTTTCGAATGCAATCACGCGGCCCAAAACCGACTCGATGAGTTGAAATATGGTCGAACTTCAATGTATTCCGTGCTCCGGTAAAAGAAACGGCAAAGGTTTATTCAGAATGTGAAGGGCTCGCCCGTAATCTTCTCTGTGAAAATTCACAGGCTTTCAGCATTTTCCTATACAGTTGTTAGCGATGCGTGAAAAGCAACGTTGAGGCTTCACAGGATCGGAATTGTGGGGAGCAATCTTCTCGTTCGCCACAATGCAGTCCTCAAGGTAGGCGCCAGGGTTGTCTGTCGAAGGTTAGAGAACTTTCGACTTCAGGGATATTCCACTGACCATTGAACCTGGGATCAAATGCTGCAGCCGCAGTGCTAAGGATACACAGGTCAGTGCTAGCAAGCTCGATTGGGGGATGTTCACGTTGCCGCCCCTTGAGAAAGCGTCTTGAAAGCATATTTTTCGTGATTAGGTAGTCCGTTCTCCCCAGCACAGCTGAAAAAATTGTCGTCGAATGAATGTATACATGTTCAAAGAAAAGTCGCCGCACCTAACTTCTGCAGTCCAGTGACAACCTCTCTTTTCTGTAGTATATTCGTGTAAATAGCTGCATAAGATCGTTAATACTGACGACCTTTATTAAGAAACGGCAGACGTACCCCCGGGGTGCAGACTGTACGCGTTGCCGGTGAGGATATTCGCGACCTTTGTCTGGAAATAAGCATTCAGAGCGTCGTAATCTCTTGGATCGGGTCGCTCCAGGGTACTAAAATTCAGCCCATCGCAGAATGCATGGCCGGCGGCCGATATAAAATACCACGCGTGAGGCATACTGCGCTGTTCGAGTAGGAATTTGAAGAGGCTTTGAAGAGAGCAGCTTCGTGAGGAGGAATGGCCTTATGCGATTCGTAGCAAATTGACTCTTGATATTATCGGCAGTGAACTTGAACGGCCCAATGGTCGTTGCTGTATTGTTGATTAAGACCTGTCCGGCTCGTTACAAGGCGGTGGGAAAAGCAAACTTTGAGCATACGTGCAGCGGCTCCGGAAATGCGTTGCGGCGGCCCTGCGGACGGCAGCGAGCGAGGAGAGATCGAGGATGAGCGGTCGGACATTGGCCGAAGGAACTTCGTTCTTGATGGCATCCTCTGCGATTTTCGGTCTGTGCCATTGAATATCGAACATAAAAGACCCCGGAAACATGAAATGAATCTACATTTCTGAGTTGTAGCCGGTGATAATGACGAGGTTGGCATGCTTGGCAAGAACGCGAGCTGTCTCAAAACCGAGCCCATTCACGGATATGCCAGTTATGAGAACTGTAAAAGGTTTAGAATCAAAACCACCGATGCATTTCGGCCGCGTACGTACCATTCTTCCCTCGGATTTCGCTCGCAAATTTAAAAGCAGTGGCAACTTCGTCCGCTGTAGTGGTAAATGAGAACGTGGGTTGAGACATTGGACTGAGGACGTATGGAAGCAACGAAAGGATGTTGACGCTGACTTCATAGGTGACGATCAAGTATTGTAGAAATATTGTAAGCTGAGTAACGGGGAAAATAGAGTGTTTGCGCTGCAGCCATTGGAGCCATCTGATGGCTGTTTTGCATTGCGCAAATTGTTGGCTAATGGCTCTAATGGCTGCAGTACCTACCCGATTTTTTCGAGTTGTTGGGTCATCTGAGAGTCTTCTTGCACATCTACGACCAAGTAGTTACTTTAACCTCCAACAGGTGGGACGGCAGATTAAAAATTCCCAAATTTATTCACCTGAGCGCTGTTGTGCGGTTGCGGTCAATTCCTGGAGGTTATTGTGCATTCAGATGCTCATATTGTCTCATTTTGGCTCGTACAAAACTCATCTTAAACTGCCATCTGTCAGCTATTAGCCATCAGTTTGCGCAACGCCAAACAGCCATCAGATGGCTCCAATGGCTGCAGCGCAAACAGGCTAATAAGCAGGAGGACCATTTCTAAGTCGCGGCCTCCCGCGTAATGGCGGCTAAATGACAGTATTGTCACGGCCGCATCCATCGTGAGCTGCTGTTAAGCGTTCCACAACGGCCCACATATGAGTGTGAGGCGTTAGGACCATGCTCGACCGCCTTGGCCCGGGGCGTCCCGCTGTACGAGTTTATCAGGCGTTAGCAAGAGTCCGATTTTACCCCACGATTGCGACGGGCCGTGTGGTGTCGCGACGACATACAGCGGGACGCCCAATCGTCCGCCTTGCTGTGAAGATGACGGTACCGTGTGGTACCGTGCAAGGTGCCTCGAGCCCATTTGATCAGAATGATGCGATCGGGTGATGAACTGATCTCTAGGTTGCAAGTCACTGAGTTGCCGACAGAGCTGTACTGTCAGGCGTCGAAGATACATTCGGGAGAAGGGTGGTTCACGAAAAATGAGATATTCGCCATTTTCCCTTGTATTTTTCTCAGCTTTCAACATTTCGAGAGAGATGCGTGAATACTGGAGTTCAACTTATCAACGTGCAGTGTACTTGAAAGAAAGAACTTGGGCGCAATGGCAACCGCTCAGCTCTACATGATAATGTGAAAGCTTCGCTAATTGTCTCCTCTCTGCCAAAGATCCATGACTTTCCAATGTCGAAATTCCCAAGTGACGTTGGTTGGAGAGTGGGCACACTAGAATCGTTGGAGCTAGATCTAAATCCAGTGCATACCGAATCCCATGAAAACTAATATTTGCGGTGAAGGGTCTCAGAAAAGGCTACACCGAGCACAAACGCCAGTCCTCTTTATCACTGTAACACCCCTTCTCATCCCTGTAGCCGACGCACTCTGGCTCGTGCGCTTCTGTCCACCCCCGAGTCGCAGGGCTCCCATCGGACCCACAATCACAATCGCTGGCCTCGGCTTCGGATTCGAATTTCTCCTCCTCCTCTTCGCACCGCAGCCACTTCCCCGTCATCTCGTTGTCGTTATACCTGACCGGGTTACAGGCCTCGTCGAGCCATTCCACCGTTATCCCTGCCCCAATCTCAAATTCCAACCAGTCCCTCAACCGCCGTTCTATCCCGCGCCGGAAATGCATGCCGCGCGCCGGGACGCCGCAAAAATGGAACTCGATTCGGCTGCAGGAGGGGAATTTGCGCGTCAGGATGGTCTTCATGGATTCGGATTTGGAAGCGTGCTGCCACGGCAGGAGGACACGGAGGATGTCGTCGAATTCCTCCCTCTCAGCCTCGTCCAAGCCGACAATGCGAAAGACCAGTCTGGTGAGATTCGGCGCGGAGATTCCGGTGATGATTGAATCCGTCGTCAATGCGTTGCCGCCCGGCCTGAGCCAAAGGGTGAGTGATTCGAGCGCCACGAACGCGGGTAGTCGGGTGAACGTCGCTAAGACTTGTACTTCGTCTGTGATAAGTAAAATCAGTTCACGATGGGATATCCTTGAATAGAAACGGAATTTATTATGTATTCACCGGTACATGGGAATATCGGATCTACGACCAGATTCACGAGAGATGGTGAGCTGAACCGCGACAACGTTTCTGTAATGTGAAAAGCGTCGAACTTGTCGTGGTGGAAGTCTCCGAAGGAGAGCGTCTGGAGGCGGGCAGGCGAGGAGTGTTGCAACAAACGGAGGAGAATGTCGTTCCTTCCAGGATAGTAATGTGTGAGGACTACCTCCTCGAGTGCAGTGAGATCGAACGGCGCCTGTCGCGGCTGGGTACCTCCAAAATCGAGCGTCAAATTCGAGTCTCGCGCCACGTGGAGGGAAAGACTCTTGAGGCGCCTGCACGCGCCGAGGAGATTGGCGAGCCCGGCGAAGCTAAACTCGAGACTGCAGAGATGGAGCTTTTCGACGTTGGGGAACAAAGCCGTGTGTGCGACCGCCATTGCGACGATGTCGGTGTAGATCAGGTTGACGCCCGCCCATTCGACCGCGCGGACGCGGGACATGGGGGGGATCACGGGCGGGGCGGTGTGGCTCCGCAATGTGGTCACCGCGCATTTCAGCCCCCGCCGATCGCGACGCCGGCGCCAATCGCTGCGGGCCGCGTGAAATTTGACCTTTTTCACCACAGTGGTGAGCACGGGTGTCCTGCGTAGGATGTCGAGCCACCAGCCGAAGTCTTCCACGCAGTCGAACTGGATAGTGGAGAAGATATGCGGGATGACCAGGGAGCGTGTCGCCTTGGACACCAGGGACATGGCGCGCAAGGTGGCTCTATCGTGGGCGTTGTGCCCAGCGATTTCGCGGGTTAGTTCGGGGGGAAGGTCGGACCCTGGAGGCGGGGTTGAAATTCGATGCAAGTTAGACGAATCAGGACGGTAGACGTACAAGAGGGATACATAGTGGACCGTGCCACTGTGCCGGCGGAGTGGTGGTCGAGGTTTGTGGTCAAAGAGCAGATCGAACAGCCAACAAACTCTTGAACAAAGGTGGCATTTGCTTCCTTTGTGGATGTCCTTTCCCCTGAAGATTGACCCACCGCACAATGAATTTGCGTTGAAACTTGACAAATTCGTCCAACACATCCCAGTTATCAAGTGACAATAATCATAGAACCCATCGGCAGACCCGTGCAAGAAATGCCGTAGGCAAGCCTGAAGGATCGAAGAAAATATGGTTTCTAGGACTAGATAATCTCCCAACAGACGCGGGTAATCTGTGTGGCTTCCGAGAATTATTTCCAGCTTGTAGAAGATCATCGTGGTTCAAGAGAAAGAAGGAGCGTGGCTGCGCCTGACAGCGGCGCAATGTCACGGTCACATCTAGCGTGACCCTTGTACTTCCCGCCGACTTACTTAGTATCCCTCGTTCTGCACCATGGACCGACTCGAGGCCCTCGGCACGACGCTCTCGCAGATGACTATGTACGACATCAAGAGTATGTACAATCAGGTGCGCCCGCTTTTTTTATTTTGGTTCTGTAGATCAAGGACAAATGAATTGAGATTTTTCTCTGTATAGGCGAAGAATGTCGTGCTGAACGTCAGCGAGATCGAGGCAAAAGTCAGGGAGGCGACAAATGACGAGCCCTGGTGAGTGTGGCTCTGGATGTGTCGATAATGCAAGAAATCTGGAAGCTTCATCATCGATGCAAAAGTCTCGCTGTGGACTGGAGCTGGCTGAAACTGCTGGCGGGATGCCGAACGGGACTGCTTCGCGTCCTTGGGACACGCTTGAGCGGGTTCTTGCCGGTTTCGTGGATGGCCTGCGGAACTGCGGTCATCTTTGGTTTTCTGTCGCGCGCAAATCGAGCAAAATGCTGATCAATATCTGCTATAGGGGAGCTAGCTCGACCTTGATGCAAGATATAGCAAATCGGTACGCTCGCAATCTATATTTCTACTTCGTCCACCACTGATCCGTCAAAAACAGGACATTCAATTAGTACGCGCGTTCCCTGCTACGCCAGCCGTGGCTAACTCTCTTCTACTTACCTAGCCCTGACTTCAACGAAATCATGCCAAGCATCTACGCCCGCTTCATGGAGAAGGAGGCGCGCCAGTGGCGCCAGATTTACAAGGTGCGTTTCTCATTGTCATGTCATATCATGGCTGCCAGCGCTAACAGGATTGGATTACGTAGGCCCTCCAACTGCTCGAATATCTCGTCAAGAACGGGTCCGAGCGCGTGGTGGACGACGCGCGGTCGCACATCTCCACCATCAAAATGCTCCGCAACTTCCACTACATCGACGAGAAGGGCAAAGACGAGGGGCTGAATGGTGCACATTCCTCTACTCTACTCTCTACTCTTCCATTCCATTTTCTATTCTATTCTCGAGACAACCCTGATTGACTGACACGGCGCTATATTCACAGTGCGGAACCGCTCGCGCGAGCTCGTGGAGCTGCTCTCGGACGTGGAAAAGATCCGCGCCGAGCGGCGCAAGGCCAAGGCGAACAAGCACAAGTATACCGGCACGGGCAACGACGGGGGCATGGGTGGGATGTCGTTCGCCAGCGAGAGCGGCGGGCGGTATGGGGGCTTTGGCAGCGATAGCATGGGGTACGGCGGTGGCAGCGGCGGTGGGAGCGGGAGTGGTGTGTGCATTCGCGTTTGGTTATGCCTACCGAATATGCGTGCTGATCGACTCAACGCAGACTACTACAACGGCGGCGGGTCGAGTTCCGGCGGGGGCGGCTCCTCAGGCGGATTCAGAGACGAGCGCCGCTCGGGCGGGGGGTTCGACGAGTACAACGCGGGCGACGACGAGATCGGCGTTGGTGGCGGGCGGACGGCGTCGCCTGTCACCACGCGGGCGCCGCCGGTGCGGAAAAGTACGGTCCCCACCCCTGCGCCGCCGCCGCCCCCACCGGCCGCGCCTGTGAACCTGTTCGACACGGACGACGATGACTTCGGCGCTCCGGCCCCGGCCCCGCCGATCAACAAGCCGTTTGCGCCCGCGCCTGCGCCTAAGTCTGCGGCCCCTGTGGGTGGGTTGCTTGACGGTGCGTACCTTCCCTTCTGCTTCCGCCGCTGTCATGTCCAAGAGCGCGGTGCTTCGTGCCGCAGCACCTCGATTGAAGAAGTGGTGCGGATTCAGCTTTGGACGATGCAGGTCCCATACTTAGTTACGGGCCTGACCGACCAAAGTCGCGCTTCGCTTCAGACAGACATGCGCGATTTTATAAAGAAGAGAGACAGAGACTAATACGTGCTTGTCCGGCAGATGACGACTTCGACGACTTCCAGGCTGCGCCGGTGTCGCCCGGCGCGGCTGTGGCTGCGCCGCCCTCTTTCGGCGCCCCTGTCACAGCTGCGAAGCCGAGCTTGCACGACATGCTCAATAAAGGCGCCGCCACGCCGCCGGCCTTCGCCCCCCAGCCCCCGCGCACGGGCTCGGGCTTCGGCGGCGCTCCCATGGGCATGGGCATGGGCGCACCCATCCAGCCCGCGGCCGGCGGGCACCGCTTCGGCGGCTCCATCTCCTCCCCGCCGCTCCAGCCGCAGATGCAGACGCAGGCGCCGAACTACACCGGCATGGGCATGGGCAGTATGGCGCCGCTGACTGCGCAATCCGGGGCGGGCAAGGCAGGCACCCCTGCGCCGGCGAGCAAGCCTGCAGCGAGCTTCGACGACCTGTGGTCGATGTCGCTCGGGTCGGGGTCGAAGCCTGCGACGCCAAACCCGGGCCCGGGCGCGACGGGCGGGAAGAGTATCAAGGATCTGGAGCGGGAGAAGGCGACTGCGGGGCTGTGGGGGTCCGGGGCTGGGTCTGGGTCTGGCGGGGCAGGGGCCTTTGGGCAGCCGAAGCCGGCGGCGATGGGGAGCGGGCTGGGGATGGGGATGGGCGGGATGGGCGGGGGAGGCGGTCAGATCTCGTCGTCTTCGGGGCTGGACGATTTGCTCGGATAGACAGACACGATAGTGGCAACGGTAGCGGTATATATTCTCGCGTCTCTGCATAATTATTTGATTTTTTAGGATTCCTTTTGAATCGCAAAATTGCGAGGCTGCTGGCGGGCGTCGTTTATAAATCTCGGTTTTTGTGTCAATGATATCAAAGTATTCAAACAACATTGACAAGGACTCAAGGCCGCCACCGAAGCTTCGGGCTAGGCGGTGGCCGCGGTCTCAAAACTTTCAGAGTCTTTTGTTTGATCTCTAATTGACTTGTTTTTGACCATGCACCTTGACCACGATTTGGCCGCTGTAGTGGTATAGAGAAGTTGTTGCAATTTGATGCGCCGTCTCTGTTGAATCTAATCGTGGATCCCGCATTCCCTTATACCGGTGAATAATTTCCGTTTCTTCTCTTCTGAATATCCCGTCGTGACGTTGTCTTTTCACAACCAAACGCCGAGTCCTGGAGACGTTCGACACTCTGCCCGCGTTCGTAGCCCTCGAATTACTCACCTTTTGACTCCGGCCGTGCGGTCGTGCGGAGGCCTTTATCGACGGAATCCCATCGGCGCCATATCTCACCAGACTGTTTTTTAGAGTGGCCCTGTACGATGAAGTCGATGAGGCCGACCGGGAGGAGTTTAATAAGATCGTCCCCGACCTTCTGCCGTGGCGTCGTCGCGCGTCCGAGTCCATGAAGACCAGATGAAGACCGTCTTGGCGCGGAAGCTTCCCTCCTGCCAGCAAATTGCGTTCCCTTTCTGCGACTCGGACATGCATTTTCGCCGCGGGTTGCGGAGGAGTAGGAAACGGGGGCTGAGGGCTCGTTTGGAGGCGAACGGCGCAAGGATCTCGGACCTGTTGCGGGTCGAATGGCTCGACTTGGGCTCGACGAAGCCTATAACGCTGTCACGTGCAACGAGACGAACGGGAAGCCACTGTGGAAGTGGCTGAATCGGTACCCAGAATCCGAGTCCGAGTCCAGCGATTGCGAGTCCAACGCAGACTCGGGAGGATGACTCGGATGGGAATTCTGTGATCCGGGCGTGGACGGAGGAGGACCTACGCGAGTACCGCAGCGAGATGCTTGCAGAGTGCGGAGGCTATAGAGATGAGGAGTAGGATAGTGATGACTACAGTGGTGATGAGTAGCATACTCTTCGGTCATGAACATCGTCTAACCGCACTAAGTAACCGGCACCGCCCTGCAGCCTTCAGGTTGTGGTTGAACCGGACGAATCATGTTACTCGATCGACGATTACTAACTTTATGACTGGTCTTGGGCTGGTCAACCTGCGTGATTTTGGAGCAAGATTATTAGAGCGCTTATTAGAGTCCATACATTTCCGTTAGCCGTACAGCTGTGTAGTGATTCGACGGCAACTTGGAGTAAGGCCGACCAGTAGTGATGGCCGTCGGTGACGAATGTGACCGGCACTACTTACGCGCAGTCTCTGGACAGACACTATAACAATTTTTTGCTCGCTAGCTTGCATGGCTCTAGCCGTATAGCCGTGTATCGATTCGATAAGTGACTGCCGAAGCCATGACCAACACCTTCGGCACTACGCGCCGCTTGAAGTTGTTCAGTATAAAGTCAGGGTAACCAATTCATCTTTCCTGACATCCGTGGCTCCCATGTCTCAACCCACCTTTTCATTCACCACTACGGCGGAAGAAGTCGCTACTGCTTTCGCGAACGAGATTCAAGGGAAGAATGGTAATTATCGAACAAAAATCCGTCTGTGTCATGATCTTAACTGCTCCTGCAGTCCTGATTACTGGCACTTCCCTGAACGGTATCGGCTTCGAAACAGCTCGAGTTCTCGCAAAGCATGCCAACATTGTCTTCATAACAGGACACAACTCTGACAGGTTGAAACTTATTTATATTCCTAGGTACTTGCTAAATGTTGAACCCGCAGACTGAAACTCGCAGAGGAAACTATCAGAGCCGAAGTGCCAACGGCCAAGCTCCGGCCAATCATCCTCGATCTCTCCTCACTCGCTGCCGTCCGCAAAGCCGCGGCTGAGATTAATGGATTTCCAGAGCACCTGCATGTACGTTGAACTTTCCCGTTTTTGCTTGTAACCATAGCCTGAGACATCAACCAGGTCTTAATCCACAATGCGGGCGCCACCGTTTCGCATTTCAAGCTCACCGTGGATAATCTGGAGAACCAAGTTGCTACGAACCACATAGGACCATTCCTCCTCACCAAGCTGCTCACTCCAAAGATCCTCGCCGCCCGCACCGAGCTTTACACCCCGCGGGTCGTATTTGTTTCCAGTATTGGCCATGGGATGGGAACTGGGGTGAATTTTGAAACCCTCGGACGGCCCGATCCGACGCTCTACACGCCCAAGGATGCCTACTACCAGTCAAAAGCCGCGAACGTTCTTAGCGCGATTGAATTGTCGAAGCGGTCGAAAGGTCAGATCAAGAGTTACAGTCTGCACCCGGGAGGTACATCATTTCTTTCGATATCATGCACGGTGACAGGGACTGAATTACGTTCAGCTATCTTCACAAACATCATGCAGAAAGAGGAGGGTGTCACTCAAATGCAGGAGGCTGGTGCGCTCAGTTTTCCTTCACTTGGTTGGATCACGCCATTGAATATTACAGGCATGTTGGATGCGGATGGTCAACCCATTAGTGATAGACCCTGGAAAACATTGGGCCAAGGGGCGGCGACGTGAGTATGCTTCTTGTTGAACGGGTCTTAATAAATATTTCGGAACTAGTACCCTGGTTGCGGCATTCGATCCCAGGATTAACGGTGAGTTGAGTCTCTGCATGGACTCCTCTCTGAATCCTGATCAAAATTGTTGCAATACAGAGACCCCGGGTGCCTATCTTGATAATTGCATTGTCGCCAATCAGCTCATTTCTTCCCATTGCTCTGATCCTGTGAGTATTGAGAGCCTCTCATCGATTAAATAATTGACACCCTGTAGGCAAATGGCGAGAGGCTGTGGACACTTACAGAGCAAATAATCGGCGAGACATTCACCTTTTGATAATTGAGAGCTCTTCATCCCATACTCAACCATAGAGCAATGTAATCATTGATACATCATAGAAATATGCCAACTCGGGCAATTCACCTGCTCATAATTCTTACGCAAGCCACGAAAGAAAAAGAACCATTGTATCCAACCTTGATTTTAACTTGCCGTGCCGATTCGTCGGCCATCAACCGGCAGCGGAGTTGAAATCTTCCGACTTCGCCAGTCACTACTCTTCTTTCGAGTTGCCGGTAAGAGTTTTCGATGGCTGGTCTGCTTATTCACTCTAACCGGACCATCATAGTAGGTACATCAGAGTTGATAGCTCGACACGACATCAGTTCATTTGTCTCTTTAACTTGAATGCGAGTTTACGACTCCGAGTCGTGCTCAGTGGGCCTCGTACTTGTGTATTTTGTAACCTACGTTCTACGGTAATATTATTCCTTCACAGTCTTTCATCCTCATAATCAGTCATCGCCGTCGTGGGCACCACAAATTGAATCGACTCCAGATCTATCGTGTTCGGTTCGGCAGTGTCCATCCCCAAACCCCCTGCCTGATGCAGGTTGAGCATCAGCCGACAGAGCATGGTTACCGAAAGGCTGGGGATTAATTCAGACCTGTAACAAGGCAAAAAATAGTGCAGTACTTCGTCGTGAACCAAGATAGAAACCCCGAGACTATGGCCTGTGTGTCGCCTAAGTGAGAGGTGGAAAGGTAACAGACTAATTAAAGGAGACGCACATCGTCGACCTACGAAGTTCAATTAGAAAAGGAGAAAGCGCTTCAGCTTTGGTTGGAAGGCCATTCACAACTTACATAAAAAGTCAAGACGTTTGCTAGAGTGGCCAGAACGATGATTCTATATCGTCCTCGTCAATCAATCATTCTGCTTCTGTATTTAAGTGCCGCACCCGAAATACATACTCCCTGTTTACCGGTAGCACTCGAAGGTCAGCATGCAATGGGAAGAGGAACCAGTACGAAACGTACCGTCTGTAAACATCCTTTGTAGCAACGACCCAGCGTACAGCACCGATGTACGGCTCTGGATGTATGCTCGTCGAATGGTCAGCGCAAAGACGAGTATGTCGCATACGAGTCTAAGTTAGAAAGTCAAACCCATCCCGCCGAAAAAAACTTGGAACTCACGTTGCCTCCCAAACCCCCGCCGGACCTGAAATATCAGATAAATCGAGGAAATTAACCCTGGATGGACAAGCACTCACGAACAGCCCTGTCAACGGAGTTGATTATCCCCAGGACAAATCATCAGCTAAATTGAACTCACGTCAGGGTTCTATACGTTGCATGACATCCACTCAATCCGGACACCACAAGGAGCTCTGAGTGTTTCCCGTACCCGACTATTGCCCACTGGACGCACCGTCGAGACATTTATTGCAAGCGCGAATTGCAACTTACCAGTCCCAGGCCCGCGACGACGCAGGTCACTCCCATGAGGCAAGTGAGGACCAATTTGTTGAGGCCGTACATGGCAAAGACGCGGATACAAAGTGTGGCTGCGGTGGTGTCCATTATGTTGTGGACCATTGTGAGGTGGAAGGGCCGCGTACTCACCCTCGATGATGGTCTCCTGGCTGACAATGAGGAACATCCATGCCCATTGCATCTTGAGACAACTTTGTAAGAATTGTTGAGTACCATGGAGTTGTTGTAAAATGCTTCTACTTCTATTGAAACACAACAAATTAAATATCGATGAAGTAGCAAGAGCAGCTGTTGGGACATACCTCATGATTCAAGTCGCCAAAATTGTACACCGACATCATGATGTTCGAAGCGAGGGCGAGGTACCTGACGGTGAGAAACCAACAAGTACTCGGCCGTAGCTTAGGCAACCAGATGTACTTGATCTCTGTTTCGAGGGTCAGGAGGTGGTCATAAACGAGAATGACTGCAGCCGCAAGTGAGACTCGGAGACTTGTAAATACTAGCTCACGCACCAAGTCCTGCGAGAAAGAAGTAGTCGTATATTCGGCTAAAACACAGCGTAAGCCCTGAGTATGTGTGCAACGCAGGTACAGACTAGTAGAAGGCGAGTGTACCGTAGTCGAGATCGGTTGAGGTCTGGGACGTTTGCAGCAGGTACTCAGTCATAGTGGGAGGAAAAGGGTGGGATCCGATATGAACGATGGAGCCAGGAGAAATAGACCGTACATGTCGGTATCATAAAAAGCTTCCCGTGACGGGTGATGCCAGATGAATACTTTCGTGCTTCTCGGACCTCTTCTGTAAATGTCTGTCAGATTCCTTCTCTATGGAGGATCTGCCAGTGTGTGGGGGTGGACCGGACGGGCGGCTTTGTTTTTCCTCAAAGCCGTTCCGTTCGGGACAAGCGAAGCGTGCGGAGGGCCAAATCCAACGCACGCCCCCTGGCAGACCCGTCAACAGGACAGGAAAACTGGACTGACCCGGGTCTCCTACTCAGCAGGAGAGGGTGGGTCACGGTGGGACAAAAAGCGATGTGCTGCAGAGGGCCCGCAACAAGACGACGCGTCTACTACGACGACGCGCGAAGCAAGAATCAACTGCGGATGCAGTTGTTTGCTTGCGTCTTGTTTGCGTGCCGGTCCGGCACGAAACCTCGTTCCGCTCCGGTCGTGCCTCCCTACTCGACACTTTCATTTCGTGCTTCTCGGACCTCTTGTGTAGATGTCTGTCAGATTCCTTCTCTATGAAGGATCTGCCCAAGATCTGCCAGTGTGTGGGGGCCCGGGGTGGATCGGACGGGTGGCTTTGTTTTTCCTCAAAGCCGTTCGTTCGGGACAAGCGAAGCATGCGGAGGGCCAAACCCACCGACAAGCAGCAGGTTCGGCCTCAAGCGCCCGCAAGGACCCCACACCTGAGCCTCCGGAGAGGAGGACCACTCTTTTTACATTAAATCAGATGTACATTTAAATGAAAACTTGCTTTACAAATCTAAAAATTCCGCATGCAAGGGGGCTAATATGTCCAAAATGGCGCCAATATACGAGGAATGTGTCCGACTTCCAACACCCCATTGCTTGGACTACCTCTGGGTTGACTCCCGCTATGAGCAGGTGAGTTGTACCCCTGATGCGAAAACTATGACCCGTAGTCGACGGGACACCGTGTCGTGACCAGATTTCGTTGCATCTCGACAGGAATTTTCTTCTCGATAGACATGTATGGTCCCCCTTCTCGTTACGGTACACAAACAGTGGGAGATCTGCTGGGATGGTGTTTACTGTGTCATGATTTTCTATAGCATTCACTGGATCTGACTTCGTGTGCTGGTGGCACAAAATTGCTTTGTCACCATGTTCGCCCTTCGGCTTCGTCCACGGGAATTTCAGCACTTGTGTGCCGGCTGCCGTCGCTGCTGGCCCTAGATCTGCACCTACTAGGATCCGACCGATGAAGTACTTGCTTTGCGTGTCAGAGAGCATCTCACTCAGTCGTATTCGGCCCCAGCATGCGCTACACGCCACCGCGAAAACCGCTGCGTCTTTGGGGTCGCCTAGGTCCAGTTCTGCTTTGAGGATATTGATCATGTCCTCGGTAACAGGTGGGCGCTCCTCGCGTTTCGACGACTCTGGTGTAAGGTTCTCGACATCTCTGAGCGTATAGCGGAGCCTCAACCCTCCTTTCCATGGGATGCCCCTGCGTATGTGCTCCGCCTTCACCGCCGTTACCGCGCCCCTAGCCGTGCCTCCCGCTATCTCCCCTGCTCTCGAGACTGCAAAGCAGCACAGCAGCTCTTCACTCGCTGGCAGGCGCTGCTTGCTCGGAATCCCACTTTGTCGCAGAAGTTAATGAAGGCCTCCACATCATATTTGTACTTCTCCAGCATCAATTCTGCCCACGCGTTATCCAGTGCCCATTGCATCCTCGCCTTTGCCTCCACTGGTATTGCTCTATCCTTCTTGGGCTTCTTCTTCGTCTTCGTGGCTCTGCCCTCGCGGATCTTGTAACCTTGCGTCTTCAAAATGCGGCGAGCCCGTTCAGCGATCTTCTTAATTGCAATGTTCACTGACATGGCAGTAGAGTACAGCATTAGGTTGTCACAACAATGTACAAGTTTGTATCATGTGACCATACTTTACAGGAAATCTTTGTCTTTAATATTTGTGTGCTACACAACACCAAGAAAAAACTATCTAGTCTGCTATACTGAGTGGACTGAATGATATACATATTTTTCAAGTGCCCTAGGATCTTCGGCGGGCTTCCTATCATCATCTTCCGTGACGCCAACTCGCCACGTGACGGCGGATCGGCCGGATTTTCCTTTGAAGGAATGTAGGTTATCGTGAACCAGATTGAATGTTTGTGGTAAAGCTGGAGTATTTGCTGGAGGATGGTGTTCTCCTGTGCATTGTATGACTTTCCCACTGTGAGCACACCTATGACACCTTGGTTGTTGGATCAAAGGCTCAGATGCGCATTCTTGACCTTCACAGCAACTAGCATACACACACTGCTGGCAAGTGCCATGACTGTGGGTTCATGGCATTTGATTGGCAGAGCACCAACACTTGCCATAGTGTTGGCCAGGCATTGCACAAGTCCCTTTGTTCCTTTGTCAGCATGGGAAGTCGGTCTGCCTTCTGCAGCTTGCGATCGGCAATCATTCGGCAATCACTTCTACCTTGTAACCTTGAGGTGTTCTGATTTTCTTGACCACTCCTGAGTCCAGAAAATATATTGTTCTTCCCATAAGTTAGTTCTACAAAAGCTTTTTCTTGTTTCTCGCTTTCCCGAAGACTTCTCAACATGTAGCCAATTTTGCATGGGCACTGGGTTTCAAGCCACACGCAAAACAAATTCATTGCACTGCAGGGGTTGGTGCAGATAAAGGCCACAAGATGTACCGGTAAGTTCTGCCTTGGGCTCTCCAATTTTCCCTGACCCAGTTCGGAGTGAGACGACAGCCAGTGAGTAATAAGTGAGCCAAGGGGAGAACTTCTCATTGCGTTCAAACTTGAACACCGGACTTTCCCACGATGACAAAGGAACAAAGGGATTTGTGCAATGCCTGGCCAACACCATGGCAAGTGTTGGTGCTCTGCCAATCAAATGCCATGAACCCACGGTCATGGCACTTACCTGCAGTGGCAGTGCCATCTCAATTGCGACCATCTCACCCCAGCTGATGCCCCTCCCCTCTGAGAACCATCCCTCTCAAAATTTCCATACAAGCCACTTTCCCCAATAGGTAAGTCCGATGCCCCAGCTTGTTGATGCATCCACAAAGATTTCATCTGCCTGGATGGGTGGCAGCTCTCATATGTGCAGGACCACCCAGGACTTTGCTAGTTCCTCGCACTACCATGCAATGTCGGCCGCAACCTTGTGCGTGATCTTGAACTTGATGTGTGGACTCAACATGTTGTTCAGCACTGCCGTGAATCTGTACAGCTCCACTAGGTGTGACCGACCCGGCAGTACAACAAGCACACAGTGGTCGAGTGTTCTAACTATTGTCTCTGTGTCCTTCCGCGACACCAGCACTCCAACCTTCCACATGTCCAGCATCTCCACGTACTTTGCTCTCTTCACCTCTGGGAGCTCAACTGTCTTGTTCTCCATATCCCAGCAGAAACCGATGTAGAAGAACAGAAAATTGAAAGGTGTATGTTTGCTGGCCTCCCAGATCCAGCCTAACTCTTTGTCAACTTTGAAGATTTTTTCTTCGTTGTACTTGTAGACAAATTTTCCTCCTGATTTGCCATTCAGGTACAGGAAGAAAACGAAGTTGTCCATCCATTTGTTGATTTCATTGATGGACATGAATTTGAGGAGGTAAACAATAAGGTCTGTGAGCTGACCGAACACCCTGGGTGCGGGGCAAGTGCCAAAGCTGAACACATTATTGAATATCACTTTGCCATTCTACTCCAGCATCAGCTGTGTTCTATCTTCTGGTGTTGATGGTACCAAGCGGAATGCACTTTTTACATCGAAAACTGAAGCCTGGATCACTTTGTTAGCTGTGTCTCCACACTGTCTGTAAATGTATACTTGCCTGCGCTCCGGGCGGCGCTCTTGCCAAAATAAGGTAGCACTGTGCAAAATGATCCTCAGTTGCACAGGAAATGATCCTTGTTGATCTGGGAATTAACAGATGGGACTTCTGAATTGTCATATGGGAAGGAGTGATGGTTGAACATCCTCCACTTCCTGTTTGGAGGGTCCTTTTGTATGCAGCTGACAGGGGAGCACTGGAAAGGACTGATTTTTGTTTCAAGAAATACTGGGTCATAGCCTATTGATATTCGGCTTGTTCCTTCTCAATGTAGGCTGAAATTACATCAGTGTGTTCGAGTGCTGACTTTAAGTCATGCAGAATGTACACCTTTTTCGCTCTGCAAGAAACCATAGTGTATGCCATCCAGGATGTCGCCAAACCTCTCCCCCAGCCCCGCCTGCTCAATGTGACGTGCCCACACGTCCGCCTTGAGTGGGGTGACTATTGGAAAGAATTTAGCACGCTGCACACTGTTGTGCAGAATGGCCTGTAGGCACACATCCAGCAGCTCCCAACCCTGCGCTGCAGAGGGTGCAGCAGTGCGTGAAGTTACAGGGGCCAGGGCAGCTGCGCCTGGGATCAGGACATCCGCCTGAGTTGAATGCGAAACAGGGCTTGATGTTCCTCTCGGGTGCTTCCCAGTATTTGCCACCTTGCGGCTTGATGAGCCAGCTGCCTTGCCCTTTGCAACGACTGTAAATGTGCCCCCACCGGCCGCAGGCCATGCAATGGAGGCCATTGTTCCCACTTTGACTGCCTTGGCTGTCGTTCTGTCCTGTACTTTGCCCGCATTGGCCTCCTGCATACCCTTGCTGCTGTTGAAACTGTTTCGGCTGTTGCTGGAATTGGGGAGCAACACCCCCAGCCCGAAAGGACAACACAATCTCCCTTGACTGTGCTTCTGTCACCCCATCCTGGTGTTTTCGGTATTGTATATCACAATCCTAGGGAATTTCTTGGGATGTCGGAACTTGTCCCTCTCGAAAAGAGCCTTGAAGTGCTTCTTTATGTTCTTCCCTGCCAATTTCTGTAACAACTCAGGAGTATACCAGTGTTTCACTGCCTCAATTAGGTTCTTGGAAGCTAGGAGGAAGTCCGTAGCAGTCATGAGCTTGTCCCCACTCAGGTTATCATGTTTGTCCTCGGCTAGTACAAACTTGCCATCTTGCTGTATGAGCTGCCTGTCCTCCTTCTTGTCTCTCGCCTTGTTCATCAACACACATGCTGCTGGTATCAAATCAATCATCAGGAATGGCTGCTTCCACCTGCCCTTGATATTGGCCCCAATGTGCAGTGGTATAGCAGTGTTCACTGCCGGCGAAATGTGTTGTGTGAATTCAGTGGCCGTGATCTTCTTCTTAGCCAGTGACCCATTCACACTGCCTGGCATCATCACCGTGACCTTCTTGGCCTTTGCCTGCGTAAAGGTGGGTTGTAAAATGTTGTCACCAGTGTCATCGTCTGACAAGCTCTCCGATGAGCTGTTCTGGTCGTCTTTGACTGCAGGAAAAACTATATATGAGCACAGCTCTACATTTTTGACCTCATGCTGTCCAACTAGGACACCTTCCACCTGCCTGGGGTGTGACTATGTCAACTCGGGTGACTATGCCAACTCTGGCTACTATGCCGACTCTGGTGACTATGGCCTTGCCTCTGGGACTACTGTGTTCCACTCTTTCTGTGCCACTGTGGCGTCCCTGCCTAAGCAGTGACTTCGCTGCGCTCCACTTCCGACTTGGAAGGGACAAAAGGGAAAAAGAATAAGAAAAGAGACCACTTACCTTCGTGATCCATGCCTGACTCCGTGAGCACTTTCATAGCCTGTGACACTACCAGCTCTGCTGCGTGATTCTGGATGAGCTGCAGGAGTCTCTCAGGCAACATGATGAAGTGTCCTTGCTCATCACGCTCGTCCCTCAAGCCCTGTAAGCCCTCCAACAGTGAAAAAGCTTCTGTGGGCAAGCCCTGCGCACCAGGTATGAACACCTTGTGCACAAACACCTTCCGCTTCGCCGGTGGTGTGTCTGTCGTCTCACCTGTTGAGGCTACTGGGTTGGTAAAGGATACCTTGTGTCCTCTCGTTCTCTTTGCCGGCCTTTTGTTTGTTTCCACTGTGATGACCGCTGCCTCCGCCTCTGATGGGGACGGAACTTCAAGCAACTCAACCTCTTCTGGTGTCTGGATCAATTTGCGCACTCTTTTGGCGTTAGGCGTGATTGTCCCAGGAGTAGTCGCTGTTAGACATTTGGGGATTGAGTTGGAGCCAGACACCGCCGCTGCCAGCTGCCCGCCTTGGGACTTAGCAGCTGCGGCTCCTTGCTCCTTCTTCTTCCTCTTCTTGGCATCCACCTTCTCCTTCACCACTCTCGCCTCCTCCTCCTGCGCCTTCTCGGTGTCGTCATCTATCACCTCCTTCCATGTGCCGTCGCTCAGGCGCTCATCTGCCAGATTGTCCAGTAGTATGCCGTCACCATTGCCCTCATCAAACATGGGTGAAAGCGATTTGGTTTGCACCCTGCTTTTTCCCTCATCCTGCTGCTGCTCCTCCTCCTCGCCTGCTGCATTGATCACCAAGTCTAACTCCTTGTCCGGCTCCAATGACTTATTCCTACCTATTGCCTTGCTTCCTGAGCCTAGTGTTATTGAAGATAATTTTCATCTTGGCCGTGTGAGCCGAGAAATCACCAAAGACTTGCTCCAGGCAGAGGGTAGATTGAAGTACACCAGTTTACGAATGGAAGACAAAAAGTGATGTGCTGCAGAGGGCCCGCAACAAGACAATGTGTCTACTATGACGACGTGCAAAGCAAGAATCAACTGCTGATGCAGTTGTTTGCTTGCGTCTTTTTTGTGTGCCGGTCTGGCACGAAACCTCATTTCGCTCCAGTTGTGCCTCCCTACTCGACACTTTCAATGTACAGCATCTTGAGCCACTCTGCAACCAGTTGATAAGTACTTCTCAGAGGAGCGAGAAACTCCAACGGCGAACAAGAGCAATCCAGAAGGGGACACTCCTTAAACCAGACCAGAAAATGGAGATATTATCCAGAATATTGTGATGCCGGCGGTGTGAGGATATCAAGATTAGAACCAGACCACCAAGAAATATCATGTTGAAGAGATGTGGATTGTTGGAGTTCGTTACTCGGGTCCAGTGTTCGGGTTACAAGTGTGGAGCTATGTTGGAGCAAGGTGGAGAGGTGGAATGGACCATGATCTAGAATGTATAAAACAGGTAGCATGAGGCAGTTACAAGCCTCACGACATTATAAACATAGACTGATCCCTAGATTTTCTGGTGCTTGCTGTTCTCTCCACTGCGAATGGATTTTGCGCCAGCATGGATGAGCTGTAGAACAATGTTATATGTTGGCACCGGATACCAGCATTTCAATTGTGTTCTTATCGCCAGGGAAGACAAAGCAGATGTAGATAAACGTGAGCTTGGTCAATCTGAAGCAGCTGCAGTGCCTAACTGCAGTGCCAGAAACGAGGGCCGCATAATATCTGTCCAGAACAAGTCCAGATCCGCCACCCGGAGTTGCGAGTTGCAAATGCAGCCACGTTAAATTTTCAGAAACAATATGTACTGTATGTTGTAGGTCAAGAGTTCAGGGTCACTGTAACCATTCTCTTCAGACTGAATAGATTAGGAGTAGTATGCTACACACCTGTAATTGTTCTCTTCAGACTGAAGAGATTGGCTACAGGGTGTGACTAATACATAACCACTGTTCACCAAACACAACCCTCGACTGACTCATCCTCATCCAGACTGGATACTGAGGTCAATACTACAACACTGTATTCCTTTGGGAATATTCGGGCCATTCAGCTAAGGATCTTCACTTATGCTTACGATCAAGATGGACCCAAAAGGACCTCTTCTATCCATAACCTCTCTTGAACTCATGGCTGGGCCGGCTCTCTCGTTTACCACCACTGCAGAGGGGTTTGGAGGCCTTCCCCATGATATCCAAGGAAAAAATGGTATTCAACAGAAAACTACATCTGTTACAACTATCAATGTTTGCGGTCATGATAACTGGGACATCTTCTATACAGCAAGGTACGAGCTTGACATGTATGGAGCATCTGTCTACTAGAGACTAGGGACATCTTTGAATGGGATCAGCTTCGAAACAGCTTGCATTCTTTCAACACATGCCAACCTTGTAATTATTACGGGACATAACTCGACCAGGTAACCGCTGAATCTATCTTTTTTTCTCCTGAGTAATTCCTTAGTGTTGAACACGCAGGCTGAAGCTCGCAGAGGAAAGTGTCAGGACCCAAGTGCCATCTGCCAACCTCTGACCCCTCATCCTCGATCTCTCCTCACTTGCTGCCATCTGCACAGCTGCCACTGAGGTTAATACATTCCCAGAGCCACTGCATGGTTGAACAACAGTTCTTTTCTTCTGGAATGGTATACAATATTAATCCACAACACAGCCACAGTGGTTGGGCCATTCAAGCTTGCTGTTGATAACCTGGAGAGCCAGGTTGCGACAGACATCATAGGGCTATTCCTCCTCACCAAGCTGCTCACCCCGAAGATCCTCACTGTGTGCACAGGGCACTATACCCCATGGGCAATATTTCCGTTGAGCAGAAGCCACAGAGTGAACTTCAATCCCTTTGGACGGTCTGATAAGGCACACTACAAGCCAATGGATGCTTATTACCAGGCAAAGTCGACTTGTATCCTCGCTGCCATCGAGTTATTGAAGCGCTCCAAGGTGCAAATCAATGCTTTCAGTTTGGATCCCAGAGGTACATATCGAAGCTACAGGTTGGGCTGATACTCATGATGCCCTTCAGTTATTTACAAGAACACAATGGGGACAAAGGGGGCCATCGTGGGTCTGCATAACCTAGGGTTTCCACTTCCTCACAGCTGTATTTCAATTAAGTCTCATTCTAAACGATCTGCAGGCATTTTGGATGTGAACAGACTGCCCAGCAACAAGAAATACACAGTCAAGACAATTCCTCAAAGAGTGTCAATGCGATATGAGTTGATTCATTCTGGCATGCCGACTTTCTCATGAATATATTCTCTAGCACTGTGGCTGCTGCATTTGACCCCACACTTGATGGTCAGTAACCGTGCTCACGAGTATCCCAATGTACTTACATCTCCACAGACAAGCCTGGCACCTACTTATCGCCTTGCATCGTGGCCAATGAGCTTGTTTCCCTGGAAAGCTCTGATACTGTTAATTCCTAAAAGCTGGTGCTGTTCATAGAGAGAATAATTGGCGAGCACTTCGTCTTATGATCTGACAAAATCTTCAATCAAGTCTCTGGAGCCTCTGTCAGAGCAGTGAATTATTTCAGAATTGTAATTTGGATGACAAATGTCAAATGATTCTCAAGCGCCCAGTCCGAGATCCAATGAATAGTACTCAGTAGAGTGATATATAGTTGATATGTAGTCTGCAACAAATATATATGGTGTTGTTTGATAGCCAACAGTTTAATTCAACTGTGGGATACCTGCTTTGGCATTCTTGGAGATGAGTGTCAAGTCTATCTGAAAGCACCAAGTACACGAATCTATGACAAGTCACTCAATCCTTAACGGTCAAGATCTTAAATCCTCCAGATAGACACTGAAAGACACTGTTAGCTGATCCTGCGCACATCATCCACCCCGTAGCTTTGGAACACATCCTGATCAGGGTCCACGTAATTGAGGTGGAGCCACGGAAATATGCCTCCCTCGACCCTGGCTGCAAGTGCATGTACACTCTCGACGAAGGCCTTGACACACAGGTGTGCCCAGGCCACCAGCTTAGACATCCACACGCTGACACTCATATGCAGCAGGGGATAAGGTTGTGCAAATACCTTTCGAGACCAAGTACATTTCCCCCAGCAGCTGCAGACCGTTGGGCAAACAGGCTTGGAATCAGTGGAAGCTGACTTGAATCGCAATTGCACCTGGTCCTCTGCAGGATTTATCTAATTCCAGCTTCAGTCTGCTAATATTGGGCACTTGACGATTAGGAGGGTGTCCATACTGCCCAGCAATCTGCTAGCTGTACTCCGACATACTCCATTGCTCGTTGGACTACACAGTCTTACCTTTACTCCCACGACTTGAAGCCCTTTCCTTTTTATGCATAGGCACTGCTTTCGATGTCAATGCATTGGACGCTATGGTGCAGTCACGATGGTGGACTGAAGGGCAATTGCAATTCCTTGCCCTCCTCACCCCTCTCAAAGTTGCCCACCTGCTATCTGTATCTATTGACTCTCAAGAAGAAGGGACCAGTCACTGGCTCAGTGTCAAGTTGGATCAGCTCCAGACAAAGTACGAATTGCAGGGTCTAGAAATACTTCTGTGGTGATATTAGGTATCTCAGGTTTTTTTTTTGTCGGCTGCAGTTTTCATCATTACTGACTGGTGTAGAAAAATTTCCCGTATGTGATTTTGTTTACCTTTATTGACAATCCAACACCTTCAATCTTCTACTACACCTCAAGTTTCGGCATTTATTACGGCTGCAAAACATCGGCGAGCGTTTTGGATCCATTTCCTGGGGATTTTGGTTTGATGTATCTTCTTACCTGTCGGATACGGTATGTGGAACAGGCACTCTATGCTATGCAGAGATTGTACTTGGTTGTTCGCTGGGACCCAGACTGGCAGCACCCCAGTCGTTACACCAGAGTTGATAACATTTCTTTGTCTCAACTTTGTCTGCGAGTTCGTGACTCGTGCTCAGTGGACACCATACTTATACATTTTGTAGCCTACATTCTCACTGCTCAGGTCATATTATTCCTTCACAGTCTTTCGTCCACAGTCATCACCGTCGTCAGCACCACAAATTGAATTGACTCCAGATCTATTATGTTCAGTTCAGCAGTGTCCATCCTTAAACCCCCTGCCTGATACAAGTTGAGCATCAGCTGACAGAACAGAGTTACCGACAGGCTAGTGATTAAGTCAGATCTATAACAAGGCAGCAGATAGAACAGTACTTCGTCATGAACCAAGATAGGAACCCCAAGAGTATGGCCCTGTGTGTCGCCTAAGTGAGAGGTAGAAAGGCAAGAAAGTACTTAAAGGAGACACACATTGCCGAGCTGTGGAGGTTAATTACAAAGTTGGAAAGCGAATCAGCTTTTGGTTTGAGGGCTTTTCACAACTTACATAAAAAGTCAAAATGTTCGCTGGAGTGGCCAGAACAATGATTCTATATTGTCCTCATCAATTGATCATTCTGCTTCTGTATTTAAGTGCCGCACCCGAAACACATACTTCCTGTTCACCGATAACACTTGAGGGTCAGCATGCAGCAACAACCCAGCGTACAGCACCAATATACAGCTCTGGATGTATGCTCATCAAACGGTCAGTGCAAACACGAGTATGTCGCATACAAGTCTAAGTTAGAAATTCAAACCCATCCCACCAAAAAAAAAAAACTTGGAACTCGTGTTGCCTCCCAGACCCCTGCCAGACCTGGAAAACCAAATAAATCGAGGAAATTGACCCTGGATGGACAAGCACTCACAAACAGCCCTGTCAACAGAGTTGATTATCCCCTGTACAAGTCATCAGATAATTTGAACTCGCACCAGGCATCTATACGTTGCATGACATCCACTCAATCCAGACACCACAAGGAGCTCTGAGCGTTTCCCGTACCCGACTATTGCCCACTGGACACACCGTCAAGACATTTATTGCAACTTACCAGTCCCAGGCCCGCGACAATGCAGGTCACACCCATGAGGCAAGTGAGGACCAATTTGTTGAGGCTGTACATGGCAAAGACGCAGATACAAAGTGTGGCTGCAGTGGTGTCCATCATGTTATGGACCATTATGAGGTGGAAGGGCCGTGTACTCACCCTCGATGATAGTCTCCTGGCTGACGATAAGGATCATCCATGCCCATTGCAACTTGAGGCAACTTTGTAACAACCATTGAGTATCAGAGAGCTGCTGTAAAACAGTTCTACTTCTATTGAAGCACAAAAAACAGAATATGGGATTTGAATGAAGTGGCAAGAGCAGCAGTTGAGACATACCTCATGACTCAAGTCGCCAAAATTGTACACTGACACCATGATGTTTGAAGCGAGGGCGAGGTACCTGACTGCGAGGAACCAAAAAGTACTCGGTTGTAGCTTGTTATATCTGTGTTGGAAAAGGACGGAAGGACGGAAGGCCAGAAGACGTAAAGCTGGAAGTCAGATATGGCCGTAAGTGATACCACGTAGGTGAGCGGGTACACCAACTAACTTGGCTCGAGGACGGAAGGACGGAAGTCAGACCATGGAGCTATGCAGAGGCAAAGCACATTAATTTTCAACTAAAGATACAGTAGAACATAATACATATTTATATTAAATACGGAGATAAGTCTAATGCAGAAAGAAGTATGTAAAAGACAATAAGTACAATAAGAACAATAAGAGAGAAGCATAAGGTATAAGTCATATGATTGATTTGGGGAACACTCAGAAGACTTCATTGCGAAAACCCCAAAGGTTGTGCGTCAACGGAACTAGCCGGACGCATCAGGATGTTGGTTAAGACGTAGCGACTGTGAAGGCCGTAACCGGAATCAGACCATAAACGGCCGGAAAGGAACCAGAAATGCATGGTCATAACATAGCTTAGGCAACCAGATGTACTTGATCTCTGTTTTGAGGGTGAGGAGGTGGTCATAAATGAGAATGACTGCTGCTGTAAGCGAGACTTTGAGATTTGTAAATACCATCTCACACACCAAGTCCTGCGAGAAAGAAGTAGTTGTATATTTGGCTAAAACACAGTGTAAGCCAAGTAGATATGTGTGCAATGCAGGTACAGACTAGTCGTAGGCGAGTGTAGTGTGGTCGAGATCGGTTGAATCCTACAACATCTGTAGCAAATACCCAGTCATTGTGGGGGGAGAGGGGTGGGCTGCGAACGACAGAGAAGTAGACCCCATGGTAGTACATATCATACAGGCCAAACTTCTCCTGATAGGCAACACTGATTTCAGATGAACACAGCATCTTGAGCCACTCAAGGAGAGAGAAGTAGTCGTATAATCGACTAAGACACAGCATAAGCTTCAAGAAGATACACTGTGTTCCCACCCCCTGTAGATGCATGTGTGTCGACCTTATCCGATATGTACCGACATGCGGTGATCTTCGGCTATGTTCGGCTACCTCCTTCTACATCATGATCTACGCCGCCGTTCAGTGACCTTATCTCATCAGGAAAACCGTAGCCGAGCCACAGTTTCCCACAGTTCCCATAGCATCCATAGATGTCCATAGTCACACCTAGCACTGGACAGCACTGGGCAAGCGGCTATATACGCTATGGCTTACTAGGCGTACCTGGAATTTTCGACACACACACTACTGCCCACTGAAGGCGAGCTCAAAGAGCTCCGGCTTTGATCGGCGCTTAAAGTCCGCGCACACATGCGTCACTGCTACGTGGTTGCTCTTTCCTCCCACCACCCCCACCGTCCCGCCCAGTGTCCCCTGCCCCCCCCCCCTCTTGTCTCTTGCTACCACCCTTGCTCCAGCGACAGCATACTCCCGTCTTTACCTCTCATGTCTCACCCTCATATAATCTGGATGCCACCAGCGTCGCGGCCATGGGACAACCTTCCGAAATCCGACAAGCACATGTCCGGGCGGTACCCACAGTCTCGCTTCCGCCCTCAATGTCCCCAACCCGACCTTCGTGGAGAAGCCCGCACAGAAGCCGGTGGGCAGCGCTGTTAAGGACGGGGTAGAGGACGGGTGATCCATCTGTTCGCAGGCGAGTCGTTCACATCTTTTTCCCCCCTTTGCCTTTGCTCCTGCCTTTGCTCCCCCGTCACCTGACACATACCTGTGATTCACCGCTGCTCGACAAGCAACGTCGACGCGGTGCTGGACGGCGTGGGGACACCCAGACGGCAGCCCAGCGGGAGTGGGGACGCGAGCGGGGACGAGGAGCCGGATTATTTGGCGCCGCTGTTGCAGCGCACGCTGCGGCGCCGCGGGCTGTCGGATTCGTCTATACACTCGATGTTTACGTCGCAGGCGGCGGAGGACGAGGCTGATGCGGCACCGCCGCAGACCCCGCTGTCGAGGACGGAGGCGGCATGGTTGGAGAGCGGGTCGGTGCTGCTGCACTGGCCCGGCATGTGCAGAGCTTCCAAAGTGGACTGGGGGTGGACAGCTCAGCGACAACACCGACGGCGAAGGAGCGGAGTGCGGGGGGCAGCTCGCTGTCTGGCTCCGAGCTCGGGACGTCCCCGCCCGGCGCCTCTGCACCTATCGCCTCCACTGGCGGCCCAAAACTCGCCCGGCGGTCCTCCCGCGTAAGTACGAAAACTTTCTGGGTGTACATGGCGCGTACTGATGGTTTCGATGGCAGGGATCCAGGATTGCGGCCCGATGGCAGGATGCGGAGCAAACGGGGAGGTCTGGGTGGTACGGAATCTGGTAGGTCATTTGTCCTGTTGTGCGGAGCACGCACGGGCTGAACGCTGGACACTGAAATTTGTGAGCTCATGTAGTAGTTATAATGCTAATATAAA
Organism: Mycena albidolilacea; assembly: GCA_029282495.1. NCBI lineage: Eukaryota > Fungi > Basidiomycota > Agaricomycetes > Agaricales > Mycenaceae > Mycena > Mycena albidolilacea. Next base: position 947,516 of record JARIHO010000002.1, read on the forward strand.
TTTGTTTCTTCGATTCTTTCGTTGTTACTGTCCCATTGAGTGCCACCGCGAGCAAAGCAATAGTTTGGAACCTGGATTGTAGGCAGATGGCTGGCGCCACATAGCTTTCCAGCAATAGCCTAGTATCGGCTAGTATCCCATAGTTGTGGCGTGGAGCTGTCAAGTGTCCCACAGCAATGTCCTAGTGCTGCATATTAGGGATGTAGCTATGGCGACTAGAGACACTATGGATGCTATGCAGCGCTGTCAAACACTGTCAAGTGTCGGCCGGTTTTCCTGATGCTGGTGTGTGGCTAGGTGAGTCTACATGGGTAGATGCACCGCATCGACCTGTTCGGCTACCTAAGTCTACCTTCGTCTACGCTATAGCCACGTGTAGAACACTCCCCGCTCAACTCTGGACTTTAATATCATGTACAGAGCCCTCATCCTCAGTCATGTAAGGCGGGGGAAGACTCAAGTGACCCTCGCCGGCCCCACATCAGACAATTGACAGGCATCAAATGGATCAGAACCGGCATGAAAAAAATTCACATGTTTGGAAGTCTTCTTATTCAACATCTATTCAGCCCATTCCGTGTTGATGGTATGTGCTTGTATCTTTCACTTGACTGATCTAGGTAAATGCACATCTGTCTACCTCTGTCTGCATGAGTCTACGTAGGTCTATGTGAGTCTACGTCAGTGGACCTAGGTAGACTCATGTAGACCAACATGGACATATGTAGACCGACAATGTCTACATGATGTAGATACAGGTAGACAAAAGGGTCTGTTTACCCTTCGTCTACGAGGGTAGACAGACCCTCTGTCTACATGGGGTGGGAACATAGTGATATGGGCGCCGCAGGTACAGACTAATCGAAGATGAGTGTGGTGTGGTCGAGATCGGTTGGATCCTGCAACGCTTGCGACAGATACTCAGCCATGGTGGGAGGTGTAACAGACCGCGGCAGATCTCGGTCCCGAGGCCCGATAGTGTAGCGCACCGCAGGGTTGTGGCGCGGTTGCACAGTAGTCTGCGGCAGTGGCGCAGTGCTGCCGCAGATGTTCCGTAGTTATCCACAGTCCGTAGCAATTCCTCTGTATAGTATAAATAGCCAATAGTTTAGTAGTAGTTAGGGATCCTCGTCATACACGGAGCTTTACCGACTCAACAACCAGTCTAAGTAAAACTCACACGACCTGGATCATTGTGTTCTACGACTTCCAACACAGGAACTCCGTAGCCTCACAGGAGGAGAGCAGTGAGATCTGATATGAACGATGAAGTCGACGGGCATGAGATCATAGAAATCGAGCTTCTCGCGATAGTAGCATTGATGTCAGATGAGCGCAGCATCTTGAGCACTCTACGACCAGTTAACATGTAGTTGCCAGCGGAGCGAAAAACTCCCAAGTTTAAGAGGAGAGCAGTCCAGAAAGGGACACGCCCTGAACCAGACAAGAAAGCGGAGACATTATCCAGAATATTGCGATGCCGGCGATGTGAAGATATCAAGATTAGGATCAGAGTGCTATTAGTAGGGCAATATCATGTTGAAGAGATGCGGATGAACTCCAGAATAACCTTACCAAGGACGAGGGTATCAGGGAAGATGGAACAGCCGTAGATAAGCGTGAGCAGTTGTTGGAGCCAATTTGAAGACCTTCTGCAGTGCCAAAAATGCGGACCAGGATTTTTATGGCGCCAATTCTACCAATATTTCGTTCTCCGTTCCTTTGAAATCGTGTATGAAGCGGCTGAGTTGGACACATCTTCCGAGTTGAAGCTTTGGGCGGATTTGAGGAGACATCCTGAAGAGCCTTCAGGTAATGCAGGCTTAATTCGGAGAAAACCAATACAAGTTGGAGCTTTGGAACGAGCGTCGATTGTCGATTGGAAGTTGGACTACTAGACTTAGTTTGTAAGGAAATTGCAGTGGTTGTCAGCAAGTTGAACGCCTGTCTTGAATTTGGCTCGAAGACCAAGACAATACCACCCGCCGCAAGACAACGCTCACCTTGGATGTTTGGTTCTCGTCAAGATGGTAGTAATATTTGGGTTGATTTGCGCGCGCTTGTGCATGGTGATGTGATTACCTTACTTCGCTTTTACACTATCCACTAGGCTGGCTCGCTCGTGTGCTATCCGCGTAGCTTCTAGCAAGCTCTAAGGTACATACTAGCTCCAGTCGGAAAACTCTCGAACGCGAAAACCTTCGTTTCCCGAGCTGCCATTACGTTTTTGCGCCCACGCCCTGAACCGGAACTTTTCCCTATACTGTACTGACACACAGACTGAATCGGGACTTCTCTTATCCTGGACAACCACCGTGGCCTCACACTGAGCAGAGGGATCAACTTCCCTTCAGTCTCTCAAATTGCTTGAGGATCTCAGGCTGTCATACGTCTTGAGCTTGCGATAGTCCTCTCCTTTCTGTTGAATCATATTCTGGTCCGTCTCAGGCTCCCAGCCGCAGTCCGCGGGCCCTAGAGTATGCCGATGTGGCCATATTGACCTGTCCACCAGGTTCTAGGTACGCGGGGAATACTGTACCTGCTTCGGGGCAACATTGCAGCCGTCAAGATATCGGAGTCTCTACCAGGGTTCAGCTCTTTTGGCCCGTGTCTTCCATTCGAATTCCATTCCAGTCCGACATTCATCTATCCGCTTACTTCGCCCTCCTCCCCACGCGTCATACGCGGGCCAGTTAAAATTAACTCGGTTATCCCCGCTTACTCCACTGATGCTCAGAATCTACAGGCCGGCCAAAAATGTCCGATGATAGCAGACTTGTTCCCTACCTTGATGCTGGCGCGCTCACCTTGATGCCTGCGTCGCCTCTACACCCTCCCTGGCCAGAGCGCACCGCTGCATCTTCTCATGCATCGACCTCGAAACTGGCGGCGAGGCAGGTCATAGCTGACCAGAGTGCCGTCGGTACAGTGCTTAACCTCGGATAATGGGTCGTTCCTCATATTTTTCAACGCAGACGCTGCGAAGAAGCTGTGCGAAAATACGGGTAACGAGGTCTTATCGTGCTTCCCTACTGCTAGCACCGTTATTGCGCAACACGAATGGGCGACTTTCGTCTGTACGTGCTGTTTCCTCCTTCTCGGTTTCTACTCACTATCCACCAGGGAACTCTAATAACCCCGATTTTCTCCAGACGGAACGGGTGGACATCTACCTCTTCCACGGCGACTCGCTGGAGCAAATCCTCGCCATCCCCAACCAAGTAAACCCGAGAGGGCAAGCTGGGTCGGTCTCGCGGCAGGTAAACGACCTATGGTGGGGCACCCGCGGCGTGGACTGGGGTGGGAGCAACATCTCCTACCCGTTCTACTGGCTAATCGCACGCCACGGCGAGTCGTTGGACGACGGGACGCTGAAGCCGCAGGCCACATTCTCCGCCGTCCGTAAGTGCCGCCATCCTACGTCACATTTCATAATTTTAATTCATCTCCCTGCTGCGCCGCAGAAACCACGTTCGCCGACTCCGTCCTCGCCACGCGGTCCCCGTCCAGCTCGAGCAGCGTGCCCACAGCGACACTGACACCATCCGCCTCGTCATCCTCATCCGGCGTCTTCGTGACGACAACTATCAGCCAATTCTCCACGATAACGTCCACGTCCCCGGGGCACGGCATCCAGTCCAACGAGGGGGACGCGGCCTTCCCGCACTGGGCCATCATCCTCCTCGTGCTCGGCATCGTCGCGGTCGTCGCCATCTGCGGCCTCATGCTCTTCGGGATCCTCTATCTCCGGAGGCGCGACAAGCGCGACCAGTATCCTGATGCGGTGCGCTCGAGTTCGCCCGGGCCGGAGATGGAGGAGGCAGTGGACGAGGCGGGGCCTGTGGTGGCGGCCGCGGGGGCAGGGGCGGGGGCAGGTGGACTGGCAGGGCGCGATACGGCTCGGAGCGGCGCGCCGCATGGGGATGAGCGGAATACGACCTCGCCGGAGCCGCGCCCGTTCTCGGGGTCCGACGCGGCGATTATGGCGAGTGCGTTCCGGGCGGAGCTGCGCCAGCCGTCGGGGCGCCACGACGAGGACGAAGATGAGGACGGGGACGGGGACGGGGACGATGATGGGGATGGGGGTAGAGGCGGGGACGGCGCGACACTGACGCGCGGCGCGCAGACGGACGCGGAGCGCGAGAGGGAGACGCTACTGCGGCGCGAGCTCGAGGGCGCGGATATCCGGAGTGTGGACTCGATGCGCGGGGTGCGCGTTGAGTCATCGAGCGAGGGGCATGGGCGGGGGTCGCCGCGCGTGTCGGTCTGAGTTCGGTGGCGGCACTTGTGCTGCTTCATGACACGGCGGCTTGCCCCATGGCCATGGCCATACGAATGAATAGAGCGGCTTTCGCGTGGTATTTCCCAAGATTTCCTCCCGTCCACCACCACCGTACCACTCCACTGTGTTAATACCTCCGACTATCGTCCGGGCCCATACTATGCATACTCAGGCCGCCTTGCTTACTCCCCGCTACCCTCTTCGCTTTCTTACGCGTTCCTATCCTCGCACTTCGCGCCAACAGTATGAAGTCCATGGAACGAGCTCCTGGTGCCTGTCTGTATTCGCTTCGCTTCCCTTCCACCCGCGCCTCATGCGACGCCTACGATGCGATCCCGTTCCCCATGAGCATCCTGCCCTATTCACTCACACCTGTCGACCCCTGTCGAGGCCCGGGCCGTCTCTTATCATTGCGCCATGACGAACTATTGACGACTCGCATCGACTTTTTTTTTTGATTTGGATAGATGCTCCATAGACTTGTTTTGCTTCTTCCCGCCTGGGACTCGCGCACGCACGCACACGGACAATATGTATATATATTCGGTACACTACTACTCTACTCTACCTACGCACAGCACATCTTTTTGCATATCCTTATACCCCTTGGACTTGCACATAACCTACTTAGTGTTACAGACACCCTACATGGACATTGATGTACTTATTCATTCGGTCACTCGCATTTGACGAGGCTTCCGTACGGCTGTCGGAACCTGACTTGTTGTAAATACGCATTTACTGGTGGCTGCCTTCAATTTCCTGGTGTGTGTGAGATGCTTTGGAGTCTGCGACATAGCAACTCCCGCAGGCTTTGTGATAATACTATATGTATTAGGCAGGAATAGTGTGACTTTAGCTATAACGAGCTGGGTGGAAACCGAGTCTAGACTGCGCCCCCATTCTAAATAGTAAGAATTTCAAGACTCTATTCAGTCGGCGGTAGCGTTGCGTCCCGCGCATAGGCGTTTATGTTCCTTCTTCCAATGTGTCGCCTGGCAACTGGGGAGAAAGCAGGAGATTAGCGTCAAAATGCAAAAGGAAGATACTACCCACCCCCTATCGCAATAATACACCTTCTTGCACGCCGCACACATCCGCGGCTCCGTGATAGGCTTCCCGCAGCACGCACATAGCGCCCCCGCGCGCTTGTCGCGCACCACCTCTGTCTGGAACGCCGCGCCGTTGAGGCCGTCCTTCAGGAACGCGTTGAAGTCGACCGTGCGGCGCGCCCTTCGGCACGCTGTCCGCGTCCCCCCCCCCCCGCATCGTTCGGGTCCCCGAAGAGCACGGCCTTCTTGGGGCCGGAGGGGACGCTCGCGGGCGAGGCGAGCGCAGCGGCAAGGTCGAATGCATTGGGGTCGAACCGTTCATCGCGCGCGCGACCTCGGCGTGTTTTGTGGGGTCGAGGGATTGGATGTATTTGGACCAGTTGCGGAAGCCTTGGCCGTCTTCGCGGGGGCAAGCGCCGCCGCCTGCGAGGAGGGTGAGTTTCCCGTCGGATTCGGAGGTGGAGAGGATCTTCTCGACGTAGATGTCGTGGAACCAGTAGTCGCCCTGGAGAGGGGGGACATGAGTATGTATGGAGATAGCATGGAATGAAAAGCGCCCTACGAGGTCGTAGATGTAATGAAATGCAGGCTTGTCTGGATTGGGTCCCGGGAGAACGTCTGCAAGTGTGAATTGATCGTCGTCGAGGTAGGTGTGCCCATTGTCTTTCAAGAACCCCAAATCGATGTGCTGAAACCCATTATTGACGACGAGGAAGAAGCTGAGGCTTCCTAAGACGCACGCTGGCCCCAGGGGCGCCAAGCTGAACGCCATCGCTGTCGTCGACAAAAAGATAGCCATGGTAATTCCGCGTCCAGCCCAAGGCGGGTGCAAGGAGTTTTATCTTGGAAGACACTAAACTTAATCGCGCCTGCAACCTTGATGCGCCTCCACATAAGGCAGCTTGTGGTCGACGCACTCTTGGTACTGCGTAGGCGGACCACGAGCACAAAGTCACGCAGTTCCTTTTGTGCAGCGGCGATCTTTGCTTTCTGCGTCGCAAATCGGCATCATTACCAGGTAGGGCATACACCGTCGCCTACCTTTTTCTCCATGAGCGCGTTGATGAATTGCACTTGTGGCAGGAGTTGCCCGTGATAGAAGCATTTTGCATCGCGAATCCTGTGGCGCGCAATTCTTTGCGCCATCGAAAGGTGAACCGAGAAATCAAGCTCCACAATACCCCATTCCAGCATGTCGCCCCAACGGTGTCTTCTGGGCTCGAAATCCGCAGGATCTTGCCACTAGGGTCAGCTTGGCCTGCGCAAAAAACTATGAAATAAATGAGGCACCCGCGAGATATACAGGGTGTATCGCTTTTAGGTCATTTTGGGGAAGAAATTTCTGGGGCTAGCTTGAATATTTTGATGGATTCAGGCCAATGAAACTCACGACAAAGGTCTGTCTTCCGTTGATAACCCTTGGACGATTCGGACGAAGAAGTTTCTCTTGTTCCTCGCGGTATTTAGTCGATTCAGGGCTGGACGTGTACGGTGGCATGGCTCTTGGAGGAAGAGGTGGGGAGAAATGGGCGTGAAATGGCACCCATTTATATGTTTTTCAAGTGCGGCACATTGATGGTGGATTTTCACAAAACACGACACATTGATGGTACAAAGTGCGGCACATGCCATATATGGCAGTTCCTTACACGTGACTGCTACCTCCTTCGCTCACCTTCCATGGCTGAGACGGTAATTTTCATCCAGTTCTGCGATACATCTAGTAATTTTCAACCGCAACCAAGGGCACAAGACCTGATTTGGCCAGTCTTCCTCCGGAGACCCTGGAATTTGCCCACCGCATGTTCGAAGCTGCTCGCACCGGGAATACAGAACTGCTTGTTGCTGCTGTCGATGCTGGTCTGCCCGTAAACATACTGAATGAGAAAGGCAAAACGCTTGTCTCTTCAAACAATCTCTCCGTCTGAATCCGAGCTTTCAGGAAACAGCCTTCTGATGCTCGCAGCCTATGGTTAGGGAGCAACGATCTGCCTTGATTGTGTTTCTGAACACGACGATCGCAGTGGGGCATCTAGATCTCACCAATAAGCTCCTCGACCGAGGCGGCGATCCTAACCTTCTCAACGGCCTCGGCCAATCGATGATTGCTGGCGCAGTGTTCAAGGGCCACGATGACGTCGTCCGAGCGCTTGCTGCAAGAGGCGCAGATCCCAGGCTTGGGCAGCCCACCGCCATTCAGACTGCCCAGATGTTCAAGAAGACGGAGTTGATGAGTGTTCTAGGTGCGACTGAGGGAGACATTGGCTCGGAGGTTCCTCCTGCTGTGCCCAGCGGTGGCTCTGGATAATGTATGTACTGTGAATAAAGTGTAGTTCAATCCTGTCAATGTATGTTTCATCGAGTCGACCTATATCAACCCGTCGAAAGGTGTGCGATTAATGCCGCCTGGGGAGGCCCAGATTTACTGTTCGTTTTCTCCGCCATCCGATGACCGTCGCTATTTCGGATGGGAACTAAAGGGAGCCTGAGAAGCGCCGTAGATATCCTTGAGGTAGTTTCTGGTCCGTCGATACTGCCGAAATTCATTTTGAAATCGGTCAAAGCGCTACCTATCAAGTGCGTCATCGTTGGGTCGTTTGGAACGTTGTGTCAATTTTTGTGTGCTTTCAACATCCGAACCATTGCGCCTCAAGTTACTCCGCCACTGTATACTCTCTATCCCTACCCCCAAATGGCCTCCATTTTTTCATTGAACGTCCGCACCCGGCGAGTCAGAATTCAGCGTTTCACATCCGGTCCAGAATGATATTCCGCATAGTATACTTGAACGTTCTACGCAAAGGAAATCACCGCGCAGTATTATCAAACACGTAATTCCTCATTCTTCGTGTCCAGGTTGAAGAGACTGAAATCATTTGATTCGAGGGTTGCTACCGAATGTCGAACACACATAAGCGCGACGACGGTGGGTAATTTTCTGATTCGGAGATGGATGCGTAGAATGAACTCAGTACTTGTGATAAAAACGGTATCCGATGTAGTCTCTTGCACTGACTTCCCACTCGCAACCTCGTTCTGAATATCCGATGAGCAACAAGATAGACTTGAACGCTCGGAGAGGTTTGCAATCGAGAAGCCGAGAGGGAGAAGGGTTCGAGGATCGTTCTACATTTGAAAACTAATCAGTAAAATTGACGAGTACAGACACAAGGAAATACACGAGATATCACAATTAAAATTAAAAAAAAAAAACTCCAGACCCTGCGATTTGTACTAGTCTCGTGACCAGACTCTCAAAGTCTTATGGCTTCAACTCCGCTGCGGGGTTCTGTAATTTGAATAGGCCAAAAGACATAATCTTTGCGTATGTCGGCGTAGCAGCGTTCCTCGCAATCCTTCGAATTACTCAAGTTTGGGGGGTCTGAGAGCGACAATGTGGTTTGTGGAAGAGAGTCGCGGTCACATTCTCAGATCACATATTTGCCTCCTTTTAAATATCTATTCTGCTCTGCATTGCTCACTACTACGCGCTGGCCTAAGAAACATAGAACATGAGACTCTGCTGAAATATTGTTTTTTTCTGTGAGCAGAGACTGTCGAAACATTGGCGGAAAGAGGGCACCTGTGGGTGTTGCGGTGCGCACTGCGGACGACGTAGGCGTGATTTCAATTTGTAGATTTTGTAGAGCGATTGGAGGTGCGGGAGGGGTGCTGCAGCTTGGCATCGAAATACCTCCCGTGGAGTTTGGGCGTAATCGACAGGAAGATGAATGCGTAGATTTTTCAACAGCTTTAAAAGACTTTAGTCAACGCGCAGTAGAGACGAAAGCTGAAATACCTGATTGAGATGTCAGACGTCAACGCACGAATATGTTCAGACCTTGCGATCGATATTCATCCACCTTGGCCTCGAGCCGTGGGCTGATCGCGTCAAGAGTACCATCTTCAATGAAATCCTCGGGTCCACGCTCGATCTCGACATACGACCAGCGGGAAACTTTGGGGGGGGAAGGAAGAGCAAGGAATTGCTCGTCTGTCCACCATCGTGACTGTATCATGGCATCCAACGCATCTTCGTCGAAATCTGTGTCCGTGTATGACAAGGAAAGAGTTTCGAGTTTGGGAGCCAAAGGTGAAACGTGCGTCGTGGAGTATTGGAGACCACTGATGATGGAATTATCAAAGAAATCCACACAATTTCCCATATTGAGTTCGACCAGCGAGGGTCCATGACGCAGTATAGATAACAGATCGCTGGGCTGCATATACACGCAAGAAAACTGAAGGGACTCGAGCTTAGGAGATCGAAGCTGGAATTGGGCGAATTCCGCAGACGGCCAGCTGTCAAGGTCATAGAGATCGAGTTTTTTGAGGGCCGGCAGTGCCAGGCACATGAAGAGCGGCGCGACAGAACGAGCATCTGGTGTGTGTCCATATCCGAGCCAAATGCTGAGGTCCTCCAATCGCCCGAGAGCAGTTGTATGTCTCTGGGACAGGTTGATAGAAGCTGGCCACGCCCGGGTATGGGGTGTAGCAGAAACGACACCCGTGCATTGGACGAGAGTGTCCAGACAATCCTGAGGTGAGGGGTCAGACACCACAATCTCGGTTAGACGAGACCATGGCATCAGCAGTTGACTGGTGCGGAGAGTGTCGGTCTACCCGACAAAGGTGTTCTGCCGACAGGAAGACCCTCGTGTCGGCATGGTGCCTCACGTCCGTACTTTGCAACGATACCCGTTCGAGGGATTTCAGACAGTCGGAAGGAATGCGAGAAAGCAGAGAAAATGAGGGGAGCGTAAATTCTGCGGCGTTCCACCGATGGGCCGTCGTTACCATTGCGTCCATCAATGGTCCTGCATCTACGCCTTCTCTTGAAATTTCGAGGTGCACGGGAATATTCATAGGCGCGGATCTCTCCAGCCATTCCTTCACGCAGGCTATATAAGCGACTGTCGGGGTTTTATCTGGCGTCATGAGGAGCTCGTCGGTCCAGAGCTGGGGGGTGGTGTGCACAATGCGTCTCCAATACACGCAGACTTGTGACAACGCATGGAGGTTTCGGATACGGGGTTTGATATTCCTAGGTGCAAGCTTTGTGAAGCAATCGCGCACAGCAAGCAAAATTTCGACCAGAAGCTCGGTCGGAAGTTTGCGAATCGGGGCAATCGCCGTCCGTAGCGCAGCAATGGTGCCGCGCTCCTGGTCGCGCAGACGCTCGAGAGCCTTGATTTCAGACTCAATGCGCGCAAGATTGGCCTCCGACACTTGGAGGAGTATTTTAGCCTGAGCATCGAAGGTTGGAGTCACGCCGGGAGTCTGGCTGAGAAAACGCGTGGGGTTCATGTCCATGGTGCAGGGAGTTCAGCGCGCTATGGGTTAATCTGTGAGTCGGATGGACCAAGCGAAAAGAGCTGCGTACACCGTTAGAATAGGTTATAGGCCTTCAATGTAGAAATCCGCGCTCGCTAGTTATTTAAGAGGAAAGAAAGTCGCGGTCACATGCTAGGATCACACTCCCAAACAACTTTCTCTTCGTGAGCGGGATTGCCGAGAGTACAATCACAATGACTGTAAGTACTTATATAGGAAGCAAATATAGCCGGAGAAACGGTAGGTGTTATTTCGATTTTGTGGAGAAGATTGAATGAAGAGCGCGCGAAATGGTCGAGCTATCACCAACACGAAGCTCAGGAAAACTGCGGGCGTATTGATACAACGAGATGCAGGCAACCAGTTCAGGGCCGCAAAAGATAAAAGCCCACTTCAAAATGATATGTATGGATAAGCATTTGGAAATATTCTAGTAAGATGGTGCCAACGTTGGGAGCGTTGGGTAAAGGAAGGCATAGATAGGATCTACAACCTCAAAAGGCGAATGAGCGAAGAAGACATGCAGATACTGGGAGCTAAAATACCCAAGATAGGTCACCGCACAGATACGTCCAGACCCTGCGACCGATACTCCTCCAACTTGACTTCGAACTGCGGACTGGTGTTGTCACCCTCCCCTCCACAGTGGATTTCAATCCATGCCCAGCGGGCAACTCTTGGGAGGAAGGGAAAGGCAAGGAGCTGCTCGTCTGTCCACCATCTCGACTGTATCATCACATCCAACGCATCTTCTTCGAAATTAGTGCCTGCGATATCTAAGTGGATGACTTCGAGTTTGGGGGCCAACGGTAAGGCCTGCGTGGCGGAGTATTGAAGAAGGCCGACAATGGAATCGTCGAAGCAAATGGGACAGCACTCCATGTGTAGTTGAACCATAAAGGGAGCATGTTGGAGTATGGCGAGTAGATCGTCGGAGCTCATGTACGAATTGTTGATCTCGAGGCGCTGGATATTGGAAGATCTGAGCTGGAATTGAGTGAACTCTGCGGACGACCAGGTGTGATCCAGATCGAGATCTAGGCAGAGTTTCTTCAGAGCAGGCAGTGCCAAGCGCACGAAGAAAGGTGTGACGCAACCTCCTGATGGACCTCTGAAAGAAACGGAGAGGTCCTCCAATCGTCCGAGAGCAGCGATCTGTCGCTGGGACAGATCAGGAACATCTGGCCACGCCCGGGTTTCGAAGCGAGCGGAAACGATACTCGTGCACTGGATGACAGTGTCCAGACAATCCTGGGGTGACGGGTCCTTCACCACGACCTCGGTGAGCTGAGACCACGGCATCAGCAGTTGGCCGGTGCGGAGAGTGATAAGGTGAACACGACGAAGGCGCTCCGCCATTAGAAAGGCCCTGGTCTCCGCATGGTGCATCGCGTCCGTGCTTGCCAGGACTACGCGCTCGAGGAGTTTCAGGGATGTGGTAGGGATTCGAGAGAGCACGGAAAGCGAGGGGAGGTTGAGGTGCACAGTTGTCCACCGATGAGCCGAGGCGGCGATTATGTCTATCACGTCTCGTCCTGCGTCTGCGGCTTTCCCTGAAATTTCGAGGCTGACGGGAATAGGCATGGGGGCCGATCTCTCCAACCATCCCTTCAGGCAAACCATGTGGTCCCCTTTCGGTATTTCGTCCAGCTTTGTGAGGAGGACATTGGTCCATAGGCGGGGAGTGGTGTGCGCAACGCATCTCCAATACGCGCAGACGTGGGACAGCGCCTGGACCTTTTGAATGTGTTCCTTTCGCACCAAGGTAAAGTCACTGTCGAGTGCAAGAAGGAAGATTTCCGCCAAAAGTTCGGCAGGGAGTTTATGAACTGGCGCAATCGCGATTCGTAGCCGCGCAATGATACCGCGCTCCCGGTCGCGCAGACGCTCCAGATCCTTCATTTGGGATTCGATACGTGCGATGTTGGCCTCTGAAGCCGCGATAAGAATTCTAGCAATAGACTCGAAGTTTGGGCTCGTCGGGGACATCTGGCCAAGAGCAAGCGTGGAGTCTGTGGAGTCCATGGCGAGGTGAGCTTGAACGCGCGGGACTACCCTGTAAAAGAGTTTGGAACGAGTTAAAATCAAGTGTCTGCGGCTCGAAGACAATACGAACGATGAAAAGCGCCGGAGTCGTGGCCAAGTCGTGGCTCAGATCCAATCGCACAGCCACATCTTGTCATTTATTTGGAGTCTGATACGCTAGTACTACAGAGAAAGAACAACTAGGTGGGGGCGAAGCTCGGCTGACGACAGTAAGTACTATTTCGAGCAGAGCGATGAAGGGCAGGTATGTAACCAGTATGTAAGAGTGTTCGACACCGTTTCCGACACAAACACACAGACCGTCAGGACTGAGCCCTCCTCACAACAAGAGCACGATGCCGACGAAGAAAAGCCACGTGTGCATGGGGCTCCGTGCTGTCGCGGGTCTATCGCCAGCCGTCGTCGAATTGGAGCTCCCACCCCGTCCCGCCGTGGATCCGCGGCGGCTTGGGTGGGTCCTGCGGGGAGGTGAGCACAGAGATGGGGATGGACGCTCGAGACGTGCGCGATGGCGCGCACGTCGTGTATTGTGAGTGTTGGCGAGGGACGGAGCTGCGGCTTGAGGCGAAGCCTGTGTTTGCAGCAGAAGATGGTACACCTAATATTGAAAAGCTCAAGAAAGCTGATCGATGCGACACCCGAGCAAGGTGATACGTAACAAAGGCCCGGGAAAGCGTTGGGAAAGACAAAAAAACGGATACAAGGACGCTTTCTACAGCCTTAAAAGACTATTAGCGAAGACGCAGTAGAGGCGAAAAGCTGAAATACCTGATATGTCAACGCACCCTCACGTTCAGACCTTGGGATCGATACTGCTCCAACTTGGCCCCGAGCTCCCCAGTGACGTTGTCCTCCTCGTCCCCGCAGTGAATATCGATGCTTGACCAGCGGGCAACTTTGGGAGGGGAAGGAAGAGCAAGGAGTTGCTCATCTGTCCACCATCGCGATTGTATCATCGCATCCAACGCATCTTCTTCAAAACTGACCTCTGCGTAATACAATTGAATGACCTCCAGTCTGGGGACCAAAGGTAAGGTCTGCGTGGTGGTGTACTGGAGAGCGCCCACGACGGAGTCATCGAATGAATTTGGACATGACTCCATCTGCAGTTCTGCCAGCAGGGGGGCATGTTGGAGTACGGCTAGCAGATCACTGGACAACAAGTACGAAGAATTGATCTCGAGGCACTGGATACTAGGAGACCTGAGCTGGAATTGGGTAAACTCCACCGACCCCCAGGGAGACCAGTCATCCATGTGGGATTCCAGGCAGAGCTTCTTGAGGGCGGGCAGTGCCAGGCACACGAAAAACGGTACGACGCAACCTCTAACAGAAACGGAGAGGTCCTCCAATCGTCCGAGAGTAGTGATCGGCCGCTGGGACGGGTCAGGGACATCTGGCCAGGCCCCGGTTTCGAAGTGAGCGGAAACGATACTCGTGCATTGGACGAGAGTGTCCAAACATTCCTGGGGTGACGGGTCTGTCACCTCAATCTCGGTGAGCTGAGACCACGGCATCAGAAGTTGGCCGGTGCGGCGGGTGGCAAATCTGGCGTGATGAAGGTGCTCCGCCATCAGAAAGACCCGGGTCGAATCCGCACGATGCTTCGCGTCCGTGCTTTGCAAGAATACGCGCTCGAGGGATTTCAGGGATGCGGTAGGAATTCGAGAGAGCACGGAAAGGGAGGGGAGTGTGAGATGCACGTCTGACCATCGATGAGCCGCGGTGGCGATTATGTCCATCAAGGCTTCGCATGCGTCTCTGGCTTTCCCTGAAATTTCGAGGTAGACGGGAATAGGCATGGGGGCCGATCTCTCCAGCCATCCCTTCATGCAAGCCATGTAATCGCTCTTCGGCGTTTTATCCAGTCTTGTGAAAAGCATTTCGGTCCATAGGCGGGGAGTGGTGTGTGCAACGCGTCTCCAATACGCGCAGACGTGGGACAGCGCCTGGACCTTTTGAATGCGTTGCTTCCGCGTGTAGCTCCACGTATCGAGTGCAAGACGGAAGATTTCCACCAGGATCTCGGCAGGAAGTTTGTGAATTGGAGCAATCGCGACCCGTAGTCGCGTAATGAGACCTCGCTCCTGGTCGCGCAGACGCTCGAGGTCCCTAATTTGGGACTCGATACGCGCAATGTTGGCCTCCGAGGCCTCGATAAGAATTTTAGCCAGAGACTCGAAATTTGGGCTCGTCGCAGTCGACATCTGACTAAGAAGATGTGCGGAGTCCATTTTCGCTGCCAAGCGATGGCTTCACGATGCGGGTTGCTCTGAGAGTCTGTATTAGATGGGCGAAACACGACAAGAACTTCCACACACGCGTCAAAAGCTTGTCGCAGCTCGCTCTTTGTTGCGAATATTACTACGTGATATTGACCGAAAATGAAGCTAGAACGCGTCAGGATCAAAGGGTCTGCGCCTCGAAAACAATACGGACGATGAAGCGCCAGAGGAAGAGGACAAGAAGCCGGAGGAGAGTCGTGGCGCAGAGCACAGTGACAATGGAGTCGCGATCACACTCGATCACATGATCATATGAAATGCCTTACTAGTCGCTACAGTACATCCTGTGCCAGGCAAGTCCTTCCGGCGGCGCACTCCGCGAATGGAAAATGCATTCTCGTGCTGAAGGTACCTTACGACGAAATCTTCAGCTCCTCGAGGATGTTTTCACATTTTTTTGGAGACTCGTCAGAGTACAGTGATACGATAGGTGGGTGGTACTACAGAGAAAGAACGGCTAGGTGGAGCGAGCGACAGTAGATGCTATCGAATTTCTAGAGCAGATTAGGGAGTGCGCGGGGTGAGGTGGGAGGACGTGCTACAGGCTACAAAGAACATCGACATGCGCAAAGCAAATCGGAAGAGTCCTACATAACTGTTAACATAGATAACGCCGAGGGTGCGAGCGCATAAGACGGCACGATGAAAGGGACGGACGGATGGATCATCGCCGGGACAGGAAGACCGCAAGCAGAACGATGAAGGGCACGTATGTAACCAACGAGACGCCAGCCATGATTCGACACCGTCTCCGCCACGACCTCGCATCTGCATCCACACACATCAGCACCTCAGACCACGAGCAGAGAGGGAACGACATACCGAATTCTACCTGCGGGTCATCCAGCACGACCTGCGCCCGCCCCTTCCCCTTCTCGTCCCCCTCCTCTTCGTTGCCAAGCCGCCGCGTCTGCGGTATGCGCACGCCGAACGCCGCGACCCACCACAGCGGGAAGAGCACGAAGCCGGCGAAGAAGAGCCACGCGTGGACAGGGCTCCGCCCGCCGTCGTCCCCGAGTGTGAGTCCCCACCCCGTCGGCTGTGTGCGCGCCGGCCTGCGCGGGTCTTGCATGTGGTACGCCATGCCCATCCCAGAGCGCGCGACGGACGGCGCGTGCGGGGATACGAGCGCAGAGATAGGGATAGAAACCTGAGACATGCGCGATGCCGCGCGCGACGGGTATTGTGAGTGCTGGTGGGGGGTGGAGCCCGTGTTTGCGACGGACATACTGCCCGTGCGGGATGCTGACCGGGGTGGAGATGGGTCGGGTATGGCGACCTTTGCACGTTTCTGGCGGTGGAAGGAGGAAGGTGCGTGGGACGAAGATGCTGAATTGGATGTTTTGAGGGTTGCTTTCATTACTAGTCAGATGATATTCTGAGACAAATACTTGAAATGAAATAACGTACGTCGTGGGTCTAGAGCTGCTGTCGCCTTGTCCTTTGGCGGAGTGTTTCCGCCTTCTACAGCATCGGCCTTGCGCTTCGCCCTGATTTGTCCGTCTGAACGAGAGCGAGTCGGCGCGGGCGAAGGCAGAACGGACGAGCCATCGCTTGTTGCCCGCAAACCGGCGGGCGACGGCCCTGGTGTGGGCGTAATGAAGGAAAGAGATGGTGGCGCCAATTGGGGGGTGGCTTTCTTCTGGTCCATCGTCGACGAAGAAGACTCGGTGGAATGTCCAGGATTATCTGTTATTGTGCCCGGTCAAATCCTTTGTTTAGCGGAAGAAAGAAACGAGAAACGCACCAGGCCATGCAAAGGGTTCCTCCAGCTGCGTGTCCGACGACGACCCGCCCTACAGCGAACAAAAGAGAGTGAGACCAACGAAGGTGGAGGTAAAGGAAGGGATAGGGAGATTTGATGGACATACCACGCGCGAAACGCGTGTATCAAATTTGACATCGTCACGCAAATCTCCGTCCGGCCCGTCTCGGTCTTTCAAATTCGGCGTGTCCTTCTCTCCCGCACCACTAGCGCCCAGCGCGAGGAATACTACGTCTCGACCATCCGGCGCACCTCCAACGGACCCCTGAAAACTCGACCTGAATTCTGTGCTTTCTCGTCGCCGTGTGGACCTTGGACGGCGCAGGGACGCAAATATGTCTTGCGCCTTCGCACGATGATCGCTCGTGCCACCTTGGCGTTTCCGCCGCGAGGAACCAGAATTATGCATGGACGGCATCGAGGACGACGGGCGCGGACGCGCCTCCGCCTCCCTGAGCTGCGGCAGCTGCACTTGCGACGGCGTTTGCGACTGGGATGCGGAGTGTGGGACCCTGCCAGGCCCGGGCCCGCGGAACGCTGGGTGGTCAAGTGGCGGCATGGGCGGCGCGGGCGAGGCTGACGCCGATGCGCGTCCGCTCACGCGGCCTTGGGAACCGAAGGTGAAGCCAGATGACGGGGAAGGGAGGTCGCTGGCCGGTGTCATATGCCCGTGCCCGCTGTTGGAGTGCGTGGCCGAGTCGTCGAGTTGTTGGGAGGTGGTTGAAGGCGTTCCGAGGTTAACCTGCGAGTGCGACCGCGACTGCGAGACGGAGTGCGAGATGGACGTGCCATGGCTGGGTGCAGGGGAGCCGCGTCCGCGCTCGCCGAACTCTGTGAGGTGCAGGCGGTTGTCACTGCCGTTCTTTCCTCTGCGCCCGAAGGTGGACCATCCAGTGGTGGTTGTGGTCGCGGCTAAGTTGGTCGAGGATGAAGCAGGACTCGGCGCGCCTGTGAGGCGCGTGAGGAAGCGTTGTGTACGTGTGGGTGGTTGGGGCTGCGCCGTGAAGGGAATAGGGACGCCAAACTCAGGGAGACCCTCGAGCCGGGTGTCGGGTGGCGGCGGCTGTATAACAGGAGTTGCACCGTCTATGGAATGTCTGCGGGTGCTCGGTCGCAGTGAAAAGGGAGGTGGGGAGGATGGTCCAGGCGTAGAATCCGCGCTTGACGCGGGTCCAGCGGGTTCAGCGGGAGAAGTCCAATTCGCGACTAGCGAGTCTAAATCTGGGTGTATCTTCCTCTCCAGTGGAGACTGGGCCTGGGAAGCGGTCGGCTGCGGGGGCGATGGTGCGGGCGTGGTTGGGAGTGTCGGACCGGACGAAGTCAATGCGGAAGTGCCGGATAAGCTCTTCGTCCTCCCTCGTCGAAAGTGCGCCAAAATGTTCGCCATCCTAGGTCCAAGCGAGAGAAATCGATACGTAACGATTGGCGGAGAAGGAGGCCAGGGAGCGTAATCTCAGACACTAGGAGACGGTGACATGAGACACAAATAGGAGCTTCCCTGGGCGCGAATAAGAAGACAATTTTCACGCAATCCCGAGCCACAGGGAGGTGGGCGGGAGAAAGGGGGACCCTGCTGTAATAGGCCCTTTACCCGAGCCCTGCTTCTTAGAAGTGACTGCTGGTATGTATGACCGTCCACGCAGACCGCCCAATCAGGAAATCGATCTGATGCCAATAAGCGGTCGAAATTTTGCACGGCCACTCGATATGGGGTCGATTGCCTCCGTGGAAACGGACTTGGAGGGTTTGCTGAATTTCGTGAACGAAGAGGAGGGAAGGAAGAAGGAAATATTTTCTAGGTCCCGGGGTAATGGGCTTGACAAGACTGAGACAGATTGCAGATGGAGCCTGAGATGGACGAGATGGATCATCAAACATCCTACCACTGCACGCGGAGAGACACGGAGCTCTTAGATGTGTGCGAACTAATGGAGAGGATATAGCGCTTACATGTGCCATTCAGGTTGTTCTGAGGTAGAAATTCGAGTCCGGGACCCTGCGTCGACAATCCCATCCCATCCATCCATCCATCCATGCGTTGACCCTCCGGGTTCTTCGTCGCCATCGCAGAAATACATGTGTGGGAAAGATGGCGCGGTAATATACTTATGTCGGGAAGACGTCGACGCGGGCTCAGATCCGAATACGGGCGGGAGGATATCGAACGGGGTGCCGGAATAGAATATTGCTGTATGATCGAATCTCTTTCGTCAGTGTGATTTAGATTAGGGCTTTGCGGCACTTATCAGGATACAAAAGGGATCTTGGTTGTTCCTCTAAGAGCTCGTCTCATAGTACGACTGCATCAGACACAAACTTACACGCATGCTCGTCGCCCGCCGTTCTACCCCCAAGGTTTCGAGATCCGTGACGCATGTGAACGCATTGGTGTGTGGGAGCCCCCGCACATTTCGTCTGCAAGGATCGGTCACTTGAGTCCTGCGATCCAGTGAACCAGGATAATGAATGCTAGTGCAAAATAATTCCGCGTCGCAACATAATTTTTGAAAATCCCCCGTTTTTGAGCCGAACACCACAGTTGCCGCAGTTATTTCCGCAGTAACGAAGTCTGTCCAACTGTTAGTCGGCACCATGTTACAGTCGGGAACCCACTCGGAAAGAGGCCGAACATGACAATGTATACGGGCCTGAAAATACGTTTCATGGAATTTGAGCGATAACATCGATCTGAGCATCTCATCTACGCACTGCATAATGCGCTCGGTACCGGTGTTGGAACCAAACATGCACTGTGCCGCCAGGGATAGACATGGGCTGGAACGTGGCGACCGTCAGCCAGAACTAATAGAACGGCGAATCAAGAGGATACTCAAGGTTGGCCCGAATCCGCGTCGCCATGCTACCTGAGCTTTGGAGAAGGGAGAAGGATCCGCGTCCGGAACCGGTGTACTACAAGAAAATAGATTGTGGGGTGAGAGAGCTATTCACGCAATTGCAGGTAATTGAGTGTAATTGAAATAGAATAGGACGTCTGGGAGGATGGGCTGAGGAAGCGAACGAAAGCAGGCCCGTCCGTCGTGAGATTGAGCCTTAACCACACTCTATGTCGGAAAAATCGCAAATGGCATATTAGGCCCTGTTAGGCCTTGTCAGGCCGAATATGGCCGTTAGGTTTTGAGGACCGTGTTAGGTTCAGGTATGTACCATTAGACCTTGCGAGTGGTTGTAAGAGCTAATTGGGCCTAACGGACCTTATTGGGCCTAACAACAGTTACAAGGGCTAATAAGGTCTGATTGGGATGTCAAGGCAAAATAAAATAAAAATAATTTCCACTTTCTTATCCCTTGAACTACTGCATCTAGTTCTTCATGTTTATCATTTACTTAGCAAGTGAGTTCAATGAGAACTGAAATTAATCACTGCTGGGGTTTGAACTCACGCGGCCAAATTTGAGAACAAGGCTATTACCACTGCACCACACAGCTATTCCAAAATGCCACAACTCAACTCGCTATATACTGACCTCCTTTCCTAATATGACCTAACAATACCTTGTAGGACCTTGTCATCCCCTCTCACGTTGTATTAGGTAGGTATAAAATGTGATACATTGATACAACTACCACACATGTTTCTACCCATCCTCATCATTGTTCTTCAGTTTCTTTTTGGTGTTCAACAAATCCATGACATCAACCATGCATTTTCAGCCCTGGCCGACGCATTGCTTTGTCCTGGGAAGAAGATATTATCCCATACACGGAAAATGTTGAGAACTGAGCCCTTGTGCTTCTTAAGACCCTTTGTCAATCCGGGTCAAAAAAATTGATCTTTTGAATACAAAAAGGAACTCTCACCACGATAAGTGAAGCAAAAATTTTACCCGCAGTCATGTCCTCGTTCTGCAGACCCTAAATTTGGTTGTTTTTTTCAGCCTGCACAATGTGATTCTTATGGTCCTTGAGCAGCACGACAATGCTGGGTCCCCTCTCACAATGGAAGTGAATATCTGAAGGGTTGGTTGACCGGACTTGAGCCTGATTTGGAGATGCTACTGTCGGACTCGAGGTGTTGTTCATGGGTGTGTTTTCGCTTTCCCATTTTGATAGGAATTGTTGGGACTAGTCACGTTGCTGAGAGACTTGGATTGTGGTCTTTTTTTTTTTTGAGCAAGCATGTAAAGTTTCAAAGATAATGCATCGCTTATGTTTGGACCGCATCTTGAACTTGTCAACACTGCTACAGTTATTTTCACACAATGGCCACGAATCAAAGAACTCTCAAGAACCCACTCTTACATGGCCCTATTAGGTCCTCTAAGGTCTTATAAGGTTTACTGTCAAACCTTGCAAGACCTTATAAGGTCGTTAGGGTCGGTTAGGCCTAATAAGGCTTTTTTGATTTTTCCGACATAGGAGGAGGATCTTCGGGGTGGCCAAGCCATGCATGCCTCCAGCCATATCATGAGTACAATTGATAAGATTTTAGGACAGAGTAGGCCGCAGGCTTCGTAAATTTCCTCGCAAGCTTTTCAGTTTGGTACCAGTTGACGGAGTAACAAACCAAAAGTTCCAGTATCCAGCGTCTTTCTGGTTCGTTCGTATCATTTTTCGTTTCGACCTCGATAGAAATTAAATAACGCTGTCGGACTATTTGGAGGGTAGCGCGAAATGGATGGAACGACCGGTATGTCTCCCGAGGCTTGACTCTTGAGAGAGAATCATAATATGGATGATGTTTGTAGTGCACGTGATGGATTACTCGGAGTGGCCGGCCCGTCCGTCCCCATTATGTCTTTGCTTTCTTCCTCTCTCCTCCAGCTCCAACTGCCAGCTGGAATTGCCTCCTTCGGTCGCGCTCGGCCCCAGCCTCTGTTAAACAGCGCTCAGAGTCCAAACCCGGCCGGTTGATCCCTATCCGACCGCCGCTGAAAGTTGTGCAAACGTCCGTTACGTTCGATACCCGCCCTTCAGAACGAGGTTGCGAGAGGGAATCAGTGCAAGAGACCACTCCCATCCTGAGCGCCGCAACTTCGCACACTGAGTTACGACCACGCTGTCTTCACAAACGCAGAATCCTTCGCCCCGCTTCACCTTCTGTCCTCTCCGACTTGTTCCGGCCGCGGCAGCTCGATCACTTCCCTCTGAATTTCGATCTCGTCTTCTTCTGGCACGGAGTCAAAGCGCATCCTATCTTCGCAGCTCGACCTTTGTATTGATCCTGTGCTCATTAGCCTTTCGAGAGAAAATACCCCGCCCTATCTTACCGCTCTCCTCTCAATGGACACCATCGCATTAATGGGGTAGTGGTAACCTGGGTCGTTGCCATAAGTTCTTTCGAACGCTTTCGTTTCGACCCGCCGGGGGTTCGATTCCCCCTTAATGCATCTGCGTTATCTTTTGCTCAATCATCCAACTTTTTCCCCCACCAGCCTATTCCCAGTTTACATCCCTGTACTACGACCCTGCGCACCGATTTGATCCATGTCAAAACACACGGAGGAAGTTCTCGTGGGAGGCCGTCTCCTCTCTGCCTTCGTTCTGGGTTTTGAACCTCGCGTGACGCGGAAATGGTGCTCTGTTCACTCACCCAAAACATAGTTCGACGCCGCATTAGCCTGGATGCCGATTAGACCGTAACCTCCAACTCCAAGCAATGTCTCCAAGTTCAACCCGCTCGAAGCCTCCACGAAATTCCTGCCTTTCAGGTAAGTACTTACCTGAAACTGTGCACACCGATTCGATCTATGTCAACATACCTCGGCGCAGGAAGCCGCCGTGGGAGACCCTCTTCTACCTGCCATTGTTCTGGGTCTTGAACTTCGCGTGACGCGGACGCCCTCTCGCGCTGGTATTCTGTTCAATCACTCGAACCGCAGCTCGACGCCGCATTGCTAGCCGGGGTAACTTAACGTCCAACTTCAAGCAACGTCTTCAGCCCGTTCGAAGCCCGACGAGATTGTTGTATTTCAGGTACCTGAACCTGTGCGCATCGACTCGACTCCTATCAAAATACCTGGACGCAAGAAGATCTCGTGGGAGACCGTCTCCTCTCTGCCCTCGTTCTGGGTCTTGAACCTCGCGCGACGCGGAAGCCCTCTCGCGCCGGTGCGCTGCTCAAGCTTCAGCCACCCGAAACATGGTTCGACGCCGCCCCAGCCGGCCCGGGTAGTAACATCCGACTCTAAGCAACGGCTTCAACTCGCTCAAAGCGTGTTTCTTCAGGTATCTGAAACTGTGCACACCGATTCGACTGCTATCCACTACCTCGACGCAGGAAGCTCTCGTGGGAGACCCTCTCCTCTTTGCCCTCGTTCTGGGTATTGAACCCGCGATGCGGAGAACTTCTCAGCCTGCGGGATCTCGTACTGGAAATAAGGCCCACGCCTCAACACTCAGGTTCCATTCAATCCCTTGGCCCAGAGAAGACACAAAACGAAGGGAAAGCGTCCAGGGACGATTTACCCCTTGGAACTCGTCATCGAAGGAACGAACACGTCATCCTACATCTTCCTAGATGCTTGGGACTCCACGTCGGACGCGAGCAATTACGAGCGGCTCCCGATAACTTTATCAGAATTTACACATACCATGTGGACGGTGAACCAGACTGCGGGTATGTGGCGGTTGGTTTTCTGAACGAACACAGGACAACGAGCTGTGTAGGCGTTGTCACTGCCAGCGGCTTTGCAAATACCACATTTCATGCTCTGGACGCCTATGGCTCAACAGGTAAAGTAAGGGTCTATTATTAGTGAACACTCTCGCATCTAGGTCGTCAAAATCCGTGCCGTCCACAAAGTACTCCCTTCCGCCAGAATTTCCCTGACCCAATCTCTTTCTACCATTGCCCGTACCCCTCGTAGGTATTAGGTATGCTACGCACAGTATGTCAGACAGCATTCTAATCTGTGAGATCCTTCCGGGTTCGTAGTTGCAATCGGTGTCCTCTGTGAACAGTCTCTAATCATTTCAAGGTTGTAGATAACACTCTACATAATTTGCAAGATCCTTCCGGGTCCGCATTTCATCGATGCCCTCTGCGTGTAAGCATGAGAGGATGTCGGTGGAGGTTGTCTCACACTGCGAGCCCCTTTTCACCAATGCATAGTCCCTCCGATATGCCCGTCCCCCAAAATTGCGTTTGGAACAATACTTCTAGACTGTTTCTGATGGGAATCACATTGCTCGGCTCCTGGGGGCTGGTAGCCTGCCGATTGGATGCTCGCAACCGCAAAAAGAAATAGATGCTCTCCAGTGCGCGTCATAGCATCGGCCGACCATTTGCCTCTAAAATAATCTTCAATCTTGTTTCTCATGCCAGTGCCCTGCAACGTATCGGAACTTGTTCCGACACCAATCGTGGGGACTTTTCATATTCAAGACCTCGATTTGGGACCTTTTCACGTTAAAAAGGACCCATGACCTCGCTCCAAGGCACCGTCGCGGCTTCCTTCGTTGATGCATTTATAGGTTATCAAATGAACTTCAAGGCACCCTCGGTCTTCCTGTCGTCCTTTTGTTTGGCCACAGCTACCAAATTCAAACGAAGAATCCAGCGTAGCCCAATAATGACTGAGTCGCCCATTCTTCTGCATCGCTCGAGCTAGCTACGCTGCATATTCAAGCTCCAATTAGACTTTCAAAACTGCATTCACCGATGCGGACCTAGAAGAGCACCATCTTTCCCAGGGTTGCATCTTGATCTTCCTCCTGCGGATCCTTTCCCCGATGCAAAATAGCCTCGCAAAACCCATTTCCGTCCATCATACAGGGCTTCCATCGGGTTTAAATAGACTGTTTTCTCGCCTGATCCGGCACAATTGGCGCACGTTCACTCACGGTGCCTAATCTTTCGCGCATTGCTACAATGTCGCTGTTTTCATTTGCTCGATTCGCCGCGCGGCACCGCAGCACTCGGGTTCTTCCATCGCGGTGCCGCACACGCATCGGCTTCCGCAGCTAACCGTGGGCGGAACAGTACCTGGCTCTCGGAGGCGTTATCTAAAGGTCAAACCTTTTGTTAGTCTCTTATTAATCCATTTTCCAAGTGAATCAACCCTGGTGGCGCACTGGGAGTCCGCTCTCTAACAGCAAGTTCAGTTTAAACCATGGAGACTTGAAAAACACAAGGAACCGTCAAATCAAGGCAGCCTTGGACAGTTAGATAAAATATCAAAGCCCCCGCTCATATGTCTCGTCCTGAGAGGTCCGGAGTGTATTTTTTTTCCACGACTCTCATTGGCGTTCTACATAAATCAACGGTGTTGTTTGTTTCGCGTTGGCAAAATAGACGGCAAGAAATGTATAAAAGGATCCCTTCTAGCCTCTTTATTCTTCAGCCTCCCTCATCGAGTCTACCAGCCAAAATATGTTCTTCAAAGCCCTCCTCCTTGCTCTCGTCCCCGCTGTCTTTGCGGTCGACCATGCCATCACCATCGGTCTGAACAACACCCTCACCTTCACCCCCGACACGGTCATCGCTGACATCGGCGACACCCTCACGTTCACTGTGTAAGCGTCGCTCTCTCCCCGCTGCTTTTGTTATCCAACTCACTTGTCCTATTAATTTCAGTGTCGCTCGCAACCGTACGCACCACAATGAACGGTCCCGTTTTTGACTTAATTCTATCTCTAGACTCGACCACCACCACCCACTTCTCTAGCGACGAGGGCCAAATTTGCCCACCCCCTCCAGGCGGTGTCGGTGAAAACGGCTGGGACTCCGGGTTGTAAGTCTCAGCACCATCCATAGAACAACCTGGATATTGAAGTTTGCTCGATGTTAGCCTCTCTGACCTCGATGGTTCCATGCCTCAATTCGTCTACACGGTCGTCGACACAGCGCCGCACTTTGCTGCCTGTATGCAAGCCGCTGGCGCCCACTGCAGTGAGTATTTCCATTCTAGAAATAATCATTCGCTAAACGGCGCTCACAGGGGCTGGCATGACTTTCGCGTTGAATCCCACCGAGGACATGACTTACGACCAATTCAAAGCAAACGCGATGGCGTCTCCGGCTTGAACGGCTTGAGAGACACTCCACCATGCAACTCGGAATTCAGGCATATTCGGAACACACGCTTAGGCTCTGATAAAGGTTTCTGTTCTCGTTGGATTTGCAGCGTGTAGTGGGAGTGAAAATCAATATTTGTATATTCACCTTGCTTGCGAATGAATTTTTTTGATCGAAGCCTGGGCTACTGAAAATGGTCACTTTACCACACAACATTATTTTTCGAACCTTGGTTGAACTGTCACGTGAGACATATTTGTTTAACATCCACGATCTCAACCTGACTCTGAGCGCCAAATACACGAGCCAGGAGGTAAACACCCGCTGATCATCGGAAAGTCTAATACACATGTAAGCTAACAGTTTAACAGCACTAGGCCTCGGCCCCAAACTCCTCTTCCTCCGCAATCAACCGTTCAGCCTCTAACGCAGCCATGCAGCCGGTGCCGGCGCTGGTGATCGCCTGTCTATACCTCTTGTCTTGTACATCTCCTGCAGCGAAGACGCCCTTCACGGAGGTTTGAGTTGTCCCGGGAACGGTGATGATATACCCATCGGGGTCGGTCTGGAGCTGACCACGAACGAGACCCGTAGCGGGCTCGTGGCCTGGGGATCGAGGTTAGAAAGCACACAAGGAAGTAACATAACGGCATACCGACTGCGTAAAACAGACCATTCACGGGGAGGTTTGTTACCTCGCCTGTGGTGAGATTCCTGATCTTGAGGGCACTGAGCAGGTCTCCGTCACCGACACATTCTGTGGCGACGGTGTTCCACAGAACAGTCTGTGATCGCATAAGACACGCGGTGAAAACGGGTGAACCAGGCTCGTCTTACGATTTTGGGGTTATTAAGCAACCGCTTTGCCATAATTTTAGACGCCCGGAGTTCACCCTTTCGAACAAGTACGTATACGTGGGAACCATATTTCGTCAGGTCTGGGGCGCAATTGAATGCTGATCAGGATCTGGGGTTAGGATCCTGGTAATAACTGAGCACTGACATGTTGCTTCTTCCGCGGCCGAGTCGCCTCCTCCGATGACCGCCAGAGGCTTGTTTCTGGGACGTACAGATGAATTATAAACCAAGGCATTCCCTGAACGACGCACCGAAATATCGGGACAGCCCCATCGCAAACAGCGCATGCAGAGATGCCGCTTTGCCAATATGTATCCTCGCCGGGGAGACCCAGTCTTTTCGCGCTGGCGCCTGTGGCAATAATAACAGTGTCGGCAGTCTCCGGCTCTTCGTCTTCCTGCATCTCTCGCCAGTATCTAAACGGACGTGCCGAGAGATTGATCTTCGACACAGTCTCGGTGATGATCTGGTGAAGGCTGGAATTAATGGACGGGGTTAAGATAACGGAGCACGTTCTTACAGTAGTGCCAAAACGACCACTCTGCTCTCTGAATTTGTCCATCAACTCAGGGCCCATGATTCCGGTCGGGAATCCGGGAAAGTTTTCAACTATATGAGAGGTTGAAAGGACGCTACGAATGACCCGGCTAACGGCCTACTTTCGGTGGTTGTTGTTAGTTGGCCTCCGGCAGCGAAACCGTTTGCTAGGAAGCCCTCGAATAGGACAGGTTCGAGATTCGCGCGGGCGAGATAGATTGCCGCCGTGTGCCCCGCAGGCCCAGAACCGATGATTACCTATCGAAAGCGATCAGGAGGCGACTCGCATTCGCACCGGACTGCGACGTACCACTCGTGAGTGAAGCTTTGAGCTTTTTGGTACTGTGCCAGCCATTGCGAGGGCGCTGGATGATGGTAGGATCCAAGTGAGATGATGGTGCTTGATAATTTAAATCAGATGCTGATGAAACTTCTAGCGAGGCACGTGAGTTTGTGTTTTGCAACTTGTCGTGCCGCATTGTGCGTGCAGTTCACGCATAGGTCGCATAAAACGAGTGGATTCCGGAGATTTCGACCACAAACGAGAACGCAATAATCACCCACTCGTTCATTTCAAGCCCAGCGTGGAACTTGAACTATGAAGCGTTCAAATACGTACTCCGTTCAACTACCCCTGGGGAAATGAGTGCTTGAACTTGTCTGGCTGATTTTACTTGATTTTACCTCATGGAAAGCGCAATGGGTTCTACAATGTAGACTACAATGTTAATTGCGGGCCGAGGAGGTTTGGGACTGGACTCGCAGTGTAAATTGTCGATGCCGACCGGTGCCGATCAGAATTGATACCCGAGGCGTTGGTGCCGAACATGTAATCATCGGAGTCCCAACAACCATCACTGTTCAACTCGACCTAAGAGATCAGAACAAGCAAAGAACCATTTGACTGCGGGATCAACTGCCAAGACTGAGGCAGATGATGCAAAGGAAAGATATCTATTTTCGAACGCATTTTGGAGCGCACAGCTTACAGCTACCGTAGGTCCACCAAGAACCCGCAATGATCTCTCGAGACCTACGATCCTCGACGTGTTAATAGCAGTTGTTTCAACAGCAGTCAAAATGCAGGACTCGCTCACAGCTATTGGATGAATAATGCGTGTTTAGGTGTTGTTGATTCCGCACGCACAGTGGCACCTTCCGCAGAACATCCTGCAGAACATACACCTTTGGTTTTGGTCGGCAGTGCTTATAGCTGTTCTCCTTACCATATAAAAGCCGTAGCTCCACGTCTTGACATCTCCCTCTGCGCATTCTCTCCATTCAATTCAATTTACGACGAATTTGGTCGGACCATCAGAAGCCTTGAACAGTCGTTGGAGCTTTCTCTTTACACACCCCTCATTTCTTACATTACTCTCTAGTTCATTGCCTCCTTCGACATGAATGATATTCTATTAGGACTCATCGCCCTAGTTATTTTCTTCATGGTCCCATGTTTGTACCCCTCGATATGAATGTGCCCTAGGCCACTCATTGTCTTGCCCAGTCACATCATGTATGCTCTTCCTGGCACTCCGAGCCGAGGGGCAGAACGGATTCTTGTCGGCTCATGGCAATCGGAACACTAGAATCCCCTCTGGCCATGCGCGCGCACCTGCCCCAAGCTTCCAGTTCATTCAGCTTCCTCCGACTGCCCTCCAGAATATCGGAAGATCTCTTTCCCGTGGTCGTGCGCTAGGTGACGCAGAGGTATATTCAAAACTCTGCCGTTTATCTCTCTGCTGATTTTTATTTCGCAATTCAAGGCGGGCATCCACATTCAACAGCTGTATTTCGGAATTGGGCATTTAAACGCGCCGCCAATTGGCACCTACGTCAGACAAGGCGCCAATTCTTGAATTTTCTAATCTGTATTTTGCTTCCAACGAAGACCATATCTTTCTTACTGTCTCATCAATCATCACTTGACAAACTCAATACCTATGAGCGGGTACCGGATGGTCGTCTTCTCACACCTTCGGCCCGATGAGTTGGATGAGAGATGATAGGAATGGAACTCTGTATAGTAGCCCATATATCGCTTGGACTTGGGCCTGTGGTGTTTCTCCAAGCGATAAATAAGACTACTTCGCGCAGAATTGAACTTCGAGTTTCCATCGCGAGAATGTAGTTGTACATATGTACAAAACCGTAATAATTTTATCTCTCTGGCATAGTGTATAAGTGTGGTATCGTTATAGGTCTAAACCGTTGTTGTTCAACTTCGGTTCGACTTCAGCTGTGATTTTATCTTATCAGATCGTGATGCCATCATCAGATAAGCCCAATACCAGTTCGCTGGAATTCCGACTTGCTCCAAACAGGTCTGGAGATTTGGCTGGGCGTAATTACGGCGCGGGACTCCTGTACCGATGACTCATTTGGTTCCTTCAAATATGCACAGGTTCGGCGAGCACGAAATTCTCTGGGCGATCGTAATTCACAGCTTCTGAACAGTGCTGTGTTGAGCCGTCCTACAAAGTGCTCATGCATCTACGGAATGCGGACCTGCTCCCACAACCCACTTCTCCGAATCATCTCTATGTCACCTGTTCAGGACCAAAGCCAATTGGATGGTGATCTGGCCAGACTGACTCCATTCATTGAGTGCAACAATAATTCCCGCATGTCCACATGTACGCGCATCGTCGGCATCTTGACACCATTACTAAGAAATCATTTAGGCACCATAGTCTTCGTCGCTCTCCTGCTAGTCTTTTATGCCTTGGCTCTTTGGGATCGATGGCTCAATCTAAAATTACGTGAATCGCAAATGCTGGCAGGTACAACTTCATCGCATCTTCATTTGCAGCGAACATAATATTGATCTGAATTTAGTCCCCACCACAGCACGATTCTACGGCGCGACTCAGGATAGTTCTGTGAGATCTCGGTCCCCCGATGTGACTTCCGTCGCGTTAAGCGATGGCACAGGCAACAAAAAATTGTCGCCCAATGCAAAGGGGTCGCATTTGGCTCCGCCAATTATAAAGAACAGCAGCCCTATGCCGTGTCTCTGATCTACCCAACCACTGACGGTATATTAATTGTACCCAAAAATTGTACTCCTGTATCAGTGCACATACTGCGGACGAGTCTCGCTGCTGTGAACTAGCCCTTCCAGAAAGTGGGATTGGTTGATAATTTGAGATTAAATGGCAGTGCTTGTGGCCTGTTTTATATCTGTATACATCTATGAATCCGCGGAATGATAATTTTACACCCTCATTGCTGTGGATTTTCATTCAAACCTAATGTTCGAATAGGAGGCAATGTTTACAGCTTCATAGCATTTTTCACAGCACTTTCAAAGAGCGATAAGTAATTACAGCTCTTACGGAAATTGACACGACATGAAACATTCTTGTTGAAGGGGAACATCATTCCAGTTTGTGTCACAAGAAGTCATCAGGGAAACCGTAGCCGAGATGTACCTATGGGGCCTATACGAGCCTATGCAGCACTAGGCAGCACTGTATAGTGCTCTATAGTGGGGCCATAGGTAGATCACAGCCACAAATTTGCTATGGAGTGCTATGGAGTGCTATGCCGCACTGTCAAGCCACTTCTGGTTTTCCTGATGCGCCAAGTGCGAAAGCTGTTGACGAATGGCTTCTGAACACCCTGATTCTGTGCTTTCGGTGAGCTATTTTCTCCACGGCCCTTATTACTCAATTTTACCTCCAGAAATCAAAAAATAAACGGTGATATTTGCGCGCGAAGCAAAGTTCATGTGTCTCCTTGTTTGGTCGCGGCGCGCGTTACGTCATTTATCCATATGACCGTTGTCTCTTCCTCACCTCGTCTTCCAACTAAGTTATCTTGCGAATGCGAGCCTCGTTGGGCTTCATTCGCGCCACGAACATTTCTCCCCGTTCAAGACAATTTCCCGGCCGAGTGAAAGGTAAGCAAGGCCAAGTTTCTTCAGGGGAGTTCCTTACGACTTCCTTACGACTTCCTTACGGTGTTCTTCTTGAACCCATTCTCCAGCGCTTTTATCCACTATACCGGGCCCTTGAAGCCGCATGCGCTTACTTTGTGACATGATTCAAACTCTCGAA
Source organism: Mycena albidolilacea (assembly GCA_029282495.1). Lineage (NCBI taxonomy): Eukaryota > Fungi > Basidiomycota > Agaricomycetes > Agaricales > Mycenaceae > Mycena > Mycena albidolilacea. The sequence goes on from JARIHO010000002.1 coordinate 978,713, forward strand.
AGAACCCGGGGTGCGCAAATACATTGACGCACAAATTCATTGACTCAGGCAGCAAAGCTGCCGAATTGGTACTTCGCAAGTTGGCGGGAATGCGCCACTGTGCGCCGCATACAAAGTTCAATTGCTGTTAAACGGTGATCGAAATTTGATAGCTTCGCCACCTTTACAGGAGCTGTTGAATGTTGTGCACAGCTTTTCTTGATGAAGGAACCTCAGAACCAACCCTGCGCCAGGTTTGTGAACGAATGCTACCAACTCCAGTGGACTCTCCGCCAGAGCTTAATACACGGTTGTCGAAAGCAGATTCCCCGTTATTCTCAGTTGCAGTCAGGCGGTGACGTGAGGTCAGTGGCACCAACAGCGGCCTAGATAATGATGAACAGCTTCTTTTACAGCTTGCCTGCGCATAGAAGCGGGCGCCCGTAGGCGCCTATTGGAAGTATAGAAACTGCCCCGCCCACCATGAAATTGTCCCCAGTAACCCTCCTTCTCCCAATCGCACAGAAATAATGATCATGACATCGGGAACCGCCTCACAGTTCAACCAAATTCTGTGGATATTCGTCGCCATTTGTCTGTGCTCACCCCGTCTGGCTTCAACACCACAACTGACATCTTTCAGTGGTGCTATACATTCTTTTCGGCGTCCTTTTCCTAGTCTTCTCGCACCTGCAAGAGCGGCTTCAACGACGGCCCGAGGGCGAATGTCCTCTGAGGCAGTACACATTGCACCCTTCCCGGTCTTGGGATATAGAGTCTCTGTCGTGCGATGCCAGCAAGGATGTCGAAGGCGAAATGTGCACCCTCCCCATCGCTATCCAGGTTCGTTACGAGAATCCCGGACAGCAGGTGGCCGAGATCCCCAGCATGCCATGAGCAGGTAAGCACTACGCCGAAATCTCTGAACAATCCCAACTTGGCCGCTCAGAACCAAAAAAATCGCATCGATTTCAATCACGTTGGAACCTTAGTCCTCACTCCGGAACGCCAACTAGATATGCTCTCATTTGCTTTAACAGTTTTGATTGAAAGGACAGTCCAGATTCCACATGCTTTCACCTTCTGTAACGAAATATTTACAACGATTCCGTATATATCTGTACTGGCAATGGTGATCCCCCCTTCGAACCAATTGCAGCGAAACCTCGATTTAAAGACATACATCCATCTTCACGACAAGAGAGACAGTGGGTACGGAACCAAAGGAAGATGTGGCGGGATGTGGGCGTCTAAGCTTAGAAACGTATTACTCAGGAGCAAGCTTGAACGATTCGAAACGTCACGGCAAGCCGTAAGTAGTCGTTGGGTCGAAGGATATGTGGTTGCAAGGTATGTTCTATCCCGAATGTCCCAGGTGTCGGCTGCTATTAATATTTTGCTTTCTGGTCCAACATACATCTAGTACTGGTGTCCCTCGTGCGATAACAAAGGGACACTGTCCTCACTATCCATTTCCTCCGGTTCAGCTACACCCCCAGTCGACAGCTGATCCTCGGACGGTGATACACCCAACCCCATCCTCCTCGTAATCATCTCCGCGACCGCCTGGACATCGACGTCGGTCAAGCGATATTCCTTGGGTGTGACCCCCCTCCCAAACCTCTCCGTGACATGATTTGCGCAGAGCAGCGAGACGAGCACATTGAGGAGGTGCAGTGGGACCAGCGAAAACACCGTCTCCTACACCAGCGCCAAATTCGCGCGCTCGAAGCGGTAGAGCTTCCCCTTGCACCCAGACAACGCCGCGCGAGGATAGCACCGTTTGCTGGGGGGTCGCCTTGTGCAGCGGACCGTAGAAACCGCAGCACCGCAGTGAGTCTTGGATGAGGAGACGGCCTAGCGGGGTGTAGTACTGGCTCCACGACAGATTGAGCTTGCTGTCGAGCGAGAAGGTCGCGCGCTTGTACGCGATGTAGCCGATTGCGACGAGGGCGACGAACACCGGTCAAAGGAGGAGCGTGTACACCGCGAGGAGCGCGCGCGAGTTGAGGAGCATGCTGGAGAGGCCCACGAGGGAGGTGAATACCAGGAGGGAGCCAGCGAGTGTGATTAGGGTGAGGATGTCGTTGTTCGCGACGTACATCACGTCTGCATGATCCCAGGCTAACGCGATAAGGGTTAGCGGCGGCGATCCTAAAAGAGGGTGGAGAAGACGTACTGCGGAACCAAGTCATGATCGCGCTCACGAGCGATACGACGCCGTACACGAAGACGGTGCACACGGAGACTAGTAGAGCCCACTTGAATCCCGTCCAGCGCTCCGCGGCGTATATCCCCAGTCCGTCCTCTAGCAACCCTAGCGATGCGTCTGTTCCATTGTCCGTTCTGTACGCGCGTAACGATCGAGGGCGAGGCCATTTGTGGGTGAACTTATTCGTCGCCCCAATAGACTTGATCAGCGCATGGTGCCCCGAGTCGATCAAATTGCAGCCGCTATCAGAACTACCGACACTCGAGTTGGAACGGACACTGGACCGAGACATTTCAGGACTCGTGAACTGCGCCTCTGACTCAGTGCCAGACGAAGATGCGCGGAAGGATAATGGGCGGGGCCGAGAGGAGAAAAGGCTGAGCCCGCGGGGAAAGAACGAGAGAAAGCGCAGAGGCTTCGGGAAGTCTGGCGTGAGAGGTGGCGAGGGAGCAGTTGCGGATAACAAGGAAGCCTCGGAGCCCCTCCGCTGGATGGAGTTGGGCGGGGTGACAGCCGGGATGGCAGGGGCGGTAGAGGACGAAAAAGAAGTCTCCGAGTTGGCGCGCTTGGGCGTGGCGAGATGCGGGCTGGTAGACCGTAAGGAAACCTCCGATTCCGCGTGCTGGAACCCATCAGGGCGGGTAGCTTGAGATGTCAGGGAGAATGACCGTTCTGGCTCGTCGTTGTCCAGGGCAGAGAAGGAAGACGGTGCGGGCGAGGAAGAGAACAGGGGAAGCGCCGGGCTAAGCGGGGAAGGAGAGGGCTGGCGCACAAGAACTACCGTGTATGTGCGCTGAAGATCGCTTTCAAAAGTGGTGGGCTCGTCCTCCGCCCCCTGATCATGATCATGATCGTCGTGGTGCTGGGAGTGGACTCTAGAAGAACGACGACGCAAGAGGGCATCGGCGGCGAAGGAGGAGGAAGCGCGGTACTCCATGATCAGACGGTATACCTAGAACTAGTAGAAGGACAAAGTGAACGATCAGCCACCCCAAAACATATCTCGACCAAGTGGCGGACAGTCAAGCCAAGCCAGCTGCTGCAGAAATGCCAATGTATATTGAAGAAAAATACAATGCGATGACCGACATTATGTACGGAGTGTCCGTCTGAAGAGCAATGCGACATAAGTAATAGTCCGTGAAAAGATCGGAAAGGGAATTTCCATAATTAGTGTTACGCGCCACATCCTCGTTTGGCGGTCGAGATAATATATATACCGAAGTCCATGATCTTTAGCAGTAATGACAGGCCGCGGGGATTATCGTGGATACGCGCCTAGACGCTGTTGGTGGGGAGCTCGATGGGGCAATTTGCGTTCGAGACTTGTGTCGAGGAGCTATACGACCCGGGAAGGCCGAGGATGACCATGTCGAGGACGAGCCGGAAGCGCACACCTGCTCGCCGTCAGCTGTCTGTGTCAAAGCCAAGAATAATGAGTACGGACCAGGACGTTCGCCGCTGGCAATCCTCCCCTTGTTTTGGCATGCGTTGTACCAATTTAGCCCTGTGTCAATTGAGCATGTGCGATGAATACTATGAAACGAGGGGGCACGTACACGTCGTGTCGGAGTCGTTGGTCGCGACATAGGTGAAGTTCAATGGCAGCTGGATGTTGGGGAACGACTTCGCAGGCAGGACCTTGTGTCCCAGATCGCCGGTCCCAATAAGAAAGCCTGTGTCGAGGTCAAAGACCTTCGCACGCAGGTGCTTAAAGTTCACTGGGAGGTAGTTGCTGTCCGTATTGACCTGGAGGTCGGCGAACGCAGGGAAGCTGAAGTTGGCGGGAACACGAGAGAACTGTGCCGTTACAGCATTTCTCCAGTCTCCAGTGGCATTGGCGAGCGGGGTGCTGTTGCTCAAGGCAAAACTAGGCACACGGGGGAGGCAGATGCCGAGGACGACGGCGATGCTGGAAAAAGTTACATTAGGGGCGCAGAGCAAGGCAAAAAAAGTAAGTACTCACATCGCAATGAGGCCAAAGCAGGTAAACACGATTACACGCTTGGTAAACCACTTGCCTCCCCGATTTCCCCGCGTCCAATCCTGCCACAACTTCTTCCGGGCCTCGGCTTTTCTCTCCCGCTTCGCAGCCTTGGTCATGTCGTGCATCTCAGATTTTTTCCATTCGGGCCCGAGAGCGGGAACGGTGACCATCTCCACGGGTCCGGTGGCCTCCTCCGCCTTCGGAGTCGGACCTAATGATTGATATCTGCAAGCGCGTCAGCATTGGCGGTCGTGGAGTGTATCATGGTAAAAATGAATATCAATTCATGCAATCGCATGGGCCAACAGCCCGCTGCACGCCAGTATTCTGGCGTGAGACGAGGTTTGCGCTACGACAGCAGCAGCTAAACCATATTCTGCACGATCATGATGCAGAAAAAAACATCACACGGCAGGGGGCAGAGGCGAGGACAGATGCAGCTCTCCAAGCCCAGGCCGATCTCCACCGCTCGAGCGGGCGAAATCAAAGCCCGACGAAAGGTAGACAGCGGCCTAACGACCAACTCTTCATCCGTAATGTCCGCTAGCCCCCTCATCCACGTCGGTCGAAATAGAAGACTCACCCGGTGTCTTGCGTTCCAAAAGCCGAGCTGTATCTCGGCCCAGCGTTGTTAAAGTCGGCATAGACGTCCCACCCGCCGTCGGGCCCTTCCTCCTCGTCTCGGCCCCCCTTGAGCGGTTCCTCCCTTGCAGCAGGAAAGAAGGAGTTGCTGTTGTAGCCCGCAGTAGAGGGGCGTTCAGCAAGAGGGTCCATGCTCCCGCGAGGATTGAAGAAGGATGAAGCATCGTCTCGCATCCGGCCAGACTGCTGGTGGCCATAGTCGCCCGAAGGAGAGGGATAATCCTGGTTCAGAGCGTCCATAGACCCTTTACGACCCCCATAGAACGAAGACACAGTCGATTTGCGGTCCGCGTCCATGGCGAATAAGAGAAATGGGAGAAAGCAAAAGCTTCAAGGGAAAGAGAGTATGTAATCGTGGGCGGAGTCCGTCACCGACCACGTGCCACGAATCCGCGCTTGGACCAACTGACACCAACACATATTCACTACGATATCTACAACCAAGGAGTTCGACATGGACAGGAGACTGGAAGAATAGTAAAATCGACAAGTCGCTTCGGCGGCCATTTCATGCTCGTCCGGATGCTTTTGTGATGGTTGTGCTTACTATCGCTCTCCCTGCATAAATAAACTAGCGCCAGTCAGATGGAGACTGCAAGAGCCTAGGCGATGAATATCTTGGTAATACCCGCTCCACTGTCTGAAATCCCGAAGTAACAGAGCGTCGTAAGACTTATGTTATGAAGGAGGTAATGATTGAAGAAAGGAAGCTACAATATATATGCTGTGTCTCTCACAAATTGAGTCGTCCTCGGAGGTTAGACTTACTGCTATATAGACTAGGTGCTCAATTATTTTCAGATTTTTCTGTGGCGTGAATTGAACGTTCCGAGGAAATAACCGTCAACATCCCTCGGTGCTTTTAAAATTATCCCAGCTGTGGGAGATGCGCGCAATTCTGTGCGCCGACAGGTGCCGACGCCCAAGGACTGAATACAACGGTCGGTAGAATGTAGGGCCTTGCGGAAGACTTTCTGATTTTTTGGAGCACGCCAACAGGAGAAACGCGAGGTAATCGCACATCAGCGCACTCTCTAGATGCGTATTTTGCTCCCGCCTTGCCCACATGATCCCGCAGGCGTCGGAACTCTATGAAAGGTGATGTCAAGCCATCCATCGTGTACAGGCCGCCGCTGTCCCCGCCAGAGGTTCGTGAGGAGCTTGGAACCTTTGATGTGTCAGAGGGAAAAAGATGAGCCAGTAGATAATTATCCGCGGCGCTTCGACGCTTTGACTGATCGGAGTTGGCTATCTTTGCGCTAACTGGACATATCTGGATCGTTCACGACACGCCAATACGGCAGCAGCGGGCCCGGGCCCGCGTCGGCCATGTTAGCAATCTGAATCCTATGCTATCCAAACGCCGAGTGTGGATGTTCAACTTGAACAGCAAGCGGATCACTGGATAAGTCGAGCTTCCGTGTCTGTGTCTGTTTTGCTACGTAACTCTGGGTGGCGGATAAGCAAGCACCAAGAATGCGGTGCGAGAATCAAGTGCTCCGGAAGAAAGGCCAGGACGAAACGTTTCTCACCGCAATTGAATTTCAACAAACGTTTTCAAGGCTTCGCGTCCAACATTGCATTGTGACGTATTGGAGAGATTTTGTATAGAAGCATGCAGGTGTAAGCACGATGTACCCGGAGCTATCCGTGGGGTACAGAAACGCAAAGAACGAGCTCACCCTTCTTCAAAATAACGACGGCGCTGGTTTGAGTTTTCGTGGGACATTCTACGCGTCATTGGAGTCGATGTAGAGAATACAGGGAGGGAGTCAGGCGGTTATAATAAGATGGAAGATAAGACTCAGGATAAATTCAAGCTCAGCTATGTCCCCTTTCGAAACGTGCCGAGTTGTAGCTTGTTATGAGCCTGAGAGCCGTTTCAGCAAGTGAGTCGAATCAAAGGCGAATAACGGAATCAATACGATTTGAAAAACGAAAATCACGGACGGAGAGAAATGACGGGGCCATGGCGACATGAGCGATACATAAAACGTCTCCGAACCTCTGGGCAGTTACCGGAGGCCAACCGGGAATAGATATTGCCCATTGTAGGTTGGGCCGGAGAATCACATACAGAGGTCGTAATTCCGGTTAGCAGAGATACCGTAGATGCTGGATGACCACGGAGAGGAGGAGGGCTATTTTCTGAGATGCAGGGTGGGACACGATGCACGTAGCAGTTAAGTCGGACCATGGTGGTCGTTACTTCTAAGCCAGAGAACCATCACGTGAACGGGAAGTTGAACGCAATCAAATTCTCTAAAATAATCGACGGCTACAGTAACAAATCTACTCTATCTATACAATGCTACAGTCCACCCATCAATGACGGGCACTAATTAGTGAGTCTTTAATTATTAGGACGCGTCGAGACGCCGTCGTGGACGTATTGTCTAAAGCTTGTTCCCTGGAACTGCGACGGCGGCGTAAAGTGGCTCACGCGCTCCTTCTTCTTCACCCACTTGAGGCGCGGGGGCATCCACTCGAGGTTCCCTTGCTGCGGCTGCTGCTGCATGGAGGGGCTGGTAGGCGCGGGACCGGCCATCGCACTCGCGGGACGCTCGGGTGGCGAGAAGGCGTACCCCCGGTCCGGCGGGGGCTGCGCCGAGTAGGTCGGCACCGGGCGGTGCATGGGCGGGGCTACAGGAGGTTTATTTTGAATACACACGCGTTGGAGGAAGACAGGAAGGACGAGGTTACGTACGTGCACGTTGGTCTAAGCTGTGGCGTGAGGTGCTGGGGCTCGAGGGCCCACCGTAGCCGTGGTGAGGCATGGGTGGCATTGGGGGCGGGGGTTCCTGCTGGCGGTGACGCGGACGATATTGGTCCGGCGCGGTGGACTGTGGTCGTGGCGGCGCGTGGCGCGCGCGGTCGGTGCCCATGGTAGGGCTTTTGGGAGCGTGCTCGTGTCCGTGGTGTCCCGCTATCAAATAACGTGGCTCAACTGTTGCGCCACAGTAATTTTGGTGGCCACTCACGAATGGCGGGGAGGATGATGCGGTCCGATTTCGTGCGAGGAAAGAGTTTAGAAGAGAGGTGGCAGTGGGAGCAGAGGCAGCCTGGGGGGTGTGCTGGTCGCGACATAATATACTGGACGCGAACTCGAACGAGAGCGAGCGAGAGCAGGAAACAAAGTGGATTGGATGGAGCGACCCAACGCGCCCTCGCGTTGCTGAAATAAGACGACGGAGAACTCCATCTCAGGCTCAGGGTTGAGCGCAAAAGGGAAGAAGTTTTTGATTATGATAATACGTTAGTAACGTCTCACACTGCTGCCGCGAAGCGACTCATACTGCTGCCAAACTCCCATGCCGATATCATCTACATTTTAGCGAGACCGTGGCAATCAATGATTTTTGTTTCGCACAATTCGGGATGATCCTTTCTCTCGCGGTCGTCAATCCGAGCCGAATGCCGTCGCGCGTGCAGACTTACGAAAACTGCAATTGACCGGGTTTGGTATTTTGAGGAACCGATCAGGGCAAGCGAAGCGATGCGTTTCAAGAGGTTCCGCTTGCATCCGCTTTGGGCTGCCGCCCCGCCGCCTGCGCCCGCTTCTCTCTGCGCTCAGTTCACCCGATGGCCGCCGTGCAGCGCGGCAGAAGTAGTAAATCAGGCCCGTCCCACGATGTCAACAGAACGCGTCGAGCGTGTATGTAAGATGAAGGAGTGCTTGCCGCGGGTTGGATAATTTGGGATGCCCCGGCGCGATAGAAGGCCACCACATGTATTCTGTCTGGATTTATGATCATGATATACTGCTTTCTCGAGCAACAATTGAAGCCCGCGGAGACAAATTGAATTACCCATTAAGAAATTTCCAGGCGGCTTTGTGTTGCGACGGGCAGACGGGCAGAAGAATCTCGTTTGTTCGTTAGATCGTGCCGAAGCGGAGGCAGTAGTGACGAGAGAGAAGAAAATTTAGTGCGCGAAGACGAGCTCGAGGCAGAACAGGCAGGCGGACATTATCTGAATTGATTTGGATTTGGCAGCAGGTTCACATGCGGACGGCGGTGCTCGACCAGGCGGTGAAGTCAAGACGGGGTGAGTCGGGGAATTTTCCAGCGACAGATGCATTTATCCTAATCGAGTCGGATTTCGTAGCAGCTTCACGTATAGGCGGCAGTATATCTGAGGGCGAGAGAAGGCAGTGTCTCTGGGCGTTGAACATGAAGAAGGGTGGCGCCGATATCGATGGCGGAGTCTGAATTCATCAATTCTTCGGCAACTCCCTTCCCAATGTTCGGTTACTCGTTTGTCACTCATTCGGGGATTCTCCTTTGTAAAATTTCGAGGACGAAGAACATTTCAAACACCATACGCTCTCATTTTTTCTGGAAGTGCTAGGTTACTTGGTCCCGAACCATATTTTTCATTGAACTTTGATGGACAGATTCCTAGTTCGCTCTAGCTTTGCCCATGGATTTTTGTGATTGCAGGTCAAGTCGTGATTCATCCAGTCCGAGCCTGATCGAAACGCATCTTCTTACAGGCTCAAATGCCCGAACCTGAACTTGGCGTTCGGGTCGTTGACGTGTTTGAACGCCGAACCTGAAATTTAAAATGAGCATGGGGGTACACGTGGTGTCGTGAATATATTTTGACTATTACCGCAGATCCGTCAGACAAAATCTATCCCCCTGAAATGGGACGACCTTGTTCAAGTCTTGGTGAAACGCTTTGCGTTTGAACTTTCGGTGATCCGGTTTGGACGAACCTTGGGGTTGTGTCATTCACTGTCCCTATTTTTGGACTGCGGTACTCAGGCTGATTTCGAACCGCAAACATGAGTGCTGGAATCTATTATTGTGGACGAGAGTTGGGATGGCCGAGATGGCCGACTGGTTTAAATTCCACATACATACCAGGGGCTGAGATTTGCTTGAAAAATCTTCGGACTTTATTTCCAACCCCCAGTCTGTGCATTGATCCCTAGTCTCTCATAGACAGACGCTGAAGACTAGTGAACCTCGTACCCCTCGGTAGTGTGAATCGGGCAAGGTTGGTGATTTCATCCTCATTCAACTCGTGATTGGGGTCTTGCCGTGGAGAAAATCCGCATTATTTTGTTATGTAGGAAGCAAGGGACGAGGCAGGCGCGAACGTGCGGAGACGGCGTGTCCGGTTGATCCCCGCCCAACCCGGGACCCCGCCATCCGGCGACGACAACAACCCCCTCCCCACGCGGCCAAAGGGAGGTTTAAATTATCGTGATCTTCCATAGAGATCGACATATCCAAGATACCAAAGGATCGCGCCGGAACCTTCTTTCCTTTCTTCCAAAGGACAATCTGGTGGGTAAGAAGTGCAACTGTGATCGGACATGGCAAATAGAACCGAAGAAAGAAGCATGGTTCGAGTTCCAGATCCGCCTGCAGTTTCGGATTCTGTCGGCCATGTTCAAGCCTCCAAGAAAAAAACAGGAAAGAAAAGGCAAGGAAGTGCACGGTGCGCGTCGGGCTCGAGTGATCTTCAAGCCGAGAGCTTCATCTCGAGATCCTTCGTTCGACCCGAGGTCTTGCCGTGGGGGATAAAGTAACAATTTTTGCTGCAATAGTCCCGTCTTCGAAATCCCGAAGATTTTTGAAGTACGTGAGTGAAAGTAAAAGACAAGGCACGGAAGAGCACGGTGCGCGTCGGCTTCAAACGCTTGACGAGATTAAAATGCTATGATTCTACTCGAGGTCCTGCCGTGAGGGCGAAAAGGTCAGAATTCATTCTGCTGCAATACTATCCCGGAGGCTCGAAATCCGAGGAAATGCGTATGGAAGTGAGTGTGCGAGTCCTGTGCGTAAGATGATACAAGCCTCAGCGAAGTTGTAAGAGGAAGAAGAGTATGGGGGCGGACGCGTTCAAGCCGAAGACACGTCTGTCTTTTTGTCCTTTATGACCCCAGGAGCGGTTCGATCCCAAATTCCAATTGATGTTCAAGTTCAAAATGGGGTTGAAATGTCGGTTCGGCGACGGAACCTTCCGGCCTTGATGGTCTGATTGGCGGTCACGCCAACCAGATGATCTGCTTCCGGTCCGGAAACGTCCGACACTCGGAACGAGCCAGGAACGCCGTTTTAATTTCTGAGTTATGGGTCCACGGGTGTCCAATACGTTTGCTCTGCTCGGATGGTCCAGAAGATAGGTGAATTGCGCCCGGGGGTCTGGAAATTGTTGAAATTCCAGCACCACCCCACCGCTGATCTCGAATCTCACATCTATAGCATTGGAGGACGACGACCTCACACCGATCTTATATCTTGCAAAGATCTCTAGGAGTATCATTGGCGCCATGGGTGGCGGTGTACAATGGGGTCAGTCAGGAAGATTCAGCCTCGAGCACGCGCCTAGCGCCTCCAGATGGGTCTCGCCATCCGCCATCATATCTCGTCCCGGGAGCAAATCTTCAAAGGGATGCGCGGGGCCTGTGCCCTGGCAGCCGCACTCCACCTCATCACAGCTCATCAGCTCGACACGGCTGACACGGGCCCGCTAGCCGCCTCCATCTCATCACAGCTACCAGCGCCCGAGTCGCCCGACCTATGTAACGTCGACGTCTATCATGTACGCGACGTGAATTCGCGTATTAATTGGCATCGCAAAGGACTCGGAACAACTTACAGGTACGCGGCGACTTGAGTTGTACATACGCGACGCAACGCCAATGTGTACGCCGCATCACGATCACGACTCCGCAAAAAACCCCGGACAGATAGGCACAGCGATACATACGCGAGCGGTTACGCGTCAAATCGAATCTATATCACGAATATCCACTGGTATCATGACGTCCACAGCCAACGTCGAGGGAATTTAACAAGGCGCGCGATGCGTGCACTCTGCCAGTGAGATATCGGTATGTACCACGGCGCCCGCCCGCCTCCCTTCCCGTTCCAAACATATACTTCGAGAAACGCTCACAGCCCCGGAACCTCGGGGACGCGATGGGTAATTTTATCGCTTCTCACTTCCCACTTCTTCCTATCATACTTTCACGATGTGGGTCTTAGCCAGCCAGCCAGGGGTATACGACACGTCTCCCCGGAGTCTCATTGGAAGTACGCGTCGCGTGAATCCGAAATCACAACAGCTCTGCAAACGCGCCAACCCCCATGATGCGCATGTACGCCGTAGTACTATAGTCTCCTGCACAAACCAACTTGCACACCCTCCTCGTGCCTACCCCATGGCCACGTCTCACATCTCCACCCCACACCTCACGCACACACCTCGAGCCCCAAGACAATGATTATTAATGAAAAAAAAAAGGAAGGAAAAGTCGTTCCTACGTCTTATGTTCGGTTCAGTCGGTCGAGGTAAAGGCGTATCGTTGTACGTAAACAGTAACAGTAAGAGTAGGCACCACTCGTTTCGTGCGTGCGCCCCCTCCTACACATGCTGGCTTGCGAGTCTAGCACTAGGAGAGGAAGGGGTGGGTCAGCATGACGGAGAAACAAGGAGACAGGAGACGAGAACAGGATGAGGACACGATGGATGGAAGAGAAGGAATGATGGAGCGAGGCTGGGGTAACAGCCACGAGCATGCGGCCTAGGTCCTAGCTCTCCGGTCGTCTCGAGCACCCATCACCACACGACGCGGCCGAAAAGAAACAAAAACAAAAACGGGGAGAGAGAGAACGCGACGTAGGACGTTCATATCCTGCGACTTGGTATTCATGATGGGCGCAACGATGGGGCCCGCAAGCAGAGGCGAGTTAGCGTCGTGTTGGGGTCAAGTCGTAGAGGCAGAGAAAGGCCGATGAGACGAAACGAGCGAGAAAGGAAGGCAACCAGAAAGGAAATATTAAGATTGAGTGTCGAGAAAAGAAAATAGGTGTCGGGCTGAGATCGAGACAGAAATGAATGAATGGAATGTAGGAGTGTCGAGGGATGATAATCAATGAAGGAGGCCGTCGGGGTGTAGCGTAACGCGGAGGACGAAGGAAGCGCGGGAGGGACCAAAATGAAAATGACGAAAGCCAGGTAGGCAGGAAGATACGAAACGAAAATGAAAGAAGGGAAAGTAGATCGCAGTACGCGATACGCGAGGACTCTCCATCCGCCATACGCCCGTGCCCTTTCCAGGCCAGGGATAAGGAAGGTGGAGCAGGTACGCAAGTAATTAATTAACACGAAGGGTCCATGTCAATTAACACCCATGCAGGGAGTCCCTGCGTCCAATCCAAGAATGGAATGGAAAAGTAATCACGTGTCCGTGGCCGTGACCGTGTCCGCGTCCATCCCCTCTTCCCTGGACGACGAGGCAGAGATAGAACTTGGAGACAGGTAGGGTACCCCACGGCAAAGAAAGAAAGCAGGGTGCGCGCGTGGACAGGGAGGGTACGATACGTGTTACGCGGCGCAGCGAGGCATGGTGCGAGGCAAAGTCGGAGTACGGTGCACGCTCCGTGCTCCGTGCTCCGTGTTCCAAGGTCAGAACAGGAGCAGGCGTGGGTGATAAATGTCATGCGAAGACGATGCAATGATAGATAACCGAGGAACGAGGATGAAGAAAATCGTATCCAATCCGACCCATTCCCGAAACAGAAATCGATCCCGTTCCCGAAAAAGAAATTGCAAAGAATGCCGGCGCGACGGAGCAAAATAAGCGGGGCATGAAGGAGGGAGGCGACCGGCAAGAAAGAAAGAAGAAAGAGCAAGAGGCAGCTAGCCGCAAAGAAGAAAAAGAAGCAAAAGCCGAGCCGGTGTTGGAAAAGGGCACCGATATCGATGGCGGAGTCTGAATTCATCAATTCTTCGGTAACTCCCTTCCCAATGAGGACGAGGCACATCTCAAATACCATAGGCCGCTGATTTTTCTGGAAGTGTCAAGTTAGTACCGAACCGTGTTTTTCATTGAACTTTGATGTGGAGGTTCCTCGTTCGCTGCCGCTTCCTCTGGTTTGCCCATGGATTTTTGTATAATTGCAAGCTAATTCGTGGTCCATCTAGTCCGAGCCTGAAACAACCGCATATCATACAGGCTCAAATGCACGAACCTGACCTTGGTGTTCGGGTCGTTGACGCACGTGTTTGAACGCCGAACCTGAAATTCAAATGACCATGGGGGTACACGTGGTTTGTAGTGAGTGGTGGATCCGTAAAAAGCTATTTATCCCCCTTCCCGACGGTGAAATTCGACGACCTAGTTCAAGTCTTGGTGAAACGCTTTGCGTTTGAACTTTCGGAAGGAAGGAAGTATTGATCCGGCTTAAACGATCTTTGGTTAACACGGGTCATTTACTACCCCTATTTTTGCACCGCAGTGCTCAGTTTGATTTCGAGCCGCAAACCTGAACCGGGCATTATATTGGACGCAAGTTGGGATGGTTGAGATGGCCGAGATGGTTTAAATGGCAGTTGTCTAGCTTCTGTTCAGTGTCCGTGTTCTGAATGGCCTGTTGGTTGGTTTGCAATAAATTGGTTCAAACTGACTATGCATGTATTCAACTACAAAAACATGCAAGGAAGAGCAAGGAGGCGCACAATGCGTGTCGTGCCCAATTGTGAATGGGGCAAAGTTGGTGGATTTCACTCGTGATATCCCTCATTCAGCTCGTGATCGGAGTCTTGCGGTGGAGAAAGTTCGCATCGTTTTGTGTCAGGTTATGTGAGAAGTAGGGGGACGAAGCAGGTGAAAACGGACGGAAAGGCGCATAGGGTGTGTCGGGTTCATCTATCTCATCAATGTTTACAATCTGATCACCCGTTCGACTCGGGACTCTGCCATTCGGTGATGATAAGAATTCTTTTTTTAAGCGGCAGAAGAGACTCGGCGGTTTAGATCATCGTAATCTTCAATACAGATCGACGTATCGAAGATACCGATTCAGAAGGACCGCGCCGGAACTCACCTTCCTTCCTTCCCCACAAAGGCGGGTCAGAAGTGCGACTGAGATCGGACATGGCAAACGGAACCGATGGTTCGAGTTCCAGATCCACTTGCAGTTTCATGTTCTGTCGGCCATGTCCAAGCCCTCAAGGACAAAACAGGAGAGAAAAGGCGAGGAGGCGCACGGTGCGCGTCGGGGCCAAGTAACCGTGCAACCAAGCTCCGTCCCGATATCTGTCGTTCGACTCGGGGCCTTGCCATGTACTATTAGGAACACCGGGTTTATTTATTTTTTCACCCGAGTCTAAGGTTATCAGAGTGAAATTGAAAGACGCGAGTAAGGAAAGGCCAGGACAAAATAACGACAACTCTTAAAATCTCTGCTTATATTCCGAGTTATATATCAACGAGGTACAAGTTAAGGTAATATATAGCGTCTGCCTAGAGAGACTAATTCCGAGTCTGTTCTTCAACATGGTTGGTTGATTTTCAATCTTATTCGATGGTCAATTTCAACTCCATTTGACTTGACTTTGCCGCGGCATCGCTTACACAGTCACCTCATTCAAGAACAAAATACGAAGGGGTAGGCAAGGAAGCGCACGGTGCGCATCGGGTTCATGTAATCCATAGGAGTATATTATAATATCGACCCGAAGATCCCTCGTTCGAGATCTTGCCGTATACGGTGACAAACAGTCTTTTTTGTTACGATACCATCCCTGAGGCTCGAAATCTAAGGAAACACGTATGGGATTGAGTGCGTCGGAGCGCACTGGCACACGCCTGAAGCTGAAGTTTGAACAGGAACCGAGGGTGTCCGGGTTCCGTGCGCACACAATGCACACTGTCCAGGATCTAGGAGCTTGCGGCGGGACTGGAATTGGGATAGCATAGCTGGCGAGGCGAGTAAGTATCAAGTAGCTTAAGTAAGCAGAAGAAGGCGTAAGTTCGACATGGGGTTGAACTTTGGTTCAACAACGGAACTTTCCGGCCTTAATGATCTGATTGACGATCACCACAATGAACTGCTTTTCCGGTCCGAAAACGTCCGATACTAACCTTAAAGAACCTCGGTCCTCGGTCCTCGGAACGAGCCAGGAACGCCGTTAATTTCTGAGTTATGGGTCCACGGGTGTCCAAAACCGAGGACGTTTCTGCGCAGAGTCAGGAAATACTACGTTCCACCCCAAGCCACTCCACATTGACACCTGCATGGAAATCCACACCGAGAACTCAATCCCAAATCTCACATGGCAATGGCAACTTTTCGAGACGACGATCTTACACTGGCGACCTTGTATCTAGATCTTCTCATCACTGGTGGCCATGGGTGGCGGTGTATAATGGGGTCGGGAAGATCCAGGTTCGAGCAAGCGCCGGCGCATCCAGATGGGTCTCGCCATCTGAGCAAAAAGCGCGGGAGAGCGCGGGAGCCGCGCTCCACCTCATCACAACTCAACACAGCATCACCGAAAGATTGCCGCGGCCAGCCCAATATCTTCCCTTACGCGACGCGACGCGAATTCGCGTAGGTACGATTCATCAACGCCGAACAGCGCCGAACTAGCCAAGAACTAGCACAGACTACTTACCATCGCAAAGGGCTCGGAACTACAGGTACGCGGTGACTTGTACGCGGCGTCGACCTCGACGTGAACTCAATCCGTACGCCGCATCTCGCCGCATCACGATCGCGACTCCGCAAAAACTCCAGACAAATAGGCGCGGGGGTACATACGCGAGTGGGTACGCGTCAAATCCAATCATGAATCATGAACATTCACTGGCATCATGACGTCGACGACCGACGTCGAGGAAATTAAAAAAAGTGCACGATGCGTGCACCCTGCCAGCGAGATATCGGTATGTATTGCGCCCGCCCGCCTCCTTCCCGTTCCAAACACATACTTCGAGAAACGCTCACAGCCCCGGCCCCTCCCGGGGACGCAAACGGAGAATTGTATCATCATGCTTTCACGACTTGGGGTTAGCTAGCTAGGAGTACACGACGCGTCTCTCAGGCAACATAAGAGCTCCGCACACGGAATTCCCTGCTTACTGGGTCTCCAGCCAGGGGTACATAGGCGTATCTCCCGTCCAAGTACGCGCGCGCCAAGCAAGAGCTCCGCACCCAGCACCCTCCCGAGTACCCACTCCCGAGCCCACTCTCAATCCGTGCATCGATATCCTTAGGCAGCCTATTGCAAGCACGCGTCGCGTCGGCGCGTCGGCGTGTCAACGGGAAATCCTAGCGGCCCATGGCCAACCCACGGCCGGATTCTACTTAATTTCTGCGCCGCGACGCGAATCCCCGGTCACGGTGCACTACACTACACCCACACCGCTCGGCGCCTCCGGTATGCTCGGGCGACGGGCTGCGCGGTTTTGGCTTCCCTACAAGTCCTTTTTTCGTGTCTCCATCCTAGATATCCTCCTTGTTTTATTTTTTGAATTTCCCTTTCCAAAACATTCGTTTTCCTTCCGACGCGCGCGCGAGCGCGTGCGGCTCATGGGGCTCCGCCACTGCCACCGGTCACAGAACACCAAGGCGTATCTCCCGCCGTCCAAGTTGGCGGCGTCAATCCTCAGATCCCAGACGACGACCGCACGACGGACCCTCCCCATGATGCGATGCACTTGCGCGGTAGTCGTATCCTCCACCACCTTCCACATCCACACCCTCGTTTCGTGCCTATCCCATGGCCACATCTCCACCCCACACACCACACCTCACCCCACCTCACTCACACACCTCGGGCTCCAAGACAATGATTATTAACGAAAAAAAAGGCAAAGTCGTTCCTACGTCGAGGTAAAGGCAGTCCGTCGCGGTGTGTGTAAACAGTAGCAGTAGCAGTAACAGCAAGAGCAGACGCCACTTGTTTCGTGCGTGCGTGCGCCCCTCCTACTCTACGCCTACGTGCGGGTGCGTTTGCGTGCGAGTTTAGCACTAGGGAGGACGGGGTGGTCAGTATGAGAGAGACAGGGGAAGGTGGAGCGAAGAAGGAAGACGAGACGGGAACAAGACGGAAGGGGCGGGAGGGACGAGGGCGGAGCGGGGAGCGAAGACACGAGGGGAGAGAAGGCATGATGAAGCGCGGCTGGGGAAGGAGGCAGGCGCGGGAAGACAGTAAAGGGGGTGCATGGTTACGGGGGAAGGAGGAAGATAGAGAGGGCGGGGGGCGGGGTCGAGTAGGAGCGACCGGGGATGGGCAGCGGAAGGGCTGCATGATCTCGGAGGCGGAGGAAGATGAGATGGGCAAGAGCGCCAGCGCCAGCGACGCGACGTGGCCGACGTCTCGAGACCCGAGCCACCCACCACCACCGCCGCCGCCACCACACGCCGCGGCCAAAACAAAAAGCACGAAAAACAAAAACGGGGAACGAGAAAAGAGAAGAAACGCGACGCACGACGTTCGCCATATCCTGCGACTTGGTGTTCATGATGAGCGCGACGATGAGGCCTGCAAGCAGAGGTGTGTTAGCATTAGCATGCGGTCAGGCAGCGCAACGAAAGGGAAAGGGAGATGAGACGAAACGAGCGAGAAAGGAAATGACGAAAAGGCGAAAGATCAAGGTCAAACGGAAAATAGGTAGGTGTCGATCCGAGCCCGAGACAGCCCAGACAGAAATGAATGGACGGAATGTAGGGGGACGACAGTCAATGAAAATGAAGGAGGTCGGGGTGTAGCGTAACGGCGGAGACGAAAGAAAGGAAGCGTGGGTAAGTAAGTACCAAAACGAAACACGAAAATGAAAGAAGGAAGCGCAACTAGATCGCGCGATACACCCGTCCCAGGACCAGGGACAAGGAAGGCGAAGCAGGCAGGTAGGCAAGTAATTAATTAACACGAAGGGTCCGTGTCAATTAACGCCCAGCCAGGGAGCCAGCCCCTGCGTCCAGTCCAGTCCAAGAATGGAATGGGAAATCGGAAATCGCGTGTCCGTCTCCATCTCCCTGGATGACAAGGGAGGCGGAGATAAAAACTTGGAGACGGGGACGGTACGTGTAAAGAAAGAAGAAAGGAAAGGAGGGTCCCCCCGTGCCCCCGTGTGTCGCACGCACGCACGCACTCGTATGAACACCAGAATGAGTGAAGGTGGCCAGGGATAGGGCCAGGGACAGGAAGTCCGATACGCGATACGCGGCGCAGCGAGGCACGACGTGAGGCAAGCGCAGCACTCCGACCGCTCCGTACTCCGTCCACTTCGTACTCCGCACTCCGAGGCCGAGGCCAGAGCGGAGAACGGAAAAACGGAAAACAGGGGGCGTGGTGGAGATGAGATGGGTGATAACTATCATAGATAGATACCCGAGGAGCGAGGAGAAAGAAAGAAGAAATGGAACGAGGGGGGGAACGAGGGGGGAACGAGGACGAGGACGAGGACGAGGACGAGGACGAGGAGGCGGAGGAAGGAGATGAATGATATCATATCCAATCCAATCCGACCTATCCCATTGCCGAAAAAGAAATGGCAAAGAACGCCGGCGCAGCGGAGCGAAATACGCGAAGAAAGAAGCCGGAGCGACGGGGAAGCAAAAGGCAGCTAGCCGCAAAGAAGAAATAGGCACCGCAAGGAAGAGGCATGAAAAAGGCAGCCAGGCGCAAAGAAAGAAGAACGAAGGAAAAGGCAGCTAAGCTAGCCGCAAAGAAAGAAGGAAAAGAAGCAAGGCGCCAAAAGAACGGAAAAGGACGACAGCCGAAATAAAATAAAGACAAAAGAGGACAGACAGACAGACGAAAGTGGAGCAAGACAGGACACGTACCATACAGACCCAGCACTTCGGCGAAAATGAGGATGAGGATCTATGCGCAAGTGGCAAGTTCATGTCAGCGTCGGCTTAACAAGCGAGGAAAAAATAGAGAAAGAGGAAGAGGTGACGAAAGAAGGCGAAGCCGAGGAGAGGCGAGGGCGAGGGCGAGATCGAGGGCAGAGGGTAAACGGTACAGGAAGGACCTCCAGCACCCCCACCGCCGCGGCTCCACCCTCCACCCTTCCACCCACACTGCTCTCCTCGTCTTTGTTCTCGTCTTTGCGCTCATGACAAGCGAGGAACAAGATAGAGAAAGGGAAAGAAAGAGGTAGCCGGAAGAGACCGAAGCCGGGGCGAGGTAAACGGTACATGAGCTCCCTAGCCCGGCGTTCCATCCTCTCCCCCCCTTCTACCCACACTGCTTGAGGGTACATGAGTTCCTCTCAGCACCCCTAGCTGCTCCTCCGTCTCTTCTCTCTTCTCTTCTACCCCTCCTCACTCCCCGCGCACGAAAAGCAAAAAAAAAAGACGAAAAGCGGAACACAGAACCCAAAACCGAAAACCAAAACTCACCATTCCGACAAACAGCCTCGGCTGCTGCGCGGTGCCACGCACGCCGGCGTCACCGACGATGCCGATGGCGAAGCCCGCGGCGAGACCGGCGAGGCCGACGGAGAGGCCTGCGCCGAGCTGGACGAAGCCTTGCGCGAGGGACATGGTCACGGATACTGAGAGGGAGCGGGGTTAGCGGTTGGTCATAGAGGGCGGGAGTAAAAGTACAGGGAGGGAAGGGGTGGGGGGTGAAGAAAGGGACAAGAGGGCAAGAGGGCAGGAAGAGGGAACGAATTTGGAGGACGAGGTGGAAAGGAGGTAAAGCGGAAAGAGAAGGGGGAAGCAGTACGCACAGTCACTAGCGATGAGCACCGAGACGACGAGGCCGTAGATCTGCACCGCCGTCCATGTCAACCAACCCATTCACACTTTCTTTACACGCAGACGTACAGCGATAATACCAGCCATGACGACGGGGACGACACACTTCATCATCTGGTCGGGGCGCAGGACGGACATGGCGGCGACGCCGACGCCGGACTTGGCGGTGCCGTAGCTGTGGGCGGGCGCATGGTTCGTCAGCTACATGTAGATAGAGAGCGGGAGACGACGGACCTGGCTCCTATGCCTGCCAACGCATCGTATCATCGTCAGTCAGTCTTGGTCTTCTTTCTGCGCAGTAAACGGGGCTGGCGGGCAGTGTATTCCCGTGCCCCGCCCAGAGGACAGACACTCACAAGTAAACGCAATAGCGCTCGTGCAGCCCTATTGCATCCATTTCTCGTCAAAAAGCGGAAAAAAGAAGGCAAAAGGAGCGACTGACCATTGCGCTGAAGAAGGGGGCATAGACGGGGCAGAGATCCGACATTTGGTATACACTAGCGGTGGTGGTGGTGGTGGAACGAGAGGAAGAATGCGGATGGGCAGCGACGTGTGGAGGACGACGTTGGTTCAGACGTAAATACACGTAAATAGCTGCGCATCTGCGCATACTGCGGGGCACCGCCACAGCTGCATCTGTGTCATCTCCTGCGTCCGACTTTGAAAGCAGTACACCGGTCACAATGCTAGCTACATTCAAGACGCACTTGACCATCAACAAAAAAAAAAGGGCAAAAGTTCATATATTTGTGACGGCAAGGCCCCGAGTCGAACGGGGGATACTGACAACTACCATCATCATCAACTGCAAATGACCTAGAGAAAGAGGAATCCAGTATTACCCAGATGCATAACAAGCACAAAAGGGATACATGGCGTACTCAGAACGGTCGCAGGTTCATTTAGCCAGCATGTGGACATCGGTCTGAATAGGGGCTCTCGACGATTGTGCTCTCTCAAACTCCCTCCCGGCGCATCGTGCTAGCTATTGTTCATGGTTACAGTCCCGAGCAACATGCTCAGTCTTTGACCCTACAAAAATTCGGCTGATTGACCTAGAACTCCTCTTCCCCTATTTGTGCGGGACGTTCAGGGTGATATACTCGTCCCCGGTTCTGCCCGATCTTCCCTACATCTTACACAGAACTTGTTCCAGAATGCTTGGAATAATGTTCATAACAGTTCATATCTGATCCTCGTTGCCAGGCCACCCTGGGGCTCCTGATGCATTTCGACTGACCCGCCGGTATTTTTTCTTTTTTATTACCGTCCTAGCTGGGGAAATGTCTGTTGGGGTACTCAGGTGCTGAAATGATGAGGGGGTGAGGATATCTGTAGCATACAATTCGATAAATTGTGTGTAGTACGGGCCCCGGCTGTTCCTTAATGGGACCGCGCTGGTATACACTTCCTTCCTGGACAATTTCGTTCAAATCGGCAGTCACGCGTCACGCACCCCCCTGTCGATCATGAACTTCGGTCGAGGTCACGCGTCACTCGGGCCTCTGTCGAACCTCCAAGTGGTCACACAGGCCCCGAATTGCCTAAAAAAAAAAAAAAGGCAAAAAAGACAAAAATTTCAGTTCAAATGCCGAAATTTTCGAGGTGTCACGTAAAAACTCGGCGGCTGCCGAAATGTCGAATAGGTAAAATGGGTCACGCGTCACGCCCCATGTCGATTTGAATGAAACTGTCCAGTACCAGGATGAACAACATGTCATTCTGGTGCTACTTGAACCTAACGTGCACTGTGTGCCTCCTTGCCTTTTCTTACCGGGCTTGTTCTCATCCTTGAATAGGTCAATGCTCATCAAAGATGATGATGTATGATCAATATTGTGCGCTCAGATACCCCCCTGCAGGCCCACATTGAAGTTTTGAGGAGACCGTTCCATTTGTATTTAAAATGCAGAGAAAATAAGCCTAAGGTAGCGGACAAACAAGTGCGGTTGCCCCACGTGATGCATTAGCCTTATTGGGAAGATTGTTAAAGATTCACTGTAATCGACCTGTTCTCAGATTAAATTAAAAATTCCGGCTCAACAGTTCTGTGTAAATGTATCAGAAGACTACTCCTAAATATTTTGAGAAATTTCGGTTGAGAAATGGGGGACAAGTTCCCAAATGATCAGACATTGATGGTATTCTCCACCCACATCAATGGCACTTCCCAGCCACATCAATTTAGAAACTCGTCCCCCATTTCTTAACCAAAATTCCTCAAAATATTTAGGAGCAGTCTTCTGATACATTCACGCAGAACTGTTGAGCCAGAAATTTTAATTCAATATGAGAACAGGCTGATTACAGTGAATCTTTAGCAATCTTCCCAATAAGGCTAATGCATCACGTGGGGTAACCACACTTGTCTGTCTGCTACCTTATAAGCATGCAGAAAGGTGAGGAACTGAGCTCAGAACAAGTGTCCTATTAAAAAAGCGGCACAAAAAACATGAAATTCTCGCTAGGGCACTTATATAACGATGTCAAACCCCGTATAAAAAATTCTGAGGATACGCTTCTCCGCGTATTTGAAATGCGCAGTGAATGGGCCTATGGGCAGGGCAAAGAGAGAGGAATTGAGGCCGCCGCGACTGTCCTAGTTGCGGGGATCAAAAAAAGCCCAAAAAGGCAGAAAAAACAGTGCGCACCTTATGTTCTGCAAAGTGCTGTAAATTAAATTGCAGTTCAAGTTTAACTTGGATTATGGTGGTAAACCAACCAAATGGACAACCCAATGTACAGGCTGAGGTGTCATGAATCACCTGGGTTCTACTTTTTTGCGCAACGCATCCGTATGGATACAGATGCGTCTTAGCGGCACGGGACTCTCATGACGCCACCACGTGACCTTCTCACAGTTGAAACCTGGCCTCGGATTCTAAAGCTGCAGACTCGGGGTGTCTGCGCCACGGGATACAGAAGACATTAGGGACTAGGAACCCGTACAGGCAGATCCTAGTCCCCAGACACACCAAGGGCTGACATAGAAGTGTACACAAAGTACAGGAGTGGTTGCAAACCTGATCGGGGTTTGAACCACTGGATACAATGACACTTAGGACTAGGAAACCTGAACATCGGGTCTCCTAGGTCCACCGACACCACACAAACCAACACAGAGGAGTCCAGGAGCATCAGCATTTATGCTCCTTAATGCTACAGTACAGGAACTGATTGCGATTGACTGCGATCACTTTAATTTATTAGAAGCCTATATAAGCATGGTAGAATCTCCATGTACCTCATCTAATCTCAGGCTTCTACCTTGGCTTGACATAGGCATTGTCTCCACCCTGCCCCGCTTCCTTCACATCGTACTACAGGTTGTATCCATGCCCCGGGTTGTATACCTGAGTGGATATCACACCCTCGGGAGGATTATCCATCAGAGGAGAAGGCGGGACGGGAGACCCTACACATGAGTTTGCGTCAGATCCACGGAGCGAGGGTCAGGATGCAACGGCTGGAAGGAACCCGACCCTAGATGTTCCCAAAAAGCCACTCTGAAACCCCACAACACTGTGTCATTTCCATCCTCGTAGATGTTGGAGAATTTCGTCCAGGAACTGCACGTCGCGTGTGTGGACTTACATGGGGAGTGTCACGTGCCGTGACTTCACATCCTTTTCGGACGCCATCGGACTCCGACAATCTCCGATCCTGATTATATCCGACACTGCCTTTCTGTATTCGCCCTTGTTCTATTGGTTTGTACTACATATGATTCCCTCTGAGTCCTAGGTTACACCTTATGCTTCTCCATCACGGAGCCACCGGATTCCCAATGATATCCAAGTCAGCTTGACTTCACTTGACTCACAACGACTCAATCCATCACGGATCCACTCGGAACTCCGAAGCTCCAGTACGTACATTATATCCCCACTAATACTTTACTCTCGTATAAATACAAGCCATGTCGGTAGTTAGACTTCAGTTGGAATATCAACTTAGTCTGCCCTATACTCTTCCTCTTGGACTCTGTCCTCTTCTGAGTCTTCCTCCGAAATCGGGCACCAGGCGTAGAGAAGGGCGCAGCGCACGAGCTGAAGCCAAGCCCCTTCACTTCCAGTATACGGGTTCGGTATTCCGTTCGGATTCCGATACTTCCCTCTACATCTCAACACCCTTTGTCTTGCTTATACGCACTTCATCCCTCAGGCGTATTTCGGACTCCGTCGGATCCCGATCGGGAACCAGTACTTGACAGGGAGCAGCACCGCAGGGTCTTCCTGGGTAACTCCCTCCCGATCTCCAACACGCACAAACAACCAGCAGAGTTGTTGCAACATCGGCAAGGGGGAAATAGGGTGCGCACCACGGCTCCCTGCGGATGGAATCCCTCCAACGGGAAGGAGCGAAGAGGCTGAGAAGGGTCTTGAGTTGCAGCAAAAGAAGACCGGATGGGGGGAGTCGAAGCAGGAGGAGGGGGCTCGGGACGCGGGGAACTGGGACGAAGGGCTCTATTCGCCTCACGATCGGCTTGCAGTTCGGTGGGTGTCTGTTGATGGGGTCTCTTTTGGGCTCGAGGCAGTACCTTGGAAGACGGAGCTGTCTCCTCCCCAACAGTGGGCGGGAGTGTGGCGCCCAGGAAATCACCCGGTGACAATTCTGCGATGGCGATCTTCTGGTCCAACTCTTCGCCCACGAGGAAACACCCAGGAGGTGCAAGTTCCTCTGTAGGAACCCGACGCCCGTCCAAAGACGCCAGCTCTGTGGAGAACCTTTAGCGACCAGTGGTTCCATGGGGTTGATAAATGTTTCACCGTTCAGATATTCCAAGGCTCCACTGAACGAAAACCTCACGGTAACCCCTTGTGCAGAGGCCACATTAGAGGAAGGGTCGGGCTGAAACCCGGACCTGACATCAGAGCTGGAACCATCCCAGGGAATGAGGTGGAGGCGGGTGATACCCCTTGGAGCGTCCAACGGGTTTATATCGGACTGAACTTCTTCCGGGAGTGACGAGGACGGGTTACGGAAGAAGAAGAGGCGGGCATGGAGGCGATTGAACTCCGCCTGGCGTAGGGCAGAAGGGAGGTCCGAGAGGACTGTCAGAAACAACTGCTTGAGAAGTTGGTTGTAATGGACGGACCACGCAACCCAGAAACCGAGGTGGCTCATCCAGAACAAAGTGTGTTCCATGTTGAGCAATGCACAAGAGTTTAGCACACTGGTCCTGGGTTTCCCAAACATAGAAGAACTCACGACCAGCTCGAACAGCTGTTTACAAAGAGCATCTTCCTCCATATGGTCTTCGCGGGCTCAACAATACTCGGCCATGAGATTCTCAAATGCCAACACCATTCGATCCAAGAACTCATTGAATACCGGCGGAGGGGAAGTAACAGCAGAACGGCGCAGCCAGAAGATCCGAATGGGCCACCTAGCCGGGCCCCTCTCTTCAATACACCAGAACCCGAGCCACGCACATGCGAGGAAATGCTGGTGCACAATAGCATCCAGTGACCACTCCTGGGGATAGTCCTCTATGGCAGCTCGGAAATTGAAGATAGGGAGGGTGGGGGAAGGTCGGGGAGGTGAAGCCAGAGCCTGGGTCAAGAACTGAAGGAAAGAAACACGAAGTACCCCGACCAGGGGGTAACAAGACGTGGCAAGCCAATAGTGGAAAAGGAGGTCTCAGCGACGAATGGGTTCTGGACCTACAGTGCCCCTACTACCGGAAACTGGTCCCAAGTATAGTTCCAGTGACACAGTATCTGAATGCTTGTGGAAGAATCGGCATGGGATGTGAAAACTCTCCACGCCATACCCGAGCGAGAGACGGGTTTCATCCGCATTACGATGGTCCCAGTCCAACAGGAAACAGGGAGATGTTGACGGGTCGAGAAAGAAGCGAAAACCGAGATTCCAGGCCAGGGTGAAGTTGCGCAAGGGAGAGGACATGACGGTAAAGAGACAAGAAAGCTCATGGAGGCTTGAAAAGGGGGGCCAAAACCTGAGACAGGGGCGGGGTTCTGAATTGGATCAGAACCCAGGAAACCCCGACATGGGGGGTAGCTCAAGAAGAACCCGCAAGATCGCTTGAGACCGAAGACATTCTACTTTGGGAAGTGGATCAAGGAAAAATTCCCGCTTCCGGCTGAAGACAACGTAGGGACCAAAAGGAGAAAATAGGGGTCAATACACAAAGAAGCCCGCGACATCACAAGGTCGAACCACAGAGGAAAGGACATACCACGACATGGGTAATCGAGCACCGAAGACAATGGGGAGGCCGGTGCGACAATAACTGATAGGCAGTGACAATAAGCCCTACGACCATGTTGTGGTATCTACAATCCGGATAACGGGACCACCACGAAGGGAGAACACTGGATAATTTGGATTTCAGGTTCCCTAACGGAGAAGACAGAAGGACACCTTCATGGGTATTAATCGATGGGCAGTGACAATAAGCCCCACGACACAAAAAGATTTTGAAGGATAAAACTTGCCTTGAAGGAAATATTGGGAAGATGGGGACGCGGTACCTATGGGTCGTTGAGGACAACGACCTTGAAGAGGGGGGGTGATGTCATGAATTGCCTGGGTTCTACTTTTTCGCGCAACGCGTCCGTATGGATACAGACGCATCTTAGCGGCACGGGACTCTCATGACGCCACCACGTGACCTTCTCACAGTTGAAACCCGGCCTCGGATTCTAAAACCGCAGACTCGGGGAGTCTGCGCCACGGGGAGTCTGCGCCACGGGATACAGAAGATGTTAGGGACTAGGAACCCGTACAGGCAGATCCTAGTCCCCAGACGCACTAAGGGCTGACACAGAAGTGTACACGAAGTACAGGAGTGGTTGCAAACCCGATCGGGGTTTGAACCACTGGATACGATGACACTTAGGACTAGGAAACCTGAACATCGGGTCTCTTAGGTCCACTGACACCACAGAAACCAACACAGAGGAGTCCAGGAGCATCAGCATTTATGCTCCTTAATGCTATAGTACAGGAACTGATTGCGATTGACTGCGATCACTTTAATTTATTAGAAGCCTATATAAGCATGGTAGAATCTCCATGTACCTCATCTAATCTCAGGCTTCTACCTTGGCTTGACATAGGCATTGTCTCCACCCTGCCCCGCTTCCTTCACATCATACTACAGGTTGTATCCATGCCCCGGGTTGTATACCTGAGTGGATATCACACCCTCTTCGACTCGTTCCGGGTTCTGCCTCACATCCCGACCTACAACATACAGCCTCCTAGGGAGGACACTGTACGACTGGTCCTACTGCTCGTGGAACACACAAGTTACTAGTGTCTATCGAGTTTCTCCTAGTTGGGGTTCTCACCAGGTTACTCACTGTTTAGCTGACCCTGAGGCCGTTGCTGACATGAGGTTTTGAGAGCTGCCATTGGACTTTGAGCCCTCAGGAATGGCCAAAAAAAAAAAAGTCATTTCTTTCACGGCAAGATCCCGAGTCGAATGAAGGATATCGGGTGAATAGTCTGAACCAAAACACGCACCGTGCACCTCCTTGCCTTTTTCTTGTTTCTGGAATCCTTTCCTTACTCTCACTCGCATACTTCATTCGACCTTTGAGTTGGCGATATAAATGGGGAAAAAAAGGGATGGCAGATCCTTTGCATGGCAAGACCCCGGGATGAACAACATTATCCTACTTCTTCTACTTAAACCCGACGCACACCATGCGCCTCCTTGCCTTTTCTTATCGGACTTTGAATGGATCTGGTACTTCAGCGAGGCCACAGCAATACCATGGCAAGTTGGGTTGAAGTTCAAGGTAAATGAATGGCAGCCAAATGAACAGCACAGGATACTCAATGTATAAGCTGAGATCTTGAGGGTATTAAATTTCGAGCCCTTCGGAATGGTCAAAAGAAAACCAAGAAAAAAATCCAATCCATTCCAAACAACGGCAAGACCCTGAGTTGAACGAGGGATTTCTGGTTGAACTTCTGCTACATATTAATATCACTCAATCCCGACGTGCACCATGCACCTCCTTGCCTTGCTTGCCTTTTCTTACCGGTTTTCTCATTCTTCAAGTTGTCTGGGTGATGCTGCTGCAACATCAAATCACGTCAGGTCAAGTTGAAGTTGAAGTTGAAGGTGACTAAACAAGGTTTGTTGGTTGCTATATGCGGCGAAACTCAACACGCGTGCCCTGCGCCTCCTCGCCTTTTCTTACCCGTTTCATAATTTAGGTCTAGAGGACAGGGCGAAAAAATCGAGTACAATTGACTGTATAGTCTGTATGGCAAGACCCCGAGTCAAACAGGGGATTATCAGGATGAATTTAAGTGCTATCACATTCTATCCATTTATTGTGGTCCGATGTGCACCGTGCGCTTTCTTGCCATTTTCTTTGTTGTTGTGTCCTTGTTCCTGGAGGTGTTTTAGTGCAGCCACTGCAACATCAAGTCAGGTTGAAGTTGAAGCCAAATAAATAAGCTTGCAAACCAACAACCAGTGTCCACCATCGACGAACAACACAACCAACCCGATGCACAAGCTGAGATCTTGAGAGTTACCATCAGATTTCAAGCCCTTGGGGAAAAAAAGATTTCATCATCTCTAACAGCAAGACCTCAAGTCGAACAAGAGATATCAGGATGAGGGGCTCTGGTTGCAACACATTCAAACCTGATGCGCACCCTGCACCTCCTTGCCTTTTACTTCTTGTTCCGTCCTTTCCTTACTCACATACTTCAACCTTCGAGTTGGCAATAAATGGGAAAAAAGGGATTCCAGATCCTTTGCCTGGCAAGACCTCGAGTCGAACAAGGAATATCAGGATGGAAGGACACAGCAGCAGAATTTGAACCCGATGTTAGAATTCGAGTCCGTCACTCGCTGTCACTGCCGCCACCACCTGGCATATCAAGGCAATGTCTTCTTGTTCCTCTTGCATTTATTGTGTCCAGTGTCGTATTTCCTCCCCTTGTACCTTACTTACACTTCAGTTGTTCTAATTCTCTCCTTTCTTAGTTATATTAGTTCCTGACGAGTTATGTATATTAGAGAGCTTGTGCAAAAGCCACACACAGTACTATTTTTTTTTTTTGCTCCGGAGCATCACCAGGAGTGTTGAATAGCACCCTCTGACCACCAGAGCAAAATAAAATAAAAGCCCCATGCAGTGAGTTTGTGCACCCCAAAGCTGCATGCAGCTTTTGCGCAAGCTCTCTATTACCTAGTAGTTTTCGAATGAATCCCCTGCGTGTTTGTGAGGGAGGGTCAACTGCCATCTCCCAAGTAAAGGCCGTGGTCATCTTCATTTCAGCACCTGATGTGCACCCTGTGCTTCCTTGCCTTCTCCTTTTTGTTTTGTTGTCATCTTTGAATATTGAGTTGACTATGATACCTATCCAGTGAGGCAACATCAAGTCAAATCAAGTTAAAGTTGAAGCTGAAGTCGAACCACTTGAAATACCGTTGTAAACCAAAAACCGATCTTAGTGCGGTGAAATGGCATAACATAAATGCACGGCATCTAGGGCTAATTTTGTGATTTCCTATGACCAGTATTTATACAACGGGAAGCAACTAGCACTTCTGTTGTTACTAGCATCCTAGCTAGTACGCAGACCACTTGTTAGGTGAGATAAAAGAGAGTCAGAGTGAGCCCTAACTGCTGACTGTAGCACGAGGCTACACTAGTGTGACATGCTAGCTGCTAGCTAAGTGTACAAACAACCAGGGATTAAACCACTGCCTATACATTCATGAGACATGACCTAGGAGACTCTAGTAGTCCAGAGATTACTTGAGATGGAGCTAGCAAGGGTCTAGCAGATGGATATCTATGATGGAAGTGCAGCTAGGGGACTACGCCTTGAGCTAGGAAGCTCAGGACGGTAACCGGTGGTACTATCTAATCTCTAGATAAGCGACTAGACGGCACGGAACAACCCGACTAGCGACCAGCTAGGGCTTTGACAAAGACATACCCCTACATAAGAGATGAGGCAACACGAGGCTAGTGCCCGATCTGGGCAGCTAGGATGAAGGGAATAGCAAGCAGGCTATTGGAACAGAGCTAGGGACAATCATACAGGCTGTACCGATGACCGGAGGTCTGATTGACGTTCTGACCAACAGGCTATGACCATTTGATGTCGGTCCCAACACTGCGTCGCCTAGATGTAATAGATCAACACTCTGACAGAGTAGAGATGACCTGGACCACTGGCTACATCACTGGTTGGTCTGGAAGTGGTGCTCAGCATAGACGGAGGGCTGAGGATCAGTTGATATACCCACGGTTGAACACTAGCCAGTCAGCAAGGCTGACCTGGCATATACCAAACCAGTCCCAAAACCAAATGGCAGTCGTCTCATTGGCTGACCATATTTCTTATCATCTAATATTGCTTATTGTATTATTCAGCTCTCTTTTCACATGTAATTTGAACCTAGTAGTATAAAAGGGAGTGCAGAACAGACTAGAGTCTAAGAACATTACGCCCCAGACTTTGGATGAAGCTGGTGCTAGTGGACTCAGGCTGCTAGTGGAGGTTGATACTGAACTTCACTTGTAGTAGTCTTTATATTGGAATCAGTAAACTATGGACTCTGGAAACATTGAGTGACTAAGTTGAGGGTTTCGTGTTGTTGGTCCTAGACCTCCACATATAAAACAAGGGTGTTCTCTTTGAGACCCAGCTGCAGTTTGCACTAGTGACTTTGCCTTCACCCCGACAAGACAGAAGCTCTGTCATAGTGTGTTGGATCGCTTGCTAGGTAGATTGTGTGTTGGCTTGAGCCCACTAAGAAGAAGACAGACTAGGTGCCCCCACCTCTAGTTTGGCTATAACTTGTCAGTTACTTTGCCTTCACCCCGATAAAGACGGAAGCTCTGTCGTAGTGTGTTGGGTCACTAGCTGGACGCTTGTAGTGAGCTAGTGCCGATAAAAGTGGAAAGGTTCCTGTTCTTGGTTAAGGAATAGGTCGGCGGTCAAGGAGAGTCTTGCCGTTTGAGACTTAAAGTCATTTGGAGTTAGCCTCAGTAGTCCTTAGGTTGCCTAAGGTGAGGATTCTCACAAACCTACAAACTCTGCCCTGGTGTTCTCGACCCAGCAGTCCAGCCATCTTGTATCCACCCCATATAAACACACCCCCGGATCATCCCTAGGTTCCTAGCAGTGTTGTTGTTGGCGGTTGCATATTGCTAGTACATTGTAGAGTGTGTTGTTAGAAGCTTATAAATCAAACTTGTGTTTGTTCAAACCTGCTGGTCGCATACTACGGCCCGGACCCGAACTCACAAAGAGAAGCACTTGGATCTTTGGAAGTAGATTGGTTGTAGTTGGTTGTTTTAGGTGTTTGTTCGCAATAGCTATCAATTAGCTATTCCTAGTCATATAAGAAGTGCACCGTTTCAGCGGACCACAGCTGCTGACTTGATGTACAAGTTGAGACTTTGCAAGTTGCCAATGGATTTCGGGTCCTCCCAGTAATGCCCCAAAAAAATCCGAGCTATTTTGGATGACGGCAAGACCCCGAGTTGAACAAGGGATATTGGATGCAGATTAGATCACAGTCTTTGCCAAGCATTAGAACCCAACGTGCACCATGCACTTTCCTGCCTTTTGCTTCTTTTTGTGTCCTTGAATGAGTTGACTATGATATTTGAGTCATATTTCAGCCTGGCCACCAATGTTAAATCAAGTCAAGTCAAGTCAGGTTGAAGCTCAACCACCTGAAATACAATTGTAAACCAACCACCAATATTGGCGCAGACAACTGACTCAATGTAAAAATTGAGATTTTGGAAGCTGTCATTGGATTCAAGTGCCCAGAAACATTATCCCAGCCAAAAACACTGTTAGATTACACTGGGGGAAACCAGCGAGGCATGCAAACACCAAGTGTGTTACATGCATGCGTCTCACAGTCAGAAAAAAGCTCACAAAGCCATCCTTAGTCTGGTAAAGGCGGTGATAAGCCAGTAATTGGGCCATGGTTAGATACACGTAATTTTGTGTGTTTCTGATCATGCTCATTGCTGAAACTGTTGTTTCTATGCAACAGTACTGGTTACTGGTAGCTGTTGGGCGAACCACAGAGAAATGGGTGAACATTCTAAGGAATTAGAACGTTCATTGGCTAGTTTCGCCCTGAAAAACCGTAAGGGAAACATGCAGCCAATTAATAAGTCAAGGAACTTCTTTTGACTTGTTTCTGTTAGAAACTGGATACAAGTCAATATACTATATTCTCAGTAACGTCGTAGCGGTACTGGGGACAGTACCTGGATACAAGTCAATATACTATATTCTATATAAATATGAGTCCATGTACTGTCCAAATCAAATCCAAGGCTCACCTCAGTAATGTCGTAGCGGTACTGAGGAAAGCCTTAATTTAAGCGTGTCTTCTTCTTAGAAGGCTGCGGCCCGATCAATCCCGAAGACAGCTGATCTCCGAGATTGCGGTGCAGGTTCTGCTGCTTCCAACACTCCTCCTCAATTTGGAGACAGCTTCAGGCTCAATTCGGAGACAGCTTCAGGCCGGCGAGGTCCCTGAACCGTTCAAATGTCGATGCTGGCAAAGCCTTGGTGAAGATGTCCGCAAGGTTGTCCTTCGTGGGGATGTCAACAAAATGCACAAGCCCACGTTCGCTGCATTCACGGCTGTAATGATGTTGGACCTCAATGTGTTTTGCACGTTGATGGAAAGACGGGTCTTCAGTGAGTATTCGAGCTCCTCTATTGTCGATGAAAATGACTGAGGGATCTTCTTGTTTGAGGTGCAGACCATGCAAAACATTTCGCATCCAGACAGCTTCTTTGGTTGCCTGCGCTGCTGCCATGTACTCGGCTTCCGTTGAGGAAGTAGCAGTAGTGGTCTGTTTCTTTGACATCCAGGATACCAGTCCAGATCCTAGATCGAAACAGTACCCAGAGACAGAACGTCTTGTGTCCGGGCAGTTGGCATAGTCTGAATCAGAATAGCCTGTGAGTCGTGCAGTGCTATCACCACCTAGCTCGAGCTCATATTCCCTCGTTCCTTTCAGGTATTTCACCACGTGGATCGCTGCTTTCCAGTGAGTTTCGCTGTGTCCACTGTTGAAACAGCTTAGGGAGCTAACAGTGTGCATGATGTCGGGTCGAGTTGAAATGGCAAGATACATGAGTACTCTCACAAGTCGTCAATAGGGCTGCTTTGCAGCTCGTCGTCCCTCCTCCTCAGATTGTGGGAGGTCTCGTTTGGTGAGTCTGGTGTTTGGGGGAAGAGGTGTTCTGAGCGGATTCGCATCTTTGCAGTTAAATTCTGACACGATCTTGTCAATGAGTGCCTTCTGGGAGAGGTAAACAGTGCATTTCTGCCTGTCTCTGTGGATTGCCCATCCAACAATGAAGTGAGCATCATCCCTCGATATCTTCCATTCTGCATTCAACTCCTCCTCAAATCTGCGTTCCTCCTCAATGCTGCTTGCAGCAACTGTGAAATTGTCGACATGTACAGCAGCAAATACCACACCTGAGTCGCGTCTGCGATAGTAGATGCAGTGTTCAACACTGAGCTGTGTGAAGCCAAGAGTTTTCATGCGAGCATCCATGTGTTTGTTCCACAGTCGTCCACCTTGTTTCATGCCATATAATCCTTTGTGTAGCTCCCATACCCAGTCCTCTTTTCCTGGCACCTCAAAACCTTTTGGCTGTTCCATCCATGTAGGCTTGTCAATGTCACCATATAGGTATGCTGTCTTGACATCGATCTGAGTTAACTCAAAATCCAATGCAGCTGCAATGTGGAATAGGATACGAAGCGACTCAGCACGTGCTGTGGGGGATGTTGTCTTGTTGAAGTCTTTGCCATATATCATTCTGTGACCCAGGAGAACGAAGCGCGCTTTGTACCGTGACACCAATCCTGCAAAATCATGTTTGGTTTTGAACACAAATTTTCCACGCATAATCTTGCGCCCTTTCGGGACAGAGGATCATTGGACTAGTATGTATACACCCATGTCGTCAATGGACTTTAATTCATCCTTTATTGCAGTGAGCCATTTGTCTGCATTTGGGCTACTGAGTGCTTCTGCAGCTGACTGTGGGTCATCCAGGTATTCCAGGTTTATCTCCAAGTCCTCAGCAGCTTGTGAATCAAGAATCATGCCATCGACTAGAGATTGGGCAGTATCATCATTCAGTTTACGTTCCTGTTTTCTTGCTTTTCGATCTGCTTTGACACATTCACCAGCAGCCTTGGATTCTGCTACTGCACGGCGAGTTCGCTCCTCAGCTGATTCTGCGGGTGTCCGGGTGCTACGTCGCTGTGCATTGGGCTCAACATCAAGTGGGGGAGGCACTGGGTGATCCTCTGGCATCTCCAAAGACTCCTCATCGTCATCATCATCATCATCTTCAATCTGTATACGCTGGTTGATGGTATCCTCTGTGTCCTTGTTCACCACCCGCCCTGGATGTAATGGCGTTGGAACAGTCTGGTGTGATTCTATGAATTCAACATGGTAAGATGTGGGGACACGCCGGGAGAGTTTGTCGTAGCAGATATATGCCTTGGAGGTATGTGAGTAGCCGATGAGCTGGCATTCTATCCCACACTTGAATATTTTGGGATTGTGCTTATTTTGAATCAGGACAAAAGCCTGGCACCCTATCTCACGAAGGTTGGAGAGGTCTGGTTTTTCCTCATACCATGCCTCGTACGGTGTCTGCCTGTTTTGGTAAGTTGTTGGGCGTCATTGAATGATATATACTGCTGTCTCAACAAAATAATCCCACAGATTTGGTGGAAGGTTGCAGGCAGAGCACATTGTTCATGCCAATTCAAAAACAGTCTGATGACGCTGTTCCACCATGCCAATGTGAGGTGTAAGGTGCGGTGGTCTGTAATTTTGTTCCATGATTTGCAAGCCATGCTCTCATTTGGTCACTCTTCAGTTCTCCACCATCAATGTGGTAAATCCCCACTTCCTCTCCACTCTCTAGACGACACTCATTCTCCCAGCGCTTTAGCTCACGGAATGCTTGGTCTTTAGTTCGCAGCACAACACACCAGGTCATATCTGTATATTCATCGACCAGTTCCATAGAGTAAAGATTCTGTCTAGAGGATTGCACTGCTTCTGGCCCCATCAAATCAACATACACCACCCCAAGTTTCCTTGTTGACCTTGTGTGTGTCCTAGTCTTTGGTACAGAGGTGCGAGTCTGCTTTCCAAAGATACAATGTTTGCATTTGGGGGGTAGTTGGGATAGGTCAACAGGCATACCTTTCGCTAGCCCACGTTCAGCCATTTTGCGAATTGTAGGGATACCAATATGGCCAAGACGACGGTGCCAGACTTCAAGGTTTGCAATACTGGCAAGTGTGTGTTCGACTGAAGCTGCATCGGATGCGGCAGCAAGTGCAGAGGCGGCCTGGACGGGTACTGGAATATTCTTTGGCTGAACAATGGTCCCATCCAGGAAGTAAAGCTTCTTGTTGCGACGATGGGCTGTAAGAGCGACACTGTCCACAGTAGTCTCACCCGAGGCCACAATGAACATTTCCTTGTGAGTAAAGACGGCAGTGTAGTTGTGATCGGTAACACATCCAACAGACATCAAGCGCATGGACGCCTCTGGAACGAAATAGACGTCGGCAATGATAAAGATGGTGCCGTTTTCCTGGCGTATGTGAACCTCGCCCTTTGCTGTGGCTTCGATGAAGGTGCCACCAACACCATAGATCTTGATGGGAGCAATGATCTCCAAAGTATAGAAATCAGCTTTGAAAGGAGAAATGGAAACGGTAGCTCCAGTATCTGCCGCATAAGGATCGAGTCTTGCAGCAGCAAGTGCCATCTTGTCTTCCTTAGTAATAGCCGCATTATTGAGGAAGGTCATGTTGGCGAACAAGGGGTAAGTGAATGCGGCCATGGAATATTCGGACGATGCATCCGAGCCTCGACAAGCATGGTATGTCGAATAAAGTTCTTCAAGCTCTGCATTAGAGGTGACCTGTGTGAACACAGAAGCGGCAATCTGTGGCTCGTCCTCTGCCATCATAAAATATACGGTGTTACCACTGGAGTCCTTCATCGTGAATCGAGGTTTGGCAGCTGGTTTGGTAGCCGCAGGAGCTGTGGGTGTGGTCGAGGGCTTGTCAAGCTGCTTTGCACTGCGTCGCGCCGCCCTCCGCTCGAGTACCTCCTCACGGCGTCCTTCCATTGCGCCGCCCTTGGCCCAGCAGTCATCGGTGCGATGCAGCCCATTGCAAGTTCCACATAGACCCCTGGTGCCGCTGCCTGCCTTTCCCGACTGAGGCTTCTGGGCACGAGCAGCATTTGCACGCTCCTTAGTTGAAACCTGTTTCGTCTCCTCCTCCCATCGAAGTTTCTCCTTCTCCAGCGACTTGACAATGTCAGCCGGTGTCACAAGATCATCGTCCTCGTATTTCTCACGGATGGAGCGAAGCTCGGGGGATAGCGAGCGAAGAAGTACAGCAAGTGCGAGTTTATCGGGATCCAGTGTGCTGATCTCAAAGACCTGCTTGCTGATGTTGCGCACCTTCCCGGCCGCATTGACCATATCAGTGCCACGCTCGATGCGAATCCCGAGTAACTTGTCGAGAAGAGAGGTCTGAGTCGAGGCTTTCTGGCGATGGCGTTTTTTCAGCTCGGTCCAGATGTTGTGGGCAGATGTGATGGTACAGTGGTCACGAAGGTAGTCGCGCTCAGCAGTCGATATGTTCATGCAAATACCAGCCTGCGCGAGCTTGTCATTCTTTGTCCAGATCGGGAGATCGGAGTTGCCTTTGGCCAGCTGCGGAACTTCGCCCAGCACGTATTCGAGGATTCCAGCATATAGGAACACGTCCGATGCGCTCTCCGACCAGACGGCATAGTTCCGCTTCTCGAAATTGAGTGCATCGACGCTGGAGACAGCCTTTACTTTGATGATTTCAAGCGGCATGGTGATTGGGAGTGAGACAAAGAAAAAGTTTTGTAAAATCTTGTTCTGGTTGTTGTGGGTGGTTGTGGTGTGTCAAGGGGATGTATGTGCATCATTTGGGTCCAGTCTTTCAGCAGCAATAGCCCATAACCTGTTAGAAACTGGATACAAGTCAATATACTATATTCTATATAAATATGAGTCCATGTACTGTCCAAATCAAATCCAAGGCTCACCTCAGTAACGTCGTAGCGGTACTGAGGAAAGCCTTAATTTAAGCGTGTCTTCTTCTTAGAAGGCCGCGGCCCGATCAATCCCGAAGACAGCTGATCTCCGAGATTGCGGTGCAGCTTCTGCTGCTTCCAACAGTTTCCAACATCCACTTAAGCAACGGAAACGGGTCAGGGGAACAGGAGTTGGGCAATGTGTTGTGTTGTGTTAAAACACTGAGGAGACACGCTGGGTCACGAGTGTTTTGGTTGCCAGAGTTGCCGGTTTCCATTGGATGCAGATACATCAAAACAGGTGGTCAGCTATTCCGAGGATCCGGATCACAACTCTAAAGGTGTTCCAAGGTTCTTTCTCAAGAACCCTTTCTGGGAAACCCTAGAGAAACGGGTATCTACCGAGACCTACAAAGGAGTATTATCAAGTTTCGCCCTTGGAACCAAGGGGAGAGTTGAGTTGAAGCAGAAACAGGTTGAACGAGATGCAGTGCCGATCTATCGGTGATCGACACACCCTCTGAATAATACAGGGGTGCTGCTGACAGGTTCCTGCCTCGTAATTGGCAAGGGAACATGGTGTGCTTGCAGTGGGGAACCAATGGGAGGTGACACTCGGAAGAATAACTGACAGAAACACGGTTAAAGAGGCGGATAAACGGACATTTGACTCATTGGGATTGTGTTTTTGGGCTTTGTAACAGTGTCTTGGTGGTTGTATAAGTATCCAAGGGTGTTTCTACAATGGACACAGCATCTTCCCCCGAACTAGTACGCTATATGCTTGCACATTGGGTTGATCTGGGATCCTCGGCGAACGCACTCTTATAGAGTAGCACTATTAGTCGAAATCTTAATTGTTTCTGAATCATACATTATTCTGGAAACACACTTGGGCTTTGCCTGGAAACCGTCTGAACTCTGTGAATCTGTTGGAACTGGGACTCTGTTGAAAGAAACATTATTGTTGTTGTTTGCGGAGCGGTAAAGAAGAGATAGGTAGTCCGCTTGTGGACTGAGGGAGGCCAAGGTCGTGTGGGTGATGCTGCTGAGTCGTACAGGAGGAAATGCGATGGTGGGTGCAATGAGATCGAACTAAGCTTAAAGTAGTGAGTAGTACAAATGTAATGGGATACTTAGCTCAATCGGGGCTGGATTAACTCGGATTTGCTCGTAGATACTCAAGAAGATCGTGTATAGGTTGTGGGTGGTGGTGGTAAGACGGAAGTAAAGAACAAAGAAACAATGCCGTAAGATGTCGACATATATAGTACGCTGAGTCAAAACCAGGTATGTAAGAGTGTCCATAGGAGCAAAGCAAAGCTGCAGCTAAAATCGAACCTCACCCAGCAATCCAGGTACTGTGCAAATACGAATAGGGAGATTTATGCTGCCCCGCTCAGCGCCGAAGGTAGGTGTCCAATCCCCTTCGAGATCAATCCCCGGCGCAGCCCGAGATGCCCGAGACCTGGTCCAATTCGTTGCGTTGGCGGTACATAGAGAGGAAAGATGTGTTTCTGTAGGTAAATAAGTTGGGTGAGTGTAAAGATGAAGAACTCGGTCCAAGCATTCAAAAATACATAACGAAGGGTTTTTTACTGTGGAATCGAAAGTTCGTGTTTGAGTCGCGGATCAAGTAGTTTGAATGTAAAATGTGGTAAGTCGCAGACGGGCAGTTGTATTCGACATTTTGGTGGGATATTTGATGCACCTGTTAAATGGTCTCGAGATGGGAAGACGACGTGCGAGGCATGTCGCACTTCCACAGAGG
The DNA here is from genome assembly GCA_029282495.1 of Mycena albidolilacea. Classification (NCBI taxonomy): domain Eukaryota; kingdom Fungi; phylum Basidiomycota; class Agaricomycetes; order Agaricales; family Mycenaceae; genus Mycena; species Mycena albidolilacea. The sequence continues at coordinate 1,017,945 of JARIHO010000002.1, forward strand.
GGGGTACTTTGATTTCGACCTCGAAATCCTGTGAACAATGTACATCAGCTCAAGAACACCAATATCAAGAAGAGAGGAGAAATAGATGAGCTCAGGAACCACTCTTGTCGGGTGGAACAGGATCCTCGGGTATCTCGGTCGCGATGATTGGGATAGAGCGAAGAGACTCGGAGGCCTCGACTTCGGGTGTTGATTCAAAAACGAGTGTTGAGTTTGATTGAGAACGCGCCACAGTGTAGGGACTATTCGCTCTAAACACAAGCCTGGAAAGCGATTTCAAAGACACCTGGAACGCTTCCGAAATGAAACTGAAGTACTCAGCTTTCTTGCGATGATTTGTGGACACAAAATCCGCCTTTGAGGCAAGTTCCGACTCTTGATAACTTGGCGGATCGTCGCCGGACTCGGGAACGTGCTCAGAGACCTCATCTGACTTTGGGACGCGCTGCAGACTCGATTCCAATACCTGTGAGACGAAAAACTCAACGTATCTAGCGCAAGAGGAGAAAGGCTGTGACTCAGCTCGTTTAAAAGGCTCGTTGTTGCTCGGGGGCTCGGTGGAGGGCTTGAAAGGAATAAAATACTTGCGCAGATCATGTTGAATCATTGGTCCATGGCGAAGAAGCGATTTGGAATGTGCATCGAAGATCAGTAGATGGTCAGGCTCGGAGATTGGGATGGGGGACAGGACAATGTTCTGTAAATCGATGTTCGTCGACTCTGAATAAAGGGAAAATTTGTAGTCAATAGGTTCGCAATGAGGACTGAAACTCTTATCTGGGGGCACCGGATCGGCGTTAAACTCAACTTCGTCTTGGCTGCAGATATCACGAGCGTCATGCGTAATATCCACCGTGTAATCACGGAGTTCAAGAGCCGAATCTTCGCATTTGTATGGTATTACTGACTTGACGAAGCGGAAACCCTGCAAAAGCAAACTCCAGAAGAAAATCAACCACAACACGATTAACTCCAGATACTCAGCTTTAATTTGGGGCTTCGTTATCGGTGGACTCGGAATAGCGGGAATAGGCAGCTGGTAGCTCGGAGGATCGTCTGGTTCCGGCACTTCGGCCACTCCGACCGGCTGGTCGACGGGCTCAGGATTCGCTTCAAATAACTGTGGAACAAAATAATCAACGTAGGATGCGCAAGGGTAGAAAGGCTGAAGCTCAGCTCGCTCAAAGGGCTCGTTGTTGCTCTGGTACTCGGGGGATGGCTCGAAAGAAAAGGGCTTGCACATATTCTGTCGTAAAGTTTGTTCGTGACGGTAGCGTGAATCCGAATCCATGTTTTTGAGGTTGTGGTCGAGTTCGTTGACTTGAACAACATGCGGTGGGGTTCGGAAAGAATCAATTGGGACCGGATCAGCGAAAGTCTCGGAAATGGCTTGTCCGTAAGTGTCGTGGGCATAGACCGAGTCAATCGCAGCGATTTCGGGGAGTTTGAGAACTGAATAGTCGCGGAAGAGAGCTCTCGTTGTAGATACGGCAAAGCATAGGCCTTGATAAAGGAGACGGGCACAGAAAATCAACCATAACACGACGAAATAGATGTACTCAGCTTTCGACTGGACCTGTATACCTGGCGAACTCGGGATAGATCCGGTACTGGATGGCTTATAACGCGGAGAGTTGTCATGTTGGGAATCGTATTGCGGTATTTCCGCCAGCTCTCTCCTCATCTGAGGCCGTTCAGGTAGATCGAATAGTTCTGGCACGAAAAAGTCAACGTAGGATGCGCAATGAAACAAAGATTTAGCGCGAGATTCTTGTTTCAAACTAATCTCGAGTCTTTCAGCAATCACGTTGGCAAGTGCTGTGAGTCTCGCTTCCTCGGCGGCCGATAGTGGGACGTCTCCAGCTCGCGGAACGCGTTGCAAATCGATATCTGGCTCCAGAACAGCGAAGGGCCCCTCGAAATTCGAAGCTTCGCATGGATCCGTGTCTGTATCGAAAGAGGAGTCAATATCTTCGAGTGCTGAACATGAACTTAGCGCGTCTGTTTCCAGGTCGGTATCGGACTCGGGTACATAGTCGAAAATGCTGTCTACCTCGCTCCCTGTAACGGTGCCAGCGTCGTCGTTGATTGAATAGCTTTGACTTGGCTCTGAGTCGGCGGGATTGGAGATTGTTGCTATGCTTTGTTTCAGGTGCGCTTGAACCTGCATCGAAACCTTTGCTATCGCATTTTTTATATCCTGGTCCGAATTAAATGCGCGACTCGTTTCCAGTGCACTGCAAAGAGAACTTAGCTCTGTAATTGGGATTCCTGGGGGCGCAGCTTGAGCGAGGATGTGGCGAATCTCAGAAATGCGGTCAGCGATTTCGTTGTGTCTACAGAAATATACCGGACGTTCCCCTTCGTTATCGAGCCAATTGTCCGAGGGGGGTACTTCGAATTTAACTTCCGCAATCAATTCTTCACAGTGATCATCAGCGTTGTCAAGATCTCGAACAGCTGTTGAATCCAGTTGGCGCTCGTCGTAGGCGCAGTCAAGATCCCAGGGAGTCGGCGCAAGTGGCGAACCTGGAGTGTCGAGAACTCGTAACGGAGCCGTACACACCGCAGGACTAGAGATGGGCGCGGGTTGATGTGGTGAAGGCGGTGAGAGATCAAGTACAGTGTTTTACTGGAACTGGCGCAGAAGAGGAGGGTTATCGAGTCGAGTACTCGCGGAGAAGGTTGGGTGACTGGGTGGGCACGAAGGAATCGATTTTACACTCAATGGACACGAGGATGACGTGGGCGTCGGCGTTGGAGGCTCAGAGGATCCACAGATATCGTTCCAAAGGTCCGGGAACAGTGTATCGAGATCGAAATAGCCATACAGAATACCTAGAGTGTCAGCTAAGGGAATAGGATTAGAGCGCGTACGCTGGGACTCCGGGACACGATCGATGAACCACTGCTTGATGGACGTCGGGATACCGCTCACGAAATAGAAATCGCGCTGTGCAACGGTGATTTCTTGCTGCTTCAGGAGTGGCGCTGCGATGTACTGGAAATCGTGTAAGTACTGTTGAATCTCAAGCTTGGAACGATACGGAGACTTCGCTGATTGTTCTCGACAGAACTCGATGAGGTAGCGCTCCGAAGCACGGCGTTCTTCGTCCGATAATCCATACAAGAGAAGCATTTGCTCCCTCGCAGCACTCCAGGATCGATTGGGTTCGTCAGGGTCAATCTCCGGAATGTACTGAATAACCTCGCGGACGCGATCCGATGAATAGTAAACTAGGAAGGAAACGAGTTCGTCAGCGTTGGTAATACCAGCGTTCGATCCATGCTGAAGAATACAATCAAGGGAAGCGCGAACTCCACGTTCATCGAAGTTCGGAGCACCGGGTGTGCGGGGAATGGGCATAGGGATCAAGAGGCGCATCGGGGACAAAGGAATGAATGGGATCGAGGAAGGAGGGAGATTGGAAATGGAGTTTGAACTCATGATGACGGAAACGAGCGCATGGGGCGAAGATTGGGGAAGGAGGGATTAATGAATAGAATGGAAGACTCAGCTGGGTACCAGCAACGGAAAACCGGCCCCCTCGCGGTGGGCTCCACTAAAGAAGAGATAGGTAGTCCGCTTGTGGACTGAGGGAGGCCAAGGTCGTGCGGGCGATGCCGCTGAGTCGTACAGGAGGAAATGCGATGGTGGGTGCAATGAGATCGAACTAAGCTTAAAGTAGTGAGTAGTACAAATGTAATGGGATACTTAGCTCAATCGAAGTTGGATTAACTCGGATTTGCTCGTAGATACTCAAGAAGATCGTGTATAGGTTGTGGGTGGTGGTGGTAAGACGGAAGCAAAGAACAAAGAAACAATGCCGTAAGATGTCGACATATATAGTACGCTGAGTCAAAACCAGGTATGTAAGAGTGTCCATAGGAGCAAAGCAAAACCGCAGCTAAAATCGAACCTCACCCAGCAATCCAGGTACTGTGCAAATACGAATAGGGAGATCTATGCTGCCCCGCTCAGCGCCGAAGGTGGGTGCCCAATCCCCTTCGAGATCAATCCCCGGCGCAGCCCGAGATGCCCGAGACCTGGTCCAATTCGTTGCGTTGGCGGTACATAGAGAGGAAAGATGTGTTTCTGTAGGTAAATAAGTTGGGTGAGTGTAAAGATGAAGAATTCGGTCCAAGCAATCAAAAATACATAACGAAGGGTTTTTTACTGTGGAATCGAAAGTTCGTGTTTGAGTCGCGGATCAAGTAGTTTGAATGTAAAATGTGGTAAGTCGCAGACGGGCAGTTGTATTCGACATTTTGGTGGGATATTTGATGCACCTGTTAAATGGTCTCGAGATGGGAAGACGACGTGCGAGGCATGTCGCACTTCCACAGTGGGTTTCAGAAAGTACCGTCTAGGGAAAACTTTGGAAATTGTCAGCAACGGCCTCTGGGTCGGCTAAACAGCGAGTAACCCAGCGAGAACCCCAACCAGGAGAAACCCGATAGACGCTAGTAGCTCATGTGTTCCCCGAGCAGTAGGACCAGTCATACGGCGTCCTCCCTAGGAGGTTGTATGTCATAGGTCAGAATGCGAGGCGGAACCCGGAACAAGCCAAAGAGGGTGTGATATCCACTCAGGTATACAACCTGGGGCGTGGATACAACCCGTAGTACGATGTGAAGGAAGCGGGGCAGGGTGGAGACAATGCCTATGTCAAGCCAAGGTAGAAGCCTGAGATTAGACGAGGTAGAATCTACTGTACATGGAGATTCTACCGTGCTTATATAGGCTTCTAATGAATTAAAGCGATCACGGTCAATCATGATCGGTTCCTGCACCGTAGCATTAAGGAGCATTAATGCTGATGCTCCTGGACTCCTTTGTGTTGGTTTCCGTGGTGTCAGTGGACCTAGGAGACCCGACGTTCGGGTTTCCTAGTCCTAAGTGTCATCGTATCCAGTGGTTCAAACCCCGATCGGGTTTGCAACCACTCCTGTACTTTGTGTATGTTTCTATGTCAGCACTGGTGCGTCCGGGGACTAGGATCCATCTGTACGGGTTCCTAGTCCCTAATGTCTTATGTATCTCGTGGCACAGACTCCCCGAGTCTGCAGTTTTTAGAATCTGAGGCCGGGTTTCAACCGTGAGAAGGTGTCACGTACCGTGACTTTCAAGCCCCTTTTTCGGCTCCTTCGGACTCCGACTATCTCCGACACACAGCCTTTCCGCAATACTCTTGTTTCCATTGGTTTGTAGTGCATTTGACTCATACCTATGCCTATGCTATGTTTTGACTCATTTCATCACGGGAGTCTCGGACCTCCGATGATTTCCGAGTCATACTGATTTACTTTGAGTCATTATGACTCAATCCATCACAGACCCACTCGGAGCTCCGAAACTCCAGTACTTACATTATATCCCCGCTAATACTTTACTCTCCTATAAATACGAGCCATGTCCGTAGTTAAACTTCAGTTTGAATATCGACTTAGTTCCGCCCTATACTCTTCCTCTCGGACTTCCGTCCTCCTCTGAGTCTCTCTCCGAAATTGGGCACTAGGTGTAGAGAAAGGCGCAGCGCACAAGCTGAAGCCAAGCCCTTCAACTTCCAGTATACGGGTTCAGTATTCCATTCGGACTCCGATATTCCCTCTGTATCTCGGCCTTTTCATCTTGCTTATATGCACTTCATTCCTCAGGCATATTTCGGACTTCCATCGGATTCCGATTGGGAACCGGTACTTGACAGAAGGTCACGTGGTGTCGTCATGAGAGTCCCATGCTGCTAAGACGTGTCTGTATCCATACAGACCCGTCGCGCGAAAAAAGTAGAACCCAGGCGATTCATGACAGAAATGTGACTACTGGTGTTGCTCAGAAAGTACCTCTTTAGGGAAAGCTCTGTGAACGTTCTTGGCCTATAAAATAGGGGCCTTACTCGAGTCTATGGGACTACTTTAAACTTGTTTCTCTGTCGCTTGGACACACACACACACACTGCGAAGCTATAAATCTACTCTGTTTGGAAACAATGTTTCCACTGTGTCTAGAAACACCTTCTATGCAGTTTGCTCTACTGTCTCTTTGAGATACGAAACCTCTCCCTACAACCTTTACAAGGCCCTGTATTAGGGGCTGTAACTCATCGGGATCTCTGGAAATGTGCATATATTGCTGTTTGATTTGTTTGTTGGTTGTTGGAACAGTCTCTGGACTGTTTCTGTGCCGCTCTCGAGTCAAGTGGGGTTATTTGTGTGTTTCTTATATAGGTTCTGAGCACATCAATCAGCGGCTTTGTAGCCTTTCCTCCATATGTGAACCAGATGCGTGTAACACATGTGGTGTTTACATGTGTCATTGGCTGCCCCCAGTGTTATTGTTTCATGGCAAGACCCCAAATGAAGGATATTTGGATGAACACCGGGGAAAGCAATCACTTGACCTAGGTCAAGAGGGTAAGCAATAGTAGTTGATTCAGTAGACAAAAAAAAAAAGAATATACTTGATGTCTTGATAGTATGAAACCAACCCCAAAAGAGCAAGTGTCAAACACCCTATTGGGAAGAAATTATACTCTTAGTGTTAGCGAAGTATGAAAGGACTGCTGAGAGGTGAACTCTCGGGAGCTCAGTCAGAGAGAAAGAGACAGTGTATTCAAACTGCTGAAAGACATGCCAAAACGACTTGTTTCAGCAATGCTTTCAGCTGTCTTGAAACAAGGAGTTTCATCTTACGTGGAAATCATCTGGTATTTGTAGGTAGCACTTGTATTTAATACATTTGTGCTATCTCCTCAATCACAGGCAGATCCTCATTGACCGATCTAATTGTCCTGTAAATACCTCATTAGGGAGCGGGGATAAAGCCTATGAAACCCCGCTGACACTACCACCCCCAGGAATCACATTACTGCTCTTACATCCGGCACACTGGATGCGTTGTGTGGGGCTCTGGTTGAGGCTCTGGGCTGCGCAGGCCAGCCCATCCTTGCTCCTAACCGATACCCACCAAAACCTGGGGCTCCCTGATCCAATCAGTGGGAAGTGTGTCTTTGTTCTCAAGTACTCTGCCCCATGTCTTGAGGACAAGAGACTTGGATATCATTTTCCGTGCCCAGTGAGTGTTTGTCATCTGGCAGTCCAGTTCGAGACGTAGGTTGATTGCTTTTCTCCAGTGCATGAAGATTTCTCATTCCGAGGCTGGGTCTCTGTTCTGGAGTCATCTCTTGTTGTGTGAGCGCAAGATCAGGTGTGCTGATTCCAAGACCAGGATGTGATATAGCCGTGATGCTGCTTTGTCTGTGGCACCAGGCTTTGTTCCTCATTTGATTAGGGCACATGCCATTATCTCTCCAATTAGCAGGCAGAGGGGTTGATTGGTCTTCCAAACCCACTGGTCGCATACTATGGCCTGGACCCAAACTCACAAAGAGAAGCACTTACATCTTTGGAGGAATAGATTGTTGGAGTGGTGGTTTTGTTGTTGTTTTGTGCAAGCCTGAATCTAAGCTATTTCTAGTTGTATATCAAGTGCACTGTTTCACCACGTTGACATGAGCTTCATACTTGCCCAGGAACTGATGGGCTAGTTCCAATTGTCGAGTCAATCCCAACCAGGCTATATTAATTTCATCCAAGTCATTCGCTCCAAATAACACTGTGAGTAGAATGTTCTAAGGATCTATGAGAAACCAAGAAGACTTCCCCGGGATCAGACTTACTGCTCTTTTCAGGAGCTGCTGCATATCCACAATGGTGTTCTCCAGCCAGTATGCAAAGTGCGGTTCCAAACCGAAACACATCCTAGGAGGAGTTGACTGGCTAGCGGGTATTCCTCTATCGAACAAATCCCTTGCATCTAACGACTTTTTGCAAGCAAAATTATTTAGTCACAGGTACAAAGATTGGGAGAACTACGAATCATTCATGTAGCTTGTTTTTAGCTCTGCCATAGCCATCACCATCTGCTCCCAGGAGTGAGCTGGTTGTTCCACGTAAGCTTCTCGTTCCATAGTAGCTGTATTGGGAGAACTCTGAATTGTTCATGTATCTTGTTTTTAGCTCTGCCATAGCCATCACCATCTGCTCCCGGGAGTGAGCTGGTTGTTCCACGTAAGATTCTCGTTCCATAGTAGCTGTACGAGTTTGATTGGCCAGGGCACTCGAGCGTTCCCAGTTTTTCCACTTTGTGAGACCTGGGTAGGCTCATCAAGTGGAAACACTAGATCCTCACATATGTGTGCAAGACCCTGCCAACGGTCTCAAGCTTCACAGAATTCTACCCAGATGCTCGGATATTCCGAGCGCGCGGTTGAGTTCTTGTCTCTGATGATATTCAAACAGAGATGAAACTTAATCCCTTCAGGTGAGTTCCTCCTCTCACGGAGTGGGTGAGCAGGTGTTAAGTGAGTTGAGTGGACAGATGTAGTATAGGTTATAGGGTCACCGATCCCTAGTCCTTGCACTCTCTCAGAGTCAAGAATAGGGTGGCCATGTTGTAGTTGTTGGGTAAAGTGTAGATGATTTATTCCCATGCTATCAACTGACTACATGTGGATTACTACACATTCACGTACGAGCTGAAGATTTATTTAGAGTAAGTCGATCAGAAAAAATATATGTTATGTCCATATAGGAGAGACCTTACAAAGGGCTTTCTGGTTGGGAATAACACTTTGCCCAGTCTGCACCACATACAAACTTGTCATATGAGGGCAAGGTCTGTTCTCGGCCGATAACAAGTGTGTTGTGTGGAGACCACAGTCCAACCCTAAAGGGCATTGGGATCCAAAAAAGGAGTTCTGAGGGGACAGAAAAGACCCAGCCATTGTTTATTTGCCAGTGCAGAGGTGTATAAGGGGACTTGAGGTGAAGGGACTGGTATAGAGAATGAGTCTGTACTAAAAGTATGTACAGAGGAACCTACATTGAGTAAACTCTGAGAATGCAATTGAGGTAATGGGAATGCAATTGAGGTAACCATATTTGTATGCCCCTCCAGTGGCTTCCTGAGTGCAGCTGCAGTTTCTACATCCCAAATGCGCACAGTGTTGTCCTTGGAGCCAGACACAATTCTCTTGCCATCAGGTGAGAAGGCAACTGAGCTGACCTCACTGGTGTGCCCCTCCAGTGGCTCCCTGAGTGCAGCTCCAGTCTCTGCATCCCAAATGCACACAGTGTTGTCATTTGAGCCAGACACAATTCTCTTGCCATCTGGTGAGAAGGCAACTGCATCAGGCGAGAAGGCAACTGCATCAGGTGAGAAGGCAGCTGAGTTGACTGGATTGGTGTGCCCCACCAGTAGCTCCCTGAGTGCAGCTCTGGTCTTTGCATTCCAAATGCGCAAAGTGTTGTCAGAGGAACGAGACACAATTCTCTTGCCATCTGGTGAGAAGGCAACTGAGGTGACCTGATTGATGTGCCCCTTCAGTGGCTTCTTGAGTGCAGCTCCAGTCTTTGCATCCCAAATGCGCACAGTGCAGTCATTGGAGCCAGACACAATTCTCTTGCCATCAGGTGAGAAGGCAACTGAGGTGACCAGATTGGTGTGCCCCTCCAATGGCTCCCTGAGTGCAGCTCCGGTCTCTGCATCCCAAATGTGCACAGTCTTGTCAAAAGAGCCAGACACAATTTTCTTGCCATCAGGTGAGAAGGCAACTGAGGTGATCAAATTAGTGTGCCCCTCCAGTGGCTCCCTGAGTGCAGCTCCGGTCTCTGCATCCCAAATATGCACAGTCTTGTCAAAGGAGCCAGACACAATTCTCTTGCCATCAGGTGAGAAGGCAGCTGAGGTGACCAAATTGGTGTGCTTGAGTGGCTCTCTGAGTGCAGCTCCAGTCTCTGCATCCCAGATGCACACAGTCTTGTCATTGGAGCCAGACATAATTCTCTTGCCATCAGGTGAGAAGGCAACCGAGACAACCCAATTGGTGTGCCCCTCCAGTGGCTCCCTGAGTGCAGCTGTAGGCTCTGCATCCCAAATGTGCACAATGCGGTCATAGGAGCCAGACACAATTCTCTTGCCATCAGGTGAGAAGGCAACTGAGCTGACTAAATTGGTGTGCCCCTTCAGTGGCTCCCTGAGTGCAGCTCCAGTCTCTGCATCCCAAATGCGCACGGTGTCGTCAAAGGAACCAGACACAATTCTCTTGCCATCTGGTGAGAAGGCAACTGAGGTGACCTGATCGATGTGCCCATTCAGTGGCTTCTTGAGTGCAGCTCCAGTCTTTGCATCCCAAATGCGCACAGTGCAGTCATTGGAGCCAGACACAATTCTCTTGCCATCAGGTGAGAAGGCAACTGAGGTGACCCGATTGGTGTGCCCCTCCAATGGCTCCCTGAGTGCAGCTCCAGTCGCTGCATCCCAAATGCGCACAGTTCTGTCATAGGAGCCAGACACAATTCTCTTGCCATCAGGTGAGAAGGCAACTGAGGTGACTGGATTGGTGTGCCCCTCCAGTGGCTCCCTGAGTGCAGCTCCAGCCTCTGTATCCCAAATTTGTACAGTGTTGTCCCAGGAGCCAGACACAATTCTCTTGCCATCAGGTGAGAAAGCAACTGAAGTGACCAGCTTGGTGTGCCCCTCCAATGGCTCCCTGAGTGTAGCTCCAGTATCTGCATCCCAAATGTGCACAGTGTTGTCCCAGGAGCCAGACACAATTCTCTTGCCATCAGGTGAGAAGGCAACTGAGCTGACCAAATTGGTGTGCCCCTCCAGTGGCTCCCTGAGTGCAGCTCCGGTCTCTGCATCCCAAATGCGCACAGTGTTGTCCTGGGAGCCAGACACAATTCTCTTGCCATCTGGTGAGAAGGTGACTGAGGTGACCCCACTGGTGTGCCCCTCCAGTACAGCAATTCTGTTTAGCCACTGTTTCATCCTCCCTTTTGTAATTGATAACAATTGCGGGAAATCATCTGAGAATCTTTTGTGGATTTCAGACTGCTCTGGTGCCAAGGCCAGTGCTGATAGATAAATGTGGGGAGCACTTTGATTAATTGCATCCCAAAAGAAGGAAATGAATCTTTTGGTGTCGGTCACAAATTGGATGAGGGATGTGCTCTAATGATCTTCAGTCCTTATAACATCTCATAAGATCATTTCTAGACATACCTCATTTGCCCAAACCATCAATTTACCTAGAGCCTGCTGTCCATAGCCCACAATCCCTAGTAAACTCAATAACTCCAGCCAAAACAGAAACTTTTTGAACAGCAAGTTCTGCACACTTGGGCCATGCCCTGAATCATAGGCTATCTCCACCAGATGATCCACCCAAAATTGAGCAGCATATCGGAGATGCAGAGGGATGTACTTGTTGAGTCGCCACCGGAGATCTGGTATGTCAATGTTTCGCAAGTATGAGGTTGGTAGATCACAGATATTGAATTTCAGTTGCCTGTCCAGCACCTTCATAAGAGCTGACACCAGGGCTCGCTGTTGATTGTCTGTGCCACAGAGGATTTCAGGCCGGGTCTCTTGAACATAAGCCATCATAAACTCTCTAAACGAGAGATGTATTATTCTGATTACTGCCCCTGGAGTATCAGACACATGAATTACAGCACTCAGAGGGAGCAGTGTCTCCAGAAGAACTGTTTTATCCAGTTCAAGTAAGTCTGCAAGACTCTGGGAATCCAAAGGTTCCAGGAGGAGCAAAATTGTACTCAGAATCTTTACAGCACGATCACGGTAACCTTGAACACGCCGTTTCCCTGGGACAGCCATTGGGATGGCATACTCCATAATCCGGAGATATAGATCATGCAGGTCAGTGAGAGCTTCACCATCTAGCAGGTCATCAACAGATTCCTGGGGGGGTATATGTGGCAGTCCTGCAAGAACATAACGAACAGCTGTAGCTGCAAAAACAAAGAGTCCATTTGCTTGGGTTGTTATTTCTTCTGCCTGCCGGCTCTGAATTTTCCAGGGATGATGTGTAATCCAATTTGCCCCATCAAGTGATTGCTCAACATAGAGGTGGATGTCATGTTCAACCATAATGGGTTCAATTTCATCAAGGACAACTCTATGCATCAGAGAAAGAAGTTTATCAAATTTCAGATAAGAAGGAACATCAGGGCGTCCAGTGAGAAAGAATCGGATATGGGCTGGGATCTGACCAATGCTATCAGATAGCCACCGCAAGAAAATCTGGCCACGGTCTTTTCCGCATTCATCCAGAGCATCAAGACAGATCACCCATGGTGTTGAAGAGGGAGGTAGCCTCCCAAGAATTTCTACAACCAGCTTCTGGAACTGCAGGCGTGGTTCTGCCTCGCAAATACGAGTACAATCTTTCTCCAATAACTCAATGAGATGAGCCTGAAAGATAGGACTATAATCTGTGAGCTGTATGGCAAGTGTTGTAGCAAGGTGATTTATCTCCTTGCGGTCTGTGTAGTCACGGGAAAAGAAAAAAGATGCTGCAAGAGCCCCTTTCTCCTTGGCCAAGATGGTTGCAACTGACTTTGCAATTGTGGATTTGCCCGATCCTGCAACCCCACTGAGCATGACCAGGCGGATTGAATCAGGAGTGCTGGTCAAGCATGCAACAATGTCCCTGATGATGTCGACTCGTGTACCATCCATGCATTTCTCGGGTGTGTTGGCAGCATTATAGCGGGCTGCCACACATTTGAGACTTGCTAGAATCTCTCTGGTGTTACCTCTCCCTTGGACTGTGGTGTTGACACTATCAGCTTTTCTGTCAAACCTCTGACCTGTGGGGTCTAACACTTACAATTCATTTGTGCAGTGCCACTGCTGTTATTGAGAAACAGTATTTGGGAGAGGATGAATCAACCTACTGATTATTTACGGTGAAGTGTTCGGCCTTGATGTCGTAAGCCATCCTGGGACCCTCCCCAAGACCCCCACCCCCACCTTGGATGCCACCTTCCCCACCTTGTCCCCCTACACCGCCTGGGAAGGATGAGTGATAGCGCTGGCCTATCAATTTTGGAACACACCATGGATGTTCTGATAAACTGTGTGGAATTCACTGGCCTGGTGAGACATTATAGGGCCAGTGTCGATTGGTAGACTCTGAGTAGAGGTGGATTTTATGTATGAGTGTGGTAGACCTGGAGGTGAAAGAACAAAAGCAGGCTGACATGTCACTGACAGACACAGCCAGCATGCGGCCGCGTGCAATGTTTCCTAATTATAGTACGCCAAACTTCGGGAAAATGGCTGAATTTTTTCATTTGTAAATATTAACGGCTAGAACACACGGATGGACGCAGACAGCATATAAATATTGTATATTCTGCCCCAAATTCAAGCCATAATCACACTCATGAACTCCGTATACAACCCCGGTTTTACGAATGTTATGCCGTAAACCAGGGCTCAGGGTATCCATTCCGATGCAATCTTCGCCCCGGCCAACCTCATACCATCTTTCCACCGCAAGTTTCCACCGCAAGATATGTATTATACTCCGCCAAGTGGGGTGTTTTCGGCTGCTCCGGCCTACTGCCCAAGTAAACTACTTGGTCGCTCTGTTCCCGCGCAAATGGCATCAGCGACTATTCCTGACGTCAGCCCGCGCTTTCTCTCGCTCCGTACTCAAAAATCCGCTCACTAATAAAAAACACAGTGAGACGAATTTTGCTAGCACGTCAGATGGTTTTCTACGCTCGGGGCGGAATCTCGACAAAAACCCATCCATTTTCCCTCAGCTTTTTTTCATATCCTATAATATTAAGCACCCGTCGGTTTAATTTGCGTGCCCTTCTAGTGCATTTTGCTATGTAAGTCCAGGCTACGCTGTACGGACTATTAGTACGTGCTCCCTGCGGAGCAAATCCGATATTCCCGACGAAGTCCGCCCGATAGTTCCGACTCCCCTTCTCTTGCGCCTTCTCAATCTACGCGCCCGCCTTCCCGCCCCACCGCGCCCTCGGCCCGACGCGTTTATCTGGCCCTACGTGGCGCCGTCCTCCATCGCTGCCGCGGCGATCAGGACTGCCACGTCGCTCGACTGCCCCGCTATGCCTCGAACGCGGCTTTCCCAATCCCACTCCTTTCCTCTCATTTGTCTGGAAGCAGGCCCTCGTCCTGCACTGCTGAGAAGGCGGTTGGAGTGTGTATTTGAGGTGCGTCACGTTAGCACGAGTAATCTTCTCCCGCTAATTTCGTGCAGAGTCGGGGCCTCTTCGGACGGCCCCGACGCCTTCTCCACGCTGTCGATGCCCGCCTCGCTGGAGCGTAGCATACGACGTGCGCAGCGACCAGGAGTGCCGCTCGCTTTTCGGGGGGACCATCTACGGCACCACGACAGCGCGCGCGATCCGCCCCACGACTTGGATCTCGCCACAGACGCGCTCTGCCGTTCTGCTACCCCCTCACGCTCGACTCCACGCCGGCGTGAACCCAAGACTGACCCGCACCACCCGCTGCACGCGATGCTGGCGTTCCTCGCAGCCCACGTCGCCTCGTCACCTTCCCGCACACCGTGGCTCTTCAGCAGTGTACTGCCGTCACCGCCCGACGCCTGCGCCTGCTGTACTCCCTGGCACCTCCTTCACCACCTCCTGCGTGCGCTGTGCGCGCAATGGTCGTTCCCCATCGCCGGCGCCGTTCTTATTGCGTCCTCGCGCGCCAAGTGCGTCTCCAACAAATTGCACTCTCCCCGATCCACGCACCCCGGGCGCATCATCAACACGGCACGCATCACCCCCCTGAGCCGCTCCCCATCGCTCGCCCCGCGGTTATCACTTCCCCGCCTGCCGCCACCATGTCCAACGCCTCACTATCCTCCGCTCAAACCCAGCTCCTGTCCGGTACCGGAAGTACGACGCGCAGCATCGCCGGAGCGCGCAGCAAGTGCAACGAGCGTTCCCGTCGTCCATGCCGCCTTCATCGCCTCCCCGCGCCTGGCGCCGGCTTCCTCTGCGCCCACGCCGGTCGCCGCTACAAACCTCTGCCTGCTGTGCAACGCGAACACGACGGGGACCATTACCCGCGATGCGCAGCACACGCTGCAACTGTCTCACCATCACACCATACCCATGTCCATCCTCGATGCCATACCGCCCCGCTCGTTGACGACTCCGCCGCACCGCCGCCAATGCGCAGCACGCCGCGCGCCAGCTTCCCATTGCCAGCGCCTGCTACATCTGCCGCGATGACCCTGCCGCGGGCCGGCAACGCACGGACCACACGGAGGCAATGTGCACCCCGCGCGTCCACCGGTATCCGCACTCCACGCTAGGGATCTCAGACAAGCGCGGATGGGGCACCGCGACAAGGCTCGGTGCGACGACCCCGGGCGGGGAACGGAACGTACGCTGCCCCGGGATTTCAGATCGCACTGCGGCCTGTGCAGTTCGAATCTCCGGCGAGCGCTGCGAGCACGGGGAGGGGTACCGCGTGAATGCAGCAGAAGTGCCCATTCGGTGTGCAGGATGGGGCGCGGCTGAGTTCAAAAGCCCGCCTGTGACGCAGGACTTGAAAGAAAACCAAGAAAAAAATACAAGAAGTCTCAAGGTCATATACCACTACGTCACTTGCAACACACGATTAAGGTTCCCTGGCTCCAGGGAACCTCAGGAGTTCTCTGAGGCCATTGCAAGCAACGTATATGCTGGGAAGCGATAAAATGCTCTTCGCTACCCGTAGGCCTTCACGGGACATCGTGTACATGATAGATATACTTATACATAGACAGTGAACAAGTAAAATAAAAAAAGTTATTATATTGCAGAGTGGATGAAAGGATACAGTGAAGTACATACTCGTACGAAACTTTGTGGTTGCTGAATAAATGAGCGTGAAGACATGCTGAGGGGAAGCACATACGAATAGAATTTGTCACAGCTTCTCGTGTTCCTCTCACTAAATCCTTCCGCGTCCGCCGCTTCCACCGCACGAACCGGAACCATCGTTCGCAACCAACATTTAGGAAGGCAATGGCGGACGATCTCCCGGATATTGCAACTAACCGCCTGTTGTATTCTAGGTGTGAAGTCAGTGATGCGCCAATGACTACTGCATAACATACGCACCGGGATGATGTCGAGGAAGGAAATATGGGTCAGAACTTTATTTCGAAGGGGGAGGTCAGCGACATACCTAAGCGCACTATGAATGTCACGATGAGTGTTGTGATTGGGCGGTTGAACGATGGTAGCGGTCGTACACGACGGATGGGCAATAGACGATGGTGGTTGAAAAGGAAGAGTGATGCGTCGCGGTGTTTAAGGGGACGACACACTTCATCATCTGGTCAGGGCGCAGGACGGACATGGCGGCGACGCCGACGCCGGACTTGGCGGTGCCGTAGCTGTGGGCGGGCGCATGGTTCGTCAGCACATATACATATAGATAGAGAGCGGAAGACGACGGACCTAGCTCCTATGTCTGCCAACGCATCGTATCATCGTCAGTCAGTCTTGGTCTTCTTTCTGCGCAGTAAACGGGGCTGGCGGGCAGCGCATTCCCGTGCCCCGCCCAGAGGACAGACACTCACAAGTAAACGCAATAGCGCTCGTGCAGCCCTATTTGCATCCATTTCTCGTCAAAAAGTGGAAAAAAGAAGGCAAAAGGGGCGACTTACCATTGCGCTGAAGAAGGGGGCATAGACGGGGCAGAGGTCCGACATCTAGCGGTGGTGGTGGTGGTGAAATTAGAGGAAGAATGCGGATGGGCAGCAACGTGTGGAGGACGATTTTGGTTCAGACGTAAATACACGTAAACAGCTGCGCATCTGCGCATACTGCGGGGCACCGCCACAGCTGCATCTGTCTTCGACGTTGTGTTATCTCCTGCGTCCGACTTGAAAGCAGTACACCGGTCAAATGCCTTAGGGTGCTGTTTATAATTCCGCGGCCCATTATAAACAGTTTATAATTTTGTGTTTATAAACAGGGTGTTTATAAACATCTGGCATGAAAGCGGTTCCAAAACAAGTGTATGTACTTCCCCTGCCCACGTCGCCGCCCCAGCTACCTTTGCTTTGCAGGTTGAGCCCCCTGCCGCCTGCTTTGACCAGTTACTAAAGACTCCCAACCTCATCCGCACCGGAGATGGGCGCATCTGAGAGCAAATCACGAAAAAATGGCAAGGTGATATCAACACCATTGCGTCGTGAGCTAATTGTGGTGCTCTCAATTGACTGAGAAGGTGATGTTGTTGTGTTGTTGTTGTCCTCCTCGCAATTTAGGGTGGCGAGCCGAATTTTTTTTTGGCCTGGCAATTTCGGGGCTGGGGTCCGGTTATAATTAAAAACTGGTACTTTCAGCTGATCCATTTAAAAATTGGTCTATAAACCGGTGTTTATAAACATGTTTACAAACATCAATAGAAAACAGCACCCTAAAATGCCTGTCCAATGCTAGCTACATTCAAGACACACTCGACCATCAACAAAAGAACAAAAAGGGATGTTCACAGAGAGGTGACGGCAAGACCCCGAGTCGAACGGGCATATACCAAAAACGACAACGAAAAAAACACCTACCCACAGCCGAGGGGATGCCAGCCGATGGCCGCAGTAACAACTAGCCGGTCACCTACTGATAGCATCCTGATGAGCACTCACTCCACAAACCGAACCCTTCATAGAGGTTTCCTTGAGGGTAGGGATACTTCGACGAGGACAATAGTAGCGCTCCCGTGGTTCCTCGTTCAACCTGCGCATTATACCAGCCTGTGCTGAGTCATCAATCATCACGACTCGCAACAAATAATCGGGTCTCAGCAGTAGGCGATACATCTCTTGTGTGGGATGCAAGGTTCCGAATTCACAACATATCTTGGGCAACATTGAGTCTGCAGAGCTGGCTATATCACTCCAGTCTTCATCTGTGAGAGTGTGATGAATGCGTTGAAAGTAGGTGAGGATGTGCTTGTTCCCGTTAAACAGACACCTTTGGAGGCAGGAGAGTGTAAACCACAACTCGGCCTCCTACACGCTGCAGTCTAGTAGCCTGAGTAGTTCGTAATCCAGGTCCAGCATGAAACTGGTTTTCGGTTCTTTGCCCAGGAATATTGTCAGAGCCTCCAGGATCTGCTGAACCGCTACCACCACATGCGCTGTACAGCTCAAGGGCTCCAGAGCGAGGCAAAAGAACTGTTTTGAGATAGTTGGATTGGCGAAGGGGAAGCACAGCACTGTCTTCGCTTCAATTTGCACTACTTCCTCGATAAGTTGCCCTAGGTGCTCCCATTCAAACTGGTGGTGAGGTTTATCGTAGTGGATTAGGGCATCCCACAATGTGGTGGGTCTGGTGGGGTTGATGTTTGGGATTTCCCCACCTACAGCACTGAACTCTGCCAATGGGTCTTCCTGTGTGAAATCCTCTGTAAAGCAAGCTTCGTGGTAGCGCACCACCAAAGTAATCAGGGGTTCTTGGAATACCGCTAGCCTGCTAAAGATCCTGGCCTCTGAGTGCTCCAATAACTTGAGCGCTGCAGTGACACAGCTGGCAAGTGCCAGGGCCGCAGCTTCAAGGCATTTGATCGGCATAGGTCGGACATTGGCCATGGTGTTGCACAATCAATCAAAGGTTTGGCAGGTGTGAGAAATAATTGTTCTTTGTTTGTCTACCGTGGGCAGATCTAAATCAAACTAATAAAAGACTGCGGATCAATTATATTGATTTATTCCGCTCACAATCAGCATTGTGTGGAAGGGCAATGGCTGGGCAAAGCTTCTTGACTCACATTGGATAGATTGATAGATGTACTGATTAATGCGGATTTGCATATATAATAAAGAACAAGCAACAGTGGTTGAAATCCAACTCCCCTCTTGCCTGTTCCATGGGAAAGAAGGTAATTTGCACTTGCCTGGAGTGCATCACGCACCAGGTTTTTGTCAATGGTCAGCACATACCAGGCAGTAGAGTCACTACACAGCTCCGATGAGTCCATGAGCTCCGGGTAGCTGCCGATTCTTTGTCGGATTATGCCAAAAGCCCCAATTCTCGAGCCCGCCCTGGTGGTGTGGAAGAACTTTTTGATGAGGAGGGGGACTTCAAAGAGAAGCCAAGGGGCTCACTGGGTGTGCAACATCCTTGCAGATGATTCCTTAGTTAAATGATCTGTTATTTATAGGCATCGTGATCAATGACCTTCTTATTATCCAGCTCTGTTCTGCTTTGATTGTCTGGCTGAATCTAAAGGCTAGTGTCAGCCGCGAAACTGCGAACATTATTCTAAAGGCTCTTCAATTTATCCTCAATACCACCCTGGAGCTCCTGCAGGTAGCCTTGATTGCACAGGGGGTCCCTGTTCAGGTTCCGAAACTCCGGATTCCCAAGGACCTTCGAACTATCTATCGGAACTACACCAAGGAGCCTGAAATCATTTGTACACCCTGTTGTCCCAAGTGCTATACTCTATACCCATCTCTGGAAAAAATGCCAGAGAAATGCACAGCAAAGGTTTCAAAGAAATCCCGGATTTGGTGCAAGGCTGAGCTCTGGTGGACACAGCACTTTGGGAAGGAGTCTAAACAGGTGCCCATAACAACATTCAATACACAAAAAATTGAATCTTGGCTTGAATGGTTCCTCTCACGGAAATCTACTGAGGATTATCTTGCTGAATCGTACCAGAGGCCTGCTGCTGCAGATGGAGAAGAGATGGCAGATCTTCAGGATAGTCCCTGGTGGAAGAAACTAAAAGAGTTGGGAGACAAATACAACCTGGTCTTTGGACTATACATTGATTGGTTCAACCCGCGTTCGAACAAAATGGCTGGTGGATTTTCATTCAACTTATATATTTGTGCCCTAGGAAAACAAAAACAAGTCTCCACTGGCACTGTTATTCTATATTGCCTGAACCTGCCCCCTGAAGTCCGGTATCTACCAGAGAATGTCTTTATTGTGGGTCTAACCCCATCACCAAGTAAACCCTCTGCTAGGACACTACTGCCCTTGCTCAATCCACTCATGAAAACAATCCTCTTGTATGATTTCCCGGGGAAGAACTTAACCACATATTACCATCTAGAAAGGGTGAAAGTAACTGCATGAATTGTTCCCCTTGTAGCAGATCTCCCAGCAGCAAGGGAGGCAGGTGGATTTCTCTCATACTCGGCAACAATGTTTTGCTCCTTCTGTCTCCTCACCCAGGACAAGAAAGCTTGACTAGATTATTGGCGGTGGCCGAAGCAAGTATCTGCTACTGTACTTAGACAGGCAAAAGCTTGGTTCAGACAATCAACCAAGGAGAAGCAGATCCTCCTACAAAGAAAAAGCGGGGTTTGGGGGTGCTCCCTGCACCTCCTTCCATACCAAGACCCTGTGAATGACACTATCCTGGGTTTTATGCACAACTGGCTTCTCGGTGTACTTGAACACCAGCTGCACGAACTTTGGGGACTAGGACATGATGCTCGACGAGCCAAAAATTTGGCAGAATTTGATGCTGATGATGAGGGTCTTTGGACCAACAATGAGATTTCTGATGCTGGTGGAGAGGAGGATGCACAAGATGTACTTGAGTACGAGGCTAGTTTCAACCCTGAGTCATTTGCAAGGTGGAGAGAGCAATATCTTCGGGCTACACAGTCCGAGGAGGAGGAGGAGGAGGAGGAGGATCAAACAACTCCCAAAGGTACCCCAGCACCAGATGGTGATGACCCAATGGACGGCTCAACCTCTGAAGCTACACCTGTCCCAGAGTCGAACCCTCCAGATGATGCAGACAATGACAAAGTCAATAGTGGCAGTGATTTTGAAGACATCGCAGTACAATGATCATGGAAGTTTACAAAGGAATGTCTGGAACAAATTCACCGATGTGTTTGAGAGGTCTCCCTCCCTACACATGTGACTCGTCTGCCAGGGAATCTTGGTGAAGCAAAGCATGGAAAATTGAAAGCAGCACAACTTCTCACTCTGTTCTCAGTCATTCTTCCACTTGTTTTGCCAGAGATGGACCTTGATGACGATCAAGCCCGAAATGAGGCCATGCTACAGAGTTTCTGTGATGTGGTTGCATCCACAAACATTGTAGCATCTTTCAAAACCTCAAATTCTGCTGCAGATTCTTTCATGGACCACTACTCGGCCTACTTCTCCTCTATTCAGGCATTATTCCCCAATGTTAATGTTCTACCAACACACCACAATTCAATGCACATTCTGGATATTCTCAAAAACTGGGGACCTCTGGCAAGCCAGAACGAGTTTATGGGTGAACGTGCAAACAACACTTTGCAGAAAGTCAAGACCAACGACCACTTCTGTAAGTTTTAACCCAGTATTTCCACTTGATCCTAACTCACCAAAATTAGGGGATATAGACTATACCAGGCTCAGACATTTTGCTCGCCTGGGGCATTTATTCCTCCATTCCCAACACAGAATTGCGGTGGGGCAGCAGTCCTCGCTTCCCTACCTTGGCCATATGGGAAGGCATGTGTGGTTTAGCGCCACTGAAAGGAGCATGTTTGGAAGCAGGGGCAGCCACCCCTTTAGTGACAGAGGCTGCTGTGGGAGTCTGGAGGCCCACTCGAGCAGCTAAAGGTGCTAGTACCGAGGAGCAGGCTGTCGCTGGAGTCTTCGCAGGAACAGGACCTGTTGTCTTGGACACCCTTGGGTGGCTCGGGGGTCTGCGATGAGGGGAAGAGCTGGAACTCAATGCAGGGGCTGAGGGTCCACTCATCAAAGCCGCCGCCTCCATTCGGGAGGCTTTTTGGGTAGAAGCAGCACGGTTAATAACAGGGTTTGGGTTCTGGTGGTCGAACAGGGGGTCGTAAGGTCCACTAGAAGTCTTGGGCTGCTGAGACATGTAAGTGGGGGGTCGAAGAAGGAGGAAAGGAAAGGCAAGCAGCAATATATGCGCTCAATCCTCCTGTCCCTGTGATGTCAGCAGGTCTCCCTAGAAGCAAGTCACCCCATTTGTATGGCCCCAAAGATGTTCCCATATGCGCACCCGTGCTCTGCACGGCGCAGTGACCAAGACCCCACCCTCTGCTACTCCTGCTACAGAGGAAGAAGGACTTGAGGAATTGAAGAGTATGACCAGCACATGACCAGCACATGATCAGACCTTCTAGGCCGATCGGCAAATAAAACTCAGGAGTACAAGTTTGTACTCCTTGAGCGGTGTGACCTCCACCCTCTCTACAGCTATGCTACCACCAGGTAGAGGGCCAATGTCGCGCTAGAAGGAGAATTGGGGCACCTCAGTGCTCGCTGTCAGGTTGAGCGCTTCCTAGGTGCCTCACTCCCAGCATGTGGGGTATCACCTCGTACCTCTCCCATCGCACTTGTAGCGATGGGAGTGGTGAGGGGTATCTGGTGCCCCCATGCTCCTCGACGCAGGCCATAGCTGCTTGCTCACTCCCAGAGCTGAGTGCTCGTGCCTGTCGTTGCTTCTCCAGCTGTGGTGAAGCCCCTTGCAGTGGGCTCCATTGTGATGCGAGTCTTTGAGGCTTTGCCATGCTGGAGGTGAAGCGCGCATGGATGTCGAGTCCAGCATAGCTATGGAGGCAGTGAACACTATGGAGCGCTCCTGCGTTAGTGTGGTCCCCAGTCGTGAAGACTGAGACAGACCCCTGTAATGCAGGGGCCGCGGAGCAGTTGTACGGATGCTCAGCCATACAGGGGGTCTAATGCATTGAGGAGGTTCGCCTTGGTGGATCTTGGGCTTCACAACATAGAGGTTGTTGCAAAGTAAGATAAGATTAGGTAAGTAATGATCACAGATCATCTACCTATTACAAACTAACTATGTATATGTATATATTAAGTATTGATCATATCTTGCAGTGGTCCTCAACCGCGTCCATAGTCCGTACACCATCACAAATGCATAGAGGGGGTTTGCCAGCTCACAACATGATGGTAAGTGCAAGCAAAAGATCTCTCATATAATCTAGCTACCAGAGCTATACAGGCTCAACTATATAAGCATATATGACATATAGTGATGTCTGCCTTGGGCATGTCTCCAATACCCCCCATCACATGATCATATGACACAAATGGTAAAAAAATCTACAAAGGCTGTGAAAAATATCCACATCATAAATCATGTTTATTATAGTTGGTAGAGGGTATGGAATTTCATCAGGTAACAGATTTTACTGACTCTTGTTCTATGGAAGTTCCTGGGGTCACAAATTTTGCTGATTAAAGTAAAGTTTGTGGAAGCCATCGAAGTTCCCAAAGTAGCAAATTCTACTAACCTAGTTGGTGGGGACAGTGAAACCTCCTGGGGTAATAAATTTTACTGTCTGAAGTTTGTGGAAGCTATGGAATTTCACCAGGTAACAAATCCTACTGATCCCTGGTTGGTGGAAGGCATGGAAGCTAATTCTTTAGTGAGGGTTTTCTGGTTGGGAATAACACTTTGCCCAGTCTGCACCACATACAAACTTGTCATATGAGAGCAAGGTCTGTTCTCGGCCGATAACAAGAGTGTTGTGTGGAGACCACAGTCCAACCCTAAAGGGCATTGGGATCCAAAAAAGGAGTTCTGAGGGGAGATAAGAGACCCAACCATTGTGTATTTGCCAGTGCAGAGGTGCAGAAGGGGACTTGTGGTGAAGGGACTGGTATAGAGAATGAGTCTGTACTAAAAGGATACATAGAAGAGGAACCTACATTGAGTAAACTCCGAGAATGCAATTGAGGTAAGGAGAATGTAATTGAGGTAACCAAATTTGTGTGACCCTCCAGCGGCTCCCTGAGTGCTGTTCCAGCCTCTGCATCCCAAATGCGCACAGTGTTGTCATGGGAGCCAGACACAATTCTCTTGCCATCAGGTGAGAAGGCAACTGAGGTGACCATGGTGGTGTGCCCCTCCAGTGGCTCCCTGAGTGCAGCTCCAGTCTCTGCATCCCAAATGCGCACAGTTTTGTCACGGGAGCCAGACACAATTATCTTGCCATCAGGTGAGAAGGCAACTGAGGTGACCCCGCTGGTGTGGCCCTCCAGTGGCTCCCTGAGTACAGCTCCAGTCTCTGCATCCCAAATGCGCACAGTGTTGTCATAGGAGCCAGACACAATTCTCTTGCCATCAGGTGAGAAGGCAACTGAGGTGACCATGGTGGTGTGCCCCTTCAGTGGCTTCTTGAGTGCAGCTCCAGTCTCTGCATCCCAAATGCGCACAGTGTTGTCATCAGAGCCAGACACAATTATCTTGCCATCAGGTGAGAAGGCAACTGAGGTGACCACACTGGTGTGCCCCTCTAGTGGCTCTTTAAGTGCAGCTCCAGCCTCTGCATCCCAAATGCATACAGTGGTGTCCCAGGAGCCAGACACAATTCTCTTGCCATCTGGTGAGAAGGCAACAGAGGCAATCAGATCAGTGTGCCCCTCCAATGGCTCCCTGAGTGCAGCTCCAGTCTCTGCATCCCAAATGCGCACAGTGTTGTCATAGGAGCCAGACACAATTCTCTTGCCATCCAGCGAGAAGGTAACTGAGGTGACCCGATTGGTGTGCCCCTCCAGTGGCTCCCTGAGCGCAGCTCCAGTCTCTGCATCCCAAATGCACACAGTGTTATCATATGAGGCAGATACAATTCTCTTGCCATCTGGTGAGAAGGCAACTGAGGTGACCCCATTGGTGTGCCCCTCCAGTGGCTCCCTGAGTGCAGCTCCAGTCTCTGCATCCCAAATGTGCACAGTGGTCTCATGGTAGCCAGACACAATTCTCTTGCCATCAGGTGAGAAGGCAACTGAGGTGACTACACTGGTGTGCCCCTCTAGTGGCTCCCTGAGTGCAGCTCCAGTCTCTGCATCCCAAATGCACACAGTGTTGTCCCAAGAGCCAGACACAATTCTCCTGCCATCTGGTGAGAAGGCAACTGAGGTGACTGGATCAGTGTGCCCCTCCAATGGCTCCCTGAGTGCAGCTCCAGTCTCTGCATCCCAAATGCGTACAGTGTTGTCCCAGGAGCCAGACACAATTATCTTG
Source organism: Mycena albidolilacea (assembly GCA_029282495.1). Classification (NCBI taxonomy): domain Eukaryota; kingdom Fungi; phylum Basidiomycota; class Agaricomycetes; order Agaricales; family Mycenaceae; genus Mycena; species Mycena albidolilacea. The sequence continues at coordinate 1,042,789 of JARIHO010000002.1, forward strand.
CCATCAGGTGAGAAGGCAACAGAGGTGACCCCACTGGTGTGGCCCTCCAGTGGCTCCCTGAGTACAGCTCCAGTCTCTGCATCCCAAATGTGCACAGTGTTGTCATAGGAGCCAGATACAATTCTCTTGCCATCAGGTGAGAAGGCAACTGAGGTGACCGGATCAGTGTGCCCCTCCAGTGGCTCCCTGATTGCAGCTCCAGTCTCTGCATTCCAAATGCATACAGTGTTGTCCCAGGAGCCAGACACAATTCTCTTGCCATTGGGTGAGAAGGCAACTGAGGTGACCACACCGGTGTGCCTCTCCAGTGGCTCCCTGAGTGCAGCTCCAGTCTCTACATCCCAAATGTGCACAGTGTTGTCCCAGGAGCCAGACACAATTCTCTTGCCATCTGGTGAGAAGGCAACTGAGGTGACCCCATTGATGTGCCCCTCCAGTGGCTCCCTGAGTGCAGCTCCAGTCTCTGCATCCCAAATGCGCAAAGTTTTGTCACGGGAGCCAGACACAATTCTCTTACCATCGGGTGAGAAGGCAACTGAGGTGACCTCGTTGGTGTGCCCCTCCAGGACAGCAATTGTGTTTAGCCACTGTTTCATTCTTCCTTTTGTAATTGATAATAATTGTGGGAATTCATTTGAGAATCTTTTGAAGATTTCAGACTGCTCTGGTGCCAAGGCCAGTGCTGATAGATAAATGTGGGGAGCACTTTGATTGATTGCATCCCAAAAGAAATAAATAAATCTGTTGGTGTCGGTTACAAATTGGATGAGGGATGTGCTCTAACAATCTTCAGTCCTCATAACATCTCATAAGATCATTCCTAGACATACCTCATTTGCCCAAACTATCAATTTACCTAGAGCCTGCTGTCCATATCCCACAATCCCAAGTAAACTCAACAACTCCAGCCAAAACAGAAACTTTTTGAACAGCAAGTTCTGCACTCTTAGGCCATGCCATGAATCATAGGCGATCTCCACCAGATGATCCACCCAAAATTGAGCAGCATATCGGAGATGCAATGGGATGTAGTTGTCAAGTCGCCACTGGAGATCTGGTATGTCAATGTTTCGCAAGTATGAGGTTGGTAGATCACAGATATTGAATCTCAGTTCCCTGTCCAGCACCTTCATAAGAGCTGATACCAGGGCTTGCTGTTGATTGTCTGTGCCACAGAGGATTTCAGGCCGGGTCTCTTGAACATAAGACATCATAAACTCCCTAAACGAGAGATGTATTATTCTGATTACTGCTCCTGGAGTATCAGACACATGGATTACAGCACTCAGAGGGAGCAGTGTCTCCAGAAGAACTGTTTTATCCAGTTCAAGCAAGTCTGCCAGACCCTGGGAATCCAAAGGTTCCAGGAGGAGCAAAATTGTACTCAGAATCTTTACAGCACGATCACGGTAACCTTGAACACGCCGTTTCCCTGGGACAGCTATCGGGATGGCATACTCCATAATCCGGAGATATAGATCATGCAGGTCAGTGAGAGCTTCACCATCTAGCAGTTCATCAACAGATTCCTGGGGGGGTATATGTGGCAGTCCTGCAAGAACATAACGAACAGCTGTAGCTGCAAAAACAAAGAGTCCATTTGCTCGGGTTGTTATTTCTTCTGCCTGCTGGCTCTGAATTTTCCAGGGATGACATGTAATCCAATTTGCCCCATCAAGTGATTGCTCAACATAGAGATGGATGTCACATTCAATGATGATGGGTTCAATTTCATCAAGGACAACCCTATGCATCAGAGAAAGAAGTTTATCAAATTTCAGATAAGAAGGAACATCAGGGCGTCCAGTGAGAAAGAATCGGATATGAGCTGGGATCTGATCAATGCGATCAGATAGCCACCGCAAGAAAATCTGGCCACGGTCTTGTCCACATTCATCCAGAGCATCAAGACAGATCACCCATGGTGTTGAAGGGGCAGGTAGCTTCCCAAGAATTTCTACAACCAGCTTCTGGAACTGGAGGCGTGGTTCTGCCTCGCAAATACGAGTACAATCTTTCTCCAATAACTCAATGAGATGAGCCTGAAAGATAGGACTATAATCCGCGAGCTGCATAGCGAGTGTTGTAGCAAGGTGATTTATCTCCTTGCGATCTGTGTAGTCACGGGAAAAGAAAAAAGAAGCTGCAAGAGCCCCTTTCTCCTCGGCCAAGATAGTTGCAACTGACTTTGCAATTGTGGATTTCCCTGATCCTGCAACCCCACTGAGCATGACCAGGCGGATTGAATCAGGAGTGCTGGTCAAGCGTTCAACAATGTCCCTGATGATGTCGACTCGTGTACCATCCATGCATTTCTCGGGTGTGTTGGCAGCATTATAGCGGGCTGCCACACATTTGAGACTTGCTAGAATTTCTCTGGTGTTACTTCTCCCTTGGACTGTGATGTTGACACTATCAGCTTTTCTGGCAATCCTCTGACCTGTGGGGTCTAACACTTACAATTCATTTGTGCAGTGCCACTGTGGTTATTGAGAAACAGTATTTGGGAGGAGATGAATCAACCTACTGATTATTTACAGTGAAGTGTTCGGCCTTGATGTCATAAGCCATCCTGGGACCTTCCCCAAGACCCCCACCCCCACCTTGGATGCCACCTTCCCCACCTTGTCCCCCTACACCGCCTGGGAAAGATAAGTGACAGTGCTGGCTTATCAATTTTGCAACACACCATGGATATTCTGATTAACTATGTGGAGTTCACTGGCCTGGTGAGACATCATAGGGCCAGTGTCAATTGGTAGACTCTGAGTAGAGGTGGATCTTGTGTATGAATGCGGTAGACCTGGAGGTGAAAGAACAAGGGCTGACTGACAGCTCACTGACAGACACAGCCAGCATGCCACGTGCAATGTTTCCTAATTATAGTGTGCCAAATTCGGGAAAACGGCTCAATTTTCCATTTACGGCTAGAACACACGGATGGACGCAGATAGCACACTATTATCGTATATTCTGCCCCGAGTTCAAGCCATAATCATACTCATGGACTCCGTATACAACCCCGGTTTTCGAATGTTATGCCGTAAACCAAGGCTCAGGGTATCGATGCAATCTTCGCCCCGGCCAACCTCCCTCATATGTACCATCTTTCCACCGCAAGATATTATACCCCGCAAAGTGGGGCGTTTTCTGTATGTATTATTCTGGGGTGTTTTCAGCCGCTCTGGCCTGCTGCCCAAACTACTTGGTTGCTCCGTTCCTGCGCAAACGACATCAGCGACTATTCCTGACGTCGCGCTTTCTCTCGCTCCGTACGGCGTAGCCTGGACCACCTACCCGATGCTTCCTGATGCCCCAGACGCTCTCGTCCTGCACGCCCTGCTTGCTCTCTGGAGCAAATCCGATATTCCCGACAAAGTCCGCCCGATAGTTCCGACTCCCCCGCTGATGCTGCCGCCCTCTCTTGCGCCTTCTTAATCTACGCGCCCGCCTTCCCGCCCCGCCGTGCCCTTGGCCCCTGTCTTCTCATTTGTCTGGAAGCAGGCCCTCGTCCTGCACTGCTGAGAAGGCGGCTGGAGGGGTGTATATGAGGTGCGTCGGTAACTTTTTCACGCTAATTTCGTGCAGAGTTGGGCCTCTTCGGACGGCCCCGACGTCTTCTACACGCCGTCGATGCCCGTCTCGCTGGGGCGTAGCATACGACGTGCGCGGCGGCCAGGAGTGCCGCTCGCTGCCCGGGGACCATCTATAGCACCATGACAACACGCGCGATCCGCCCCACGACTTGGAACTCGCCACAGACGCGCTCTACCGTTCTGCTATGCCCTCACGCTCGACACCACGCCGGCGTGAACCCAATACCGCCCCGCGCCACCTGCTGCACGCGATGCTGGCGTTCCTCGCAGCCCACGTCGCCTCGTCACCTTCCCGCACACCGTGGCTCTTCAGCAGTGTACTGCCGTCACCGCCCGACGCCTGCGCCTGCTGTACTCCCTGGCACCTCCTTCACCACCTCCTGCGTGCGCTGTGCGCGCAATGGTCGTTCCCCATCGCCGGCGCCGTTCTTATTGCGTCCTCGCGCGCCAAGTGCGTCTCCAACAAATTGCACTCTCCCCGATCCACGCACCCCGGGCGCATCATCAACACGGCACGCATCACCCCCCTGAGCCGCTCCCCATCGCTCGCCCCGCGGTTATCACTTCCCCGCCTGCCGCCACCATGTCCAACGCCTCACTATCCTCCGCTCAAACCCAGCGCCTGTCCGGCACCAGAAGTACGACGCGCAGCATCGCCGGAGCGCGCAGCAAGTGCAACGAGCATTCTCGTCGTCCATGCCGCCTTCAACGCCTCCCCGCGCCCGGCGCCGGCTTCCTCTGCGCCCACGCCGGTCTCCACTTCAAACCTCGGCCGGTTGCGCAACGCGAACACGACGGGCACCACCCCCCGCGATGCGCAGCACACGCTGCAGCTGCCCCCATCTTCCCATACTCTCCACGCCTCCCATGTCCATCATCAATGCCATACCGCCCCGTTCGTTGACGACTCCACCGCACCGCCGCCAATGCGCGGCACGCTGCGCGCCAGCGTCCCATCGCCAGCGCCTGCTACATCTGCCGCGGGCTGGCAGTGTACGGACCACACGGAGGCAATGTGCACCCGCGCTTCCACCGGTACCCGCATTCCACACTAGGAATCTCAGACAAGCGCGGATGGGGCACCGCGACAAGGCTCGGTGCGACGAACCCGGGCGGGGAACGGAACCTACGCTGCCCCGGGATTTCAGATCGCACCGCGGCCTGTGCAGTTCGAATCTCCGGCGAGCGCTGCGAGCACGGGGAGGGGTACCGCGTGAATGCCGCAGAAGTGCCCATTCAGACTCGCGTTACTTAGGTATCCCAATTCTTCGTTCTCCCCATTCTCTTTTGTATCAGCTACATTGTTTACTTTGTAGTTTGATAAATGGGCATGTATCGTTACCTTAAAAATTGTCGTGTCGGGCGGCATCCTTTCTCCGATTGAGACAAGAAGGATTGAATACGCAGAGCTGGAGCAAGCGTCGGACTATCGGTCGTGAACCGATGCCCGTCCACTGAATCGGACTTCCTCAATCTGGGTTCCACTTTCGCGCAGTTCAAAGGCGCTACGTTGTACAGGATGGGGCGCGGCTGAGTTCAAAAGCCCGCCTGTGACGCAGGACTTGAAAGAAAACCAAGAAAAAAATACAAGATGTCTCAAGGTCATACTATATACCACTAAGTCACATGCAGGCCGCCTGCATTAATCGTGTGTTGGCGCTGCCAACACACGATTAAGGTTCCCTGGCTCCAGGGAACCTCGGGAGTTCTCTGAAGCCATTGCAAGCAAGCAACGTATATGCTTGGAAGCTATAAAATGCTCTTCGCCACCCGTAGGCCTTCACGACATCATGTACATGATATACTTATATGATATACTTATACATAGACAGTGAACAAGTAAAATAAAAGAAGGTATTATATTGCAGGGTGGATGAAAGGTTACAGTGAAGTACATACTCGTACGACTCCGCACTCTGAGGCCAAGGCCAGAACGGAAAAACGGAAAACGGGGGGGGCGTGGTGGAGATGAGATGGGTGATAGCTATCACAGATGATAGATAGATACCCGAGGAACGAGGAGCGAGGAGAAAGAAAGAAAGAAGAAATGGAACGAGGGGGGAACGAGAACGAGGGCGGGGAGACAGGAAGGAGATGAATGATATCATATCCAATCCAATCCGACCTATCCCATTCCCGAAAAAGAAATGGCAGAGAACGCCGGCGCAGCGGAATGAAATACGCGAAGAAAGAAGCCGGAGCGACGGGGAAGCAAAGGCAGCTAGCTGCAAAGAAGAAATAGGCACCGCAAGGAAGAGGCATGAAAAAGGCAGCCATCCAGGTGCAAAGAAAGAAGAAAGGAGGAAAAGGCAGCTAAGCTAGCCGCAAAGAAAGAAGGAAAAGAAGCAAGGCGCCAAAAGGACGGAAAAGGACGACAGCCGAAATAAATAAAGACAAAAGAGGACAGACAGACAGACGAAAGTGGAGCAAGACAGGACACGTACCATACAGACCCAGCACTTCGGCGAAAATGAGGATGAGGATCTATGCGCAAGTGGCAAGGTCATGTCAGCGTCGGCTTAACAAGCGAGGAAAAAAATAGAGAAAGAGGAAGAGGTGACGGAAGAAAGTGAAGCCGAGGAGAGGCGAGGGCGAGGGCGAGATCGAGGGCAGAGGGTAAACGGTACAGGAATGAGGTCTCCCCAGCACCCCCACCGCCGCGGCTCCACCCTCTCCGCCCCTCCACCCACACTGCTCTCCTCGTCTTTGTTCTCGTCTTTGCGCTCATGAAAAGCGAGGAACAAAATAGAGAAAGGGAAAGAAAGAGGTAGCCGGAAGAGACTGAAGCCGGGGCGAGGTAAACGGTACGTGAGCGCCCAACCCCGGCGCTCCCCTCTTCTCCCCACACTGCTTGAGGGTACATGAGTTCCTCTCAGCACCCCTAGCCGCTCCTCCCTCTTCTCTTCTCTTCTACCCTCACTCCTGCCCGCACACGAAAAGCAGAACACAGAACACAGAACCCAAAACCCAAAACGGAAAAACCAAAACTCACCATCCCGACGAACAGCCTTGGCTGCTGCGCGGTGCCGCGCACACCGGCGTCACCGACGATGCCGATGGCGAAGCCCGCGGCGAGCCCGGCGAGGCCGACGGAGAGGCCTGCGCCGAGCTGGATGAAGCCTTGCGCCAGGGACATGTGCACGGATACTGAGAGGGCGGGGGTTAGCGGTTGGCCATCGGAGAGAAGCAGAGGGAGTAAAAGTATAGTATAGGGAGGGAGGGGGTGAAGAAAGGGGCAAGAAGGCAAGAGGGCAGGAAGAGAGAGCGAATTGGGAGGACGAGCACGACATGGGGGGAGATGCAAGGGCGGGCGGTAAAGCGGAAAGAGAAGGGGAAGCAGTACGCACAGTCACTAGCGATGAGCACCGAGACGACGAGGCCGTAGATCTGCACCCCGTCCATGTCAGCCAACCGCATCCACACTTTGTTTACACGCAAACGCACAGCGATGATACCAGCCATGACGACGGGGACGACACACTTCATCATCTGGTCGGGGCGCAGGACGGACATGGCAGCCACACCGACGCCGGACTTGGCGGTGCCGTAGCTGTGGGGGCGCATCATTCGTCAGCTACATATAGACAGAGAGCGGAAGACGACGGACCTGGCTCCTATGCCTGCCAACGCATCGTACCATCGTCAGTCAGTTTTGGTCTTCTTTCTGCGCAGCAAAAGGGGCGGCTTCCCGTGCCTTGCCCACTGGCGCGCGAGAGGACAGAGGACAGATACTCACAAGTAAACGCAATAGCGCTCGTGCAGCCCTATATGCATCCATTTCTCGTCAAAAAGCGGGAAAAAGAGGGCAAAAGGGGCGACTGACCATTGCGCTGAAGAAGGGGGCATAGACGGGGCAAAGATCCGACGACGACATTTGGTATATACTGGCGGTGGTGGTGGTGGAACGAGAGGAAGAAGGCGGATGGGCAGCGACGTGTGGAGGACGACGTTGGTTTGTTCGTTCGTAAATACACGTAAATAGCTGCGCATCTGCGCATACTGCGGGGCACTGCCACAGCTGGGGTCGCCGTCGCAGCAGTGACTGTCATCTCTTGCGTCCGACTTTGAAAGCAGTACATCGGTCGAATACCTGTCCAATGCTAGCTACATTCATGACGCACTCGGTCATCAACAAAGAAGAAAAAGGGCAAAAGTTCATATACTGTACTTTTTCCTTCAAATCGGTAGTCACGCGTCACGCACCCCCCTGTCGATCACGAACTTTGGTCGAGGTCACGCGTCACTCGGGCCTCTGTCGAACCTCCAAGTGGTCACACAGGCCCCAAATTGCCTAAAAAAAAAAAAAGGGCAAAAAAGGCAAAATTTTCGGTTCAAATGCCGAAATTTTCGAGGTGTTGCCCAAAAATTCGGCGGCTGCCGAAATGTCGAATAGGTAAAATGGGTCACGCGTCACACCCCCTGTCAATTTGAACAAAAAAGTACAGTATTTGTGATGGCAAGGCCCCGAGTCAAATGGGGGATATCAGATTGAACAAATCGTCAACCTGCAACTACTTGAACTCAATGTGCACTGTGTGTCTCCTTGCCTTTTCCTACCAGACTTGCTCTCGTCCTTGAATAGGTCATCGGATTTGGTGCTTCAGCGAGGCCACAGCAATACCAAGTCGGGTTCAAGTTCAGGGTACTGTAGTATTTCGACCAAATGTTCACAGGGTGTCACCTGTCACCTAAGATGTTCACCGGAACTAGTGCTCAAAATCGGTCCGACCGTGTCACCTACCTGGGAAATGTTCATTTTGTCAGATGGCTTCTCCCAACCCTCCAGGGGCTCAAGAAGGCCATAAAAATAACCACAGTAAAGGGATCGGCTCGCTATGAACAACTTTGCGCTTGCTTACTGTTGAGTTGTGTCCTTGCCCAACTAACCGAAGAGATAATGAGCACAAAAATTGACTAAAATCTTATTGCAGCGTGAATGTGCATAGAAACGGAGCAGAGATGTCATACAATTTTTTGGAGCGGAGTTTTTGCGCTGTGGATATCTGGTAACTCCAGTGAATTCCAATTTTCTTGACCGCCTCTAGTTCCCCTTGGGGTCCACTCCAACCATCTCCTTTCAGGCTGGTCTTCTGTCACAGATAATTTCGTTGTCGGCGATGATGGGGGAATTGCCCGATCGAGAAATGCGGAGGTGTCAGAGGCTGAGGACGAGTCTGATAATGCGCCTGTGGCTCTTGGACAGGGACAGCGCAAGAAATTCACGGCGCGGTGTTATCAAGGTCCAACTTGGGAGGAGCATTAATTATTTTTGGCACACATTTTACGATTTTTTTTGGTTGATTTAGCATAGCTCAAAAATCATTTTTGCGCTCTCTGGTGGTGTAAAAAATTAAGGTGTTCATTGCCCGACCGTCACCATTACATGTATCAAATTTGTTCAGTTCACGACCCCCTGTCACCCATCACCTGAACATTTGGTCGAAATAGTACAGTAAATGAATGTCAACCAAATGAACAACACAGGATACTCGATATATAATAAGCTGAGATCTTGAGGGTATTAAATTTTGAGCCCTTCAGAATGGTCAAAACAAATCCAAGAAAAAAAATCCAATCCATTCTGAACAACGGCAAGACCCCAAGTTGAACGAGGGATACCAGGATGAAAGCTGTGGCTCATTACCTAAACCCAACACACACTGTATGCCTCCTTGCCTTTCCTCCGCATACTTGTCCATTCGTTACTCAGATCCTTCAAGCTTTGACTCAACTCAAACTCGGTAAAAACAAACAAATGTCAATGACAGCAAGACCCCGAGTCGAACGGGGGATATCGGGATGAACAAGTTGTGTTCATTGCTTCTTTACTTGAACTCGACGCGAACCGTGCACCTCCTTGCCTTGCCTTTTCCTTCCTGCTTTGCCTCTCCCCTTTGTTTCAGTGCAGCTGCAACATCATGTTATATTAAATCACAATTGAAGTTGAATGATTACGGTGGTAAACCAACCGAATGGACAACACAACAGACCCAATGTACAAGCTGAGGTTTTGAGAGTTGCCATTGGACCTCGAGTCCTCAGGAATGGCCAAAAAAAACAGGGTCATTTCTTTCACAGCAAGACCCCGAGGTGAACGAGGGATTTCAGGTGAATAGACACGCTACCGGGTATTTGAGCCCAATGCACACCGTGCGCCTCCTTGCCTTTCTCTTCTTATTTTTGGAATCCTCTCCTTACTCTTACTTGCATACTTGAGTCAACTTTTGAATTAGCAATAAATAGGGGAAAAAGGGATAGCAGATGCATGGGTCATGGCAAGACCCCAAGTCGAACAGGGGATATCGGGATGAACAACACGTTGTTCTGGTAGTCTACTCGAACCGTGCACCATGCACCTCCTTGCCTTACCTTTTCCTTCTTGCTTTGCCTCTCCTTTGTTTCAGTGCTGCCGCAACATCATGTTAAAGTCGTAGTTGAAGTTGAATGATTATGGTGGTAAACCAACCAAATGGACAACACAACAGACCCAATGTAGACTGAGGTTTTGAGAGTTGCCATTGGACTTTGAGCCCTTGGGAATGGCCAAAAAAAACCCCATTCTATTCCTTTCACAGCAAGACCCCGAGTTGAACCTGGAAGCTGACAATGGTGACTTGCCGGATCTGTCCCCAGACCCAGACAACAACAATGGCAACAGCAAGCTCAAGGAAGGTGACCACATCCTTTACACCGTGATTGCCCCAGCTGAAGAGATTTGCACTGGAAGCACTGTCTCGCAGCATCTTGCAGAGGCTTATATGCGGAATTCCACACCGACTGGAACCAAGATTCTGTCCTGGGCTGTGGACTTCTTGGATGTCTCCAACAGGGAATCCTTTGACTCTGCCAGAGAGACAGACATGGAACCATGCCTTCGAACTTGTTTTGGACGTGAAGCTGGCCAACTGCAAGGTGTACCCAATCTCTCCACTTGAACAGAAGGAGCTCAACACCTTCATCATGGAGGGATTGAACACCAGCAGCATCTGTCCATCCAAGTTGCTGATGGCATTCCTGGTCTTTTTCGTCAAGAAGAAGGACAGAGTGCTCTGGTTCGTCCAGTACCAGGCACTCAATGTAATGACCGTGAAAAACCAGTACCCGCTCCCTTTGATCAACGATCTTATTAGAGAGTTTGCGGCAGCCACCGGGAGCCACCCGGTGGCTGATCAGGCATGCGGTCACCGGTGGCTGTGGTTGATCTGGTGGCCGCATGTATGACGTCGCGGTACTCCATCTTTGTTTCTTGACTACATCTACGAACATTTTCCTCTACTCTATGCCTGTTTCAACGCGTGCGACGCGTGCGAGATCAGCAAAACAAGACGGCACTGTTCCTGTAGAGCTGGCTGGCAGTCAACCACCCATTAGTGACGATGATCTCGACTCCAACTACAACGAGAATGAGATGAATGATGCCGAGGGTATATCAGACGACCGCGCTGCACCGGATAGCGACGACGACGGCGTTGACAGCGCTGAGAACGAAACGGATGACACTCACCAGCAGGCACACAATGCGCGCTCTCCGGCGTGGAGACCATGGGAAGATCGACTGCTTGTTGGTCAGGTGGACTCGGACCGGCCGTTCGAGAAGCCTCGATGCACTCGTATCGAAGCTTGGGATGGCCTTGCGTACGAAATTGGCCGCTCGAACCCTTCTTTTCAGCGCACCGGCGAAGCATGCAGGGCACGATTCAATGTTTTGCGCAAGAAATTCAAGGTGTGTTGCTGTATTTTAAGCGATGAGTAGTCACTGACCTAGCCGTAGGCGGACGAGGCCCGCTCACTCCAGAAGACAGGCACAGATGAGGAAATCAACGATTATATCGAGGTATATATTTTCTCCGCCTCTGCATGTCGCTCAATCAATTGAATAGACACTCGGCGAGCTTTGCGCCCTCTTTGACGCCGGAATCACGGCGGCGGCAGACAAGTCCTGGAACAAGGTAGATATGGAAGCGAGTGCCGGTCTTGAATTGCGCGAGGCTTCCATGAAAGGCCTTGTCCGGCGTGACAGGCTACTAGACATCGCCTCGCTACCCGGGTCTTCAGTGCGCGAACGGCAGGGCCAGCGAGGCACAAAGTACGTCATCTTTAATCTGACCGAACATGTGCACATCTGAACGTGGCCCAGGCGAAAGCATCATCTTGACGAGGACGGGGAAAATCGTTCGCAAAGCGCCAACGCTTCCAATAAGCGCCGGAAGAAGAAGGAGACCGTCTTCAAGGATATCATTAACCAGCGCATTGCAGATGACGAGGCGAAACTGGATGCCTGTACCGCACGGGAGCAGGAACGTCATTCCGAGCAGATGAGTGTTTTGAACAAATTGGCCGATGGCTTCGAATGTATGAACAATCGCCTGTCTTTGCTGAGCGAGCAACAAGAGAAGACCAATCTCTACCTCCATGCGCAAGAGCTGGAGCGCCGGGAGGAAGCCATCCGACGCCGTGAACAAGAACTGGGATTGCATGAGTGTACGTGTTTTATCTCGGCTCCATTACATGTCCACCTCATCGTCGCTATCGTCCTCGCCAGGAGCCATTTGGATATCTACCCAGGGTGCGTCATTGCACCACGAATCCATCGCAACATCGTCGATCCGTTCCCCGTGGAAGTAATTGCGTAACGAAGGTGGGGGACATGCGAAATATTGTGAGGTTTGGGATCCATGGAGTATGGTGTGTGCGTTTGTGAGTAAAACAGCGACCATGTAGAATAATCCACAGGGTGACAGAAGAACTTTTTGATTATCTGAAAAATTGAGAAATTTAAATGTCGAGTTCACCTCCTTGAACATCCATTCAACCGGCTCCCGAATCTTGCTCATCCTCGCGTTCCATGCACTCTCAGCCTCCGTAACATGTGCCCCTTTGAACGGCGCCATGATATGTCCAACAGTTTGGTACGCCGGATCGCCGTACACAAAGTACATCTCCCCGCCCGGTCCCCAGAAGTGCTCCTCCAGAATATCCGTCAGGCCACTTTCCCGTAGAAGCGTGACATCATGGCGTCGTCCCTCCACAGGTCCAAATACATGGATGATGATTCCATCGGCAGTAACAACAAGATGGTACTTCAAACAGTGGATCCGCTTCCAGCCGTTGAATACGATGCGTTGGTTACGGCTCGGACGGGCAAGTTTTTTCAGTGTCCCATCAATTATAGCGGCAATCGAATCAACGGGGCAGCCTTTATCTGCAAATGCTCTGGCAAAACGGGCCAGTGTCTGCGGAGTGAGTCGTTCTGCGTCGAAGCGGAGCAGATGTTTCCAGCGGTCCCAGATCAAAGCCGCAGTGAAGCGAGTGAGACGTGACACCCGGCTAACCTCCCAACCAAATTGCATCTCGATGTCGACGAGGCGGCATGGATATGCCAGGCGACGCAATAGCATACAGAGAGCAGTGACTCGGTCTTCAGTGATTTGATTCTCGGGATATTCAATATATTCAGGAAGCTCAAGTGCTTCCGCCAGCAGATAAACTTCTTCGCGCTTGAATCTGTACAAATTGGTACTATACACTAACATGACAAACCCTGACATACCGAAAAAAGTTCTGCCAGTCTTTATCACCCAAAGAGTTGAGATCAACTCTTCCGCCAGGCCGTCCATTCGAAACTGGGACATCCTCCTCCCATTCCTCCAAGATAACTTTGAGTAGTGCTGTAAAGTGTATTCTGGACTCAAGGATGGCTCTCTCCATTGTGGACAGGTGTAAGAGGGTACATGCGGTCGCTGCATGGCAGCCACCGGATCAGCCACAGCCACCGGTGACCGCATGCCTGATCAGCCACCGGGTGGCTCCCGGTGGCTGCCGCAAACTCTCTATTAACTGTTTGAAGGGAGCTCAGTTCTTCATGAAACTTGACATTTGGTGGGAGGTCCAACTACATCCAGATCTGGGAAGGCAACAAATGGAAGGCTGTGTTCCATACCAACTGGGGGCTCTTTGAGCTGCTGGTGATATACTTCTACCTTACCAACTCCCTGGCCACCTTCCAGACGATAATGAACAACATCTTCCAGGACTTCATCCTGTCTGGAGATGTCATGGTCTACCTCAACAATATCCTCATTGTGTACTCAAACCTCACCCGTCATTGTGAAATTGTCCAGGAGATGCTCTGTCAGCTCCAAGATCACTGCCTCTTCCTCTGTCCATAGAAGTGCGAGTTTGAGAGATTGATGATTGAATACCTCAGCGGCATCATCTCACACAACCACATCAAGATGGACCCCATCAAGGTAGCTGGTGTTGCTGCTTGGCCCACTCCTGAGAACAAGAAGGACGTGTAGCAATTCCTTGGCTTCACGAACTTCTACTGGAGGTTCATCTGGGTGTTCTCAGATGTCACCTGGCCGCTTTTTGACTTGATGAAGAAGGGTGTGGCCTGGACCTAGACTGCCGCCTCAGCTGCTGCATTCCAAGCACTCAAGGACGCAGTGACCGCAGAGCCTGTCCTGGTCCTTCCAGACAAATTTTGGCTGTACCAGCTGGAAGCAGACAGTTCTGACTGAGTAATCAGAGCTGTTCTGTCTTTGGAGCTTCGGATGAATAACCGAGGGTGAAGCTTTCAAGCACTCAATCAATTCATCCATTGTGACTGGTAGGCAGGATAGTATCAAAGTTTGGAGTTGGAAGGCGGATTGTGCTGACCTTTGTTTATCCCGGAATTTCATTGAGATATACATCTCCGAGCCTCTATGTCTATCACATGGAAGGCACACAGCCTATTGGTGCAGAAATAAGACTATTTCTGCATGCTCTTGTCACAAGTACATCCGGTCTATTCCATTGTGCAGGAATAAGACCAGAAATAGTCCCTTAAGAGGTTTGTAGGCTACACATTCCTCTACAGTTTTTGAGACGAGCACTGCCAGTCTGCAGGGTAGTCCCCTACCCTTTGTACTCATTACTCTATGATCCTGACCCAACCAGTTATACTGAGACCATATACCAGCTCTAAGAAATAGGGCCGGACAGATTGGTCTGGATGCAAAGTGATACCACGAAGGCAAGCAGGTACACCAACTAACTTGGCCACAAAGTTGAAGGAGGATAGAAGTCAGACAAGGGAGCAATGCGAGGGCAAAGCACATTGGTTATCAACTGCAGTTACACTCAGAGTAATTTACATATTTATAGTAAATACGGAGATTGTCTGAATGTAGATAGAAGTAAGGTAGAGACAATAAGTATTGCCAAAGACAATAAAGACAATAAGAGGGAAGCATGTGTGCATGAGTCATAGAATCAGAATTGGGGAAATACTCAGTAATCCTTCATTGTGTGAAAACCCTGAAAGTGTGCATCAACAGACAAGACCAGACACACCAGCAAGTTGGTCAGACACATGCCTGTTACAAGAACAATCAAGTCCATGTCCACTATCGGTAAAGATAGGGATTGGGGTGGTGCGAATATTAAGAATCATCAATGAAGTTGAATAAAACACTAGGAGGGTTACAGAATAAACTACGATTATACTACTCCTTATATACTGTTCGTTATCCTAATCGAACTACTATCTACAATAATAGGTATCGTGATGCAAAGTCTTGCTTCGGCGTGGTAAAGGCTCGTAAGTAATGTAATGTTACTAAATATAAATGTCTATGCGCTGCTTCCATCTGTAACAAGCATGTTCTGAGTAAGAACCTGCCGTAAAGCATGTGTTCGTTACTAAGAGTATGCCTTAGTCTGCAAGGCTATTACCAAGGACAGGCTGTAGTCCATGAGGTTCTTAGTAAAACCCACATGTACGCCATGTGTCCGAATATATATATAACTATCCATGTGTCCATCATGTGTTGTCTTGATCGTACCAGTCAATTGTTCGTTTATAATTAAATATCCTCTTCTGGAGCTTCCTCGATCGTCGGGAGGCGGGCATCGGTATCACATGTGACATCGGGACATGTGACATTGGCATTGTCACATGGGTCACGTGCATTTAAAAGAATTGAAAAATGCTTAGATTATGACAATGCCTGATGATTGGATGACACATCCAGATAGATAGAGGAACAGATCTGAGGATCTGGGTCAGATGGATGAAGTGTCCAGATGGGCCAGACATTTCCAGATCTGCACAGGCGTAACACCATGGAAGTTCCCAAAGTAATAAATTCTGCTAACCTGGTTGATGGAGGCTGTAGAACCTCCTGGGGTAATAAATTTTACTGACTGAAGTTTGTGGAAGCTGTGGAATTTCACCAGGTAACAAATTCTACTGACCCCTAGTTGGTGGAAGGCATGGAGGGCTCATTCTTTAGTAAGGGCTTGCTGGTTGGGAATAACACTTTGCCCAGTCTGCACCACATACAAACTTGTCATATGAAAGCAAGGTCTGTTCTCGGCTGATAACAAGTGTGTTGTGTGGAGACCACAGTCCAACCCTATAGGGCATTGGGATCCAAAAAAGGAGTTCTGAGGGGAGATAAGAGACCCAACCATTGCGTATTTGCCAGTGCAGAGGTGCAGAAGGGGACTTGAGGTGAAGGGACTGGTATAGAGAATGAGTCTGTATTAAAAGGATGCATAGAAGAGGAACCTACATTGAGTAAACTCCGATGATGCAATTGAGGTAATGAGAATGTAATTGAGGTAACCAAATTTGTGTGCCCCTCCGGTGGCTCCCCGAGTGCAGCTCCAGTCTCTGCATCCCAAATATGCACAGTGTTATCATCAGAGCCAGACACAATTCTCTTGCCATCAGGTGAGAAGGCAACTGAGTTGACCCCATTGGTGTGCCCCTCCAGTGGCTCCCTGAGTGCAGCTCCAGTCTCTGCATCCCAAATGCGCACAGTATTGTCCCAGGAGCCAGTATTGTCCCAGGAGCCAGACACAATTCTCTTGCCATCAGGTGAGAAGGCAACTGAGGTGACCACCATGGTGTGCCCCTTCAGTGGCTCCCTGAGTGCAGCTCCAGTCTCTGCATCCCAAATGCGCACGGTGTTGTCATAGGAGCCAGACACAATTCTCTTGCCATCAGGTGAGAAGGCAACTGAGGTGACCTCATTAGTGTGCCCCTCCAGTGGCTCCCTGAGTGCAGCTCCAGTCTCTGCATCCCAAATGCGCACAGTGTTGTCCCAGGAGCCAGATACAATTCTCTTGCCATCAGGTGAGAAGGCAACTGAGGTGACCACATTGGTGTGCCCCTTCAGTGGCTCCCTGAGTGCAGCTCCAGTCTCTGCATCCCAAATGTGCACAGTGTTGTCCCAGGAGCCAGACACAATTCTCTTGCCATCTGGTGAGAAGGCAGCTGAGGTGACCCGTGAGTCACCATTGGTGTGCCCCTCCAGTGGCTCCCTGAGTGCAGCTCCAGTCTCTGCATCCCAAATGCGCACGGTGTTGTCTTGGGAGCCAGAGACAATTTTCTTGCCATCAGGTGAGAAGGCAGCTGAGGTGACCTCATCAGTGTGCCCCTCCAGTGGCTCCCTGAGTGCAGCTCCAGTCTCTGCATCCCAAATGCGCACGGTGTTGTCCCGGGAGCCAGACACAATTTTCTTGCCATCAGGTGAGAAGGCAGCTGAGGTGACCAGATTGGTGTGCCCCTCCAGTGGCTCCCTAAGTACAGCTCCAGTCTCTGCATCCCAAATGCGCACAGTGTTGTCATAGGAGCCAGACACAATTCTCTTGCCATCAGGTGAGAAGGCAACTGAGCTGACCAGATTGGTGTGCCCCTCCAGTGGCTCCCTGAGTGCAGCTCCAGTCTCTGCATCCCAAATGCGCACAGTGTTGTCAATGGAGCCAGACACAATTCTCTTGCCATCAGGTGAGAAGGTAACTGAGGTGACCCTACTGGTGTGCCCCTCCAGTGGCTCCCTGAGTGCAGCTCCCGTCTCTGCATCCCAAATGCGCACGGTGTTGTCATGGGAGCCAGACACAATTCTCTTGCCATCAGGTGAGAAGGCAACTGAGGTGACCACATTGGTGTGCCCCTCTAGTGGCTCCCTGAGTGCAGCTCCAGTCTCTGCATCCCAAATGCGCACAGTGCTGCCCCAGGAGCCAGACACAATTCTCTTGCCATCTGGTGAGAAGGCAACTGAGGTGACCCCATTGGTGTGTCCCTCCAGTGGCTCCCTGAGTGCAGCTCCAGTCTCTGCATCCCAAATGCGCACGGCGTTGTCCCAGGAGCCAGACACAATTTTCTTGCCATCAGGTGAGAAGGCAGCTGAGGTGACCCCATTGGTGTGCCCCTCCAGTGGCTCCCTGAGTGCAGCACCAGTCTCTGCATCCCAAATGCGCACGGTGTTGTCCCAGGAGCCAGATACAATTCTCTTGCCATCAGGTGAGAAGGCAATTGAGTTGACTGGACTGGTGTGCCCCTCCAGTGGCTCCCTAAGTGCAGCTCCAGTCTCTGCATCCCAAATGCGCACAGTGTTGTCCCAGGAGCCAGATACAATTCTCTTGCCATCAGGTGAGAAGGCAACTGAGTCGACCCCCTTGGTGTGCCCCTCCAGTACAGCAATTGTGTTTGGCCACTGTTTCATTCTCCCTTTTGTAATTGATAACAATTGTGGGAATTCATCTGAGAATCTTTTGAAGATTTCAGACTGCTCTGGTGCCAAGGCCAGTGCTGATAGATAAATGTGGGGAGCACTTTGATTGATTGCATCCCAAAAGAAGGAAATAAATCTTTTGGTGTCAGTCACAAATGAGATGAGGGATGTGTCCTAATGATCTTCAGTCCTCATAACATCTCATAAAATTATTCCTTTAGACATACCTCATTTGCCCAAACTATCAATTTAGCTAGAGCCTGCTGTCCATAGCCCACAATCCCAAGTAAACTCAACAACTCCAGCCAAAACAGAAACTTTTTGAACAGCAAGTTCTGCACTCTTAAGCCACGCCATGAATCATAGGCTATCTCAACCAGATGATCCACCCAAAATCGAGCAGCATATTGGAGATGCAATGGGATGTAGTTGTCAAGTCGCCACTGGAGATCTGGTATGTCAATGTTTTGCAAGTATGAGGTTGGTAGATCACAAATATTGAATCTCAGTTGCCTGTCCAGCACCTTCATAAGAGCTAACACCAGGGCTCGCTGTTGATTTTCTGTGCCACAGAGGATTTCAGGCCGGGTCTCTTGAACATAAGATGTCATAAACTCCCTAAATGAGAGATGTATTATTCTGATTACTGCCCCTGGAGTATCAGACACATGGATTACAGCACTCAGAGGGAGCAGTGTCTCCAGAAGAACTGTTTTATCCAGTTCAAGCAAGTCTGCCAGACTCTGGGAATCCAAAGGTTCCAGAAGGAGCAAAATTGTACTCAGAATCTTTACAGCACATTTGTGGTAACCTTGAACACACCGTTTCCCTGGGACAGCTATTGGGATGGCATACTCCATAATCCGGAGGTATAGATCATGCAGGTCAGTGAGAGCTTTACCAACCAGCAGGTAATCAACAGATTCCTGGGGGGGTGTATATGGCAGTCCTGCAAGAACATAACAAACAGCTGTAGCTGCAAAAACAAAGAGTCCATTTGCTCGGGTTGTTATTTCTTCTGCCTGCTGACTCTGAATTTTCCAGGGATGACGTGTAATCCAATTTTGCCCATCAAGTGATTGCTCAATATAGAGGTGGATGTCATGTTCAACCATAATGGGTTCAATTTCATCAAGGACAACCCTATGCATCAGAGAACAAAGTTTATCATATTTCAGATAAGAAGGAACATCAGGGCGTCCAGTGAGAAAGAATCGGATATGGGCTGGGATCTGACCAATGCTATCAGATAGCCACCGCAAGAAAATCTGGCCACGGTCTTTTCCGCATTCATCCAGAGCATCAAGACAGATCACCCATGGTGTTGAAGAGGGAGGTAGCTTCCCAAGAATTTCTACAACCAGCTTCTGGAACTGCAGGTGTGGTTCTGCCTCGCAAATACGAGTACAATCTTTCTCCAATAACTCAATGAGATGAGCCCGAAAGATGGGACTATAATCTGCGAGCTGCATGGCGAGTGTTGTAGCAAGGTGATTTATCTCCTTGCGGTCTGTGTAGTCACGGGAAAAGAAAAAAGATGCTGCAAGAGCCCCTTTCTCCTCGGCCAAGATGGTTGCAACAGACTTTGCAATTGTGGATTTCCCTGATCCTGCAACCCCACTGAGCATGACCAGGTGGATTGAATCAGGAGTGCTGGTCAAGTGTGCAACAATGTCCCTGATGATGTCGACTCGTGTACCATCCATGCATTTTTCAGGTGTGTTGGCAGCATTATAGCGGGCTGCCACACATTTGAGACTTGCTAGAATATCTCTGGTGTTACCTCTCCCTTGGACTGTGGTGTTGACACTATCAGCTTTTCTGTCAATCCTCTGACCTGTGGGGTCTAACACTTACAATTCATTTGTGCAGTGCCACTGCTGTTATTGAGAAACAGTATTTAGGAGAGGATGAATCAACCCACAGATTATTTACAGTGAAGTGTCCGCCCTTGATGTCATAACCCATCCTGGGACCCTCTCCAAGACCCCCACCCCCACCTTGGATGCCACCATCCCCACCTTGTCCCCCTACACCGCCTGGGAAAGATAAGTGATAGCACTGGCTTATCAATCTTGCAACACACCATAGATGTTCTGATTAACTGTGTGGAATTCACTGGCCTGGTGAGACATTATAGGGCCAGTGTCCATTGGTAGACTCTGAGTAGAGGTGGATCTTGTGTATGAGTGCAGTAGACCTGGAGGTGAAAGAACAAGGGCAGACTGACAGCCCCCTGACAGACACAGCCAGCATGCGGCCGCATGCAATGTTCCTAATTATAGTGCGCCAAACTTCGGGAAAATGGCTCAATTTTTTCATTTGTGAATATTAACGGCTAGAACACACAGATGGGCGCGGGCAGCACATAAATATAATATATTCTGCCCCGAATTCAAGCCATCGTCACACTCATGAACTCTGTATATAACCCCGGTTTTCGAATGTTACAAGAGCGCGGTGGGTCGCCTCGCGGCCCACCACTTCGTTTGAGAGATGAGCGCCCGAATTAGCGCGCAATCGATAAGCGCCGGTTAATCGATGGGCGGGGACGGACATGCGTAATTTTATAATAAAGAGAGTAATGGCGTAAACCAGGGCTTAGGGTATCCATTCCGATGCATCTTCGCCGGCCAACCTCCCTCATTATCATACCATCTTTCCACCGCAAGATATCATACCCCGCAAGGTGGGGCGTTTTCGGCCGCGCAAACGGCATCAGCGACTATTCCTGTCGTCAGCCCGCACTTTCTCTCGCCCCACCGGACGTTTCCCGATGCCCCAGACGGTCTCGTCCTGCACCGTACGTGCCCCCTGCGGAGCAAATCCGATATTCCCGACGAAGGCCGCCCGATAGTTCCGACTCCCCCGACGCTGCCACCTTCGCGCCTTCTCAATCTACGCACCCGCCTTCCCGCCCCACCGCGCTCTCGGCCCGACGCGTTTATCTGGCACTGTGTGGTGCCGTCCTCCATCGCTCCGGCGATCAGGACTGCCACGTCGCTCGACTGCCGCCCCGCTGTGCCTCGAAAGCGGCTTTCCCAATCTGGAAGCAGGCCCTCGCCCTGCGCTGCTGAGAAGGCGGTTGGAGGGGTGTATTTGAGGTGCGTCGCGTTAGCACGGGTACTCTTCTCCCGCTAATTTCGTACAGAGTCGTGCCTCTTTGGACGGCCCTTCTCCACGCTTTCGATGCCCGCCTCGCTGGAGCGTAGCATATGACGTGCGCAGCGACCAGGAGTGCCGCTCGCTGCCGTCTACAGCACCACGACAGCGCGCGCGATTCGCCCCACGACTTGGACCTCGCCACAGACGCGCTCTACCGTTTCTGCTACGCCCTCACGCTCGACACCACGCCGTCGTGAACCCAGGACCAACCCGCGCCACCTGCTGCACGCGATGCTGGCTTTCCTCGCAGCCCACGTCACCTCGTCGCCTTCCCGCACGCCGTGGCTCTTCAGCAGTGTACTGCCGTCTCTGCCTGCGCCTGCCGTACTCCTTGGCACCTCCTTCACCACCTCCTGCATGCGCAGCGCGCAATGGTCGTTCCCCATCGCCGGCGCCGCTTTTATTGCGTCCTTGCGCGCCGAGTGCGCCTCCGACGGATAGCACTCTCCCCGATCCACGCACGCCGGGCGCATCATCAACACGGCACGCACCACCCCCCTGAGTGCGCGCAGCCGCTCCCCATCGCCCGCGCCGCGGTTATCACCTCCCCGCCCGCCGCCACCGTGTCCAACGCCTCACTATCCTCCGCTCAAACAGCGCCTGTCCGGCACCGGAAGTACGACGTGCGGCAAGTGCAACGAGCGTTCCCTTCGTCCATGCCGCCTTCATCGCCTCCCCGCGCCTGGCGCCGGCTTCCTCTGCGCCCACGCCGGTCTCCGCCACAAACCTCGGCCTGCTGCGCAACGCGAACACGACGGGCACCATCCCCTGCGATGCGCAGCACACGCTGCAGCTGTCCTCCCATCGCCCCATACCCTCCCCGCTTCCCATCTCCATCCTCAGTGCCATGCCGCCCCGCTCGTTGACGACTACGCCGCACCGCCGCCGATGCGCAGCACGCCGCGCCCAGCTTCCTATCGCCAGCGCCTGCTACATCTGCCGCGATAATACTGCCGCGGGCTGGCAGCGCACGGACCACACGGAGGCAATGTGCACCCCGCGCGTCCACCGGTACCCGCATTCCACGCTGGGGCTCTCAGTCAAGCGCGGATGGGGCACCGGTGCGACGAACGCGGGCGGAGACAACGGAACCTACGCTGCCCCGGGATTTCAGATCGCACCGCGGCCTGTGCAGCTCGACTCTCCGGCGAGCGCTGCGAGCACGGGGAGAGGTACTGCGCGAATGCAGCAGAAGTGCCCATTCGGACTCGCATTACTTATCCATCCCGATTCTTCGTTTTTCCCGTTCTCTTTTGCATCGGCCAGATTTTTTACTTTGTACTTTGATAAATGGGCATGTATCGATACCTTAAAATTTGTCGCGTCGGGCGTCCTTTCTCCGATTGAGACAAGGAGGATTGAATGCGCAGAGCTGGAGAAGCGTCAGACTATCGGTCGTGAACCGATGCCCGCTCACTAGATCGGACTTCCTCAGTCTGTGTTCCACTTTCGCGCAGTCCAAAGGCACTACGTTGTGCAGGATGGGGCGCAGCTGAGTTCAAAATCCCGCCTGTGGCGCAGGACTTGAAGAAAACCAAGAAAAAAATACAATCCATTCCAAACAACGGCAAGACCCGGAGTCGAACGAGGGATATCGGGATGAACAAGTTGTGGTTTATTACTTCAACTCGACGTGCACCGTGCGCCTCCTTGCTACATATACGCGTCCATTCGTCACTCGCATACCTCAAGCTTTGAGACTCAGACTGGTAAAAACATGCGAATTCGATGCTAACGGCAAGACCCTGAGTCGAACGAGGGATTTCGGGTTGAACTTCTGCCACATAGTACTCAATCCCGACGCGCACCGTGCACCTCCTTGCCATGCTTGCCTTTTCTTACTGGTTTTCTCATCCTTCGAGTTGTCTGGGTGCTGCTGCCGCAACATCAAATCACGTCAAATCAGGTCAAGTCGAAGTCGAATTACTTATGTTGAAGGTGACTAAACAAGGTTTGTTGGTTGCCATACGCGGCGAAACTCAACACGCGCGCCATGCGCCTCCTCGCCTTTTCTCACCCGTTTCATACTTACTTCAGGATTAGAGGACGGGGCGAAAAAATCGAGTATAATTGACTGTATGGCAAGACCCCCAGTCGAACGGGGGATATCGGGATGAAGCGCAAACACATTGTATCACCTCACCCTATTGTGGTCCGATGCGCACCGTGCGCTTCCTTGCCTTTTTCTTCGTTTTTGTGTCCTTGTTCTTGAATGACTCCAATAAGGTATTTTAGTGCAGCCGCCGCAACATCAAGTCAGGTTGAAGTTGAAGTTGAATAAATAAGCTTGCAGACCAACGTTGAACGCCTCCACCATCGCCGAACAACACAACAAACCCGGTGCACAGGCTGAGATCTTGAGAGTTACCATCGGATTTCAAGTCCTTGGGAAAAAGAACTGTACCAACTGCCTTACTGCAAGACCCCGAGTCGAACGAGGGATATCAGGGTGAGGTGCTCTGGTTGCAACACATTTGAACCTGATGCGCACCCTGCACCTCCTTGCCTTTTAATTCTTGTTTCGTCCTTTCCTTGCTCACATACTTCAATGTTCGAGCTGGCATCGACAATAAATGGGAAAAAAGGAATGACAGATCCTTTGCATGGCAAGACTTCGAGTCGAACGAGGGATATCGGGCTGCACTGGTCATATTTGAAGCTTATTTGAACTCGACGTGCACCCTGCGCTTCCTTGCCTTCTCCTTTTTGTTTTGCTGTTGTCTTTGAATGAGTTGACTATGATATCTATCCAGTGAGGCAACATCAAGTCAAATCAAGTTGAAGTTGAATTCGAACCACTTGAAATACCGTTGTAAACCAAAAGCCGATCTTGGTGCGGACCACAGCTACGGACTCGATGTACAAATTGATACTTTGCAAGTCGCCAATGGATTGCGGGTCCCCCGGTAATGCCCAAAAATCCGGACCATGTTGGATGACAGCAAGACCCCGAGTCGAACAAGGGATATCGGATGCAGATTGGATCACATTTGAACCCGACACGCACCATGCGCTTCCTGCCTTTTGCTTCTTTTCGTGTCCTTGAATGAGCTGACTATGATGTTTGAGTCATATTTCAACCCGGCCACCAATGTCAAATCAAGTCGGGTTGAAGCTGAACCACCTGAAATGCAATTGTAAACTAACCACGGATATTGACGCAGAGAACGGACTCGGTGTAAAAATTGATATTTTGGAAGTTGTCGTTTCCTGTTTTGGAGCTGGCCGGTGGAAGAAACCCTTGGAATCCGGGTTTCCAAATAATCCCAAAACGGCACCTGGGCCGGCTGCCGATCTACTTGATCACTGCAAGCTGCCTGCCATTGGTGCTGTGAACAACTTCAAGACGTTGTGCACCTGCTGCGGAAGCACTGTGCGATGTGACAACACTTTGACACACCCACCGAAGATCCACGATCGTTAGCAATGTCTAAACTTGAACCTTTTCTAGATCCGCTGAGCGTGCGCGGCCGTAAAGCGGTACGCTGGCTGATATGGGTCTCGAAAATTTCTGCAGAACATCTAATGTTAGGTCTGATCCTTCTCGAGGGCTGTGGTCCACATGCTGGGTGAGGCTCTACACTAACCGTCTTAAAGAGCACCTCTCCGGATCCAACTAGCCAGCCACTCTCCCCGAATGCCATCGCTCCTGATACTCTCGCTGCTTCATCTAGTCGCTCTAAGCCGCCCAGTATCGGGCGATCCTCTCCGCTCTCGCGAAGAGCCATTTCCTAGCGACCCGGATATCGACACCCGGACGTTTTTCAGCATCGTCAGCGGCTGCCTAGCCACTGTATTTGCGTGCACTTGGGTCTCGGTGCATCCGAACGTCCCCGGGCCCAATGAGGGCAAGCTGGCTCTCGCCGGGCGCAGGCTTGGCCTCATGCTGGTGGGCATCATTGCTCCAGAATTAATGGCGGGATTCGCAGCCAGACAATTTCTGGACGCTCGCTGGTTTTCAAAGAGTGGGTGAATTCTTTCTCGAGTCGCTAGATACTCACTTTTCGATGAAGAATACGACATGTCTATTACGCACGGCTTTTTCTTCGCTATGGGGGGATTTGTGTCGGCAGATGACCACCCTATAGTATATGAAGAACAATTGGGCCCTGAATACCTTGCGGCTATACGGAGCATCAGGGTGAAGGATATAGAGGACAAGAGCAAAGGAGACTCGTTGTCGAAGGGTGTGGTGGTTCTCCAGGGATTGTGGTTCACCGCACAGTGCTTGGCCCGCGTCCAGCAGCACCTTCCGCTGACCGCACTCGAAGTTGCAACGCTGGCATTCCAATCTGTCAACATATTCATCTGGCTCCTTTGGTGGCACAAACCCCTTGATGTGCAACAGCCCATTCTCCTTGGGCCCGCTGATGCATCTGCGGCTTGGGCGGAGCGACGACATGGACCATGGGCTCCTTGTCTCGGGCTGGCGGTGGTTGGTGCCGTGGTTATGGGGGATTGCTCCACATTCAACCCCCTAAAATCCACTTCAGTTCCCTGGTTCTGGTCTACACGGATTTCTCGGCAAAGGTCGGGGCAGAGGAAAGATTCACTTTGTCTCCAAGTACATCTTCATGCAGTCTCTCGTCGGCACCATCTTCGGTGTCATCCACTGTGGGGCCTGGAACGCGCACTTCCCCTCCACAAATGAAAAGTTGATTTGGCGGTCCTGTTCGCTGCTGATTGCTGTGACACCTCTCGTCATGGTACTAATGTTTATATCAGTTCTCGGCCGCCACTGGACAGGAAAAACACACATTTCAGTAGAAATTACCACCTTCATTATCAGTTATATTGCCGCTCCTCTGGCCTACATCACCGCACGTCTTCTTCTAATCGCGCTCTCTTTCGCAAGTATGCGCGCTCTTCCAGACCGCGCTTTCGTGGATGTAAACTGGAGCACCTATATCCCCCACCTCTAGATCTGGACTTTTCCCTCGAGTACCGAAGCACCTTGTATGTACATACAAATAAAATCTCCTGGTTTTTTTGCTCTGAAGTCCTCTCCTCTCATTCACTTCTGAGTCCTCTCGTCCGGTCTAAAACCTCGAAATAAAATCGATCGAACAGTAAGAGCCTTGCCTGCTCTACAAACTGCTGAGGGAGGTACCAAGTTCTTTTGTTTGTAGTGTCTGTCTATGAGAGACTATGCCTGCTCCAGCAATTGGCACGGGCAGTGCCCTCAGTTCAATGAGTTCAACTCTTTTCAGTTGCAGCATTGTTGAGTTATGGATGTAGGTTTCTTGGTTCCCTGGTACAGCAGCGAGGCGAGCTGAATCCTAACCAAGCTTCAGACGTTGGATCTACGGGAGCTGGGCGAAAAGCTAGGTTGCGACATGGTGAAATTGCGCATACTACAGCAAAGAACCTCATTGTTGAAGGCTAGAGGAGTTGAGTAGAGAGGTTCAGTACCCATTTGATCGCAAGCAGGGATTCACAGAGGAGTACGTTTCGAATGCCTTGAAATGTTGAAATACTTGGGGTTTTCGGTCCTGTTTTTTGTTCATTATGCCCTGTCTGGCCGTCATCCGACAGTAGCTGGCATAAAGGCCGCACTGACTATGACATTACTGCGAACTCCCGTCGTATCAACACCGATTATTATAATCCAGGGACCAGAATTACGATGCAGCTGAAATAGCGACTTTCAGGCGATGGAAATTCGGGAGCCGCGAGTGCACTTACCTATCCATGAAGATCAGGATATTCCGCGCGCAACATCGTGGCAGCCAGGAAGTAATATCCTCACTGGAATTGTCAGCGTCGCTCCATCCGCTGACACAAAATTTCACCCGTCGTAGAGAGTCCAGACATGAAGAGGACAAGAGATCATCAATCCGATCCCACTTCAGTCTACCGAGATGCCTCTCCTGGTAATAGAAAAGCGAAAAGGCGATTTCTTCGAGGTGGGGTGCACAACGCGCAGCGGATCGTGGAAAGCATCGCTAGTGCGCGTTCCGAGCTGATCACACTGGTTGATATCACTGAAAGAGAAGGAAACCAATCGGGTGTGCTGGCGGAGGTCCATGCTCTTGCGAAACAACGCTAGAAGGAAAAGAAGGAGTTGGGTTGGAAAAGGCCGCCCAGAGCGAATTGCACATACTTTCCACTTCCAGTCCGGGAGATTGTCCTCCATCACGGAGCTGAGAGCCAGTGTAGTTGGGAGGAGCAAAGCCAACAGTAAGATGTTGGAAACCCACATTGATGCAGAAGTTATAGTGCACTAGCGGTCTGGTGGCCTTGCCGGTGGTCATGCCGCCAGAAGACCGATTCAAAGATGCTACATTATGGGTCTAATTTTTCGGGAAATGGACGCTTGAATTTAGCCGTTTCACCGAAGAACCATACACTATTCACGGCTCAGCTAGACAGACCGCAGCATCCGCTGAGGGTGCAGCCAAAGCGTGTGTCAAGTTCGCCATGACTTAGGGCTCTCAGCGGTCCAGGGTGTTTTCGATTTGGAGCGGTTCCGCGACGGTATAGCTTCCTTCAACCGAGTTCTACCTCAGCCTCCATATTTTGAATATATCGTTCAATTACATACGCCAATGCGTTGAATACTATGGATGTGGGCTCTGGTACCATCTTTTCGCACCAAGAAGTCCCACCACAGTAAGTACTTACATGATCCTTCCCACGGTTGAAAATTGTAACAAACCCCAAACCGGACATTCGTGTCCCGATATGTCGTGGAGTTTACCGTGCATCTTTTTAGCTTTTAAGTTAGCATTCCTCTCATTTGAAAGTAGTAGCTACAATTATAAGCCGTGAGTGTCACCCGAGAGTCTTTTGCAGTATACGTAACGATTCGGTTCGGCTCGGAATTTCAAATTTACATAGCACTTCTCCTTTGTAGTCCTAGACTCTCTACATCCTCACCCATTCAGAGAACTCTGTTTTTCGTTGCAGTACTGGGTACTCAGGCAAAAAAACTCAGTTGACCATGGTTGGCAAGCCGAATCGCGACATCATGATCGGCATTCGTCCTGGCCCGGCAATATCCATCACATGTCATTATTCTTTCTTGCCACCATTACTAGCGACCACTACACCTGATCTCATCCGGAGGAGTAGCTGGGGAGATTCAAGTTTTTTGGCTTCTCTCTTCCGTACATCGTCGTCCTCTCCCACCTTCCCTCTGCTTCCTGGAGAGAAGTACACTGAATGCTCCATTGAGTCGCCGGTAAATCGTTTTCTGCCGTTTCTGATTCGGAATCTTCAAGAAGCGCGTAGATATGTAATCGATGCCGACACCTTCGATTCCTATATATACCAGATATACCCTCTGTCCCGGCTCTTCGTTGACTGATATTGTATGGGCGCCAACAACATGTTACTCTGCCAGATATTCTTTTGTGTTATCTCTTTCATCACAACCTTGGCCCAGGAAACCCCCAATAACTCTTCGATTGGTACGGCCTCTGTCTCCTCGGACACGCAACTGGTCTCTGCTTCCTCGCTGGCATGTGCCGCAATCCAACTTGACCTTGGTTCTTCAGTTGTCGAGTACTCCGGGTCGGAATATAGTGCTACCGTTCAGGGCCCATGGAGTCTCTTCAACTCCTTGGACCGACCCACTTGCATTGTGTACCCTCGTGCTGCTTCCCACGTCCAGGTCGCCATGTCAAAAATTTTCTCCTTTGGATCGCAATATGCCGTTCAAGCCGGGGCGCACAGTGCGATGGTCGGATGGAATAGGTAAGAAGTATTTCTTAGTGTTGGGGACCAATCTGGACCTCCGTTTGCCTCACAGCATCAGCGACGGCGTCTTGATTTCATTCGCCCATATGACCAACACGTCCTACAATCCTCTGACAGACACAGTCACGGTACAGCCTGGGGTGCACTGGGGCGACGCAATTGCTGCCGTTGAGCCTTATGGGGTGTCTGTAATAGGAGGTCGTGCCAGGTATTGCGTGACACCGGCCGCCTATTCCCTTCTTCCTCTGATTAAAAATCAGCGATATTGGAACAGGCCTTCTTCTTGGAGGCGGGATTAGTTTCATCTCGCCGTTATACGGGTGGTCGGCCGATTCGATTAAGGAAGTGGATGTTGTCCTTGTGACGGGAGAGTCGGTGACCGCGAACGCTACTAACAAATTTTCCGACCTTTTTCGCGCTCTGAAAGGTGGCGCTAATCGTTTCGGAATCGCGACTCGATATGAGCTTTACGCCGCTCATACCGGCACAAAAGAGGATAAAGATTGGTTTGGTGGGAGCATTGTGGTGAGTTCATGGTTTATCACATGATTTTTTTGCGTTGACATTACATATTCTAGTATCCTGAGTCTTCCTCAGTGGCACTGAGCAATGCCTCTGCTCGCTATATTCGCGAAGTTACAGATCCCAAAGCAGGTAGGTACTCACATGGAAATATTTGTGGGCGGTCAACTGATTCGTTTCAGGGCTTATCGTGCTGATGCAAGCTACCAACCTCACACCGGTTGATGCCAACGTGATCATCTATCTATTCTACAAAGGCGGGAGCCTTCCGACAAATATTTTTGGCGACTTCCTTTCCATCCCCAACACCTCTACATCGCTTTCGCCGCTCAGTTACTATGACATCTCGAACCTAATTTCCGGGTCTGGTCGAGGCAATGGCCAGCAATTCGGTGCTTCGTCGTGGACAGGCGACGAAGCTACATTTTTGAACGGTTACAACCACTTCATGAATTTCACCCGGACATTCGAGACAGACCTTCTTGCCGCCGACCTCATTATCTCACCGATTCCTCGATCCCAATGGACCGCGAACAAATCGCGCGGTCTAAACGCCATCGGTGATCCGGGCGTTGCGTATGCTGCCATAAACTTCAATCTCATCTACCCCACGGGCGTCACCGTCATCCCTGAGCGGGTCAACGCTGGGTTCCAACTTCTTCTTTCGCAGTGCGTACCACTGGCTTTTATGTTTTTTACTTCTCATCAGATTGGCAGAGCGTCCTCTAGCCCAGGCCTCCCATTATACATTAACGAGTGCGACGCGAGTCAAAATGTATTTAAAACTTATCCGAACTTCTCGGCGCTACAAAAGACGTATGCCAAATATGATCCTTCTCGGTGAGTTACCTACCCCGTCTGAACAAATGTCCCAACTGATACACCGTCTCGCAGGTTCAACGTTCGGCACACCGCCGGACTTATTGGACTGTAATTGATTTCATGTGTTTTGATTCCGCGTATGTATTATTATTGTCGCAGCTCCATTGTTTCGAACTCCAGTACATTGTTCAGCCCACCAGTCGATAATAATATAATTTTTGCTGTGAATTATGTGTCGACGATACGGTAGTAAGTCTATAGGTAATATATAAATAAGTAAATGTCCTGTGTGATAGGTAAAGTAGAAAGACGTACCCTCAGTCGTACCCAAGATGATGGTAAAGACTGAGGGCCGTCGTCACGTATCCGCATCGTATTTAAGATGCGGATACGATCGGCGTCATAATAATGTACAAGAGATATAAAGAGAGACCGATCACTTCAAGAACCCGAATGCGGACGCGAGACGCCATCTTCCCCAAAGAGGCAGCCTCGCGCCTCAACATTATGTACCCTGAGTCGGAGACTCAAAAACATATCGAACTTGAACACCATGGTCGCCTGAGTTGAGAAAAAACTGCCCGAAGTTCAGCCAAAGGTCAACAGAAGGTCCAGTGGCCTTTGAGACGCTGGCCGAATTGCCGTGACGTGACTCCCCAACATCAAACCACCATCATGTCATCGGATGCCGATGGAGAGGAGAGGCCTCGAAATCCTGCTCCGAAGACGAAGAAGGGCACAGGCCATGTGATATGTGTCGACAGAGAAAGAGTGAGTGCTACTGTGCCACCCTGATAATGGGACTGTTCATCCAATCATACCAGGACGTTGTGAGCCCTCATGTCCTATCTGATCCTAGACGGTGTCGAATCTTTGCCAAGGCGAGGGAGGGGAGCCGTGTGACCATTGTGTTAAACATGAACTGCACGTATCAGCAGAAAACAAAGGTAAATCGGTCGCTCGATGCATGGGTTCGGGTGGATAGACAAAATAGACTAATTCGAACCCGACGTGCACTCTGCACCTCCTTGCCTTTTTCTTCTTGTTTCGTTCTTTCTTTACTCACACACTTAAGTCAATCTTGGAGTTGGCATTGACAATGAATGTGGAAAAAAAGGCACATCCTGTATATGGCAAGTCCCCGAGTCGAGGGATATCGGGATGAGGGGGAAATACGGAGAATACGGAATGTTCAAACCCGACGCGCATCGTGTGCCTCCTCGCCTTGTTTTTCTCATTTCGTCTTTCTCCTCCAATCGGACCTTGATTAAGTCGAATTTGGTGTTTCAGTGACTTGACAGTGAGCCAACATCAAGTCGGGTTGAAGTTGGAATTAATTGAAGCTGAACAAGGACTTGGATTTAACAACCAGTGAAAATCAATCAGACCTGAATGAAAAAAGTTACTATCTGTGGTCAACGGCAAGACCCCGAGTCAAATGAGGTATCGGGATGAATCGCGATTGCAACACACTCGTTCCCGATGCGCACCGTGCACCTCCATGCCTTCTCCTTTGTCCTCGATGGTCATCAACAGTTATGGGGATTACGAGAATTCGAGGATATCATGACAGTCAAAGAAAGAAAGCAGTTGGTTTCAACCCCACGGCAAGACCCCGAGTCGAACGAGGGATTTCGGGTGAATAGAGAAATTCAAGACATTGATTTGAACTCGACGTGCACCCTGCACCTCCTTGCCTCCCTATACATGTCCATTTTTTACTCGCATACTTCAAGCTTTGAGACTCGGACTGGGTAAAAACTTGCAATCTTGAGGACGGCAAGACCCCGAGTTGAACGAGAGATTTCGGGTTGAACTTTTACCACATAGTACTCAATCCCAACGCGCACTGCGTGATCCTCGCCTTTTCCTTCGTATCCTTGTCCTTATCCTTGAATGAGTCGAATGAGGTGTTTTAGTGCAGCCGCCGCAACGTCAAGTCAAGTTGAAGTCCAATGAATAAATAAGGAGATCCTAAGTTGTACAGCACAAGACAATAGACCCAATGCACAAGCCGAGGTTTTGAGAGTTTTCAATAGATTTCAAGCCCTTGAGAATTTTCAGAACAAAAATCTCCGCCCCTATCCACGGCAAGACCCCGAGAGGAACGAGAGATAAGTATCGGGATGAAATAATGGCAGAGCCTGGCTTACATGGACCCGACGCGCACTGTGTGTTTTCTTTCTTGTTTTTTCCTTATTCTTTGAGTCAGGAATTGACTATGGTTTTAGTGAGGCTGCAACAACATCAGGCTGAACCCAGGTGCAGGCAAGTACAGTGACTAAGCAGCTGCTGACGATGCTAAAAAATGCCCGTCGTTGGTATCCGAGGCGCTTCTTGACATAGACGGTCTCGAGCTGGACCAGGACCATTGCCGAGGGTTTCCTTTTAAATTTTGAATAACCTGAGACCTGAGCTGCCGATGAATGAATACACGGGAATACGCGATTTATCAGACTGATGAACAAACGAAAAGAACCTGATAGACGCCCGTCCTGAGAAAAATGAGAATGTCCCTCTAAAAAGTCAAGACTAGTACTACCTAGGGCTACATACAACGCAACACCCACGCAACACCAAATTAATGCCCGCGTATGTGACTCCGAGTCCGAGGCCGAGAAGCAATCATGAGCAGAGCAGGGAACTGTTACAGTCCCACAGGGATTGCGTTTAACGGCTCACAACTTGCCGGTTTCCGCAGTCGCCGGGAGGGTTGGTTTGCGATAATTCAAGATGCTCGTTTAGGACAATGAAGGTGTGGCAATGCAGATTAGATTGCGTCTTCAAATGGCTCTATCTAATCTAATCTATATATGGTCTCTTTTTCACTGTAATCTCCGGAGAATGTGAGGCCCATAATGCCTTGTCGAAAATTTTCTCAAGGGTTGGAATTTTTCCGTTCGGCGAGTGTCGCCTTGCAGTTGAACGCACGGCTGTACGTTGCACGACATCCTCGGAGGTTCAGTGTGGATTCACAATTGACTCATCTGTTCGAAATTTTGCGTCAAGCTGGGAACCTATGGTTTCGGCAAGCTCGTTCTGCCGGGTCACCGGCGCTGGATGGTGATCCAAATCTCAGTGAACGAGACCCGAATCGATCAACGCACAATTGACTTTGGGTCCAGTAAAATTGGTTCAACCCGTCTAGTACACGACTCCAATAGTTGTGTCCCTATGGTACAGCCTACAAAGTTCGCAAGTATCCAGATCTAGAGGTGCGGGATATATGCGGTCCAGTTCACGTCCGCAAAGGCACCGGGTGGAAGAGCGCGCAGCGTTGTGAAGGAAAGCACGATGAGAAGAAGGCGCGCGAAGATGTAGGCCACAACGGCGGCCCAAATGATACAGCCGAGGATACAATTAAAATTGGCTGACACCGACCGCATGAACATTACATCCAAATTCCATCCCATCTTCCAATTGAGAAGACCAAATCCATACATGAATGTGATGATGGAAGGCGTCGCAGCAATCGCCAGTGAACAGAACCGCCAAATCAGCAGTTCGGCTGTGGAGGGGAAGTGTGCGTTCCAGGCCGCACAGTGGACGAGGCCGAAAAGGGTCCCGGCCAGAAGCTCGATAAAGATGAAGCTGGAGACGAAGCGGGTGTCACCCTTGCCAGGACCTTTTACGCAGAATCCGTGTGTGGACCAGTACGAGGGAACTGAAGTGGATGTGGTGAAGTCAAGATCGGACCAATGCCCCCCAAGTAAGATGCAGACGTTGTCACCAGCCGCTTCCAGCGGCGAATGGTTCTGAGAGAGCCGATGGCTTGGCTTGGCCAAAGCAACTAATTCATCGGCAGGCCCAAGGATAATAGGCTGTTGAACGTCTAGGGGCTTGTGCAACCAAAGGAACCAGATGGCGAGGTTGACAAACTGAAATGCCAGCGTTGCCACTTCTAGTTCAGTCAGCGTAAGGTGCTGTAGAAGGCGGGTCAAGCACTGTGCGGTGAACCACAGTCCCTGCAGAAGTACCACGCCCTTCGACAACAAATCTCCTTTGCTCTTGTCTTCTATAGCCTTCACTCTGGTGCTCCGTATAGCTGCAAGGTATTCGGGGTGGAGACGCAGCTGTTCTTCAGTGACTATTGGATGGTGGCCTGCCGACACGAATCCACCCATGGCGAAAAAGAAGCCGTGCGTTATGGACACGTCGTATTCTGCATGAAGTGAGAATCTAGCAAGTTGAGAGGAGCATTACCTACTTACTCTTTGAGAACCAGCGAGCATCAAGAAATTGTCTGGCCGCGAACCCCGCCATCAATTCTGGCGCAATGACGGCCACCAGCATGAGGCTAAACCTGTTCCAGGCGAGGGACAGCTTGCCCTGGCTGGGCCGAGGGACGTTCGGGTGCACTGAGACCCAGGTACACGCGAATACGGTGGCTAAGCAGCCGCTGACGATGCCGAAAAGTGTCCGGGTGTCGATATCCGGATCGCAGGGAACTGGCGCTTCGCGAGAGAGGAGGGGATGGCCTGACACTGGGCAGTTTAGAGCGAAAAGGTGAAGCAGCCAGAGTGTCAGGAGTGATAGCATTCGGGGTGTGTGGCTGGTCAGTGGGATCCAGTGAGGCGCTCTTTAAGACAGCCCAATAAGAGCCTCAGCACATCGTGATATTACACAGGACTGCGCAGCCCTCCATGGAAGGCTAACAGCAGCAGTAGAGCTTCTGAGCTTAACATAGATTCGCCATGGGACATTCGGGTGCCCTGAGACGAATTTTGGAGACCGGCACATCGGGCCCGCGTGCGCGCGGCCGACATCTATTAACGATGGTGACGTGCGTCTGGCAAGTCGGGTGATAAGAGTCGCGGATAGCTGTGAGTCTTGGCCACTGTAATCCTGAACTATACTGAGATACTTTCGACTGGCCTTGCTTCCGCCCGTTGAGACAATCGTTTCCGAGATGATGATTTACTACAAGAAAGATCCGGCCGAACAAAGCCGAAAATAAAGATCTCAACCACGTTGAAATAAATCATTGCGCCCTGCTGAGCTATTGAAAATGGGCCTCGGTATGAGCAGCACAAAAGAGCCATACGACCCGGAATGAGGAGCTAGATATCGGTTGAATTGGAGAACAGCGACCTAGAAAGGCTATCTAAAGCTCAATTCTTAGGATAAGACTCAGGATAAAACATACTGATGGGGTCCCTTTCGAAACGTGCCGAATGTAGCTACTAATACATGCGGCCTCGCAGATGTACTTACTTTAACTACGCCTCTACCCTACCCAGCAACTAGCGACGAGCTAACCCCGTTTATGGGGCCGTAGATCGGTGAAGTGTACCTGGCAGGCAGTATCCCTTCGGTCAAATGCCCCGCTCTTTCCACTTCTCGGGGCGATCAGACAAAGTATCTCGAGCTCTCTTCGGACGTGGTTGAATTGTTGAACCAACCATTTTTGATCTGCCATCATCATTGGAATTCGAACGACATCGTGAGTAGTGCACCAAGTGCACCACCAGAAAAAATCTTTGGAAGCGCCTGAGTGAATTGAAAGCGGGCACATCTTTTTCACACAGCCAAGTTGCTGCCAAGGCGCTTTTTTCGAGAGGGTCCTATTTCGCACGATTTTGGGATCTGATGGTGACCATCGGAAAACCCCGACGACATGTCGCGGGACCGAATCTGACCAAATGTGCAAGGCGGGGTGGCACAGGGGCACTAAAAAAAGGACTGTTTCATTATCCTGCGGCTCTGAGATGTAAAAGAACAACAGGAAACCACACGGCCATAAAACGGGCGGGATGCGAGGGGTTGATAAGGAAAAGGCGACTACAAGCGATCTTCCGCAGTTGCCGCGCCGCATGGGATATTTCAATTCACCGGTCTTTTTCTTCCGTGCCTCTCTTCCTCCTCCTCGACCTCCCCGCCGCCATGGCCTACTGGGCGTCGACCTCGCCATCGTACCCGCCCACCAAGCAGGCATGGACCCCGTCCACCCGCCGCCGACAGGTCCTCTGCATCTCCCTCGGCGTCCTCGCGCTCTTCCTCCTCCTCGGCGTCGCACACCCCACCACCCGCAAAATGGGCCAGGATTACTACGCCGGCGGCGACGAGCTCAATGGCGTTGCCCCCAACCCCGTCGCTACGCATCCTCCGGAGGAGCCCCTGCCGCTGAAGCTCCCCGGCCCGCCGTCGTACGAGGCGCTGCGCAAGTGGGAGGACGAGCTGCCGCAGCACAACCTCGACCTACCCTTCCCCGAGGGCCGCACGGGGCGGTACGTCAAGTTTTCGACCCAGATGAACCTTGTTGGGTGGAATAATTGTTTGAATGAGCGGTGCGTACTGTTTTGCGTTTGGTTTAGCATGGTTCGGCGTTTTTCTTGGGCATTGGGTTTTGCGGTTGCGGCTTTCGCTTTCGCTTCGGCGCTTTGCGCGGGCTTGTAGTGGTTCAGCATCTCCTTGTTGAGACGAGTCGGGGAGTTGTTACGCTTGGCGCTGTTCTGACGCGGGGAGGGCGTCTGTCGGGCTGATTCCACAAACTCTCAATCCGCCAATTCGCGTGCCTCGTCTTCCCTTTGCTTTTCATGGGACGCCGTCGACGAGATGCTTATCTCTTCCGTCTTTCTGTCTACCTTCTCCCCCTTCCTTCGATGCTGATCAATATCCCAGCCTAATGAACGCCCACCTCGCATACATGTCCAAACGCGCCTACGTCTTCAACGACTACGTCTGGGCCCCCGAGCACTACATGTGGCCCCTCCACCAGCAGCCCCCCGACGGCCCGCGCACGCCCCTCAACGCCATCCTCTCCGGCCCCATGGCCGGCGGGCCCTGGGACCCCTCCGACCCCGCGCCGCGCTCCATCTCCGAGCGCTGGTTCGACGTCGTGTGCCCGCCCGAGGAGCGCCGCCTCATCGTCTCCGCGGACATCAAGCCCCCGCTCGCGGAGCTCCCCGGCGCGGAGGTCTTCGCCGCGTGGGAGACGCTCCTGCGCGACGCGCCGGAGCGCTGTCTCGAGATCGTGAGCGCGCCGTATGAGGTGGACAAGATGCCGCAGGTGTTCGACCTCTGGATCTGGGGCAGCTCGCGCGTCCTGTCGCTGTGGCCGTCGTTCTCGCAGTCCCCCACCTCGAGGCTCCTCGCCGCGTCGCCGATCGTGCGGGCGGCGGTAGAGCGCAACGCGTACCTCTTCAACCCGCGCGGGCCGCGGCTGCCCGCGGCGCCGCGCGACTGGGCGCAGCGCACGCTCGCGATCCACGTGAGGCGGGGCGACTTTATCCAGCACTGCCGCAACCTCGCGGGGTGGGGGAGCACCTTCTACAGCTGGGCGCAGCTCCCGCAGGTCCTAGACCGGTTTACGCCCCTGCCCGGGGACGACCCGAAGCGGGTGGAGACGATGATGGGGCGTTGTTTGCCGGATAACGCGCAGATCATCAAGAAGCTGCACGATGTGCGGGAGGATTATGTCAACAACTCCACGGGCTCGGGCAAGGACGGGAGGGTGCTGGACGTGCTGTACCTCCTGACGAACGAGCAGGGGCCGTGGCTCGACGAGCTCAAAGCCTCGATGAAGGGCGCGGGGTGGAGCACGATTGTGACGAGCCGGGACTTGCTGCTGGATGTGGAGCAGGAGGAGGTGGGGATGGCGGTGGACATGGAGCTGGCGCGGAGGGCGGCGGTGTTTATAGGCAACGGGGTGAGTGTCTGTCTTTTCTGTGGTTTTTTTTGGTGTTTTTTCGGAGTGCGCTTTCTAATCGCCCGCATCGCTGCACGCTTTTTTTCTCTGCATCTGATGTTTGGGTGGGGCTTGGGGCGATGCGATGCCTTGGCATGTCGCGAGGAATGCTGACCGCGTTTTTTCTTTCAGTGGTCCTCATTCACGAGCAACATCATCCACCAGCGGCTTGTCGACGGGCGGGAGCCGCTCAGTATTCGCTTGACGTAGAGTGCGCAGCGCGCTGCATTGATTCGTACACGACATGAGCACGAGACACGACGTGCGATGCGCGAGACGCGAGACACGATACCCTATGATGACTAGAGGAGCGTCGAGGAGAGGAGACTGGTCGCTATGATCATAAAAGTATGCGGCCGGCGGCGGCAGCGCGTTCGGAGCCGGAGCAGAATGTGTAGGAGGGGAAGCACGCCGAGTGGGGATACCCGTTTTTATTTAGAGTACATATTGGTACATTAGCCGTACATAGCGGGTATTAATTGGGTGTAGGTAGGGCTTGGGCAGTGCATTGCATTGTATGTAGCTCTATGTTGTCTTGATTTGATTTCAAAGAGACGTTTTTGACCTTCATCTATCGGGTCTTTGGCTCGTTCCTTCGTCAGTCTGAGTCTGATAGCTTATGTAACAGCTGCGCCTTGATTAATGTTCCTGTATTCATTCTTTTCTGGCACCGCAGCTGCTCGGGTTCTTCTTCAAACGAACCACTCAGTAATGCTTCTGCTATCTCTGGTCCACCAACTCGCTCGCAACCGTCTATGTCGGGAAGCGCCTCGGATGCCAACAACCGACGCGCACTTTTCAGTATCATCAGCAGCTGCTTAGCCACTGTATTTGCTTGTACTTGGGTCTCAGTGCACCCGAATGTCCCTTGGCGAATCTATGTTAGGCTCATCTGCTGTTGCTGTCAGCCTTCCATGGAGGGCTGCGTGCGCAGTCCCGATGTGCTGAGGCTCTTCTCGGGCTGTCTTAAAAAGCGCCCCACTGGATCCCACCGACCAGCGACGCTCTCCCGAATGCCACCACTCCTGCTACTCTGGCTGCTTCACTCAGTCACTCTCAACTGCCCAGTTTCGGGCCACCCTCTCCGCTCTCACGAAGAGCCTATTCCTATTCCTAGCGACCCGGACGTCGACAGCAGGTCGCTTTTCAACATCCTCAGCGGCTGCTTAGTCACCGTATTTGCATGCACTTGGGTCTCTGTGCACCCGAACGTCCCTGGGCCCAACCAAGGCCAGCTGGCCCTCACCTGGCGCAGGCTTGGCCTCATGCTGGCGGCCGTCATCGCACCAGAATTGATTGCTGGTTTTGCGGCCAGACAATTTCTCGATGCCCGGTGGTTCTCAAAGAGTAAGTAGGTAATGCTCCTCTCGACTTGCTAGATTCTCACTTCATGCAGAATACGACGTATCCATAACACATGGCTTCTTTTTCGCTATGGGTGGATTCGTGTCGGCAGATGGCCACCATCCGATAGTGACCGAAGAACAATTGCGACTCTGCCCCGAATACGTACCTGCTATACGGAGTATCCGAGTGGAGGACATAGAAGACAAGAGCAAAGGAGACTCGTTGTCTAAGGGCTTGGCTGTTCTTCAGGGACTGTGGTTCACCACACAGTGCTTGGCCCGTGTTCAGCAGCACCTTCCGCTGACTGAACTCGAAGTTGCAACGCTGGCATTTCAGTTCGTCAACATCTTCATCTGGCTGCTTTGGTGGTACAAACCCCTGGATGTGCAACAGCACATTCTCCTTGGGCCCGCTGATGAATTAGTTGCATCAGCGGAGAAAAGCCATCGGCCCTCCGAGAGCTATTCGCTGGTAGGCGCAGCCGTGGTTGCGCTTTCTCGAAACATAGTAGCCTTACTTATGGGAGATTACTACGACTTCAACCCCGTCGCATCCACCTCAGCTCCCTCGTTGTGGTCCACAAACGGATTCAGCACCACACATCCTGGCACAGGCGAGACCCGCTTCAACATGCAGGTCATTGCCAGGGTCACCTTCGTACAGCTTTCTATCGGCACCATCTTCGGTGCCATCCATTGTGCGGCATGGAACGCACACTTCCCCTCCGCCGATGAAATGCTGATTTGGCGGTCCTGTGCACTGGTGGTCGCCGCGACGCCTTTAGGCGTGACGTCGTTGTTCTGGTTGTACACTTTATTTGGCGGGAAGCTACTAGGTCTTTACGCACCGCACACAGTTTGGTTGGCAGCGAAAGTTATCGTTAATATCGTCGACAATCTCATCATTGCGGCGTACATCTTCGCACGCCTTCTTCTCATCGCGCTCTCCTTCACGACTTTGCGCGCCCTTCCTCCCAGTGCTTTCGTGGATGTGAACTGGACCAAGTATATCCCGCACCTGTAGATCTGGATATTTTCGAACTTTGTAGCATAAGCGCATAACTATTAGAGTCATGTACAATATGGTTTGAATTAATTTCACTGGACACAAAGTCAATTGTGCGTTGAAAGTTGATCGATTGCCTCGTTCAACCCCAAGGCCATACTCGCCGAGCAGAAAGATTCCGACCCTTGAAGAAAATGTTTGCCACGGGGCATTATATGCCTCATATTCTCCGGAGCTTTGCGTTGAGAGGTTATAATGAGAAAGAGGGGTTGGCTCGAGTCGACCACATAAGTATGTTAGCGTAGTGCCTCAGTTACGGAGCAAGAAGTAACTCTATTAATATGTCTAGTACCTGTTAGCGTAATCTACAGGATGGTCAGTAAAGTAAGTATTAAGAGGAAAATATATCCACGTACGCCTCAGTTACGGAGCAAGTAACTGAGGCTGTGTACTGTCGCGTAAAATTATGAAGGAGTGCATGTTGGGATGATGGGATGAATGAATGTACGTATGAGGTAGATAGATAAGATATTACCGCTAACAAAGTATACCGTAGATTAGATTAAAAAAGCCACTGGATGACACGCAATCTAATCTGCACTGCCGCATCTTCTTGGACCTCAACCCTCCCAGTTTGCGGCGAACCGGCACGTTGTGAGCTGTTAAATACAATACTGTAGGAAATTTTCCTGCGCTGCTCATGATTGATTCTCGGACTCGGATTCGCCGACTCGGACTCACATTAAAATTTCTCAAGCCTCGTCGTCCATGGCCAGGAGTTCTAGAACATTAAATGCATCACAGGCTGGCTCGACGCTTAGTACCACTTTACAAGACCCCAGTTGGACCCCCCTCTCAGCCCTCCACGACTCTACATGAGCGTCGGATATTTGGCACGGCCGCAATTTGTTCGGCAGGGCGCGGCACGCCATACCTGAGGCTTCTCGATAGTGCCGGGTTTGAAAGGCTGTATTTTAACGACGGTATTATACAAGGAGTATTATACGGGGTATAAAACCTTTCATACCTGAGGGGGACCAAAACACCGTGTATTTAATGGTATTTAATTCCAGTACCCGACTAAATACCCTCTGAAGCTTTTCTGGTTCACATATATAGCCTTGGGACACAAGGAGCGCGTACTTGCAATATCAGCCAATATGATCATGTGAGGC
The DNA here is from genome assembly GCA_029282495.1 of Mycena albidolilacea. Taxonomy (NCBI): domain Eukaryota; kingdom Fungi; phylum Basidiomycota; class Agaricomycetes; order Agaricales; family Mycenaceae; genus Mycena; species Mycena albidolilacea. The sequence continues at coordinate 1,084,319 of JARIHO010000002.1, forward strand.
AATATGATGGCAACTGGGTGTAAGCGAGTGCAAAGTCGCACGTGTTTTCCACTTTTTTTGCGCATCGCCCCACCACGACCTGCCCTAACGAGCAGATATCCACCATGGGAGTCTCTCCCGAGCAATATGCAGCTCTTAACAATACGGCCAACCGCAAGCCCTCCGACCCTGTGGTTGCCGGGATTCCGATGCTTCAGGATCTTCTCAATGCAGATTCCGAGCAGGTGGCAATTGATGAAGATGTGCTGTTCAATCACCCGGATCCATACGGGATGGAAGACTTAGAAGCGATGGAGGAAGGTGAGGATGATACCGATACCGCAGCTCCTACTCTCGTGATTCGGCGAGCCAACTTCCCCTTGGAGATTGAGGCCTATATTGATCTCAAGGCGCCGAAACTCACTCAGCGGTTTGCTGCCAACCAGGGAATGCCGGAGGAGCCGATGGCTCAACCTGCCAAGCTGCCTGCCAAACCATCAACTGGGAGCTGGACCACGAAGGACGCTGAATGGGATGCGGGAAACTGGTAGGCGGCTTTAAATACCTTTCATACATTAAAAATGGTATTAAATACATGTATTATACAGTTGCAAATCACGAAGCGAAATGTTCAGGTTCGACCCGCAATTACAAATGCAGCATTGCCTCAATTGTATAATTTCTTGTAATGGGACAGAGGGCATCCTAGCTTCCAACCAAACAAAACTTTCTGTGATTTGGTGCAGTGGTTGTGGAGAGCAACATTGATTTTTCCCGGAAGTCAAATGTGAGTAAATAATATAGAAGCGAAACAGTTCCAAAGAAGCTTGTGCATAGCAGCCATGGCACTTGACCATCCACGATAACAATATTCTTAATCTACGACCTCCAAAACCCCCTCTCAGAATCTGGTTCACCCTGGGCCTAGCATGTGCACCTGCAATATTAATTGGCATGCCTGACAGTAACAAATGAAGGACATTGAAAGCCTTGGATAATGCAGGCTCTACAGGAGGTGTTGAGCCAATTCCTGTTGTGCAGTTGGACTTCATAGAATGTAGATTCATGTCCTGAAATCCAGGCTTTTTTATGTGGCCCTATGTGGTAGACAATGCACCGTTTCGCTTCCGTGTTGTGTTTCGCTTCGCGGTTTGCGACTGTACCTTAAATACACGGAAAATTTCGGGCCTGCGGTGCCAGTATTAAACATATTAAACAAGCCATACCTTTGAGACACCACGGCCGCTGCGCACCTGCATATTATACCCAAGCGAAATCCTTTCAAACCCAGCACTACTTCTCGAGCAGGAGCAACAGCACAATGCTGCCATTTTTGACATCATCATTTTGATGTGTTGCCGTGATCCTGTCAAGAACACCGCGGCACGCAGCCCTTTGCCACTGCACTAGCAAAGCCAATGTGGTATGTCAGGCCCGCGGACACTCCTTTGGAACTTCCCCTGCGATAAGGTAAATCAAGGCCCAAATTTGACCTCTAACCTGCTCCTCAAAATAAGGTAAATCAGCAGCAAAATGACGGATGCCGCTCCGCGCGTAAGGTAAATCGTGCAGAGTTCAAGAAAAAAATTTACGATACAATGTGGGGCAGCGTGGCCGTGGATGGCCGGATCGACCTCGGCATTGCTAAAAGGTACTTAGCATAAGGCCTTGGAATATATCAGCGAGGGGTAGAAGAAATAGACAATAGTACACCTCTGGAATGCGAAAATGCGCCTGCGCCCAAAAAAAAAAAAAGAAGCCGCTTTTTGGGATATCCCCCTCCGAAAATAAGGCAAATCAAGGCTCTGAGCGCAAATTTCATAACGTAAATCAGTGGATTTTTGGGTGAAAAAAGCGGAGGGAGTTCCAAGGGAGTGTCCGCGGGCCTGGTATGTCTTTGTAGTACGAATACATGCTTTGGGGTTCGCAATACTATTCCTCAGAAATTGGGAGGGAAAAAGCTGCATGCGACTTTGCACAATGGCCAAAAGCCATATGCGGCTGTTGTGAAACCCCTCTAATGAAGTATGGCTCTTTTGTGCTGCATATACCAAGGCGCATTCCCGGTCCGCAGGGAATAATAATTTATTTCAGCATGGTTGTGATCTTTGTTTCAGCTTTGTTCGGCCGGATCTCTCTTGTCGAAAACCATCATCTCAGAATAGTTCAGGATTATTGGTCAAGACTCACAACCATCCACGACCCTTATCACCCATCTTTGTGACTTGCCAGACGCACACTGGCATCGCAATCTTTATTTTAATAGATGTCAGCGGCGCGCACGCTGGCCCGATGTACCGGTCTCCAAAATTGGTCTCAGGTTCTTCTCGTTTCTTCACCACTCTGAATTATCTAGGCTAATATATTGTCTTCGAGGTTCCTACCAACAGACTGCCTGTGCCCTCCTATTTTTTCTGCCTCTATACGACTTGAGATATAGGTTCGTGTGAGCGCTAGTGAATCCATCATAGCTGACTTCTCCCGTTTCTTCAATCAGACTGCTTTTCTCGTTTCTTCAATTAGGCTCGAGGTTCCCAGCAACAGCTTAACAGCTCCTGTGTAATAATGCAGACCTTTTCCGGCACTGGCAGCTTGTTCAAAAGGAACCCCACGGTAATGCTCCTGCTATCTCTGGTCTACCAACTCGCTCGAAACCGCCCATGTCGGGAAGCGCCTTGGATATCAACAACCGACGGGCACTTTCAGCATCGTCAGCAGCTGTTTAGCCACTGTATTTGCCTACACTTGGGTCTCAGTGCACCCGAATGTCTCTCGGCCCAGCCAGGGAAATCTGGCTCTTACCTGGCGCCGGTTTTGCCTCATGCTGGTGGCCATCATTGCTCCTGAATTAATGGCGGGGTTCGCGGCCAGACAGTTTCTTGATGCTTGCTAGTTTTCAAAGAGTGGGTGACACTTTTTCTCGGCTCGCTAGATGCCAGTGCTCACTTCGCGATGCAGAATACGACGTGTCCATCACGCACGGCTTTTTCTTCGCTATGGGGGGATTTGTGCCGGTAGATGGCCACCCTATAGCAACTGAAAAACAATTGGGCCCCAAATACCTTGCGGCTATACGGAGCATCCGAGTGGAGGATATAGAGGACAAGAGCAAAGGAGACTCGTTGTCGAAGGGCGTGGTACTTCTTCAAGGACTGTGGTTCACCATACAGTGCTTGGCTCGCGTCCAGCAGCACCTTCCGTTGACCGAACTCGAAGTTGCAACGCTGGCATTTCAGTTCGTCAACATCTTCATCTGGCTCCTTTGGTGGCACAAACCTCTCGATGTGCAACAACCCATTTCCCTTGGGCCCGCCGATGAATTTATGACTTGGACGGAACTAAGAATTGATCGTCAGGCTCGGGCGATGGTGAACGATGCCGCTAGCTCCGTACTTGTGGGAGATTGCACTTTCGATCCCATGAGGGCCACCTCCGTTCCGTCGTTCTGGTCTACACACGGGTTCCGCGGTAGCCAAGAAGCTGCCGGCAAAGGCGACGTGCGCTTCGTCTCCATGTTCACTTCCGTCCAGTTTCTTGTCGGGACTGTTTTCGGCGCCATCCACTGTGCGGCCTGGAACGCACACTTCCCCTCCGCAGATGAAATGCTGATCTGGCGGTCCTGTTCACTGGTGGTTGTCGCAACGCCTTTTGGCGTCGCATTATTGTTCGTATCAGCTGCGCTCGGTTCGAAGATATTTGGCGCCCATTCGATCCACGGGAAGGTACTTGGGTCGCTTGGGGACTTCGTCTTTTACATTATTGTTGTGGCCTACATCGGCGCGCGACTTCTTCCCATCTTGCTTTCCTTCACAACGTTGCGCGCTCTTCCACCCGATGCCTTCGTAGATGCAAACTGGAGCATGTATATCTCGCACCTCTAGATCTGGATTCGTCCTTCGATTACCGAAACACTTTGTACGTACACTGAAATAAATGCCGTTCTTTCTCCCTCTGAAAGCCCCTCGTTCACTTCTGAGTCCTCCTGTTCAATGTAAAACCTCGAAGAGCACAATCCTCGCGAGTAAATCTCACTGAGGTTGATACTATGGATCGACAGAGAAGGACACCAATCGAGTGTGTTGGCGGAGATCGTCTACGCTCTTCCGAAACAGCACTGGAAGAAAGAGCTAACATTAGGCCGGAAAGACCGTTCAGAGGGCCCTGACATACCTTCCGGTCCCGGATCTGGTTCTCCGCTGCGAAATTGCCCAGAGAAACCAATAGTAAGATGCTGGAGGCTTCCTGCGATGCTATTCAAAAATCTGCCAACGCTGCCATTAACGACGATCTCGTGGCGCTCTATTTCTTGCATCTCCACGGTGCTGCAAGCAAGGTTGACGTCGGGTGCAGCGAAGATTTCGAGGAATTCCGCCCTGGGACATGCCGATAGACGCAGCTTGCGGATAGAACCTGCGTGCGAATAGACAATCCGAGTCGGCGCCGACGAAGGGACCCATGAAACCGACACAATGGCCAGCGATGTCAACGATGGGCACATCTCGAGCATGCTGAATACCTGGCCCGCCGAGTCTAACGCGACTCGAACCAGGGTGAGTTCCGATAATGCGGGAAGGCGTGGCAGGAGAGTATGCATGGGTTGCACCCCGAGGTTCTGACAATGGTCGAACGTGAGGGATGACACTGAGGTCAACCTAGCGAGTGTGGAAAAGGCTGGGGTAAATGCTCCCGGTGCGCGATCCAAATCCTCCAGGGTGAGCTGGGCTACAAATGGAGCGAACGTGCAAGAATCGGTGGCCAGCATGTCAAGGAAAGGGAGGAATTGGGGATACATCAACCACTTCCAAGTGCGCCTGAGGGCGATGTCCGAGAAAAGGTGGAACCTGGTCGCCGGAACCCATGCCCAGCAGACCAGGCTGCACTGCCATAACGATGGCTTGTCGTCGTGCAGGCAGTCGAGGATGTAATCTGTGAGTTCTTGGGGCAAATGAAGCATTTTGGATGTAGTGGATTTGGAGGGTTCAGGGAGGCCGCGGGTATTGGTTTTTCAAAAAGAGGAAGCCAGACTTATAAAAGATCCGTTGTACCCACGAAATTTTCGGTGAGCAGCAGCAAGTGTCAGTTTGAGTCAGAAGCGAGAACCGATCGCGAAGCGGACCCGATGCTTTGACGCACCTCAAATTCAACAAGATCATAGTCAACGGTTCGGAGCCGCCAAGGACCATGCTCAAAGACTGATACATATCACATTTTTATCGACCCCTATTGCTGACTAGCTGTCAATGCCATCCACGCATCTTTAGCAGAAGTGTCTGTGCTTATCAGAGCGTGAAGAGGAGACTAGTAAAGTCCGAACTCACATCCATAGAGTTTGCCTACAAAGGCCTGATACTGCCCAAATAGTGAGAAGTAAGGCCATCGCAATAACTGGATTCATTTACGGTCCTGTAATCTTCTGCTCCTCCTCGGTGAACAGTCCCCCTACCCGGCGACATGCAATCTGAACCATGTGTGCGCGGGGTATACGGATCGTCTCGAATGATTCGAGTGCGGCGGGTATCTGCGCCGCAGACGTCAAACTCCGAAGGAAGTAGTCGAGCGCCTCGCCGTCTTCGATGGCAATGTTGCATCCCTGGCCGAAATCTGTACGGAAGTGAATAGATACTAGTGGATGCAAGGCAAAGTACGCACGCGGGGTAACAGCATGCGCGGCGTCGCCAATGAGAATCGCCCTGCCCGAATGCCATTTGGGGAGCTGCGCCAGATCGCGGATGCGCCACACGTCCCGTGTCGCGGCGCTGGTGAGCAGCTTCTGGAGGCTGGGGTGGAATTCGCGAAAGTCGTGCACCGCCCGCTCCGCTGGAATATCCTTGATGATGCTGCTCCCGCTCTGCACAAACTGGGCAACCCAATCGTCCTCGGGGTGATAGGCCACTACTTGGAGGTTCTCTGTGTCTGCAGGGAAAAAGAGGACGCGCGTGCGAGGATCGCTGCCGTGAAACGAGCCCATGCCCGATTTCTCGCCAGCTGCGAACGCCAGCGCAGGATCATCGCGCGCAACAGACTGGTGGGCACCGTGCATTGGTACGCAGCAACTCCTGTTGGTACCGCTGCAGCGGCATGAACGGAGTCTGAATTCGCCGACAACACAGTAGCTCGCACGGCGGAATTGATTCCATCGGCACCCTGGGTTTCCCCAGTTAGAAAAATGTTTTTATTCAGGTAAAGTGAGGACTCACGATGATCAAGTCTCCACGATAGATTTCATCGCTTTCAGTCGCAATGGTCCCGCCCACAACGTCGACTGCAGGGATCTTGGCCTCTTCAATAATCCGGGCGGGTTTTCCAAGCCGCCCATCTTCGGTGGCCAACCTGTGCAATGCTGCGTGTAGCTTGGATCGACGAGTAAATATAGTGTTTGCACCACTGATATTTCTAGTCAGTGTCATATTCAACAGGAAGAAAGGAACAAACAAGCGTGCAAGGCTCTCGGAAAGACTCTCGCTGGCGACTCTTCCATCAGCACCACCGCGCCACACCTGTGAAATAGTTGAGTAGAGTCAATGAAACTGATCGCAACTTACATAGGTCATCGTAGATGCTTTCAGCTCAGAGTCCTCGATTCCTTGATCTAGCAGCAGTCGATGAGTCTGTAGAAGTGCTGATAAGGTTCCCGAATATTTCAATCGGGGGCAATTGACATCGCATAATCGTTTTTCGAGAAGTCGAGCTTGAAGCGCTCTAGGACCTGTGGGATTAATTTCAGTTAAAAGGTATCAGGTGGCGAATTGCTTCTCACAGTAACATTGTGTTTCTGGCGGAGAAATGAGGCAGCAGCCAAGCCAGCCAGTCCTCCGCCGACAATGAGTATTTGGAATTTGGAATCTGAGGCCATAGATAGAGTAGACCCGTAAGAATTTGTCGAGCTTAGTCGAGGTATGAGCACTCGATGGACGCACAGAGAGTCAAAGTCAGGGCCGGTATCTCGTTTTAGCAAACACGTGGAGAGTAGTTAGAGGGGATCGATACTATCTCAGTCTGAGTCAATGATCTGGAGCCGTCAAGGAGCAGGTGCGGTGATACTTGACAACCAGAGACTCAGAGAGGGGGCCCCCGAGAACAGGTAGAATCATTCTGCGAATTCGAAGGTAAAAAGTTTGTACGGTGATTCGGAATCTTTCGTTGACTCTGCGATGGTCATGTAAGTTAAGGCCCCAAGGAACCTGCCATCGAGCCAGGCTCATGTTCGGCGCCGCTCCTGGTTCGTATGATGAGTTGATGATGAGCGGTTCCGGGTTGACCAAACGTCGACAACCAATCGACAACAATCCCGAAGGCCCGAAGCCCGAAGCCGGCCGCTTCTCTCCTAACTCCATCTTCAAGCTTGGATACTTATTCAGCCTAAGCGTTGCTCGAGCAAGCCAACGTTATCCATTGCAGGTCCGAGTCGTCACCGCGATGCTCTGTCTGACGCCGAATTGACCACCACTACAGCCCCACTCTACACAAACGCCACCAAAAAAAGAAAACAGAAAAAACCATGGCCACTCGCACCGAGTCGAGTCGCACATCAATGCGTAATTTTTCTGCCCAGGAAACCGAGAGGACCAAAGGGCTCTCAATGACGCAGATCAAACATCTCATCCAAGAATCCGATTCAAAGATATCCTCCCTCGAAAATGAGATTGCCGCTCTCGAGTCTGAGTCGCAAATTCAAATTGCGACGGTCACAGAGCTACGCGACCGCGAGCAGGCCACCTGTGCCGCCCTCCGATCTCTGGTCGCCCCAATTCGCACGCTTCCGGTGGAACTACTCGCAGAAATCTTCGTGCTCTCGGCGCAGCAGTCGACGCCATTCTATTCCAGTGTCAGTACTATCAAGGACGCCTTTCGAGTGTCACACGTCTGCGGGTATTGGAGACAGATTGCGAGCGGCACTCCACGGCTCTGGGCCAGACCCATCGGGGTGTCTGTCCTCCGGTGGAATGGGCGGGCTCGCTCGGATGAACTCTATGCAGATGGTTTGCGCGCGTGGTTTGCGCGCTCGACACCTCTCTCTGTTCCTGTTGTCATTACGGGATTTTGGGACATCAAGTCGATGCCGGAGACCGGTTCTCGTGTAACGGGAGAATTGCGACGCATTGCCTCTCGCTGGGGGACCTTGCAGGTGATGTGCCAGGGAATTCTGGCTTCATTCCTGATGCAGCTTACGGCGGGGGTCAAGCTGGACTCTCTGGAGGAGCTGGACCTCCCACCGATAAAGGCAGATGTTCCCGACTTCGACCCTGCAGTCATAGTGGCGTTCGCGACGGCTCCTCGCCTTCGAAAATTGACGATGTTTTTAACCTACTCATTGGCAATTCCTATGCCATGGACCCAGCTCACCGACATCAATGTGATCGACCGTCGAGAGCCTGACCTTTTCCTCGACATATTTGCTCAGTGCTCAAATCTCGTCAGGGCAAGTGTCAGGATCGAGGGATGGTCCGTTCTCCCCCCTGCAAGAAGCGATATCACGGCCCTCGACCACCTCCAATTCCTTACGCTCACCTTTTCCTCGAAGGGCGTACATGTGATGCCATTCTTCACGCGCCTTTCTGCTCCAGCACTAGATCACCTACGCCTACACATGGAGAGCCACGAAGGCGCTCAGTGGGACGAAACCACGTTCACGGCTTTCCAGCTGCGCGCGCCGAATATCACTCGGCTTGAAATCAACGGCTACGGCTCACGTATCGAATCCACCGCTCTCAGGGCCGCCCTCATCCATGCACCATCACTGACGCACCTGTCGGTCGACCACTGTTCGCACGCGATTGATGACGCCCTCCTCCGTGCCCTGCACTACACAGACGACGAGCAGCCTCTGGTGCCGCGCCTCTACAGCCTGTCCTTCATAAACTTGACCGGAAACAGGTTGTCGGAAGATCTACTGGCGAGTATGCTGGCTTCGCGGTGGTGGTCGGATGTGGAGCTGGCATCGCGCTCCCGGCCGCCTGCTGTTTCCCGCTGGAGTCGTCTTCAATTTGGTGGAACAACAAATTCGCACTTGCGATTCAGTCAGAGCTTTCGAGATCTGACGCATGAACTATACCCGGTTCGGTGGTATATATGAAACATATGTGAGGTCTTTATCTGAATGCAAAAATCCTTCTCAATACTTCTTTCAACATTAGGTGTGTTCAAAGTAGCGGCTTCTGTGGCAGCCGCAGCTGCAGAAGGTCCTCATGGCATTCCGCGTTTGAACCGTGGTACCCATCTGCCGGTTCAAAATCCAAATACAAGAAAAAAATTGTGCGACCGAGAATATATCATCTCTATGCTGGAGGTCCCTGCTTGAGGTTACATTTTTCTTGGATGAAGCAAACAGTGAGAAGCAAGGCCATCGCAATAAAGGATTCGCTTACGGTCCTGCAATCTTCTGCTTCTCCTCGGTGAGCAGTCCCCCTACCCGGCGATATGCAATCTTAACCATGTGTGCGCGGGTCGAACGATTCGAGTGCGGCGGGTATCAGTGCCGCGGACGTCAGACTCCGGAGGAAGTAACCGAGCGCCTCTCCATTTTCGATCCCAAGGTAAGTAGATACTGGTGGATGCAAGGCAGAGTGCGCACGAGGAGTAACAGCATGCGCGGCGTCGCCAATGAGGATCGCCCTGCCCGAATTACATTTCGGGAGCTGCGCCAGATCGCGGATGCGCCACACATCCCGCGTCGCGGCGCTTGTGAGCAGCTTCTGGAGGCTGTGGTGAAAGTCGCGAAAGTCGTGGGCCGCCGCTCCGCTGGGATATCCTTGATGATGCTGCTCCCGCTCTGCACGAACTGGGCAACCCAGTCGTCCTCGGGGTGATAGGCCACCACTTAGAGATTCTCCGCGTCTGCAGGAAAAAAAAGGACGCGCGTACGGGAGTCGCTGCCGTGAAACGAGCCCATGTCCGACTTCTCGCCGCAGGATCATCGCGCAACAGACTGGTGGGCACTGTGCATCAACGTTATGCTTCTGGCGAAGAAATGAGGCAGCAGCCAAGCCAGCTAGTCCTCCGTCGACAATGAGTATTTCGGGTTTGGAATCTGAGGTCATAGATGGAGTAGACCCGTAAGAATTTGTCGAGCTTGGTCGGGATATGGGCGCTCGATGGAAGCACAGAGAGTTGGGGCCGGTATCTCGTTTTAGCAAACACGTGGAGATCTAGAGCAGTTAGAGGGGATCGATGTGACTGAGTGAATAGTCTGGAGCCGCCGCGGCAAGGAGCCAGTGCGGTGATACTGACAACCAAGCTCAGGCAGAGACAATGGGCCGTTGGAGAGACATTCAAGGTGTTCGAACGGCCACTGAGAGCAGGTAGAATCATCTGCGAAGGTTTAAAAAAATTGAAAACCCGTTTGCCGCTTCAAAATACAGAGAAAAATTGTGCGACGGAAATACATCATCTCTATCCTTTAGGTCTCACTTGTCGTCGATAAAGCGGGTTGAACTTGTGTTGAACCCTCGTTTTTGGTTGAGAAGCGGACGTCACTGTTCACGGGACCGTGACTTACGCGTCCAACGGTCCATCACGCGGTCATCATGCATGTGGCAACTTGCCCCTTTTAAATCGAAGCAAAGAAGCTACTGCTGCGTCTTATCCACATCCTACATCTACGACACCCGATGCTCTACAGGCTCCCTCTTGTATTGGCTGTGATTCCCCATGCTCTCGCCTTGTGGCCGATTCCACGAACGTTAAAGACTGGCACCGACTTTCTGGTGCTTTCTCCTCAGTTTACTATCGCCGTGAATGTGGCAGATCCACCCCAAGATCTCCTCGATGCCGTCTCGGAAACAAAGGGTTTCCTAAATAACGATAAGCTCCAGGTTCGTGCGCGTGGCCTGTGTCAGTCTGTCGAAAACTCACTTGTTCAAGCGTCTCGTGGTTGGACGCGGCTCCTCCGATGCCGTCGGGGTGAAGACCGCCAAAGCGTTGCCCAGTCTGACGCTGACGCTGCAGAGCACCCACCCGGTCCTCCCTATTTCGGCCGAGGCTGTGAAGGATATCGCCAACCGCTCGGAAGGGTACACCCTCTCTATCCCCAGCGACGGAAAGCCTGCCGTGTTGTCTGCAAACTCGACTCTTGGGCTTTTCCGTGGCTTGACGACTTTTGCGCAATTCTGGTACGATCTCGACGGCGTAACCTACACGAATGTAGGCCCGGTGAGCATAGTCAACGATATTCCGGCATATGTAAGTCGCCCCTTGGCCTTTGCAGACGTATTTTCTCAGTGACACCACAGCCGTACCGTGGCTTCATGCTCGACACCTCACGCAATTTGCAAGTCCCATGACCCTACATTTCTAAATTTAAAGTTAATCCTTCGGACGATTTAATTAGCTTTCCGGTCGCAGATGTGAAGCGCACTTTGGATGCGATGAGTTGGGTCAAGGTAACAGTTTAAACTAAAAGCAATTCAAGCCATTCGACTGAATTTTGAACTTGAACAGATCAGCACGTTCCATTGGCACATTGTCGACTCGCAATCGTTCCCTCTGTCCCTCCCCGACTTCCCGGAACTCGCCCAGAAAGGCGCCTACTCCAGCAACGAGCTGTATTCCCCCGCCGACGTCCAAGAAATTGTTTCCTACGCAGCATCGGTATGTCTTCTGTTCTCGCTGGTGAATTTGCTTGCTGACTCCCTCCATCAGCACGGAATTGACGTCCTCATGGTCAGTGTTAAACCAGATATGTTTTGTTTGCATTATAGCCAACTAAATAAACTATTCCAGGAAATTGATAGCCCAGGCCACACCGCTATCATCGCTGAGTCACACCCAGAGCACATCGCATGCCCCCTCGCTAGCCCGTGGTCAACTTTTGCAAACGAGCCGCCGGCGGGGCAGCTCCGCCTTGCGTCGCCGGCCACCGTCAATTTCACCGCAGGCCTGTTCACTGCGGCCGCGAAAGTCCTACCTTCGAAGTATTTCAGCACTGGCGGCGACGAACTGAATACTGAGTGCGTTTTGTTCTTTTATTTCTGTCTTACCTGCTTGAGTCTGATGATGTACATATTCAGATGTTACGCCAAGGACGCGCAGACCCAGGCAGATCTGAAGAAGGCTGGGAAGAATCTGGAACAGGCGTTGGATACTTTCACTCAGGCGACACATGGTGCGCTGGCCAAGCTCGGAAAGACTGCCGTGGTTTGGGAAGGTCAGGCTCGCCCAATTCGGGGGCTCAACAGTCGCTGAGTTCTGTCTCAGAAATGGTCTTGGACCACAACCTAACGCTCTCGAACAATACAATCATCATGTTGGTGTTTTGGACGACGCCATGAGATGATCTATGACACTGTACTTAGGGTGTGGATCTCGTCCGCAAACGCAGCCGCCGTGGCCGCGAAGAATTTCAGATTCGTCCATGCCCCATCGGACTACTTCTACCTCGTACGATTTACATTGATGTTGGACTTTCTGAATTACTGCTGATTCTTGACCCCACCATCCATTAGGACTGCGGCGCTGGAGAATGGATAGGCAAAGATCCGACTGGGTTGGTTTTCTTTCAAATTCTTCAACCAAACAAATGTGTCTGACGCAACACTATTCACAGGAACAGCTGGTGCGACCCATTCAAGACGTGGCAGAAGGTGAATAACACATAACACGGTGCCGTGAAGAAAATTCTAAAACCATCTATCTAGTCGTACACCTTCAACCCCCTCGCGAACATCAGTGCCGCGCGGGCGCACCTGGTCCTCGGCGGTACGTTCGAACTTTCTACCTAGATATTTGTTTATTTGCTGGAACATATGCGTCCTGTGCTATCAGGTCAACAGCTCCTCTGGGCTGAGCAGTCCGACCCGCAGAACCTCGACTCGATCGCGTGGCCGCGAGCGGCAGCCTCGGCGGAGATCTTCTGGACCGGCGCAACGCGTCCCGATGGCCAGGCACTCGATGTTACCGAGGCGCTGCCGCGACTGCACGAGCTGAGGTTCCGCATGGTACAGCGCGGCGTACGTGCGATTGCGCTCCAGCCGCAATGGTGCGCTTTGCGCCCCGGCTCGTGCAACATCGACTCCTAGGTTAGGTGGTATACGTATTGTACTGAGATACCGAGTTGTAACTTCATTTGCATATCAGAACAGATTCACAGCTCAAAAGTTAATGGGCAGACTTTTGGTAGTCTCTTACATTGACTTCTCACTCGCAACCTAGGCTTTTGGTGCTTACTCTGCGTGCATCGTTGGAAAGTTGAACACAGCAAGTCGATGAGCGATTTGCATTCGACATTTTGCAATTGAACCTTGAGTCCCATGTTGGAGTTCGAATTTGATCCGTGATTTGGTTGTTCTTCTCCCTTTTAGACTCTCTTCGAAGCTTCCGTCTCCTCCCAGTCCTATTGTTGAATTCCATTAAGTAACCCCATGTGTTTTAGACGTTGATCCCGCCGTGGGAATATGATCCGACGATTGCGAGTCTATCTTGACCGGAGACTTCATGTCGACGGCGAGCATCGCGTCGTTTTCGTTTGCCCACTCGGACTTTCCTGCCACAGCCGGCGCGCGTCGGTTCGGAAATCCCGATACGATGTCGACAGTCACCACCGGCGATTCTTCATTATTGAGCGAGGTAAGAGCTACGAACAATTAAGCCGCGACGGTCAAGGGAGACTACGGCGATATTGGTGGCACTGGCATCTCGGGCTACAGTGCGTACTCTATCCGTCATGCAATGTCCATGAGGTTTACCTGGATCCTGCAGAATAGTATGTCCTTGGGACCTTGTTAACGCTGGGATTTGTCGCTTGTGCATTCGGGCTGTGGATGCGGTCGCGCGTTCGCGACCGTAGGCGCGTTCCTTTGATAAGTGTGAAGGCGGAGGAGACGAAGACACGACCCCGCCTGCACGACGCGTACGTGACACATCACGAAGACGCATGAGACACGAAGTGTCAATGGGATGAGATTATGGTGCTTCACGTTCTTTTTTATTTGTGCCTTCGCATGTTCACTGCCTTGTTCTTCAGCCTCTTGCCGTGTCGCTAATCCCTATGAACGCCGACGTGGCGTCTCTTCCTGCTGCTTCGAAGGCCCCCGACATACCTCCAATTCCGGCGCGCGCTCATGTAACCGTTCTGGACCGCTTACCGTTTACAAGTATAGAGAACGAGTAAAGTATAGAGAACGAGTACCCTGGGGATGACGTGCCACATTGTAACATTGAGACTCTAGAGTTGGACCTGCCGCCTTAGCTGGCACTCATAAGGCCCCGAATCAATAAATTGTACTCATCTATCGTTTGGTTTGACCTCGCCTGCTCTTTTCATCGAAACCGAAGAGCGTTTCGTACCTGACACTGCTCGCGCGGCCCTACCCCCCCACCCCCGCACACCACCGCAACCCCGATCCCAACAAGATTGGAACCCGACTTCGACCCACCGAGGCTCCTTCACCCAAGGGTCATTATGATTCAGATTCGAGCACAGTATGTGTGCTACCGAGGCATTAGAACCAAAGCTCACAATAGTCCTCACGGGCAACGTCCTTTTTCAAACCAGTTGTTCAGTCAATTCGGGTGCAAGATGCAACCAAGATGCAGTCGGAGATCCCCGAAAAGAAGCAGGAAGAGTCCCTGATCATTCTCCGCCTCTTTCGAAATACGCGCCGAAGCATCAGTGCAACAGCAGGCAACAGCTGTACGAATACCGTGTCGGGCCAATGGCGTCCGAAGATTCCGGAAAGTTACTGTAGCATGATGCAATGGCACACGGTCGCCGGCTCGCCCAAACATATTTTTTGGACGATAAGCACCTTGCCCGGCGGCTACGTACGCTGGCACCCACAGTGACGCCATCTATCATTCGGGCCTTGAGCCCCGGAGCGTCAGTCGCCAAGCAGTCCAAGATGGTCCAATTCCTCGACTCGGAATTTCTCTCACACGAGGCCTTTCGCAAGATCATGCCGTTGTCATCTTGCCGAATTTTAATATGGATGGTGTATGCTCAAATCCGCACTTTGCCGGGAGACGTCTGCTTCTTGACGCCGCCACCGGCGTTACCCACCTCTGCGGCGATCTTGATAGACCACGAGCGCAATGCACCGTGCCCTGATTAAGCTACTGCACTTTCCCTGCACACTCGATGTCGGTGGACCCATGGAAATTTCCCTGTCTCGTCCATGTACCCTCGAGGAAAGGCAGGAAACCCGTCTCGATCCCGGATATAACTCAGTTCTCGGTCGTCACGCGTATTCTGTTCGGGGTCGGGTGCCAGGCGCCCACAGAGGTCTACTCGTGCAGCTCATATAATGAGGTGGGGTCGCCCCACGTTCGATGAAACCGCCCCTAATTTCCCTGTAGCTTTTCCTTCTCAAGCTTGATGTGCCGGAACGCTCCCTCCTTCCAACAAAAGTGCTTGCTCGAGTAGCTCGAGATCTCAAAACGCGATCCGACATCAGTTTGGAATCCGAGGTTGGTGTTTTAGTGCTCCGAGCTCGAGGGCTCATTGACTCTAACGGTTTACTATCTAGGTTGCAACGATGGTCTATGTGAGACAGCACTGCCCAATGGTACCCGTTCCGACGGTCTATGGTTACTGCCCAACGCGAGACAATTTAATTGGGCAACCATTCTCCATTGTTTCCTTTGTGAGTATCATTGCAGATTGACTATCCCATATGGTCATCATTGACATGCTTCTTAAAGGCGGACGGCGTCGATATGGACGGGTCACCTTGGGAAGACCTCCCCCTTCACGCGAAACTGACCGGTGTCCGAGATTTCGCCAATATTGTCAGCCAGTTGTCGCAGCTGCATTTCAAAGCCATCGGATCGATTTATTTCAAGTTTGGCGATCCCCAAATGCGGATTCCCGTCGGCTTCATTCTCGGTCCTGTTAGCTGGTGCAAACAGGAATCAGCGGCTCGCACGGCTGCGTTCCACCACGATCGGGGGCCCTGGAAGACCACCGCGGAGTGGCTTCGGGCGTCGGTGGAGGATGAAATTCAGCTCATGGAGAAGCTGCCTGCGTTGGCAAGGGAGACCTCGACGCGGAAGCACGGGTGCGAGAGACAGTGGAGGTTGGCCCAGAGGGTACTTCCTCAGTTCCGAGATCGCATTCCTGATTCTAGAGACGACCCCTTTGATCAATGCGCAGGTGGCCCCTTCGTTCTGAGCCACGCGGATCTGAATCCCTGGTATCCAAACTCTGGGCCCTTGGTTGTAAAATTCTAACTCTTTCTCAGGAACATGATATTCTGTTCGAAGGGCCCAAACGCAGGAAGGATAGTGTCGATCATCGACTGGGAGATGTCGCTAACTGTGCCTCTGTGGGCGCTAGTTTGCTATCCTCTTTGGTTCGACCGTGAAAACGATTTCGAGGATCGCAAACGAACCGAAGCACAGCACTTCAAGGACGCGTACATCCGGGAACTTCAAAAACATGCACAGGAGTCCATCATTCTGCGTGTCGTGCAGAACGCCCAGTACGAGGCGCGGCGGCGTTTCTCGGAGATTGCAATTTTACCGTGGGACCTGGCTGAAATCATGGAACGCTGGTTGGAACAGAATCCTCGACGCGCGTAGCATTTTTCGAGCAGATTTCAATCAATGTGCATTCGATACATGCATCCATCATTTTCTAGTACCTGTTCAACCGAGGTCGATTATTTCCTTTCGGGAGACGACTGCTATTCTAACTCTTCGATTGACACCGCACGTCACAGCTCTCGATTGGGTCCCCAAGAATGCCGAACAAGCTTACTCTCTGACTCTTTTGGATTGCTGTTACCTTTCCCAATTGATTTCGCGACAGATGATGTGGTTCTGACGCAGGTGGGAATGACCTGAATGATGACCCCGCATTTTCCCCAAACTTTCCCCATAGGTGGGGCTTCGAATTACTTATAGCTCAACGATACGAAGAGGGATTTTGGCTAATTGAAACATCAAACCCAGATGGTTTTATTCGGGACAGGTTCGAGTAATTGGATGGGGTTCTTCGGAGGGGGGTGGGTTTGCGCGGCTTCTTGGGCTGGATGTTCTCGACGCTGCTACAGCTCAACTCGTAAGATGCTCGGCTTAGTATCGCATTCAGCCTTGCTTGGCGCATTCAAGTCTGACCATAAGCCTATGGGCTCGTGTATGGGTATTAACAGATGCCGAGCGGAGTCCTGAGACCAATTATTTCAAATTCAACAGTCTTAACTGCGACCGGGCCCAAGTGAAATGCTATGAGCCTGCCTCGGTTGGAACGGGGGGGGGAGGTATATTATACTCGCGTGGTCCAAGTGCCTGACCTACGAGTTTACGGAAGACAAACAAATAGTACTGTAGAGGTGACTATCTTTACATATAGCTGCAGAAAGTCAACCGAACACACAACCATTCCAGGGGTTAGATCATACAAGACGCTGGCTCTCTGTAAACTGGCCGGCCGTTTTAATGGCAGGACACTCGGTTAGAACCCTGTGGGACCTGACCACCAGATAAATATTAAATACGCGTCTCAACGTAGGTAGGGACTGATGTAGAACATGTGATGTGACTGTTCGCGTGAAAGTGACGACATCTGCTGAGTGAGCGATTCTCTCTCCCTCCCACAACCTACTCCGAGGCTTGGAGACGACATGGACGAGTCCATTTTCCAAATAGCTGTCCCGGACGAGCAGATCGACGAGCTTCGGCGAAAGCTGAGCTTGACGAGACTTCCCGACGAGCTCGAAGATGCTGGCTGGGACTACGGGGCCCCCTTGGCCGAGATTCGACGCCTCCTGGAAAGATGGCAGAATGGTTACAATTGGAGAGAGCACGAGGCCCAAATTAACGCCGAACTGCCTCAATTTACTCGTCCGATTTCTGTCGAGGGGCACGGAACGCTGACCATCCACTACGTGCACCAGAAGAGTACAGTTCCTGACGCGATTCCTCTGCTCTTCGTGCATGGATGTAGGCATATTTTCTAAATTTGCATTCAGTTTCCTCATTTTTCCTGTAAAGGGCCGGGAAATATCCTGGAAGTTCGAAAGATCCTTCCGCTGTTGGTCGAGTCCTCGCCAGATCATCCTAGCTTCCACGTCGTTGCGTTGGGCTTGCCAGGTTATGGTTGGTCGGAAGCACCCAGGACGAAGGGATTCCGGCTAGACCAATACGCCGAGGTGGGTATACCCTCCTTGTTTATTCACGCCTGCCGATTCACGGCGACTTAGGTGGGGAATAAACTGATGCTTGCGCTCGGTGCGAGTTTTATGATTTCTCTCTAGACGCTACTCTGACAACCTCGGGCAGGGTATAACGAGTATGGTGTGTGAGCTCACTCGGGGTTCGACGGCGTTCCATTTATATTTTTCTCAGTAACCCAAGGCGGTGATCTCGGCTTTCAGATCACTCGAAGGATTGCCCGGAACTACGGCGGGAAGCACAGCAAGGCGTGGCATACCAACTTCCCCATGCAAGTATGATTCGTTCAAAATATCACCTCTCTGACCAAGCGTTTAGAGCCCAAAAGCCTTCTTTCTTCGCCAGCCCATTGACATATGTTTTTCATTTGGTGACGCCTTACACAGCGTTTGAAAAGGCTGGACTAGAGCGCAGCAATTGGTTCGAAACCAAGGGACGGGGCTATTACGCCGAACACTCGACAAAGCCGCAGACGCTCGGGTATTCCCTCGCAGACTCGCCCGTCGGCCTCCTTGCCTGGATCTACGAGAAAATGATCGCATGGACGGACGAATACTCATGGGACGACGATGAAGGTTCTTTCTTTCTGCTGTTGTCCCGTTTTTCAACCTGTTGACTGTTGACTGTTGACTGTTGAGTCCTCACCTGGATATCGAGCTATTATTTCTCGCGCGCGGGACCCGCAGCGTCTCTGCGGATCTACTACGAGCTGCACAACGGCGACAAGCGCTATCCGCCCCCGTCTGAGGCGCCCACCATCCCAATGGGAATGTCGTACTTCCCCAAAGAAGTGATCATCGTGCCGAGAATGTTGGTGTCGAATCCGTTTCCGATTCCACTGGTTAATCTGAACCTTTTTCCCTAGTTGGAAGAAACTGTTGGGCAATGTTGTGTTTGAATCGGAGCACACGCGCGGAGGACACTTTGCGGCGCACGAAAAACCGGAACTTCTTGTCCGTGATGTGAGGAAAATGTTTGCGAAGAACGGCCCCGCGTTCGGAGTCGTTCCAGGGAAAACGGGCTATGCCTGAAGACGTGTACTGTTTTCTTTTACGACTCGACTGTGAAATGAATTCTTTGACTCCTCCGCTGAACGTGGCTATGATGCTGTGCTATATGATACTATATCCAAATCGGAGTCGGCGCCAAGGATCAAACAAGGATCAAAGTTTTATTAATTCAACCCGCCACAATTGCGCCCCTAATATCCCTTGGGGTCTAAACTCCACCCTGCATCCACTTGACCTTCACCACCCCCACTTCCTGCGCAA
The DNA here is from genome assembly GCA_029282495.1 of Mycena albidolilacea. NCBI lineage: Eukaryota > Fungi > Basidiomycota > Agaricomycetes > Agaricales > Mycenaceae > Mycena > Mycena albidolilacea. Next base: position 1,103,674 of record JARIHO010000002.1, read on the forward strand.
TCCATGAGCCCTGATTCTACGAGACTTCGGATCCTGATCGTCGGCGGCGGGCTGGCTGGTTTGGCGGCAGCCTCGTTCCTCCGGGAGCGACACGAGGTTACGGTGAGGCATCCATCGATGTGCTCCTCTCGATTCCGACTCTCAGTTGAATGCTATGTTGCCCCTATGTAGGTCCTTGAGCGCTCCAAGCTGGATTTCTCAAGAAACGACTATGCGATCTCTGTTGCCCCCAACGTGCGCCACTGAAGTTACGCGTGATCTGTCTAAATTAACTATACATACTGTCCCAGACGCATCGACTGTTGCTTGAACAAGGGATCGAGGACGCGCATCTGAAAGCCATGGTTCTCACCTACGTATGTTGTCCCCGGTCTTTCGTGCACTCGTTCATTGCGCTTTAATTCATTATTTTCAGGTTTGGGGCTGCGATGCAGATGGGAAAATAGTCCGCGAGACCCTCGCCGAGAGTCTTGCCCGCTTGTTTGTTCATTTCATATTCAATTGCGTTCCACACTGACTGAGATATCTAGCGGCACGACGACCATATTTACACGCCGTTCACGGCTGCACGCTGAACTGCATAGTTTGGCAACCGGAGACCGGCGCCCAGGAAACCCTGCGCGCATCATCGAAGAGGTTAAAATCACCGCAGTCGACGTGGCGCAGGGTATAATTACGACTGAAAGCGATGACACCTACTCCGGGGATCTAATCATTGTACGCGCTCACTCGCACCAACTCTAAGGCGACTTTATTCTGATTTGGGTTTAGGGTGCCGATGGCATCAATTCCGCCGTACGCGCGGCTGTGTTGTCTACGCGTTCGGGCTCCGTTGATGTCGCGGGTGGCACTGCGGCGGTGCCAAGCGGCCTTGCTGCGTATTTATGCACCGTGCCCAACGCTGTGTTGCGCGATGATCCGGTGCTCGCGTTCCAGACGGGCGAGAAGTCGGGCATGGCCGCGTTTCAAGGCACCGACCCTCGGAAGCGCGTGCTCGTGCTCCCTGCAGACTCAGAAGACTTCCAGATCGTGGCGTACCACCCGGAGGACCGCTGGGTGGAGCGGTTCACGCAGGGCGGAAGCAGCATCCTCAAGGATGTTTCGGCGGAGCGTGCGGTCGAAGACTTTCTGGATTTCCATCCCAGCATCCAGAAAATGCTCGCCAGTGCCACGCCCCCTGATGTATGGCGCATACGGGATCTGGAACGACTTCCGTCATGGCACTCGGGCAAGACCGTCCTGATCGGGGATGCCGCACATGCTGTTACCCCTCGTGCGTACATTCTCTTTGCGGTTCAACCGTGCTTGCAACTCTTTAGATTTCGGTCAGGGATGCAATATCGCTATCGAAGATGGGGAGGCGCTAGGTTACTTCCTCCGGAACGTTACATCCCCAGCGCAGATACCTATTGCACTTGAGCACTTTGAGACGATCCGGATACCGCGGGTACATATGGTTCAGTTTGCGAGTCGCCAAGTCGGCGGCTTGCTCAGCGAGGAAGAACGTAAGAAGGCGGCACCGTAAGTCATGTTCAATTGTCTCAAATCACCTCGTAACAAGTTCGGCAGGTTTGATTCCAGCGCTTTCATGGCCAAGGTCTACGGATGTGAGCTTTCCATCTTCTTGCAAAGGGTGCCTCGCCTAAATGTATTCATCACCACAGACACTTCCGCTGAGGATACGTGGGAAGCGTTGAAAGCCGGGGAGTAGTCTGTAGAATAACTCGATCATTTCAATGTTCAATCAAATGATAATACTAGACCTCTTTTCATGAAGCTCGCTCTTAGGAAACTCGCCTCTATTTTGGCCACCTATCTACCTTGAAGTTCAAAGGCAACACCGTGCAATCCACCATCATTGTGTTTGTTCCCCTTCTTAAAAAAAGCTCAATCAAGAAAGTGCTTGTTTCGTCGGGCACACCCCCTTCACTGCCCGGCCTGGGAACACCTACGCCCCCCGCTCCAAATGGCGTCGTACGGGGCCGGTCTACTGGGTGCTGTGGATGTGCGCTCTCTCCTCAATCACCCCAAGCTCATCAAAGCCACAGCCCGCTTTATCACCGATACTCATAGATTCAGTTAAGCCTGTATTTCTTTTTCTCCTTTCCCTCGTTACCTCTCCTACCTTATATCCACAACATAATTCCCCACCATACCTCGCACCAACTCGACGTCGCCTCACCCACATTCCCGTTGTCCTGATGCACCCCATGCGGCGTTACTTACATCACTCTGTTTCCCCTCTTGTTCCTAATTCTGTTTCCTCTCTCTGTTCCATAGGTAAATAAGCATCGTATAAATCTCCTCGTAGTTACTTACTTACAAGACCTCCACCTACTTTTAGTAGAGTACTGCCGCGTAGCCCTTGGGCCAGGTACGGCGTATATAGAATTAATGAAATGAAATGAACACCCGCAGCCGGATCCCCGCTTATTTGAATGATTTTCTTGTTCATTTCATGTCGTCCATGTCTGTGGCGCGCCATAAACACGGCGGCAAACCGAAACCCCGTCGGCCTCCGCTACGGCAAATTTCCAAACTGGGGTTCTTGGCTCCCTTGGCTTTGAAATAAAAGGCGTGCGATGTGCTCCTTGCCTCAACGAGAACCACATCGTCGTTAAACATGTACTTCTCTACCTTCGCATTCTCCCTCCTATCCGGGTTCGTCGCGACTGTCTCTGGATCCCCTGTTGAAAACGGTCAGCATCCGTCTTCGCTGTGAACGATTCCTTATCCTGCCCATTTGTTATTCAGCGCCAGGGCTCCCTCTCTTGAAGCGCGACTGCTTCGATGTTTGCGGATACTCCTACAACACATGTGTGCAATACAACCAGGGAAATGCGACTTCTTTATTTGATATCCAGGCACTAGAACTGGTGTAGAGATGTTCAGTTACAGCTGCAGCCAGAACTATCAGCATTGTCTCAACGAGTGCCCAGAGGCCGGCCAGTGCCCGCGCGACCTCGAAGGCCGCTATATTTGCTGCCGTCTGGATCGTCGGAAAGACAACAGTCTGTCTATCAATGCCATTTCGTCTCAAAAATTCTGGTTGCGAATTAGCAACCCGCTTCGCTCGGTCGGCCTGGGTGGTGAGCCCAGTTCAAGTTGAACATCGATCACGTGTCGTGTGGTTCACTTTCGTGTTCGATTTGAGAGAAACTTGAAGTACGCCTGCCTTCCGCAGCCGAAAATTGAACACAGATATGATTACGGCTGACGAACATTGTCGAATACATTTCGGGATAACGGCGATTATCAAAATGCGAATTTCTCGCCAATTATCTCCTCCGTCATCGTCCAGAGCCTCTCAGCATTGGCCTTAGATATCAGTCAGCCAATTGGTCTGGGAGGTAGGCAAACATTGTCGCAGGACTCACAGAATCCAAGCAGTGCGGGGCAACGAGCTCATTCTCCACCACGCAATCCGCAAGATAGGCACCAGGCGTGTCTGTATTAGCAAATCAATGATCCGATTAGGGAACAATGTCTGTGCAGCATCGCAGATTCGACGAACCATCGAGTCTGGGATCCAGTGCCGCGGCCACGGTGCTATGCAAGTCGAAAGAAATGTCGTGAATGAACGAATCCAGATCCAGAGCGACACTTACGTCGCCGCCCCCTGACCCATCGTCTTGAACTCCTTGTCGTTACTGGGAAGCCCGTCTGAGTCCAGGTAGCCTGGCGTAAGACCCCGAATCACTTTCACATCCCAAAGGAAATCGAGATCCACGGACCTAGCTTTTGCAGCCCTGCGATACCTTCGCCTTTCTGCGTTATATTCGTGTATATTGCTGAGCACAATTAAAAGGCTATATTCGTGTCAGGAGAAGCTTCATATACACACCTCCAGGGTGTAAACTATACGCATTGATCTGCCCTCCAGAGCGCTTCGACAGCTCAATCGCGCAGAGGACGTTCGCGGCCTTTGCCTGAAAATACGCCTCCATAGGCTCATAGCGTCATCCGGCTGGCCGAGGGTCTCGAAATTCACGCCCGTGCCCAGCCCATGCCCAACGCTCGAAACGAATACGACGCGCGGGATGTAGTGCGCCGTGCGTGCGGCAAGAAGTTTCGGGGCGAGCAGCTTGGTGAAGAGGAAGGGAGAAATGTGGTCAGTCGCGATCTGGCTCTCGAGATTATCTACGGTAAGTGTGAAAAGCCCGATGGTGGCCGCGGCGTTGTGGATGATGACCTGGCCGGAGTCTCAAACCATTTGAGAAGACAACGAGACAACAAATATTCGACGAACGTGCAATGGCTCAGGAAGTGCATCAACCTCGGCGGCGGCCTTGCGAACGGAGGACAACGAGGAGAGATCGAGAATGAGCGGCCTGATATTGGCCGAAGGAAGTTCCCTCTTGATGGTTTCCTCCGCAAGTTTCAATCTGGAATCCACGACTTCATGAATACCGTTAGAGCCTAAATTTTAGGAAAAGATTTAACCTGTTTGAGTTGTGCCCCGTTATAATGACGAGATTGGCATGCTTTGCAAGAACGCGTGCTGTTTCGAAGCCGATCCCATTCAGAGATGTGCCTGTTATCAGGACTGTAGTAAACTCAGAGCCATAACCGGAATGTAGTTTGAGTCTGGTACCATTCTTTCCGCGAATCTGGGCCGCAAATATAGTCGCGACTTCTTCCGCCGTCGTGTTGAACGAGAAATCTGGGTGTGTCATGTTTTCGATGGATGAACACCATCGTCGGGTTCCCTTTATACATGACGGGAGTTGAAGACTGAGTAACAGTGAAGCTAAGCAGCGAGAACATTCCTAAGCTGAATCTTCCGTTTGAACGGTCAACAGAACATAACCGATGATCTTATTCAGCGAAAATAAGCAACCAGAAAACCGAATGACGCGGAAAGCGGAACCTTATATATCAAGCTGAATGGGACGCAGTTATATGCGATATCGGGACAGGATGACTGTACTCGGTGTTGAACTCCGAGCCCGAGGACCGCGGCACAAGGCTCACGCACATCTTCCTGTTGTATAAGATTCACAACAACACCGAATTGGCTGGTAGTTGACCAGGATCCGAACTCACCAAAGTCTGCACAACGAATGCCACTCCGGCGGGCTTCCTCTGCTGCAGTGGCTATCTCAACCTCAGCCTGGCCAGGTATACGTATACGTAGTGTCGGAGTAACTGCGCGTCGGGCCAGCTTGAGAAAGAAAGCCATAGCGGATCCCTACCCGTTCTGCACGCCAGGACCCGCGTCATCAGAGGCACAAAAAAAGCGCACTGCACCGGAATCTGAGTAATACGATGGAATCATAGACCGGTAACCGATCTGTCTACGGGAATACTGTCGGTAGACAGACCGCCGGTCGATCTGGGCTTGAATTCAGATGATACACATTGTCGACGTCATTCCTCACGTGAAAATCACGACTTGCCAAATTGGGACGTAAACCCGATAAATCCGAAGTCCGAGTACCTCCCGTTCAGTGGGAAATATGTTTTGTATTCCGGTGCCCGGATACGTAAGGGGGGCTCGCTAATACAGAGTTTTTTTTTTTCACAACTGGAGATTCCGAATATTTACAGCTAATCCTCATTAAATACATACTCTCTAAGATCCATACCATAAATATTCAATTTGAAGCCAAATGCAGCCCTAAGTGCAGTGTCATATTCCAGCATTTTCATTGATCCAGTAACAGGTCTTTGCAACTGGCCCTACCCCCAGGATTTCTGGAAAGCTATACCACACAGTTTTTTGACTCAAGAAATTGCAACAAAAGAAAGGCTCGAGGAAAAATCCTTGTTGCCAATATCAATTGTTGTTTTGCCAAGAATACTAGTAATTCCTTAACTCTTGTTGATTGTAATAGCTACGGTTTGCCGGAAGGACGCGGATGGATTTTGAATCCATTGTGCAGATTTCCGCATTTGGACACAATCAAAGTGATGTCACAGCCTTCAAGCTCAACGCCCGCTGCCCGCTAGGCTCGTTTCAGCCTCTCTAGTCTACCGGGCGTGAAATCTGAAGACAGTCGTTCAGATCACGTATACTAGAGAGGCTGGAGTTAACGAGTACAGGCGAACACGAGTCGCCTCGGAGTTTGAAATTGAAACGCCTTGGCAACCGCTAAACGATCGCTCCATCAATTATCGCCCAAAAACCTCGAAAAGAAATACCCAGAGCTCCTTCATTACCTGCGATAAAATCCACGAAAAAAATCTGAGCGCCTCTTATGGATCGAAATTCGTATTTTCCAAAAGAACGGCCTCATTGGGAGCTTTGGAAGGTGCGTAGGATATGCCATCATAATTTTAAAACTCCGAGGCGACTAGTACTAAGCTGTACTCGTAAATCCCAGCCTAGCTGCCCGTCGCCTGCCTGCCGCCGCTCCCGCCTGCCCACCAAAGTACTGGATGCTCTGGTCGTTCAAGCCCGAGTCCCACGCCTTCCGTTCCTCTGCAGCGCTGCCTACCGGGCGTCCCTCAGCGCTTCCCTGGTGCGCGCAGCCGGCTGCCCTCCGTACGTCGTCCTACGTCGGCGCCACGCCGACCCTGACACCCGCGCCCACACTGTTACCGTGCTCGTACACCGCGCAAGTAGGCTAAGCGGAGCCGAGGTGGACGAGCGAGTTCCGATTTTTTTGCCTGCATTTTCGTGTTACGTGCCCTCGGTACTCGTTATTCGCTTCCAAAACAAGGCAGGGACGAAACGGGGTTTCCTTTTTGAGGTTTGAGACAATTCTTCTTCGTGGGAAGTGAGGCGTCTTCTCGTGATTTGCGCCCGCCCACTTTTTCCGGGTTTTCTGGGTTTTCGGGCTTCGTGTTCTGCGGAGGTGCAGATCGGCATTTCCTTTCTGGGGACCAGGTGGCGAGGCGAGGCGAGGCGTCTGTGCCCCCGCCTCCACCCTTCCCGCGTCTGTGGTGTGGGGCGTGTGCCGTCTTTGTCTCCTGGGTGGCCACCCGCCCCGCCCCGCCCCTGCCCCCGCCCCCTTTCCGTTTCTCCCTCTTCTCTCCCTCCCCCCGTTCCTTGTCTCTGTCTCTGTCTCTCCTGATCCACACCAACCACTGACCAACTTCATCTCCCCCAGGAAACACCTACCCGCCCACCAATGCTGTGCAATCTCGACGGCATAGTCGTACGTGCTGCACAGTCGTACACGCTGCACAGTCGTACGCGCTGCGCAGACCCGGACGCCTCGAGGAATAACACATCCTGGGGCGGAGTCCGAGGGGCCACAGATTGCGAGATGCCTCCTGCGACACCTTCACCAAATTTGAGCAACTCCGAGTCCATTCAATGACCCCTCAATGCCCGCCGTGCCTCCTGTGGATTTACATAGCATCTGTACTTTGGTCCATTTGAATGACGGTGACCAGGGTACACCGTACGGCAGGTGGCCGACTGCAGCAGCGGAGATGGACAGGTGGGCGGGGACCAGTACAGTTGGCGGGCAGGCGGGAGCCGAGCGGCGGACGGGCAGTTGAAGGCTGTTACGTGACATCACTTTGATTGTGTCCAAATGCGGAAATCTGCACAATGGATTCAAAATCCATCCGCGTCCTTCCGGCAAACCGTAAATAGCCTATGCAAGGGTAAGTGGTAATTGGGTTCTTCCCAATTCCGTCATCCCACCTTGAGGTCACAGGAATAATCAGAATCCAGGACAGATCAATTCCCTCATAACCTGGCGTGGGAGGACTTGATTAATTCCTGAATATCTGTTGCACTGAACAAACACAACTGATAGAAGATTGATGTGCACATCAGATCCAGGGATGTAACAAAACTTCTTTACAATTCCTTAACGGCCATTTACCAAGCCTAGGAAATCAATAACAATGAATTGGAGAAGTAGAATAAACTTGACACACCTTTTGAAGTCTACACATTACGAGTAATCATGATCTTTCCCCTTTCAACCAGAAGAATCTCCCTCTGCAAGCCTTCTGCATCCTCATCTGAGCATTTTTTTGCCTCAGGACTATTGTGTTTAGCCAGACATCTAACAACAGGCTTTCCAAGCATGCTGTATTAGGCGGAGTTTGATCCCTATTTTCAAAATCAATCTGTAAATGTGAATCAGATGGGCAAGGGAGACATGGAATCCAACAGAGCTGAGATCAAGGTTAAAGAAACCACGCAGTGACAAGAGCAGAAAGAGCAGATAGGGGCTAAACACCAAACAGAGTGAGTTTGGAGTAATAAAATATAAAATACAACTGAGAAGAGCGGAAAGTACCTGAAGGATGGTGGAGGTAAGCAAGGAGGAATGCGGGTTCTGTATACTTGCCTTGAGGATTTCAATCAACTGATTTTTTCCGAGTTATCGGAGATTACACGAATTTCGGCCGAAACAACTCGGCGCCATCGTGAGAATCGACTCGTGACTTTTGAGACCGCGGTTTTCACGTGCCACGCAAATCGGATCCCCTTGATAGATCGGGGTCGCAAGCTCCCCCAATAAAAAACCAAAGCTCCGAATTTGTGAAATAGACATTATTCCCTGCATGCTGGGGTTTTTTGAGGCATTTTTGGTGCGGGTTTGCGTGCCTCAGATGGCAAACGGCAGGTGTGGCTATGTTGATGGGGCATCAAACGTGACTTTCACGTGGTGAAATGAGGTGAAATGTGTATCATCTAAATTCAAGCCCAGATCGACCGGTCTGTCTACCGACAGTATTCCCGTAGACAGATTGGTTACCGGTCTAATGGAATCATGGATTTGCGGCAGCGACGCTTGAAACAAGGCGGCCATCAATGATCCCATCAATAGACATGATCTCAAATCAACCACCAGCTCTTCTCACATGCGCGCCTCCTTTTCATCACCCTGCTGCCCGAGGACGCTTATAAAAATGTACCGCGACTTCAGAATCCCCAACCTCGAAGCACGGCGACGTCTGGATTTTCAACATTGCCAGCACGACCTCCGTCCCTTGTCCCTCCCATACATTAATCCAGCTATCTGGCCATTTTCTAATCGAAATACTCCCAATACAACACCTCGGACCCCCCGAGCTGCGGCGTCTATCACAATATAGTGTGGTTGAAACACTTTTAAGATTCACAAATAAAAACTTTAGTTTTTTTTGGGCTCTTGGGTACCGAAAATTTTCTGAAAATTTCCGAAAATGTCGCAAAATTAGCATGTGACTGGGGGCATCATTGGATCATTCAACAAGCACAACCTTGGTTCGGCCACTTCGGCGCTCTGGTCCTAAGAGTTCCCACAATTAATGTGAGCTGGTCGGCGCGCAAGCGTCGACCGAGCGAACATTGATATTGAGGCACCACTGGGTCAAAAAAATCCAAAGTGCCAGTCCTTTTTATTTGTGCCCCGCTGCTTGCCGGCCACTCACTTTCATTCACAAACAGAACTTGTTCTGATTGTGCTTAGAGTACCAAAAATGTCCGAAAATTAGCATGTGACTTGGGGCATCATTGGATCATTCAACAACGGCACACACCCTTTCGGCCACTTCGGCAGTCTGAAGTTCACACGGTCAATGTGAGCTGGTCGGCACGCAAGCGTCGACCGAGCGAACATTGAGGTGTCTGAAAAACTGACCAAAATATCTGTCCTTTTCACTTGTACCCCACCGCTTGCAGGTCACTCACTTTCATTCAGCAAGTGTACAGTACACATCAACTTTGCATCAATTTCATCTCTTTTGAATTGTATGGACTGTGTGCACATGTAATTGTCCAGAAAATAAAAGGCTCATGGGCAAATCTAACATTCTGAATTCTGTTTGTGCCCCGCCGCTTGCCGGCCAACCCCTTTCATTTGTTTAAGATGATTGATCAGTGAATTCAACTTTGAACACGTGATATGTTGAACTTGTTTTCTCATGCCACCATCGCAAACAGACTTCGACACACCGCGCGCAACAACCACCACTGAAGTTCCACTTCGTGACATTATCCTCCAGCAGACGGCACGCACCGGCAGGAATACTAAGGCAGAAATTGGACAACTGATTCAAAAATCCAAAGCGAAGATCACCTCCCTCGAATCATAAGTCCTCAAGTCTATATCTGCGGTTCTCACCCAGAGGCACGACCACGAGTGCGCCCTTCTCGCTGCACTCCAATTCCTTGTCGCTCCTATTCGCACATTACCCGCAGAACTACTGGCAGAAATATATGTTCTCGCCGTGCGGAACCCTTTGCAGTTCCCCGAGGACCCTGTTCGGTTGACCCACGTCTTCTCCCCCTGGAGACAGGTCGCAATTGGCACCCCACGACTGTGGACGGGGCCTATAGAGATCAGCATGGACTCCCACGCCAGGCCTTCGGACATGTTACGATCATGCAATTTCCGGTTTATCCCCGGCTTTTCCCCGGCTATCTTTATCCGGAGTTTTGGCTCCAACCTATCCTTTATTCCGGATACGACTCGCACTCTGGCTCGTGTCCGACTAAACTGCTGTGCGTCCGGCTTTACTCCATTGACGCACGCCCTTTGGGGTTTTCGCAATGAAGGTCTTCTGAGCGTTCCCCAAATCAAACATATGACTTATGCAACTATGCTTCTCTCTTATTGTTCTTATTGTCTTTCTCTGTACTTATTGTCTTTTACATACTTCTTTCCGCATTAGACTTATCTCCGTATTTAGTATAAATACGTATTATGTTCTCCTGTATCTTTAGTTGAAAATTAATGTGCTTTGCCTCCGCATCGCTCCGTGGACTTCCTTCCGTCTCTGAGCCAACTTAGTTGGTGTACCCGCTCACCTTCGTGGTATCACTTCCGGCTATCCCTCGTCCTCCGGCTATTCTCCGTCCTCCGGCTATTCACCGGTTCCGGCTTTCTTCTGACACGGATATAACAGGACACCTATGTCGATGGTATAATCACCCGGCTAGAGCGCTCTGCACCACTGCGCTGACATTCACCTCTCGGGTCCCATGTGATATCTAGGCAAGCACAACATGCCTCGTGTACTGAAGGAGGTTGTGCGGATTTTACACCGATGGCATTCTCTTCAACTTCGCGGTGACGCACCCCTGTCTTCGATTGCTTCGCCGAGGGCGGGCTGGAAAACCTCCACGAGGTTATCCTCCACTGTGCTCCCTGTGTGGTTGTAACTCCAAAGGCGATTACCTCTTCGGCACCACCCCTTGCCTCCGGAAAATGAGCATGATGCTACGCATGCCATGGAAGCATGGTACAGTCGAGTTGCTCATATGGAATAATCTGATGTGGAATATCAGGTCATATGGAATGGCATTTTCCGAGTCCCAAATCGGCCTCCCCAGCCAAAACGCGAGGTCATATGGAATATCAAGCTATATGGAATAAGGTTTTGGCCTCTCCCGACCGTATTCCATATGAGCAACTCGACTGTACTGTTAACATTCGCCCGCACTATCGGAGTCGCGTACTGTAGCATTTGGTTGTACAGGTCATATGATATTGATCGATTATTGTGCGGCGCACTGAACCGGAGGGGTGTCTCGGGTGTCGGGCTGTTCAGCCTACGAGTTCGGGATATATGTGCTCCAATTCACGTCCACGAAAGCGCCGGGCGGAAGAGCGCACAATGTCGTGAAGGAGAGCGCGATGAGAAGAAGCCGTGCGGCGATGTAGGCCCCAATGGTAATATTACTGCAGGTGTTCGCGACCACGCCAAATGTTGACCCCAGTCTTATGAACCCGAGTGGTTCTCTGACCGAATAGGCGTCGACTTTCTTCCCACTAAGCACCCAAAATAAGAAGAAAAATGTGAGGCTAAAGGGTGTTGCGCAAACCACCAGTGCACAGCACCACCAAATCAGCATTTCGTCTGCGGAGGGGAAGTGCGCATTCCAGGCTCCACAGTGGATGAGGCCGAAGATGGTGCCGGCAAGGAACTGGACGAAGCTGAACATGGAGACGAAGTGAATGTCGCCTTTGCCGGAGCCTCCCTTGCAGTAGAATCCATGTGTGGACCAAAACAAGGGAACTGAGGTTGATCCTATGGGGTCGAAAGCGGAGCAATCCCCCAGCAGTACAGGGTTTCTGGCATTGGTAACAACTCGCACCACCGCCACGTTGAAACTTGGAGCTCGAGGTATATGTCGTCCCTCGGCCCAAGCCCCAAATTCATCGGCGGGTCCAAGACGAATGGGCTCTTGCACGTCGAGGGGTTTGTACCACCAAAGGAGCCAGATGAATATGCTGACAGATTGGAACGCCAGCGTCGCCACTTCGAGTCCTGTCAGCGGAAGGCGCTGCTGAACACGGGCCAAACACTGTGCGGCGAACCACAGTCCCTGAAGAACAACCACACCCTTCGACAACGAGTCTCCTTTGCTCTTGTCCTCTATATCCTCCGCCCTGATGCCCCGTATGGCGGTTAAGTATTCGGGACGCGCACGCAATTGTTCTTCATATACTATAGGACGGTGGCCACTTGCTGACACAAATCCACCCATAGCAAAGAAAAAGCCGTGTGTTAGGGACACATCGTATTCTGCATCGCAAAGTTAGCATCTAACCAGCCGAGGAAGAGTGTCACCCACTCTTTGAAAACCAGCGAGCATCAAGAAACTGTCTGGCTGCGAACCCTGCCATTAATTCTGGGGCAATGACGGCCACCAGCATAAGGCAAAATCGGCGCCAGGAAAGGGCCAGATTGCTCTGGCTGGGCCGAGGGACATTCGGGTGCACCGAGACCCAGGTGCACAGTGGCTAAGCAGCTGCTGACGATGCTGAAAAGGGTCCGGTCGTTGGTATCTGAGGCACTCCCCGACATGAGCGGTCTCGAGCCTCGGTGGACAAAGATAGAAGGGTATCTCTAAGCTGACTGCGAGGTTCCTTTTAATTTTCATCGAGATGTGCCAGAAAAGCGCTGCATTGCACAGGAATGCGCGGTTTCGAGCTTCTTCAAGTTCCCGCCAACAGCTTTATGTCGGATTTAGTGATCATGAGTTGTGAACAGCAGACCTGTCCCGGACATCGGATGGCATATTTGATGACAGTCGATCCAATCATGAGTCTTTTTCGCCGGCGGCCCGCCTATTGATCGATTCAATATTCAATACAAAGTGCCTCGATGCTCGAAGGAAAAGTTCAGACTCCTAGAGATGCGGGATGTACGTACTCCAATTCACGTCCAGAAAAGCGGGGGTAAGACCGCGCGGCGTCGTGAAGGAGAGCGTAATAAGAAGGAGTCGTGCGGCGACGTAGGCCAGAGCGATAACATTCATGATTACGTCCCGCCACGGCTCGAAACACTTTTCGAGTGCCAATCGAATAGGCAGGAAACCGCCCGCAGGTAAGCAAAGACAGTAAAAACAATGATGTGACGCACAGGACCGCCAGAGCAGCATTTCGTCTGCGGTGGGAAAGTGTGCGTTCCAAGCGGCACAGTGGATGACGCCGAAGACGGTGCCGACGAGAAACTGGACGAAGGTGAAGATGGAGACGAAGCGGGGGTCGCCTTTCCCGGGACCTGTCGGGTAGAATCCGTGTGTGGACCAGATCTAACCAGGGAACTGAGACAGATATTGCCGGGTGAAAAGCGACGCAAGCCCCCATCAACATTGGGGCAGCAGCTTCGGTTACCACCTCCACCACCTTTACCTCAGAGAGCGGAGCCCGACGTTTGTGTCTTCGTTCCGCCCAAGCCGAAGAATTATCGGCAGGGCTCAGGAGAATAGGTTACTGCACGTCGAGCGGTTTGTGCCACCAAAGAAACCAGATGGAGATGTTGACAGATTGGAACGCCAGCGTTGCCACTTCGAGTTCAGTCAGCGGAAGGCGCTGCTGGATGCGGGCTAAACACTGCAGCGAACCACAGTCCCCGGAGAACTACCACCCCCTTGGACAACGAATCCCTCTTGCTCTTGTCCTCTATATACTCCGCTCTGATATCCCCGTATTGCGGTTAGATATTCAGGGCGCACAATTGTTCTTCATGCACTATGGGACGGTGGCCGCTTGCCGACACAAATCCACCCATAGCGAAGAAAAAGCCGTGCGTTGTGGACATGAGGACGACAACGAGTCAAGAGGAGCGTCACCCACTCTTTGAAAACCAGCGAGGATCGAGAAACTGTCTGGCCGCGAACCCCGCCATTAATTCTGGAGCAATGACGGCCACCATCATGAGGCAGAACCGGCGCCAGGAAAGGGCAAGATTGCCCTGACCGGGCCGAGGGACATTCGGGTGCACTGACACCCAAGTGCAGGCAAATACAGCGGCTAAGCAGCCGCTGACGATCCTGAAAAGTGTCCTGTTGTTGAACTCCGAGTCGCTTCCTGACATGGGCGGATTTGAGCGAGCAGACCAGAGCATTGGAAAGATTCAAATAAGCTTACCGTGACCCGTGCGTTTCTTCAAATTTAGAAGACTTTGAGCACAGCTGTCCGAACGGAATAGAGGTTCTTCCAGAAACCAGTTCCCACCAATTCTGAATCGTGGGGCGCAGGCTGGCGCACAGTCAGCCGACGAACGTGTGCGGCGCGCATCCTCGCATCGTTCTACGGGAAGGAATGCCACTTGGATATTGATCCAAGCTGTGGTGCAGGCCGGGGCGGCGCGAACGATGCGCGCAGAACGTCGACGTCGTCGATGACGTCGGGCATTGGCGGGGGTCTTGGCGAGGGTCTTGGCGATTGTTGACACAAAACGTCCTTCGACTCGCTCAAGCGACGATTAGGATTGAACATTGAACATTGAATAATAAGGACCATGGTGGAGTTGGGCGAAAAGGTGGCGGTAAGTTATGATTTAGCCGCTTCGGCCCGGGTGCCGACTCTTGAACCTCGACCACAACCAGCAATCTAAAAATTAGCCCCAGTAGCATCGAACACGATCCCGGCTCGACGGCAGCTTCTCTTGGGCTTTAACTCATTCGGTCGGATATGGCTGCAGCACTTTGCCATGTCGGTTCTAAATCCTACACAACCCTTTTTTCGTTCGCAAATGATATCGATTCCCTCTAACTGGTCTCCGTACTCTTCTCACGCCTATATCCCACCACACTGCGACGATCCATCTTCTTTTTCGGACCCTGGTCAGTGACTGTGCAGCATTATCGCAGCGGTTCCTCGGCGGCTCCGAACCACTGAGTCAGATGTTGGTTGCAACATGCCGGCACCAGTGGCCGCTCGGTTGTCGCAAGCTCTGACTAGGAAGAGTCGCGTATAAATCTGGCCGCCTCTCACGAATAACCAATACCCACAGCCCCTCCGAGACGAAATGTTTCGCTTGCCTCAAGAACTCACAGATAAAGTCCTCGACTATCTGCATGAAGACAAACTCTCACTGGTGTACTGCAGCCTTGTCTGCTGGGAATGGGTACCAGCCACAAGGTTCCACATTTTCTCGGACATCACCCTCAGGCGCACTTGGAAGCGGCTGATGTGTCCCCAATTCCTCCCTTTCCTCGACATGCTGGCCACCGATTCTTGCACATTCACTCCATTTGTAACCCAGCTCACTTTGGAGGATTTGGACGGAACACCCGGGGGAGCATTCACCCCGGCCTTTTCCACACTCGCTCGATTAACCTCAGTTTCATCCCTCACGTTCGACCGTTGTCGGAACCTCGGGGTGCAACCCACCCTCCTGCCACGGCTTCCTGCATTATCGGAACTCGCCCTGGTTCGAATCGTGTTCGACTCGGTGCGCCAGGTATTCAGCATGCTTGAGATGTGCCCATCGCTGACATCGCTGGCCGTTGTGTCGGTTTCTTGGGACCCTTCGTCGGCCCCGATTGTCTATTCGCACGCGAGTTCCATCCGCAGGCTGCGTCTATCGGCATGTCCCAGGGCGGAATTCCTCGATATTTTTGCTGCATCCAACGTCAACCTTGCTTGCCGCACCGTAGAGATCGAAGGAATAGAGCGCGAAGAGATCGGCAGCATTGGCAGATTTTTGAATAGCATCGCAGGAAGTCTCCAACATCTTACGGTTGGCTTCGCTCCTCCCAACTACACTGACTCTCAGCTCCGTGATGGAGGACAATCTCCCGGACTGGAAGTGGAAAGTACGTGCAAATCGCTCTGGGCGGCCTTTTCCAATCCAACTCCTTTTCCTTCTAGTGTTGTTTTGCAAGAGCGTGGACCTCCGCCAGCACACCCGACTGTTGTCCTTCTCTTTCAGTGATATCAATGTCAGTGTGATTGGCTCGGAAGGCGCACTAGCGATGCTTTCCACCATCCGCTGCGCGTTGTGCGCCCCATACCTCGAAGAAATCGCCTTTTCGCTTTTCTATTACCAGAAGGTGGATCTCGGTAGACTGAAGTGGGATCGGATCGATGATCTCTTGTCCTCTTCACGTCTGGACTCTCTACGACGGGTGAAATTTTCCGTCAGCCGATGGAATTCCAGTGAGGATATTACCTCTTGGCTGCCGCGATGTTGCGCGCGGAATATCCTGATCTTCATGGACAGTTAAAGTAAGTGCACTCGCGGCTCCCGAATTTTCATCGCCTGAACTTCGCTATTTCATGATCAGCTGAATCGTAATTCTGGTCCCTGAATTATAATAATCGGTGTTTACACAACGGGCCCGTTCACAGTAATGCCATAGTCAGTACGGCCTTCATCTTGGCAACCACTGTCGGATGGCGGCCAGACGGCATGATAGACAAAAAAGGGGACCGAAAACTCTATTTCAACAATTCAAGGCATTTGAAACGTACCCTTCTGATACCTTCCTTGCAATCAAATGGATACACCCGACGTCTGAACGTCTACTGAACCTATCTAGCCTTGTACGCGCAATTTCACCTCGTCACAACCTCAGCTTTTCACCCAAATCCTGTGCATCCAACGTCTTAAGCTCAGCTAGGATTCAGCTCACCTCGCTGCTGTACCAGGGAACCAAGAAACCTACATCCATAAATTCAACAATGCTGCAACCAAAAAGAGTTGAACTTATCAAACTGAGAGCACGGCCCATGTCAATTGCATAATATATCTGGAACAGTTGCTGTTCCACATGATTTTTTTTCGAGGTTCTAGAGCGAACGAGACGATCAGAAGTGAACGAGAGGCCTTCAAAGTGAGCAGCAGCAACGGGTGAATTTATTTATGTGTAAACACAAAGTGCTTCAAAAATTGAAGGGAAAGTTCAATCTACAAGTGCGGGATATAGGTACTCCAGTTCACGTCGACTAAAGCGGCGGCTGGAAGAGCGCGCAAAGTTGTGAAGGAGAGCGTGATGAGAACGAGTCGTGCGGCGATGTAGGCCACAAGGGCAGCAAGAATGATACTGTCGAAGATACCCGCCACTGACACCTCGTCTTCCAATTTCCATCCCATCTTCGAGCTGAGAAGAGAAAATCCAAACATCAATGTGATGGTGGAAGGCGTCGCAGCAATCACCAGTGAACAGGACCGCCAAATCAGCAGTTCGGCTGTGGAGGGGAAGTGTGTGTTCCAGGCCGCACAGTGGACGAGGCCGAAAAGGGTCCCGACCAGGAGCTCAATAACGATGAACCTGGAGGCAAAGCGGGTGTCGCCCTTGCCAGGGCCTTCGGCAGGGAATTCATGCGTGGACCAGTACGAGGGAACTGAAGTGGATGCGGCGAAGTCACGATCGGAGTAAGTTGCTATGGGATGGTGGCCGCTTGCCGACACAAATCCGCCCATAGCAAAGAAAAAGCCGTGCGTTATGGACACGTCGTATTCTGCATGACGTGAGAATCTGGCGACTTGAGAGCAGTGTCACCCACTCTTCGAAAACCACCGAGCATCGAGAAATTGCCTGGCCGCAAACCCCGCCATCAATTCGGGCGTAATGACGCCCACCAGCATAAGGCCAAGCCTGCGCCCCGCGAGAGCCAGCTTGCCCTGATTGGGCCCGGGGACGTTCGGGTGCACGGTGACCCAAGTGCACGCAAATACAGTGGCTAAGCAGCCACTAATGATGTTGAAAAGCGTCCGGTTATCAATATCCGGCTCGCTTGGAATTGGCTCTTCGCGAGAACGGAGAGGATCGCCCGAAACTGGGCAGTTTAGAGCGACTAGGTGAAGCAGAGAGAGTAACAAGAGCGATGGCATTCAGGGGGAGTGGCTGACCAGTGGGTTCCAGTGAGGGCACTCGAGCCACCTTCATCCCAGCATGTAGATTGCACAGCCTTCGAAAAAAATTGAGCACTGGAGTGACTGCCAGTGACAGGCAGCTGGCAACTTGAATGAGAGTAGACTGCCAGCCGGCCCGAGGTGCCGTTTTTACGACTAGGCGCGCTCCCAATACTTAGGTTGAATAGCAAAGCTTGAGCGGTTTATATCAGCGTGTGGCGCGCGAAGCTTGCGACTGGACAGTGAAGTAGAGTCACGCATTTGAATCTGGCGACTTGCAAATGACCATGTTGATACGACGCTTGCCACAGAGACTCTCCGAGGGCTTTCAGAAGCGATCATGCGCGGATCTACGGCATAGTATACGAGCAAGGCGCTGAGCGAGAACACAGGCACCCAAAGATACAGCTGGAGACCAATACAGACCTAAGTCTGAATTGAATTTGGGTGCTGCCAGGGTCGATGATAGTGCTCGGCCGCGATGAAAGCCAAAGTTCGAAGTCGAGGTAATTGAATGCGAGGCTCTCGTGTGCTTCAAGCAAGGTGCGCGCGCGGAATACAAGCAAACCAGTAAGCAAGATGCGGCAGTCGGAAGAAATAAATGCTAGGCATTCGGCGGCCTGGGAAGGCCTCGGGTCCGCCGAGTCCCGACGAACGTGTGCGCAACCTGGCTATTCCCATTACGCGACGTATGGATAAGTACATTCCCGGTGGTGTACGAACGAGTGAGCGCCGCGGCCGTCAACGCTTGAGAGGGAGAACGCCCGAGACTGCCCGAGATAACGTCGGGCATGGGCGGGGGTCTTGGCGGTGGTTGACACAAAACGTCTGCGGCAATGATTACGTCACTTGCCCCAAACTTCCCCACTCCCATTTCCTTGCTTTCCCTTTCCCTCGTTCTCGTTCACTCTTGTGTTGGCTTATCCTTACTTAGGCCGAATGCTCCCCCAAGCTCGTCCCGCTCGCGCGGCCCCTCTCCCAAATGCCCGCGCGTCTTACCGTCTTCTGTTCCGCAAGGAGGGATACCTATATATATATCTATCTACGAACGAAATGAATCGACGAACGCATGAACGAATACACGAACACGCTGTCACAGCGCCCTCTCCGGCTCCGCCTCCTTCGACCCCTCCGGCGCCGTCGATCCGGATGACATTGCCCACCCCGTCCTCCAGCAGAACCGCGTCGCGGTCGTCACCGCTGTGTCGGGCATCGGCGCCGCTGCTGCTGTGCGTCTTTGTCTTCCTCCTTCTCCTTCCCCTCATAATTCATAATTCAAAGTCATATTCATGTATACCCAGCGCGCCTTCGCGCGCCTCGGCATGAAAATTGCCCTCGCCTCCCTCCCCGCCTCCCTCCCCGCGCTCACCGCTCTCGCCGCCGAGCTCGCCAAATCTCCAATGACGTCGAGTTCGACGGCGCCGAAGAGCGATGTCTTCGTCGTCCCCACGGATGTCACGGTTCTCGCCGACGTCGAGAAGCTAAGGGAGACGGTGTACGAGGCATGGAGCGAGGTCGGCATGCTGATGAATAACGCGGGCATCGGCTCGCTGGGAGCGTTAACGGTGGGTTTAATCTCTCTCTCCCTCTTTTTATTTACTAATGCATTGACGTGCGCTCATCTCTCCTAGGCACCGCCTGGGACGGCCTCGACTCGTGGCACACCGTGTTCGCCACCAACCCCCTTGGCGTCGTGAACGTGCAGACGGTGTTCGTACCGGTGTGTTTTTTCGCTTTCTCTTTCTTTCTATTTTTTTCGTTCCCTGGTCTCGATACGTTTCATCCTCTCTTCTCGTTTCTTTCGATCCTCTCTTCTCGCGGGCGTCGCGCGTTTATTCAAGCCTCCAAGCTCACAGCTCCACCATCGCGTTTTTCATGATCACGGCCTGGACGTATTCTTGTGTGCCGCGGCAACTCGTTATCGCGATCCCCGTACCGCCTCGACGCGTTATCCGTATCGGTGGCGCGTCGAGGTGGCAGCGATATCGCGTCGACGCGATACTCATGGCACCGAGGCCAAGGGCAGGCGGGAGGCGCGGAGGACGCGACGGAGTATGTTCAAGCGCTCATGGCCCGCCACCCCCGAATCTGCCATCTCAGCAGAACCTGTAATTATGGATTATGAGAATCTGCATATAATCGACAGGCTTCACGTTGGTCTTCATCCCGGAAACACGAATGAGGGCGAGAACTCGAAGGCCTAGTAGACAAAAGACGGAGGCGAAGGCGCCATCTCAAAATTTAAGCCATTCTGAACGTACTTGCCGTATCTCTAGTCTTGTACGCGCAATCTCAACATGTCGCAACCCCCGCTAGCTCCCGTGAATCCAGCGTCTTCAGCTTGGCCAGGATTCTGTTCGCTTCGCTAGCGTACCCAGCAACCTATATCCATAAATCCAATAATGCTGTGATGGAAAAGGAGTTGGTCAAACTGAGGGCACGGCTCAGGCCAATCGCTACCAGACTGGAGCAGGCACTGAGGCAAGGCTCTTGAGTCTTTCCGTTCGGTTGATTTTTTTCGAGGCCTTAGAGTAAATGGGAAGCTTCAGAGCCCGGAACAACGAGCAATTTGATTTGTGCGTGTACATACAGAGTGCTTCGGTACTCGAAATGTTAGCGGTACCGTATAACACTTACTAATTCTTACTTACCACATTCATTCATCTCGTCATTCCTCTACTGCATGGTTTACGCTACTCGCTTAGAAGCCTCAGTTCCATCTTGGTAACTGAGGCGTATGTACGTCCATTCCTTTACAATATTTTATTTCAGATCTAATTATTCCGTAGGCTACGCTAAGTTCTAACAGGTAGATATTAATATAAAGAGTTCCATCTTGGTAACTGAGGCGCTACGCTAACACGAAAGAAAAGTCTAGATCTAGAGGTGCGGGATATAGGTGCTCCAGTTCACGTCCACGAAAGCGTTGGGCGGAAGCGCACGCAAAGTCGTGAAGGAGAGGGCGATGAGAAGAAGTCGTGCGGCGCGGTAGGCCCAAATGGTGATGTCAAAGGCGATGACAAGTGTCACCACCAGTGCTCTCGACGCGAGTGGTTTTCTAGTCGAATATAGCACGCAAAATATGAAAAACAACGTGAGCGCAAGAGGCGCTGTGCTAACCACTAGGGAACAGGACCGCCAGATCAGCTTTTCATCTGCGGAGGGGAAGTGCGCGTTCCAGGCCGCACAGTGGATCAGACCGAAGACGGTGCCGACAAGAAACTCGAGGAATATGAACCTGGAAACGAAACGGGTGTCGCCATTGCCCGGACCTTCGACGCGGAGTCCGTGTGTGGACCAGAACAAGGGAACTGCAGTGGATTCCACGGGGTCAAACGCGTAGCAATCCCCAACAAAGACGGAGTCACTGACATTGACCACCAGCTGCGCCACCGCCGGCTTGAAACCCGGGACCCGAGGTCTATGTCGTCGCTCCGTCCAAGCCATAAATTCATCGGCGGGCCCAAGGAGAATGGGCTGTTGCACATTAAGAGGTTTGTGCCACCAAAGGAGCCAGATGAATATGTTGACAGATTGGAACGCCAGCGTCGCCACTTCGAGTCCGGTCAACGGAAGGCGCTGCTGAATGCGGGCTAAACACTGCGCGGCGAACCACGTTCCCTGAAGAACAATCACACCCTTCGACAACGAGTCTCCTTTGCTCTTGTCCTCTATATCCTCTGCCTTGATGCTCCGTATGGCAGTTAAGTATTCGGGACGCGCACGCAATTGTTCTTCGTGCACTATGGGACGGTGGCCGCTTGCCGACACAAATCCACCCATAGCGAAGAAAAAGCCGTGCGTTATGGACACGTCATATTCTGCCTAGTATGAGGACGACAACGAGTCGAGAGGAGGGTCACCCACTCTGTGAAAACCAGCGAGCATCGAGAAACTGTCTGGCCGCAAACCCCGCCATTATTTCTGGAGCAATGACGGCCACCATCATGAGGCAGAACCGGCGCCAGGAAAGGGCCAGATTGCCCTGGCTGGGCCGAGGGACATTCGGGTGCACTGAGATCCATATGCACGCAAATAAAGTGGCTAAGCAGCTACTGACGATGCTGAAAATGGTCCGGTTGTTGGTATCCGAGGCGCTTCCCGACATCGGCGGTTTCGAGCGGGTTGGTGGACCAGAGAGCAAGAGAATTTACCGTAGGGTTCCTTTTGAACTAGCTGCCAGTGCCGGAAAAGGTCTACATTATTACACAGGAATGCACAGCTGTTAAGCTGTTGCTGGGAACCTCGAGTAAATATATCAGCCTAATTGAAGAAACGGCAGAAGCATTGAAGAAACGGAAGAAGTCAGCTATAATTCACTGGCGCTCACACGAACCTATATCTCAAGTCGTATAGAGGCAGAAAAAATAGCAGGGCACAGACAGTCTGTTGGTAGGAACCGCGAAGATAATATATCAGCCTAGATAATTCAGAAGAAACGGGAGGAACCTGAGACTCATTATTACACAGGAATACGCAGCTGTTAAGCGTTAAGCTGTTTGTGGGAACCTCGAAGACAACATATCAGGATGAGTCAAGAAACGGGAGGAATATGGTGTGCCATACGGATTGACTGGCGCCCACACGAACCTATATTTTCAATCAAGTCATATAAAAGCAGAAAAAATAGCAGAGCACAAACAGTCTGCATTATTACACAGGAATGCGCGGCTGTTTACTTGAGTTGTTGGTGGGAACCTCGAAGACAATATATCGGCCTGATTGAATAGACAGAAGGAATCTGCTACGATAATCACGGATTGACTGGTGCCCACACGAAGCTATATAGTCTCAATCAAGTCATATAAAAGCAGAAAAAAAATAGCAGAGCACAGACAGTACAAGCAAAGCGACTACAGACTTTATGTGTTTTGATCATCCCTTCTCCTCTATGCATCCCCTCTCCACAGTCCTCTGCCTCACCCCCGAGACATTCTACTCCATCTATTTTACAAACACATTCACGTTACCGACGACAAACTAAAGAAAACGAGGAGTCATTGTCTGTCAGATTGATTCTTTCTTCTTCCTTGTATTCTCCGTAGCTCGACTATTGATGTTGAAATCAAAGCTGGGTCATCTCTGCGAAAGTGTCAGCCGGACGGGCACACGCCAATGCGAGGCGCAAAGGCAAAGCAGCACGAAGACGTCTACGGTCTTCAGAGCCGAGATGGATGGGATATGCCCAATGAACCGACGGATACATACACGAAACGCACCTCCCGGCCTCACAGCAGCGGCGCGCCCTCCTGCGCAAGCGCCTGCCCTTCCCGCATGTACTCCTCAAACAGCGCCTTGTAGTCGCGGTGCCAGCGGCTCAGCGCGGGACGCCCTTGCGCGACGTCCGCGGCGGCCCACATCACGCGCAGCTGGTCGATCTAAGTTGATGGGTTAGATGGTTTCCCTGGGTATATGCGGGAGGGGGCAAAGGCGGCGGATGCCCCCTCCAACTCACCTCCGGGCTCGTCTCCCCATCCGGACACAGCACATAAAAGTCCCCCTTCGCCACGCGCGCGAGCATGTGCCCCACCGTCTCGTCTGCGGTCCAAGCGCCTGGCGGCTTTTCTGCGCCTGAGTTTGCGCCGGTGAGGCCCGTGAAGGTGTAGCCGGGCCTGAGGAGGAAAAGGAGAGTTAGTCAGGGACAGGGTGATAAAACGAAGATTGGGAAAGCAAAAGGCAAAGAACGCGCCAAGCACCGGTGACAGCTACACAAGCGCCAAGACCCACGTATAAGCCGCCCACTTGACGAGCTGTTACGTGTCCTCCAACTTCTACCATCAGCAGCATAAGCAGCCCTCCAGCTGGATATGGCCAGCCATGCGCAGGTACAGAACCCGCATCTTCCGAGACACCGCTCTATGAGGGCGTCAATGGGGAGGTCAGCCGCCCGAGCCGCTCTCTCAGTGTCTCGCCAAGTAGCGAACCCGCCGTCTAAAAGACGCCCTGCCCTCCCTGCACCTCCCAAAAGGCGCCGAACAGCAGTCAATGGGCGTAGTCCGCCCCGAAGAGAACCCCAAACCAATTCTCGTGCGCACCATCGCCGCCACTACTCCTGGAAGCGTTTGCCGCACCCTCTCCTCAACGCTCAAATATGGCGTATCTCGCTCCCCGCTCTCCCCTCCCCACCCCTCCACCTCAAAAATAAACCAGTACTCACACAAACAAATGCGCGCTCACTCCTCCCCCTCCCCCTCCGCCGTTCCGCTCGCGCAGCGAGTGCGCGAGGCCTTCGGTCAGCGACTTGACGGCCGCCTTGGAGGCGTTGTAGGCTGTGTTGCCGCTAGATTGAAAGAAAGATGGGTGAGCGAAGATAGAGAGGGAGGGAAAGAGAAGGAAATAAAAGAAGAAGGGAAAGGGATAACGAATCGACGCCAGCCTGCGCTACGCTGCGCCCCGTCGCCAACACTGTCCACCGCCGCTCCGCGCACTGGTTCCCCATCCTCGTCAGCCACCCGTTCGCATCTGTCAGCCGCATGGCGGGCCTCGCACACATCGGCCCGCTATAGGCCACACCCAGATCCACACCCACACCCACCACACACTCCTGCGCCGGCGTTCGTTCATTCGTCGCTCATCCCGCTAGCCACCTCCGGTCCAGTTAGGCACCGCGCACACCCACCAACCGCCGGGACCACACTCCAACAGTACCCACCCTTCTCCACCTACGGGCTCTCCACAACCAAACAGCCCCGCCGCCGGCCGGTCGACGCAGCGAGACCTCGAAGTGACAGATGGGCTCAGCTACCCACAAGACCACTTCCTGCACGAAGCGCAAGGGCACCCGCTCCAGGCTCAGCACGGTCCTTTCCTCCCCGCTCTCCACCCAAAACACACGCCGCGCCCTCCACGCACGCGATGGGGAGTCCACCGAGTCGCAACGCAGCAGAACACGATGGGCATTCCAAACCCCAAACAAGCATCCCCCTCGCCTCGATGACAACCGTCCGCACCAAGATCGATCTCGTCGCCCGCCGACGCACATCCGACACAAGAAGGCGAGCCGCGCACGTTCCCTCTCATTGCAAGACATCGCGGTCTGCGTCCCCATCTCGATCCAGTCGGTCAGCCACCTGTCCTCCTCGTCGACGCCACTCTGCACAGTCGCTTGCAAGCGAACGCCGGCGCACGAGTGGGCGGGCGCGTTCAACACCCCACGATCCAGACGAGAGACACCCCCTTCTCCTCTTTGCCCCGCAAAGCCTCTTCTCCCCGCACACTCTCTTCGCCCCAGAGCGGTGGGTACAAGCAGAACCCCGCCACATCGCACAGCCTCTCTCCTCTCCTCCACCGCCACACAGTCGAAGTCGAGAGACATACACCACCGCTCCATCGAGATCAAGAAACACAAAAAGACAAGAAAGGAGGGAAGGCAAGGGCAGACTCACGGCGGATTCGTGATCCCCTGCTTGCTCCCCGTGTTGATCACCATCGCGGGGTTTTCCTGGTGCAGCATCGCCTGGGTGTCGAAAGAAACAAAGGATGGTTTAGCAACGAGTTAGGGACGGAATAGAGAGAGGGAGGAGGGAAAGGGGAGGGAGAAACCGAAAGACGGATAGACGGATAGAGCAGAGCGCACGGTGCAGAGGATCGAGGACGCGCACTACCCGTAGCCCGCGGTGTTGGTGCCGCACTCCACAGAGTCAAGAGCAAGAGCAAGAGCGGGTGCGTCTTTTCCGCACGCCATGTCGAGCCTGCACGGTAGCGTCGTGTACGCTCCTCCCAGTCCGCGTTTTTGTCGCGCCAGCCACCCGTTGGTTTGAGCTGCCCCCGCACCACTCCTGCCCCTCGACCTCGACATCGACATCGCACAAACACCCTCTACGAACGGACGAACGAACCCCGTTTACTCGCGATGCGCGGATGCCACAACATGCGCGGCCGCCTGCACGCATGTCGTCCGACAGCCCTTACTCTCCCTTTCAGCTTCGCGTCAGTCGCCCTCCATCGCCTCCCAACCTCCCACCCGGACGGGCGCTTTCTCTGTTCTCTCTCCCGACGCGTTCGTCCGCCTGGCCCGCGAAGTAACTCGCCCGTCCTACCCCTTTCTCTCCACCCACACCAATACGATGCATAGAAATGCAAACTGTACGGCAGACGCGTTATCTCGACGCCAGCGCCTCGTATCGCATCGTATCGTCTGCTCGACGCGATTATCGACAAGCACATACGCCATTCCGTCTCTTAGCGACGCGATATCGGTATCGCCCAGGTCGCCGCGATACTGGTATCGCGATAACGCCTCGCCGTGGCGTACGAAAATACGCGTCGATAACCCAAAAAGGACGCCCCGAGATAGGGCAAGAAGCTCGAGACGAGAAATCGCGCTGGGAACTCGAAAAAAAATTGCCCCAAAGGCCGAGAACGAAAGCCGGGTCGGCAACGACCACCTCCGGCCCGAATCGAGAGCAGAGAACGAATAAAACGAAAAACAAAAAGACGCAAGAAGAAGGAGAACGCGAGAAGAAGAAAAAAACGCACCGGCACAAACACCGTCTGCACGTTCACGACGCCAAAGAGGTTGGTAGCGAACACGGCGTGCCACGAGTCGAGGCCGTCCCAGGCGGTTCCTAGAGGAGCGCACATGAACAGATCAGCATTGTCGTTTTAAGTATGAGGAGAGGGGGGTCAAACGCACCGTTGACGCCCCCGAGCGAGCCGATGCCCGCGTTGTTCATCAGCACCCCCACCTCGCTCCACGCCTCGTACACCGTCTCCCTTAGCCTCTGGACGTCGGACAGGACCGTGACGTCTGTGGGGACGACGAGGACGTCGCCCTCGGCGCCGTCGAACCCCGCGTGCTTGGAGATTTGGGAGAGTTCGGAGGAGAGGGCGGTGAGCGCGGGGAGGGAGGCGGGCAGGTCAGCGAGGGCGATTTTCATGCCGAGGCGGGCGAAGGCGCGCTGTGTACGTGTCGGCAACTCGTTTGTGAAATACAAAATGGAAGAACAAGAGAATGTGGATGCGGAGAAGGAGGAGGGGAAGGGAGGGGAGCAGGGTAGGGGAGGACAAGAAGAGACGCACAGCAGCAGCGGCGCCAATGCCCGACGCGGCACCGGTAACGACCGCGACGCGGCCCTGTTGCAGGACGGGGTGGGTGTCGTCCGGGTCGACGGCACCAGAGGGTTTAAATGAGGCGGAGCCGGAGAGGGCGCTGTGTATCCGTGTAATCATGTATTCGTTCGTGCACCCGTTGATTCATTTCGTTCGTAGATGGATGGATAGCGTTGACAACATCCAGTATTCGACATTGCATAGATTCAAAATTCGTTCGTTCCAGATAGACATAGAGACCCAAGACAAGACCAGAAAAGACAAGACCAGACAAGACAATCCAAGATTGCATTAGCCCTCCCTCCTCATAAAACAGAAGACGGTTATACGCACGGGCGCTTGGGAGAGGGGCCGCGCGAGCGCGACGAGCTTGGGGGAAGCATTCGGCCGGCCATTGAGCTGAGCAAGTACAAGCCAAGACAAGAATAAGAGAACAAGGGAAGGGGAAAGCAAGGAAATAGAAGTGGGGAAGTGACGTAATCACTGGCGCGAATTTTGCCTGAGGGCGCGCTCAGCGCCGACCGGTGATTGCCGCAGACGTTTTGTGTCAACCGCTGCCAAGACGCCCAACGTTTAATTGCTTCCTATCTCGGAACCAGCGCGTAACCCGATTCGAGTATACGCTCATTGCAAACAAGACGCTGTGCACCCGCTGTGCAAGCACTGTGTCAACACTTTCGATTGGCCGCTGATGAGCCAGTAGCGATTGGATTATCATTCAATGTCCACGACCGGCGTCGACCATCCACAACTTAGTTGATCGTTTGCTTTGCTCAGCGTGGCGTGTCACGTTCACCGAAGTCCCACGTTATAGAGGTCTAAACCCCGAGTTGGGCGAATGCAGCCGCAAAGCGGCACGCTGCCGGTCTCCAAAGTTGCTCTTAAATGCTATCGAAGATCTAATGCTGCCTTTTCGAGGGCTGTGCAGTCCATCTGTTGTGATGAGACTCTGCTCTAGCTGTTTTAAAGAGTGCCTCAGCAATGTCCCGCTGGTCAATCACTCGCCCCTGTTGAATGCCATCACTCCTGCTACTCTCGCTGCTTCACCTCGCTCTAAACTACCCAGTGTCGGGCCATCTTCTCCGCTCTCTTGAAGAGCCAATTCCCAGCGACCCGGATATCGACACCCGGACGCTTTTCAACTTCATCAGCGGCTGCTTAGCCACCGTATTTGCACCTGGGTCTCTGTGCACCCGAACGTCCCTGGCCCCAACCAAAGCAAGTGGGCCCTCGCCTGGCGCAGGCTCGGCCTCATGCTGGCGGCCGTCATTGTGCCCGAAGCGATGGCGGGATTTTCGGCCAGACAGTTTCTCGATGCTCGGTGGTTTTCGAAGAGTAGGCGACGCTCCTCTCGAGTCGCCAGATTCTGATGTCATGCAGAATACGACGTGTCCATAACGCACGGCTTCTTTTTCGCTATGGGTGGATTTGTATCGGCCAGTGGCCGCCATCCCATAGTGACTGAAGAACAATTGCGACTCCGCCCCGAATACCTTGCGGCTATCCGGAGTATCAAACTGGAGGATATAGAAGACAAGAGCAAAGGAGACTTGTTGTCAAAAGGCGTGGTACTCCTTCAGGGACTGTGGTTCACCGCACAGTGCTTGACCCGCCTTCTGCAACACCTTCCGCTGACCGAACTGGAAGTGGAAACTTTGGCATTTCAGTTCGTCAACCTCGCCATCTGGTTCCTTTGGTTGCACAAACCCCTCGACGTTCAACAGCCCATTATCCTTGGGCCCGCCGATGAATTAGCTCCTTTGCCGAAGCCAAGCCATCGACCCTCTCAAAACCGTTCGCTGCTGGACGTGGCTTGTGCCACCTTCGACTCCTTGCTTATGGGGGATTACGATTGTTTTGACCCCATCGAATCCACCTCCGTTCCTTTGTTCTGGTCCACGCACGGATTTCCCGCCGAAGGACCTGGCAAAGGCGACACCCGCTTCGTCTCCAAGTTCATTTTTATCGAGCTCCTGGTCGGCAGCCTTTTCGGTCTCGTCCACTGTGCGGCCTGGAACGCACACTTCCCCTCCACAGCTGAACTGAGGATTTGGCGGTCCTGTTCACTGGTGATTGCTGCGACGCCTCCCACCGTCACATTGATGTTAGGATTTTCTCTTCTCAGCTTGAAGATGGGAAGACATTTTGGAGAAGACACGTTCATGGGGTCAGTGGCAGCCCCTTGTGTTTTTATCCTCGACAATATTTTTGCTGCTTCTGTGGCAGCCTACATCACCGCACGACTCCTTCTCATCACGCTCTCCTTCACAACTTTGCGTGCTCTTCCGCCCGGCGCTTTCGTGGACGTGAACTGGAGCAAGTATATCCCGCATCTCTAGATCTGGACTTGTCCTCAACTTCTTCCTTGAGTACCGAAGTACTCTGTATTGTATGTACACACAAATAAAATCTCCCGATTGTTTCTAGCTCTGGGTCTGAAGTCATCTCCTCTCCTCTCACTCACTTCTGAGTCGTCTCGTTCAGTCTGAAACCTCGAAACTAAATCGATCGAACGGTAAGAGTCTTGCCTGCTCCAGTAATTGGCATGGGCCATGCCCAGTTTGACGAGTTCAACTCTTTTCGGTTGCAACATTGTTGGATTTATGGATGTAGGGTCCTTGGTACTAGCGAGGAGCAGAATCTTGACCAGATTTATTGTTATTACAAGGCGTTGGATACGCGGGAGCTAGGCGAAGAGCCGGGGTTACAACATGGTGAATGTGCGCTTCCTTGCGAAAGGCTTTAAGTTTTGAAGTGGAGTATTCATCTCTGTTTTTATCCTCATTGTGGGATGAAGGCCAACGTGAAGCTTTTTGTTTAAACGCAGATTATCATATTCCGTATTCACAGGTTCTGCTAAAATAACAAATACAGGAGCGGTGGATCATGAGCGCTTGAACATACCTCAACCATAGAGGTACGTGAAGATCACGGTGTTCCGCGCGCACCATTGCGGAAGCCAAGCGGTAATGACTTCCTCTGATGCATCGACCGAACCGCGCTCGCCCCATCGGTTGTGCTAAATTTCACGCGCCGGAAAGAGCACACCTGCGACGACGCCAGAAGCTCGCCGATTTGATCCCATTGCAATTCCGCAAGCATCTCTTTGCGGTAAGTACCGACTGAGAACACGAGTTCTTCGAGGTGTGGGGCGCCCAATGCCCGGCGGATGATAGAGAGCAACGGTAGTAAACGGTCCCAAGCGATCGTATAGACGTCGAGATCGCAAATACAGAAGTACATGAAGTGCAAGAGTGCAACAATCACTGGCAGCATTGCCGCATCGGCCGAAGTCGGCAATGCACTCTTCTCCCAACCATCATGGCAGATTCTTCGCTTTTCCCAACTCCCAGCTTTGGGCTCTCCTCTTCTTGCGAACCGTTGGCGGGAACTTGAAGAAGCTTGAAAAACTTCGCATGCGTAGCGCGCGGGACAAAGCACAACATTTTCGATTGGCGCCCTCAAACTGGATGATCCAGTATCAACGACCGCGAGTCTATTACAGGCCAACTCTGTGACTTTCTCGGCGGGAGCCCTACGCGCACCGAAGACCCACGACTTCCAAGACCTGGGTTTTCCTGCTGGGCGAACGCGCTTGTATTTAAAACGCCACGACAATATCGATGTGCCGACCGAAATTGCTGTCGAAGTTCAATTGAAATTCTATGTTAAGCTCAGAGGCTCTGATACACGTTGCGCGTTGCGCGTATACTTCTCGAGATGTCTTTAAGATCACCCCACTTCTCAGCTACGCTCCGCCCAAATGACATCGCTCCTGCTGCTCTCGCTTCACTTGCTTGCTCCAAACTGCATGGCGTTGGGTCATCCTCTCCGCTGTCCCGAAGAGCCAATTCCTAGCGACCCGGATATCGACGACCGGACGCTTTTCAACATCATCAGCGGCTGCTTAGCCACTGTATTCGCGTGTACTGGCACGGTGTACATGGGTCTCAGTGTATCCGAACGTCCCTGGGCCCAACCAGGGCAAGTTGGCTCTCGCCGGGCCCAGGTTTTGCCTCATGCTGGTGGCCGTCATTACACCAGAATTTATGGCGGGGTTCGCGACCAGGCAGGTTCTTAGTGCTCGCTGGTTCTCAAAGAGTAGGCAGGTCACGTTCCTCTTGATTCGCTAGATGCTCACTTTGCGATGCAGGATATGATGTGTCCCTGACACATGGCTTTCTCTTCGCTATGGGTGGATTTGTGTCGGCAAGCGGCCACCATCCTATAATACGCAAAGAACAACTGCGTCACCGCCCTAAATATCTAACCGCTATCCGGAGCATCTGAATCGAGGACATAAAGGACAAGAGCAAGGGAGACTCGTTGTCAAAGGGTGTTGTACTTCTTCAGGGACTGTGGTTCACTACACAGTGCTTGGCCCGCGTCCAGCAGCACCTCCCGCTGACCGGACTCGAAGTGGCAACGCTGGCGTTCCAATCTGTCAACATATTCATCTGGCTCCTCTGGTGGCACAAACTTTTTGACGTGGAACAGCCCATTCTCATTGGGTCCGCCAGCGAATTTTTTGCTTGGACGGAGCAAAGACATCGTAGCCGCCGGGTTCCGGTGTGGGTGAAGGTCACCAGTGCGTCCAACGCCATAGTTTGGGGGTATTATCCCGATTTCGACACCCTCGCGTACACGTCAGTTCCCTCGTTCTGGTCGGCACGCTGCCCTGATCAAGGCGATCTCCACTTCCTCCCTATGTTCATCTTCGTCCAGGTCCTTGTCGGCACCATCTTCGGCACCGTCCACTGTGCGGCCTGGAACGCACTCTCCCCCTCCACAGGTGAACTGTTCATCTGGCGGTCCTGTTCCCTGGTGATTGCGGCAGCACCTTCGGGCGTAACGTTGTTATTTATATTGACTTTACTTGGCGAGAAGATATTTGACACCTATACTAGCGGGAAAACGGCTGTTGTAGCAGCGAACCGTGTCTTCGCCATCATTGCTACTGCGGCCTACATTACCGCACACCTGGTTCTTGTCGCGCTTTCCCTCACGACATTACGCGCTCTTCCGCCTGGTGTGTTCGTGGATGTGAACTGGAGCACGTATATTCCCCACTTCTAGATCTAAATATTTTCGAGATTGGTAGCAATTCACCCATAACTATCGGACTCCCGAGTGATCACCTACTTTTAAACAGAATTACGACCGTCTGAAACCATTTCAGATGTTACTATCAGCGCACTGCGGCCGGTACCATCGCCACTTTGAATTCGACATCTGATTCTGGCGCTTATTTCGAAACGAAGTGCACTGCCGATGGCGCGAAGCGCCGGCGCGCTCTTGTGTACCCATGCAGAGATTGAATCAATTTCACTGGGCACAAAGTCGATTGCGCGTTGATTGATTCTGAGTTTCGGCCTCGTTCACTCCTATTTGTGGACTACTTATCTTAGCGCTGAACAGCGCGCGACCTCCCAAAAAGAGCTGATGTCAAGTCGGATGGATGGGCTTGACCCAAATCTGCCAACAAATGCGTCCCGAGGATTTCGGGACACACAACCGTATCGCCTGACTTCAGGATGAAGGCCGTAATGTCGTTTTATAACATTATTGAAAAGTGAAGACAGGGCCTCGACGCAGGTATGAAATGGATTATTCCACCTTCACCTGGGAATTTTGCTTGCGCCGTTGCATTTCCTCCCTTGTCATCTGTGTACCGAGCAAGATGTCCCAATGCGCAAAGAACGGCTGCGCAAAATTATACTTGAACCCGATTTTTTGATAGTGGATATCGTGATAATACGCGTTGTTCCGCGATACCATCTGCAACGGGTCGAACGGGAGCCGATACCCACAATGGTCGTCGACGGTCTTCAACGTTGCGATGGCGAAAAATAGCGCGGACTGGCGCGTGCTCATCCCGGACAGGGACTCGGCGATTACAGGGCCGAGAACATCGAGGAGCAAACTCTCTACGGGGTGGTTGTACAGCGCACCGAACGCGTACGGCGCGTCGAGACGGTGGTGCCAGGAATGGTAATGCCGGAACATGAATCTGTTCGTGTGCATCCACCGATGAAGGAAGTACTGCCAGGTGTCGAGCGTGACCATTGCGGTCAGAAGCTGGAGGAGCGGTATGCCCCACCGGTACATAAAGTATGCGAGACGTGACGCTTTGTCCGAGCTGAGAACAACGCCCAGCTGCTGGGCAATGGATGTCCTCTTCGATGCGTGGTCGGGGATCCGGATGTGCGCCTGTCCAAGCAGCATATAGCCCAGCACGGTTTGAGTGATTTGTTGGAAGATTACGGTCCAGAAGACGGCCGTGGGAGAGACACGAGTATTGCGAGACGCAATGGCGTCGGGAGAGCTGTGAATGCGGTAATGCTCTAGCCCTTTCCAGTCGCGCGTGTCGAGGTAGTGGAAGAAGGTCGAGAGCAGCCAGTATGCTGTAATCGGAGCTGCGAGGGCGAGATGGTGGTCTGGAACGCCGGCGAGGAGCGACGGCTCGAACGAATAATACCACGGTACGTCCTCTGTGCAGACGCCATCGAGATACGAAAAACACAAGGCACTCATGGCGCACGGTTGCCGCTTGAAAGCGCTTCGGTATACTGTGAGTTCATTACATTCACTGAGACACATCCGGGGACATGGTCAACGCACGTCCGTCACTGGAAAATAGAGATAAATTCGGCGAGAAACTGTGCACTGAGAGTGTGTGAAGAGTTATGTAGGTCAAAAAAAAAAAAGGCAAGAATACCGATGTCAATTTGCGGCGATCCGAGGCTCATCACGGCAGAGTTTGAATACTTATTGAATAGTATTGAATGCGAGGCAATCAGATTCTGGAAGTGAAGATGTAGGCCGCAGATTTGCCGCAGATTGAGGACCGTTCCGCCTGAAAAGTGAGTGAGACTCTAGATGATCTCAGACTTCCGAAAAACTTCAAGTTGAACTTGAAGCCTCCGAGTCTGAGACCTTCCGAGACTCTGAGAACATGTGTTAACTAAAAACTATCGTATAGATCGGTCCATTAATTCGTACCTGAACATCCACACCTTGGTACAATTGAGGGTGAAGCAGCCTGGTCCAGGATCCTCCAGTGGCAGCGGCGGCCGGGAACAAGTCCAAATCTGTGTGTAACAATGTTCGGCCGCACCTCTTCTTCACTCCGGAAAAATTGATATATAGGACCGCCGAAGATGTTCCTGATACCTCCAATATGAGAAACAAGATATGCCAGACTGAAATCGTACCTGATATGCAGGGAATAAGCTGAACTGAATCATTCTCATATTGGAGGTATCAGGAACATCTTCGGGCGGTCCTATACATCAATTTTTCCAGAGTGAAGTAGAGGTGCAGCCGAACATTGTTACATCAGCAACCAATATGACCGCGGTTCCGGTACTCCCGGTCTCAGCCGCAGTTTGATTTGACCTGATATTGCGATTGACTGATACGACTGATACTTTGAGTATCAGTCGCGGGTTAAATATACAGAGTGAACACCATAAGTCGCAGTCTCAGACGGACGTAAACAGAGGGTATCGGTTGCCCCGAATTGGTCGCCGATAACAATGGACTCCGAGTCAGCGACCGGTTTGGGCCAAGTTGAAGTCGAAAAGTTGATGTCTCGGGATTTGCCGACGCATCGGAACTACCCAAGAACTACCTTACTTCCAGCCGCCGCGACTGGTTCCTTGAGGCCATTGTAAGTCTTAAACTGCGATATTGGGGTCCCGTTTACACAATTCGAGGTCACCATTGGCTGACTGCCCAGTGCCAGCCTACCGTACGCGAGGCTGTACAAGCGCGCCAGGGACTCGTGCAGACTTGCAGTCGGCAGCAAATCATGTCTGCCGCCCACTTGTCAGTCCTTACTATACTTGCCGAGCAAACTGAGAGGACCAGAGGAAGCTCAATCTCGCAAATCAAACAATTCATAGAAGAGTCCGATTCGAAGATGGCCTCTCTCGAGACCGAGATCGCTCTCCAGGCTAGGTCGCTTGAAATTGAAGCGCTGTCCGAGCTCCGCGACTGCGAGCGTGCCACCGGTGCCGCTCTCCGGTTTCTCATCGCGCCCATCCGCACACTTCCGATCGAATTGCTCGCAGAAATTTTTGTGCTCACGATTCGCAAGGTGTCGCACATGCAGGACGCCTACCGGGTATCACACGTCTGCGGCCATTGGAGACGGGTTGCGCACGGCACCCCTAGACTGTGGACCGGGCCTTTATGTCTTTCCCTGGAGGCTGACGCCGAGTCAGAGGAAACCTATGCCGATGGTTTGCGAGCGTGGCTCGCGCGCTCGGCGCTACTCCCCGTTCCCATTTACTTCACGACTCAGAGGCCGTGGCATGGAGGTCATATATTGGAAGAAGTGCTGGATGTCGCCTTCCGATGGCGTTCCTTGTGTGTGTTCGCAAGTCTGCCAGTTCATCTTGCGCGACGACTTGCAGACATCAGGTTAGAGGCCCTGGAGGAACTGCAGCTGCCAGCCGTGATTGTCGACTTCGACCCCACCGGTATACTATCGTTCGCAGCAGCTCCTCGCCTCCGCAAACTCACCATTAATGTGGACTGTCGCATCCCGATGCCATGGGCTCAACTCACCGACATTACTCTGACCACCGCACCCTCGCTGGACATTTGCCTCGGTATCGTTGTCCCATGTACAAACCTTGTCAAGTTATCCCTTGTCGCCCGCGGGTCTATTCTCCCACCAGCTGAAGACGATATCCTCGTCTTCCACCACCTGCGTGTTCTTTCCATCGCATTTGCGAGGGGAGACTCGGGGGCAACGGAAGTACAGGCTATGCTATTTATGGGCCGCCTATCTGCTCCTGCGTTGGATGACCTGCAACTGAATCTCGAGTGTGCAGCCCGCATACAGTGGGATGAAGATACGTTCACGGCTTTCCAGTCGCGGTCGCCGAATATCAGCAAACTCGAGATCAAAGGCTACCGCTCATATCTGCCTGCCACTGCGCTCAGAGCTGCCCTCGTCCACGCGCCATCCCTGACACATCTGTGCCTGCATCGTTTTCGGCACAGCGTCGACGACGCCCTCCTTAGCGATCTGTGCTACACAGACGGCGTGCAACCCCTGCTGCCACGTCTGCACAATCTCAGTCTCACATGGGTAATTGGGGCTGGGACGTCGAAAGACCTGCTAGTGAGCCTATTCGCATCCCGGTGGTGGACGGATGCGGACTTGGCGTCGCGCCCACCGTCCACCGTAGCTCGCTGGACACGAATCAAGCTTGGGAGTGAAGTGTTCTCTGCGTTCGGTCAAGGCTTTCGGGCTAGGATGGAGGAGTTGCGGAAGGCTGGCCTGATCATTGAAAGGGGATAATTATCATTGTGACATTGAAGGCTCTCCCAGCTCAGTCAAAACTTTCGGAATACGATGGAGGATCTGCGGCGAACAGGGCTTGTTATTGGGCTGTACACCCCATATTAGCGGTACTCCAAACTCGATAAGTATAGTACAATAATACAATCGTCCAATCAGCTACGAAGTCCGGAACGCGCAAGAAATCTAGCTAAAGCAAGTTAACAAGATAGGACATCAAGAATGACCCCAAAGCAACAACGGCTGCAGCGCTCCACAGTCTTGGGCGCGCTATATCAATGCGCGCATCGTTGGAGTTATTCGCACTAGAGCTTGGACTGGGATCGATTTTCTGCGGGGCAATCGAAACCGTCGAGTCTGGCGCCGTCACTTTTTCATTACAAGTGTCCACGATGTCTGGAACGAGGTAAGCTACAGTCCCAGTTACATGATGGAGAAGAACGCACCGTCAAGAAGCTCCTGCATGAGCGCCTCCTGCGTTGCATTAACCGACTGACAGTTAAAACAGTCTTCGATGATCCTGAAGTTCGTGGGGGTGCATTCACAGTATATATAGGTTATGTCGAATACGCCTACACCGTTGCACCCCTGTTCATGGCATCAGCACAGCAGGTTTGGGATGAGAGTCAAGAGGACACGAACCGTGCTCATTACATTGTACGCGTCACATTGAGTGTCGCATTGCGGCAAGACGTGCGTTAGATTTCCGACGCCTGGGAGACGAAAGGCATGAGAAATAGAGTTGAAAGCACACCTAGATATTACTTACGAAGTTGCGCAGAAACGTGGGGCGTAAGAAAAGCTAGCCAGAGACAAGCGAGCAGAACGACTCTGGCTGCCATTGGGATATATCGACCTGGGACTCCGAGAAGACGGAGTCGGGTCATCGCATACGGTCGAGCCACAACGGATGTCCAATGCTTGAAGGCTGAGCGTGAAGCAAGACCTGAGCCGATTTCGGGAACTTTACGTGAAGGTCGTGCTGCGCAATGCGGGCGGTGCCGAGCCTCCAAAAAAACCCGCGTCCTAGTTCTCGACAGCGAGGATTGCGACCAGATGCAAGGAATTCAGAACAGTTAGAATCCTCCGCACGCGCGCTCAGAGTACTGACATCATCATGATCATGGAGAGGATAACCACAAATGCTTCACGTGACCTTTACGCGTCCCGAATGCAAGCCAAGCAAGGACACCCAAGAACTTTAGATTCCTTCACAAATTCGAACGGAAACGAGGAGGATACACCCAATACATAATTATAACAACAGAGCGGCTAAAAAAACACGAAAACATATGCAAAGAGACGCGGCACGAATCAATCATTAAGATCAACTTTCCGAATAACCGCCAAAGTCATCGTCTGAGGAGGGCGCGACTATTTCATGAGGAGGTTCGGCCGTACGTCGGCTAGTCCGTGTCGCTCTCGCTGGTGCAGGTGCTGCTGCCGGTTTCCTGCGCTTCTTGTCCACGGGCGATGGCAGCGCCAGCTTGGTGCCTGGGGAGCGGACCCTCCTGTACAACTCTCGTCAGGACACCAAGTACAAACGTGAAAAAAAATTGCGCACTTTCGTCCGTTCGTGTTCTTCGGAGGAGTCACTGGACCCGCGACTGGCATTTCGTCCTCAGCTTCAAAGTCCGAATCGTGGCTAGTGCCATGGAAGTTCCAGGTCAGACACAGTGAGATGCATCAAGGAACACGCACTCGATATCCTCCGGGGGAGGTGGGGGAGTCTTCGCTCTAGTTTGTCTGGTGGACTTGCGTGGGGGAACAGCTGTAGGCACCGATATTGATTCCTCTTCACCAGAACCCGGACTAAGAGCCGTCAGAGAAATCGCAAAGAACAGCAAACAAGATAAATACTCGGTCTTCCTTCGAGTCGTCTTAGACCGTGATGTTTTAGCTGGGGCCTTGACCTTGCTGGTCTTAGGCGGCTTCGCTTCCTCGTTCGAACCCACTCTGCAATCAGAGTTAAAGAATGAGGTGGGGTAAACCCAAGACCACGTACTCCAACTCCTCTACTGGTGCAGCTTTGGACCGTGACCGTCTAGCAGGTGGCCCCTTAGCCTTGGGTTTCGGCGCCGGCGCTTCATCTTCGTCACCGGAACCATGCCTACAATAGGTGAGCAAAAAGACCCAGGAGAAAGTCGAGAACGCATACTCCGGCTCTTCTGGCGCAACTTTGGATCGTGACCGTCTAGCGGGCGCCTTAGCTTTGGGTTTTGGTTTCGGCGATAGGCTCGGTGCCCGCGCTTCGTCCTCTTCACCGGGGCCTTGTCTGCGACAGGTGAGTAACAGAAAACGGAATAATAAAGTCGAAAACACTTACTCCGGCTCCTCTATTGGCGCAGCTTTGGACCGCGATCGTCTGGCAGGTGCCTTCGCCTTGGGTTTCGGTTTCGATGACGGGCTCGGCGCCCGCGTTCCATCTTCGGTTTCGTCACCGGAGGCTTGCCTACAAGAGTTCGATGTTGAGCAACAGCAGAAAATTGGACTGAATCACATACTCGGGCTCCTCCGCTGGCGCAGCTTTTGACCGCGATTGTCTAGCGGGTGCCTTCGCTTTGGGTTTCGGTGTTGGCGACGGACTCGGTGCCCGGGCTTCATCATCTTCGTCACCGGAGCCTTGCCTATCACAGAACAGTTGGGAAAAAGAAAAATGGGGACAAGTGGAGATCACATACTCCGGCTCCTCTGCTGGCGTAGCTTTGGACCGCGATGGTCTAGCAGGTGCCTTGACTTTGGCCTTGGGTGTCGGCGTCGGCGGCGGGCTAGGTGCTTCGGCTTCGTCTTCTTCATCACCAAAGCCTCGCCTATCAGACAGCGCTGAGCAAAAGAAAGACGGCTCGAAAGCAGGACCACGCACTCGTTCTCCTCCTCTGAGTGCAGTGTCTGGAGCTGGGAATGGCTCGAAAGCGCTTTCTTCGTCGGCGTGGGGCTGGGCGGTGCCGCCTCAGCATCACCATCAGAATCATCGGAGTCTTGCCTACAGACAATCGGTGCAAGGCCAATGCAGGCGTGAATCCACCTACCCGTTCTCCTCCGTCGGCACCGAAGCAGACTTTCCCCGCGACCCTTTCGCTAGTGCCTTACCCTTGCGGCCCTTCGAAGGCACGGGGGATCTGAAACCACGATACAATGAGCACACCGAATCACCAGAAGAGCGAAGCTACTCACTCGGGTGACCCACCACGATCACCGTCATTCGGCCTGTGCATCCAAAAGTCAGTGCCTCAGGTCTTGACTCGCACCGAAGAGAAACGTACCCCTCTGTCGCCCAATCTGGCATATCAATCCCAATATAATTATACAACTCGCGCATCTCCGGCGTCCCATACTCCGCCCACTCGACCTCTTTCAAGTCGGCTTCAAACTCGGCCATGACGCGAGTTTTAAAGCGCCCGACCGCCTTGTCGAGCGTCGGGTCGTCGAAGGGACATTGCTAACAAAACAGCACAAATGTGAGTCAGTTTGAGCCCACACAAATGTTCAACTCAGAGCGTCACTCACCGCCTGTATATGCTGCAGCAGCACACTCAACTTAACGAGCAGAGGGGGCGCCAGCGGGCCTTCGATGTGGAGATGGCTGAAGAGCGTGCACAGGACCTCTTGATCCTCGCCTGGAACGCAGGTTAGGTTGAGCGCGTTACGAGTATAAAGGGCTGGACAAAACACTCACTTCGTCGGTCTGAGTCATATAACGCGACGAGGATATCCACGGCGAGTTCCGCGTGGACGTGCCGCGAGGCCGACCTGCAGGCGATTCAGCTAAACAAAGCAGCGGAGGAGGGAGCATGTGCGTACGTATCCGCCGCTTTCCTCGCGTCCGTCCAGTCAACGACGAAGAGCCCAAACTGCTGCGGGCTGACCATCGTCTGGTCCTCGGCCAGCTCGTCGTGCATGCGCATCATCTCGTCGAACGCGGGCATGAAGATCTTTTCGGTCGCAGTGAGATGAGTACACACGCCACCCAGCGAAACCCAGAAGACGACATACCGATCTCAGCCGCCCCTGGTTCGCCGCAGTCGCATAAAAGTACACGGAGAAGAAATACGAGAGACACTGCCGGAGCTCCGCGTTGCCGGTCGTGTAGGGCGAGACGTACGCAAGCAGGAGGCTTTTGAGGACCTGCGGTGCCATGCAAATTGGGATTAGTTCAGTCGAGGAAGGAGAAGGAAGAACGCGAAGGGACGCGACGCACGTTAGGGTCGTCCGCGAGGCCTGCAAGCAGCAGCTTCGCGAGCCCGACGCACAGTACCGCCTGCACCATTGGCGACTCCTCCGCCTCGAGCGTGCTGGCGAGGAACGTCAGAATCGCCTGACCCTAAACCAATCCTTCAGCCCCGAGCTTGATGTAAAGGAGATGTCGACGCGACTTACATCCTCTGCCCGCCCCCACAGCTGCTGATCATACATGACCATCAAGTCAAACACAATCTGCAAGAGCTTGAACTTGAGCTGCTCCGGTGCGTTCTGGATCTGGCCGAGGAATAGTTGCAGCGACTTGACCGCGATGCTCTGTGGATGCTTGGTCAACAACGTGTACGCGGTCAAAGAGAAGTAGTAATCTAACCTTGGCGATAAGACAACACAACCCCAGCCCGACGAGCCCCTTCTCGCGGATGCCCAGCTCTTTGCGGCGCACGGCGGGGATGATGAGGTCCGCGAGGACGCCCTCCAGCATCGAGTTGTCCTCAAAATTCTGCGGGTGGGAGCGTCAGCAACCGTACATAAGTTCACGCTCCGAGAGCGGAGACAGAAAAAGAGAAAAAAACGCACCCCATGCACCCGCTCCAGCATGCTCACAACCAGCGCCAGACAGCGCATCTCCATCAAGTCCGCGCTGGCAGCCTCCTCCGGGCTCATCTCGTGCCGCTCCTTCCTCTGCCTCATGCTCTCCTTTGACTTCGTCCGCTTTAGCGAGCGAATCGTCGACTGCGTCGTGTCGCCCGCCTCGTCCTCGGGCTCCCCCTCGCCCTCCCCCTCCCGCAAATCCACCACAACCTCCACCACAACGCGTATGAGCTCCCGCTCGGTTGGCATGATCTCCTTCAGCACGTCTAGACAGCGCTCGAGGAGGCCCGGCGGGAGGTGCGGGTGCGCGAGCATGTCTCGTATCACGCTGTACACTTTCCGCCGCCCGATCTCGTCCCCGTAGTCGAGCTTCACCGCCATGCGCAGCAGCTCGCCTAGGATAGCCTCGCGCTTGGCGAGCTCCTCCTCGAGTTCGTCTTCCGCGCCCTCGTCGTCCGCGGCTTCTTCGCCGCGATCGCGCGTTGCCCGCGTCGCATCTTCGAGCGCCTCGAGCGCCTCGAGCAGCGCGTTGTAGGCCTCCTGGACGTGGAAGGCGAATGCCGTGACGACGGGGAGGCGGTCTGCGCCGTCCTCGCGCTCCGAGGCGAGGGACCACTCGAGAAACGCGCGCGCGAGGACGGCAGATTCGGGGGTAAGGGTTTGGAAGTAGTCGTCTGTGCAACGTGTTAGTACGGGACCAGGAAATATTCAAGAAACAAAATAAACCCACCTCCAAACTCCAACCCCTCCCACAAATCCTTCCGCGTGCCGAGGAGCGCCAACAGCGCGTCCGTGGCGACCGCCTCCCCGGGCCCCACAACATCGAACAGCTCGAGGAACGCAAGGAGTGCGCGTGCGTTGTCGCCCTCCTCCACCTCTTCCTCCCCCGCCTCAGCGAGAATGAGCTCGAACCACCCCCCCACCATCCGCCCCGCAGCGGCCTTGACCGCCGCCTCGCGGTCGCCCAGACCCGCGCGCACCAGGGCCTCGCGCTGCGCGATGGTGAGCGTGCGCGGGTGCAGCTGGGGGTGCGCCGCGGCGTTGTCGGGCTGCGCGTTGGGCTGGGGCATGAAGACGGACGCGTAGACGGCCCTGCGCGTGGCTGGGTCGGCGTCGCGCGCGCGCGCGAGGAGGGCGGGGAGGGTCGCGGCGGTGAGCGGGACGTGCAGGAGGGCGGCGCGGCGGACGTCTCTGCACCGTGTATAAGTGAAGGTACACATATGTAGTGATGTTGGAGACGTACGCAGCAGGGTCGAGGGCCATGACGTCTAGCAGCACATCGACGATGCTCTTCTCGCCCTCTTGCAGCTCGCTGGGATCCTCGCTTGCGACGAGCCGTGCGAGGGCAGACACGGCCTGGGCGCGGATCGTCGACTCCTTGTCGCGTGTTGACCGGTCGATGAGGGTTTCTCGGAGGGCGAGGTAGGTTTCCTCGCTACATACGCGAAGTCAGTTAGACGAGAAATACACACAGTTTGAGGAGAACACACTCGACTTCACCCAAGAACGGAATCATCTCCGCAACGAGATGCACGGTCTGGTAGCGGACGATCTTGTTCTTGGCGATGAAGCCCTGGAGCACCCATTCCAGTATGGCGGATACCAAGAGAGACGCCAGAGTATCCTCGTCGGTGCCTCCTGCATTCTCCTCTTGCGCTACGAGATCGTAAGTAACCGTTATAGCTGAGATCTAGACCTACTCACCTTTCTCATTCGCAAACCGCACATATTGCGCTACAAACTTGACTATGCGATCCACGGTAGGCGGGCCCTTCTTGACAACCACGACGCGGCTGAGCATGTCGAGAAACACGGCAATAAACTCCTTGTGTGCAGTCTTTATATGGAGTTTGTACAAGGCGACACAGTTTTTGCGATGATTCGCCACAGAAGTTTGAGCCTGACTGAAGATTGCAGCGACAGATCCCTGCAGGTCGGCCATAGTTTGGTGCGTGGTGTCGCGTTATTTTACAGATAGCGGTGCGATTCGTTTCCTTGCGAGCAGCCGGACAACGACGTATAGTCAGGAAGTATAGGACAGACTCTGCCCTAGGGACACCAGAGAACGCGTGTTTTTGCGCGTTGCAAGTGGGGAAAGCGCGTCTACGACGCGCGGATGTAGGGGCGAGAGAGGATAAATACAGTGCCCCCAAATTACGCGGGGTTTTGCTCTGTCGATAGAGCAGGGAACCGTATGAAGATTGGAGGGTGCTGGTGCTGAGCAAGGTTTGAGGGGTCCCGTGATCGTCCATGCACGTGGTGGCGAAGCACTTGCAAACACCCAAACAATCGACGCGTCGCGGCGTAACTGGGCCACTCCAGGAAGGTGAGCGAGCGCCGGAGAAGTGTTATGCGGATAATCATGTTGCGTGCTTCTCTCAAAGACTATAACCGAAAGACACGCTCTCAACTTCTGTCGGGACTGTTGCTTACTAGGTTGAACCAACCTTTAAACCGCAAGTAATCTATCTGAGCCAGCTGTCTGCTGGGTAATTATAGGACTAGTCTATTCCTCCCATTTTGCTTCCAACAACTCGGGAACTAGGCCACTTTGCCGCAATTCCTCCATCTTATCCTTGAATTTTTTACTGAAAACAGGGAACACTCCGCACCCCAGCTTTATCTGCCTCCAACGGGCAACGGTGGGTGGGATCCTTCCACCACCGGGTTGTAATCACATTGGCCAGAGTATATTGCGGCACTCCAAACCCGAAAACATCTGTGAGGCTCAGACTGTGC
This sequence comes from Mycena albidolilacea, assembly GCA_029282495.1. NCBI lineage: Eukaryota > Fungi > Basidiomycota > Agaricomycetes > Agaricales > Mycenaceae > Mycena > Mycena albidolilacea. Next base: position 1,147,562 of record JARIHO010000002.1, read on the forward strand.
AGGCGCGGCACCAGAGGTTGCGTGCCAGAGTCTGTATTATAGCAAAGCTCCTCCAAGAGGGCGGTATCCACGCTGCCAAAGAACCGATCTAGAGATGTGTCAGAGCGGGTGCATGGAAAAGGGTGGCTCTGAGTGCATGGGCGGGGAGATGTGAGCGGTAGCCGTTGCTCTCAAGTCGGGTGATATTCGGTGCGCGCGACTGGAAAGCCGTGAATGCGGCTCCGTCCTACATGATGCTTACTTCACACTCGAAATTCAGGCGCAGGGCATCCAATGCAGAAGCAGCGAGGCGGCCCAGGAAGGGCATAGCATCTACTTCATCCCCTGCAAAGGTGATGGAAAGGACATGCAGATAACGGAACACAAGGATGTCGGCTCCGGTGGCGGATGGAATAATGGACCATCTACTCGTGAAAAGGAATGCCCTGACGAGTTTCGTACACTGAGCAAAGACAGCAAGAAAAATTTCCGCCGAGTGCCCAGTAGTCAGAGCGAGATCGGTGAGTTGGGCCCATGGCATCGGAATTCGCGAGTCCAACTCGATGGAGTTTCCAGAGGCGAGGAGCGGCTGCGAAGGACAATATGGCCGTGGGGTCAAACTCATCGACATCTCTCGTCTCTCTCTGCAGCTGCAGCTCTTCCAAAGCCTCTAACCTGTTGTGGGCGAGGCATTGGACAAGAGCGCCCGGCGCTCTCTGGAGCACTCGCAAAGAACGCCAGCGAGGGGCAATCCTTAACAGTTCGTCCATTATGCGAGAGCTGATATCATCAAACCACACCCCGGATCGAGGCCGCCCCGTAAGGGAAATGGGAACGGAGAGCGGCGCCGAGCGCGCGAGCCACTCTCGCAAACCATTGGTGTAGATGTCCTCTTGGATGTCAGCTCTCCGGGAAAGGGAAATTTTTAATGGCCCGGTCCATAGTTGAGGGGTTCCGCGCGCCAGGAGTCACAGACGTGTGCCACTCGAAAGGTGTCGTGGATGTGCAACGCCTCGCGAATCGTGAGCACGAAGATTTCTGCGAGAAGTTCCACAGGAAGTGTGCGGATGGGCGCGATGAGGAATCGGAGAGCGGCACCGGTGGCGCGCTCGCGGTCGCGTAGCTCGGACAGTGCTTCAATCTTCAGAGACTCAGATTTGAGAGCGATCTCGGTCTCGAGGGAGGCCATCTTTGAATCGGATTCTGCTATGAATGGTTTGATCTGCGAGATTGAACTTCCTCTGGTCCTCTCAGTTTGCTCGGAAACCGTAGCAAGGACCGAAAAGCGAGCAGCAGCCAAGAGGTGAGTGATCGGAAGATCCTCTGATGTGGCCACGAGCGAGAGATTTGTAAGCACCCATCATTTGTATTTCCAGTGGACACTTGGCAGAGAATGCACCGGATTGGGACGTTGGTGCATGGATGGGCACCGCTGGAGTTAGAAGCGGATTTTATCGCAAAGTCGTAGGCCGGAGCATGTGGAACTGGATGGCCGCCTTTGCTGCCGTCGATCGCCGATGTTTGTGCCTGCCAAACAATTTCCCAATTTGGGGGTGTGGTGTGTCGTGGGAACGTTGGCCATGATCTTCCGATCAAGCACCTCTTCAGCAGCCATGGTTTTTCGTGTTGCAGTCAGTCTGAAAATCGGCTTTATTTGTCTCAACAGGACACAAGCATCGTGGTTTACGCGTTTACAACTCACAGTGGGCTCAAACAAGGAGCCAGTCGCGGGTGGAAGTACTAATGCCAATTCCCTTTTCAGGGTCCTCGACGTTTTGGTCTGAGTCGGAGTCCTGTCCCCACGCGGAATCATGCTCAGCAGATTCGGCCCGAATGCCGACGGTGAGAACCACAACGAGCGACCGAGGGTTTGGCTTATCATAGACTGGGGTTCTGGCTCCAGAACTGCCTAAAATTCGCTTTTTTTTCGCAGATTTCTGAAAATACTATCAGCCGTCGCGCAAACCCAACGCAAACCGAGCCCCGATTCAACGTTGAGCGTGCGGCCGAAAAAAGCCGAAGGCAAACTCCGATCCAAACAACAGGCTTTCCTTCCTGATTCTCAACCGATGCCACACACCAAGCGCTATACCTTACGGCGGACACTAGCTTGAAGCCGAGAATCGTGATCATTAGGCTCACGGGGCGTGAGGATTCGATGGGGATCACGCAACTTGAATCGGAATCGCAGGAATCGAATGGGCTTTCAAGTTGATAGAACCAGGATTCATATGCATGGGCATCTATCAAAGAACTCTGCCCACCTTAATTGGTTCAAATTCTCAACTCAGCGCCAAGCCCTTGCGATTTAATCAAACCAGCCTTTCTGGCTGCTTCTTTGCAGCCTGCGCCTGCTCGCCTGGAAGAAACCCGTGTCTGCGAAATCGGACATACTTTCCCTACGCAGAAAATGAAATAACAACCCCCTTCGGCGCCAAACGGTGACTTGGGTTTTCCCAAAATCGTGCGATCAGACTACCCTTGAAGAAGGTCAGGACTACGTCTTCCGACATTCTCATAATCACTCGGATATCAAGACGACCCCCGTGGAACCTCCCGCACCATCTCATGTAAATATAGCACGACGCTTTCAGATCGTCAACGCTATATCTGAAATAAGCTCCCCGATACGCGCAGTGTCATATTTTGCGGACGACTTAACGCTTCCCTGGTTCCTGTTTGACTACCAACATCCTATCCGTCTTCCTCGCGAGCCAGAAACACCGTGGACCGTCGATTCCGTGTCAGGAAAGACTTACTTACAAGAAGAGGTACGCACTCTCCTAGGGATTTCTTTGCGTCTTCACTCATCCAAACGAAGCTGTACGAGCGAACTTGGTGTCTCGCAAACGCTTTGAGTTTGTCACACGCCCTTGGCAAGTACGAGCTTCTTTGATGAAGAGCGTTTTTGCTGATCATGGTGTCGTATAGGCCCGGATCACACTGGTAAGTCCTCTCAATATTTCTTGTAGTCTCCTACGTTTGGACTTTCAGTGAGCATCATCAGTCGTAATCACGTTGGTAAGGCAGCGCCAGTCCGAAATTTTTCGTTGTACCTAATTTCCACAGATTTTCCTATCGCAATATGGGCAGCACACAGACTCGGCGCATCTGCTTTGTAGGCTATAATTATTCTCCGAGGGATTGTCAAGCTAAGATTCATCCAGCACGCTCAATCCGATGCTCAACGCGGAGGAACTTGATCCCTTTCTGATTGACATGAAGCCCGCACTGCTCTTCGTACATTCTGCCGCCTTGGAAGTCGTACGCGCAGCCGCAACACTCATCAGGCTTCCGCATGACCGTATTGTCCTCCTCGACTCTGCGCCAGAGAAGAGCGAACCACACTCACTGCAAGAGCTGGTTGACATAGGATTGGCCAACAAGGAAACCCATCGATTTGAAGAGTTCAGGCTCAAACCGGGAGAAGGCAAAACCAAGGTCGCCCTATACTTCCCGTCGTCTGGAACCACCGGTGTCCCCAAGATGGCTGCAATTCCACACCCATCGATTATTGCGAATATTCTACAGAATGCTGCCCATGATGCAGGAACGGATGAATTGACAATACCAATCATGGAACGACGATTCCGCCCCGGAGATGTGTCCCTTGCCGGTAAAAACATGAAAGAAATGTATTTAGATACAGCACCACTCACGCAAAATATATACAGTTTTACCGTTCTTTCGTGTGACTCGATATCTCTGTCTTTCGCTCAAATACGATAAGACATATTCGGATTACTCATAAATGTGTGTATTTCGATTTTTAGCTGAGCCTCTAGACTGACTAGTTTGAAGCTGCATTATCACATATTTTCTGGGGTAAGGTGGTCCCTCACGCTTCATTTTGAGTTTTTAAATTTTAGGCAGATGGCCGTTGTGGTCATGCCAAAATTCGACTTTATAGAGTACCTGTCGACGATCAAACAGTACAAGACCAATCATCTGTCGTAAGTCGATTCAACCTGTGCCTTCATGTCCACTGATTGTAATTGCTATATAGATTGGTCCTCCCGATAATGGTGTTGTTTTGCAAGGTACGAATTTATGCTGCTAACTAGCATCCATATTCACAACGTTCCCAGCATCCGGCGGTCAAGGCGGAGGATCTGACGAGCTTGCGCACGGGTTACGTCGGCGGCACGCCCGTCAACATCAATCTCGTGCAGACCATGGCAGCACTGATTCCACAGGCTGTGGTTGAGCAGAGCTACGGTATGCGGCTATTTTTGAGCTTCAGTTAAAGGTCAATGAACAGGGCTCCCCCCCCGTAGGCATGTCAGAAGTTGCAGGTATTTTGGCCATGCCGCCACTGAACCGCAGAATGTCTACGGGCAGCGGAGGGCGTCTTTTGCCGGGTAATACAGCGCGCATAGTTAAAATGGACGGTGGGTTGGCCGGGCCTGGGCAAACCGGGGAGCTGTACATCAAAGGTCCCTCGCTCGCCATTCACTATTTGAACAAACAGGGAATGTAGGCTTCTAGTGGCTGGTTTCATCGGGCTAGAGGTTAACCTGGACCTTAGCTCGGCGGCTACGTTCATTGACGGGTATGGATACCTGATGCGTTTAGTTCGTTCGTCTAACCCCCATGTACGTAGTTGGGTTCGGTCGGGCGACGAGTGTTACTTTGACGAGAATGGAGAAATCTATGTCATGGATCGCATCAAGGTAAGAAACAGTCTATTTTGTGACAGGCCATTAATTTCGCCCAGGACTTGATCAAAGCACGCGGCTTCCAGGTTGCTCCCGCAGAGCTCGAGGCACGCCTTGCCGCTAGCTCCGACGTCGCCGATTGCTGTGTTGTACCTGTCCCTCATGAATTCAGCGGCGAAATTCCCAAGGCATATGTTGTTTTGAGTCAAGCAGCTATGGAGCGAGTTTTTCGGGATTCAAAAGAAGGTGATAAGATAAAACTTGCTTTGATCCAGGTAGCGCATGCATATTATTCTCGTCCTGGACCGGGCAGTTAATACCTTGACAGGACATCGCTGAAAACAAGTCCAAGTTTAAGGCGCTCGCTGGCGGTTTGGAGTTTATAGAGCCGATTCCACGGAATGCGGCGGGGAAGCTGTTTCGTCGGGTACTGCGGGCGAAAGCTTTGGAGGATGATGCCAGACTAGCAGCTGTCGCGGAGAATGGGACCCGATGATTGGTGCTGTTTCTTTCGTATACCAACTAGGGTTTTCCTGACAGGCCGACAGCTGAGCCCAACACCATCATTTTCCACTGCGGTCCTTTTCGTCCCAGGTAATCCCCCTTGCTGACTGTTGTGTGGCCGGTGACTTCGGTGTATGACTCTATTGTCCAATTACTCTTCCAATTTGATGAAACCTCCACCCTCCTCCTACTTACAGCCTATGGGCTTACTGTGTGGGTTTGTTTCGATCATTTTACTGATTCTTGCTGCTTCGACTCAGCGTCAGTGACATACCATGCGGATCACCCTTTTTGACGTTGGGACGCTGATTACCTGCCAGTGTCGAGGCTGGACTCACATTCCACTCATATTTATCGGTGCAACTCCAAGTCAACTGTGACATGCCCGACATGCCCGTGTACTGAGTGCCGCAACCGCGAGGATGACTCGACAGTGCGTACCCTCCACCTTTTTATGCTCCCAGTGAGGTCGAAAACTGGATAACACAATTGCCGCCGCCAACGGAGCGATCAAACATATGGTCCTTCAGATGGTATGGAAGCACTCGCTTGCGGTACTTGTTTCACTGATTTTACCTCTCGCCGCTTGGGCTGACGCCGTGCTCTCCGCTCGTCCCTGGAGGGCGGCATCGTCACACAAGCCTTGCGAACATACAACAACGCCAGTGATATCCATCGACGCGTCGTACTTACATGCCGCCCATGGCAAGGGAACGATCTGCCGCTTTTGACATGGCAGATCTCCATCAGGGAATCAAACGTTTAGAACGGAGTCGCTTCTTTTCTTGTGTCACAGTGTGCGCGTTCACGTCACTTTTGGCGCGGCTTGTTCTTGACGGCTTTTGTCCTTTCACCACTGTCCTTAATTCTCTTGTTTTCCCTTCCCTTCCCTTCCCCATTCCTTAGCTTGCTTTCCTTCCTGACACGCTTCACCTTGACACGCCGCCACAGCCAGCTAGCTATCTGGAACTAAACCATCATTTCATTACTTGCACCGCTCCACTCGGAAACGCGTCCGTACTCGGAGCACCGCAGGTACTTTAAAGTAGGAACTCTCGAAGATGCCCAACGTCCCGCCCTCCCCTTCCCCGAGTTCCACCCCCTCTTCAACATCGGCATCCCACATCCTCCCGATAGCTATTGCAATCGTTGTTGTCTTGCTGCTGGCCGCCATGCTTCTCACCTTTCACTTCCGCCGCCAGAACAAGAAGAAAGCAAGTGCCGCCGCCCAGGCGCGCAAAGGGAGAGAGGTTCAGGCGGGCGAAACTGTCTCCCGCACACACCCGGCGGCACTTATGATCACTCCTGCCGATGGACAGGGGACTCCCCGTTTCGGTGAGTATTCTTTACTCTCCATAGTGTCCGCCTGTTCATGATAATTCAGTGTTTACCCCTGGGACGAATATGCGCGTGGCAACGCGCCGCCCAGACGGCGCATGGGATTTTGCTGACCCTCGCGCACCCTTCTCACCCGTTATAATTGCCGATGCATCCGATGCCACAATCCGCAACTCCTCTACCACCACTCTCTCGCTCAATGAGCCCAATTCGCATCCGCGGAATCGTTCCCCGTCACCCGTCCAAAACTCGCCCTACTCGCACTCTAGTTCTGTTCCTGGAAGCTCTTCTGAGTTACTCCCTCCACCTCCCGCTGCTGTCTACCCATGGGGCGCTCCGACGACTCCGCGCACGGCTGACTCCGCGCGCTCTCCATGGCGCTCGGTTCACTCACCAACACCCTCGACCTCGGCGTCCACCTTCCTGCCTGCACCGTCAATCGCGACGTCGTCACGCAGAACGTCTACCATCTCCTCGAACGACTCGTTCCTCGATCTCGATCGCCGCGAGTCTATGTACTCGAATCCATTCCTTTCTGCCAGCACCGCACCCTCACGCGGGGCTCACTGGCCTGCATCTCCGGCGCCCTCTGCGCCTTCGTCCCCCGACCCGCCCTTCACGCCCGCTGCCAGCGACACTGAGTCGCGTGCCGCGCGAGAAATACGGCGGGGGTATGAGGAGCTGGACCGTAGTTCCGCATACTCTGCACAACAACCCGGGACTCCGCGCCCCGCGCAGTCCGGGTCCTCGTCGCTCCCTGCGCCTGTGTCTCCCGAGCCGCCGATGACTCCTGCCGCGCTTGCGAAGGAGGCCGAGTCGCGTGCTGCTCGCTTGATACGGGCCGGGTATGAGCGCGTCGACCGAATGTCTGAGTATGCCGAGCCGGACGAGGAGCTGCCGTCGTACTAGTCCCTCTCCTCTGCCTTTGTTGTATAGTTGGCGTCCGGTATCCGGATCATATTCGATTTATTATATTATTTATTTGGCTTCGTATTACCGTAATACATACCTGGCATTTGTATATGTAATGGATTCTAGAAGCATTTTGGGAAAGGATTGTCCTTGTTTGTTTTCTGAATCAGGCGCGTAACAATCACGTGTGTAGCAACTCTTATGCTGAGCGACCAGCGATTCGGGAGCCGTTCAAGTTGTTCATTCTCCACATCTCCGTAGTCCTTATTCCCATCGTCTTTATCTTCTGCATCTTCCTCATTGATCTTCTTGTTGCTCGAACCACCCGCTCTTGACAAAACACGCAAGACGGCGGCCACCGTGGCGCGGACCACATAGCTTTCGATGCCTCGCTATGCCTCGTGAACTAGCGAAATCTTCTGCCTCGTCGTCTTCTGCCTCATCATCTTCTGCCTCGTCATATTCTGTCTCGTCATCTACCTTGTTCGAGCTCGTCCTCGTCATCTCCTGTCTCGTCTGGTTCGAGCTCGTCCCATATACCTGGACTCAACTCTGTGACCTTTAGGGCCTTGTGAAGGAGTCAGACCTTGTGAATTTGCCGTGAAAGTTCGAAAACTTACTTCAAGGCGAAACTTCACCCCCAAGCTGCAATCGGTTCCCTACCGATCGTGTGGTAGTTCCATACGATCTCGGTTCTTTCTCTCAACGCTGGGTTGCGGTCCTGCTTCTCCAACAGTGCGGTCACCCAAGGACCATGCCAACCCGGACCGACTTGCTTTTCGCCGCCAACAACAATAGGCTCCGTATAATCATTTTGGCCAGGGAATTCGAACAGAAATCTGAGACTGTGAAAACTCGGGGTCTATGCCGTTGTCGCCATAAGGCCAGTCTGCACCGTAAAACCGAGGGGGAGGACCTTTGAGCGGTCTTCTGATCTAAACATAAGGTAGGCCGCAGTCACTCCCCACCAACAGTCACATGACCAAAGCGTGACAGTGATAAAGCTCTGGCCACAAAACACTTAGACACAAAGTAGAGCCAGGAAATGGTGCATTTGAGTCCTCTCAAGAGATCCTTGGTTTTAGATTCCGAAAATATTGTGTCTACATGGAGCAGTATAATATTTTTCTGACCCATTTTTTTTTCGATGCAAAAATGGTTATTTCAGCGAATGGACACCATTTGAGTTTTTGAACATGAAATTTTTTGCCGTTATGTAAGTTCCCACGGTCCAAATAGAGTAATAACCTGTAAGACACACCAGAACAAACAAAGTCGGAGGTTGTCGGAGGTCGGCGGCAAAGCTTGCGGCACAAGTCAATAACTCTTATAGTGACTATTGATCACCGTTTCAAGTCAGTACAATGGCTCCCTTGACATCTTTGACTTACATTTGTACCTTGAAAAAATCGGAATTTTTTTTGACCTCTGAAACATCAAAATCAGGTGAATTCTGGCCACTTTGTGTTTCCACTTCTGAGTTTTTACCGCGTCATGTCACGCGTGACATACCACGTGACCGTTGGTGGGGAGTGACTGCGGCCTACCTTAGTAGGTCAAGTTCGAGACTCGGAGATTCAGCAAAACCTTATCTCACGGGTTTAAAACTGGAAGCCTCGAATCTTTCAGGCCAAGGCAGGCGGTTGGGCAGACGGCTGCGAACCACTGGTGACATAATTTATCGAATTTAATGGGTACGGTCGATTGATCTGAACTTGGATTTCGACGAGAAACTCTATGTGCTTGAGTTACACCCAGTACATATCTTCATTCCCATAATCCTCGTCTTCATCTTCCTCCTCCTCCCGCTCAGGTAAACCTTCTTTCTGATCAAACCACTCGCTCTTGACGAAAACACGCAGGATAGTTGCCCGAATGGTATAGCTTTCTATGCCTCGTGACTGGACAATATCCTGCATATCGTCCACATCGACTTTGTCATATACATCGGTATAACGCTCCCTAACCCTTACAGCCTGCCAAGAATCATAAATCGTACTGCTGCAAATGAAAACAGAAAACCCACTTCGCGACGGACTTGCACCCCCCAACCTGAAGTTCGGTCCCATACGATGTCAGTTCTTTCTCCCAACGGTTTACCGAGATCCTGCTTCTCTAGCAATGTGGTCACCCAAGTCTCATGCCATCCCAGACCGACTGTAGAGTCCATCTTGTGGCCAAAAGCACCATTGGACTCCGCGTCACTGTTGAGGTGGCCAGGCAAATCTGACAGGAACCTGAGACCGCGAAGCTCTTCGGGGTGTATTCTGTTCTCGCCGCTGGGCCAGTCTGTATCGTAAAACTCGAAGGGAGGACCCTTGAGCGGTCTTTCGATCTAACCTCAGGTCAGGTTTGACCGAGTACAATATCATCGAAGTCTTTCACATTCGTAACGCTTGAATCGTTCAGGCCAAGGCAGGCAGCCTGATAAACAAATGCGAATTAAAGGCGACATACTTTCCCCCAAAACCGCCCCACAGTAGGTGATTTCGGATGATCTTGTGCCCACGTCTGTATGGCGAGTATATTAAAAAATCACTGGGGGTGATGGGGTGTATTCAACAGCCCTCAATTCAGTGTTTATGCCAGCCTTGTGGAGCTGCGCAGTTCCGGCCTCCGAGTACGTTCCAATATGTTTGTCGTCGTCGCCAGCACTCCAGCTGGTTGGTGACCCAGACCAACTGAGCGCCGACAAAAGCAACTTGGGAGGTGCGTCGTTCATGATGGTGGTGGAGGTCCAGAAAGGACGAAGGAATTCCTGATTAAAAGTCTCGGATGTGTTTCATGTACGATCGATCGTTGAGAAGGGGGTTTATTAGAACTCACTCAGACTGGGGTTCAACTTATTTTTGAAAAATTCAACCTGAGTTCGGCCACGTTAAAGCTTCGAGTCAATTGGTCGATTTCCCAATTCTGATCCAGTTTGCTTAGAATTGATACCAGAGTCAGAATGGCGTTGTCGTTGTCCTACCAGGTCGCGCCGGGTACTATGTATCGATTTTTACGGCAGGTTCCGGCGGTGGTAAGGAGGATGCTTGGTAGCGCAACTGAACGAGCACGAAGCCGCAGTCTGGACTCTGGCAGTTGCGGAGTCAAGAGGGTCGATGCTCCTCGGCGCTTGCTCCCGTCGCTTTTTATTGCAAAAGGAAGCCGAGAGGATAGTCATGAGGCCCGTAACGCGATTCAACGAAATGCGCGCCAGCGCGCCGCCCCGGTTTGGCACGCGGGCCATGCAGGAAGATCATGCAGGGGTCACGTTCAATTTCTATCTTACTTCGGATTCAGGACCGAGCTTCTGGCTTTAATTCGACCAGAACTTCAAACAGATCTCTAGAGTAATTTCTGGTGCTGTTGAATCCATTCCAACATTCCCACGGTTGTAAAATGATTCAAAGTGTCGTACCGGCTCTCAAGAATCCCCAATTCGACACTTGCGTACAGGTTGAACGCCCATCTCTACCGCAAAGGTCTTCGAAATATGTACTTCAATCGCCCCCGAAACGATAAAAAACGGACCCATGCAACTTGTTCGCACATTTCTTCAGTATATAGGTACACATTTAGATTGAATTGCTTCCTACCAGTATTGGATGTGCTCAGAAGCCACTTCCTTCTGCGGCATATCCAGATTTTCCGGATACAACTCCAAATGCAGGGCCCTTCTTTCCAAACATCTGTCTCAAATCATCCACGAGCTCATTTGGCTTTTCGTAGGCAGCAAAGTGTCCCCCGCTGTCGTGTTCACGTTCGAAAACGATATCTCCCATTTTGCGCGTCCAGCTTGAAATAAATGTATTCGTGGCAAGAAATTTCGGGATCAGGCGATAGACGTACCTCTTGGGGAATACCACGAGCTCCTTGGGAAAATACGATACGCCGAGGGGGATGACCGGCCGGGAGGTGGGGTTGAACACGTTGGCAAAATTGCGGTTTCCGGCCTCGAAGTAAATGCGCAATGAAGCCGCTGGCCCTGCGCGCGAAAACCAAAAGACAGAGATCCAGGTTAGAACTGCAGCGGTTAATTCAGTCGACGTAGAACCATCGCATCGGAGTTTGATTTATGCAGATTGGGTATACCTTCGTCGTCGTCCCATGGGTACGCGTCGGTCCAGGTCACGAGCTTCTCGTATATCCACGCGAGAAGACCTACGGGCGAGTCGGAAAGGGCATAGCCTAGTGTTTGGGGTTGGGTCGACTGCTCCGCTGAGTATCCGCTCCCTCTTTTGAGAAATACTTCGTTTCGCGCAAGGGCTTCTTGCTCCTTGGGTGTGAGCTCGGGTTGAGACTCCTCCGTGGGAGGTGCGACACTGTGAAATGTGATTTAAATGATGATTCTTTGATATATGATATCCATACATGACCATGTTCGTATGCCAGGCTTTGCTATGCTTCCCCCCGTACAATTGGGCAATCGTTCGAGTAATCTGAGGAAAAGTTCAACGCTGCTTGTCTTTTGTATTAATAAAATACCGGCTGCCCCCAGTCTCCTCCTTGTGTGACTGAGAACCTCTAGCGTTAGAATTCTTCGAGTCCAATGCGGAAGTTCAACGAACCGAATTCGTTGTAACCCAGAGCAAGCATCAATTTAACTCCAACCTGTGGGCTGGACCTGAGGCGACCAACAGTGAATGGTTAACCGTCTACGCACCTCCGCATACTGCGCTATATCGAACCCCGGCTTTGAAGCACCTTCAGAGAAACCGTATCCCGGAAGTCCCAGGACCACCACATGGAAACTTGGATGGTCTGCCGATTTCTCAGATAACAGCGGAACTATCTTTCGTGCTTCGAGGAAACTTCCTGGCCCTAGAATGACGCTGGAATCACTGAAACAAGCGCAAGAAAAAATCAACCTACAGCCATGAACGAAAAGCAACGGTATAGCGCCGGAAACCGCGCTTTGCTGGTGTATATAGTGGATTGTGAGCGTTCCATGGCCGTCGACAGAGATAGGCCGAGTGAATTGTGGCAGCCTATTGAGCTGGGCTTCGTGGTGCCGCCAATCATATCCGTTGCTCCACCGTGCGACGAGCCGTTTGACGTCCGCTAGCGGCACTCCATACTCCCATCCGGCGCCCTCAAGCTCGTCCGGAAGGGTAGTGAGAGCAAGCTTCTGATGAAGCCTTTCGAGGAGAGCGTCTGGAACTGAGATTTTGAAAGGGGATTCAGCCATTGTCGGTGTTCGAAAGCAACAGCCTGAGAGACAGATCCAGGACATCTGGGATCTTATAGCCATCCGACCACGGGGTTGGTGTCATTTCGGTTTAGTCCCTCGGTCCGACCAGAAGCGCCGTAGTGGTTCTGTCGACGGAACCGTGGTGGTGGTTCCAAGGGAGTCCGTCAGCAGGCACTTCAACATTCTATCAAGTTTGTCATCAGTTCAGTCATCTCGCTCCGAAGTGTGAAAACTTGAAGGAAGTGAGGAGTCAGCAAGTCTTTCCATGCTCGACGAAGGGTAACTGTCTAAAGCCCATGATATCTCTGTGGCTCATTTATTTCTTGCCCAGTTCCCACAAGTTGCCATCAAGTTTCATTTACCTGTCGATCGAGATCGAACTTAACCATCGGGGGGAGGTTCCGAGTCAACGTTGGTTTGCTGGAAGTTTACTTGGGTCATCTCATCCAGATGCAGATCCTGACCACAATATCATACGGTTCCATACAGCCTCCCGGGGCATTTAAAGGAGTAGAAGTAGAATGCGTCACACGATCTTCCACGATCTTCTTGTCTTTTTTGATTGTAGCTGCCAGTTTATTTCGAGAACACCCGACATAAAACTCGATTCCACGGAAGTGGAGGGTTCGAGCAGCCGGGGAATTGAAAACCAACCGAACCATCCAGGAATCATGATGATTGGACCAGATTTGTGCCCGCGACGGGTGAAATGGCGAAGCCATCAGAATTTCGGTTTTGGGATCGCGATCGGTCGCATCCGCAATCGAGCTTTCCATTGAAACTAGCTGGTTCTTACGGGGCTCGGCCAAAAATAGGCATATCTGCTTGCACACTGCCTACAACGAGCCTTTGATTTTAAACTTCATTTTGAGGAATAGCATGCCAAGTGTCAATCATCGAGTTCAGCTTCAGGAGACGCGTTCAAAGAAAGCATTCCACTTGGATGGTTTTATTCTCAAGAAAGCTTGTCTCGGTCCCACGAGCGCGGCGCCGGGGACCAATCGAAATAGAAATATTAATACATTCGGGAACGAGCAATTTCAAGCGGATACCCTCACCGAATTGTTGGCAGAATAATACATTGAATCGTGGCAGAGTAATACATATGTACGGAGACGTCCTACTTTGAAACGGTTCTGTTTCGAACAGGACACCTTAGCTGGGCTTCACCGCCGAACAGGGCATGTTATATGGAGGAACGACTGTCGGTTGCTGTGAGGTGTCGTATTTGTTTCCATTTAGAAGCTTAAGATTGCTGGAACACGTCGCCTGGTTGAATCTGTGGATATAAGTTGAGGCGTGGATACCAAGGGATTGTCGGCCAACACACATACTTTGTCAATGAGCCTACCATTGTGTGCCTCCCAGATGAGGGAAGCATATTATCGTCTTGGGGGTGGGTTTATTTGGAGAAATCCAAGGCCATAGCATGGGCAATAGGGGGTTTCAAAGTTAGAATCTGGGGCCCAACTTCTGCCTCAACTCGTGCCTCAACTTTCGAAAAGTCGGGGCAGAAGTTGGGGCACAAAGTTGGGGTCGGACGTGAAATCGGGCACAAGAGCCCGACTTGACGTCCAACTTCGAGTCTATACTAGAAGAATGGGAGTGGGACTCGCCCATTTCCTTTTTCGGGAAGCGAGTCCCATTCTTGATCCCATCAACAATGGGACTCGCGGAAGGAATGGGACTGGGGAGACCGCCGCCAATCACATAGTGACCCGCCGTCACGCAGTCTCGGTTCTTGAGGCGGCCCAAATGTGCGTAATGATCAGGTGCCGATACCCAGCAATTTCGAGAGCCCTCTTTGTCTTGCTCATTTCTACCTCAGTTCTGAACCAAATTTCATGAATTTGAATGCATTATAAAGCGGTTAAGCGGGGCTTTCAGATGATACCCAAGTTGCAAGGGGAACCAGCCATTCGGAACACCCGGAAAATTGTGCCATCTTATCCAAACCTACTGCTTCGATACATCGTTCTCGGTCATCTCCAAGCGGATTTAGGAGTTTGCGAGCAATTTCTGCCGCTGGGAGGGGCGGTAACACGGCAGCTGTTAAAAAATGTGTGGCACACCTGTCACACACTTGGTAGAATGAAATTATTGTCTAATACTTGATTTCATTATTGCGAGAGCACTTTAGGATATATTCATTTTTCGAAGCATTCCTGGCCTGTGCCTCAACGTTCGTTTTCCAGAGAGTGCTGGCCCATCGAAATCCGCGGAGAACTGACTGAATGACATTAAAGTGAAGTTGTAGTCAAATCCGAATATCCAAAATGGCAGGTACCTGAGTTTCAGCATTTACATATAACAAGTAGGCAGCTTATGATTGTTTTTGTTTTAAAAAAACTGCTGACTGTCATCAATTATGCACAGAGCTGTAGACTGGAAAGTGTATAGATAGTACAATTGAAGAAAATATTGGAGTTGAATTTATCAGCTGCTATGGTAATTGAATGGAGGAAGTTGAATTCCGTCACCCGCTGATCTTGTAAATTGAGTTACCGGACCAGAAAGCATAACCTCGATGTTGCTGCACAGAAGTTGAATTCTGCTCGTACCCCAACCCTTTTCATCAACTCCTCAGTTTCTATGAAAAGAATGTCGGATAAGCAGGCTTCAGAGGTTTGTACTGACCGTTAGCTCACCGTAATCCCTTTTTAGTTGGCCTTGACTCTGCTGCATCGGCAGCGTGAGTGGACTGGGTGCGTTGACGTTTCCCAACAAGGATATTGTGTTCGCTGAAGCTCAGATCAATGTTCCGTGGGGCAATCATTTCATCTGAACCCTCAGCATTTAGGATCAGTTCTTCGGGTTTGGAGGGTGAGGGTGAAGGCGTCACACGAGGAGGGGGGAGGGGAGGTAGTTCTTGGGATGCCCTTCCAAGATTCCAGTTCTCCTGTGGACCAAGAAAATTCAGTATGTGAATATCTGTATAGACATACACGGTGTGCAGGCCCGATATATTCAAGCTGATCATCATCAGCTGCTGAGGCCATATGAGCAACAACATCCCATGTGTTCGCTGCATTGGCACTATTACCCTCTAAAAAGAGGGCAGGGCCATGGTCGGAATAAATTGCACTGAGAGGGTCAAAACTGGCCATAAACTCGTCCAGAACATGAGGATCAAACTCCTGAGGGTTTGAGTTCAACCAAAGGTCCAAGTCCATTGAACTGTCTTGCGGAGATGGGGCAGAGGCCGGCGAAAGGTTCAGAATTGAGTCTATGAGTGGTTAATATTTTATATATACTGATTGATGTTCTGACTTACCACCGAACAAGGGAAGAAGGTCCGTCTGGTTCACCATACTAGTTTCCTCAGAGGCCACCACCATTGAATCGGTGGCTAGACCTGTATCAGATTGAGTCTTTTAATTAACTGTTACTCACATGATGGATTGTGCAGGCCAAGGTAGGACTCGCTTCCTGCAATTCATATAATTGAATTGATTGAGACGAGCTCAATTGACGTACCTTCAGAAAGAGGTTGATCTCCAAGCACAAGAGGAGTGTTTAAACTTGAACTCGTGGGCTCTAATCGTCAGCCCCCGGGTGCCGGCTATTAATCCGGATGCCAGCTAGTGGACCTTGCTTCAATGCGAGAAGTTCAGCATTAATTACGGTCCGTCGAAGCCCCCATTCGCTACGCAATGCCTTCTCTTCCATGATGTCTCTTCTCAGACTCAGAACCTGGGCAGGGAGGTCGGTTCTATGTTTGTCTAGAGCTATATCGGCCTGCAATGCCTTGATCTGCAACTCCAGGTCCTTCTGCCGAGCCAGGGATGCCTTGTTCTCAGCCATGCCGCTGTCCCGCTCTGCTTTGAGAGTTTCGTAGTTTGTCAGCTGGTCGTTGCGAATTGTGGCACTGCGCATCTTCCAGGTCTTGCGCTGGGATGAGAGCTTCTCCCGTTCAGCACTACCATTCCAGCGATTTCCCATCACACCCTCGTGTTGAATCTGAGCCAACTCTCGAGCCTTGATATTGTCGCGCTCTTTAGCCCTGTTGAGAAGTCAGCAGTGAAAACAATCCAAGGGAATGGGCACACTGAAGAATTGCGGTGAGAAGTCCCACTCCAACAGATGTCTCTGCATTACGGCCAGCATGGGCGGTTTCCACATAGTTGCTGTGATTCGGTGTTATATCCCAGTCACCTGGGGTAATTTTCGAAAGGAATTTGTTGATAGATGGTAGGATCCACGGATTAGCCAGCTTGTGTGCATACCAATCTTCGAAGGTTTTTTTTGAGTATTTGAAGCAGAATTAAGCTCGTAATTTACTCACTTGCGATGGCGGGTTCGGTTTGCTCAGGGGTTAGGGTAGGTTTAGGGTTAAGTGAATGCAGTGCGGTCTTTCTTGTCACAGTACAGGCTTGCAAAAGTAAGACCTGAACAAACTGTTAACAGGTGTCAAAGATACTGGGGTACCTTACGGTGTTTTAATCGGTCCAGGAAACCCGCAACTTCCCATTCATCCATGTCACCGTCAACACGTGAGAAGGTATAATCAATGTTGAGGGAAAGAATTTTGTGGATGAACATCACAATGTAGGGATGCATTGTTACCACAAGTCGAAAGCCATTCTTGCTCATAGCAGTGTGGATGTAACGATTTTCCTTTGCAAGGCTTTTTTCCCGGACACTGAGCTCATGCAGAACACCTAAGAGCGAGTAAATCATAGAGCACAACCACACTATTTGGTAATCGCCTTCCCGGCCCGTGCCGAATGGATGCTCTGCCTTTTGTTGCCGGGAGATAGTATCACGGACCTTGCGTTTATTGACATATGCCGGGCTATCATCTGCTACACGGCCTCCACCATAAGCCATCACAGTCGAAGGTGCTGTTTTGGAGGTGGAATTGTTAATGATATAGAGACTAGGAGTAAATTCAACTGTACCATTGAGAAGTTTTTGAACTGTGAGACCCGTAAGTCCTGCTGCTTGGATGGCTGTCTCAAGCTTCCTTGTGTCTTTGACACTCGGTTTTGTATGTGGGTGAGCAGGGTGATTATGGGGGTTGCGTAAAACTACAAATGCCTTCATGCGATGTTCCTTGTCAACAGGGATTAAGATTTGCATCCTAGTCTGACAAGGACGATTGATGATTTCAGCTGGACAGATGTGACCATCAACAACATGTGTATAAGCTGTTGATTGCTTTGAGGCAGCCATAAGAACAGAGTTAATCCCACGTACGACAATTGCCCAGTCCAACTCGCGGGTGAACTGTGAGAACACACTGCTCGTTGATATTGTCATCTGTGGTCGGTAATTTGCCGTCGTTCTTCATTAGGTAGTCCAAGGTATTCACGTTGATGTTTGGCGGGACTTCCCAATAGATATGGTCCCAACGCTGTTCTCGGGACCAGTGGGAACACCCAACAAAGAAATCTTTTCCGTACATGGATGGCCCCTGAGTCTTTTCAATTAGTATTAAGGTGACATTTGGCAAGCCCAACTTACATTTGAGTATGGGATCAGGGTCGCAACGCCTTCACATTCCACCTTGCATTTCGACCTCACAATCCGACCATAAAATCTAGAACAGCTCAGTGAAAGACTCCCAAACAAAATTGAACACACCGTGAGATGATTCCCCAGACTGAGGCCGCTTCTTTCTCGTTTGCATCCAGCTCGTGGTTCCAAAGCTCTCGCATTGCCTCCATGTCCGGCTTGTACCGCTCACACCCCGCAAACAGCTCTGGATCGATATATTCACAAACATTTACCCCATTGCAAATGAAGTGGCAAGAGCGGCAGTAAATGGGCTGGGTGGGATTGGGACCTAGATTGAAAACCCAGGTATCACCCTTTGTCTTTCCGGTTGAGCCGCGCCAGGACTCCTGGTCCTAGTCAATATGTGAATATGTGCAAACAGGGTAGAACTATATTTGACACACTTGTAATCGGATGAATGCATCGAGAGATAAAATCTTCCCATCTTTGGTAGTGAGCAGGTCCACGCAGTGAGAGCAATCAACTCTGTATGCAATGGACTCTCGTGGAACAGTCCATGTTGACTGAACAACAGTATCTTCAATTGCGTCCACACTTAGCTGGCGGGTGATTTTGAGTTGCTGAGGCTTGGCTTTGCCCTTTCCCTTGCTCTTTTTTGACTTGGGCTGAACAGCAAGGACAGGTGAAGAAGGACGTTGAAAGGGAATGAAACGAGTAGGAAGAGAAGCTGCTGATGTTGCCCTAGAATTAGGACCTGTATCAGGCACTATCGGATCCTCTGGCAGTCCATCATTGTCTGAAGCACCATCCCTGGTCATAGACATCGAACTTGGAGGGCGTGAAAGCACATCAGAGGCAAAAGATGCTGGTGAACCAGCTCGAGAGGACAGATACATTGAGACACGACTGCTGGCCCTTGAGTGAGACCGAGAAGGTGCCCGAGAGCTGGCTGGAGTGGAATTCTGGCTGCGATATTGTTCGAAGGTGTCATGTTCTCGAGCCATAAACACCTGGAATGGGATAAGATTGATCCACGCTTCGGTATTCTCAAGGCTGAAGAAGGGATGATCCCGGTAGTACTCGCTAACCATCTACAAATTATTGGGTCAATTTGTTTTGAAATTAGAAAAAAAAAATTGAAGTGATTCACATGGCTGCGATATGCCTTTAACTGTTTGGTTGATGCATCATCGAGATCCCAGGAGGTAGCAGTTTCCGAGTCATCGTGTGTGAGAAAGAGCTGGTAGCCATGGGAGGTGATCCAAGAAGGTGCCTCCTCTATAGAAAAGAAGGGACTATGTGCTGGATCACTGAGTGCGGATGGAAATGCCTGGCAACAAATGGATATCCCAATTTCCTCCAGGACAAAATAAACTCACAAATTTTCGGTATGCTTTGATCTCTCCCTGAGGGAGGTCAGTGGCGGCAGCGAACATGGGGGTTGAAGTGAGGGGACAAGAAGTGGCAATGTATTAAATGGCCCCCACCTCATGCCCTCCTCATGCCCTCCTCATGCCCTCCTCATGTCCCCCTCATGCTTTCCTCATGCCCGCACAGAGGAGGTGCTTGATCGGCATGGTTAATATTATCACGATCCTACCTACCTAAATAGGAAAGTGCTCGGTGGGTACAAAAATCGGCGCCAGGTGCAAAACTCTTCAGAATGTCGCAAAATACAAGGTATGTTAATATGTGCTAGCTTAATACCTCCCCGGGACATTGACATATTCTATATTTCTCTCCAGCCCCAATCCGGCCCTCTGTAGAGCTGTGCATCCATTATCGGAAATGGCCGATGTCAATGCCGCGGTATTGATGTACATCAGCCGATCACTCCGGTCTTGCCCGCCCATGCCGCCCCATAGCGCCTGATCAGGCTGATCTTGATGCGGACGGGTCACAGAGTCACCGGCAAGCAGACTTGCCGAGTACCATTTTAGCCGAGTCCCATTGTTGATGGGATCAAGAATGGGACTCGCTTACCGAAAAAGGAAGTGGGTGAGTCCCACTCCCATTCTTCTCGTCAACCCTCTCCAACTTCTGCCCCAACTTCTGCCCCAACTTGATGCCTCAACTTCGGCTAATTTGGGGCTTCGGGCGTGTAACGGATCTTTTTCTGATACGCGAGGCCTCGACTTGCCTCAACTTGGAAGTTGAGGCCGAAACAGCTGCCCGGGTCGTTCACAGTTAGAGCCCCAACTTTTGCCCCAACTTTGCTCAAGTTGAGGCAGAGTTGAGGCAGAAGTTGAGGCAGAAGTTGGACCTCAAATTTTAACTTTGAAACCCCCTAATGTGCCAATGTTGCGTGTCGATCGATAGTCGAAGTGCGACGGGTGCAGTTCCGGGAGATAGAATAAGAATATCCCGCTTCGTGTGATAACAGGCAGTGTTGACACGGAATGTTTGAGTGGGGATGCGCTGATGTGGTCGAATTATTTCGACCCGGAATGAAGAATAGTTTAGGCAAAGAAAAAATGGATATCGAAGCCTGTTGACTGGTTGTAGGTATGTGCAGGGTGAGAAGCTTCAGGACGGGTTTCAAGGCCATAGCAGAGTAGTGTAGAAGCATGCCCATCATACCCTACGTAGGTACAGGGCAAGTAACATGATTCAAAAAAAAAGGCCATAGCAGGAATATCCCTAGTCGGTATGGACCGCTCTGCTCGAGAGGCAGGACCACAATCAACCTTTGGGAGAAAGAACTGAAATTGTATGGGACTCGAGCTGGGGAGTTCAAGTCCGTCTCGAAGTGGGTTTCCCATTTGTTCGTAACGAGTTCGGGGTTCTGACTGCAGCTTCTCCAGGCTGTGAAAGTTACGGAGGTAGATCCAGACATACAATTCTGTTGATTGAGGTGAGGCAGAGGAGCTCGTCCATTCGCGAGGCATCGAAAGCTATACTGTCCGGGCCACCATCCTGCGTGTTCTCGTCAAGAGCGAGTGGCTCGAACAACAACAAGGAGATGAATGAGGATGCAGAAACGAAGATAAAAGTAATACGAGGACTCAGGAGTATAAATTTAAACCTCCTCGGAGTAATTCGAACCTTCATTTTCTCGCCGCTCTTTTGAAAGGATGTCCACCAAAATACCCGGAGTTCAAACCAAAGTTCGCGACTGTTCAACTTGCGAGCGTACTCGTCGCCGCAAAAATAGTAAGATATTCGTACCACTCGCGAATTCGGTCGTGTGGGAATACAGGAAATATTGATTAGCCTCCCACCGTCCGAGCTCTTACGCTGATATTCCACTTCTTTCTTCAGTATATCCAGATTTTCCGGACACGACTCCGAATGCAGGGCCCTTTTTCCCAAACATCTCTCTCAAATCACCCACGAGCTCATTCGGCTTTTCGTAGGCCGCAAAGTGCCCCCCACTGTCGTGCTCGCGTTCGAAAACGATATTCCCCATGTTGCGCGTCCAGCTTCAATGGAAAAAATGGATTCATGGCAGGAACTTTCGGATTCGGAATCAGACGGTACACGTACCTCTTGGGGAATGCCAGGAGCTCCTTGGGAAAATACGATACTCCGAGGGGGATGACCGGCGGGGAGGTGGGGTTGAACACATTGCCAAGATTGCGGTGTCCGGCCTCGAAGTAAATGCGCAATGAAGCCGCTGGCCCTGCGCGCGAAAACCAAAAGATGGAGATCCAGGTTAGAACTGCAGAAGATTGATTCAGTGGATGGCATGGTAGGAACATCGCGGTTTATGGAAATTGGGTACCTTCATCGTCATCCCATGGGTACGCATCGGCCCAATTCATGAGTTTCTCGTATATCCACGCGAGAAGACCTACGGGCGAGTCGGAAAGGGCATAGCCTAGTGTTTGGGGTTGGGTTGACTGCTCCGCTGAGTATCCGCTTCCTCTTTTTAGGAACACTTCGTTTCGGGCAAGGGCTTCTTGCTCTCTGGGTGTGAGCTCGGGTTGGGACTCCTCCGTGGGAGGTGTGACACTGAAATGTGATTTAAATGATGATTCTTTGGTATATGATATCCATACATGACCATGTTCGTGTGCCAGGCTTTGCTATGCTTTCCCCCATACAATTGGGCAATCGTTCGAGTAATCTGAAGAAAAGTTCAACGCTGCTTGTCTTGTGTATTGATAAAATACCGGTTGCCCCCAGTCTCCTCCTTGTGTGACTGAGAACCTCTAGCGTTAGAATTCTTCGAGTCCGATGCGGAAGTTCAACGAACCGAATTCGTCGTAACCCAGAGCAAGCATCAATTTAACTCCAACCTGGGCTGGACTTGAGGCGACCAAGAGTGTATGGTTTACCGTTCGCGCACCTCTGCATACTGCGCTATATCGAACCCCGGCTTTGAAGCACCTTCAGAGAAACCGTATCCCGGAAGTCCCAAGACCACCACATGGAAACTTGGATGGTCTGCCGATTTCTCGGACAACAGCGGAACTATCTTTCGTGCCTCGAGAAAACTTCCTGGCCCTAGAGTGAGAATGAGATTGGCATTATTTCGATAAGCCCAAGAAGGAATCAGCCCACAGCCGTGAACGAAAAGCAACGGTATAGCGCCGGGAACCGCGCTTTGCTGGTGTATATAGTGGATTGTGAGCGTTCCATGGCCGTCGACGGAGATAGGCCGAGTGAATTGCGGTAGCTGATTGAGCTGGGCCTCGTGGTGCCGCCAGTCGTATCCGTTGCTCCACCGTGCGACGAGCCGTTTAACGTCCGCTAGCGGCACGCCATATTCCCATCCGGCGCCCTCGAGCTCGTCTGGGAGAGTAGTGAGAGCAAGCTTCTGATGAAGCCGGTCGAGGATAGCGTCTGGAACTGAGATTTTGAAAGGGGATTCAGCCATTCAAGTGGGTGTTCGAAAGCAACAGCCTGAGGGATGGGGTCTTATAAGCCGGGTTTGCCCTGGATTTCATTTCGGTCCTTCTTCGGTCCGACCAGGAGCGGCTGTGGCGGTGGCTCAGTTCCATCGGCAGCACCGTTGGCACCTGCGACGGTTCAACATTCCTTTGTCATCAGTTCGACGTCATCAGACGGAAGGTTCCAGTAATATTTCCCTAGAGTGCACAATTATCATTGCTGGACCAGTAGCGACGCACCATAGGTCCACTAACCCCAGTATGATTTATCCATGATTCATTTCTCCACCAGAGCTCTCAAGTGGCCATCCAGTTGCACGTTTTAGTGGAAGTTCAATTCTAGTTTACTCGAAAATTCCGCTGGTTATCTCATTCCGTTGGAGGAGATCCCCTTTCTCACAGGAGTACACAGTCCCATACCCCCCCGAGTTCTCTAATAAACGAAAACACCTCGGTGCGCGTTTCTCAACGGATACTCGCCGCATTTCGCAAGACCCGAACGGGTACACAGCTACATCCACGCATATATGACGAACTTGATTTAGACGACGCTTAGTATTCACGAAGCATCGAGGGCTATGAGGTCCGGGCCATTATACTGCGAGCTTCTGTTACATGTAAGAGCGGTGGTTCGAATAACAATAATAAGGGGTTGAGAGAGAAAGATGACTATGAGCATTGGAGACTAAGACGAGGAGTACGAACTTACTTAGAGTAATTCGAGCCTTCACAAGCGGCTGCTCGGCCGCTTCGCGGCCTCGCACCCCCTTCCTTCGGTCATGGTGCAGATTCAACCCAGTTGAATGTCAATGTCCAGTTGAGAATTGAGCAAAGGAGCCTGTAATTCACAACGAAATAAATTCCGAGCTTCGAGTATTGAACTGAGCATTCAAGACAGAGTTTTGCGGTGTTCCATAGATATGCTGTGAAGCCGGATCCGGACAGGCACGGCATGAGAGCCTGGAGAGAAATTGACGAAATTGGTTAGACTGTTGGAAGCTGATGGACAGACTGCGGAGATGGCGGAGTTTGAAAAGGCTTCAGACGGACAGGCTTAATTTTATAAAGAGAGTGACATAATGAATGACGTCCGTCCACCGAAATACCCCAAGTTCGCGGCTGTTCAACTTGGGAATGTGGCCGCCGAAAAAATAGAAAGATATTTGTACCACTTCGGTCATGTAGAAATACAGGGAAAGATATCGATTTAGCCTCCTACCAATGGAGGTTCTCAGAGTCCACTTTATTCTTCAGCATATCCAGATTTTCCGGACACAACTCCAAATGCAGGGCCTTTCTTCCCAAACATCTGTCTCAAATCATCCACGAGCTCATTTGGCTTTTCGTACGCGGCAAAGTGCCCCCCGCTATCGTGTTCTCGTTCGAAAACGATATTCCCCATTTTGCGTATCCAGCTTGATGAAAGAAATGTATTCATGGCAGGAACTTTCGTAATTAAACGGTCGACATGCATACCTCTTGGGGAAGACGAGAAGCTCCTTGGGAAAATATGATAGACCGAGGGGAATCGTTGGTGCTGAAGAGGTGGGCCCGAACACTTTGGCGATGTCGCGGTTGCCGGCCTCGAAGTAGATGCGCAGGGAAGCCGCTGGTCCTGCGCGCGCGAACCAAAAGACGGAGATCCAGGTTAGAACTGCGGTGGTTAATTTTAGTCGACATAGCATCGGAGTTCAACGTGCAGATTAGGTATCCAATACCTTCGTCGTCATCCCATGGGTACGCGTCGGCCCAGTTCACGAGCTTCTCGTATATCCATGCGAGGAGACCCACGGGCGAGTCGGAAAGGGCGTAGCCTAGCGTTTGAGGTTGGGTTGTTTGCTCCGCCGAGTATCCGCCGCCTCGTTTGAGGAATAATGCGTTCCGGGCAAGTCCCTCTTGCTCTTTGGGAGTGAGAGGAGGTTGTGGCTCGTCCGTGGGGGGTGTACCACTGTGCAATGTGATGGAAACGGCTACTTCAAGGCATGATGTACATACATGATTCTGGTCGTGTGCCAGGCTTTGCTATGCTCCCTGTATAATTCGGCAATCGATTTTGTGATCTGGAAAAAATTGACACTGCTTGTATCGCCCACTGGACTGAATAACATACGGGATGGCCCCAATCTCCTCCGTGAGTGACTAGGAAATTTTCAGTGCAAGATCGAGAGGTGGACGACGCAACGAACCGAATTCATCGTAACCGAGAGCGAGCATCAATTTCACTCCAACCTGGGGACCGGATCTAAGGCGAACAGAAGCGGAGGTTCGACCTACGTACCTCTGCATACTGGGCCATATCGAATCCCGGCCTCGAAGGACCCTCCGAGAAACCAAATCCAGGAAGTCCCAGGACCACCACGTGGAAACTCGGATGGTCTGCCGATTTCTCTGACAACAGTGGAACGATCTTTCGCCCCTCGAGAAAACTTCCCGGCCCTACAGTAAGGCTGGAATCATTGCATGATCGCGAGAGGGAATCAACCCACAGCCGTGAACAAAAAGCAACGGTATAGCGCCTGGGACCCTGCTTTTCTGGTGTATATAGTGAATTGTGAGAGTTCCATGGCCGTCGACGGAGATAGGCCGCGTGAAT
This sequence comes from Mycena albidolilacea, assembly GCA_029282495.1. NCBI lineage: Eukaryota > Fungi > Basidiomycota > Agaricomycetes > Agaricales > Mycenaceae > Mycena > Mycena albidolilacea. The sequence goes on from JARIHO010000002.1 coordinate 1,173,017, forward strand.
TGCGGTAGCTGATTGAGCTGGGCCTCATGGTGCCGCCAATCGTATCCGTTACTCCACCGTGCGACGAGCCGTTTCACGTCCGCTAGCGGCACGCCATACTCCCATCCTGCGCCCTCAAGCTCGTCCGGAAGGGTGGTCAGAGCAAGCTTCTGATGAAGTCGGTCGAGGAGAGCGTCTGGAACTGAGATTTTGAAAGGCGATTCAGCCATTGTGGATGTTCGAAAGCAACAATCTGCAGGGTCTTATATCCTATTCCGAATTCGCCATGGCCCATGCGCCATGTGGTTGTGCGTCATTTCGGTTCAGTACCTCGGCTCCACACGGCATCGCCATGGCAGTTCAACCTCCTTTGTCATCTGTTCAACGTCATCAGATAAAGTCCCCGTATACAACCGAAAGTTCATCCACAGTTATCTTTCTGGTTCTAATATTCCACCTACATACCCATCTACCTCGCAATTTCGGGTGTTGTGCAATTCATTCCAAATTTCCAACGGCTGTAAAATGATTTAAACCCACCAGCTTTCAAATCCGACACTTATGTTCAGGCCCAACTTCGTTCACCCGTCCACTAGAGTTTCTGTTCATTATTTGATACGTCCAGCATGTGCACTGTCACCCCCGCCAGAACTATATACTGTCGGGGCGGCCGTCGTTTACCGTCGGGTCAAATTGCCTGTATGTCGGATGTCACATTTTTACGAAACACAGTGCCTAAACTTCTGTCATAATCCGCGTGGATAGATTTTTTAAAGGATCGGTTCCGAATGAAATACCGAACAATTGTTTCCACTGCTGCTGGCTGACATGAATGCAACAGGCTTCTTGCACGCAATACTTAGACTTCGGACACCTCTCTGCATACGAGAGCGAAAGGCGTCCATTTCATATCATTGACAGCAGTCAGCTTCTCTCGTGCCAATTGTGGTCCCAGGTTCATATTGCACCCGAGAGGCGGCGGAACGAGGTTGATTATGCAACCCGAGATGAATGATTTATTTTTTGATTCGGAAACAAATGTCTCTCCAGAGTCAAATATTGACCAGTCTCTCTGAGTCTCTGGTTCTTGTCTAATTTATTTCTGCTCGTTCTTCGTACAAGTATTGAGTCCCGTGCACAGAAGTTGAGTACTGTAACCGATTAGCCAATTGCGCCCCAGAATCAATAGGGCCAAACACATTCCTTGTCTCGCTAATTCACCATCACCCAGAGCCCTCCGACTGAGAGCGTCCATCGATGCAAACGTTATCATTGTCGCCTTTCTATGTCCCCGGACCATCCTTAGTCACCCGTAGGCCAAGACTCTCAAGTACTTACTCAGCGAGACGGTCAAGGCCCCAAGATTATCCGGACGCATGCCAACTGAATCTTGATGAACAATGATGCTGTGGCCTGCTGGCACTGTGTATTTTCCAGCCTCTTGTCAACCCATTCCAAGATCAAGGACGACAAGAGTCTTGTGGCGGTAACTTACAACATCCGAGCGGCAACGTACGACGCGATCAGAATGGACTCAAACCTGAGGGGGCGCAAGACAGGCTAGGCCGTACAAGGTGCGCGCGCCTCCCGCTCTCCAAGCACTCGGCCAAGCTTTTCCCCGAGATTGGGTTGTCCGCGAGCTAGTTTCAGAAAAGGCACGTTGTGTTCCGATCTCTCTCAGCAGCCCGTTAATGAATGACCTGACTCATTACACATCCCATTATGTTTTGCAGGCAGTCTGATTTACGCGCACGCAATTCTCGTGACCATTTTCTTTCCTGGAACCCGGTGTACATTGGTTTCAGACTCGAGGAGCATCAGGGAGCTGCACTCTTCCGCTCCGCACCAAGTGCTCAGGTGCCACACCTCGGCCACATCCTCGGGATTCGTTTTTTTTTCAAACCCTTTGTTGCCGTAATATTTACGGGTTCTTGACCGATCCGTTGGGTTTCCGAGGTGCGTTCTCCTTGAATTTGGTACATAGCGGAATTTGGTCGCAAACGCAAAATAGGGTCCGTGGCCAATGGCGCCTTCGCGCTTGATGGATCTGGAAGGTGCATCGCTATCGCTACGGCATTCCCGAACTTCCCGGAGAAAGATGTTCTCAGCCATCTGCAAAGAAGTTTGTCAACATGAATTGTTTGGACTGCATTTAATTTCTAGGCCGCCCGTTACCGAGAGTTGGTGGTTCTTCTCGGCGACCGCATTCTTTGAATCCCGCCATCTGCCTCAGGTTGTTTTTCTCCGTTACGCGTAAGTGGGCAGCTCGGCGCTGAGATGACTCCCGACAGAAGCACCGCTCCTCCAGGGAAGTCGGACGGAGATCGCAGCGCGCGCCGCCAGACAGTAACTCGTGGGTAGGAGCCTCTCGCTCCTCCCGCAGTTTTGAAAACGGCGAGACGTCGGGAAACTCGGGATCGTTAGGAAACACAACAGTCTTTCATAATTTTACTAAAGCGCAGATGCAAACCTTGTCGGAGCAAGTTTTTTCTTTCTCTCGACCTTGCGGCTTGAGATTTCAGAGTTCGAGTTCTGTATAACTATTAGTACAAGTAAATCCCCTTATCACCGTACACGTGACCGGCAAGGCCTTGCCGGGACCCGTCATGCCATTGCGAAAGGAAATTCTTGCACTTGTCCTCCTCCCTCTTGTCTTTTTAGAGACTCTATGACAGACCGATTTTCGACTAAGCTCGTTATCCCGCATCCCACCGCCCCAATTCCAGGAATTATTGGAATCTTGGAGCAGCTCGAGCCTGAAAAATCTACTCAAGGTCGAAAGATCGCTCTGGTCTGTTCTCCCGCGCGTTGCTACGCGCATAGCTCATGTTTCCGTTAGATCCTGCATGGTGCAATGGGGTAAGTGGCAGAACCCTGCAGAACCTGACAAAAACGGCTGAACATTTTGCTGTGCTTGATTTTCTGATAGGCACAAGGATTATCTGTTTCAACGGCGCCTCGCTCAGAGACTTCCGCTGGACTCCTTCAGATTCGACTTCCGGTATGTCCATTGCTGTGCTCCCACCCGTCAGTTACCAACTGATTCCTAGTGGGAATCATGAGACTCCCGGTACTTGGTCTCAAGGTGGCTTCGCGGATGACGTCGAGGACCTTTCTGCGGCGGCGAATTATTTGCAAGGCGTCTACGGATATGTGATCGCGGCAGTCGTAGGCCATTCGCGGGGTTCTCTTGTTGGGATGCGCTGGATTTCCACATCACCAGCGGCCCGCGACGTCACAGCGTTTATAAATGCATCTGGCCGCTACCGAATGGTAAATTAATTTCAGAAATAGCACTCCCCGCAGTTAATCAACGCCTTCATTATGCAGGCTAAGATTCTCGGTCGGTAGTCCGTTAACAGCGCTCATCCGTTGATGACTGATTCTATCCTTATTCTGTGCAGAAGGCCCTGCAGCAAAGGCCCGCCAGGATGCGTTTGCGCGAGATGGATTCTATGACTGGACGACTACGGTCGCTCGAAAACCCGTAACCGTCAGGATGTATCCAGCGGGCCAAGACCTGTTCGTCAACTGGGATACATCGTTTGTCTGGGATAGCTTTCCAGCGAACATACACGCGTTGACGTTACACGGGCTCTCAGACGAGACGGTGCCTCCGTAGGCGTTTGGCTAATGTACATTGTCCTGATGCTAACAGTCCCGTATAGTTACGATGCCCACATTTATGCTCGAGCGTTGGGTGCTCGGTCTCCGGGGACGCATACACTGCATATGGTCGAAGATGCGGATCACAACTTTACTGGGCGGCAGGATCAAGTCGTGGACTACATCCTGGAGTGGTGGAACCTTTACGAGCGCGGAGAATTAAAGTCCTCGGGGCTCTGGATGACCGGCGTGCGAGGCAAGCTGTGATCCCGTCGCTTTGTACTTATTCCCGCCATCGTAGACAACTACTTGCTCACTCAAGAAACTGCTCACTAAGCTATAAACTCAATCATGCCCTGAGTCAGCCATCCCCACAAGCAGCGTGACCCCGCGGCCCAGAGCACTCGCGGCGAAGCAACCCGCCAATGCGAAACGCTGGCGGGCTTCAAGCCCTTCTCGCTCCCGCTCCGTAGTGTAGGCGTCCCAACTTGGAAATACTACATTTTGGTGCATCTCCGAAGGCCCGGATATTCGAGCGGCCCTTTTCTCGCAGGCGGCCGGAGGTGCAGCAGATGAGAACAAGAAAGCTGAATTAGGAGGTACGTTTGTACTGCTACATTCCACTTGTATGCCGTAACTAATAAATATCTGCGTGCGCGTGCCTAGTAGTAAAAGCTGGGTTCCTGATGGTATATGATACAGTAATAATGGTATGTCCGTTTGTTTCCGTGATCTGCAAGAAGAAATTGCCATCGAAGCGATCGGGATCTAGATCCCGAGAAAATTATGCCTCCATCTTGGGAGAGCGAAAGTCGAATAGTGCGAATATGAGGGGTGGTCGATGGGGGGAATTAAATGATTATTAGGTGCGTTGGTCGTCGTTGAACGAACGAAGTCGGCGCGCCGAAGTCGCGGGCCGTGAATTATCGTGTCGCGTCGTCGCGCGGTGTATGCTATGTGGGCGCGTGGAGGTGATGCGCTGCGCTAGAAGAAGGTGGGGCCGGTAGAGGAGGCGCCTCCCTTCACTCCCGACCCTGAGCCCTGGCCCGACGACGAGGGCTTCGATCCAGATGATGATTGTCCGCTCATTGTGAAAAGCGTGAGGGCGAAGTATACACGGAGAGTGGAAAGGCGTGTGTTTGCTGTGGGGTGGGGAGACCACAGAATGAGTCGAGGGGAAGATGGCGGGACCTGGCCTGGAACGGATTGCTTTTATACGTCGGGGCGCAGCCTTTCGGACGGCATACCAAGTATTCTGACTCGATTTAGAATCCCTTGTCACGAGCCTGTCACCGATTTGACGGTGAGAAGAAACGGGGATCGTTTTTTGGATCTGATATCGGGAGCCCAGAGTTTCAATGAAAGTGGCATGGAGTTAACTTGCACCGCAACGTCGTTGCGTCTAGAAAAAAAAAAGAGAAAAACAATCAGGCACCCACATAGCGAGCACAGCATCCGGAAGCAAATGGCATTGAAACGGAATATGAGGGGATATTCTGGAATATGCCGAGCGTCAAGCTGGTGACGCTCGGTAAGAAAATCCTTCCGTTGCAAGGAGTCAAAACCGGAGCAATTTTGCAGTGCTTCTATTTTGCAATTCCGTATCCCATCAATTACCTACCATTCTTGGCCCTTGGGATAAACACCTCGAGCCCAACCTTATTTCGAGCCAAACCTACGCGGGATCCAATGGACATTATGTATGCTTGCGCACTATAATGAACGCCGGGACACATTTTGCGGAAATATCGGCAATACTGTGATTAGATAGCATGCGAGTCCACCGTCCGACTACGCCATGGCCAATCGCAACAGCTGTGGGACCCCCATTTCTATCATTGAGCAATCAGGATTCCAATTCAAATTGATCATCACCTCGCCTTAATGAAAAGCAACGTCACTGCTAGATTTTTATTTTCTGGTGATTGGCACTGTGGCAGTCTCCAAATCTGGCGGCGTCAGTAACGCCTATTCAGGCAGGTCCATCATTACTGCCGAACAAAGATGCGTGCATTGCTGCGTGGATAGAGATGGTACCTGTCCTGCAGAATAATATGCATTTTATTTCGATTTTGATAGGCTACATGTGCGCTCCCGCCGCCACCGACCATTTCCGCTCAGGTGTATCTGAGAGCCGGTCGGAATAAGGTGCGGTCTTTGTGGGTAGCTTGCGCTTCAATCGGGCAAGCAGGGTGTCCACTACGAATGGTGCGGGGCGGATCGCATTTATTTTCCTTCTGACAGGCCGCATTCTCAGCGGGAGTCGGAGAGGTATTTTTTTTGCCGATGTAATTGGCGACCAGCGGAAAAAACGGAAAATACTAAGCGCGGCAGGCGCGTTTATGATTCTAGTGTCCTAAAGTCCTAAAGTCAGCCTGCTTGCTTCCACGACGATGACGGGCCGATAGCAGCAGCGGCCCTGAGCCCGAAGAACGTGGTGTCATGGGTTCTTCTGTCTAGGGTGAGTGAACTGCTGAGAAGAGAATGTAGCCAGCGGCGATCAAGGTATACAGACTTCGAACTTAAAGTGAACTCGCCGGCTTCAAAGGAAATGGCCGTTGAAGGCCTAGAAACCATCATACGCCTCGCCGTGCCCGATGGGAGATAGCAAAATTTTCACCAGTAGTAATTGGTCGGCTTGACCGGGGGAAAAAAAAAAAAAAAAAGCACCTCAGGGTGGCCTTGGTGCAGAGACGAGAAGAGAGAGCATGGTAACCGTCCGGATGTGGCCAAGGTCCAACACCCGAGCTGGAAACGGCCGTCTTGAGAAAGTTGGACGCGGATCAGTTTCGAGCGTGTGAGTGTGGACGATGAATGGAAGCCGAATCCCTTGGCCACTGACGTCTGAAGGAAAAGTCAATCGCCCAAAGCCACCCGGGGTCGAGGCCGCGCCACTGTGCGCAGGAGCCGCAACGCCTCAAATGAAGAGTGCCGACTGACTGTTTCAGGCGACGGCAAAATTGGTGGCGTTGTCTGTCTGTCTGTTCGCCGGATACGGGGGAATGGAGAATTCACAGCCGCTCTGATAGCAAGGTACTTCCAATATGTTATGTAGTACCAAAAAAAATCGAACCACGTCGTTCTTCCTTCAATACACTTCGGCAATAATTTTCCCACTAAGTATAGTATCAGATGGTGGGTGGGAAGGGTTCTGGATGCGAATGAGATCGTTCCTCACCTGTTGCTGTTTGATTCCATCTCTCGGTGGGCATCTTGAATATCATTCCAAGAATACACCTACACACGATGCATGAGGGGATCCCGAACATCAAATCAAATAGATGAGGCAGACCTTGTGGATATATGTTTTGATTGGCCCGTCGCCCTTTTCGCCCGTGATGTGCTGTAAAACCTCCTTTTCGAAGCTGTGGCAAGGGTTTAGGTGTTCCCATTGTGAACGTGGTGATGATAACGCACCGAGCGATGAGGTCGGCCTGATACTGTGGGGTCCGGGATCGAAGAGTCGAGCCTTGGATGCGGAGGCGCTTCATCAAAATAGGACCAAGATTCAGGGACTCCACGACGGGTCCTAAAAAAATGTCAGGAAAACCCTACCCTACATGAGGGGAGGCGCACGCTTACCGCTGAGAAGACCTTGCATTGTCATCCTACCATCGACGGCGAGGGATGCCAGGTTTTTCTCGAAGTGGGCTTGGCCACTACATCCAAATAAGAGAAATTATTGGCACAGCAGCAAGACTCCCCCCCAAAAAAAGGATACTGACACAAAGTCGATAACAATATCTACGCCTTTTCCTTGGGTTACCTCTCTGGCTACTTGCGAAAAATCCTCAGTCTTGTAATTCGCCGCGTTTGTCGCGCCGTTGGGCAAGGAGAGGAGCCAGTCTAGCTTATCCTGAGTGGACGCCGTGGCCAAAACGGTTTTTCTACGAATATTGGGGTCGTTTGTATTTAGTAAATTGTAACACGGTACTCACGCTCCATTGACACGAGCCAACTGTATCGCAGCAATACCAACACCTGAGTTCTACGATGAAAAGGCAGATTCGTGGGACGAATATATAAATAGATACCTGACGCTCCCGCATGTACGAGAACATTATCGTTCGGTGTCACTTCACCGTAAACAATCATGGCTTGAAAGGCTGTAGAATCATCAACAACAGCCTGTCCGACAAATGTGTCGAAGCCCACCAGTCAGGAAGCATTCTGGAATACTCGCTGCTTCGACCCATGACAATCGGGTCGGCTTTCGAACAACATGCGTTTGCAGCACGACGATATACTCGGCGTACGCGCCCTGGATAAAAAATAGTCAGCGGTAAGAAGACCGCGAGACTGATCATGACATACGCCACCCGCAAGGCCCATAACCTCGTCGTCGATCTTCCACTGTGACACATCGGAACCGACAGCAGCAATATGCCCAGAGAACTCTACCCCCAAAATCGTCGAACATCCCGCTGGAGGCGGATAGTGCCCCTCGCGCTGGGAAATATCCATGCGATTGAGACCGAAGGCCTTGATCTGGTTTCGTGGGATGAGCATGGAAACATTCCAGGACTATCAGATCCCTGCCTTCACTAGAACTTCGTCTGCACGAGGCACAGGGGTCTCTGCCTCCCCGATATACAGGTCCTCAGCATGTCCCGCGTCATTCTTGATTAGAACTGCACGCATAGTGAAGATACTAAAGGTAGTTCAATTGATTGCCGATCGTCACTGCTCATGGAATTCAGGCCGTAACGCGCATTTTTGGAGCCTGTACGCTCACCTTCGATAACTGAATGATTTCTGTTTGCCTTGCTAGCTTATTCAGAAACACGGGTAAGATGCTTGGTAAGATGTTGCGGCCCACTTACGGGTACCAAGCTACCCTTGAAGCCGGTCCGCCCAAATTAGAAGGTTACGTATTTTACGCGAGACGCATAAGACGTGACGTTTTGCGTCACATCACAACAATTTTTTGCTTCCTCTCCAGCATGTGCATTGGCCTGACTTGTTCCTGGAGCGCCTCACAAGTTTCGAGTTCTTTCTGACCAGCATTGTTCCCCGCCGCCCAACATTCATGGCCCGTGATCATCATTAGGAACGTGAGTAACATTCCGCGCTTTTTTTTCTTTCTGTGATGATTTCTTGCTATGGTCCGTGTTTCCAAGAAGCGACTAGACACCGCTGCTACAGCATGCCGACAATCCATATAACCTAGCCCTCTGATTCGTTTTCTTTCTTTACTTCTCGCCGTTTTGCGCCCTCGATGCTGATATTCCCCTGCCAGATGACCTGCGTCCAAGTGTCTCTCGCTGTCAGACTCTGCGATTCCAAGCCGTGTTCATCACTGCGGGACCGTCGAAGATCCTTTGCATCGGCGTCGCACCCCTGGCACATTGCATAGAGATGAGTACATGGTTTTATGGTCCATATCTTTGTTCGTAGATGTAGTTGTATGTATACCTTAGGTTCTGCTACACGTGTAAACAGCTGCGCGTGTCGCTAACGCTGTGAAATGTATCCCTATCTTGTTAAAAGTTATTTGCTGGAGCCAGCTACGACAGTTCGAGTACATACAGTACATGAAATGTCAGAACCATGAACCCTTGACTGGTGCGTGCCATTCACGGCGGCGGTAATACCTTCCCCTGTGGTCGGTCAGCCGCTTCTGTGTTTCCCCACTGACACTTGTATCCAGCAAATCTGTGTGAACGCTGCCTCGCCGGGCTTTGAGGAAACAAAGTATCGATCTTTCCGCGTCTGAATCCAGCCCAATGATTCGTCCGACGTCCCTTACTTTTGGCCGCCAGACGTGGGACCGTACAGCTACTGCCCTTAGCGCCGAGTGGTTTTAAGATTAGGCTCCACAGCAATAAAGGGTTTTCTGTTTATTTGACCGGCCCTTAGGTCACGAACAAATAGCTGGGGCCATGCTCCATATTCTGGCGGCCTGATGCTATTATTCCAGGATGTTACAGCTCCCTCGTATGGACGGAAACGTTATCAGACTGCACGTTCGTATGTCGCTCCACAAAAAACAAAGGGACTTTACAGCGGCCCTGCACTCGGGACAAAAAAAAAAGAGCGGCGTCCAGGTTCGAATGACGATTGGCTGACCTGCCTGAAAGGGAGACGCCGACAGGGTTCAGTTCACTCAATCCAGGGCAGCATTTTAGTTCGATCACCTCCACACGGAAGACGAGGGAAGACGGCGGACGGACGTCACGCAGGATCGGCGAAAATTTTCCATTGGACGACCCTGTTTGGTTGTTGACAGACGGATGTCTTTTTTTTTTTTAAAAAAAACAGGGTTAGTGCAATCACCGTGCCCTCAGCCCTGTCCGTGATGTTTCATTTCGTTACTAGGTTCCTATATCCACGCAGTATGTAAAATCTGTAAAATCTCGCCGTCGTGTCTATCATAAGTATCTATTCCAGGGTCAATGGCAGCTGTTTGTTTGAATGTCTGATAGAGAGCTCGCATGTGCCACCGCCCACGATCCATCATTGCAGCAATTCCAAACTAGGAGATGATTTCATTATGTATATGCGTGCCTCTGGTTGTGGTGCGGCGGCTTTAGGGACGGCCGGAGTGTTCGGGGCGGGAGATGAACCTGCCGCGCGGGATCGATGCTGTACTTACTCTGGGTTCGGCGCCCGCTCACGCTCCAGTATCGAAGAGTTTCAGTTTCAGGTACCGGACGAGATCCACATAGAATGTTGACACAGCGCTTGCGCCGAGACTCAGCGCTCAACTCTCAGAAGGGTATGACGAATGTCATCGCCATGTCAGAGCGCAAGTAACTGTAAGATATGTACCAAGAATGCCTGAAATCTGCCGCGGAATTGGGTAGCGCGGTAGTCCCACACTGCCCTCGGGCGTGTGGAATGCATTTCTCTGGGTGGTGGGAACCACTCCCTATGGAACGTTAGTTCCAACCTTTACAATCCGATAAGGCTAACCAATTGGTAGTTGCTATTGGCCTACGTACCACAAAAATAAATAAAAAAGAATGCCTGAAATCACAAAATATATGTATAATATTACACCACTTTGCGGAACATAAGGCGCGGCCTTTTTTTTTCTATTTTCGACAGTTTTGACTAGAACAGCCGCCACGGGCTGAGTTTTGATCGGATTTCCTTGGAAGTAGGCGCGTTCGAATCGCATTGAAAGTCCACAGAGGAAGAAATACCGGCTTTTTTGATGTAACTACGTAATAGAATTTCTTCAGAAATATCATGGTTTTGACTAGGACAGCTGTAGCACAATGAATAATGATCCGATTGACCTAGTTTTTGGATATGTCGTGTATCTAAATCATCCCTAGGGGACCATGAGGTCTAAAGATATGGGTTTCCCCCAATTTCAATCCAGAGCTCTGCTTCTCACAGGACATGAACATTGCCCTCACCAAACTGAGCGCAAAATCACGTTGGGTAAGGATATTGCTTATGGTGGTGAGCGATGCTCTAGTAACATCCCAGATACATAACATATTCAAGAATTAGCTCGATCATACCATTATTCATTGGGCTACAGCTGTCCTAGTCAAAACCATGATATTTCTGAAGAAATTATATTACGTAGTTACATCAAAAAAGCCGGTATTTCATCCTCTGCGGACTTTCAATGCGATTCGAACGCGCCTATTCCTAAGGAAATCCGATCAAAACTCAGCCCGTGGCGGTCGTTCTGGTCAAAACTGTCGAAAATAGAAAAAAACAGGCCGCGCCTTATGTTCCGCAAAGTGCTGTAATGGGAATAGTGGCATACTCCTGAGGTACTACAGTTTCTTAACTATCGGATTTTCGGTCCCCGTGCCTCGTTTTATGAAGGAGTAGATTCTTCGTTTTCTCTCCATGATTCTGCCAGTGGCATGAATCAATGTAGGAAAAGTGTCGAAGTCCGAGATGGATCTACACAATTCATCCCAAGGAAAAGCTATACATACAGTCGCCCCCTTTAACCTCCGTCCTACTTACAGCAGAAACACGGCATAAGACCTGAGTGCTATGTACATCCAGCACGCACGACCGGGCGCCGCGCCGACCAAGTCGGCGTCAAGTCCGCAGAGCACGGCGCTATGTACGACTGAGGGCTCAAAAAACAAACAGTCCGGGGAACTGTGGCGGAATGAATGGCGGGCCTAGACAATGCCCGCCCCAAAGATAGAGAACCTAACTTACATACATCGCGAATGAACGCACCAGTACATACCATATTTGGGCATTCCGTTACCATATATGGAAGTTAACTACCTTCAATCGAGATTTGCTTCCGTTGAGTCAGATGAGAGCAGCAGCGTAAATAATTATTCATTGTACCTACACAATAGGTAGGTAGATCAGATCCGACCAGGACAAAGAAACAGAGAGTTATTACGAGGCGAGCGAGCAGGTGTGGTACGTAGCACAGAAAAAGGTAGGCAGGCAGGTAGCGAGTGAGAGGGTAGGTAAGGGCAGGCATACTGAATATATATTATTCCAATCGGAATCGGGGGCCGGGTTCAGAAGGAGACTGAGAGAGACGGATATTCATGTTTTGGTGGGGAAGGGGAAGGGTATCGTTGGCCAATCAATCCTAGAGTCGTCCGAGGGGAGTACACGCAGGCTTTGGCGAGTACCGTCTAGCTCATCGGCGGGCCGCCCTCGATCCCCATCTTCTTCCGCACGAGCTCAAACGTCTTCAACATCTTCCGCCGCGCCCCGAGCGCCGCGACGCCCTTGCCCTCCAGCGCCGCTTCGTCCATCACCACCATGTCCTGCCAGCGCATCCCCTCAAAGTTCGGTGTGTACTTGTGCAGCCGCAGGCTGCGCAGCCACGCGGGGATGTCAGTCAGCAGCGCCGGGTCCACCTCCTCCTCCCCGCCGCCGCCGCCCTTCGCTCCCGAGCCGTCGCCACGCGAGCTCATGCTCGTCGCCGTTTTGGGCGTGCGTGCGCTCGGCGGGCCGCGCCCCATCCCCATCATCATGCGATTCGCGCCCTGGCCCTGGCCCTGCTGCTGCATCCCCAGCCAGCCCGCCCCGCCACCGCCCATCCCCATCCCAAACGCGCCCCCGCTCGCGGCCGCGGCCATCTGCGCCTGCGCCATCTGTGCCGCGAGCAGCTGCGTCTCGGGCGAGATCCCCATCGCGAGCATGTTCATGTTCACTCCCGCGAACGGGTTCATGCCGTTCATCCCCATCCCTCCCGCGCCGTTCATCCCCATCCCGAACCCACCCACGCCCATCCCGCCGAGCCCGCCCATCCCCGCGTTCGGGCCCCCGCGCCCGTTGTTGCTGCCCCCGCCCAGCCCCGCGCCCGAGCCGTCGTCGCTCCCGCCGAAGCGGCCGGACCCGGACGCAGACAGCCCCGGGCTCGTCGCCCCGCGCCAGTTTTGCTGGCCCCCCTGGCCGCCCAGGCCGCCCCCGGAGCCGCGCGAGGCAACAAAGTTGCCGTTGTCGTCGTACACGCCATCCTGCTGCGGCGGGCGCGCGCCGCGGCGGTGGATGGTGGGATCGCCCATGCGGGGGACACCAGGGAGCCCTCCACCTGCGCCAGGGGCCTGACAAGCATTTAGTTAATGACGATACTATGCCGAAGAGGAGAGGAAGAAGCGTAAATACCTTCCACTCGGCCTTGGCGGGCTCCTTGGGCTCCGGCTTGCCGAACATGGGGAGCGGCGTCGTGACCATGCTCGCCCAGCTCTCGCTCGCGGCGTGCGCGGGGACGGTCGCTTCCTGCTGCGCGAGGGGGCGACCCGTGAACTCGGTGCTCTTCGGGCGACCGGCTTTGTCCTCGCCCGAGGTGGAAGGGGACGCAGGGCGGTTTGCCTCCTGCACCTGCCCGAGCCCGCCGGTGCCCCAGGTGTTGCGGTCGCCAGTGGAGGGCATGATGGGTGCCGAGATGCGGTGCGCAGCGTTGGCGGCCTTGAGCTTAGCGCGCTGTTGCGCGAGCGTCGACGCGGCGTCGGGCTGACCCAGCGCGGTATCGGGCGAGAGATAGCTGTTGGGCGTGAGCGGCTCGATGAGCGACTGACGGTTGTTCGCGGCCTGGTTGAAGTTGCGCGCAGTGGGCGACTGCGGCAAGCCCGACTTGAGTCCGGGGGACTTGAGGCCGGCGAGTTTGGCCTCCATCTGGGCTTGCATAGAGCCGCCGACGGCCGGGCTGAGCAGGGCGGTCATCGGGTCGGACCGCGCCATCTGCTGGAGGACCGTAATGAAGAACCGAATCTGAACTTGAGTCGAATGTTGGAGAAGACTGTATAGAGCGGCTGTGCGCTCTGCTTCTGAAAGAACCTTGAACCCTACAGTCCAAGTCAGCCATCAATGACAACACCCGAGGCGGGCGACAGATACTGACATTGCTCGATGGCACTGAGTTCTTCTTTGAAATTTACATCCAAGGACGCCGCTGCCATATCCTCGAGCGTCGCCTCGTAATTTTGAAGGTTTTCGAACCATTGGTCCAGCGCCTCGGCTGAATAATTGATGTCAATCAGGGATGTTATGGCTACGGCAAAAAAGTGTCGAAAACTGACCTTCGGGAGTCTGGTACATGCCTGCGGAGCCCACGAGCTCGCTGGTGGGCCGAGCACCGCTGCCGCCGAGACGGGGAGAGCCAGGGGCGAGAGTTGGAGTGCCACGTGCCGACGGGCCCAGGGACTGGCGGGAGTGCTGCTTGCCGTTCTCAGGACCAGGAGACGGACTGGGGCTGGTGGAAGGGGGACGGAGACTCATGGTGGGGAGTCGTAGAAGGTGATGAAGGGGTTGATGTCGATACTAGATCAAAGATGAAGTGACGAAGCTGGCGGTTTGCGGTGTGGGATAGGGTGTCGGACGTTCAAGGGAATACTTGTGATTCCCCGTTCGTAATGCAAGGACTTCGAGTCTGAGTGAGCCTACTAGGGCCCTGGGCTAGAAACAACAAGAAAAGCTCTGCCAGAGGGGCGACGAGCTCGGGCGTTTCTAGACGAGACCAGCGGAGCCTGCCGGTCTAGCTAAGGAACGTAGGCGTCGACGACAAGCAGCAGGACGGCGGCGAGGACGGCGGCGAGCAGCAGGTAGACGACACAAGCTCAACGAGGTAGACGAGCTAAGGAAAGGAATCCTGACAAGGAAGTCACAAATGATAGGATAGTAACGGTCACTCGTTTCAACCTGACACGTTACACTGATACAGCCTATTACGCTGGACCTTTTCCTGTCCATCTTGTTCGGATCCTCTGCTTGCAGTTCCGCCGTTTCAGCTATCTATAAATTCTGCGGTCTCGTGCGGGTACCAAGAATCTTGTACTACCAACTCAATACTCGAGCGACTGAAGACATCTGGATTCTTGGAATAATCTGGGCCTGGGCCCTGGCGCTTGGCTATACCATTTCAATCATCGCTCCATTCACGTCCCTGTCAAGCTGGAGGGACGTCACTCTTGAGCGCTAGCGCATCTCCTCCGACGTAGATGCGCAAGAACATTCTGAAAAGCGGTGCTCACTTGCCCAGATCTAACTGCCTGGAGAGTGGGTATCGATCTCGGAAAATGTAAGAATAAGGAGATTGGTATGTATAGGACTTGGCAGCCACCGTTTCGAGGAGAATCGAGCTAAACTCTCCGTTTTTACATACGGGCCAGCCTACGGGCGGAACACAAACGGCTAATTCGGCAGTAACGGCAGTAACTTGTTCAATTTTCCGTCGGCATGCATTCATAATTCATTCATTTCGTCTGTCTTCAGGCGCTCGACTGGGTCAAATTTCGACAGACGGCATCCTCCATCCCTGAGATCAACCGATTCGCGGCTACGCTGGTGCCTACCTGTCGGCGAATATATGTACTCGGTACATATTCCGAATTCGACATAGTTTGTAAGCAGGCTGGTTTTCATCTTGACGAGCTAAACCAGAAGCATATTACCCACCGGCTCTTTCTTCGCCGGTGCTACTTGGAACCCTAAATTTCGAAATAAGTTAAGTATCTCATCGGGCCGAAGCCGTTTCATGCATGCACTGGAACCTGTCACAGAATGCTGCAGTCGGCAAGCTTCGATTATCCATTTTCTCCCCTTTGCCTAGACTAGACTACACTTCCTTCCGAGCCGAAATAATTCGCCAACCACATCGGGATTCGGCGCACGCCTCTTCATTCAACGATTCCGTTATTACATGAAGTGGTATGTTCTATGTATCTCCCGGAACTGCACCCGTCGCGCTTCGACTATCGATCGACACGCAATATTGGCTCACTGCCTATGTCTACGGCCTGGGCTTTGTCTAAATAAACCTGACAAAGCATGCTGGCCGACGATCCCTCGGTGTTCATATGTACCTCAACTTACATTCACAAATTCAGTCGGGCAACGCGTTCTACACCAATTGCCTTGCGCTTCTAAATGGAAACAAAATCCGATACGTCGCCGCGACAGTCACTGGATAGCCTATTCGGCGATGGAGCCCAGTTAAGGCGGCCTGTTCGGAGCAGAACCGTCACAAAGTAGGCCGTTTCCGTACATATGTATTACTCTGCCGACGATTCGGTGGGGGTTACCCGCTCGAAATTGCTCGTTACCGGATGTATTAATATTCCCATGTCGATGAGTCTCTAAAAGACGCCCCGCTCGCGGCGGTGTCGGGGAAACCTCCCTGAGGATAAAACCAGCCAAGTGGAATGCTTTCTTTGAACGCGTCTCCTGAAATTGAAATCAAAGGCTTCTTGTAGAGAGTACATAATGTGCAAGCAGATATGCCTATCTTTTCCCGAGCCCGTTGAGAACCAGCTGCATAGTGGAAAGCTCGACTGAGGACAGAGACTTCCAAATTCGAACTTCTGATGGCCTCGCCATTTCACTCACAGAGTCATTGCGGGCTCAAATCTCGTCCAATCGTCATGATTCTTGGATGGTTCGGTTCGGTTTTTTATTCCGCAACTGTTCGTCCCCTCAACTTCCCGTTAAACTGTCCTCCATACCCGGTATTTTCAAAAATAAACTAGCTACACTTGTAACTAGTTTATTTTTGAAAATATCGGCCGTGAGGGCGGCATCAACCCCATATCGTGCTTGAGTTCGGCAGACTTCAACAGCCAGTATGGCGAAACGATAACGGCCTTTCTCTGAATTGCCTTCCCGAGGTATCCTGGGTTTAATAACTTTGATTCCCGGGAAGTGCATTT
Organism: Mycena albidolilacea; assembly: GCA_029282495.1. Taxonomy (NCBI): domain Eukaryota; kingdom Fungi; phylum Basidiomycota; class Agaricomycetes; order Agaricales; family Mycenaceae; genus Mycena; species Mycena albidolilacea. Next base: position 1,189,702 of record JARIHO010000002.1, read on the forward strand.
TGATAATTGCACCATGCTCCAATCCTTTGCGAGCGCGCCTCCGTAAAATTGAGAAATTCTGTGTTCGGATTACAAACACAGAAATGGCCGAATTTACGGCTAAAAATTCACCAAGACAAAAAGTCAAAGTCGAAGCCCGAGTCTGAAAGTCTAAGTTGGTACCAAGAGAACCCTGAGTTCGGCGTACCTCAAAAATGGCCGTAAAATTGAGAAATTCTGTGTTCGGATTCCGAACACAGAAATGGCCGATTTTACGGCCAAAAATTACAAGACAAAAGTTGCCAAGGTCCTGGAGTGGCGAAAGCGTGCAGTTCCCGAGTCGAGCCAGCTTAAAGAAAGTGAAAGCGAGAGAGAAATGAAGGAGTTTAAATCATGACAGGAGTTGGAAGCGAAGGAGTTGAAAGAGAAAGTGAAGAAGGTGAAAGTGACTGACAGTCTGAGCGCAGAAAGAGAGCCCCAGGTGAAAAGGAGATGCGCGGTGGGTGCTAAATATCCTCAGAATGTGAAGTGAAAAATGTTCCGGAAGGATTACTCTGAGTGAAAACCGTCCAAAAAGTGTTGAACCCCCGGAAAAGTTCATGTGCCGGAGCCACTTTCACATCTCTGTAGCGTTCCATTTTTGAGGAAATTTTGGGTACAATGATGTACCTTGCGTGGCGCACCGGATGTTCCTCCCCAATGCAAGCCCTAACGGAAGGTCGCTTTTGCTGAGGTTCGTATTCGAGTTTTAAGACGCTGACGTTGCCATATTGCGAATAACGGGAAAACATTTATACCACTTGAAATGACTCGGGGGGGATGCAGTTGTGAATAGAATTGCATGGTTGCATTTGAATGAGATAACCAGAGTAAACCTCCAGGTTGAGCCTCCCCTCGATCACCAAGTTCGATCGAGATCGACAGGTACAACTTGAAGTTGCAACTTGAGGGAACTGGGGAAGAGATACATGAAGGAACTGGGGAAGAGATACATGAACATTATATGGGCTCAAGGCAGTTACCTACCCCTCGTCGGGGAATGACAATTGTGTCTGGAAAGATTTGCCGACTCCTCACTTGCTTCGCCGATCACCAAAAGTGTCCGAAACAGGCAAGGCATCGCCACTTTGCCAAGGCCGATCAAGACGGCTCGATTACTCGCGACAGCTTGAGCGCGTCTTGCAAGGTCGCCTCCAGGCCTTGAGACTCCTCGCAAACGGGAGCTATGGCTCAACTACTCTTTCAAGATCTATGACGTGGCCCCTCGCCAAGTTAAATTCTGCTTCATCTTTTCGTTGCTCTTTCCTCCCGACCACCACCATTGTCTCACTCGAAGAGCTGTCACCCATGGGAAGGCTGCTGGCGCAAGAAAATGCTACTGGCCAAAGGTGCGTAGCGCGTTCTGACCTGCAGGGTCGCGTTTCTGCCACCTTTCCATCCCGCCCATTCGCTTCATGTCCCGTTTCTTTTCCTGCTACATGATCTGCATCGTCTACGATGTCCATTCTTCTTTCGCCTGCGTCCAGCGATGATGTGGTAGTCCTTCCGCCCGCGGACGATCCCCTGCACAGTGACGCCCTCCGCGCCTACGTGACATTGTCTTCCAGCTCCTCAGCAGTGGGGGCAGTGGGCGGTAGCTGCAGCTTGAGGCGCACGCCCATCCGCTTTGGCGTGTTTCCTCCGCTTTCTTCGAATGAGTGCAACATAGTTCTGACTTCCTATTCCAGATCACACTGGCGGCCGTCACTATTCCCCTTGTCTTTGTACTCTCAAATATAACCGCTGCAGCGTCGGCCGACTTGTGCGTAGAATTTTTTCAGCTCCTGCGCGATGCTTCTTTGCGCGTGAGTATCAAATTTGCATTCATCTGTCTCCTGTTTCTCACTTCACCTGAAGGAGTCAACACCGCAAAAGCGTACGTGTTCTACTTCGCATGCATCTAATCTCATTTTTCCTTCCGTCACTAACGTCTTTTCAGGTTCTGGGCCCTCAAAACATCGGTATATGGTCCCCTTTCGTCGTGCTACTTATCTTCTCGTAGGTGCCTTCGTTGCCGAATCCGGTTTGTTCCATCTCATATACAGGCTGCCTCCCTTACCGTCTTTTTGTCGTAGTATGCCTTTCCATTTCTCCCTTTCACCGTCTGACATATTCTCATCTAGTTTTTTTAAAGACTCTTTGCTGCCTTATGTAGTACGGTGAGTCCCGCAATCCTCTCAATTCCCAGTCTTCCAGTCTTTTTTCGCCCGCAGTCCTTTTACCTCTTTGCGTGATGGCGGCTGCAAATGTTAATAAATCTAAGTGTATTCAGTTTTTATCTCATTGCGTCTCCTGACTTCTCTCCCAGTGTTCCGATGCTTGTTATTACACACACCTCTGCAGTGAGTTATATCCTTTGAATATTTTCCCCCTTCCCTGACATTCGCACACAGATTTTATTACCAAGCCGTGTATCCTTGGTAAGTTTTACTATTCCTGACGCCAACCGGTGCTGACTAGTCTTTTTTCCAAGTTACCCTTGGGGCTCATTGTCTACTCGCGACCATCTTCGACCACGACTTTCTCTGGAACAGTATCTATTACGGTATGCACACTTGCAACTCCCTTTCAGCATCTGATGTCTCTTGTAACAGACCACGACGTCAAGCCTAAACAAAAGTGGGTGCACTCAATTTTTTATCGGCTCCCATTCTGACTTAACTCGTCGTTTAGCAAGCCATCAAATGTGTCGCTCGACTCGCTACAGCTGCTCTCGGTGGGTTCTTTATTCCCGTTGTTTTTTCCATTGCTGATCATTCGGATTAGCTTAGAACATCACCTGAAGACTTGTATTACACGCTGTCCTCAGCAGTTACTGTAACCGTCGCGCAGTTGCTCCGGTGTGTGCAAGTCTTTTTTTTTTCGATCGTGATTTGTGTGTTTTCGACCGCTAGATGTATTACTCTGTCATTACCGTAGCTGAATTGAATCTATTTTCCTTATTACCGACGATTTTAGTGTGAGCTGAGGAAACCCAAGAAATGTCGAGGGCAACCAAGCGCCAGAACCGCCTTGCAAGGCCCTCAATGCCTCTCAAACCCACCCAGGCCTGGAACACCTTGCGAGACCTTGAGAGTTTCAAAACGTAGCTATAGGCCCCTTGAGAGGTACGCCAAGGGTTTGGGAACCTTGAGAGTCCTCGGGACAGCTTGACAGGGGTTTGCGAGGTTTCTCCGCTTTTGGTGATAGGCTCTCACCTCCGAGCGAGATGACGCTAAACTGATGACAAACTTGATAGGATGTTCGGAAGTGCCGGACTCCTCCCACCACGGTTCCTTCGACAGCAACACCACGGCGCTTCTGGTCGGACCGCGGGACCAAATCGAAATGACGCCAAATCCCGTGCGGATGGCTATAAGATCCCGGATATCCGTCTCTTAAGCTGTTGCTTCTGAACACCCACAATGGCTGAATCCCCTTTCAAAATTTCGATTCCAGACGCTCTCCTCGACCGACTTTGTCAGAAACTCGCTTTAACCACCCTTCCAGACGAGCTCGAGGGTGCGGGATGGGAGTATGGCGTGCCGCTAGCGGACGTCAAACGGCTCGTCGCACGGTGGAGCAACGGATACGACTGGCGGCACCACGAGGCTCAGCTCAATAAGCTGCCGCAATTCACTCGTCCCATCTCTGTTGATGGGCATGGAACGCTCACAATCCACTATATACACCAGCGAAGCGCGGTTCCCGGCGCTATACCTTTACTTTTCGTTCATGGATGTGGGTTCATCGCTTATCGAAATAATGCCATCTCATTCACATTCTAGGGCCGGGAAGTTTCCTGGAGGCACGAAAGATCGTTCCGCTGTTATCCGAGAAATCGGAAGACCATCCAAGTTTCCATGTGGTGGTCCTGGGACTTCCGGGATACGGTTTCTCGGAAGGTCCTTCAACGAAGGGGTTCGATATGCCTCAGTATGCGGAGGTACGTATGCCAACCCTCCGCTTCAGCTCGTCTTAGATTCGACCTATAGGTTGGAGTTAAATTGATGCTCGCTCTCGGCTACGATGAATTCGGTTCGTTGTGACATGCATACTTGAAATAAACTGAGACTGGTTTCTAGTCACGCAAGGAGGAGACTGGGGGTTCGCGGTATTTTATTCAGTCTACTACATGCCCGGCAGCGCTGACTTTTGTATTCAGATCACTCGAACAATCGCCCAATTGTACGGGGGAAAACATAGTAAGGCCTGGCACACCAACTTCCTGATTCTGTAGGGGCATCGTACTTCCGTAATTATCGTTTTCATCGCGTCAATCAGTGGTACACCTCCCGCGGATCGGTCCGCAACGGAGCTCACAGCCAAAGAACAAGAAGGCCTTGCCCGAAATGAAGTGTTCCACCAAAGAGGCAGCGGATACTCAAGGGAGCAATCGACCCAGCCCCAAACATTAGGATATGCCCTTGCCGACTCGCCCGTGGGTCTCCTCGCATGGATATACGAAAAACTCGTGAACTGGACCGACGCGTACCCATGGAATGACGATGAAGGTACCCAATCTCCATAAACCGCGATGTTCCTACCATGCCATCCACTGAATCAATCCTCTGCAGTTCTAACCTGGATCTCCATCTTTTGGTTCTCACGCGCCGGGCCAGCGGCGTCGTTGCGCATTTACTTTGAGGCCGGAAATCGTAACCTTGGCAAGGCGTACACCCCCACCTCACCGCCGGCGATTCCCCTCGGAGTATCGTATTTTCCCAAGGAGCTCCTGGTCTTCCCAAAGAGGTACGTGCTTGCGTTCGATTCCGAAAGTTCTTGCCACGAATACATTTCTTTCTTCAAGCTGGACGCGGAAAATAGGGAACATCGTTTTCGAGCACGACCACGACAGCGGGGGACATTTTGCTGCCTACGAAAAGCCAAATGAGCTCGTGGATGATTTGAGACAGATGTTTGGGAAGAAAGGCCCTGCATTTGGAGTCGTATCCGGAAAATCTGGATATGCTGCAGAAAGAAGTAGCCTCTGAGCTCATCTACTGGTAGGAAGCGATTCAGTCGAAATATGTATCAGAGATGTTCAAACAAGTTTTTTGAATGGGTCCGTTTTCTATCGTTTCGGCTGTTTCGCTTCTCAAGGCGATTGAAGTGTTTCGAAGACTGTTGCACGATGCTTCCGAGGAAAGTGAAATACTCATCGATTAACTACAGCGCCGCTGAACTTGATGTCGTTCAACACTCGATAGCTGCACGAAAATGGGGTGGGTGAATTACTCTGAGTACATGTCCTCATCATATCCATCTTCATCTACATCCCCGTCCTCCTCGTGCTCTTGTGGATCCTCTGTCTGTTCGAAATTGAACCATTCGCTCTTGACAAAAACACGCAAGACGGTGACTTGGACCTCATAGCTTGCGATTTCGACAATGAGCAAATTCCTCTGCCTCCTCTGGATCGACCTCGTCATATATACGTAGATCCAACTCTGTGACCTTTAGAGCCTTGCGAAAGCAGTCAGAACTTTTCGCGTTACAGTGAAAGTTCGTAAACTTACTTCAAGACGCAACTCTGCCCGCCAGTTTCAATCGCTTCCGAGTCCCAATCGATCGCATGGTGGTTCCATACGATCTCGGTTCTTTCTCCCAATGGTTGGCGGCAGTTCCGATTCGCCAGGAGTGCGGTCACCCAATGCCCATGCCATCCCAGACCAACACTAGAATCCTCTTCGCCCCCAGCAACAATAGTCGCCATATCATCATCCTCTTGGCCAGGCAATCTGATTGAAGCCTGAGACCATGAAGGCTCTCGGGATCTATACCAATCCGTATCATGAAACTTGAATGGAGGACCGCCGAGCGCCCTTTCGATCTAAACCCAGGTCAACCTCCAAACTTGAAGATTCAGCAAAAAGTTCTCTCACAAATTTAGATCTAGAGGCCTCGAATCTTTCCGGCCGAGTAGTACGCGGTCGGGAATTTGATGGGGTGTATTCGACGGCCGCCAGTTCAATGTTTTTTGGCCCGACCTTGTTGAGCCGCGCAGGTACAGACTCAACGGAGGTGCCAATGTGTTCGCTTATTTCACCACGGCATCAGATCGTGGGCTTCCCATCCCAGGTGAGCGCAGAAAAAAGTAACTGAGGGGTCCAGCGTCGTCCATGATGGCGGTAGAAAATGTCACCATCGAATATTGAGAATACTTATTCGTTTTATTACTCAGCAAGTGCAGAATGTTCTAGCATTTTTTTTGCGCGATCGACCGATGTTTGGCCCACGGTTGAAAACCGCGGATGATAATGAACTTTGCACTTGGTTTTTATTTCGAAGTTGAAGACATTTGAGTCTGTGGTTAAATTTCGGGTTGAATCAGCCCGGAACTTTCCGGATTCTGAACTTGGAAGTGAACGTGACCGCTTCATAATCTTCCTCCACGGCCCGCGTGCCAGACCGGGGCGGGGCGCTAGCGAACGCATTTCGTTGAATCGCGTTACGAGCCTCATGACTATACTCTTGGCTTGGATAAAAACGCGCAGCGACGGGGAGCCAGCCTGAGGAGCATCGACCTTCTCAACTCTGCAGCTCAGTCGCAATGCAGCTTCGTGCTAGTTCAGTTGCACTGGTAGGCATCCTTCTTGCCACCGTCGGAACCTGCCGCAAAAATCGGTACATAGTACCCGGCGCAACCTGGTACGACACCGACGGTGCCGTTCTGAGTGCGCACGCCGGCGGAATCGTCAAGACCGATGGAGTGTGGTATTGGTTTGGGCAAAACGAGCGCCAGGAGGATACTGCGCTCTTCTCTGGTCGGTTCCATTTGCCTTCGGAGTGCCCGGGTGACGAATAATGTGAACTTCAATTCCAGGCATCAATGTGTATTCGTCCTCGGATCTCTTGAACTGGGACTACCGCGGACGCGCTCTGTCTCCCATTAACGGGACAGATTTTTCCCCGGACCGCGTCGTTGAACGTCCGAAGTCGGTTTTCAATGCAGCGACACAGAAATGGGTGTTGTGGTTCCATTCGGATAACTCGTCCTACGGGTTGTTGCAGCAAGGTGTAGCAACCAGCCCTAACGTCACTGGTACGGATATTTGGTCGGTTCATAATTTCGTGCTCAGGCGTAGCCCAGGACCATACACATTTCAAGATGTATTCAGTCCCCTTGGGGGAACAAGCCAGGACTTCGGCCTATTCCAAGATGCTGACGGTGAGTGACTAGACATTCCGACACGGATATCACTTAGGCTGCAAAGGCGAATCATATGCGCTGTATAGTAACGGGGACGCGGATGCCGCTCACGATAACTTGATCACTCGTATGAACGCCAATTATACGAATGTTGAAGAGGTCGTATACACATTCTTCGGTGCGCTGCTCGTTTCGAAGAACAACTCTGAGTTTTATCTTACGACTTACCAGACCTCGATCTGGAGGCCCCGAATATCCTGTACACCGGCGAACGCTACTACATACTCATGTCCCACAAAACTGGGTACCGGCCCAACAATGTTGTTGTTTTCTCCGCCGAGAATCTTTCTGGGCCGTGGTCTATCCAGTCGTACATCGCACCGTGAGCATGACATATACCTTTATAAGCCATGTTGGAAAAAGCCAACGCACAAACGTCCCAGTTCCGGGACACGGACATTCAACACGCAAAGTACCATGACGATAAATGTCGTTGGATCGCATGAGACGACGTTTATCTACTGTGGCGACCAGTGGTCTACTGCAAAAGACCTTTACGACAGCAGGTATGCAGTCACGTCTCCCTTACTATTAACTCGATCCAGGACTAACAAACTATTTGAGGTATGTATGGCTCCCTGCGGACATCAACGACCATACGGGATCCTTCACCATTGACTGGCACGATTTGTACACGATTGACACCAAAACGGGCAAGGTCACGTATCCTGAGGGCACAGTTTACGAGGCCGAGCATGGAGTTGTTACGGGTTCGGCGTACGCTACGATTTGTGTGGGTTTTTTTCTACCACCCGGGCCTGAATGATGCTAACTATGACCGTCACAGCCGACCTGTTCTGGAAGCAAGATTGTGACCGCGAGTAAGTAAATGAATGAGGTAAGGAAGATGGGATACTTATTTCTATCAGTTACCGGAAACGCAACTCTCACGCTGAACAATATTGTTGGCACCGGGGAGCCGCAGTGGGTATCGTTCTATTATCATAATCCCGACGGACTCTGTGAGCCTTGCGTTTTTTGACATTGACATTGACACCGATCAGCTGATGGCTGCGACTCAGTCGGAGACAACCGCGGTGTCTCTGGCCAGTCGTTTATCATCGCGCGCTTTGCCAGCGTCTCAATAAATGGTGCCGCGCCTGTGACACTGCGGCAACGGGACGGAAACGCGGGGATCATCTTCAGCCAGCCGCTCAACGTGACGTTTAATCGTGGAGGCGAGAATACGATTGAGATTTCTGGACTGAACGGCGGTATGGATGGTGTTTCGCTCGTGCTGAACATCAGAGCTAAATATTATTATTTTGGACAGGTCCGGCGGCGGACTTGGATAAGATTGTGGTGTATGGGAATGTTTACAGCGATTGACGGGTAAATGGAGGACCGAATTGTGTTTGGGACTGTAAGTACGTTGAACCACAGGCAACAGCGGATTTCGAGACCGGGAGTCTCTGGAAACAATCAAAATTAAGCATGGATTTTATGACTCGTACTTCTGTGGTTTCTTGAGTTGTATGGTTGAATTTCAATCGAAATTCCCACGGTTGAAATCTAATCTGTGTTAGGAATTTAAAATCACTAACGGTGCATGAGCTTTTACTCGATTACGGATTCGACAAAGCTGGGGAGCGTCAACTTCAAAGGTCTCAACTCTGATTCGCCGATGCTCTATTTTAATTAGCAGACGTGTGATCAGAATGTACCGACCGAATGATGCTCTTGCTTTCGGCGCAAAGAAGAGCCCGGAGGAGGGCAGAATCCGGATGTATATGGCAATGTAGCGGTGCTCGCTTTCTGAGCTTCGGGGACTGGTCCGTAGAGGCATCGTCTGCCCGGCGGTGCCATCGTCCCGGACCCTTCGTGTACCCAGTTAAGCTTTTGAGAATTCTTACAGTGTGAAGTCAAACGACGGTGAACCTTAGTGGCCATTACCGGTTGACCCGACGGTAATAGCCTCTACCTTCATCCCACGCTGCGCAGATTTTAGGAGCCAAGTATTGCCCATCTTGGGCTACCTGGAAGACACGAGTAGCAGGCCGAAGGTAAAATAAAAACATGGCGCGTGCTCTATACTCGAAATGAACTTGTAGCGACACGGAGGAGACCGACCCCCGGCATCGAAGTAGACAGGCATTCAAAAGTTTAAACGACGATTCGGTGTCTACACGTATGCCGAATGGTCCCCTTCCCTTATCGTGGCGCCGTGGGTGAGTTCGGATACATGGATGGAGAATAATGGGACCCGATAGCGTGAGCGCGTGGAGCGTTCGTACCGTTCGTGTATATCTTCGGACGGAGGCTGGTCTCAAGACACCGCCGCGCGTGCTTCGAATTCTGGGCCCATAAGTTGGCGTAAGAATTTTTTGCCGTGTTTGATAGAATAATAGGATTGTCGACCATGGTTGGGGCTGGATCAAGACAACCGCAACAACTTGAACTTCTGCACCCCTCTCACTCGCCAGATCTTCTGTTGTTTCCACTGGCGAGGTCGAATCTTATCCGAGGTCTTGAACTCGGACCAGTACACCGAAGGGTCAGGCTGTCTGAGAGATTTTTTTTCTTTAATTTTACCGTCAAGGTCATCCGAAATATTCACCGAGCAAGCCCGGTAAATGGTCACAAGAGCTCAGCATTTGACGACGAAAGAGGAAGTAGTTTTTCCTTTTTGGATTTCTTCATCCAGGTCTACCACCTTAGTACCTATGCCGAATTTAAGTTCTTGTTGAAACGTTGACTGCTGGTCGAATGCACGCGAGAACCCGAGAACGACCTACACAAGGGGATACTGAGCGCTTGTTGTGAGTTGTGTCAACTTTGGCACTGTCGGAACCTGTGAGAACGCGTTTCATCTTGCTTCCGACACCCACCTTTCTTGTCTTCAGACTGCTGCTGTTCTGAGGCCGTGCAATAACCAGACGATATGGCTCACGAGCTCAGACCGCCCCGATTCTGGCTTTCCATTGCTTCTCTGAATGTGATTCAAATTGGACCCGGCGCTACTGATCTCGGGGGTCGCGACTCGCGTGGCGACATACGGGAGCGGAGATTGACTCGAGACCATGCGTATGTGTTGTATCAACGATCCGGGGTTTCCGGCTCTGACGACAAGTCAGGACTTGAGTCGGGTCGTGGCAGGCTGTGTGGCGTCTTGCTTTTCTGTCAGCCTCATCCCCAACCGATTCCGGCTCCCGACGCTCAAGTTTTTCGAGAAAACCAGGGGAGAAAAGATCCCGCTGATTCATGAGATGATTGTCGCGGATTCCTGTACGCCTCAGACTGTGCCATTGCCGCCGGTTCATTTAACTTATCGATGTAGGCAAGTCATCCGACAAGAAACTCGGCGCTTGGCTGAGATTCAAATAGGTCGCATGCTTTGATGGGGTGTCACTCTACAGCTTTCTTGCCATGAACACAACGGCGACCAACTTGTTGGGGCCAACGGTTCCCCAGCGTCGAGCTCTGTGGGATGACATCAAAGGCATTCCTGGGTCCATGCAGCTCGTCAGCCTTCCTGGCCTGCGGAGCAGTTGGGTGTACGGCTATGTTGTAGATGGCATCAAATACCTCGCCGCTGGTGCAGTGGTCGACGCGGTTCGGAGGGTGTTTCTGTGGTTGTACCAAAGGGTCAAACTCAGTGCGTCTACCCAAATATATATTTCAGCGCCTCCGCCACATATTTAATATTCTATTCATAGGGTACTCTACCAGCGCCGAATTTGTGTTGGGTGACCCGTCGTACGAATGGATTGTTCTCTTTCTGGTGCGTCGTCCGTCTACCCAGTTTGTGTGCCTTGAAAACTGAATCCGATCGCAGACAGAGAACAACGTGTGGCAGCACTCGCGCGACTTCAAGGTAACTTCCAAAAGCTCAAAGCTGGTGTACGGCGTCTCTGTGTCTGCGGATCCGGAGATTTTGGGCTCAGCTGACTACGTGCCGACATACGAGTCGCCACAGCTCTTTCGGTGGCGCGGTTATTGGGTAGAGGTCCAGCGCTACCGCGCGCAGGTTCAGGGCACAGGGGGACAGCCGCAGCAAACAGCCGCTATATTCTTGACGGTCTTCACGCGCAACCTCTCGGTGCTCTCGGAGCTCGTCGAGGAAGCACACCGCGGATATCAGAATAAGATCAAGCCATTCGTGACGATATTCCTCGCCGACTCGGTGCGTGCGTTTCGCTCAACGCTAATTGAATCGCGTCGAATGAATGTTTTGCGTTTCAGCCCAGTTATGGCGGTAGTTTCCTCTGGAACGTGAAGAGGAAGCCGCACCGGCCGATTGAGTCGATTATTCTTCCCGGTACATACTTGCGGCTTCATATCTATTCGCTTTGCTCTGGACTGACGGGGAAACAGAGGGCACGTTGGACGACCTGATCAGCGACGCAAAGCGCTTCTTCGCCTCGGAATCGTGGTATCATCGCGCGGGCATACCGCACCGGCGCGGATACTTGCTGTATGGCCCACCAGGAACCGGAAAAAGTGCGTGGCGCCACGGCGCGCCTCTGCTCATTTTTGCACCTACTCATTTCAGAACAGGCTCGACCATTCACGCTGTCGTATGCCCTATATTTCCTGTTAACGCTTGCGGTCTTGATTGACACAACCCCGCAGGCAGGGATCCTCAATCTTGAAATTCACTCCTTCTCCCTCGCCTCCGCATTGTAAATTCTCCGTCGGTCCCCCGTATTGGTGCTAACCATGCCCTCTACAGTGTGGACGATTCGTTCCTCCAGCGTGCGACTTCGACGATTCCGAAACGCAGCATCGTGCTTGTCGAAGACATCGACTGCGCGCTGCCGTCGCGTGAGGACGACGACGACAGCGACGGGGGGTCGCCTGTGCGGCACGACCGCCCGCGGCGCTCCGGCGTAACACTCTCGGGCTTGCTGAACATGATCGACGGCATCGGGAGCGAGGAGGGGAAGTTGTTCTTCGCCACGGTCAGTCCGCGCCAAAGACAAACAAGCATCGCTAACCTGGTTCCTGCAGACCAACTACATCGACCGGCTGGATTCGGCGCTCATGCGACCTGGCCGGATCGACCGCCGTATTCGATATACGCTTGCGACGGTCGCGCAGGCGCAGAGGCTGTATGAGCGTCTGTTCAAGGATGCCGAGGTGGATGGGGAAACGCAGAGGGGAGTCAGAGATGATGTGGCTTCGCCGCTGGTGGCCGCGACACCCCTGGCTGCTGATTTGGACAAGCCCGGTACATCCGGGCTTTCGGCACCTCTGGACATATCCCCAGATCGTGCTGAGACGCGCGTGGTTTCGGGTGCGCCGGCGACAGAACTGTCTGCGCCCGCAGATTCGTCCGCGCCGGCACCGTCGCCGCAGAGGATCAGCGACGAACAACTAATCACACTTGCGCAGCAGTTTGCCGCGGCAGTGCGCGACTACGAGTTCTCCCCCGCGGAGCTACAGGGCTACCTGCTCTCCAACCGGGAAAGCCCCATCGCGGCGGCGGCAGATATGAGCGCGTGGGTGGCGCGACAGCGCTCGGAACGGCAGGAGAAGGCCGACCTGAAGGCCCAGCGCAAAGAGCGTATGCGTGCTGCGCGCGCGAAAATGGAGGCAGCGCGCTTCCATCCACACCAGTACGGACCGTATACGCCGTTCCCACCACCACCACCGCATATGGGTCTACCACCGCCTCCAGGCGTCCTGCCCTCGCCTCTACCCTCATCGCCAACACCCTCACTGCCTCTGGGTCAGAGTGGTGACACGGATGTGGCCGCTGTCGCCCCCGATGCACCTCTTGCAGCGTCGACGACACCCGCCCCCGCATCACCTCCCTTGGTACCTCATGCGACCACGCCACCGCCGTCCCACCTGGATAACCCAGAACCCAGCATCCCGAAACTCGTTAATGGAATCAATGGAACTTCGTAAACGTTGTTCTGGTCCCTGGACGGCTTCTTACTGTACGGTCTTATATTAGCAAGTGTTATTCGTGTCGCTGAATGCTGCCCTCCGGCCCGGGCGAGGAATATGAATGTTCTGGACTCGCTATCGACGCCGTACAGCGAGCGCCGTACCACCTGGACCCATCTCACGATTGTCTCGGTCTTGCCCCGTTTTTCATGAATGCTGACTCGAACTCTACTCGAACTCACGGTGTAGCGGAAGCTGTGGGAAGGGCCCTGAGTTCGCCGCCTGTTCGCCACTTTTGCTGGTTTCGCCACCACCACCCAGCCGCTGTGAGGTTCCTGGGAGTGTGTTTACCATCCTCCATGCAGAATATATCCGAGGTTTCTCCGACCCGGGCTGACAGCTCAAGTTCATTCCGTCAATTCGCGACGCGATGTCAAATCCCTTTGCTAATTTCCTTGGCTCAAGATACGACCTCTTCGCAAGAATCGTCCAGTATGTACCGATTCGAAGTCTTCTTCTTCCGATGTTCGATTCGTCGACTCAGACTAGGAAAACGGTCTCGTCAACCTCTGCTTCGATTCAGGCATTCTTCTGAACTTCTCCGACTATCTGCATATTAGTAGCTCGGTGTTCCAGTGTGTTCCAGGCAACTAATTTCAACTCGTCTATCATTCGTCGCCCCGAAAATCTATTAAACTTCTTGGCTGGTGCTGCTCAAGGGCTGATAGAAGTTGGGTATGTAATCGCCGTAACTCACCGACGGAGCCGACGACATGGATTTTCAGGACTGATTTGCTGCCGGTGCGGAGATATGTCAGGCCATGTCTAAGATGAAACAAACACAACTGTCAAGGCCAGACTCCGGTAGGTATATACCCCAACGTAAAGCCGTTGGGACGTTCTAAGACTTGAACAAACGAAGGATTTTTTTTTTTTGCTGGAATCAGGATGGGGTGAGTCGCGCATTTATGCTCTTGGTACACTTATTCTAACGCTCAGCGAAAAATTCGCGCAGATCAAAGAAGTTGAACATCGGTTCCGCTGAACATGATTGTTCCTTAACAAAATATCGCTTTCCCAATGCGGAAATCCAAGTTCAAAATAGTATCTCCCCTAGAATGCAATCATTCACATAGTTTGGCTTACGGGTGTGCGTCCTTACTCACAGCTCCGTTGGTATAGTGTGGAAGAAAATGAGCTAACGCATTCAGCTTGGAATGCATAAAAGCCACACAGGTGCGTAGTTTCACTTCAGTGTCTTCCTCTCATCCGACGATGCACAAATCCCTATCCACTCTCCTCGTTTGCTTGTTGTCCTTTGGGCAACTTGCTGCTTCGCATCCTGGGTCCGCTGAGCTCCCGCCCCGTCGCCGGGCTCTTCAACCGCGGCGCACCAAGTCCCTCTTGATCAGTGAGGCGTTACCGTTTGGTCAGGATCTTCAGAGTATTCATCGTCGTTTGCAGGCCCCGCCGCGCTACCTGACCTACCAACCGCCCAGGCTGTGGCCGACTTGGACGATCCTTTGGACATCGACAACATCCAGGCAGATGTACTCGCAGGAATGAAGAAGAACAAAGAGCTCTTCTTTTTCTTCGGTGTCAACAACGCCGCAACGTTTAAGGCCAAACTTGCATCCGATATCCTGCCGCTCATTACCTCCACCACCGAAATTCTTTCTGTTAACACACAACCTGTAACGGCTGTTAATATCGCCTTCTCCCACACCGGACTTGTCACTCTCGGGGTTACTGAGTTCGTTTTTTTTCTTTTTCTTACCCTAACCTTCGAGCTGTGCTAATCTACATGCAATGAAGCGATCTTGGGGATACCGATTTCGTAGCCGGCCAATTCAGCGAAACATCGACAATTGGAGACAATCCTTCACTGTGGGATCCTGCGTTTGCGGGTACCAGCATCCACGGCGTAATTTTGCTTGCCTCGGATACCATTGCCAACATCAACACCGAGTTGGCCAACATACAATCAATTTTGGGCACGTCCATCACCGAACTGTGGGTCACTTTCTGAAAACTGGTATTCAATTTGTTGAATCCATTTTGAAGGCATCGCCTGCAAGGGGCGGCTCGCCCCGGTACCGAGGAAGGGCATGAACACTTCGGTTTCATGGTAATAATGCTCATCGGCTGCGCCGCTTCGCAACATGCTAACCGCTGCCCAACAGGACGGGATTGCTCAACCCGCAGTGAATCGGTTCACAAACCCCGTTCTTCCGGGACAAACTCCCGGTATGTTCTCATCGCCTTTGCCCAAGGAACTATGCTGACTCCCCCTTGCAGTGGATGCCGGTGGGTGTCTTGCCGAAAGTTGATCGAACCCAAACTCATGTTTCATTTCCCAAGGTACTTTCTTATTGGGTGAAGATTCAGACCCTGTCACGACCTCGCCGGCTCGCGCCTCTTGGGCCAAGGACGGATCGTGCGTTTGACTCTGAAATCATCACAATCTTGATTAATTCGCTTTAGATTCCTGGTGTTCCGTCAGCTTCAGCAGCTTGTTCCCGAATTCAACAAGTTTCTGACTGACAATCCGCTTGACGTCCCCAACTTGACCCCAGCGCAGGGATCAGAGCTTCTTGGCGCACGGATGGTTGGTCGGTGGAAAAGTGTTCGTATATTTTCTTCGCTCTCAATTGTTTAGAACAATTATATCTCTGTTTAGGGGGCCCCGATTTTCCTTAGCCCGACCCAGGACGACCCCGTTCTGGCCGCCGACCCCAACAGGAACAACGACTTCAATTATCTGATCGCTTCGAACCCTGAGCCCGGCACCGAAAACCATTTCAACCAGACTAACTGCCCGTTTTCCGCGCATATCCGCAAGGTCCACCCGCGCGGAGATCTCGATCCCTCCGTGGAAAACCAGCACTTCATCATCCGTTCGAGTATTCCATACGGCGCG
This sequence comes from Mycena albidolilacea, assembly GCA_029282495.1. Taxonomy (NCBI): domain Eukaryota; kingdom Fungi; phylum Basidiomycota; class Agaricomycetes; order Agaricales; family Mycenaceae; genus Mycena; species Mycena albidolilacea. The sequence goes on from JARIHO010000002.1 coordinate 1,205,667, forward strand.
GAAGGTGAGCGCATATGGCCGCCCATTGAGGACGAAGAGGCTGATCCTGTACAGTGACCGCTGCTGAAGCTGCGGCCAGTACAACTAGTGTCGACCGCGGCCTTGCCTTTGGTGCGTTTCGATTTCCATTCTTTGCGCGGAACCTCATGTTGGTTCCCAGTGTCGTATCAGTCCAACATTTTCAACGGTTTCGTGTTCTTGCAAAGCGTTTGGATAAATGCAGTCGGGTATAGTTTTTTCTGTGGTTCAAAGTTCGTTGTCTTACTGTTTTCATCCTTAGTTTCCCCTTTGGAAAAGTGGACCCGTAGGTTCAACATTGTTCATATTCCCGAAAACTCATTGTTCCACAGAACCGTTGGTGTTGATCCTATCATCGGGTCTGAGGGTGGAGGACCAAAAAATATCTCGGGTCTCGATCCGGCGGTCTTTTACCTGGATCAGACGGATCCCGTCCACGATGTCGTGATACCGCGCGGTATGAGAGCTTCAGTTTTTCGGGATCTTCTGGCTAATGGTCGTGCAGACTTCGTTGTATCCCGGGGGGGCGAATATTTCTTCTCGCCATCACTTTCGGGCATTAGCCACATCGCTGCGGCCTAAACTTGAACAACTGTTCAATACATTTAAATTTTTCCTGGATTGTAGAGGGGTTTCACACTTGAATTGCAGTAGTCGGTAAGATGTCAAGCTACATAGAAAAAAATACGTGTTATTATTCGTCTTGCTTCCGTTTTAGTCGAGTGCGTCAGTTTGGGCTGCTCAGTGGGGCGGGTACTATGCGGGAGGGGGAAGGGAGGGAAGGGAAGGGGGTTACTGCGGCGGTGCGTAATGGCGAGGTTGGGGCCTCTGCGGCTGGTCTTGGGGCCGTGGAGTGGGGCGTTTATCTTTGTTGCTGCGGCCGTTGGACGCTGGCCATCGTTCTACAGAGACCACCAGTCGCGGTGGCCGCCCGGGACTTCAAGCCGTGATGGTTGATCCAAGTCCGAAATAGGAAGGTGCATCTTTGCCTCTTCTCCACCATAATTGCCACCCCTTTTCCTGTTCGCGTCCGTACATCTATTGTCGAGCAGACCGAGCGAACGAGACTAAGCTCCAAAACGGATATCGAACGGCTTATCGAAGAATCAGAGTTGAAGATTATTTCCCTCGAACTCCTCAACCGCGAGCGTGCGTGTGGTCGTCGCGCTCAGATACCTCATCTCTCCCATCCGGACCCTAGCGCTGGAATTTCTGGCCGGAATTTTCGGCCTCGCGATTCACGACGATACGCACATCCAGGACGCGTTTCGAATTTCGCATGTGTGCTCCGACTGGAGGCGCGTCGCCCACGGCACCCCAGGCCTTTGGACTCAAGCTATTCGCATCAAAATCCCAGGTATCGACTCGGACGAGGTCTACGCCAATGGATTGAAGGACTGGTTGGCGCGTTTGGCGCCGCTCCCCGTCCCTATCATCTGGGAACGGTGTCGGCACATAAAGTCACACTCTCGTTCATTGGAAGAGGTCCTGAGGATCGCCCCCAGATGGCGTTTGTTTCACCTCCGACGGGCATCAACTGTCTGGTTGGTTCAAAGAGTTGCGCAATGTAACCTGGAGACCCTCAAGGAGCTGTTCCTGAACATTCCGAGCGTCGACCCTAGCACTGTCCTCTCTTTCACCGTCCCTCGCCTCCGAAAACTGGTTTTCCGTATTTATTCAAAGACATTTCCCATTCTAGTCATGCCCTGGGCCCAACTTACCGACCTCACTTTCGGCTGTAGTATCAACTGCAGTCAACCCGAGATTGCTTCTGATATTATTTCCAGTGCCTGAATCCTGTCCGGGCATCGATATTCACTGGATTGTATCTGCCTCCCAAAGCTGGACGAGATACCCTCGCTCTGAGCCATCTGCGCACTCTGTCTGTCCATTACTTTGGGTTGGCGGCAGGAGACAGCGTATCGTTTCTGGACATGACTGGGCTCGAAGTGAACTACTCCGGGCTCACGTCGGCCGACCTGAAGGCCGCCCTTCGCAATGCACCGTCCCTCGATCACCTGAGAATAAAGTATTGCTCGCACTGCTTTGATGATGCACTCATTGATGCCCTAACCTACAAAGACGGTGTGGGGCCGCTGGCCCCGCACCTGCACTATTTGAGCTTCGAGAACATGCTGTTCCAAGACAATACAGAAGATGTCATGACGAGGATGATTGCTTCACGATGATGGCCGGATGCTGAAATCGTGTCGCGTCTGGTCTCACCTGCCGCCACTCGATGGACATTTGTGCGACTGCATGGTTACTTCGCACCCTATTTTGTGGATATCATGGAAGATTTGCAGCGTAAAGGTCTTCCCCCGGAAATCGTACCTATTGACTGAAGTAAGTAAAAAATTGATTTGGAATAGTTGAGACGAAATTGACGATTTTGAATAGTGTTGAAGACACCAAGTCGCACACGCGGAGTGGGAGATGGGACAGGAGGATGCGGCGAATAGTTTGCAGAGAGACCTTCCTTTGATGAAACTGGCAATTATCCGACCGGAATAGTGAGTGTTTTCTCTAGCCGTTTCTTTTGGTCTGCAGCGCCCAGGGCTTCAAACGACCTCTTTCCTTCCTCGAGCAGAATTGTGGTGTGGTCTTTTTGAGTCCAAATGTCACTATACAAGGCTACATGAATTTCTAGTCTGCAACGTCTATCGTCTATTAAATGTCCGTCCGTGCCACGCTTAGAGCTCTAGAGAACAAGTATCATAACAACCGCGCTCAGCGCGGCCGCCACCCACGGGCTTGCGCGGAAGAGCAGGGCAGAGCTGCCTTTGACGATGGTGTTGGTGCCGGCTACGCTGTACACGCGCACGGAGGCGACGTCGAAGTACGCGTTGTTATACGCGGAGCCGTTCCCGACGACGTAGTTGTCGTAGCAGATGCCGGAGCAGGTCTGCGCGAACACGGATGTCGCGCCGGCCGCATCTGCGCGCGCGCGGGTCAGTCAGCTGGCTCGGTGAGGGGGAGGCGGAGGAGGAGGGAAAGTGCGTACCGCCGCACAGCGTGATGTCGAAGATGAGGTGCTGCGGCTTGAAGAATGTGTCGATGGCACATCCGCCTGTGGGCCAGTTGGCGACAGGCGTGCCCAGGTCGGAGATGGAGAAGGAGGAGGCGTTGCCGGAGATGGAGGTGGGGATGCTGCTGCGATTGAAGAACCAGACGCTGCGTCGCATGGTCATTGAAGACGTCGGGAAACGTGGATGGAAGGGCCTACGAGATCCCTGATTCAGAAAACTCGGTTACGAACACGCCGCCTTGGGCAGCGGCGAACTTGGCGCCGTAGCTGGAGTCGTTGGGGTCCATGACGCCGCACCCTGCATTCGAGTTGTCGAGGTTTGAGCAATCTGTCGAATTCACCACCTTCGAAGTCTGCACTGCGGAGACCTGGTTGCATCCAGGATCGGTATGGAGTGTCATTTGATTGTGCAGTTCCATGTTCCAGTGCTCGAAGGTGTCGATTTCACTTGGGAGACTCAGTATGAGGGTATGAAATCCTGCTTGCGACCGCGTACCCGCCTGTGGGCCAGTCGGGCGCCTGCGACCAGAAAGCCGGCCATACGGAACACTGTGGAGCGGCGTCAGTGTGCACTCACGGCGCCCAAAAAAAACGTACGCCGAAGGGTACGTGGTACATGTCCGCTATCCAGACACTCCCAACGCCGACTTCATCCTGAGATGATATGCGGACAGTGTTCCGCTTGTCGCTGAACGCCACCGTGGATGTATTGTCGACCTTGATTATGGCGCGGTTGGTTGTGGAGTCCACATAAGCGAGCTTCGATGAGCTGGCCACGCTTGATGTCACGAAAATAGCGTCTCCGTTGGTGAGATTGTCGACTAAAATCAGGGCATTTAACAAAACGACCAGTTGGGAGAAAGTGAGCCATAAATACAGCTCCCATAAAAGTCCCAGCCGTCGAAGAAGGTCGACCCGGAGTACTCCTTCACCATATCGTATGTCGTCACAGCCAATATGCCAGGCAGCAGCACCGACAGAAGAGCGATGGAGGATGAAGAGCGCATTTCGAAAGCAGAAAAAGTTAGGAACGGGGATAAAAGACGAGTGCGCGGCCTTTATATATAGCGTTGCGGATTTGCTGTGGTGCGGTGAGTCGGTGACAGTGCCGAGGTAAGTCGAGCCGGAAGTTTCAGTGAGAAGGAGAGTGTAGAGTGCGAGTGAGAGACGAGTCTGCAGCCACCAGTGGCTAAGTCGAAGCAGACAATGAGAAGGAAAAACAGTCTCCACAAACAGCCGATGATTGCCGAAAAGGAAGGATCGCCCCATGGCAGCCCATGGCCAGCGGCGATCAATTCGGCGGCCGAAAAAGGATATTCAAGTTCACGCCCCGTTTTTCCGATACCTACACGCGGCGAAATCGCACCGCAACATGTACACGACTTGCTGATAGATTGCCATTAATATTACTTCTCCCTTCCTTACTACTCAAAAAACTGCATCGGATCAAGCCTTTTAGTTGAACTCCTCACTGACATGTCGTTCCGCGGTACCGCAGCAACAATCAATTGCAATGCTTCAGTGCATTCCGAAAATAGATACAGGGTACCGCAGTAAAGGCTACAGGGTACCGCAGTAAAGGCTACAGGGTACCGCAGTAAAGGCTACAGGGTACCGCAGTAAAGGCTACAGGATAAAACGGCCGTAACAGCGGTTGTGCCTCCGCTTGAGGCACGGGAATTTTACATGTCCGAAGAACCATAATTCAGAAGTACAGGTGAATATGCGAATACGCGGGGACCCGCGCCGTATTACCCTTCTCTGCGTCGCAGTCGGAGTCTTCTCAACAAAACCGCCTCACCAACCAAACCGGGCCCAAATGCCAGGCTCATAGCCCATTCCCTATGTTGAATCCGCCGCGACATATCCAACACACAGAATACGCTCGACGAGTTGGTGTTACCGTGATGCTCATCTATTTCCCAGCTGGCCTGTAGCTGTTCTCTCTCGATTCCCATGGCTTTTTCGCTGCGTTCAGAAAGGCGGTTTGGATTGGCCAGTCGAATTCTGAAGGACTGTGCGGAAGCAGCGAGAGGGTAGATTCGGGAAGTGAAGAAATGAGGTTCTCATAAAGAATTGAGATGTTGGATTCCGCCAAAAATGGGCAACTGGTGAGATATGGTCTCGTTCCACCTAGAATATTCTAAGTGGGGAATATTGAACGTTCGAGAATATTATACCTTGAGAACGGACGTCTAATGTGAGGATATTCTCCGTTTCCGGTATGATCATATGAGTAGAGTTGACGACTTCAAATATTCCGGTTTCCGGTCGTTCATCAGCGGTTTCCTGATCCGAGCCTGCTACAGTACCATACTCGAGAGATAACACGGACGTGCACCGTCTGCGAAAATCACCGATCTGACGCGAAAATCCTGGTCCACGCGCTCGAACCCATTGCGCGCAAGGCTACTCGTGATTTCCGAAGCTACGACCAGGACATGTGCGGCGCGACCGCGTCACGCAGCCGTGTGGCGCAGGCTCGACACTAGGCGCAGGCCGGGTAGTCCGCGGGAACACCCCACGCCATGGAGGAGCACTTTCTCGACAGTGGGGCGGAGGCCGAGCTCCCGCGCGAGGAGAAAGTCGTACCCGGGGTCGAGGAGCTGGTGCAAATCGAGGCGACTACGTGCGTGATTTTATCGACGGAGATGCCGGCCTCTGCGATTGCGGAGCGTGCGGCGGAAATGGCTAGCGCGAGGCCAACAACTAGCAAGAGATCGGATATGGCTTCGATCGAAGGAGCGGTTGATTCAGAAATGGTGCATCAAAAGAAACTACCACTGAGCGGGCTTTAATTTCCGAGCGATAATTAATTGCGAATGTCTTGTCGAGCCTGTTGAAATCGAACAAATCGGTCAAATTGTTTGGTCGAGGAGGTAAAGCGGAATGATATTACGCGGGAGAGTGGTTGAAATGAGAAAACGCCAACTTGTCGAATTCTTCCGCGGAAACTAGATTAGGGGGATAAGCCACACCGAGGCCAGTGATCTTGAGCTTCGGTTGCGCGGACATCTTTGAGGGTAAAACGCGGAAACAAGACATATATACTCATTGCTTTGAGAGATCGCTATCGAAGCCTTGGCATCGGGAAACCTTTAGTTATTGTGAGTAAAACCGCTTGGCGACAACATTTCCAAAAGTACTTCAGTTTCAGTTCTACTCGAACGCATGTCATAGTCGCTTTTTGCGGTGTAGGTGGGGCTTGGTGGGGTCGACACTAATAGACACTCGTGTTTCAGGACGGAGAGTAATTCCGCTGTCGTCAGTTTGGTTCGTTGTCCGAAGGCGTCGGTTCCACGGCCGTAGGCTGGAGTCATCTGAATTGTTAAACCCACATAATAATGTTCCTTGGGTTCAAATTTACTTAGCTTGACGGAAACCCGCCTCCGATTTGTCCTATACCGCTTTCTCTCTTCCCAGACCAAGGTCTCAAAGTTCAAAGTTCGGGTTGAGACCGATCTTAGATAATTCCACCAAGAGTGGTCGACAATGGAGGACGATGGATGTTCTGGTCAAGAAGGTGTATTATTTGTTTATGTTATCGCCCGGTTGATTTTCGTTTCCGTCGTCTTGTCTGATTGTAACGGTCGATTATTGAGGGGAAAGCGATGTCCCAAACTCCAGAGACGCACATGTACAGGCTGAATGCCGACCATGGCGGAGTTGTCATAAAATACGCCTTAATAAAACTCCCTCGGCCGCCACGCCGGGCCCGAAGGCGGCACTCATTACCCATTCCCTCCCTGGCTCTCTTCGCGCGACATCCAAGACACTCAGAACCGACACGGAGCTCGTGTTACCGTGATTCTCATACACATCCCAACTAGCCTTCATGTGCTCTCTGTCGATAGACATCTCCGTTTGAATGGCGGTGAGAATCGCGGCACCGCCCGGATGAAGTGCCCAGTCGAAGTCTCTCGGACTGGTCGGGAGGGTGGAGAATGAGGATTTGTTCGGGAGGGTCTTGAGCAGAGTGTCATAGACGATGGGCGTGCAAGGCGCCGTCAGGCTTGGGATCCGCGCTGATAAGGTGGGTTTGAAACCTGGTTAATTATCAGTCACCGTCAGGAACATTAAGATGCAAGGAACCAGCGAGCTCATCTAACCTGATGCGTCTACATCAATCCGTAGATCCATAGCCGTGTCAGGGACCGTGAGGTGTGCCCAGTTGACCAACTCGTAGATGCCCTTGGGGAACTTGTGCTCCGATGCGACGTTACCGGGGTCCAGCGAAAGAATCAAAGCGCCCGCTCCGTCGCCGAAGAGAGTTATCCCGATACGAACTTGCTGGTCGCGGTTTATTCTGTCGAGCTCGTCGCGCCGCATACTGCTGGTGATCTCGCAGGCGTTGACCAAGACGTGCGCGGGCTCGCCTCTGTATGCAGCAGCCTGGCACAGGCTTGCCGCCAAGCGCAAAGCGGCCAAGCCGCCGGCGCAGCCCACGCCATGCAGAAGCACCTTCTCCACGCTCGGCCTCAAGCCTAGCTCCTTTGCGAGAAACGAGTCGAAACCGGGGTTGGAGGAGTTTGTGCATGTTGTAGCAACGACATGTGTGATTTCGTCGGCCGTAACATTGGCCTCGGCAATGGCCAGACGAGAAGCCGAGAGAGCGAGCGCGAGTCCTTCTTCAAGGAAAATCTCTGATACTTCTTTAATGGATGGAGGCGCTGGAAGGTCGAGCAAGGGATGAATCAGGGAATGGGTCTTGATCTCGGTGCGACGATTAATGGCGAGGACTTTGTCTAACCTGAATGTTGAAACGAATAAATGGTGTCCTCAGCAATAATAAAACACGCACGCAGGAGATGGCTGGTGGTATTTATACGCAAGTTTCTCAAGATCTGCGGTTGGCACCAGGTTTGGAGGGTAGGCAATTCCGAAGCCAGTGATTTTGAGAGTGGGCGAAGGCATGTTTCAGGTCCAGAACATTGAGCAGCATGCTTATATATCAAGCGTTAATCGGCGTCGCCCCAGATCCGATGCACCCACCAGTGAGTTGTATTGCCTCCAGGACTCGGAGCTTATGCCAGGCTTTCCGGATTGGTTCCGGGGAAACCGGAAAACGCGAAGTTCCGGGTGTATTTTCTTGTGCCTGTCCTGGACTCCTGGCGGAACGACCTCATCGCCGAAGCTTTCACTAAGTTGGACATGATGCCCATGCGGAGGAACAAACTGTAGAAGCTGTGCAGCACGTGGTTACGCGTCTGGTCACTACACGTGCAATGTGTGACCTGTGTGTTCTCCACGATGGCCGTCGATGGTAACTCCGCGTTGTGGCGCCGGCAATCTCCTGCATTTGAACTTTCTAGGATCCTTGCCACGTGGCTATGCTTTGCAACCTGCAACTGAGTTGAAACTGAATAGTTCCAAAATAAGACCCAAAGGCAGGGGCAGCTAAGTCCGGAGTTATAACAGCTCTTCCAGTTGCATTAATCCCGAGACCATTCCTCTTGTGGTTGTCCATGTTCTCTCGCAGGCCTCCTCGTACGTCGGCGCCCGCTGGCAGCGTGCCAAGCTCGAGCGCCTCTGTCCAAATAGCCGGCAATGATCATTCTAATGGCCAGAGGCAAGCCTCCACTAATTCTCATTCCGTCCCAGACTGACCGTCCGCCAAGTATTGGGCTGTTGAGCGGCAGTCCCACTGATGATAACCCTTTTGAATCCATCTCCTCTGGGGGCTGGTCCTTTTCGAATTCGACCTTGATCGATGGGTGGTCCGTGGTTCCTTCCTGGCCCTCACGCGTCCCCACTGCGCCACGATCCTATCGCCACAGCACTCCAGTTCACTTCCCATTCGAAATCCCCGAGAACCCGCTCCGAGCTGCGGCTGGGCTAGAAACTGTGGTCGAGCACCCGCTTGACGGCACAAGTGGCGAGGCCATGATGCCGTGTTCTCTGCTGGATTTCTCGCGTCGCCAGGTCCCCTCTATAAAACCTCGTACATCAGCTTTATCTGCCCTGGTGACCGCACAATATTCGTCTAACCCCTTCGCTGGCGTCGCACCAGCTTCAGGCGGTCCGTCACACATCAAGGTATATTTTCCGCATGCCAAACAACCATCTGGGCAGTTGCTTGAGCTCGCGTTGCCGGCGATTGCTACAGTTGAAGATGCCATCGCGTTGGCCCTCTGGACCTACTACGAAAAGCTTTGGCTGCCTAAACTGGATGAATCCAGTCCAAGGGACACAGATATTGCGTCATGGATCATGCTGGTTCCTGGTAAGAACGGTGTGGTTAATAAGAGGATCGCACAAAGTGCGTCGGTTACTGCTCTTTTCACCCAACTTGCCTGATGCAACTTTCAGGCAAGATAGCAGACTTCAAGTTCGACAAGTACGCCATCGTCCGGTCTCCTAGGAGCCATTCTGAGAGTACGTCGCATCTCCCTGATATCATCCCGAAGCTCATCATGATGTTTCACAAATGTGTAGAGCGCAAAATAGAGAGTCAAGTCAGCAAGTTTAGACTTGTTCCGTCGCCGCCGGTGGCGACAGGCAACAAGCGCCACAATCGACATCACAGTCTTCCCATTCTTAATCCAGAACCCAAAGGCCCAGACGGGCCCATCTCTTTCTCCAAGTTACCTTGTCAGTAACGCCCTTTTCATCTGATCTCCTTGACTTGAACTATGATGCAGAAATGGCTCGACGACCTAATTCAACGACATGCCCCGTCATATACGAGATGAAAAGAAGAATTGTACTAGTACCCTGGTTTAACAGCACCTAATTTGGGAAACCCAACCCTAGTTCCCTGTATGTAATTCCTAATTCCCCACTAGCCTGGTATCACTGCCGTTAGAATGCTGTCTAGAATACGGCGGCCTGGCAGCAATAACGTCAGGTTTGTTTGATGCGTTCAATTCTCTCCCTGCGAATGTGTTTCCGTCAATTCCGGGCTGTCCATGATGCGCGCGTACCGTAAAGATGGCCAATTTTGATTGTGGTGATTTTAGCAACCTCGAGACCACCCTTCCTCTGAACGTTTGGACGAAATGGTAGACCTTCACTCTTCACTTGAAGAGCGCCGACGCTCAAGCGAGGAAGTAGCCGTAACGGCATTTCTTAGGGCATAATCTTCCCGAGACCCAGATGACATGTTCTATCCCGCGACCCTAGTGACGTGTTCTAAATCATAACGCACCCACAACAAAGATTGCGTGGGTTCGACGACCAGTCCGCATCCAATCTCGTCAGATAAATGATACATAATACAGCTCGTCAGTGAATTGGCTATGCTTCGAAATACAGCGTTTTCCCCCGGATATGCATATTGATAACGATATATGCGGCTCCAAACACAAAGAATGAACAGAAAGAATGGGCAGGATGCTTGATCAGTAGCTGCTAGGAACGCTACCGATGCGTCCTCCGTCGACCAGCCAGACGGCACCGTTCACGTACGCGCCGGTCCGACTCGCCAAGAAAAGAATAGCTCCCGCCATCTCCTGGAAAGCGTTAGTCGGACGATGGACGGGAATTTTGAATGCAGCCGTCGGCAAACAGACGGACCTCTTCAGTCCCCGCGCGTTTAAGCGGGACACTGTCGATGTATGCTGTTGGTCCGAGACCCACTTCGGGGAAGATGTCGCTGGTCATTTCTGCCGGGACTGAGTTTGAGAGTCGTGCGGGAAGGTACGGACGTACCGCTGGGGAAGACCCCGGGAGCGAGAACGTTGCTGCGGATGCCCCAAGGGGCCAGCAAGTTGGCCAGTAGCTTGCCGAGGTGGGTGCATGCGGCTTTGGCAAGTGTGTATGAGGGGGAGAGAACCTTCGAGTCCAGGCGGAAGCCACCGGATGACGACACGGAGATGACCTGGGAAGAGTGGTGCGGCGGCCGCGAGCGGCCCATCGACATCGAGAATTTGTCTTGTTTTCGACTATTACCCTGGTGTAATAGATCCAGAAATGCCACAGTGGTGTAGTATACCGAGGTGACATTAGTCGCAAATGTGTCCGCGAAGTCCTGGAAGCGGTCATAATCACAGCTGGGCGGTATTTCGATAAAATTCACCTCAGAGGATGTCGGATCCCCCCATAGAGCCGCTTGAAATGATTTGATACAAGGCGCGGAAGGTACCGAGCCTGGTGAATCAGGAGGGGAGTGTGGATCGAATGGTGGAGAAGAGTCTCCCGGAGAAGGTAAAGGATGATCATAAAGGTTCCTTGCGATACCTGCTACCGTAAACAGGCGTTTACGGAGTGAAGGAGAAAAATTGATTAACCAGCATTGTTGACGAGCAGGTCGATGTATCCATGCCGATTCTTCACTTGGTCGACGAGAGATAGAAGGGAGTCTCGATCTGTCACATCACCCCCCAGAGGTATTATTCTACCGTGTTTCTGGGGGATGCGCCGGTCAACAAAGATTGAAAGGGATGGAATATATGACTCACACCGATTTCTTGAGCTGCCGCTTTGAGGACATCGAGCCTCCGACCCACGATATATACAGTGGCCCCATTGTTTTCCAGTGCTGCCGCCATCATGCGGCCGATGCCTAGGATAGATATGCGGCTTTAGGAACAAGGAAAACCGACAGAATTGTTAGACCCACCGCTTCCTCCGCCCGTTATGACGGCCACCAGTCCCTGAACATCGAATAGGCGTTGCGGACTCAGGGGTTCCCCTACCAATGCGGGAACATCGCTGTGGATTCCGTTGGAAAGACAGACAGAAGACGAAGGCATGGTTTCCAGGGATCCAATGCTTTAGAATGAAGTGGGTAAAGCTTGAAGCGACGGCGAAGTTTCTTATGTCTCAGGCCCGAGCAAGTCACCGAGTTCACTGTCAGAAAGAACGCCGACAGAGTCGATCAGCTTTTATACCAGCAGCGAATGGGGATAATTCCAGAATAAGCGATGCGTGGTGACACAGCAGATTAGAGCAGATTAGCCATTAATTAAGCGAGCGTTAGACTTTAGTATGTCGGTGACTCGGCGTAAGTGACGGTAGATCGCGTTCCTTAGCACCATCCAACGCGGTTTTATAGGTCCCTAGGGCCGTTTACCCAAGGTTCTTTCGTCCGACAATGCTGCAAGTGGTTGTCACTGGTTGTCATGGGTCGTAGTCCACCTCCAAGTCGGCGTTGCATGAGAGTGCATAAGTGATGACGGACCCACACTCGGGCCGGCGTTTTGACTCTTGAGAAAACTCAATTCAGCAACTGGGTTAATTTAACGATCTGATCGGGCGATAGAAAGCAGGTTCCCAGAAAGACAACTTTGCGGTGTAATGGATACATACTGCAAGGTGTCCGGATTCACCGCACTCCGGCCACGACAGCAAGCGAAGAAGTGGAGTCCTTTGGGCACCCGGGATTTTCGCCAGTCAACGGTATGCGGCTGTTGGGGGAGGAAGAAACGGACAATTCCCAAAAAACGGATTTCTCATCTGTCAAATGCCACACAGGCCGACAATTCCGTTCCGTTTTTGGTATTGTCGGGCGGGGTTTGAGTATCGGGATACTGTAACAAAGCTGTCCCGAATTACCTTAAGTCGTAATTGTTTACTTTTACACGCTGAGGCTGCGCCAGAACCTTTATTAGTATCAAGCGCGAATGGAGGAGGTGCAAGAGAAGCCGGAGAAGCCTGCACGGTATACTCCGCTCCATGGAGCACTATGAGCAGCACAGCGGTCAAGACGGAGTGCGACTTCCACACATCACGGCCTTGAGCGCCACCCTGGCGCCACGAAGATGGAAGACACTCAGAAGGCCCGAAAATACGATCTCGCGCACTGTGGTTTACCGCCTCGCTATCTGCGCGCCACAGGCACTAGACCCACCTCGCCGATGTGCCCGAGGCAGGTCCGTCTGTCGATCGGAGCCCGCCGCTAATGAGCAATTGTGCGGTATATATATTCAGTGACGACATCCCGAGGGTTATAACATCTGGACGGATTGATAGATCATTAAACATAAGGAGAGTTTGAGGATGCCTTACCGATCGAAACTCACATTTAATTCTCACATCCGACTCGTCTCAATTTAATCGCCCTTGCTGTGCGCATACGTCTCTGCCAGCCGGCTCTGCACGTAGTCCCCAGCAGTAACGACCTCGTATTTCGGAGTCTGACCAGGGGAGATGCAGCTCGGGAGGGGCTGAAACGGGTGCCGCATTAGCATCCAATTGAGAAAGGGGATCCAAAATCACCTCGAGCAGCACGTCATAGTCCGTCCCGAAGAACAGCGGCATCGAGTAGCGTTCCCGCCCGGAGCGGTTCGTGACGCGGTGCTGCGTCGACTTGAAAACGTCGTCTAATCGAGTTAACAGGAATTTAGGATATATTATGCACGGAGCAGGCGGAGACGCACTGGTCCAACGCGCGAACTGATCTCCTAGACTGCGAAACTGTCAGTGCTGGGGTCCCGAGAAGCAGTGGTCCGTGTTCACTTAATCACGAAGGTGCCCGGGATGGGGACTGCATCTATCCACTTCCCGTCCGCATTCTGCACCTGCAGCCCGCCCGCGGCATCTTGCCACAAGATCGTAAAACACTGCGCTAAACCTCAGTAAAATGGAAGGCAGATAAATAATCCGCACGTTGCGGACCAGTGGCTTACCTCGTAGCTGTAGGAATCGAAAGAAAGAAAGTATTAAGCTCGGGAGGAAGTAACGGGCAATCGACGCACTCGGTGTGTGCGCCGATCCCGATTACTCGACCGTCGTCGTCGAGGGCGGGCGCCTGCGGCGGGTAGTGCAGCAGACGCATGATGGCGGCTGGCTTGGTGGTCTGTCACCGGGTAAGAATATGAGGCGACAGGCGACCAGAGTCCGTCGAAGCACCTTGTCGTCGAAAAAGTTCTCGGGCAGATCTAGCGCGAGTGCGAAGAGGGGGAAGAGAGACTGCCCAAACTTCACCGCGGCCCGACTGTGGATTCCCTAATTATTACGGACGAATTTGGCATCGTCTGCCTCACTAGTACTCGAGAACGCGGTCCCGGAACCCAGGTAGATCCGAGTCTCGCGGCCAGACGTTTAATCCCGCCATGGGGCCGGCGCCCTGCTCTTCCCAGCCGATGTCGAAGCCCTCGTGCAGATCCCCGCGTCCCTCTGGATTCGCATTCTCGCCTTTTTATTTTTATTTTTAATACTGAGTGGGTGACTTCCCGTAAGAGCATACAATTCATTATTTACGCACCGAGAAGCGCCGTATACCCTTTGAAGTTCGCGCTCTTGTGGATGTCGAGCTGGTGGGTTCGAAAAGCGTCGGCGGAAGCGGATATGGATTATCAGATCGGCCAGCAAGGCTGAATGGGTTGAGGGGGCTGACGTACCGCGAGCTTGGAGTCGGTGGGGAGCGCAAAGAAGTCTCCAGCAGCGCGTATCGCACCTGCGATAGTGCTTTCGGGAATCGGATGGTTTTTGACGTAGAAAAAGCCGACTCGAGCCAAATGAGACAAGGAGACCACTGATTTGCTTGGGGTACATGCCGTTGATACAAGCATCGCGTATCTTGTCGGCCAGATCCCGCCGTTTTACATGGTCTGTGCTTGCGACGTCGGCGAAGTCACTGGAGAGCAATTCATTGATAACGGTAGCACCGGATAACACGACACCGACATGACTGGGATTTGCTCGAAGGAGCTCTCAGTGCGTTCATCTGCGAGAAGAAACCCCGGAGCGGGAGTATGAAATTCCAGATGTGGGTCCATGTTTCTCAGAAAATTCCGAAGGAGTGGAAGGAGCAAAGAAGCGGCAGTTGCCGAGATGCCAACAAACGCGTCGCGTCGCGTCCGATGAAATTATCTTGAACATTTCAGCAAATGAGCGCTCTAAGCGTGCCGGTGAAAATTGAAAAATCCCGGGTTACTTCGGCGGGTCTGTCCGTTTGGAGCCCCAGAGCGGAAACAACCTGGGCGACGAACAATTGCAAGCGAAACGGTGGATTCGAAAGAGGAATTTCTCTTTTTTAATGGCTCTCGAGCTTCAGTACTTCAGTTGAAGCTGAAAGCTTGAAGCTAGTCGAGCGCGACTTGAGAAGTTGAGATTTTCTGGTGGGTCATGCTGTCTGACCTGTAATCCGGATACCCGGTCACATGATATGGTCCACTCGCCGCGCGTCGCGTCGGCACCCGCCATTCAGGTACAGTACTAGTTGCGTTCTGTTCTGTTTTGTATTAAAATGCGAGATGCTTCAAGACTTTTCATCATTCCACCCCGCGAATGGCCTCCGTCGCTGCACGAGCGCTGCAAAAAGTCTCCCTCGTTGGGCAACACAAGAGCGCTGTCATTGTTGGCGGCACGCTTGGTATCGGGGCCGCAATTGCGCGTCAGCTTTCCAAGCTGGGATGCAGGCGCATAGTAATCCTCGGGCGCGACGAGGCGCGCGGCGCGGCAGTGCTCGAGGACCTCCGTCGACTTTCCCCAGAAGCCGTGACAGTTCAGCTGGAGTTTGTCAAAGGGGAGCTGTCGTACGTGTTTTCTCGTGCATATATGTACTGGGAGGCTCAACATAAGTTTCGGTGTATCAGGGATAGCCGAAGTATGTGTGTGGCTGCGGAGGCGCTGCAGAAGGCGGGAGGAGAGGCAGGGATTGATTATTTGGTTATGTGCCAGAAGGGCTTGCCCACAGGCACCATAAACGAGAACGTGGCTGGGTGGGCAGTTCAATTACGCATGTACTCAAGCCAACTGATTTTGTCGGCGCAGCTATGACACCGCCTTTGCCGTCCAAGCCATTTCGCGCTTCGCCCTCGCGTACCTCCTCACCAAGCGCAGGGCGCTTGCATCCGGCGCTTCCGTGATGTCTATCACAGCCCAGGGAGAGACCCTCGACGACTTGTTCGTCGACGACCTTTCGTTGGCGCGCCGCCTGGCTACAGGCATCAGCCAAACCACCATGTTTCTCGACCAGTCGAAGAGGGATAGCTGCGTACTTGATGCATTTCACGAAGAGCTGAATATCCGTTATCCGAAGTACCAGTACTTCCACCTTTCTCCAGGTAGGCACTTCAAATTTTTGCCTGCGCACACCGTTGACCTGCGCATAAATATGTAGGTCTTGTCTCCACCGAACAGCTCGACGTGAATAAATTCCCTGGGCTCATGAAGTACGCCGTTTGGTTTGGGCAGCGGCTCATTGGCACCACGCCCGACAAATATGCGATCCTGCCGGTTTATGTGCGTCTACCCAGGTTTCTGCGTTTTAACTCGATATTTATATAATCGTGCACAGATCCTCACTACCGCGCCGTAGACCACCGGCAGGTACTTTGACAGTAAGCTCAACCCAAAACGCATCGGAAAGTGGGCCGCGGACAGAGGGAACCGCGAAGCGCTGTGGGAAAAGCTGGTGGGCATGTTGGGGGAAAACCAGGAGTAGCCTTGGCACGAGCTTCCGAGACCTTTCGTGTACTCTGGTTCAGTCCTTGATTGAACTTATTTTAAGCTCCATTGGATCACATTCGACTAGAATCAGGCATAAATAAATGCGGCAATGTTGTACAGAGGCATCGTTATGTGGGTAGGAGAGTACAGGGGCTCTTGTACGAGGGCGATGTTAATTTTTTGTCCATTACTATCTGAAATCTTCAATTTCGTCTTAGATGTCCAAAAACATGTATTTACCTCAGTCAAATATATGTAGCGACTTGGGAAGACCTTTACGCTGCAGACCCTGCATGACATCCAAAAATGAGGCTCGAGATAATCCTCCAATTGCACAAGTGTCCAGCGAGCAACGGCAAGTGATCATGAGACCAGATTCGATGCGAGTCCAGTGTCTGTCCACCATCGCGAGGTAATCATGCTTGCCATAATATTTGTTATATGCTTCAATGTCAGGCGTTCGAGGCACGGTGTATGGGAAAGAGCGTCTTTCAGCTCGTCCGACGTGATCGTAGAGTTTGGTAATTCGAGCCCAGTAAATGTTCGGTACCTGGAGTTGGAATGCTGGAAAGTGGGCTTCTGTCCAGCGCGCAGACCCTGTGCTCAGTTTCCCGAAGCCCAGACATAATTCCTCCAGCACAGGCGCCGATAAATTGTCCAAAAACGATGCACCGTGTCCTGCTGCATGTCCTGTTGGCCTGGGGTAGCGGACGGGCAGATTGCGCAGGTGGCTGAGGGAGAGGGCATCTCGTGCGACCCCGGGAAGCACTAGTCCCGTGAATACCGATGCCCTGATGAGATTTGGGCAGTGTACAAGGAGATCAAAGGCGATGTCGGGTTGGCTCCAGGTTCGGTGGCAGGTGCAAGTGAAGTCGGTGAGTTGAGCCCAGGGCAGGTCCAGAATGGGCAATGCATCTGAATGAATACGGAGAGACAATTTACGGAGGCGAGGTACAGCGAATGCGAGAACAGCGTTGGGGTCGGTATTTGGCAGAATGGTTAGGGCCGCTTCGAGGCTCTCCAACTGGCATTCTGCCAGTCTGCTAACCAAAAACGGGGTGCTGTGAATTCGAAGCCCAAATAGCGCCATCGGGCGGAGCGATCCTCAGGACCTCTTCCGATGAAATGACAGCTAATAATTTCCTGCCTACACCAAGTGATGAGAACGGGCAGCGGCGCTGAACGCGCCAGCCAGTCTTTCAGTCCATCGGCATAGAGCTCGTCCGAGTTCATAGTTAGGAGGTCCACGCGAAAACTTCGATTCCAGAGTCTTGGTGTGCCATGGGGCCTGGGCGACGCGCCTCCAGTCGGAGCACGCCTACGAAATTCGAAACGCGTCGTGGATGTGCGTATCGTCGTGAATCGCGACCCCAAAAATGTCGGCCAGTAACTCTAACGGTAGGGTGCGGATGGGAGGGATGAGGAATTTGAGCGCGGCGAAACATGCATGTTCGCGGTCGCGCAGCTCATCCAGGGAAATAATCTTCAACTCTGATTCTTCGATAAGCCGCTCGATATCTGCTTTGGAGCTTCATCTCATTCGCTCGGTCTGTTCGATAACGGCTGCGCAGACACGGACTGGGAAGGGAGTGGCAGTCATGGTCAGGTAAGAGGCAGAATACTCCTTCCTTTTTTGGACTTTAATCAACCACCACCACTGCGACTAGGCGACTCTGCCGCAGGGAGGGACAGGCTGCTGGTTATCCAAGTTATCTCGTCACGAAATCTCAAGCACATGCTACTGGCTTCCACTTTGTGGCTTTAGCCCTGCCAGCTCTGGGACACGACTCTACACGACTTGAGTCTACGCGCGGTAAAGCCTGATTGGCTGGCATGCGACTGGCATGACGCGGAAGCGAGCATTTCGGGTCCAGAAATGCTCCTTGCTGTCCATACTTCCGTCACGATGTTTTGAAAGGAGGACCGCAGTGTCAACCAAGGCGCCCGAAAATCCGAGATCTTTTCGAAACTACCGTCATCGCCTGCTTCTCTGTTCTTCTGTCTTGTCCTGGATACACAAATACATCATCTGAACTGTAATCTCCAACATTCTCCAGGTAAAGCTGGAAGCTCATTGGCGTGAAACCTCCGAGAAATCATCGCAAGAGATCAGAAGGACAAGGCGCGATCAGCAGTTCTCTGTCCGGGCGGCGGCGGGCCATCAGCACCTAGGACACCACCGTACCGGTCCGCGCACATACTATATCTTTGTTGGAGTCTTCTCCCTTTCCTTGTCGATTCTCCAAAATATGCAGCTAACACTACTCCCTTTCCTGTTCGCGCTCGCCGGCTTGCACGCTGCCCTCGCGAGCGCACCGTTTCACATTGTGCAAAACGTCGGGCGTGATAGTTGTACACTCGCGCCACTGGGCGCCGGCCAGGACGACTCGCCGCAGTTCCTGACCGCGATGCAGACCTGCAGCACGGTTGTCATTCCCGCGACCTCGACGCTCAACATCTCCACGCGCCTCAACACGACCGGCCTTTCGGACGTACATCTCGTAGGTGCTTTGAGCTCTCTTGGCTTGTATACGATTTAACCGTTCATTTTACAGAACTTGCAAGGGACACTGCGATTCGACCCGAACATCCCGTACTGGGTTGCGGTGAGTATCATGGGACAAATTGGCTTGTTCGCAGCTTATAATGTTTTTCCTTCTTAGAATGCCTTCCCTTTCGCGTTTCAAACCTCAATCACCTTCTGGATTTTAGGTGGCACGAACATCGTCGTCGACGGGGGCGGAACCCTGGACGGCGCCGGTCAGGTTAGTAGCTTTCTATTCATCGTTTTTCTTGTCAGAAGATGCTGAAACGCGTGCACCCAGGCGTGGTACGACGCTCACGCGGCTAACGCGACGTTGTTGCGGCCAATCACCTTCACCCTCTTCCAGGCGACAAATGTGCTGGTACAGAACATCAAGATGATCAACAGTCCCAATTGGTTCAACCTCGTCAACGAGGGCAAGAACATCACGTATAGCGACATCACGATCACCGCTACATCAACGTCTTCGAATAGCGCGGGCAACACTGATGGCTGGGGTGCGTTCCTTTCAATATCATTACTCGCATGCGCGGGGCTTAACCTGGCCTGCCTAGATACTTACCGGAGCGACAATGTGGTCATCAAGGACTCGGTCATTAACAACGGCGACGATTGCGTTTCGTTCAAGGTGGGATAACTCTCTTTCTCTTTTGAATGAAAACTCAAGTTTTTCAGCCGAGTAAGCGTTATCGTCTCGTCTCGTCTCGTCTCGCTCACGTGGATGTGCAAAGATTCGACCAATATCCTAGTCTCAAACCTGACCTGTACCGGCTCTCAGCGCGTGTTCCTTGTCTCGGAAATCGCGACGCTAATATTTATATGAAAATTTGTAGCGGAATTTCTGTTGGGTACGCGGTCCTCCTCGCATTCTCACGATCGCGGTTGACATCGATATCGCAGCTCCCTCGGACAATTCCCCGGAGTGTTTGATATCGTGGAGAATGTCACCGCTATGTATACGCCCGCTTCCCTCCGTTTCAGAGCAACGAACTTAGTATTCCCTCTTTCGCAGCAACGTCAAGATGATTAACTCGGGGAATGGTGCGCGCATCAAGGCCTGGGCGGGCTCCGGCGTTGGGAGCGGGATCGTGAAGAACATCACTTTTACAAACTTCGTCGACAGCAAAGTCGATCTTCCGATTACGATTGATCAGTGCTACTCGACCACTGCTGCGGCTGTAAGTGTTCCTGTCCCCACCAGTCTGTCTAGCAGCCTTATTTTCTTTCCTCTCTAGTGCGCACAGTTCCCGTCGAACACTTTGATACAAGACGTGGTCTTCACGCAGTGCGTCTTTACGCCTTACTCCCCAAAATACTATAATTAATCAATCCAATGTTACAGAATGTCCGGCACCTCCACAGGCGCCACAGTAGCGAGCCTAGCATGCTCCCCCGGTGCGCGCTGTTCCAATATCACCGTGAATAACATCGCGTTCACGTACGTTTCTCGGTGTCTTGTATGCCTAATTTTCCTGACAATCTCTTCTCTTGTCATGCACAGCCCGCCCTCGGGCACGCCAAAATATGCGTGCCAGAACGTGCAGCTCAGTGGAAACTCAGCGAGTTTTTTCGGAACGTGCACGACGACCTAGTCCTAGCGGAGGTCAAGACGAAACAATATACCTTTGCCTCAGCCCGTATGTATTAGCCAGCCAATGTACTTTACGGAGAACACTTTCCTCGCGGTTTATTACTATTCTGTGTTCAAACTGGGACGCATAATCCAGAATCGTCTAAGTAGCAAACACAGTGATTGAGAGAACAAGATTGAGAGTCGAGACAGCGCAGTAGCCATCGGCCGACAAGCCCGAATCATCACTGCCAAAAATTCTCAAAGGTCAACGCGGAACTTCCCCATGGCTTGCAGCGGATGGACACCATCTACGGTGCCTTTACAGCTATCTCCAACCTTTTCTCGATCTGGACCAATTTCCTTCGTTGTTAGCTGCAAGCGGTTCTCCAAGTACTTACTTGCTTTCCACTCCGTCCAGGCCAACTCCACGCGCGATTTTGAACGGCGGACACTGCTGTACCGCGAAGAACTACCGCAAAGAATGAGACCGACATACCTCTTGCCTTCGATCTCATCCACTGGTCAAATAATTTTAAAGCAATACGAGGCGGGGCTTAGGGCTGGAGGCGGTGGGCCTCCAGCGTCAGCCGATTGCAGCACGCCGTGACTGAATATTGAAAAGTACTTTGCGACGATCGAAGAATCTTGAACTGTATGAGGACAACTCCTACTTTCTGCCGCACCCTCTGAATCCAACGATCAGTCTACGCGTCCAGACGTCCAGATATCGATGTCGTGCCAGTGAACTCGGAGAAGTTATGACGATCTCAAAATCGCGTTTTCGATTCCCCAATTCGACAAGAGAAGGTATCCTCATCAAGTCTTATTTCGAGCTTTACTGGCCACTCATCTACTCAGCGCGTCAACATGTATTTAAAAGCCGACAATGCCCATCGTCGCGGCTTTTGCTCAGCGTACCAGGTTCACGCGCGGACAAATAAAGCCGGTGTCACGACTCTCTCTCTCTTAACACCACCATGAATTACGAATTCTACAACTCTTTCGCATTCTCTACCTCCACCCCTGCCTCAAGCGTAAGTGCTTCTCGGACCTTTTCGAGGAACGTGGACATGAATTCGAAGACCGCGCCAAAAAGCGGGTTCGTCTCTCTGCCCGCATGCGTAGACGCGCTATATCCAGTTCCGCCATCAACAGTATCGCAGTGGTTGCCGCAAGCCTCGACCAGTGGCCTCCCCTCATCCCCCCAGTATTTCGTCTTCATCCTGGCCTGATGCTTCTCGACTTCGCTCGCTGTGAGCCCATTCCCGTCGACCTCCACGCGTACTGGCATGAAGCGAACGGGGCGCTCCTCAACGTTCCCAGCGAGGACCTGGACGTCTGTGTTCCTGACGCCCCCAACCTCGATATCGAGCCCGCGGACGTCGATACCGAAGAGCAGGACCCCGTGTCATCTGTGCGTGTTTCCTCGCCCAGTCCGACTTCTCCTTCTGTCGTCCAGGTCTCCGCACCCGTAGCAGCCATCTCCGAGCCCATAACTGAAGTCGACTCCGTCAACCTCGACCACAGCGAGCGGGCCCTCGACACCGCCGAGTCCCGTCTGAGCACAGCGGTATCAGCGTCCGCCACGACCTCATCCCCGTCCAATATTATTACTGAAGGCGAAGGAAACGTAGGCGACGGTAGAGCCAGTGACAACGATGACAAGGGCAACGCGGTACAGGCAAAGGCAAGACGTATGAAGTCGCCCCCGAGCTGGTCTGCACTCCCGCTTCGCTGTCGATCGACTCGCCTCCCCTCGTACGAGGCGTCAACCAGTTCCTCCTCTGCATCCCAAATCAGTGGTGGATGGGGTCGACCTCAGTGCAAGACAACAACGACAAGAAAATGGTGACAAGCCTTGGCACGGGTACGTCATTGTCTGCAGGCGCTGGCACAGCGAGCAAGAAAAGCAACGCGGTACAGGTCAAGGACAAGACACTTGAAGTCACCCCCGAGCTGGTCTGCACTCCCGCTTTGCCGTCCATTGGCTCGCCGCCCCTTGTACAAGGCGTAAACCAGTTCCTTCTCTACGTCTCCAACCAGTGGTGGATGGGGTCGACCTCGGGTCAGGATAGCGACAACACGGTGGTAGTGGCGAGCATCGGGATGGGTGCATTGTCGACCGCAGGCGTTGGGGCAGCGAGCAAGACGAACGTGGCGCGTGGAAATGAGCGAGGTATCGGCGGTACTCCAGCAACAAGGAAAACACAGCCCCTCCCGCTGGACGTCGAGCAGTGTCGACCGCCTCCAGCAACCCTTTGCCCGCAAGATGAGCGACGCCGTCCTCAGCCTGCTGCCGATCAGGTCCCGATTCGCCCTCCGCCGCCATCACCTCCCCTGTCTCGCATCAGATCCTCACCCACCTAGTATGTGCGGGTGTAGCACTTTTGAAGATATGTTCAAGGATGGCGGGCATCCGCATTGCTCGATTGATAGCTCCCACACAATCTTCTACTTGCTTGATATGTAGGTTCTTCGGGTTTCCGCTGCTTTCACCACTGACATTCCTCCAGATTTTCCTTTATTTCCTTGTATCTCAAGGCTCAATCATCGAACTGCCCGTAGTGCATCTAGAACACAGTTTCGGTTTTTTCAGTATGTATGACGCAGACCTCCCCGTCTTATCTCACCTTGCAGTACTATATAGAGTGAGGGTGAAGAGCGAATTCCTCCCCACAATACACATGTGAGTCGATTTTTATCCTCTCCCTCATGCATGCTCATCCGTTTACAGAGAGATTAGGGCTGCATTTGCCCTGTTGTCTGCTTGCTTAGACCTGGACAAATATAGGTGCTTAGGGTTGATAAACTTGCTTGGATTTGGGTACGCTGCCTTTTGCTGTTGTGGTCTCACTAACAGTTATTCCTCCGCAGATATACCAGGCCCATAATGCCTTTGTTTGGATACAGATTGCATTACTCAGATGCGAAAATATCTGCCAGATAGGACTGCCTGCTGGATACGAAGTTCTCTTGCTTCGACTTGGGTAAGCGTGTCTTAGTCTGCCGTGCACCTAACCTGACGCCTGCTCTGATCGTAACCCCCCACATTATTTACTGTCCTGGACCCGTCCGTACATTGCTTGTGGTATGTATGCGTCTTCATTAAGATGCTTACCCTCGTTTGTAGACTTGACCCCACACTCTTTTGTGTCTCCTCCCGTGCACCACCGCTTCCTCCTCTCTCGGCGGTTCTGCAACCCCCTCCCCTGGTCTGGATCTTCAGACCGTTTCATCCTCTGCCTGGACATGAATCTGACGGTCTTCTTATTGTTAGATCCGACTCTCATCCGACTCTCCGCTTGTGTGAATCCGCCTCCACATTCGCTATTCCCCCAATCATCTCCTCGGCGATGCAACTCCCTCCTCTCCTCTGTAAAGACCTTCAATGCAAGCCGCCAGGCTGACCCTTTCACTCGCTAAACCCACATTCATTCTGTCGAGTCTATCGCCGGCTCCCATCCCGCTGGGTGCTCTGCATATATCCACCATCCTCAACGTGACTATTTTCGACACCAACACTATCCATCCCTGCCACGACACAAAATGTATTAAATAGTACCTGTCTGTATTGATACCGTGTATGTTTCATCCTAGATCTTCTCACCAGCTTCAACTAACATTCTCTGTCCAGACCTCAACTGTATCATCAAAGGCTTCCATCATGTTTCGCTGTTTTCCTTTGGTCGCTTTCGGGTACTTTTCGCTGGCTTTCTGGTTCTCCCTTTGCTGTCTCTCCTCTCTCCCGCTATCCCTGCTGCTATCTCTGTTTTTGTTGGTGCTCGTGCTCTCCTGCATTCAAGCACTGTCTATTGTGATGCCTGAAACGTGCTCCTCCGTAAGCATCTTTTTACCGGCATTCTTCTCCTCCCCTACACAATCTTTTTCTAGATTCTCGTGAACCCATGCTACTTCAAATCGCACCCCGAACGTTCTTCCTGCTCTTTGTCGCTATTTCTTCGCTCCTAATCTCCCGCAAACACTCAAGCAGCATGGACCTCGATGCATGAATTTGCTCCTTGATCCATAAGCATGACTTTGGCCGACACCTTCTCTTGTCCTAATCGGTGTTCCTCTAGATCCCGCTGCATCTTTCCGCATATACCGCAAGACACTTTGACACATTTAAACCTTCCTATCGTGCAAATACCCGCAGGAATTATCATTCATAATTCAGGCCACAAAAATAGGTCAAGGCTGAAGGCAAAGGATGCCCAACTGTCAAGGCGACTCGAGGACACGGAAGAAAGAAAATGAATAATAAATATCCCCAAAAATATATACTTGTTATCATAATCAATCATGCCCGCCATGAATCAGTAGTATTGTTCGGCTGAGGAAGATGATGGATGACCCAATAAGGAAGGCGACGAGCCTAATTTGGACATTGACTCTTGGACCAGTATTTCTCTCGAATTATTCCCAGGTCAGTGGTACGTGTTGCAGGGCACGTATAGAGAAATCACAGATGTGGCAGACCACACCCTGGTCAGCCTGTTCAATCACCACCAAGTTTAGCACGGCGGCCATAGCTAATTTTGCACGAAAGAAACGGCCCGTCGGCGAGAGAAGAGAACCTCTCCAGAGGAAATGAAACCTGCACATGTAACAGGCAGTAACTCCGCCCTTCTTTCTTCGCGCGGACATTTCGGAAGAGAGGTAAGTGATCATGAGGGCCGCAACTTGGGACATTTCAGTGGGTGCGCACGTGCATGCTCGGCGTCTCCGAGGATTTCTGAAAACATCGTTGCTTGGAAGACATACGGAGGAAAAATTTGACTTATCCGTGCCTGTTCTGCTCGAGGAGTCCAACTCATTTTGGGCCGTGGTTGAACGTCATCAGCATTCTCGGGCCGGGTATTTCAGGTTGAACGTTCAGCTCAATGTCCGATATAACGGGTTCATCTACCGGGCTCAGAGGTTCTGTGTTCGAATATAGTTGTGGATTCCGCACTGAGTGAAAGAAGAGGAAAGAAGAGAAAGAAAATGACGCGGCGAACGTTGGTTGAATTCTCGGCCCGAAGCTTCCGAGGCCACGCTTTCGCGTGTAAACGAATGTTCAACTTTGGTTCAACTTCCTGAATGCGCATGCGTCGCCCGTCAACGTGTTTGTGAGGATTCGCCCCGCGCAAGAAATCAAGCGGGAATCACAGGATCGGGGCCGGGTCTCAAGTAACTGTGTGTGTGGGTCGGGAAAGAGCCGACCGTTGCACTTGTCGGGGACGGATGGGTCCGAGATATATTGCGACAAAAGTTCACATGTCCGCGACGTGTACGGTATACCGCTGCCGACGCCGACGAGAACGGACTCGGGGTGGGCTCTCCGTTCTGATTGAATGGTACCCCGGACGACGCGCGCTGTACTCGGAACGCGTCAATTACCCCGCATGTCATGGCCGCTGACCCCACGGGCAATGGTTATTCCGGTTGAATGGGCGCGGTTGATTTCGAGGCACGCACACGCAACCAGGCCAGTCGACCGTGTCGATCCCGCCGCTTGTTTACACCTGGATTAAATTTGAAGCTTGAAGCTTGAAGCATGAGCTGCTTCATAGAGTGTAACAGCCAGTTAAAGCTCTAAGTATACCTACCATCTCCTTTATGAAAACTTTGATATGGCGAAGATTGCTGCAGATATTATACGGCCATGGTCCGAGTTGCCGAACCGGGGCAGGGGTCAACAGGGCTGGGCCAGACCCTGCATCGCTTCGGTGTTGGCAAATCGCGCCGTAATGTTGCAATCCTACCTATGACCATAATAAGTACCAGTATCGGTCCTCTAAACACACATTAAAAGCTACCGTGTCTTCGATGCGCGAGATTAAAGTCTCCTGGGCGAGATTGAAGCTCTTCGGCGGGGTTTAGGGCAGTGTATACGGCGGGGGAGTATTTCGCGGCGCAGATGAAGATCCGGGATGGTGGCCTGTGCAAAGAATATTCGCGTTTCACCAGTCATGTCCCATGATGTTTGGTTCGCACTAAGGTCCGCGAGTGCGCGAGTATAAATAATTTCCTGTAACTCATCTCTTCGACTATAACCTCCACCCATTATGTCGTCCACTCTGCAAGTACCCGGCCAGCGCCCACCGTTGTCCACCAATAACAGCGATAATCTCGTCAAGGATTTACCCGGGTATACGACGCCAGTATTCAAAGGAAAGGACGAGCAGCAGCAGCTTGTTCAGGCAGAGGTCGCGGCCAAGGGCTTTGTACCCGCCCCGCTCGTCGCCGGCGAGGTCGCGTGGTTCTACACTAATCTGGGCATCGACGACACGTACTTTGCCAACGAGTCTCCGGCAGTTATCAGCGACCATATTATTGCTCTCTATGCTGCCAAGATCCAGGCGTACACGAAGCACGACGTGAATAGTCTCGTTATCGATCTCGAGAAGATCAACGAGGGCGGTACTGGTGCGACTTTCATCCACACTAGCCCGCCCGGTGTTACTAGCACTGAGGGACCCGGCGCGTCCGTCGAGGTGCGTATCGACGACTTGTTCCTCGATACGGCGATTCCCTATCGCCTCGAGACCTTCCGCTCGCAAGGCGCCGTCAGCGCAACCGCGTCGCAGCAATTACGTTGCTACTTCGTCTCCAAATGCTCCTTCCCTCCGCTCCCCGCCGACCCCAACGCCGACGACATCCGTCTGTTCAGCGACCCCGTGTTCCTCGACAAGGCGAGCGAGAATACCCTCCAGATTTACCAGGACGCGATGCGCGCCGTACGCGAGCGTCGCTATGGCCCTGTGCTCTCGCATTTCCAGGTTGAAGGAACGCGTCAGCACCGTCTCGTTATCGCGTACGACTCGCACGCCTCGGGCACCAAGCACTTTTTCTCTGCCTTGTCCAACCTGTATCATTTCTATGCTCTTTACAGCGTGCGGAAGTATGTTGAGCAGGTGCGCCGTTTCTTCAATCGCCTTTTTTTCCTTATTCATTTTATTTATTAGTTCTCCAACGGTGTTACCATCATCTCGCTTTACCTCAACCCTCTCCCCGGTGCAGAGGCCAGCGGTGCGCCCCCCATCGAGCACGCGATACACCAGGTTCGTTTTATTTTGGGATTCCATCGCGCTTTTTTAAAACAAATCCCAGGTCAAAAAAGAAGCCTCCCTCCTCTTCTGCCTCCCCGACAACCCCTTCTTCCTCCCCAAGGCCCCCGGCAGTCACGCCGTTCAGGAGGCGACCTACGCATGTGCGTCCTATTTTTCGCTTCCTCATTAATCACCCTTGCTCACGCTCACCGCCCAGACTGCGGCTGGATCTTTGCACAGCACTTCACCAACCGCCTCGGCCCCGCGTATCTCTCCCTGCGCAACGTCCTTTCCGAATCGGACCCCGTGCATGCCGAGGTGTTGAACGATATCAAGCGGCGGTTTAGGGAGGTGCGTCACGCCGTCGTTCCTCGCTCAATTCATCCGTTTATTTATTCGACCCGCGTCCGCAGGAAACATTCACGCGTGAATCCATCGCGGGCGTCATCCTCGCGTACCCCGAGCTCATCCGCCTTCTCTACGTCAACTTTGCCGTCACGCACTACCCCGCCGCGCAGAATGATAGGTGCGTCTCCCATCGTCGTCGTGCTGTTGAAACAGTGATTGACGGCGAGCAGCGCGGACATGATGCCGCAGACGCTCTCGTACCAGCGCCTGCAGGCCGCCGCGCCCCTCAGCGACGCCGAGCTCTTCGACAAGCTGCGGCGCACCGTCCCGAACAAGCACGAGCTGCAGGTCCTGGAGGCGTTCCTGGTGTTCAATAAGTGCGTCACCTTTTCTTTTCTTTTCGTGGGAAGGGACGCGCTAACGCTTGTCGCCCGCCAGACACATCCTCAAGACAAACTTCTACCAGCCCACCAAGGTCGCGCTGTCCTTCCGCCTTGCGCCCACCTTCCTGCCCGAGGTCGAGTACCCGCGCGAGCTGTTCGGCATGTTCTTCGTTATCGGTGCGTCCTGCGTGTTGCCGGTGAAGCGGGGAAACTGAACTAACTTCGCCGCGCAGGAAACGAGTTCCGTGGGTTCCACCTGCGCTTCCGCGACGTCGCGCGCGGGGGGATACGTCTCGTCATGAGCCGGAATAAGGAGTGCGTTCTTGTGTCTTCGGGCCATCTCTTCTCTTCTGAGCGTGCGCGCTGACCTAACCTAACTTCTCGCAGGAACTATTCGATCAACCAGCGCATGCTCTTCGACGAGAACTACGGGCTTGCGTCGACGCAGAGCCTCAAGAACAAGGATATCCCCGAGGGCGGTGCAAAGGGCACGATTCTGCCGTCGTAAGTGTCGCCTCTTGCCCTCCACTTTAGTTACTGTTACTGATAATCGAACGCAGACTCGGCGCGTCCCCGCGGCTGTGCTTTGAGAAATACGTCGACTCGATCGTGGACCTGCTAATCCCGGGGCAGACGCCGGGCATCAAGGAGCAGCTGGTGGACCTGTATGGGAAGCCCGAGCTGTTGTTCTTTGGGCCGGACGAGGGCACGGCGGACATGATGGACTGGGCGGCGCGTGAGTTCTCCCTCGATGCATTCTTTATCTTCCAGATCCGTTGCTGATGCGAATGCACAGTTCACGCCCGCGACCGCGGCGCCGAGACGTGGTGGAAGTCGTTCACGACGGGCAAGAGCGCGGAGACGCTCGGCGGCGTGCCGCACGACCGATATGGGATGACGTCGCTGAGCATCCGGCAGTACGTGCTCGGGCTGTACAAGCAGCTCGGGCTGAAGGAGAAGGATATCACGAAAGTGCAGACGGGCGGGCCGGGTGCGTATCGTTTTGTCTTTTCGAACCGGTGCTGACGAACGAGTCTACAGACGGCGATTTGGGCTCGAACGAGATTCTGCTCTCCTCGGACAAGACAGTCGCGATCATCGATGGGAGCGGTGTGCTCGCGGACCCGGCAGGGCTGGATCGCGCTGAGCTCATCCGGCTCGCGAAGCTGAGGGTGCCCGTGAGCCACTTTGACAAGAGCAAGCTCGGGAAGGCGGGGTACCTGGTGTGTGTCGAGGAGCACGATGTTAAGCTGCCTTGTGAGTGTGTGCGTCGTTGGGCGGAAGAGAAACTGACGAGCCACAGCGGGCGAGCTCGTCATCGACGGGACGGACTTCCGGAACGGCGCACACCTGCGATTTAAGGCGGATCTGTTTGTGCCGTGCGGTGGGCGCCCCGAGGCGGTGAACATCTCGAACATGGCCGCGCTGGTCGACTCCGAGGGCAAGCCGCACTTCAAGTACATCGTCGAGGGCGCGAACCTGTTCATCACGCAGCAGGCGCGGCTGTTCCTCGAGAAGCGCAAGGTCATCCTGTTCAAGGACTCGAGCACCAACAAGGGCGGCGTGACGAGCTCATCGCTCGAGGTCCTCGCGGGGCTGGCGCTCTCGACGCAGGAGTACACCAACTTGATGATATTTAAGGACGGCAAACCGAGCGCGTTCTACGAGGCGTACGTGCGCGACGTGCAGGCGAAGATCACGGAGAACGCGGCGGCGGAGTTTTTGTGCATGCAGCGCGAGCACACGCGCTGCGCGGGCGCTAAGTCCCGCACGGCGATCTCGGACGAGCTGTCGAGTACGCTCAACAACCTGCAAGCGGAGCTCGAGGGGTCGGATCTGTTTGAGGACAAGCCGAGTCGGGAGGGCGTGTTGAGGCGCGCGATTCCGAAGACCCTGGTGGACGAGGTGGGGCTCGCCACCTTGATGGAGCGCCTGCCTGAGCCGTATCAGCGTGCGTTGTTCTCAAGTTGGGTCGCGTCGCATTTCGTGAGTTTCTTTGCTTTCTTTTTCTTTTTACTGGCGGCGCTGACACTCGACGGTAGATCTACAAGTACGGCGTCAACGGTTCGAGTGTCGACTTCTTCCATTTCGCAAGGGACCTCGCGAGCAAGTAGACTGGGTTTCGGACTCATTGTATACGGACTGGGCAAACTCGCATGGATTAGATTGAAACAAACCAAAAGAAAGTTAGCTTGTAATTATAATTAGCTCGAATTAGTTAAACCTGCATTTTATGAATCTCCTCAAACTGAAAGCGCCCTGGATCTGTAGCGGTGAGACTTTTATTTTCCACCCTAGAAAATCGGTACTAATTACCTTGAGCTTTGAGCCTTCGCTGATTCCTGCTGGTGCCTATCACCCGCTCCCAACGGAGAGGAAGCTAGGACGCTTCTCTTTGCAGTCGTCAAGATTTGACTTTACTTTGCGCTTTCTGGCTCTCTGAAAGCGTACGAACTGTCAGCCAATTCACAGTTCCGACCTAGACTGGAGGATTATATTTCTCAACGTACGTTGGCCATAAAATTACCAGCTCCTTGTCGGCCCCTAGCTAGGAGCTTGAGACGGTCTAGTAAGCACGTCTACTGACACATCCACCATCTCTACGAGAAACGATTTTGCCCAACGACTTTTTTTCCACCGCTAGACATCTCGGGTCGAAAAATCCGCGCCAAGCTTCTCAATGACCATGTGGCATGGGGCGTCCCGCTGCTGCGGACGATCTGCCACATTCTGTCAAAAACGGCGAACTGATCACTGCAATCACTGGCCTGTACCTCGATGGACGCGGTGAGAACTCGCCGTTGCGGCGCGCAAATGTACTTTTATTCCTTTCCTTCTGCCCCCTTGCTTCGAGTTCTGCAATAATGCTCCTTCGGTCTTTCTTCGCTGTAGCGCTCGCCCTCAAATCTGTTCTCTCGTTCTCTACGCCGAGAGCAAATGCTCCTACTTTCCCAGACCTTTACGAGGCGACCATCGCCGACCTTCAGGCGGGCCTCGACGCGGGCCACTTTACAAGTGTCGATCTTGTCAATGTGAATGCCAGCCAACACGACGCATTCCTGTCTCTGACAAAACACAGGCCTACTTTGCCCGAATTAACGAAGTCAACGGCGAGCTCCATGCCGTGATTGAATTAAATCCGACCGCGCTCAAGCTGGCAGCCGACCTCGATTCACAGCGTAAGGCGGGCAAGAAGCTCGGCCCGTTGCATGGTATCCCGATTCTAGTTAAAGACAACATTGCGACCCGCTTCGAAGATGGGATGAATACCACTGCGGGGTCCTACGCGCTTCTTAATAGCGTTGTTCCTGGAGACGCGACGGTGACCGCTAAGCTGCGACAAGTCAGTTCACGCCATCCGTTCACACTATGCAGCGGCGTCGCTCACCATTGATTCTCAGGCCGGAGCGATTATTCTGGGCAAGACTAATATGGTACTGCATTCGCGGAGAACCAGCTCTGGACGATGCTAATCTCTCTCTCCTGCAGTCTGAATGGGCAGGCTTTGGCCCTCTGGCCCCGGTCGGTTGGTCTGGTCGAGGGGGACAAACTACAAGTCCCTACTATCCCAAGGTTTGTGCTAGTCCGTCCCCCGCCGCAGGAGTTACCATAACGAAACAGGGCTCGGCTTGTGGCTCCAGCAGCGGCTCAGGAGTGGCAGCGGCAATCGGTCTTGCGGCGGCAACACTAGGTCCGTCAGGTTGCCTCCGAACCGAGACGACTACTCAAGATATTGACAGGAACGGAGACTGCAGGAAGTATTACATGCCCTGCAAGCTACAACAACGTGGTGGGCGTAAAGGCCACAGTCGGCCTAACATCGCGAACTGGTGGTACGCCTTGGTCTGTTCATTTGCGAAGCCCATAAGAGCTAAGCCTGGCACAGTTGTTCCAGCTAGCCAGCATCAGGACACAGTCGGTGCGCGCGCTCTCAGCACGTCAATTGCCTGAAACTCACCTCTTTAGGACCATTGGTTCGCACTGTGACTGACGCCGCCATTGTCCTCTCTGGTCAGCACCGCTGATAATGGGCTCGATCCTTCGTCGCTGACAGACTCCTGTAGTCATCGCTGGCAAAGACTCTGCCGATAACTACACGAACGCCCAGCCTGACAATGTGCCAGATTACACAGCCGTTCTCAATAAGGACGCGCTCAAAGGCGCACGGCTGGGCGTCCCGCGCGCCGTGTTCCCCGACACAAAGTATGGACGTAAGTCTGGAAAGTTACCTCCCGACCTTCTTCCTCACGAGTGCCACAGCCGTCCCAGGCGCGGCCGCGTTCACGGCTGCGCTGAAGACGATGAAGGATCTGGGCGCAATCCTGACTGATCCCGCTGACGTCCCAACTGCGGACGACAGCATAGCCAACCCAGCCGGGCAGGTGAGTACTACTTTCGAGGTGTTATTCCGCATGGCGCTAATTACTACTCGAATTATAGATTGTCCTGAACACCGACCTTAAAGTGGGTATCCAGGCATATTTGGCGACTCTAAAAGACATACCGACGAATGTACACACCGTCGCGGACATCGCCGCCTTTAACGACGCGCACAAAGACCTGGAGGAGCCTGCTCTGGACGCTTATGTCGAGTATAATCTGTATTTTGGCTTGGCGGAAACCGCGCAGGTAAACGACGCGTACCTTCAGGCGGTGCAGACCGACCGCGATCTCGGTGGCTCGAAGGGCATTGATGCTGTACTGAAGCAGCACAATCTCGATGCGTTGGTGTTGCCGATGAGCGGCTTCATGTATGTGCTGGCCGGCATTGGTGCGTAGAGCCCATTGATGAGCTTCTAGAGAATGCTGACGTCGTCTTCCACCCTCTGTGCCTGCGTTCAGTTGGATATCCTATCGGTAAGCCGTGGCGGCTTGTCCCGGCCGCCCACGCGCTGGCTCACTGCACCCATCCTCTCTAGTGACCGTCCCCCTCGGCTTCCAAGCGAACGACACCGTGCCTGCTGACGCAGGAGGGAAAGACGAACCCCTTGAGACTGCCCCCGGCATCCCCTTTGGCCTCACTTTCGTCGGGACCGCTTTCAGCGAGAGCAAGCTTCTGGCGTTCGCGTACGCGTACGAGCAGGCAACTCAGACGCGACTGAAGCGCAAGGCCTACGACGCGGCGACACCCAAAACACAGCTCGTGGATGTTGTCGGCAAGAATTCGACAACGACGGGCGGGGGTAATTCGACGATAACTGGGTCGGATGGCGCGCCAAGCGGGACAACGACAGGTGCAGCAATTAGCATGTCCATTTCGCAAGGTCTCCGGTTCGTGTTTGCTTCGCTGGTATTTGTGCAGGGCTTCTTCGGATAATTGTACTGTGATTATTTTTGGGGTTCTCTATACACTACGAACGTTTCCACACATTATTTCTGAA
This sequence comes from Mycena albidolilacea, assembly GCA_029282495.1. Lineage (NCBI taxonomy): Eukaryota > Fungi > Basidiomycota > Agaricomycetes > Agaricales > Mycenaceae > Mycena > Mycena albidolilacea. The sequence continues at coordinate 1,239,312 of JARIHO010000002.1, forward strand.
TTAATTCATTCAGGATGGCGTCTTTCCGCTCGGGTTGATGGTGATCGCCGAAGACCTTGCGAAGACCACCACGCTCATGTACGGAGCGTAAAATCGCTGCGTGATGAGGGCCACTTGTTAACCGTTTATAGTCTCTGCATTTCTACCCAAATTGGTATACCCATGCACGTAAATCTAAAGTTCTGTAGCTGACTGCCAGGTACCACTGACCTGCGAGATATTTCTTCCAAATTAAGCTCGTCTCCTGCCTTATCGGGCTATCATATCGTCCTAGCTAGTAAAAGCAATGATCCATGGCCGGCACGATTGATTACGATAACGAGTACATTTTTTGGGGGTATTTTATTTATTTCCTTTCTTCCGCGTCCTTGACTCGTCTTGATCGTTGGGTATCCTTTGCCTTCAGCCTTTGACCTATTTGTGGCCCGGATTCTGAACGAGAATATGATTACAGCTCCTGCGGGTATTTGCACGACGGGAGTTGGATACGAATCGGAGTTTCAAAGCGCTGCAGTACATGGGAAAAGGTGGTGGGATCTAGGGAGCACCGATTAGGAGAAGAGGCATCGGCAAAAGCTATGCTTACGAATCAAGGAGCAGGTTCACGCGTCAAGATGCTGCTTGAGTACTCGCGGGAGAATACAAGCGAAGCGACAGCGACAAGAGCCAGTGAGAACGAGCGGGGTACGCAATTGAAGTAGCATGGGTCCTTCGAGTTCATGTTTGTCGTCGTTGTCGCTCGCTGTGCCGTCGTCTACGTTTCCTTCACCTTCAGCAGCGATATTGGACGGGGATGAGGTCGTGGTGGACGCTGATACTGCCGTGCTCAGAAGAGACTCGGCGATGTCAAGGGCCTGCTCGCAGTGGTCGAGGTGGACGGAGTCAACTTCAGTGACGGGCTCGGGGGTGGCTACTACAGGTGCGAAGACATGGACGACAGAAGGAGAAGTCGGACTGGGCGAGGAAACACGCACAGATGACACGGGGTCCTGCTCTTCAGTATCGACGTCCGCGGGCTCGATATCGAGGTTGGGGGCGTCAGGAACACAGACGTCTAGGTCCTCGCTGGAAACGTTGAGGAACGCCCCGTTGGCTTCATGCCACTACGCGTGGAGGTCGACGGGGATGAGCTCGCAGCGAGCGAAGTCGAGAAGCATCAGGCCAAGATGAAGCCGAAATACCAGAGGGAGGAACAGCGGCCGGTCGAGGCTTGCAGTGACCACTGCGATGCTGTTGATGGCGGAACTGGATATAGCGCGTCTACGCATGCGGGTAGGGAGACGAAGCCGCTTCTTGGTGCGGTCCTCGTCCAAGCCCACGCTCCTCGAAAGGGTCCGAGAAGCGCTTGCACTTGAGGCAGGGGTGGTGACGGAGAACGCGAAAGGGTTGTAGAATTCGTAATTCATGGTCGTGGTAAGAGAGAGTCGTCTTGTTGGTACAGGCTTTATTTGTCCGCATGTGAACCCGGCGCAGTGAGCAAAGTGCTGCGACGATGGGCATTGTCGACTTTAAATATTGTTGAAGCGCTGGAGTAGATGAGTGGTCAGTAAAGCACGAAATAAGACTCGATGAGCGCACCTCCCGTCGAATTGGGTCCTTGGGGTCGAAAACGCGATTTTGAGATCGCTATAATGTCTACGGGTTCACTGGCATGACATCTGGACGCCTGGACATCTAGACACGCCGGTTGGTGTAGCTTCAGACAGGATAGGAGTTGTGCAGATCGTGCGCGTCAAAATTACTCTATCGTGGCGAAGTACTTTCATCGTGACATGACGCCGGAAGTCTGTAGCTCTGAGTTGAGCAGTATGTGCTGAACTTCGGATTGCCTTGGGAACGGTGGTAGAAACATCCCCGAGTCATGCAATTTCAGTAGCTAGACCACGGAAAAGCTGAGGGCTCCAATTCGACCAGTGGATGAGATCGAAAGAGGTGACTCAGTATGTCGGTCTCATTCTTCTCGGTAGTTCTTCGCGGTACAGCGCTGTCCGTCGTTCAAAAACGCGCGTGCAGTTGGCCTGGACGGAGTGGCAAAGCAAGTACTTGAAGAACCGCTTGCAGCTAAACAGCGAAGGAAATTGGTCCAGATCGAAAAAGGTTGAAGATAGCTGTAAAGGCACCGCAGATGGTGTCCATCCGCTGCAAGCCATGGGGAAGTTTTGCGTTGACCTTTGAGAATTTTTGGCAGTGATGAGTAGTGATTCGGGCTTGTCGGCCGATGGCTACTGCGCTGTCCTGAATCCAGAGACTATGTAGAAAGTCTCGACTCTCAATCTTGTTCTCTCAATCACTGTGTTTTCTACTTAGACGATTCTCGATTATGCGTCTAAGTTTGAAGACAGAACAATAATAAACCGCGAGGAAAGTGTTTTCCACAAAGTACATTGGCTAGCTAATACATACAGGCTGAGTCCAGGGAATATTGCTTCGGCTTGTCCTCCACTAGGATTAGGTCGTCGCGCACGTTCCAAACAGGCTCGCGGAGCTGCCGCTGAGCTTCACGTTCTGGCACGCGTATTTTGCGGTGCCCGAGGGCGGGCTGCGCAGAAAGAAGGAATATTTAGTTGGTGAAATCAGATGTACAAGCCGCAGCGGGAACGTACGTGAGCGCGAGGTTGTTCACGGTGATATTAGAACACCGCGCGCCGGGGGAGCATGCGAGGTTAGCGACCGTGGACCCTGTAGAGGTTCCGGAGATTCTGCACAGAGATTAGGTGGAGTACTTATACATTAGTTTGGGGAGTAAATGTGGAGAGACGGACTGCGTGAAGACCACGTCTTGGATTAGGGTGTTGGACGGGAACTGAGCGCACTGCAGGCAAAAAACAACGAAGTAAGCCACCCGAGACCAAAGGAATTGGGTGAGGTGGACAGGGCACGTACGGCCGCGGCACTGGTCATATAGCACTGATCAATAACGACCGGATTGTCGACTTTGCTCTCGATGAAGTTTATGAATGTGATGTTCTTGACGATCCCGCTCCCAACGCCGGAGCCCGCCCATGCCTTGATGCGCGCGCCGTTCTGCGCGTTGCTCATCCGGACATTGCTGCATGTCAAATAACACTTACTTAATATCTATTCCGAGAAGGAAGAGGGGAGGGGAGGGAGGGAAACGTACATAGAGGTGACGTTCTCCACGATGTCGAACATCCCGGCGAATTGACCGAGGGAGCTGTTTCGCAGTGTCAATCCCGACCATAGCGTATGAGGAACAGCGTACCCGACAGATATTCCGCTACGTATGACATCAATGTTATCGTCGTGATTTCAAAGGAAATAAAAACGCACTGAGAGCCGGTGCAGTTCAAGTTCGAGACTAGGACGTTCGTCGAGTCTTCATAATTACAAAGTTTATATGAGCGGGACATTAGGACAAGGGATGGCGATGCTTACTCGGCTGCAACAAATCTGTTAGGGTATTTTCATTCAGACGAAGGAAGAGTTATCTCACTTTGAACGAGACACAGTCGTCTCCATTATTGATCACAGAGTCCTTGATCACGACATTGTCACTCCGGTAAATATCTACGCATTTCCGCGTCAGTACCCATGTAAAGGAATAAACGATCTCAATTGGAACCTACCCCACCCGTCGGTATTGGACGGTCCGTGTGACGAAGTGGACGCCGCGTTGATTGTGATGCCACTGTAGGTGACGTTCTGCCCTTCGTTCACGAGGTTGAACCACTCGGGACTGTTGAGCATCTTGATGTTCTGTACTAGCACATTCTTCGCTTGAAAGATGGTCAAGATGATGGGCCGCAAGAGCGACGAGTTGGAGGCAAAGGCGTCATACCACGCCTGGACGCGTGTCAGCATTTTTCATGAAGAAAAAATGATGGAGAGGGCCACTAGCCTGCCCGGCGCCGTCGAGGGTTCCGCCCCCGTCGACGACGATATTCGTGCCGCCCAGAATCCAAAAGGTGATTTGGGTTTGGAACGTGAATGGGAAGCCGTTCTGAAATAATAATTATAGCCGCGAACAGGCCGATTGCCCCCGACACTCACTGTACTCCAGTACGGGATGTTGGGGTCAAAGCGCAGTGTCCCTTGCAGGCTCTGTCCGATAAACGTTGTTAGATCTGTGCAAGTCAAGGGAGCGCATGCCGAGGGACGCACAAGATGCTTGTTCGTCAGGCCAGTCATGTTGAGGCGCGTGGAGATATTGAGCGTCGAGGTCGCGGGGACAACAACAGTGCTGCAGGCTTGCATCGCGGTGAGGAACTGCGGCGAGTCGTCCTTGCCGGCGCCGAGCGGCGCGAGCGTGCAGCTGGCACGCCCGACATTTTGAACGGTGTGAGAGGGCGCGTTCGCGAGGATTGCGGGTAGGCTGGAAAGCGCGAGCAGGATGGGGAGGAGTGTTAGCTGCATTTTGAGAGGATGAAGGGGAAAGAAGGGAGAGTGCGGGTCTGAATTATATACTTGGTATCAAAGCGGACCGGGGACGGTCCCATGGTGGCATGGGTGCTAACAGCCCGGACGGAGAACTGCTCCACCATGTGATCGCGCGTTGTCCTCATGATCTCCTTGCGAGGAATTCTCGGAGATGAGTCCACCAATAATGAGCTTCAAGCTTTTATTGTAGAATCGTGCCTTATTCTCCAGCATCGAGAAAAGAAAAAAGCCGGCTGATTTGTTGAAGCTTTTGAAGGACTCCGAATTTCGGGCGCCTTACAAGTACGGTCCTTTCGAAATATTGCGAGTGGAGCGTTACGGACAGCAACGAGGCCCGTATTTCGATTTCACATCAGTTATTGGTGCTTCAATCAAGGAGGGAGGAGTTTCTTCCATAGCATTAGTACGAGGCCACGTAGTATGGGTTAGGAAAGTCATGTCGAAGAGGTAATGGCAGAGTTAAAGTCGCAAAGACTCTGGGAATAGCAGCATGTACGAATTCAGGTCGAAGAGATGGCCAACAGCCAGCAACCCTCCCGGTGCAGTCGAGTCCGTTGTGGTGGTTGGGATCAAAGTCCGAAAAGGGAAGGAGTTGATCTTGCCTCTAGACTTCAAGCCCAACCAGGCTTCAACTTGAAGTTGTCACTGCCAGAACCTCAGCTCAGCGGCCATTCTCGCTACTCCATTCTCTATCCGTTCCGCGCCGCTGTTATCGAACAGACTGAGCGAACGAGAACATGCTCAAAGCCGGATATCGAACGGCTTATTGAAGAATCCGAGTTGAAGATAACCTCCCTCAAGTCCCTCGAACTGCGCGACCACGAGCATGCGCGTATCGCCGCGCTCAGATATCTCATTTCTCCCATCCGCACCTTCCCGGTGGAATTGCTGGCCGAAACATTTGGGCTCGCACGATACGCACATCAAGGACGCATTTCGAGTTTCGCAGGTCTGTTCCGATTGGAGGCGGGTCGCCCATGGCACCCCAAAACTCTGGAATCGAAATTTTCGCGTGGACCTCCCAAGTATCGACTCGGACGAGTTCTGTGCCGATGGACTGAAGGACTGGTTGGCGCGTTCAGCGCCGCTACCCGTTCCCATCACCTGGTGTGGGCGGCAATGGGAAATAATTAGCTGTCTTTCATCGGAAGAGGTCCTTAGAATCGCTCCCCGATGACGCTCTCTCCACTTCCAATGGATATCGCCTGCTTAGTTGGTTCAAAGAGTTGCATAATGTAACCTGGAGAGCCTCGAAACGCTGTCCATAGAGGTCCCACGTACCAACCCCGGCACTGTTCTATCTTTCACCATCCCTCGCCTCCGAAAATTGGTTTGCGGTATCCATTCAGCTGCATTACCCATTCCGATCATGCCATGGGGCCAACTCGTCGATCTGACCCTCAGCTTCAGCACGTCCATAAAGACGGATATTACTTTAAACGTCCTCGCCCAATGCCCAAATCTTGTCTGGGTCTGCGCTAAATTAGTGCTTCTCGGCGCAGGACGAGATAGGATTGCCTTGATCCACTTGTGGAGTCTGCACATCCATTCCATGGGGGGGGCAGACCATGGCGTATCGTTTTTTGACTGTGTATCGACGCCTGCGCTGAAGGAATTATGTCTGGATTTCGGGGATGTAAACATACGCTGGACGCAAGCCGACTTCACAGCATTCCAACTGCGGACGCCAAACATTGCCAGGCTCGAATTAAACTACTCATACCTCATGTCGGACGACCTTAGGGCCGCCCTTCGCCATACGCCCTCTCTTAACAGCCTGAAATGAACTTTTTGTCCGCATTGCTTCGATGTTGCTCTTATGGGCGCACTATGCGGCACAATTGTCAATGTTCCGCAAATGGCAACCGAAAAGACGGAATGCCAAAGATCACAGATGGCCAGCCAAGATGGAAGATGCCTCTCCAAGATGAAAGATGCCCTCCCCAAGATGAAAGATGGCTCCTCAAGATGAAAGATGCCCAAGACGAACCTGTAGTTCTACTGATGTCGTCCCCCATCTGCACAGTTTGGTACTCGAACACATTTGGTTCCAAGACGATACAGAGGTTTTCATGGCGAGCATGATTGCCTCGCGATGGTGGACGGACACCGAAATCGCGTCGCATGTGGTCCCACCTGCGGTTGTTCGCTGGACACGCGTACACCTGCACGGTGACTTGAGTCCACGTTTTGTGGATTTTATGGAATGTCTTCAGCGTCAAGGTCTCCCTTTGGAGCTCGAAATTAGATGACTCAGGTAAGGGCCTTGGTTTGGGTCAGTGAAACGAAATTGAAGGTCATTCATGGCACCGAGGGCGCCGAAAGCGGGAGGTGGGGCGGGGGGAGGCGGCGAATAATTTGAACACGACGGTTCTGACATGAGTCTTCCGCCGCCTCAACTTCGTGCATTTGATCAATCGTCGTATCCTACAGCATCGTCCTTCTGAGCTTGTACAAATTATAGCCAGCGACCAGCAGTACGTGCTGATTCGCAGACTTCCCACAATCATATTCCTCGCCGTGTGCTATCATCAAGGCAAGTCTACCTGACATACGTACACCGAATGCAAGTTTGATCTTAGCATCTCTTCAAAGCCCGTCGGACGTTTCTACGTCTTGTAAGCAACATCAAATTTCTGCCATCCCTATAGTCGTCGGCCCCGGGCCGCGCCGCATGCAGGTCGATGATGTCGAACTCGAACAGCCGGCAGGAGCTCAGCACCTCCCAGGCTACGCACTCGCACTCTGTTTCAAACAGAATCACCAGGGATGAGCACTCTACCACCGGGACGCCGACGATGCGATCCTGATGGGGGATTTGGAGTATGGCAAGAAAGCGCGTGAGGTGCATGGGGATGGGAGTTGCGATGCGAATTTGGGTGTGATTATGAGGAGGGTTATGTTGTTGGCCCAGAGTTCTGAATCCCCATCCATTCTTTTTATACGATATTGACCAAACTATGCAAGTTCCATTTCCTCAATTGTAACGGAGGTCTTGTAGCAAGACATGAGAGCAAAAAGTTTGTCTACTTGAATTTCTCGCCAGAGGCGAAAATGTATGGTGAATCATAAATTTATCCATTATACCTCAGATGAAGATGAATGCTCGAGCAGATTTCTCGTACCTACAATATTGACATCAGGATCTCTCACAAAATACATACGCACGTTTACACACGACTGCCTAAACCGTTCTTGCACACCCTCCCTCCACAGCATACTCCATCCGCGCATTCAACACATTGTCACGGTCGACCCGCACCTCGCTCGTGGTGTATTTCACTTCGACCACATACCTCCCCGGACCAACCTCTACCTTGGTCTTGTTTGCTAGATCCTCCAGCGCCCGCCCATCCTTCGTCCATGTGACGCTATAACTCTCGTTTAATCCCTGCACAGCCGCGGCGCGGAACTGCGCGAGGGGAACGAGGCGAAGGGTAAGCGTCGTCAACACGCCGGAAGCGGGCGAGCACGACTCCTCGACAGCGTCAATGAGGCTGATGTCGTGCAGAAGCGCGAGCCATAGCCCTTCGAGGCAGGCTTTGCAGAAGTTCGGTGTGGTGACCTGCCGCATGAGGCAGTCCTCGTTAGTTGGGCGATACGTCGTCTGGTTGTCGAGCGAGTACCTGTAAAGTACATAAGTCACCCAACATTAAAGCACGATTTTTGACGCACGTCGGGTAGAGGGAATAATGGCCCGGCGTCGCAACGAATCTAGAACGATTATCAGCACGAACTATCACAAAGTCAAAATTTGGCAGCATACTCCGTCTCGTCCCCAAACTCCAAAATCTCCGCGTTGCACATCTGGGCTTCCGGCTGTCTTTCGCCGTTCAACAGTGTGAAGCTCAGAGTGTGCTCCCCGGCATTCAGCCCAGCTTCGCGATAGACGTCGTAATGATAGCGATCCATTCCAATCCCCACGCGCGGTGTCCACTTCAGGTCCTCCCCGTCGAGCTCCACGCGGAGGTCCGCCGCTGCAGGGAGGCCCGAGACGGAGAAACGCACAAGATGACGGGCGTACGCGCCGGAGGACGTAAACGTGACGGACCATGGCGCAGACGTGTTGAGGAGCGTCCACGCGTAGTCCTGCATCGGCATCACGGAGCGCTCAACGCGCACGTTTGCGGGATCGGGGTCAGTGAGCCACTGTGCCCATGGCAGGGGCTTCGAGATGTTTGCGTGCGCGTTGGGCCCGAAGTAAGCGTAGCCGCCGTCGTATTCCTCGCCGACCTTGATGATAGAGTGTCCCAGTTCGTGCCGCAAGATGAGTGCCCCGTTGGCGAGGGAGGGTGTGATCACTCTGCAGCGGAGATTAACAATAACAGATGAGGTTTTGTGGTCACTTGCGTGAATCGCCCTCCGAGGCCTTCGAGTCGTTAGATGTTACTCAGACAAGAATTGACAGGACGCGCATACCTCCATATAAAGGATCGTTTCCTCCGTGGCCGTTAATGTTCTAGTATTTCATTGATACGAGAGAACTCACCTAGCAGAATCGGGTAATCGCATTGGTCACCGAGGGAAGAGCATGCCGCTCCAGCCACTCTGGGCTTGGCGTAATAAACACCTCTTAACTCTGTACCGTCGCGATAGAGCCCAAAAGCCGTGCTGCACGCACATGAGACTCAGTTATGGATGTCACAATTTCGCTCACTCTTTTGGCTTGCCTCCAACCCCAACACCGCTCTAAGCGCGTGATTTAGCAAAGAAGAGAGTAACAAGCCGCGCGATCGACCTCTTTGCTGGGCGTGAAGGCCGCCCAAAAATTCATCAGTGGCTTGACGGTGTTAAAGGTCTGGTTGCCTGATATGTCATCCGCAAGACGCGTCGCGTCCTCAAAGAACTTGTCCCGTTCCTCTTCCAGGTCTGTGGGCAGAGTGACATTGTAATTCAAAGCACTGGACTAGGAGGGACACGCACACCCGTCGGCGAAGAAAATCAAATCAACACGGTTGCTTGACGGTCCCGAGACGACGAGAGGCAGGATTTCCAGCGGCGGAGGAGGTACACCATCGAATTCTGCTTTCGGAGTGTCTGCCCACGAGCTCAATCGCGCTTGTGCTTCGTGAAAGAACAAAGCCAGCTCGAGTTCGAGCTCGGGTTCATGCCAGTCAGTGAGTATACATTTTCCGCGCCCCGAGTCGTGTCCAAGAGCTACGGGAAGAGCTAAAGTTACAAGGAGCGGAAGCACCAACATGTTCTTGCGAACGTCGGGCGTCGACGAGATAAAGTTAGTAGCTGATTGAAAGTCCGAAAAAGGAAGGAGCATCCTGCATCTTACGTTCACTATGGCCGACATTCCCTTTTCTATTCGTGTCCGCGCCGCTGTTATCGAGCAGACTAAAAGAACCAGAACAAGCTCAAAGGTGGATATCGAACGGCTTATCGAAGAATCAGAGTCGAAGATTGCCTCCCTCGAATCCCTCGAACTCCGCGAACGCGAGCACGCCTGCGTCGCCGCGCTCAGATACCTCGTCTCTCCCATCCGCACCTTACCGGCGGAACTGCTGTCCGAAATTTTCGGGCTCACGATTCACGACGATACGCACATCAAGGACGCGTTTCGAGTTTCGCAGGTCTGCTCAGATTGGAGGCGGGTCGCCCATTGCACCCCAGAACTCTGGAATCGAAATTTTCGCGTGGACCTCGCAAGTGTCGACTCGGACGAGTTCTATGCCGATGGACTGAAGGACTGGTTGGCGCGTTCAGCGCCGCTACCCGTTCCTATCACCTGGTGTGGGCGGCAAAGGGAAATAATTAGCTGTCATTCATCGGAAGAGGTCCTGAGGATCGCTCCCCGATGGCGCTCTTTGGGCTTCGAATTCACAGCACCCCGTTGGTTGGTTAGCAGACTCTCAGAATGCCAGTTGGAGAGCCTCGAAGCGCTGGCCCTAACCATTCCGTCAAATACCGACCCCAGCACTGTTCTCGCATTCACCGTACCTTGCCTCCGTGAATTGTCTCTCCATATTCATTCAGATGCATTGCCCATTCTGGGCCTGCCCTGGGCTCAACTCACCGACTTCACTTTCACCTGCCACCGAACCTGGAGCCAGCCCACTATCCCCTTCGATCTCCTTGCCCAGTGCCCAAATCTTGTCAGGGCATCGGTACTCACGGGACTGGTGGTTCCCGGCGCCGGCCGAGATCCCTTCGCCCTGAGCCACCTGCGCAGTCTGTCCGTCGACTACTTTGAGCCAGCAGGACATGCAGGAGGACACGGTGCGTCGTTTTTGGACAACTTATCGGCGCCTTCGCTGGAGGAATTATGTCTGGACTTCGGGAAACTGATCTCAGAGTCTCCACGCTGGGCAGGAGCCCACTTCCCAGCATTCCAACTGCGGACACCAAACATTACTGGGCTCAAATTACAATACTCTACGATCACGTCGGACGAGCTGAAAGACGTTCTTTCCCATACACCGTGCCTCGAACGCCTGACATTGGAGGATTGCGGGAGTTGCTTTGATGAGACCTTCATCGACGCCCTACACTACAAAGACGGTGTTACGCCTTTGGTCCCCCACCTCCACAGTTTGGTCCTGGAGCTCATGCTCGAAAATGGTCTCGCAGACATCATGGCAAGCATGATTGCCTCGCGATGGTGGACAGATATCAAACTCGCATTGAATCTGGACCCACCTACCGTTGCTCGCTGGACACTTGTGCAACTGGAGGGTTATTTCGAGCCTCATTTTGTGAATATCATGGCCGGTCTGCAGGACAAAGGCATCCCTCTAGAAGTGAAGTAAGTAATTTGATTTGCGAATACTTGAGGGAAATTGAATACTTCGCGCAGTGCCTGGGAGTACTACTAGTTCGCTTGACGAGGCTTGCGGACAACACTACGCTACTCGCTGCACAGCTGCAAGCCTTGATTTGCGCTCCCGCCCCCACGTCGGGCAGGACGGACTGAGGAAGGGAAGGGAGCAAGGAGGTCGGGAACGAAATGAGACTAAATCTTGATGAAGCTCAAGTTGGGTGGTTGAGACAATCTGAGTCTGCTTGCAGCGCGCTCCTTCGGAATTCCTTGGGCCGGCTAGAGTTTTGAATCGTGTCGTGGTACGAAATAGAGCACATATGATAGTTTCCACAATGCCTTTCAACGATTCTGCCGTTCGACATGACCGGTAGATCGAAGCCAGCCAGCAGCCAGCTGGCTGTATACTAGATCCAAGTCCGAAAAAGGAAGGAGCATCTTGCCTCTTACTTTCATCATGGCCGACACTTCCTTCACTGTCCGCGTCCGCGCCGCTGTTATCGAGCAGACCGAGCGAACGAGATCAAGCTTCAAGGCGGATATCGAACGGCTTGTCGAAGAATCAGAGTCGAAGATTGCCTCCCTCGAATCCCTCGAACTCCGCGAACGCGAGCACGCCTGCGTCGCCGCGCTCAGATACCTCATCTCTCCCATCCGCACCTTACCGGTGGAACTGCTGTCCGAAATTTTCGGTCTCGCGATTCACGACGATACGCACATCAAGGACGCGTTTCGAGTTTCGCAGGTCTGCTCAGATTGGAGGCGGGTCGCCCATTGCACCCCAGAACTCTGGAATCGAAATTTTCACGTGGACCTCTCAAAAATTGACTCGGACGAGTTCTATGCCGATGGGCTGAAGGACTGGTTGGCGCGTTCAGCGCCGCTACCCGTTCCCATCACCTGGTGTGGGCGGCAAAGGGAAATAATTAGCTGTCGTTCATCGGAAGAGGTTCTTAGGATCGCTCCCCGCTGGCGCTCTCTCCACTTCCAATGGATATCACCCCGTTGGCTGATTAGCAGACTGTCAGAATGCCAGTTGGAGAGCCTCGAAGCGCTGGCCCTGACCATTCCGGCAGATTTCGACCCCAGCGCTGTTCTCGCATTCACCGTACCTCGCCTCCGTAACTGTGTCTCCGTATAGCTGCATTGCCCATTCTAAGCCTGCCTTGGGCTCAACTTACCGACTTTACTTTCGTCTGCTCCCGAAGCCGTAGCCGACTCGATATCGCCTTGATCTCCTTGCCCAGTGCCCAAATCTCGTCCGGGCATCAGTATTCACGGGGTCGGTGCTTCCCGGAGCCGCACGAGATGTCCTCTCCCTCAGCCACCTGCGCAGACTGTCCATTTACTACATTGTGCCAGCCGGACATGCAGCAGGATACGGTGCAGCGTTTTTGGACAGCTTATCGGCGCCTGTGCTGGAGGAATTATGTTTGGGCTTCGGGAGCGTGGACCCGCGGTTTCCACGCTGGACAGAAGTCCACTTTCCAGCATTCCAGCTCCGGGTACCGAACATTACTGCGCTCGAATTAAAATACTCTATGATTACGTCGGACGAGCTGAAAGACGCTCTTCCCCATGCACCGTGCCTTACACGCCTGGAATTGAGGTGTTGCCAGCGCTGCCTTGATGATGCCCTCCTCGGCACTCTCCACTACAAAGAAGGCCTAACGCCTTTGGTCCCCACCTCCACTGTTTGGTCCTGGGGTTCCTGCTCACCAGAAACGAGCTCGCAGATATCATGGCACTCACAGATATCATGGCAAGCATGATTGCCTCGCGATGGTGGACGGATGCCAAACTTGCGTCGAACCGGGTCCCACCTGCCGTTGCTCGCTGGACACTTGTGCGACTGGACGGTCATTTCGAGCCTCACTTTGTGGATATCATAGCCGGTCTGCAGCGCGAAGGCATCCCTCTAGAAGTGGGCAAGTAATTTAATTCGGGAATACTTGAGGGAAATTGAATACTTGGCGCAGGCCCCGCAAGTACTAGTTCACTTAACGAGGCTTGCAGACAACACTACGCTACTCGCTGCACAGCTGCAAGCCTCGGTTTGCGCTCCCTCTCTCCCGTCGGGCAGGACGGACTGGGGAAGGGAAGGGAGCAAGGAGGTCGGGAACGAAATGAGACTAAATCTTGATGAAGCTCGATTTGGGCGGTTGAGACGATCGGAGTCTGCTTGCAGCGCGCTCCTTCGGCTAGAGTTTTGAATCGTGTCGTGGTACGAAATAGAGCACATATGATGGTTTCATTCCTTTCAACGATTCTGCCGTTCGACATTACCGGTAGATCGAAGCCAGCCAGCAGCCAGCTGGCTGTGGCAGAATTGCGACGGCAGCGTATGGTGTACTAGGCCCCGGGAAGCTTCTGCAAAGGATGGTCCGGAAAATCCCTCAAATCTGGCCTCAAAAAGCCAGTGTCTTGGCCTGGAAAAGCCACTTTTTGAACAAGGGTCATCACGTGTTTACTAGGAAAGATTTTCCAGAAAATGAGCAGGAAATTTGAAAAATCGCGCGCACCGGCGATAAGGTCATAGAGTACAGCCAAAGCGAATCTCTGGACTTCACAGAGGGCTGGTTCTCATCTACTGGTAGTGGGATCAAGATAGAATCGCATCGCCAAAAGAACTCTCAGACTTCGCCTGGATCTCGCCTGAAAAAAGCCACTTTTCAGGACAGCGGACGCCGATTTATGGCCTCAAAAAGCCACAATTCGGACAAGAAAATCACCAAACTTGGGCTCAAAAAGCCACTTTTTCGGACCATCCTTTAGGGGAGCTTCCCGGGGCCTGGTGTACTACACCGACAAAATTTCCCCAGCTAGCACCCGCCTGAAAATCACAGCTCTGCAGCATGGGAAATCAAGCTGGCGACCACCTACCTAAAATGTGGCAACCATGTTTCATATTGTATTGTCCCACAATGGCCCAGGTCCGCCCATTGTCCAGCATCCTGGGCTTCGAACTGTCAGGTCGAACAATGGCTGGTGATTTGCCATCAGGCCACCGGGCTTTCCCATTTGGATAATGGTGCCTGCTTCCTGGTGTGGTTCAGAGACGCCCGTGGCATGAGATGCTGGTGAATCAGGTTATGCTCAGCTTGTAGTGTCGTGTAGAAAATATATATTTTGAACGCTATTGAATCAGTTCGCCATAATTTTAAGGAGCTGTTGTCGGGCCATTCAAACGACAGAACACACGATGGGATGAATCAAGGAAAAGCGATGGAATAAACGGTGGCATAGTACATTTGGCTAGGAAAAAAACTAACCCTCCAACGCTGCGCTCCCGCTGCCTGAGGCGGCCCCGGATAGACTGATATCAAAGTCCGAAAAAGGAAGGAGCATCTTGCCTCTTACTTTCACCATGGCCGACACTCCCTTCACTGTCCGCGTCCGTGCCGCTGTTATCGAGAAGACCGAGTGGACGAGATCAAGCTCCAAGGCGGATATCGAACGGCTTATCGAAGAATCAGAGTCGAAGATGACCTCCCTCGAATCCCTCGAACTCGGCGAACGTGAGCACGCCTGCGTCGCCGCGCTCAGATACCTCATCTCTCCCATCCGCACCTTACCGGTGGAATTGCTGACCGAAATTTTCGGTCTCGCGATTCACGACGATACGCACATCAAGGACGCGTTTCGAGTTTCGCAGGTCTGCTCGGATTAGAGGCGGGTCGCCCATGGCACCCTAGAACTCTGGAACCGAAATTTTCGCGTGGACCTCTCAAAAATTGACTCGGACGAGTTCTATGCCGATGGGTTGAAGGACTGGTTGGCGCGTTCAGCGCCGTTACCCGTTCCCATCACCTGGTGTGGGCGGCAAAGGGAAACAATTAGTTGTCGTTCATCGGAAGAGGTTCTTGGGATCGCTCCCCGCTGGCGTTCTTTGAAGTTCCAATTCACATCACCCCGTTGGCTGGTTAGCAGACTGTCAGAATGCCAGTTGGAGAGCCTCGAAGCGCTGGCCCTGACCATTCCGGTAGATTCCGACCCCAGCACTGTTCTCGCATTCACCGTACCTCGCCTCCGTAAATTGTCTCCTTATTCATTCAGATGTACTGCCCATTCTCAGCTTGTCGATCTTACTCTCGACTGACGTGTGCACAGACAACTCAATATTACCTTTGATCTCCTTGCCCAGTGCCCAAATCTCGTCAGGGCATCGGTATCCACGGGACTGGTGCTTTCCGGAGCCGCACGAGATGCCCTCTCCCTCAGCCACCTGCGCAGTCTGTCTGTCTACTACTCTGACCCAGCAGGACATGCAGCAGGACATAGTGCATCGTTTTTGGACAACTTATTGGCGCCTGTGCTAGAGGAATTATGTTTGGACTTCGGGAAACTGAGAAGGTCTGCACGCTGGACAGAAGCCCACTTTCCAGCATTCCAGCTGCGGACACCAAACATTACTGGGCTCGAATTACAATACTCTACAATCACGTCGGACGAGCTGAAAGACGTTCTTTACCATACACTGTGCCTCGAACGCCTGACATTGAAGGGTTGCGAGTGTTACTTTGATGATACCTTCATCGACGCCCTACACTACAAAGGCGGCCTGACACCTTTGGTCCCCCACCTCCACAGTTTGGTCCTGGAGCTCATGCGCACAAACGGTCTCGCAGACATCATGGCAAGCATGATTGCCTCGCGATGGTGGACAGATATCGAACTCGCATCGAATCCGGTCCCACCTGCCGTTGCTCGCTGGACACTTGTGCAACTGGAGGGTTTCCTTGAACCCCGTTTTGTGTATATCATGGCCGGTCTGCAGCGCAAAGGCATCCCTCTAGAAGTGAAGTAAGTAATTTAATTTGCGAATACTTGAGGGAAATTGAACATTTGGCGCAGTGCCTGGTAGTACTAGTTCGCTTGACGAGGCTTGCAGACGACTGAGGAAAGGGAGCAAGGAGGTCGGGAACGAAATGAAGCTCAAGTTGGGCGGTTGAGACGATCTGAGTCTGCTAGCAGCGCGCTCCTTCGAATTCCTTGGGCCGGCTAGAGTTTTGAATCGTGTCGTGGTACGAAATAGAGCACATATGATAGTTTCCACAATGCCTTTCAACGATTCTGCCGTTCGACATGACCGGTAGATCGAAGCCAGCCAGCAGCCAGCTGGCTGTGGCAGAATTGCGATGGCAATGTATGGTGTACTAGATCAAAGTCCGAAAAAGGAAGGAGGATCTTGCGTCTTACTTTCACCATGGCCGACACTCCCTTCACTGTCCGCGTCCGCGCCGCTGTTATCGAGCAGACCGAGCGAAAGAGATCCAGCTCCAAGACGGATATCGAACGGCTTATCGAAGAATCAGAGTCGAAGATTGCCTCCCTTGAGTCCCTCGAACTGCGCGACCACGAGCGTGCGCGTATCGCCGCGCTCAGATACCTCATGTCTCCCATCCGCACCTTACCGGTGGAACTGCTGGCCGAAATTTTCGGTCTCGCGATTCACGGCGATACGCACATCGAGGACGCGTTTCGAGTTTCGCAGGTCTGCTCAGATTGGAGGCGGGTCGCCCATAGCACCCCAGAACTCTGGAATCGAAATTTTCGCGTGAACCTTCCAAGTGTCGACTCGGACGAGTTTTATGCCGATGGACTGAAGGACTGGTTGGCGCGTTCAGCGCCGCTACCCGTTCCCATCACCTGGTGTGGGCGCGCACCAACAATCTTTACCTGGCGTTCATCGGAAGAGGTCCTGAGGGTCGCTCCCCGATGGCGCTCTCTGGACTTCGAATTCACATCACCCCCTTGGTTGATTAGCAGGCTGGCAGACTGCCAGTTGGAGAGCCTCGAAGCGCTGGCCCTAACCATTCCGTCAAATACTGACCCCAGCACTGTTCTCGCATTCACCGTACCTCGCCTCCGTAAATTGTCTCTCCGTATTTGGTCAGATGCATTGCCCATTCTAAGCCTGCCCTGGACTCAACTCACCGACTTCACTTTCACCTGCCACCGGGCCTGGAGCCAACCCGACATCGCCTTTGATCTCCTTGTACACTGCCCAAATCTCGTCCGGGCATCGGTATTCACGGGACTGGTACTGCCTGGAGCTTCACGAGATGCCCTCTCCCTCAGCCGCCTGCGCAGACTGTCCGTCTACTACTTTGGGCCGGCAGGACATGTAGCAGGACACGGTGCATCGTTTTTGGACAATATATCGGCGCCTGTGCTGGAAGAACTATGTCTGGACTTCGGGAATCTGAGCGCAGGGTCTCCACGCTGGGCAGGAGCCCACTTTCCAGCATTCCAATTGCGGACACCAAACACTACTGGGCTCGAATTACGATACTCTACGCTCACGTCGGACGAGCTGAGGACCGCCCTTTACCATACACCGTGCCTCGAACGCCTGGCATTGAGGCACTGCACACACTGTGTCGACGACATCCTCATCGACGCCCTACACTACAAAGACGGCCTGACACCTTTGGTCCCCCACCTCCACCGTTTGGTCCTGGAGCTCAGGCTCCCCGAAAGCGGTCTCGCAGACATCTTGGCAAGCATGCTTGCGTCGCGGTGGTGGATAGACACCGAACTCGCATCGAATCCGGACCCACCTGCCGTTGCTCGCTGGACACTTGTGCGCCTGGAGGGTTTCCTCGAACCCCATTTTGCGAATATCATGCAGGGTCCGCAGCGTAAAGGTATTCCTCTGGAGTTGATGTAAGCAAATTGATTTTTGGACACTTGGGGACGAAATTGAAGACCTTGCGCAGGACCCGCAGGCGTGCTTGACGACGCTTGCGGGTTTGGGGTACCACTTCCTTGCGGATGTATCTTGCCCGAGCATCGGGGCGCATTGTTTTTCTTCAATATCATCGCCATCGCCTACCTTTCCAGCATACCCGTACACTAAATTCGTTGGGACCGCTAATTTATAGACACGCAGTGCCGCGAGGCCGGCGCCACCCATTCTATGTCTTCCTCCAGTCCTTGAATCGCGTTAGACAATCCCCTCACAACTCCCCGATCGTATAAACCAATGGCCCAATACAATATAAATCTGGGGCCGTCCACGTTTTTGCCCACCTGCGGGGGATGGTCTACGCGAAGTAATGCCGATACGACTGCTCAGCCCGACGTATATTTAGTCCCTCCTTGGCGTGGGCCTGCCGAGTTCGGCGCAGCGCTCATTCACACCCGTTCCAAGCACTCCAATTCGCACACGCATAAGAGACCGGGCAGAGTGACCACCCCTGGTCCGCCAGCAAGTCGGTCATCCCGCAGATTTACAGCGCGATTATTCCGCCCACGTATAAATGCGCCGCGGGTAGCTACTTGCGCTAGCACTGCTCGCGGTCCCCCGTTTGCACAGACCCGTTTCTGCCATGCCCGCCTCGACGTCGACATCAACTCAGACAGGGCGGCAGACGGCAGCAGTACTGATAGTGCGCGATTTGTGCGCGACGGTCGCGCTCTGCTACCTCATCACGCTCGCCCTCCTGCGGCTCATCGCCGCGCACCTCGATTTTTACGCCTCCCCCGCGTTCGCGTCCTGCGGCGCCGGCGGCGGGGCCGAGTATCGCGCCTATCAACGCGCTCTCGAGAGCATCTCGCATGTGGACGTGCTGAAGGTCACCACCGCCTGCTCCGTCGTCGCGTTCGTCGCGCTCGAGTTGTGTGTCCTGCTCGCGAGGAGGGCCGGGATGCCGTGCCGGACAAGGGATGTAGAGTACGGGGGGAACGACACCCTGCAGCCAGTGTCCGCTTACCCCCCGGAAAAACAGTGCGTAATCCAATTGAGACCGTCGATCTAGTACTGAGCGGACCACAGGTATTTTGGGATTGCGCCGTGAGATGTTCCGGCGCTGTTCCGTTCCGTTTCCAATACATGCCGGGTTTATGGGAAGGATAATGGTGTGAGACTGTAATTGTATAGCCAGCTGCGCCAGCACCCTATTTTGTAGGATATCGAGGGAAACCTTTGCATCGGCCAATCGCCTATTAACCTTGCACCCTCACCATATGAGTTGGCCCACTACGGATGTTTCGCCTGGAGCTGGTGCTTTCCAAAAATTATGGGGGGGCAGTCAATGCTCTTTGAAGCCGCGCAAGCTGCATCACAACAACGGTTTGCAGGGTGTTCTCCACCAAAGCCGTGCTTTATGGCTGACGGAGCGCGGCCGCTCTTCAATCTTAAGACGCCCTTGGGAGGGCTCAAGCGTATAAAGGCTCCAGCACCATTCGTCCGTGTCGTAAATATCTGAATAAAATAGTGCGAGTATTTGCGATCGCGAGCCATCCTCCCTCGAGCGCGATCGCGAGCGGACGTGACCTACATATGAAGATTATAATCGAGCGTAAGAGACGTGTGCGTGTGTAGGTGGGTAGGGTGGTCATGCGAGTCCAGGTACTGGGTACTGAGTCCGGGTATAGGTCATTAAGGTACGGGATCGGCAGGGGACGAGCTATCATGACAGGATCTGAGAATGAGTGTGAGTTGAAGAAGAATTTTAAGGAGGAAGAAAATTTTCAAAGACATACCGCAAGCAGCACCACGGCCGTAACCGCCACGAGCACGAGCATGAGGCACGCGGCACGGCGCCCGGCTTTGCGCTGGTAGTCCGACGCGGTGCGCAGCTCTTCCGCGCCGCCGTGCACGTCGGCAGCGACGTTGGAGATGTTTGATTCGATGTTGTCTAGGTGGGCGCGGCGGCGTTGTCAGCACATAGCATATTGTAGGAAAGAGGAAGGAGGGAAGCCGCAAAAGCAGGAAAGAGAACGCACCAAGCATATCCCCCTGCTGGTGCACCAGCGTCCCGAGGTCGCGGAAGATTTCGCTCAGCTCGTGGATGCCGTTCTCGATCTCGCGGATCTCGGCCTCGCGCTCCTGGATGAGCGACTCCTGGTACGCGAGCTCGTGCGGCGAGAGCTGTTGTTGGAGAATCTGCACCTGCCGCTGCTGGGGCGTGTCGTCGGGGTGGGGTTCTTGCCGTCTGCGTGGTGCGCCGCCATAAGCATAACCACATACATACATGACGGAGAAGAGACTCACGGCGTATCGTCGACCGCCATCCGCACGCCCTGCACGACGGTGCGCTGGCGCTCCGCGCTGACCTGCTGGGCGCGCTGGAACGCGACGAGCGACATCTCCATGTCGTGGGACGTCTTCTGCAGCGCGGTTTTCTGGTGCGGCTACATGTCCAGAGGCACTTGCTTCAACTACAGTCCCGGTGAGGATTATGAACGGGGAATCACCAAGCTCGTTTGCAGCGCGGACAGCTTCTTCAGGTCGTCCGAGCCGCGCTTCGCCATCGCGCGCGTCGTGTCGGCGAGGTCGTGCCTTGAGTGGTCTAAGCAACGAGTTATTATCCGCAGGCGGGGACGTACAGGCTCTTCCGCAGGGCCGCAGAGTCCTTGGATGTCCCTAGCTGGTCCACGAGCTTGAGGATTCCCTGCACATTGGCGTTCATCTTGAATACTTGGAGGGCGAGCGACGACTGGAGCTCGAGAAACGAGGCATCTTCGCGGGATTGCGGGTTGAGAGAGGGTTGGGTGCGGGCGGGGTGCGGGCCGGAGCCGAAGCCTGCTTCAATGTCCTGGAAGCTCATTTGAGAAATTTGGAGTTGGTGGTGGTTGCGGTGAGGTCAGGCGCGTTCACGTGCAGAGGACAATGGCATACAGGAACAAATAATGGCCGATAATGCGTTGCTCGTATCGCGGTTTCGGCAAAGGTTAGCAGATATTAGAATTAGAAAGAGGATCGAATCTGGGTACCAATTTCTTCGGCGCCAAACGCGTCGCATGTGAGCACGTGATCGTGTCGCTTTCTCAGCAAAACACATTTCATCCTCGCAATGGGCGAATCCGAGACCAAGCTCCCGCCTGGCATGGTCATCGGCCCCGACGGAAAACCGTGCAAAGCCTGCTCCAGCGGCGCCGCATTCAAGAACTGGGGGAAAACAGCGCTCGCAGGCGCAGCAGCGGTCACCAAACCACTGCGGACCCAGTGTCCCCCGGACAAAGACCAGCTCGGCCGCGCGACGTGGACATTCCTGCACACCGCCGCGGCATACTACCCGACGCAGCCCACGCCCGCCCAGCGCACACAGATGCTCGCCCTCATCCACGCGCTCCCCGCGCTCTACCCGTGCAACCACTGCGCGGAGGACTTTGGCGCGAGCGTCGCCCAGTCCCCGCCGGATGTGAGCGGGCGCGCAGGCCTGAGTCGGTGGTTTTGCGAGCGGCATAATGAGGTGAATGAAAAGCTCGGCAAGGTCGCGTTCGACTGCGCCAAGACGGACGAGCGGTGGAAGGAGGGGCCGAAGGATGGCAGTTGCGATTAGATGCGCCGTTCATTATCGTACAATTATAAACCTCCACTCAAAACATTTTGAAAAGTAGTCTCCCTTACAATAATCCCTGAACGATCGAAATCCTACTTGAGCGCCGGAGTGACTGTTCATAGGTCGAGGGACGCAATTGGCGCGGTGTGCGCTCGCAACAGTGTTACCTATCGTTTCAACGACTCGAACTTGCGACGTTTTTATCTGGTTCCAACCTCCGATTCACCAACAGCAGAATCGTTCAAAGGCATTGTCATATGTGCTCTATTTCGTACCACGACACAATTCAAAACTCTAGCCGGCCCAAGGAATTCCGAAGGACCGCGATCCAAGCAGACTCTCATCGTCTCAACCGCCCAACTTGAGCTTCATCAAGATTTAGTCTCATTTCGTTCCCGACCTCCTTGCTCCCTTCCCTTCCCCAGTCCGTCCTGCCCGACGCGGGAGCACAAATCGAGGCTTGCAGCTGTGCAGCGAGTAGCGTAGTGTTGTCTGCAAGCCTCGTCAAGCGAACTAGTACTTGCGGGGCCTGCGCCAAGTATTCAATTTCCCTCAAGTATTCGCAAATCAAATTGCTTACTTCACTTCTAGAGGAATGCCTTTGCACTGCAGACCGGCCATGATGTCCACAAAATGAGGCCCGAAATAACCCTCCAGTCGCACAAGTGTCCAGGGAGCAACGGCAGGCGGGACAGCATTCGACGCGAGTTCGGCATCCGTCCACCATCGTGAGGCAATCATGCGTGCCATACTAATATCTGTTACTAGTATATCGTCGTCGGGGAACGAGTGCTCGATGGCCAAACTGTGGAGGTGGGGGACCAAAGGCGTGACACCGTCTTTGTAGTGTAGGGTGTCGATGAAGGTATCATCAGAGAAACACCCGCAATGTTTCAATGTTAGGCGTTCGAGGCACGGTGTATGGGAAAGAACGTCTTTCAGCTCGTCCGACGTGATCGTAGAGTATTGTAATTCGAGCCCAGTAATGTTTGGTGTCCGCAGTTGGAATGCTGGGAAGCAGGCTTCTGCCTAGCGTGCAGACCTTCGGATCAGTTTCCAAAAGTCCAGACATAATTCCTCCAGCACAGGCGCCGATAAATTGTCCAAAAACGATGCACCGTGTCCAGCTGCATGTCCTGCTGGCTCAAAGTAGTCGACGGACAGACTGCGCAGGTGGCTCAGGGCGAGGGCATCTCGCGCGGCTCCGTGAAGAACCAGTCCCGTGGATACCGATGCCCGGACGAGATTTGGGCACTGGGCAAGGAGATCAAAGGTAATATCGAGTTGTCTGTGCACACGGCAGTCGAGAGTAAGATCGACGAGCTGGGCCCAGGGCATGACCAGAATGGGCAGTACATCTGAATGAATAAGGAGAGACAATTTACGGAGGCGAGGTACGGTGAATGCGAGAACAATGCTGGGGTCGGTAGTTGACGGAATGGTTAGGGCCAGCGCTTCGAGGTTCTCCAACTGGCATTCTGCCAGCCTGCTAACCAACCAACGGGGTGATGTGCATTCGAAGTCCAGAGAGCGCCATCGGGAAGCGACCCTCAGGACCTCTTCCGATGAACGACAGCTAATAATTTTCCGTGCGCGCCCACACCAGGTGATAGGAACGGGCAGCGGCGCTGAACGCGCCAGCCAGTCCTTCAATCCATCGGCGCAAAATTCGTCTGAGTCAATACTTGGGGGGTACACGCGAAAATTTCGATTCCAAAGTTCCGGGGTGCCATGGGCGACCCGCCTCCAATCTGAGCAGACCTGCGAAACTCGAAACGCGTCCTGGATGTGCGTATCGTCGTGAATCGCGAGACCGAAAATTTCGGACAGAAGTTCCACCGGCAAGGTGCGGATGGGAGAGATGAGGTATCTGAGCGCGACGACGTAGGCGTGCTCGCGTTCGCGGAGTTCGAGGGATTCGAGGGAGGCAATCTGCGACTCTGATTCTTCGATAAGCCGTTCGATATCCGCCTTGGACCTTGATCTCGTTCGCTCGGTCTGCTCGATAACAGCGGCGCGGACGCGGACAGTGAAGGGAGTGTCGGCCATGGTGAAAGTAAGAGGCAAGATGCTCCTTCCTTTTTCGGACTTGGATCTAGTATACAGCCAGCTGGCTGCTGGTTGGCTTCGATCTACCGGTCATGTCGAACGGCAGAATCATTGAAAGGCATTGTGGAAGCTATCATATGTGCTCTATTTCGTACCACGACAAGATTCAAAACTCTAGCCGGTCCAAGGAATTCCGAAGGAGCGCGATGCAAGCAGACTCCGATCGTCTCAACCGCCCAACTCTCATTTCGTTCCCGAACTCCTTGCTCCCTTCCCTTCCTCAGTCGTCTGCAAGCCTCGTCAAACGAACTAGTACTCCCAGACACTGCGCCAAGGATTCAATTTCCGTCATGTATTCGCAAATTGAATTACTTACCTCACTTTTACGGGGATGCCTTTGCGCTGCAGACCGGCCATGATATTCACAAAATGGGGTTCAAGGAAACCCTCCACTCGCACAAGTGTCCAGCGAGCAACGGCAGGTGGGTCCGGATTCGATGCGAGTTCGATATCTGTCCACCATCGCGAGGCAATCACGCTTGCCATGATGTCTGCGAGACCGTTTTCGAGCGTGAACTTCAGGACCAAACTGTGGAGGTGGGGGACTAAAGGCGTGACACCGTCTTTGTAGTGTAGGGCGTCGATGAAGGTTTCATCAAAGCAACGCCTACAATCCTCCAATGTCAGGCGTTCGAGGCACGTTGTATGGGAAAGAACGTCTTTCAGCTCGTCCGGCGTGATCGTAGAGCATCGTAATTCAAGCCCAGTAATGTTTGGTGTCCGCAGTTGGAATGCTGGAAAGTGGGCTCCTTCCCAGCGTGGAGACCGTGCGCTCAGTTTCCCGAAGTCCAGATATAATTCCTCCAGCACAGGCGCCAATAAGTTGTCCAAAAACGATGCACCGTGTCCTGTTGCATGTCCTGCTGGCTCAAAGTAGTAAACGTACAGACTGCGCAGGTGGCTGAGGGAGAGGGCATCTCGTGCGGCTCCGGGAAGCACCGGCCCCGCGAATACTGATGTCTGGACGAGATTTGGGCACTGGGCAAGGAGATCAAAGGCGATGTCGGGTCGGCTGCTTCGGGGGCAGGTGAAAGTGAAGTCGGCGAGTTGAGCCCAGGGCAGGCTTAGAATGGGCAATGCATCTGAAATATGGAGAGACAATTTACGGAGGCGGGGTACGGTGAATGCGAGAACGGAGCCGGTATCTTTCCGCAGGGAGAGGGCCAGCGCTTCGAGGCTCTCCAACTGGCATTCTGCCAGTCTGCTCACCAACCAACGGGGTGATGTGAATTGGAAGTCCAGAGAGCGCCATCGGGGAGCGATCCTCAGAAGCTCTTTCGATGAACGACAGCTAAAAACTGCCCCACATCAGGCGATGGGAACGGGCAGCGGCGCCGAATGCGCCAGCCAGTCCTTCAGTCCATCGGCGTAAAAATCATCGAACTCAATCCTTGGGATGCGCACGCGGAAATTTCGATTCCAGAGTCTTGGGGTGCCATGGGCGAGCCGCCTCCAATCCGAGCAGACCTGCGAAACTCGAAACGCGTCCTTGATGTGCGTGTCGTCGTGAATCGCGAGATCGAAAATTTCGGCCAGCAGCTCTACTGGCAAGGTGCAGATGGGAGAGATGAGGTATCTGAGCGCGACGACGCAGGCGTGCTCGCGTTCGCGGAGTTCGAGGGATTCGAGGGAGGCAATGTTCGACTCTGATTCTTCGATATCCGTCTTGGAGCTTGATCTCGTTCGCTCGGTCTGCTCGATAACAGCAGCGCGAACGCGGACAGTGAAGGGAGTGTCGGCCATGGTGAAAGTAAGAGGCAAGATGCTCCTTCCTTTTTCGGACTGTGATCTAGTACACCATACATTGCCATAGCAATTCTGCCACAGCCAGCTGGCTGCTGGCTGGCGTCGATCTACCGGTAATGTCGTACTACCAACGAGAATATGTCGAATGGGAGTCGGGCGATGCAATGCGGACGCCGGTGGGATGGGAATATTATAATTCTGTTGTGCTATTTCGCGCGCTGCAAGCAGACTCTGATCGCCCAACTTGAGCTTCATCAAGATTTAGTCTCATTTCGTTCCCGATCTCTTTGCTCCCTTCCCTTCCTCAGTCCGTCCTGCCCGACGCGGGAGCGGGAGCGCAAATCGAGGCTTGCAGCTGTGCAGCGAGTAGCGTAGTGTTGTCTGCAAGCCTTCTCAAGCGAACTAGTACTCGAAGGCACTGCGCCAAGTATTCAATTTCACTCAAGTATTCGCAAATCAAATTACTTACTTCACTTCTAGAGCGATGCCTTTGTGTGCTGCATACCGGCCACAAAACGGGACGAGGGCGTCAACGCAACACTCGCAAGGCACTGCGCGAAGTATTCAATTTCCCTCAAGTGATTTGTCGCAAATTAAATCACTCACTTCACTTCTAGAGGGATGCCTTTGCGCTGCAGACCGGCCATGATATTCACAAAACGGGATTCGAGATGACCGTCCAGTCGCACAAGTGTCCAGCGAGCAACGGGAGGGGGGACCGGGTTCGACGCGAGTTTGGCATCCGTCCACCATCGCGAGGTAAGCATCTTCGCCATAATATCTGCTGAGTCGGTAAGCATGCTCCCCATAATATCTGTTGACTCGTCGTAGATTTGAGAGTCTTGGAGGTGCAAACTGTGCAGGCGGGGGACCAAAGGCTGCACACCGTCTTCGTAACATAGAGCGCCGATGAGGGCGTCAAAGCAACACTCGCAATGCCTCAATATCAGGCGTTCGAGGCACGGTGTATGGGAAAGGGCGTCTTTCAGCTCGTCCGACGTGATCGTAGAGTATTGTAATTCGAGCGCAGTAATGTTTGGTACCCGGAGCTGGAATGCTGGAAAGTGGGCTTCTGCCCAGCGCGGAGACTGTGAGCTCATTTTCCCGAAGCCTAGACATAGTTCTTCCAGCGAAGGCGCCGATAAGTTGTCCAAAAACGATGCACCGTGTCCTGCTATATGTCCTACTGGCCCAAAGTAGTAGACGGACAGACTGCACAGGTGCCTGAGGGAGAGGGCATCTCGTGCGGCTCCGGGGAGCACCAGTCCCGTGAATACCGATGCCCGGACGAGATTTGAGCACTGGGAAAGGAGATCAAAGGCGATGTTGGGTTGGCTCCAGGTTCGGTGGCAGGCGAAAGTGAAGTCGGCGAGTTGAGCCCAGGGCAGACTTAGAATGGGCAATGCATCTGACCGAATACGGAGAGACAATTTACGGAGGCGAGGTACGGTGAAGGCGAGAACAGCGCTGGGGTCGGAATCTGCCGGAATGGTCAGGGCCAGCGCTTCGAGGCTCTCCAACTGGCATTCTGACAGTCTGCTAACCAGCCAACGGGGTGCTGTGAATTCGAAGTCCAAAGAACACCAGCGGGGAGCGATCCTAAGAACCTCTTCCGATGAACGACAGCGAATAATTTCCCATTGCCGTCCACACCAGGTGATGGGAACGGGTAGCGGCGCTGAACGCGCCAACCAATCCTTCAGCCCATCGGCATAGAACTCGTCCGAGTCGCCACCTGCGATGTCCACGCGAAAATTTCGATTCCAGAGTTCTGGGGTGCAATGGGCGACCCGCCTCCAATCTGAGCAGACCTGCGAAACTCGAAACGCGTCCTCGATGTGCGTATCGTCGTGAATCGCGAGACCGAATATTTCGGTCAGCAGTTCCACCGGTAAGGTGCGGATGGGAGACATGAGGTATCTGAGCGCGGCGACGCAGGCGTGCTCGCGTTCGCGGAGTTCGAGGGATTCGAGGGAAACAATCTTCGACTCTGATTCTTCGATAAGCCGTTCGATATCCGCCTTGGAGCTTGATCTCGTTCGCTCGGTCTGCTCGATAACAGCGGTGCGGACGCGGACAGTGAAGGGAGTGTCGGCCATGGTGAACGTAAGAGGCAAGATGCTCCTTCCTTTTTCGGACTTTGATCTAGTACACCATCATCCATGCACTGGCATCGCAATTCTGCTACAGCCAGCTGGCTTTCGATCTGCCGGTAATGTCGTACTATTAATGAGAACATGTCGAATGGTAGTCGGGCGATGCACCGCGGACGCCGGTGGGATGAGAATATTACTTGAAGATAATTGAGAAGAATACTAGTCGTTCTGTATCGCAACGACGTGCAGGGTGTCTAAATATTAAAATCCAAGTAAAACAAGACAAAAGCACTCGGGTAATGTACACCGATTCTCGGCCCAGTGAATTCCGCAAGAGGGGAAAAGGCACCACGGAGATAGATCGGGGAGTTGTCAGAGGATTGTCGAACACGATTCAAGCACTAGAGGGAGACGAAGAATGGGGGTCGCCGACTCTTCCGG
This sequence comes from Mycena albidolilacea, assembly GCA_029282495.1. NCBI lineage: Eukaryota > Fungi > Basidiomycota > Agaricomycetes > Agaricales > Mycenaceae > Mycena > Mycena albidolilacea. Next base: position 1,267,157 of record JARIHO010000002.1, read on the forward strand.
TCATTTGTTATCATGGCATTGCGTGTTTATCAATTGGCGGTCCCCAATGAATTAGGCGTACGGGTGTGCCGGGGAGGGGATGACGATGATATTTGCAAGAAGGCATCCAAACTCTGCAAGGCTCTTGGTTAAACAACCTTGTACTGGGTACTGCGTGAGGCCTTCAATTTCGTTCCCTAAGTGTCCGAAAACCAAGTTACTTACCTCAGTTCCAGAGGAATACCTTTACGCTGCAGACCGGCTATGATATCCACAAAACGGGACTCAAGATAACCCTCCAGGCACACAATTGTCCAGCGAGCAACGGCAGGTGGGTCCGGATTCGAAGCGAGTTCGGTGTCTGTCCACCATCGCGAGGCAATCATGCTTGCCATGATGTCTGCGAGACCGCTTACAGGGAGCATGAGCTCCAGGACCAAATGGTGGAGGTGGGGGACCAAAGGTGTCAGGCCGCCTTTGTAGTGTAGGGCGTCGATGAGGGTGTCGTCGACACAACGTGTGCAGTACCTCAATGTCAGGCGTTCGAGGCACGGTGTATGGTGAAGGGCGACCCTCAGCTCGTCTGGCGTGAGCGCAGAGTATTGCAATTCGAGCGCCGTAATGGTGGGGGTCCGAAGCAGGAATGCTGGAAAGTGGGTGTCTGTCCAGTCTGAAATATTTAGGCCCAGGTCCCGGTAATTCAGGCATAATTGCTCGAGCACAGGCACCGATACACAGTCCAAGAAAGATGCACTGTGCCCTGCCGACGCGGAATAGCGGATGAACACTCTAACACTACGCAGGTGGTTCAGGGCGAAGACATCTCGTGCGGCTCCGGGAAGCCCCAGTCCCGTGGATACCGATGCCCTGACAAGATTTGGGCACTGGGCAAGGAGATCAAAGGTAATATCGAGTTGTCTGTGCACACGGCAGTCAAGAGTAAGATCGACGAGCTGGGCCCAGGGCATGACCAGAATGGGCAGTACATCTGAATGAATAAGGAGAGACAATTTACGGAGGCGAGGTACGGTGAATGCGAGAACAATGCTGGGGTCGGTAGTTGACGGAATGGTTAGGGCCAGCGCTTCGAGGTTCTCCAACTGGCATTCTGCCAGCCTGCTAACCAACCAACGGGGTGATGTGCATTCGAAGTCCAGAGAGCGCCATCGGGAAGCGACCCTCAGGACCTCTTCCGATGAACGACAGCTAATAATTTTCCGTGCGCGTCCACACCAGGTGATAGGAACGGGCAGCGGCGCCGAACGCGCGAGCCAGTCCTTCAATCCACCGGCGCAAAATTCGTCTGAGTCAATACTTGGGGGGTACACGCAAAAATTTCGATTCCAAAGTTCCGGGGTGCCATGGGCGACCCGCCTCCAATCTGAGCAGACCTGCGAAACTCGAAATGCGTCCTTGATGTGCGTATCGTCGTGAATCGCGAGCCCAAATATTTCGGCCAGCAATTCCACCGGGAAGGTGCAGATGGGGGAAATGAGGTATCTGAGCGCAGCGACGCGTGCACGCTCGCGGTCACAGAGTTCGAGGGATTCGAGGGAGGTAATCTTCGACTCGGATTCTTCGATAAGCCGTTCGATATCCGCCTTGGATCTTGATCTTGTTCGCTCGGTCTGTTCGATAACAGCGGCGCGGACGTGGACAGAGAAGGGAGTGACAGTCATGGTGGAGGTAAGATGTCTTTCCTTGTTTAAAACTTGTTAAACGTCGAGCTCCGAGTCGGAGTTCAAAATTTGGCGCGATCACCTGATTTGTTCAATTACTCAAATCAAACGGCGCACGCGTATATCTGCAGCACGTCGATTGGCATTCGAGGTACGGGGATCTGAGTGTGCTCCGAAGGCCCAAACAACTCTGGAACCGTACGATTTTTTGGTTCTCCGGCTATCGACACTGGATGGGACGAAGAAAAAAAGGGTGCGTGATTGTCAAAGTTTCGGCCGCGAATTCTCAAGATAATTGAATACTGAACACTAATGTTTGCCGCCGGGAGGTAGGCAAGGGCACTCCCGGCCAGGAACATGCCGTACGTGCCTCTTCGCTAGTGAACTACAGTAACCACGACTCGTTCGTACACATGGATAGACATGTATCCGGAAATTAATGGAGCCGAGATCTCGATCCCTCAAACGCTCTCGCTTCTGCTTGGGCCACCATGAGGCGTACGTCTGAATGCATTCAAGATTGAACTGAATTGGAGGGTCTGCTTCCGGTGGTGGGTCCACTGTGGGTCCCTGGACCATCACGAGGATATTTTTGAGATTGCGATATGAAGTAGGATAAAGCATGGAGTCCTGCAACAAAGACGGGGGGGGGCAGACTTAAGCTTCGGGTCCGGCAAGTTATAATTGCTTTTGCACTTGACGACCCCGGAGATTCCGGTTCTAAAAGCCATTGGTACGCGGAATGATCAAGCTCGGTGCCGAAACATCCCCACAGATCCATTTGTTTCCCGCACTTCTAACAGCTTCTAGCCCGGTGCCGGCGTCGAAACCCGTGGCAAATTGATCACCGCCAAATGTATTATATTCGACGCGGTATCGCCCGCAACGGAGATGCAGAGACTTTTTTCTTAAGATGTGACTGAAACTAACGAGATATTGTATTGAGAAATATATGCAAGTATGTACCCATGATGCCCGTCCTAAAGAAACCCGAACTATGTATATCCATCCCTATCTACAATTGATTTACATAACCCGAGTTGAAAAAATTAGAGCCCGCGGTTGAAGTTAGGCTGGCCCATTCGTTCACGGATGTTCTTGCCCTGGTACATTAGGTAGACCACCGGGATAAACGTTACGAGGCCAATCAGAGCGAGCGTGATGCTCATGTAGTGGTATCCGATTTTGGTTCCCATCGGACTAGAATTACGGGTTAGTTTTGACAGGGATGAGAGAGTCGAAGCATTCGCACATAGCCCAGAACCCGAGGGTCATTCCAACTGTCTGCCGCCCAAAGTTGAATACTTGAGCGACTTCGGGCATTTGTGGTTTGTAACCTGAAAAACAAATTAGTTGAAGAATGAGATCATAAAACGAGAATAAGGACAATCAGCTGTGTAGGAGTAAAGCACCGCTAAACCAAGAACGAATTAACATCGGGGTACGGCCAAATTGTAGGGTTTACGCACTGCTGATGATCCTGAATTAAACCAGATCAGTATCGGATTCAACGAATTGTAGAGGTGGATACGCACTGGATAGCAAAACACATGACGGTGAAGCCCATGGTGGGACCGATCCAGTGAGCTAGGATGGAGTCAGAACACAAAGAGAGCTGAGGCTCATTCGCCCACTTTTATATTGCCAGCAGAAGCCCCAGATCAGAAGCCCAATCTACAAGATTCAATTGAGGAATGAAACACCAATGGTTGAAAATATTCTCACAGGCTGGATGATAGCGCCGGCCCAAATTCCCTGCAGTCTGACTTCAGGCACAGCCTCGCCTCCCTTCTCTTTGCGACTGAGATACATGCTACGGTCAACGACGATACCACCAAGCAGCTCGCCCAGAGTCGACCCAATAAGGGTGCCGAAACCCAGCGCCATACCAGTTTGCGAAGTGGTGAATTTGTCAACGAGTCGGAAAAGAGTCGCAGAGGTAACAGCGGGGAGGATAGAACTCAGCGCAAAGGTGACCGAATAGTAGAAAGCCGAGATAATGACCGAAGGATATATGACCCTGGCAGAAAATATAAATTCGGTGTCGATGAATGGAAGAGACGAACATACATTTGGAAGGGACGCCAGAAATCTGAAATCTTCAGGTGCTTTCCTTCCGGGCGCAGACCCCAGAGGCTCAGTCGTCGGAGAATTGGCCGGCTAGTCACGACAGGGGTAGAGCCCCGAACGTAAATAGTCTCCGGAAGGCAGAACAGCATAACGAAAAACATGGTCAAGTCGAGGATGGCGGGCTGTCGGGAATATAAGAACCTGAAATTGGCGTATAGTCCATAACTGCAACATACAAGATAGTAGCACCTTCGATTCGCGATTAAATTGGAGGTCAACATAAAGGCACACGAGCAAAAACACACCATCGGTAGTTAACATATTGGGCCAAAAAACCACCAGGAATCGGTGCGACGTGGGCAGAGTTGGTCAGGAAGACGGTAAAAATTCCCATGGCGCGCCCTCTCTCATGAAGGAAAAAGCAGTCCGAAACCATCCCAGGTCCAAGTGTGAAGAAAGAACTGGTTCCAATACCGTTGAGCACCTTTCAAATCATTAGCATGTAGGGGGTAAAAGATGCGAACTTCTGTTCTTACGCGTGTGCCGATAAGCTGAGACCAGGTTTGGGCTTTCCCAGAACCAAGGGAAGAAGCAGCGGCGAGAAGCGTGGTGAAGAGCAGGAGAGGACGGCGTCCATACGTGTTGGCGAGCGGAACCCAGAGGAAGGATCCAACACCGACAAACGCGATCTACATAAGCTGTGAAATTGCAACATGATATTCGAGTGGAAACTTACGGCAATCGTCGTTTGGTAGCTGAGAAGACAGTAAGAATTGCATTCTATCGACATGGAAATTTCTGACCTGGCTACGACCGTCGTCTTGTGAAAGTGAGCTGCGAGAGGAACATAGGCTAAGAAATGACCAAGTTAGTGGGAAGATACGGTGCTTGAACAGATAAGTACGGACCTGGATTTATCACAGCCTGGTTCAAAGGACCGAGCCCAGCAAGGAAGCTGACTTGGAGCAAAATCGCAATTTTTAACCACTGAGGGAAGTTCAAAGGGTCCGAGGGATCTGACGACGGCTGGGGGATGAGAGGAAGGCCATGCTTGTCGACTTTTGTTCCGGAACCCTCTCCCTCCTTCAGCAGACTCGGAACTGTCTCTGTGCACAGGCTGAGAAAGGCTGATAAAATCGTGCTGTCTGACGCACGCGACTCGACCTTCGATTCGGCTTCGGCTTTCTCTTCAAACGATGCGCCAGTCATTGTAGAGGCACCGGAGACGAGAGGTGAAAGGAGGAAAGGCGGTCGGTCCGGCGCCAATGACGCTTCAGTACTTGTATTTTTGGATTCATGGCCAGGCGTGGTGTGTGGGCGCGGAAAGAATTTGGTAGAATCAGAAGTTGAACGAGGAACATTCCGAACATCAGGAACGGAGCATATGCGCGGTCACGATGTCACGGAACTGCTCAACCGCTTACGACCCAATTACGACCTCGGGCAATCTCGCGAATGCCGACGAAAGGTCCACGCGCAACCATTGAACTTATGATATGGACCGACCGTTTCACACTCAGGCCAGATCCCGATTGCAGCCTCAGGGGTATCACCTCTCACCTGGGCCATCCCAGTCCATCCCGCATGCGTATCGCTTGACCGTTCAATGTTGCCTGAGTATCGCGCTGGAATCAAACTAGACGGCGACTTCCGAGGATGAAGTTCTGGTCAGCTGCAATGAAGAATACGAAATAAATTGGCCCAACGCTGAATCGCCTATGTGGGCCTTTGTGGATCCCGAGGGCGGCGGAAGGAAGGAAGCTAGGTTCATAATGCTTTTTCAATGAAAAGCCGCGGCGGATACAGTCCAAAACCCGGCTACAATTATTCGGCTCCGTAAGGGGTTGTAGGAGGTACCCGACCTCTTCTGGCCCGCTCAGTCGGCGGCAGGTCGAGACTCGGTTGTTTGTGATGTATCTTCCGGGCTCCTTTCGTTCATTCAAATCAGCGCCCGCATCCAGGGAAATCGACTGGATAGGACCCTCAGGCTGGACTTGGAAAACATTTAAACCGGCCTCTCAAAATAATATATCGAACCCAACATGTCGGCGGCAGCATCCGTTATAAAACTCTCGCCGCCTTCAGCGGCCTTTGTCAATGCGCGTACTAATTCTCTTGGGCCCTGGGTACGGAGTATCATCCATCAAGTTGAGTGGAGCACTGACCGAAGTGCAGGTGTTGGGAGCTTTTCTGGATTGCATCCTTATGGGTAGAAGATATTTATTTACCCTCGGTCCGACGCAATTTGACTTGTGCACACTTAGGCGTCATTTTCTGCCAGGCCCGCACGTACTTTCGGACCAGGACGCGCGTTCAAAGTACTCTCCACCAATTTTATAAATGGCTGGTCATCGTGGTCCTCGCACTATCCATGCTCAAAGTTCGTTTCCCTTGTTTATTTTCCACATACGTTTGCTGATTGAGATCTTCCAGACGGCTCAGTGCATGGGTGTAGTATGGGTTCAAAATGTGCTCGACGTAAGTGATTCAGAAAATAGAACCAAGTTCAACACTTGTTCACTTTAAATTTGTTCAAGTATGCCAATCCGGACGTTGCCAGGCTGCTCGTGGCCAAAGCCTGGTGGCAAGTTAGCATGCCGTTGATGGTAGGCCAGAGTATCTCCACCCCGAGTATACATCTAACCGCCGTGTAGACTGGAATCATCGGAACCATTGTCCAATCCTTCTTTTGTTTAAGGTGGGGTACATCGATGTTCATTCGTTCTGCATGTTCAACCTGCATCCCAGATTTTATATGCTGTCGCGAAACTGGATGCTTTGCGTACCGATCATCTGTGCGATGTGTCTTGGTCTGGCTGGAGTTTGTCTTTCGGTAAGCTCATCCGTTGCAGCGAATTTCTCGCCATTGACGCCTGGGCCATAATTAGTTGGCAAACATCCTTGCCGGCAACGCGCAGGCAAAAGTTATGTGGCTTTTGGTAATTCACCGACTCCGCTTCCCGCGACTCTCATCTAAGCCACCCAGGTACATCTAGTCGGTGTATTTACCGCAGACTTCCTGATTACTGCTGGAACCGTGTATATGTTACGGAAACGCGTCGACTCCGGTCTGGAAAGGTAGGCCAAATCCTCCGAGATCCAACGCATTCTAATTGAGGAATCCAATGGGAAGGACCACTCAGCTTATCAACCGTTTACTTCGCCTCGTGTTCGAAAGTGCAGTCCCGCCGACTGTATGTTCAATGAACATTTTGAACATTGTCCTCCCACATAACATCGTATACAGCTTATCGCCATGACGGACTTGATCATGACGCAGACTCTGGGTCCGAAACTGTTATGTGGGTTGTCTAGAATCAGGTAATCATCCATCGTACTGAAAACTGTGTATGCAGGGCATCTATTCATGAACATAGCGTACGCTGTTTCTCCGCACACTCAGACTCGCTTTGCTAACGTGATTTTAGACTGGGAAAAGTATACGTCGTCAGTCTCCTGTACACGCTGAACTCTATCAACGAATATCGAGCGCGCGAACAAACGAGCCAGGAAGTCTACTCGTTCGGGAACGGGCGCAGCTCCCGCGTTAGTTCAACTCATCATTGCGTATTAAGACTAACCACGATTCAGCGCACCAACATGGAGCTCACGTCGCGCAACCCGGCCCTCAAAACGAACCAGATCTTCGTGCAGACGCAGGTGGCGACGCATGTCTCACCCGGCTCTCCTCAGGTACGAAGTTGAACGGTTTGATCTGCCAATTTGGGACTGCATGTGTACGGCACAGGATAAAACAGAGTACATCAGCGGCGACTTCCACAATCACGAGGACGACTCGTCGTCCGACAGGGCGCGCTACGGGCAGTGAATTGCATTGGACAGATCTGGATCTGGCAATTATTTCCTTGGTTTTTTGGGTTCACGTCATTCGGGAAAATGCTTTCATTCGTTTGGTCTGTAAATAAAATGCAATACGGTGTATCCGCTCCCTCGTTACTCTGTAGTTCGGTTAGAAGAGATATTCAAAATCGATCCATCTGGGGTGTTCGAGGAAGACGCCGTCGATGGTGAGGTCGAGACTCTGCACTTGGGCGGCGGTCAACTTTTGCTCGATCGGCACGCGCTGGCTGGTGTTGCCGCCGGGACCTGCGACGAGGTGCCCGATGAGACCGAAGAAAATAATAATATAACGGTTCGGACTTGCCTGTGGAGTTAAACTCGGCGTAGAAAGTTGTATTCTGGAATCTATATGATGTTAGGCATTCGACTTGAGCCTTGGTTTAGTTTTTGCGGTGAGGACATACGTCGGAGTGCTGAAGGTCGTCCAGCCCGCGGGACGGACGCTCGCGTCCATGAATGTGGAGAGGTACACCGTCGTGGCGAGCTCATTCCACGGCCGGCCTACACACCGCGCGAAAGAATCAGAATTGAATGCAGAGTATAGTGTGACCACCAATGCGGATCGGCAAGGAAACCGGGGCGGGTCGCACCTAGGAAGCACAGTCCGGTCGTTGATGTGCTTGAGTTTGCATCCGGGCTCTATTCATTCACGGGCATCAAAAATATGTATTCAAAAGTTGTATTCCCCCCAAAAGAAATTGAGAGAGGAAGGAAGGAAGAACGCACCCGGATGATTTGCGAGTTGGAGATGTACGCGCCGTAGCGGTTGCCCGGGGCGTCGGTCTGGTTGGTGCCTTTCCACGCGACGAGCCCGCCGCCGCATGCGCGGTTGGCGAGGATGACGTTTTGGAACCAGCTGATGAAATATAAAATAAATAGACTATATACAAGCACAGCGAGGAACGTACGCCGTGCCGAAACCGAACAGATCTATGTACATAGTTGTGAGTAAACTGGAGTATAGGACCAAAGGAAAACGCACAATCCGTCTGCCCGAAAATAACGCTGTCGACGACGTAGGTGCTGCCGTTGCGCCCCGTGTACCATGTATCCTGGAACGACGCGAACGAGCACCCGTAGAACGACGCGTTGGCGTACGAGATGTCCGTCGCGAGCGCCTGCGATATGGCGAAGGTGGCCTGGGTCAAAGAGATTAGATTAGATGAGATTCGGGGTTAGTTTGATCGTGGTTGAAAAGTCGAAAACACAAGCAAGCAGGATTAGACGCACCGCACGGTTCTGGAAATCGATATTGTACGCCTTGAAATCCGTGTTCCCAAACACCGGCTGCAGCGGCGCGCCCGTGGGCCCCGCGCCGATGAGCCCGCCCGCGCCATTGGGCGCCACAGTGAGCACGGCGGACGTCGCGTCGTCTTCGCCCGGCATGACGAAGTTGGTTTGGAATACCTGCACCAGGTTCATGTTGGGGGAGGAAGCGTTGGCGAAGGGTGCGGCGCGCGCGACGGCGGTGGAGGGGAGTTGGCCCTGGGTGAGGTGAGTGAATAATTGTTGTTTTGAAGGGTATGCGGGTGGAGTACCAGGAGGGTGAGCGGCGCGGAGCGCGTGACGTTGACGGTTTCGTGATACACGCCTTGTGCGATGAGGATTGTAGCTGCGCCTGTTGGAGGGCTACGCAGAAAAGCGTAAATGAGCCAAGCATGCTGCGGGAATAAACAAAGAGATCTTTGACTTACAGCGACTGGATGGCCGCCTGGATACTGGTAAACTGCATGTGCGGGTCACTCGCGTTCTGTGAGACAAAGATCGTGCCGGCGGGACAGCCGCTCAGCGGGGAGGTGGATGCGGGCTTTTGGATTTGGCACGGGACGAATTTGGGGGAGAGCGCGAGGGCGGGGTGCCATAGCGCGGCGAGGAGGAGGAGGCCGAAATACGAGTGGTGTTGTGGCATGGTGACTCGGGGGATGTTGGGGGTATGTATTTTTGCGTGGAAGGCATCGATGATATGTGGTCTCTGGTGGGCAACGTGACCATGGAAAGTTTGGACGTCGGACGGGCCGCGAGGTGTGTGAGGAGCACGGGGAGTTTCTCCGCGTGCTCTGTTGCGTTAGAATATCGACGTAAGCTGGTAGAAGAGATAGAGGGACCGTCGGTGGTAAGTTCCAGATTTTCTTGAAGTGATCGGTGACCAGCTCTAATTCAGCATCCACAAGTTAATTGGCAATTGGATTCAACCGGATTCGTAGCGGTCCGGGCCCCTCAGATGACGCACACCAGCTCCGCTTCGAAAGAGGGCGGGGTTAAGTCGGGTGTGCGGCGGCCGTATCCAGTCTTCAGAAGACGCGCCAAAACTCGACAAACGCAACCGAGGTGGTGGTGGTTCAAGTTCAAGTTGAATTTACGTACGTCACATCACTCGGGCTGTGATCCGATGTCGGCCGTTTCGCAACTTAAAGTTGAACCATTATGTTCTCGCTCTCCCATTGCGCAAGCAACAAGCTGGGGTCCGGGGTCTAGGTGCACCATGACGTGAGCTCTTATGGCGGGCGGTAACCTTACTGTAAACGTGCCAAGCGGCTGGGGCTCGTCATCGAGTCGCTCACCAAATGCATTCCTGAGCTTGCGGGCGACTAGACGGCGACTCAGAACTTACCCAATGTAGGGATGCATACTATTATTGAGGTAACACAAACGAGTTCCCTCGCAAACTGTGTTCCTGGGGCCTCACTGCGGCCAGACGTTACTCAGAAACCCAATATCCATGTATGCAAGCTGTACGCCGACCGCCCATTCCATAACGCCGTTCCCACTCAAGCCGAGACGTAATAAAGCAAAATGAGACTCTATCGAGATCGTCACGTCCCCACTACGTCCCCGCGCCGCGCCTTACAGTTCCCCGGCGGAACCTCGAGTCGGTGAAATCGTGCTTGTGCAATGGAATCAGATTCGTGAGATGAAGTTTATGGCCTCTCTGAGGTGTAGAAATGTTAATTGAGGCTATACGGCTATCAGGTGTCGAATAACGCTCGGGAACCACGGTTGCTATCGAGGGGGTTGTTTGGATACCGTGGTGGCGCCAAATTGAATATTTGGTTGAAAGTGAAGTCGGCGAGTTGACCCCAGGGCAGGCTTAAAATGGGCAATGCATCTGACCGAATACGGAGACAATTTACGGAGGCGAGGTACGGTGAATGCGAGAACAGTGCTGGGGTCGGAATCTGCCGGAATGGTCAGGGCCAGCGCTTCGAGGCTCTCCACTTGGCATTCTGACAGTCTGCTAACCAGCCAACGGGGTACTGTGAATTCGAAGTCCAAAGAACACCGACTACCTACCACCACCATCCAACCACCATCGAAATCGAAACTGGTCGGACTTTGAGCTCTGCCAGCCACATCTTCCTCTGCTTGAACTAGCTTCGGATCCCACTGTCCTCACAGCAATTTCGATGCCGGAGAACAGTTAGTTGCGAGGTTTCTCGTCGTCGACTTGCCCCTATCCTGGTCCCGCACATCTACTTCGCTGACCTCGCCGCAAAATTCGGGGAGGACGCCGATGATGTCATCCTGGACGGAGTCGCTATCTCTCACCTCGAACAGGCGGGTGTTCTAGCGGTACTATTCTCCGAGACCGGAGTCATCCCCCTGCGCTACAGGTGATTATCCCTCGCTATCGGATACCTCGCCCACCTAGTTACCCTCCCGCCAAATCATCTTGCCGGCGTCGCTTACCGAGATTCCGTCCAGGTCGCGCGCGACGGCCTATCGTGCTGGTTGTCAGACCTATACTACGCGCTGTCCCACCTACCCGTCCCCGTCCTCATGTCCATGACCTCGCTTACCCCAGATGGTATTGACGACGTAAAACATCGCCTAAACGCCTCTTGCTCAACCTGGATTCGAAATAAAATTGTCAGCATGTCGGAACGACTTCCCCTCATCCAGGGACGAGTCAAGCATGCCGTCAGCGGGAGCCTACAGCCTACAGCGATGAAGTTACGCCCTTACCTTCGGGTCCCAGTCCCGGCGCACCGCAAAGCGCTGACTCGCCTCCTCTTGTCCTCCCACAGCCTGGGCATAGAACTGCTGCGCTATCGGGAACGCTTGAGGCCCCCCATCCCCAGGCACGCAACGCTATGCCGTCTGTGCCTCCTTGACGTGGAGAGCGAGGCCCACTCCTTATTGGGATGGAGCGTCCCCGCACTCGCTGACTTGAGGCGCAGCTTCCTCATGGACATCTTCTTCTCTCTACCTACTATACCTCAGCAGTAGCAATCCATGGACGACCTACTACAATACCTTATACAGACGGCGAATCTTGACATCATACAGCGACTTGCGAAATACGCGTACAACGTTCCAGCACACTATTCTAACACACCAGTATTTAGACCTGCGGGATATGCTTACAGCACATTGGGATAATTCTAACGGATCTTGACCTCTTCGTATTCGATTCTGGACGCCAGGCCGCCCTGGGGCTCTGAAGGCTTCTCAATTTCCCCCCGGTATTTTTTTCCTGTTTTTATTACCGATCTAGCGGGGGAGTTGATGGGCGGGGTACTCAGGTTGTGAAATGGTGAAAGGAAAAGAATATCCGTAGCACACAAGTGACGCATGCGTGTAGTACGGGCCCCGGCTGTTTCTTAACGGGACCGCGCCGGTATACAACTTCCTTCCTTCCTTCCTTCCAGTGGGGAGCGATCCTAAGAACCTCTTCCGATGAATGACAGCGAATAATTTCCCATTGCCGCCCAGACCAGGTGATGGGAACGGGTAGCGACGCCGAACGCGCGAGCCAGTCCTTCAATCCATCGGCGCAAAACTCGTCTGAGTCAATACTTGGGGGGTACACGCAAAAATTTCGATTCCAAAGTTCCGGGGTGCCATGGCGACCCGCCTCCAATCTGAGTAGACCTGCGAAACTCGAAATGCGTCCTTGATGTGCGTATCGTCGTGAATCGCGAGCCCAAATATTTCGGCCAGCAATTCCACCGGAAAGGTGCGGATGAGAGAAATGAGGTATCTGAGCGCAGCGACGCATGCACGCTTGCGGTCACGGGACGGGGTTCGAGGGATTCGAGGGAGGTAATCTTCGACTCGGATTCTTCGATAAGCCGTTCGATATCCGCCTTGGATCTTGATCTCGTTCGCTCGGTCTGTTCGATGACAGCGGCGCGGACGCGGACAGAGAAGAGAGCGGCAGTCATGGTGGATTTTCCTTGTGAACGTCGAGCTCCGAGTCGGAGTTCAAAATTTGGCGCGATCACCTGATTTGTTCAATTACTCAAATCAAACGGCGCGCGCGTATATCCGCAGCACGTCAATTGGCATTCGAGGTACAGGGACCTGAGTGTGCTCCGAAGGCCCAAACAACTCTGGAACCATACGATTTTTTGGTTCTCCGGCTACCGACACTGGATGGGACGAAGAAAAAAAGGGCGCGTGATTGTCAAAGTTTCGGGCGCGAGTTCTCAAGATAATCGAATACTGAATGCTAATGTTTGCCGCCGGGAGGTAGGCAAGGGCACTCCCGGCCAGGAACATGCCGTACGTGCCTCTTCGCTAGTGAACTACAGTAACCGCGACTCGTTCGTGCACATGGATAGACATGTATCCGGAAATTAATGTGGAGCTGAGATATCGATCCATCAAGCACTCTCGCTTCTGCTTGGGCCACCATGAGGCGTACGTCTGAATGCATTCAAGATTGAACTGAATTGGAGGGTCTGCTTCCGGTGGTGGGTCCACTATGAGTCCCTGGACCACCACGAGGATCTTTTTGAGATTGCGAGATGAAGTAGGATAAAGCATGCAGTCCTGCAACAAAGACGGGGGGGCCAGACTTAAGCTTCGGGTCCGGCAAGTTATAATTGCTTTTGCACTTGACGACCCCGGAGATTCCGGTTCTAAAAGCCATTGGTACGCGGAATAACTAAGCTCGGTGCCGAAAAATCCCCACAGATCCATTTGTTTCCCGCACTTCTAACAGCTTCTAGCCCGGTGCCAGCGTCGAAACCCGTGTCGAGATTGATCATGCATGATCACCGCCAAATGTATTATATTCGACGCGGTATCGCCCGCAACGGAGATGCAGAGACTTTTTTCTTGAGAAGATGTGACTGAAACTAACTAGAGACTGTATTGAGAAATATATGCAAGTATGTGCCCATGATGCCCGTCCTAAAGAAACCCAAACTATCCATATCCATCCACGATCCGCCCCTATCTACAATTGATTTACACAACCCGAGTTGGAAAAACTAGAGCCCGCGGTTGAAGTTAGGCTGGCCCATTCGTTCACGAATGTTCTTGCCCTGGTACATTAGGTAGATCACCGGGATAAACGTTACGAGGCTAATCAGAGCCAGCGTGATGCTCATGTAGTGGTATCCGATTTTGGTTCCCATCGGACTAGGATTGTATGGGTTAGTTTTGACGGGGATGAGAGTGTCGAAGGATTCGCACATAGCCCAGAACCCGAAGGTCATTCCAACTGTCTGCCGCCCAAAGTTGAATACTTGAGCGACTTCGGGCATTTGTGGTTTGTAACCTGAAAAACAAATTAGTTGAAGAATGAGATCATAAAACGAGAATAAGGACAATCAGCTGTGTAGGAGTAAAGCACCGCTAAACCAAGAACGAATTAACATCGGGGTACGGCCAAATTGTAGGGTTTACGCACTGCTGATGATCCTGAAATAAATCAAATCAGTATCGGATTCAACGAATTGTAGAGGTGGATACGCACTGGATAGCAAAACACATGACGGTGAATCCCATGGTGGGACCGATCCAGTGAGCTAGGATGGAGTCAGAACACAAAGAAACTGAGGCTCATTCGCCCACTTTTGTATTGCCAGCAGAAGCCCCAGATCAGAAGCCCAATCTACAAGATTCAATTGAGGAATGAAACACCAATGGTTGAAAATATTCTCACAGGCTGGATGATAGCGCCGGCCCAAATTCCCTGCAGTCTGACTTCAGGCACAGCCTCGCCTCCCTTCCCTTTACGACTGAGATACATGCTACGGTCAACGACGATACCACCAAGCAGCTCGCCCAGAGTCGACCCAATAAGGGTGCCGAAACCCAGCGCCATACCCGTTTGTGAAGTGGTGAATTTGTCAACGAGTCGGAAAAGAGTCGCGGAAGTAACGGCGGGGAGGATAGAACTCAGCGGAAAGGTGACCGAATAGTAGAAAGCCGAGATAATGACCGAAGGATATATGACCCTGGCAGAAAATATAAATTCGGTGTCGATGAATGGAAGAGACGAACATACATTTGGAAGGGACGCCAGAAATCTGAAATCTTCAGGTGCTTTCCTTCCGGGCGCAGACCCCAGAGGCTCAGTCGTCGGAGAATTGGCCGGCTAGTCACGACAGGGGTAGAGCCCCGAACGTAAATAGTCTCCGGAAGGCAGAACAGCATAACGAAAAACATGGTCAAGTCGAGGATGGCGGGCTGTCGGGAATATAAGAACCTGAAATTGGCGTATAGTCCATAACTGCAACATACAAGATAGTAGCACCTTCGATTCGCGATTAAATTGGAGGTCAACATAAAGGCACACGAGCAAAAACACACCATCGGTAGTTAACATATTGGGCCAAAAAACCACCAGGAATCGGTGCGACGTGGGCAGAGTTGGTCAGGAAGACGGTAAAAATTCCCATGGCGCGCCCTCTCTCATGAAGGAAAAAGCAGTCCGAAACCATCCCAGGTCCAAGTGTGAAGAAAGAACTGGTTCCAATACCGTTGAGCACCTTTCAAATCATTAGCATGTAGGGGGTAAAAGATACGAACTTCTGTTCTTACGCGTGTGCCGATAAGCTGAGACCAGGTTTGGGCTTTCCCAGAACCAAGGGAAGAAGCAGCGGCGAGAAGTGTGGTGAAGAGCAGGAGAGGACGGCGTCCATACGTGTTGGCGAGCGGAACCCAGAGGAAAGATCCAACACCGACAAACGCGATCTACATAAGCTGTGAAATTGCAACATGATATTCGAGTGGAAACTTACGGCAATCGTCGTTTGGTAGCTGAGAAGACAGTAAGAATTGCATTCTATCGACATGGAAATTTCTGACCTGGCTACGACCGTCGTCTTGTGAAAGTGAGCTGCGAGAGGAACATAGGCTAAGAAATGACCAAGTTAGTGGGAAGATATGGTGCTTGAACAGATAAGTACGGACCTGGATTTATCACAGCCTGGTTCAAAGGACCGAGCCCAGCAAGGAAGCTGACTTGGAGCAAAATCGCAATTTTTAACCACTGAGGGAAGTTCAAAGGGTCCGAGGGATCTGACGACGGCTGGGGGATGAGAGGAAGGCCATGCTTGTCGACTTTTGTTCCGGAACCCTCTCCCTCCTTCAGCAGACTCGGAACTGTCTCTGTGCACAGGTTGAGAAAGGCTGATAAAATCGTGCTGTCTGACGCACGCGACTCGACCTTCGATTCGGCTTCGGCTTTCTCTTCAAACGATGCGCCAGTCATTGTAGGGGTACCGGAGACGAGAGGACTCAGAGGTAAAAGGAGGGGAAAAGGCGGTCGGTTCGGAGCCAATACCTCGTGTATTAAGCAGATGCCTCGTATCACATTGCACATGTCTGCAAGCTTCCATTTTTCCTATTCTATGCCGGCGCTTCCCGTATGTGCATGAAATTTCCCGTTCAGTTTCGGGGTTCTACAGTGCATCAGAATTTAGCTTTGGTTCACGGAACTGACCGCTCCCCAATTTCTTTTCAGCCTCGCCCATCGTATCTTAAGCAGATCCCTTGAATCAGTATGTGCAGTATTTGCACTCACTCTAGTTGAGATATTTTTCTCAACGATGTTCGCACAAGGCTCAAAGCGGTCTCAATTTGAAGTGCCTCTTTCCCACCGGTATTCAGAAATAGTGCGAGTTCTAAACCCGATCACCATTTCGCACTGGCAAACTCATTTAGAGCGGCCACGCGACCCACAATCAAGCTCTCAAGGCCTACTCAAAAGACATGCTGTCTGAAGTGCTGCGCCTTGCTTCATCCTTACTTCGTTGAATCAACTGCTCCACAAGATGCAAGAAGCATCAAGACGTCTTGAAGACATTGCGCCGTCCTCATACCTTCAATATCGCGGTCCAAGTCATTCCTGTTTTATTTTCGGGAGCACCTGAGAACCCTGCATCACAGATTGGCTTCTGTCCAGCCAACTGGACGGATTCTGCGTTCTTTTTGACCTCGCCGATCAGCCGCTGAATTTCCGGTCAAAAGGAAGCAAAAGGGAAGGTTCTCTTTACACCCTTCTCTTTCACACCCCCATAACACTGGGGGCAAGAAACGAGGCATGCAACAGCTGCATGCGTTACATGCATGTGTGTTGCAGTTAACAATCTACCAAACAAAAGAGGTGTGACAATTGGACAATCATCCTTTACTCAACCTCTCCTGCCCTTTGTCTACCCTTTGTCCCTCCTTTATCTAGTAAAGAACAATTGTAGAACTGTGACACAGGCTTTGTTTGGCCTGTGACTAGTTGCAGAGCACATGCGTGTAATGCACTCATGCTCTGCATGTGTCGGTCTTTGCCCCCAGTATTATCTCCTCCCCAATTGCATTGCTCTGTTCCCCCTCTGCTGCCTGGTCTTCTCTTCTCTCTGTCTGCTACCACAGACAATGCGGCAAGAAATAAAAAAGCAAACATCTTCGAAAACTTCTCTAGCTCAAGCCCGAATCATGGACAAACCCGGCAAGACCTCACAACTCTCTACCTCGTCTTGCAGTCCTGACCCACATCAAATCCAGCAAGATCCTTGAAATTCTGTATCAACATTACGGACTGCCATGTTCAGCTATGCTCGCTAGTCCACTTCAACCTTCAACACTCTGCTTTGACATTCAAGTATTCAAGGCCCAAGCCGGGATTCCTCCACAAGAATCAACACAACACCACCATTCAAAAGGAGCCCAAAGTCATGCAAGAAGCTCAACCTCACCTCCAGGTTGCTGGCTCCAGCATGTACTATCTGCACAACCTTCTGGACCCTATTTTCTTGTCCAGAAGACTTGGCCATAATCTTTCAGACAGGTTTAAAGTTGTCTCTATCATCGAATAGTTGGAGTTCCCCAATGCCTCGAGCTTTGCATCTGGGTGAGTCGCTTTTTCCATTCCAATAGTCTGCACTCCTCAATTCTTACAGATGGTACAGGACAGGGAGTGAGGAAGAAAGTGTGTATTACCATCTCCCAATGCGGTTTCCTGGCTCTGAATAAACACAAATGTTTTCTTTGATCCAGCTCAATGTTCTCTGCCAGCTGCTTGCCCTGCCCCAGGTGTTACCATCACACTGTGCCACCACTGTGGCTTTGATTTGGTCTCCTACAACCTGCTTCTGGACATGCACTGGTCAGTTTTGTATCAAAATATTTTCTTGCAACTGTGCTGATTTGGCTGTATTAGGTGTGTGTTGCTGCTGGGACTCCCGATAGCGCCACAACTATGGTGTCTCAGCTAAAAATGAGCACACCACGTCTACCGAAGCCAATTTATTTTTCACCGATTCTGTTGAGTTCCTGTCAGCCAACAGGCACCTCGAGGACACACTCCAGTATGCTTTCTCTTGCTGCCCTTAGGTTAATTACTGATGAGCTTTGGGCTTTAGCCCCTGCAAACACTGCCACTAGCTTCCATCTGACAATCTCGTGTTATATACAGTTCTCAAGGAATTCAACTCGGTTTTCCCAGTGTGCTTTAGCCACATCCATAACCCCCATATTCAATTCCAAGGCTGACATTCTGCTCAACTGTCCAAACCTTTAAACCAGTGTCTATTTAGTTATTTAGTTATTTGTCAACAAAGTAGTCTAAATCTCAAATATCTAGCGAGCTTCAATACAGTGGTTTGAAAATTGATTCTTGAAACTTAGAGTGTCCCTTTTAATGCACAGCCCTTACGCCGGAGCGTAGTGAAGGCATATCTGGTGACACTTCAGTACTTGTATTTTTGGACTCATGGCTAGGTGTGGTGTGTGTGGGTGCAGAAAGAATTTGGTAGAATCAGAAGTTGAATGAGGAACATTCCACACTTCAAGAATGGAGTATATGTATATACTGATCCTTACTTGTTTGACATCAGTATATCGGTTCTGTAGCAGAGACTAGAGCATATGCGCAGTCACGATGTCACGGAACTACTCATCCGCTTACGACCCAATTACAACCTCAGGCAATCTCGTGAATGCTGACGAAAGGTCCACGTGCAACCATTGAACCTATTACTCTGAGACATGGACCGACCATTTTCACACTCAGGCCAGATCCTGATTGCAGCCTCAGGGTTATCAGCTCTCACCTGGGCCATCCCAGCCCATCCCACATGCACATCGCTTGACCGTTCAATGCTGACCAAGTATCACACTGGAATCAAACTAGATGGCGACTTCCGACAAAGTTCTGATCAGCTGCAATGAAGAAGACAAAATAACTTGGAAATTTTTTCCAATGCTGAATCGCCTCTTTGTGGATCCTGAAAGCAGCAAAAAAAGGAAGCTAGGTCCATAATGCTTTTTCGATGAAAAGCCGCGGTGGATACAGTCCAAAACCTGGCTATAATGACTTGGAAAACATTTAAACTGGCCTCTCAAAATAATATTTTGAACCCACCAACATGTCGGCGGCAGCATCCGTTATAAAACTCTCGCCACCTTCAGTGGCTTTTGTCAATGCGCGTACTAATTCTCTTGGGCCCTGGGTATGGAGTTTCATTCATCAAGTTGAGTAGAGCACTGACCGAATGCTAAACTACTCCTCTGATCCGGATTAAGCAAGGCAAACTAAACGGGTGATCGGGTCGTGTCCATCCGAGGCTCTGGCAGTGTACCTACCTACCTACAGTCACGGCGGAAATTGATGCACCACCCCGATTTGGAAATTTAGTGATGGCTTGCAGAAATATATTTTCTGCATTCACTAGAAGGTAGCCCTTGGCCGGAATACATGGCCCCATGTTATATAAACTCAAATTCCAACCTGCTCCATTTTTATGCCGAGTTTGACACCGGGAGATACGAGCCATCAGTAAGTATGATGGCTCGCAAAAACATGCACTGTACCCCGATTCTGCACCTTCTGCGTGCGAGGATTCAGTACAATTAAAACACCTCCCATTGCAATGTCTGCACATTAATTCAGATCAGAAAATATGAGCCATCACTAAATTTCTAAATCGGGGTGGTGCATCAATTTCCGCCGTGACTGTGCCAGCTGGCTTCCTTCCTTGACATGACGACCCACCGGCTATTGGCTTGCAACCATCAACTGCAGAAACCTTCATGCATTTCCTCTTCAGCCTTTCATTGCCGCACTTCTCTTCATCTCTTCTATGTACAGTGCCGGACAGTCAAAGTCAACAAATTTGATTGACCATCTACAGCCGTTTTCAGAAAAGAATGCCCTTTTTGATGGGGCAATGCACGGTAGATTTTGCTTACCCTTGTTTGACCCCGCATCTGCCTTCCGCTCCACCCCGGTGATCGCCCATTTCACTGCTCCACATTGGCTCCACATGTCTACACAACCATGGCCAGAGGCACCAAGAAAGACATTCCGGACAACACGAAGAGGCACGTAGTTCACCTCTACCACCGTCGTAAAAAACAAAAGGATATCGCCTGTGACCTTCAAATCAGCCACAGGTTGGTCAAGAACATCCTGAGGCGCTACCGGCTCGACACACAAGGAGATCATGCACCGCCCATACGCCTACGAGGCCGTCCTCGCACCCTGAGTGTTATAGATGTTGATGTGAGTCGCATCTCCCCTGGTAATTGTACAAACTAAATCCCTGCAGTTCCTTGTTGGTTTGATCGAAAGGACCCCTGACCTGTATCTGTACAAGATGCAAGAGCAGTTACGAGAGCTGTGCGATATTGAGGTCTCACTTTTGACTATTTGGAGGGCTCTACAACGTCGGGGTTTCAATAGGAAGCAGGTAAGCCGCTTATCTTCTTTTTTACCATTCACAAACACTCGGTGGGTGTCCCGAGTGGCTGCTCAACGCGACGAGAATCCGCGGGATAATTATCAATACCACATATTTACTACCTACTGTGCAGATCAGCTTGTCTTCGTTGACGAGGCTGCCTGCAATTGTTCGACAACGAAATGGGGTTGGGCTTGGGCACCGTGTGGGGAGCAGGCATAAAGACATGATGTGTACATCCGTGGTGTAAAGTGCGTCAGCTGCATTTTCTCTTATTATTTGTGACCCTGTTGAGCAATCTTTTAGGTATTCAGTTCTCCCCGCACTTTCCTTGAGCGGGGTTCTACACCTCGACGTCCTTGCTGGTTCCTACAAAGCTGCGGATTTCAACAGCTTCATCGACGCCCTCCTAGACAACATGAATCCATTCCTTGGGCCGAACTCGGTGATCATTATGGACAACGCAAGCATTCACAAATCTGCGGCACTGCATCGGATGATTGAGCAGCGGTTCGTCGACTTTACTTCATTCTAAGTATAGTACTAATCTGAACTACCAGCGGCATGCGACTTGAATACCTCCCTCCTTACTCACCTGACTTCGATCCAATCGAGGAAGGCTTCTCGGCCATGAAGGCGTGGATTCGGTGGCATCGGGATTACACCGATGGGCCCTTAGCTGGTGATCCCCATGCGGATTCACCGTATGCGATGATCTGGTGCACTGTCTCCGAGTTGATGACTGCGGATAAAGCCAGGGGATGGTTTAGACACTCAGGTTACACTTGATGTATTTGACTAGAGTACATATTTAACATTATATCGTACATTACTTCTCTAAAGCCCCTAGTAAGATACATATTTACTTTGTTCTATTGTACAAACTTCTTTTAAATTTGCGTCCCAATTAGTTTAATGATTTTGAGTGGCTTGCTTACACCGTGCCCTTTCCCTTCTGTGCGCGTCCCACTGCCACCAACGACTCCTCAACGAAGAGTTCAGCCAACCACGACAGCATATTAATCTCCTGAACATAGAAGTCTGTGTCCAATAAGATGACCTGACTGACGTAGGTGATATCACACTCATGCAGCGCGTCGGCAAATATGACAGCGGGGAACGTGAGCTCAGCAGAGTCTCCGAATATCCCGCCATCATCAATGAGCTGAAGAATCTGCTCGACTCGTTGATAGCGGATCTTGTCATCACTGTGCTGATCTCGGATAGGGGAGGTGGGGGTATCAATGTTGTTGGTAATGGTAGCCAAGGGGCTACGGCGTGGAGGTGAGGTATTACTGCCGCCCGTATTGACCGTAACGTGAATGGTAGGCACGTACAAGTTGCTGGAGGTGGAGGAAGCAATGCAGGGTTTTTTGCGGCTTGGCATGAAGCAATCTTTGAACACAATATTTTCCAGAGGTCGGGCTACTGTCGCTTTTCCGGGGAGCTTCAGATTGTTAGCAGAGCAATATTAACTCAGATAGAAGACACCCACAATTTCCTTTGCCCAGAGCCCGACATTAAAGGGATCGATAGGCACATGATGGCCATCCACTGTCGAGACAAAACAAAACTGGTCTTTATGTGTTGAGCACTTAAGGTTGGCCTTCAATTCGCGGTATTCCTTGGTGCATTTGGGAGTCCTGATGGCGGGACTACTTGATTCGCAGCTGATTTGCGCTTCTTTCCGGTAGTAGTGTGCAAAGGAGTGTTGGGCGCCCACTGCGCAGTGTCCATGGCCTCATTCTATGTATTTTTGAACCAAATCAAGCAGCGACATTTAAAGACAGAAGACGTACCATGTTTTTGATTATACAGATCACCGTTTGTGTTTTCGTCTGCTTCTGCTGCCCAAAACCACTCGCGAGACAGTTCTCCCAGTCCGTCGCATTTCCCAGAACATGGGTGGCCTGAGTGGCCCTTTCATTATCCCACTTGAAGCTGATGCACGCCGTCGAGGGATCAACTTCCATCATATTACAAATGTCGAGAAATGCAACGGCAAAAGAGGTATCACGGGTGAAGCTTGTCGTCTGAGAAGCCGGCTTCGTGCCAATGATGTTACTGTTGATAGGAACGTCAAAAGTGAGGGGAAGATCTTGTCTCGGTCATCAGCCGTAGTCCAAGAAAGCAAGGAAAGAATATACCGGTACCGGCGGTTGGCCTGGGAGCTGCCAGCGATGCGACTGGTGCACTGGAGCTGCTTCCGGAGTATAGGGAGGAGGAGGAGGGAGATCACCCCCAACGGCAGGTGGCACCAGCGGAGCAAGAACGGTCCATCCATCCTGTTCCCGAGTGTGCTCCCAGTAGTGATGTGAATTTGAAACTTGCTTGTTAGACATAGATGAGAGAGAGAGATGAAATGGGGGATTAATTCAATCTGTGCGTCTAAATACATGGGAGCTGGGATTGGAGTCACACCACCACGTATCGCTCCATGACGCAATAGGTGGAGTTTTTGTGGAGCGGAGGACGAATGCGGGGTCAAACAAGGGTAAGCAAAATCTACCGTGCATCGCCCCATCAAAAAGAGCATTCTTTTCTGAAAACGGCTGTATATGACATCCGATACCCATCGGAGTTGAAAGGAAACAATAAGAGCAGGTTCCTGAATTTTTTGAGTCAAATTCATCGATCCGTTACTGAGATGATGCCCATTTTTCACCTGGGGAGTGCAAAATTTTGGCTGGACACCAAAAATCATACGTAAATCATGAAAATATTTATTTGAGCTCTTCTCACCTATCTGGGTGTGATTCTAGTACAAAGAAATATATTTAACGAGCGGTTATGGAGGAAAAACTCTAAGAAAGTTCAATGTTATTGTGACAAAAGTCACATTTTGATTTTCATGCTGCTGTCATTCCACCGATTCCAACTCTACATTGCGGCTCAGAAACCCCAAAAAATGGGAACCAGCTTTAGAGCACAGACAAGAGCATGAAGCAAGATTTAGCATACCTTTACAAGGTATTTCAGAGCAGTAAGATCCCCAGGACACCCACAGAGGTACACACAATTCCGATGAGATGGCCCAAAAATTTGGCTGAACCCTTTTTCTCGTGGGAAAATTCCGAAAAAATCGGTTTTAGGCATATTTTGGCTTTTGGTTTATGTCTGGGGCGACGGGGAAAGAATCAAGTTTTTCAAGTTGAGAAAAAGAGGGAAAGGAGAGAAAAGAGAGGGAAGATCAGAGACCTGTTTACAATCATTTCCGAGGGTGTTTCGTGTTGTGGGCGGCGAGAGTGTGAAAGAACGACAACGTCGCGGGAACGATATCAAGATGATGTGGAAGCTCGCCGAGTGATTTCAAGGCCTAACCCTTCCGGGTATACTGCCTGGTTTGGGTTAAACCTTAGCCAATCGTTTTCAAGATGGGTGGGCCGTTCTTCACGCCGCTGCGAGCCGTGTGTCTCGCTCGTCTCTTTTTCCTCATCTTTCTGACACGGCACGTGAAACCAAGGTTCTTCACGATCTCTTTCTCTCCAAGACGAACCACGTACCAGTATCGCTGTCCCGGATCGTGAAGGAGACCGTACCTCTGACCTGCCCAAACACGACGAGTCGATGGACATCGACATTGTGCACACCGATGTCGGGGTGGTTGACATGGACATAGGTGGGTCTTTCTCGTTTCAGCTGACACTTTTGCATTGCATGTAGACATCTGGCAAGCGAATACCTTCGCTACCGGCACCTCTGGCGCTTGCCCCGCCGCCACCCCACTGTGCTTCCACTCGCTGCTCGCGCCAACGTCTGGACTCTCTGCGGCCCTGTCGCCCAGCACGAGCTTTGCGCGTCTCACCTTGCAGCTGTGCTGTACCCGACTGTGCCACTTGCCTTCCATTCAGGCAGCTCGCAAGATCGCTGCCAGAGCTCGCACTTTCGCTACCAGCACCTCTGTCGCTCACCGCGCCGCCGCCCCACTGTGCTTCTGCTCGCCACTCGGGGATCAGATGTCTTCGTGCAAACCACGCTAGTGTGCAAGACGAGAGGCACACCCGACCTTGGGGCACACTCTCGTCTTGTGAACTAGCGTGGCATGTATTGGAGTTTTCTGTTGCCGCTGGTGCGGATGTGGAGGAGTTCGAGCTGTGCGTGGTACCGTCTCACCGGGGTCCCCAAGCTCACTATCGCTGCCCTGTGTTTCACCTGTGTTGGGGACTGGGGTGATACTATATGTGTTATGCCAGCCTACTTTACACTTTCTTTGTACGCGCACTCATCCTCTCTGGCATGCCCTGACGAAAAACATATAGCTACTCAATGAATGTACAGATTATCATTAATATATATATATATTACTCCAACTACTGTGTGCATGTTATTTGGACGCGTTTTCCCTCAGCCCCATCGTGGTCGTCTGACACGCAAGAACAATACTCGCGACCACCTTTCCCCTTGCAAGTATACTCCCGCCCACACCTCGCAAATGCGCATCGACCGCATCTGCGAGGCTTGCGCCCTTTTCCTGGTCCTGGGCCGGTGCGTGCCTTTTTGAGAGGGGGTTCGACAGCCAAAGAGGGATCTGGCGTGCCCTCAAACCTGAAGACTGTTTGCTGCTGAGCCTGTGTTGGCGGAGGGGGATTTGTGGGAGGGGGATTGGCAGGAGGGGAGTGAGGGGGTGCGAGCGACGTTTGGGGTGGATCATCCTCGGACGGCGTCACCACATCGAAGTGGGCATCTGATCTGAGCTCTTCAGCGACGCGCCGGCGAATTTCCATGGGATTGAACGACTCCAGGTCGACCCCAACAGCGCCTGAAAGAACGGTCAGAAATAAAACTTGTGAGCAGTAATTAAAATAATCACCGTCCGCATTGAAATCAACTTGTTCGGGCTCAAGGGGTATCGCAGGGAGAACAATAGCGAGCCGACTGGCATCCCCGAGGAGCTCCTGGATTGGGGCGAGGATTTCGGTATTGGACCCCATGTAGAGAGTTGCGCGTGATGATGTCCACTGCAGCGTCTTCTTGTGGTGACGAAGCAACTGTTCAGGGAGCTTGAAATACAGTCGTTGGTCGGCCTGCAGAATCTGCGGTGACTGCATCATTACTCGACGGTTCCAGAATACTGCAAAGGCAATGTAGTCGGTGGATTTCCAAACCAGTTCAGGTGCGGTATCTCGCGCCGAGGTAAGACGGAATGCACCAACATTTTCCTTGAAGAATTGGTACTCTGCAACGGTGTGTACCGGAATAACGGGGACAGGAGTGCACTGGTGAAGCTGAATGTACCGATAAATATTGCATGGTTTTGTGGAGAGATGAGTGAGGGTGTGTAAGAGAACATCGTTGTGGTGAGGAACGGCATGGAGGTTCAGAGGTGGGAGCTGGGGAATCGCGGCTTCTTTAGCAATGGTGGATCCAATGGGAATGATCCCAAACGACTTGGACGTAGCGAGCAGCCTGGGCGTCGGAACAGAAGGCTCTATTCCAAGGGTAAGGGCCTTCTCAACGAGATCGTCCAAGAGCCATATGTCGAAATGACTCAGCCATTTTTTTCCGGTGCGATTGTAGTGGCCAATCTGTGTGAAAGAGATTTTGTTAGAATTAAATTCATGACACCACGAAGGAACCCAAAAACATACCGTACGGTTGCGCCGAAGAAACCAATTCCCAATGGTTGCTTCGGCAAGTTCCGGGGAGGAGCGAAGGGATCCAAAGATCCGACAAATCAGCATGTGGACTCCTCCCTCAACTGAATTTGTCCCGCGTACCGTACGGTACAGCGTCAATCCATCCTGATCCTTCCCTCTCACATAATAGAGAGGGATCCCGGGCGGATCAGACAAATAACCCTGGCAGACAGTCTTGAGGAGGGCGTCGGCAGTTTTACGAGCCTCCTGCGAGAAGAACTGATGACCTGTCTTCCCCCGCTCAACTGAGTCTAGAACGTCTTCAAAGCTCTTGAAGAGCGTCTCCAGATCAGCTGCAAGCTTCTCTGGTGGCGGAATGTATCGCCGAATTCAGCGGTTCAGAGCCGACTTCTTGGAACGGATAGCGTACTCCCAGCTGATACCTTTCTCTTCCAAAACCGCCCGTACCTTCGCCTCGTTGTCTTTGTCTCGAATGAATATTGTTTCGCTGAACTGGTGAGCAAATTCTTTGAATATTGAATGCTTTTTTGAGAGGAGCCTAAGGAGGCGGTCCATAAAATGATAGGCACCGTCGAGGACCCGAGACGCCAGTTTGTCGTATACTTCATGCTGACGGATGCTTTCTTGGGCATGCCGGATTGCGTCAATGACGACCTGCTCTTGATCAGTCGATTCAGTGTCGTCGTCCTCAAGAGTATCGTGATCGTGATCCTGGTGTACATTAGCATCATGAGATGAATCCAGGTGAATAAATACCTCGTTGGCATCGGACATGTTGATATCATCCTCGCGAGCATGTGTTGAGTGGCTGGGTAAAGCCGTGCTCTGGGCTTCTGATCGCGAAGAATCCTCTGAGGGCGGGTTCATGGGGGCTGGAACACCTAGAGATGCATCGTAGTCGGATGGGTGGGGCAGAGTGAGGGAGTGCGTGCGGAGAGTACGGATCTGGACAACAGCGTGCTCGCCGTGATCCATCAACCATTGAAGGGTCTGCTTATGCCTGGCAATGGTGTGGCTGGGCACCAGCAGTTTTGTAAGCTTGATAACGGTTGAGGCTGTTGATATCTTCATTTGCCCGCCGTCTGCCGGGGACGGCCATGAGCCGCTGTGGGCAACAAGCTTGCCCTCTGCAAGTGGTTTGCCAATGACCAGCGTAACAGGCTGGCCCGCGCAGATCTGTGATTCCTGCAGAGGCAAGCCTACTGAATCTATCTTTGTCAACCGTTCGTAAATCTGTGAAACACAGTCGACTTCCACCGCGAGGATCTTGATGTCGTCTTCTTTCACCTCTCCATTCCAATCGGGTGTCGATAAATGGGTGAAATCAGGCAGTGACTGCTTGAGCACGGTGCCAGCAAGCGTAGGCAGTGAGCTGGTGGTGTCCGAGACGGCACCCTTGACCCTAGCAACATGGGCCAAGTCAATTACGCTGCTGGAATTGATGGAAGCTAGAGCAGGGATAGACCACGCGGCGCTGATACTTTGCATAGACTGGCGAATTCAGTTCCCAATTTTTACGATACGCTTATTGGTAAGCAGGGCGAGGAGACACGCTGGAACCTGAGATTCTGATTTGATTTGTGTTACCTAGAGTTTTATATAAGTACCAGACGACGCACGTGGATAAATCTTACCCGAAAGACATAAGCTTTCTTTGAGGAACAAAGCTGAATAAAATATAGTGTTTCCGAAGTGAACTTGATGGAAAGTGAAAGCGTAAGAGGCTCGGTAGACGCCAAAGAATCAAGTGCCACGAGAATTCCATCACACGCTGAATCAATAGCTGTTTGCGAACTGAAATAGTCGATTGGAATATTGGATTGCTTGAAGGGCGGAAGGCTGCTAAAAGGGTCGAGAACAATATGCTGGACGTTCTCGCACAGTGAAGCATTGATGCTCTCGTGGAACTTCCGTTCGGCTGCAAATATATCAGTATGAAGACGTACAATATAGATAGGTCTTACCTTGGGGATTATCCGTGTAAAGCAATTGAGTTGGGGGATGGCCATGGCGTTGAAGCTCGGCCTGCATCCGCTCGTAGACTTCACGCAGTGGCGGGAAGCTCTGGGTGAGTGTGAAGGCATAGGCTCGGACTTCTTCGTTGGAATTCACGATCGAATACATTGCCGCGTTGATTGGTTCACCACCGGGCAAGCAAGACTGATGATCAATAATCTGTAGCTCGTCAGTGGATGTAGATAAAGGAGAGCCGAGCATACCTTGTACGTGTGGTCAGCTTTGATGATGGTTGCCGACAGCGACGACATAACACGGTCAATGAGACCGCGATGAATTGAGAACCAAGCCGTAAACATGGATTTGAAGTATTGCCTGGACGGTGCGTATCCAGCATAGCCCAAGGGATCTTCGAATTTTGAGAAAGAGGGAACCTGTTCGGGGCCACGAAGACCAAAATACACGGCGGCACAATAGTACATAGTCTCGAGACGATCGTGATGGAGCATTTTGAGCTCGCGCACCATTTTTGAGAATGGGTCAGCGCCAAAGTGACCAGCGAAGGTCGCTTTCATCACATCCAACTCGGACATGTCAAGACCACCGCGCGCGCTAAGACAGGCTATCAAAAGTGAGATTGGCAGGTTCTCCACACAGCCAGGAACATACCAGGAAACGCCCGTTGCACAAACTTGGGCAGCTGACGGATAATCCAAGGGTCGCTGCCCTGGTAGTGTTTACCACAGCCCTTATCGTTTACACGACGTAGAGGGCACAGGAAGCGATTAGTGAGCAGGAAATAGTCTTGGCCTGCCAACGTGCTGACACGACGAGCAATAGGGTTATCGTTGTATCCTAGCAAAGGATTAACGGGGTTTAAAACAAGCAGAAAAAGACTTACCATGCAGAATCAACTTCGCTCCACATTCACACTTGAAAGAATCTGGGTGGCCAGGCAAATAATGCGGCAACCAGATGAATATTGGTAGGAGATAGAGTTCGTTTGGAGAGAAGCCGCCAACGGCGGCGCGTTTGAGTACAAAGACAGGGTCCTGGGGGCGCACCCAGAAGTGCCCGTCCTTGTAACAACGTGGCATTTTTAGTCGGCCAGTGGTATCGTTCACAATTTGCGATAATGTGGTTTTGAGCCATTGGTGGTTTTCGGAAAGGGTTTTGGCCTCCGATTCTTCCATCTCCTTCTGTGCAACGTCGGCGTTCACAGAATCGTCTCCCTCATCCTCCTCATCTCCTAGACTCTCATCGAAGACGCGCTCGGTATTGTCGGAAGGATCGTCGAGTGCGACGGCGGTGAGATCCTTGTTTAACTCAGAAATAACAGCGCTAGTCGATGGCGGCTGTACCGGTGCGGTTGAGTTCTGGGCTGAAGATTGTACTGACTTGAGTTCAATATTAAATCAAGAATAAACTGGTGCTCACCTGGCTGCCTAACAACTCGCAGTTGATGTGAAACTCGCGGAGCAAAAAATCCGGTAGCAGAGGTGCTACCCGCGTTGTTTATGGCAGGCCGGACAGCGCTTGGAACAACAGAGGAGCTGGCAGCAGCCCCAAAGGAACCACGCGGAGGCACCACATTTTGTATACGCGTCGACGGAGCTGGTTCAACTGCTTTTGCCTTTCTACCGGAATTTTCACGAGAACCGCCCCAGCCGTTCGGGTTCACCATTGTTTTGAACGCGTCCAAAGGATGAAAAGAAAGCCAGGGGATAGATGGGAAGGGCCATCGACGCGACGGGAAGGGTCATCGACGCGTTGGCAACGAGCACAGCGGCGAGCATATTGAAGGTGGTATGTAGAGCAAGTCGAGTTCCAAATAGAGTTGATTTCGTGGACGTGATTACGGTGGTGGCTGTTCAATTGCCCGGTTTGGGTTAAGCCACGTTAAGCCACCCCAGGCTTAAGCCATAAGCCCATATTTTGGGTGCTGAATCTGAATCTGAACTCAGATAAGCTCAAAAAATAGCATTTGAGCCATGTCCACTTTGTTGGCTTTGACTGTCCAGCAGTATACTTGATGGAAAACTATGACTAACTTACCAAAGCCCTTCGCTAGTATTCACCAGAGCACCGGATCTTTATTGAGTTGTTCCCCAATTGTTCCCACTAATTCAAACAGACGACAGCTGACGTTGACCGCAGCAATCAGAGCGCAGTCCAGGTCCCGGTCAGTCACCATTTAACTATGCAGGGGGAGAGTCCCTTCAATCATTCTGATCCCGCATTTCGACCAAGTATGAGCTTTCCCGTACCCAACAGTCCTCAGCAATTAGCGGAGATGGTCACGGCCACCACGACGGTGACGGTAACCGCCACCAACCCGCTCCCGACCAGGACCATGGGCCGCCCGTGGACCACCGCCTCCCCTGTAATCTATACCATGACGCAGCCCTACTACACGGAGGTGCAGATGTTCTACCCGCTGCAGCCCACTCCGGCCATGTACCGCCCTTGCCCGCAGCGCAGCGGCACGATCACAGGCTCGTTCTTCGGCGGGTTGGGCCTGGGGCTCATCATCCTTGGGATCGTTGTGTTGGTGCTGTGCAGAAAGATACACAGGCTCAAGAAAATCCTGCGGCGTGCTGAAAGCGGCCTGTACACCATTCCGGTCGACTCGGACAAGGTCGTGCGGGAAGCGGTTGTGGCAGGATCACGTGGAGGCTCGCAGATCGAGAGTCAGCCGTTGCTCAGGGAGAGCAGTTCTTTGATTGATGTCGAGGCAATGGTGAGTGGGAAATAGTTTTGGGAGGGGAGCGGAAAGCTGATGCAGAGACAGGGTAGCCGAAGTGATTGAAATAGCAAAGCATCGAGGCAGATTCGAGACAGGAAACCGGGGGAGCGAATTATTTTTGGCGGGAAATTGTTGCTGTGAAAATAGTAAAAGACGGTGTATAGTCCAGGACAATAAATAACTCTTTGTAACGAACGAGTGGCGCCATCAGAATTTGTAGAGGGTTATTGAATGACGGGAAATTCCACTCGTCGAAGAAAGAAAAAACCAATTTCTTGGCCCAGCAATCACAGGCTTCCAGTTCTAACGGGATAGGGCGAAGATTTAACGATGCATATTTATATGGTCAGGATTATTCCCGCTACCGTAAGGTACGGGTTCTTAGGGAGCCTTCACTTCAGGCATCCAACTGCGACACGAACACCCTCTTCAAGTCACAGCTCCGGTCCCACTAGTCTATCTCCGACCTTGGCGACGGGCACTACTGCCTCGGCATTGCTGTTGTATGCGATCCAGAGCGCCGAACACCCTCATTGACCGCATCGTCGCCCAATTCCATCAGCACCCAGCATCCACCCTGATGGAGACTAAGCTCCAGTTGATGCGCCCCCTCCCCCACAGACCGGATATCTCGCGAGGATGTGGATCACCTGGCACAAGCACCGTTCCACTCTCATCGGATGCTTAATGTATTTGGCGATTGGCACGCACCCCGACATTGTGTACGTGGTTGGGAAGCTTGCCGAGTTTCCTGATTGTTACACCGCCGTTCACTGGCATGCTGCGATTACGGTCGGCGGCATGGTCGCGGTTGGTTTTTGATTTTGATCTCGGACTTCGGACTTATGGCTTGTCACCTTTGGCAGTTATTAAGTGATGCGGCACGGTCACGTGGTAAACGAGAGTCACGATTCTGAGCGCGCAACTGTCGCTCATGGGATGTAGATTCTTTCTAGTGTAGTTCTAAATAACTTTGAGTCAATAGTATTCAGTAATTCCGACTACGTAAATGACTTGACGAAACGGAAATCCGCTATGGGGTACACATTTTCACTCAGGTCTGGTACGATTTCCTGGGCATAAGGAAGCAGCAGGTCATCGCGCAGTTGCCTATGGAGGCGGAGTACATCGCAGCGTCGGAAGCAGCATGAGAGGGATGCTGGATAAGTACACGCACTTGTGTGCGGACTCCACGCTCCCATAGGTGGACCCGCCCCCATCCGTTGCGACAATGGCGCAGCTCGAATCCTAGCTGGCGACCAGGTCTTCCACGCTCGCCCTAAACACATTGATGTTCGCTACCACCACCTCCTCTGCGACGGCGTGAACAAGCTGAAAATACAACTCCCTCGCGTCTCCTCGCACGACAACGTTGCCGACTGCCTCACCAAAGTGCTTCCCGCCGCCACCATTCCCGCTCGGTTTTGCGGTATAGGTTGTGCACGCGTGAGAGGGTATGTGTTGTTGCGCTCCGTGTGCAGGGGGTACAAGCGGCTGACGGCCCGCTTCGCGGGCCGCCATCCCCTTTGTGGACATCAAGTGAAGAATGAAGTAAATTGAACAAAGCCACAGAGATGTTACAAAAGTAACTCATCCCAAACAATTTTAGTGGTGCATGTGGATGAATCGTCCTCGTATTTCAAAATCAGGACATTTTCTGAGTCGGGGACCCGGGTCATTGCGGAATACAACTGGCCGTGTGAGAATACCGGCCGTCGCAAATCAATACCCAACTTTTGAACGGTCAAGCCTTGACAACCATTGAATGTGGTGGCATAACAGAGAGCAAGTGGTATCTGCTTTCTGTGGACGTTGAAATTAAATCCTGAGGTTGAAAATAGCAGTCGATGCGTGGGATATGAAGTCGGATCTAGAAACAGATTATGTAGTGGGATCTTAAATCAAAATCAGATTACATACCGAGTCAACAGTTTGGCCAGCAACCATGCAAGAAATTGTCTCTACCTCAACAGTGTATCGCAGCAGATTGCGCACAATTACCCGGGTATTTTTTGTAAGACCTCGGGAAGCATCGAAATTCCGAGTAAGTCGGCAGATAGCGCCGACCTTGAGGAATAATTCATGTGGTGGTATTCCGGGTTCTTTAAGTGAGTTGAGGAATTCGGGGTCAGCAAAAACTGCTTCGTTTGAGTTGTTGACATCGTCTTCCACCGAGTCACTACTGATATAGCAGTGTGCATTTCCAGGTACATCGCGGAGGATGGTGGTGTTGAATTCGTCAACAAATATGTTAATGGCTCGGGAAATACAGAGAGCCGAGTCGGAGAGAACGACAGGAGGAAATATAAAGTTGATTAGTTCCTGGGGTGACTGGGTGTGCCGCAAACATCCCAGATCCACTGAATCATGAACATGGTCATCGCCGATGCTGTCAAGGAAAGAAGAGAAGGCTAAGTCGTGGCGTTGCCGCATGGACATTTTGAGCTTCAAAGATTCAAAGTGGCGGAAGACCGATTGTGTACGCAGTGATGCGTTGCATATTGCAGTTCGTCCTCCGAGTCTGACGACAGGTGCAACCTTGGGCAATGATAATAGGAAGATTTGTTGAATATGGAATACATACCTGGCGAAAATCTCCAACTGTAATCAACATCCGGCCTCCCCATACCTTGTCCGAGCATCCTGTCAATGAGCGCATAAGGCGGTCGGCGCAATCAAAGGCTTTGAAGTGGAGACCGCCAATTTCATCAATGACATGGCATTTGGCCATTAGGAGAAGTTTAGCACGGTCACTTCTAGGCCCAACCATAGACTTGAGATATGGATTATATTCGTCAACCGGAATGCCATAGAGATAGTGTGTTGTTCTTCGTCCAGGATAATTCTTCGCTGCGAATGCGGAAGACGCAGAGAGCAAAATGATTTGATCCAATTTGCGTAGTGCTCCGATGACTGGATGAAGGACGAATGTCTTTCCACGTCCAGCACGACCATCCAGGTGTAACGGAGGTGGATTTTCCAGGCTTGAGATGAACATAATACGGCCCCACGGCGGATACAGTCCAAAACCCGGCTACAATTATTCGGCTCCGTAAGGATACCCGACCTCTTCCTTGTTGAAATCAAGGTAACCGCGGCCTTGACTCGGGAGATAGCAGTTGACCTTCGCAAACGCGCAGGGGATTCATTCGCAACTACACAGTAGTTATACTACAATCCGCCAGGAACTACTTAAACTAAAGGTAGGTGAATTAAACTAACTGGGGAGTATTTTACCAAAGGGAGAGAGAACAACACAGAATAAGGTAAATGAAGGGGATAGCAAAAGGTACAGTACCTGTTGTCTTAATACACCAGTCAACGGTGTAACAACGGCATCGGAGATAGCGAGCGATGGACTCGGAATTCCAACATTCCTGGCCCGCTCAGTCGGCGGCAGGTCGAGACTCGGTTGTTTGTGATATATCTTCCGGGCTCCTTTCGTTCATTCATTCAAATCGGCGCCCGCATCCAGGGAAATCGACTGGACAGGACCCTCAGGCTGGACTTGGAAAACATTTAAACTGGCCTCTCAAAATAATATTTCGAACCCACCAACATGTCGGCGGCAGCATCCGTTATAAAACTCTTGCCGCCTTCAGCGGCCTTTGTCAATACGCGTAGTAATTCTCTTGGGCCCTGGGTACGGAGTAGTACATTCATCAAGTTGAGTGGAGCACTGACCGAAGTGCAGGTGTTGGGAGCCTTTCTGGATTGCATCCTTATGGGTAGGAGATATATATTTACCCTCGGTCTGACACAATTTGACTTGTGCGCACTTAGGCGTCATTTTCTGCCAGGCCCGCACGTACTTTCGGACCAGGACGCACGTTCAAAGTACTCTCCACCAATTTTATAAATGGCTGGTCATCGTGGTCCTCGCACTATCCATGCTCAAAGTTCGTTTCCCTTGTTCATTTTCCACGTACTTATGCTGATTGGGATTTTCCACTGTTCCAGACGGCTCAGTGCATGGGTGTAGTATGGGTTCAAAATGTGCTCGACGTAAGTGATTCAGAAAATAGAACCAAGTTCAACAGTTGCTTACTTTGTTCAAGTATGCCAATCCAGACGTTGCCAGACTGCTCGTGGCCAAAGCCTGGTGGCAAGTTAGCATGCCGTTGATGGTAGGCCAGAGTATCTCCACCCCGAGTATACATCTAACCGCCGTGTAGACTGGAATCATCGGAACCATTGTCCAATCCTTCTTTTGTTTAAGGTGGGGTACATCGATGTTCATTCGTTCTGCATGTTCAACCTGCATCCCAGATTTTATATGCTGTCGCGAAACTGGATGCTTTGCGTACCGATCATCTGTGCGATGTGTCTTGGTCTGGCTGGAGTTTGTCTTTCGGTAAGCTCATCTGTTGCAGCGAATTTCTCGCCATTGACGCCTGGCCTATAATTAGTTGGCAAACATCCTTGCCGGCAACGCGCAGGCAAAAGTTATGTGGCTTTTGGTAATTCACCGACTCCGCTTCCCGCGACTCTCATCTAATCTACCCAGGTTCATCTAGTCGGTGTATTTACCGCAGACTTCCTGAGTACTGCTGGAACCGTGTATATGTTACGGAAACGCGTCGACTCCGGTCTGGAAAGGTAGGCCAAATTCTCCGAGATCCAATGCATTCTAATTGAGGAATCCAATGGGAAGGATCACTCAACTTATCAGCCGTTTACTTCGCCTCCTGTTTGGGAGTGCAGTCCCGCCGACAGTGTGTTGAACTTTTTGAACGTTGACCTCCCACATAATATCGTATACAGCTCATCGCCATGACGGACTTGATCATGAGGCAGACTCTGGGTCCGAAACTGCTATGTGGGCTGTTTAAAAACTGGTAGCCATCGTACTAATAATATACTGATGCAGGGCATCTATTCGTAGGTTGGTTCTCCCCAATCCCCAGCTGTGGCTAAAAAGACATTTTAGATTGGGCAAAGTATACGTCGTCAGTCTCTTGTACACGCTGAACTTTATCAACGAGTATCGAGCGCGCGAACAAACGAGCCAGGAAGTCTACTCGTTCGGGAACGGGCGCAACTCCCGCGTTAGTTCAACTCATCACTGCGTATTAAGACTAATAACCACGATTCAGCGCACCAACATGGAACTCACGCCGTGTAACCCGGCCCTCAAAACGGACCAGATCTTCGTGCAGACGCAGGTGGCGACGCATGTCTCGCCTGGCTCTCCTCAGGTACGAAGTCGAACGGTTTGATTTGCCAATTTGGGACTGCATGTGTGCGGCACAGGATAAAACAGAGTACATCAGCGGCGACTTCCACAATCACGAGGACGACTCGTCGTCCGACAGGGCGCGCTACGGGCAGTGAATTGCATTGGACAGATCTGGATCTGGCAGTTGTTTCCTTGGGTTTTTTGGGTTCACGTCGTTCGAATGCTTTCGTTCGTTTGGTCTGTAAATAAAATACAATCCGCTCCCCTCGTTACTCTGTAGTTCGGTTAGAAGAGGTATTCAAAATCGATCCATTTGGGGTGTTCGAGGAAGACGCCGTCGAGGGTGAAATCGAGACTCTGCACTTGGGCGGCGGTCAATTTGTGTTCGATCGCCACGCGCTGGCTGGTGTTGCCGCCGGGACCTGCGAGACGAGGAGCCCGATGAGACCGAATAGTAATGATGCAACGGTTCGGGAACAACTCGCCTGTGGAATTGAACTCGGCGTAGAAAGTCGTGTTCGCGATCACGGGTCTGATAATGCCATGTTCAGGTTCAACCATGGCCTCCTTTGGTACGAGAAAAGGACGAACCGCGCGCTGTCAAATGGTTCCCACCCCGCCGGACGGACGCTTGCATCCATGAACGTCGAGAGGTACACCGTGGTGGCGAGGTCGTTCCACGGTCGGCCTGAATTGTGTGATCACCTGTGCGGATCGGCAAGGAAACCGGGGCGAATCGTACCTAGGAAGCACAGTCCGGTCGTTGATGTGCTCGAGTTTGCATCCGGGCTCTATTCATTCACGGGCATCAGAAATTCGAAACTTAAAAGTATGTATTCCCCAAAAGAAATCGGGGAGGAAGGAAGGAAGGAACAACGCACTCGGATTATTTGCGAGTCGGAGATGTACGCGCCGTAGCGGTTGCCCGGGGCGTCGGTCTGGTTGGTGCCCTTCCACGCGACGAGCCCGCCGCCGCATGCGCGGTTGGCGAGGATGACGTTTTGGAACCAGCTGATGAAGTATAAAACAAATAGAATATATATAAGCACAGCGCGGAACGTACGCTGTGCCGAAACCGAACAGATCTATGCACATAGTTGTGAGTAAACTGGAGGGTGGGGACCAAAGGAAAACGCACAATCCGTCTGCCCGAAAATAACGCTGTCGACGACGTAGGTGCTGCCGTTGCGCCCCGTGTACCACGTATCCTGGAACGACGCAAACGAGCACCCGTAGAACGACGCGTTGGCGTACGAGATGTCCGTCGCGAGCGCCTGCGATATGGCGAAGGTGGCCTGGCCAAAGAGATTAGATTAGATGAGATTCAGGTTAGTTTGATCGAAGGTTGAAGAGTCGAAAACACAAGCAAGCAAGGTTAGACGCACCGCGCGGTTCTGGAAATCGATGTTATACGCCTTGAAATCCGTGTTCCCAAACACCGGCTGCAGCGGCGCGCCCGTGGGCCCCGCGCCGATGAGCCCGCCCGCGCCATTGGGCGCGACAGTGAGCACGGCGGACGTCGCGTCGTCTTCGCCCGGCATGACGAAGTTGGTTTGGAATACCTGCACCAGGTTCATGTTGGGGGAGGAGGCGTTGGCGAAGGGTACGGCGCGCGCGACGGCGGTGGAGGGGAGTTGGCCCTGGGTGGGGTGAGTGAATAATTGTTGTTTTGAAGGGTATGCGGGTGGAGTACCAGGAGGGTGAGCGGCGCGGAACGCGTAACGTTGACGGTTTCGTGATACACGCCTTGCGCGATGAGGATCGTGGCTGCGCCTGTTGGCGGGCTATGCAGAAAAAGCCTAAATGAGCCAAGTTCATGCCGCAGGAATAAACAAAGACTTACAGCGACTGGATGGCCGCCTGGATACTGGTAAACTGCGTGTGCGGGTCACTCGCGTTCTGCGAGACGAAGATCGTGCCTGCGGGGCAGCCGCTCAGCGGGGAGGTGGATGCGGGCTTTTGGATTTGGCACGGGACGAATTTGGGGGAGAGCGCGAGGGCGGGGTGCCATAGCGCGGCGAGGAGGAGGAGGCCGAAATACGAGTGGTGTTGTGGCATGGAGACTCGGGGGATGTTGCGTGGAAGGCATCGGTGATATGTGCTCTCTGGTGGGCAACGTGACTATGGAGAGTTTGGACGTCGGGCGGGCCGCGAGATGCGTGAGAGAGGAGCACGGGGAGTTTCTCCGCGTGCTCCGTTGCGTTAGAATATCGACGTAAGCTGGCAGAAGAGATAGAGGGACCGTCGGTGGTAAGTTCCAGATTTTCTTGAAGTAATCGGCGACCAGGTCTCCACAAGTTATTTAGCAATTGGATTCAACCGGATTCGTAGCGGCCCGGGCCCCTCAGATGACACACGCCAGCTCCGGTTCGCAAGAGGAAGAGGGCGGGGTTAAGCCGGGTGTGTGGCCGCCGCATCCAGTCTTCAGAAGACACGCCAAAACGCGACAAACGCAACCGAGGTGGTGGTGGTTCAAGTTCAAGTTGAATTTACGTACGTCACATCACTCGGGCTGTGATCCGGTGTCGGCCGTTTCGCAACTTAAAGTTGAACCACCATGTCCTCGCTCTCCCATTGCGCAAGCAGCAAGCTGACGTCCGGGGTCTAGGTGTACCGTGACGTGATCTCTTATGGCGGGCGGTAACCTTACTGTAAACGTGCCAAGCGGCTGGGGCTCGTCATCGAGTCGCTCACCGAATGCATTCCTGAGCTTGCGGGTGACTAGACGGCGACTCAGAGCTTGCCCAATGTAGGTATGCATGCTATTATTGAGGTAACACAAACGAGTTCCCTCACAAACTGTATTCCTGGGGCCTCACTGCGGCCAGACGTTACTCAGAAACCCAATATCCATGTATGATTTCAGCCTAATATAATCTTGTGGCATTAAAGAGCGCTCTCTGCAGCCCGCGCATCACCGGTTTGCAATTTTCTTTGGGTCGCCTCGTCTCTAATTGGCCACTCCCTTCAAGACTAGCTCCTGCAACCTGTGTCAAGTTGTACGCCAACCGCACATTCCATAACGCCGTTCCGAGACGTAATAACGCAAAATGAAACTCTATCGAGTTTGTCACGTCCCCACTACGTCCCCGCGCGCAGATGGCCGGCGGAACCTCGAGCCCGTGAAGTCGTGCTTGTGCGATGGAATCGTAGAATGGAGGTTGCCGAGAGAGATGAAGGTTATGGCCTCTCTGCAGAAATGTATATTGGCTCTTAATTGAGGGCATACGCCTATCAGGTGTCGAATAACGCTTAGGAACCGCGGTAGTCCGAATTCGGCTAGCTGGAGGGGATTGTTTGGATATCATGGTGGCGCCAAATTGAATATTTGGTCTGCCACCATTTCACCCGGCTGCCCTTTGCAGGTTGACGCTGCCCAGGCTTCCACTGGATACCCTCGATGGCGCTGACTCAGTCCGCGGCGCCGTTCCCGGGCGGCCCGTCGTGGGACGACGAGGTCGTCCCTGCTCTGCGCAAAAGTGGTTCCTCTCTGTATATATATTCACTTGTTATCTAACGCGTTCGTGTTTACAGGACTAGAAGGCGAGAGCCGCATTCTATCCAAGCGCATATCGTTGATTGAAGATGCGGTGGACCCATCTCCCCGCCCGTCCGCCGACCGCACTCGCACCCAGCCCGCCCCGCGCATAAACGGCGGCGGCGCGCCCAAGCAGCGCGCCCGCACCTACTCCCAGCCCAAGCTCTCGGAGATCCCGAACAGCAAGCCCAGGAGCCCCGATCCCTCCCCGCGCGCGCAGTATCAGACCCGCATCCCCAAGGCCGCGCGCGGTCGCACCGGGAGCATCACCACCAATAACAATAACTATGCCAATGGGTATGCGCAGCGAAGCGACTCGCCCGCCGACCTGCGGCGACCGAATGACGCCGTCAAGCTACTCGCGAAGCAGCCCTCGCAGGACACGATCCACATCCCCCTCCGGCAGACCTCGGGCCTGCTCAACGAGCCTGCGCCGTTCGGGCCCCTGGCCTCTGCCGGCCCGTCCTCCACCACTTCGCACGAGGTCGAGGCTGACGTCGCCCCGCCGCGCCCGTCAAACGACTCAGAGGAACGGCCGTTCGAGCACTGGTACCGCGGGGAGGTGTCGCGCAACGGCGGCGTGGGCGAGCTCAAGCTGGGCAAGCGCGCGGAGATGCTGGAGATTGCCAATTATGGCCATACGCTCAAGCAGAAGCAGGCGTTGAGGGAGGCGGAGGCGTCCAACCAGCGGCGGCGGAAAAGGTCCGAGAGCACCGCGGGCATCGAGGGGCAGCGAGGGAGCTTGTATCTGGACGAGGAGGAGAACGGGTACGGCGGCCACGGGCGCGTGCTCGACGAGGGCCCGCTGACGGACGTGGACAACGTCGATGTCTACGAGGAGGTGTACGGCGATGCGGAGGGCGACGCAGAGGAGATGTCGGACGGCGACTACTACCACCAGCAGTACCAGTACGGGGCGCACGACACCTCCACCGCCTCTGCGCCCCTCCCGGCGCCGTCCACGCCCACCCCGACGCAGACGCCCTCGCGCCAGCACGGCACGCGGATACCCAGCCCGCGCGCCGTCACGCCGACCCCCGCGCCGCCGATGCAGCGCGGCATGTCCGAGCCCCCGTCCCTCCCCGCCTCGGGCTCCCTCTCGCAGGCCGGGCGCCGGCTACAGCAAACACCCAACGCCAAACGCGGCGCGACGTCCCCCCCGCCTGCGTCGTCGTCCTCGGCCTCCAAGCGCCCAAGGGCGGCGGCGACGCCGAAAGCGAAGCCCAAGCCGAAGCCGAAGGTCACGCCCCAGCGCGATGATAAAGACCGCAGGAGCGTGGCGTATTACCCCTCGCCCGGGGAGGACGACGGGGAGGATCTGGCGGATGCGATCCCGACGTGGACGCAGCCCGTAAAGCCGCAGACGGGGCGGTGGGATGATGTGAGTGGTGTTTTTGGGTTGTGGCGCATTGACACCGACTGACTGACGCACACAGGTCGTTCTGCCTGTGGTGGCACGGAAGAAGGGGCTAGACGACCACTACGAGAAGGCGGACGGGAGCCCTAAGCCGAAGACGAAGGAAGACAGGCCGGTGGAACCTGTACGTCCTTGCACCTTATTTTTACCCTTACCCTATTCCTGCTGGTGCCTTGCGTTCGTTTCCGCTTTACTGATCATGTGCGTTCGGTTCGCAGGCCGCAGGCACCTTCGGCTGGGACCACTCAAAGTACCGCCCACCGCGCGGGATGGACGAGTTCGGGCGGCCGGTGCCCATGGACGACGAAGGGATGGGCACGGGGATGTCGCCGGAGGAGGAGGAGCGCATGGCGTTCGGGCACCGCCCGCTGTACCCGCCCACGGCGCACGAGCAGCAGCCCGTCGGGCCCCGGCCCCCTGGCCCGCCAGCCATGCAGCAGCAGCAGCAGCAGCAGCAGCGCCCGCGGAGCCCCCCGCCGTTTGCGGACGCGGTCGTGAATATCGACTTGGACGCCGCGCAGGCCGAGTATGGGGCGGGCAAGCAGCAGGGGCAGCAGGAAGAGGACGACGGGGGCGCGGGGTGCTGCAAGTGTGTGGTGATGTGATGCTTGCTAGGTTTTGGTTCGGTTTCGACCTCGTTTCGTTTCGTTTCTTTGTGTCCGCCCGCCCCGCGCGCGCTCTTGCTATTTTGCTGCAACGTTTTATTGGTTTCCTTTCCTTTCTTCTCGATTCCCCTCATACATACACTACATACATATGCGCACACCTCGACATGACACCGACACTCGTTCTCGCTCCTCCTTTGCCCTCTGCCCACCCCCCATCCACGATGACTCGTATACGCCCCACGCTCGTTCGGTTTCGGTTTCGGCTTCGGTTTCTTTACCACTCGGATACATACGTACATAACATATTGGCATGGGCATTGGCATTTTGTACCATAGTTATATAGGTAAACTAACCTAACCTTACCTAGCCGTATCAGCTCGCTCAATGACACTCTCGGGGTACATTGAATAATCAATGGTTTTGCGGTCTCGCGCGATTGGGAGGTGGTACATATTAGGAGGATTTTTGGTTTTACATACACATGCAATCTCTCTAAGCCGCCCACGGTTTCCTGCCGTCTTCCTCGCGGCGCGGCCGCTCCGTTCTGCACACCCAAAACACCCACTCCTCGAGCGGTCTCAGCACCAGCATCACACGGTTGAGGTACAGCCCCAGTCCGACGGCGCACAGACCCGCCGCGCACCCCAGCACCCACGCGCTCGCGGTCGCGAGCACCGCGACCGCCATGAGCGTCGGGTAGAGCGGCGCGAGCACGCGGAGCCAGAGGTGGCGCCCCCAGCGCGCGGTGCTCGCGCCCATGAGGAGCGCGGCGCCGAGGTGCAGGCTGGGGAGCGCGGCGAGCGCGCGCTGGGGGGCGGTGGTCGCCCAGGTGTGTGCGTCGCCCGCGTAGCCCGGGGGCGGGTGGAGGACGTCGATGAAGCCGGTGGGGGGCGGGGTGAGGCGCGGCGGGGTGGCTGGCCAGAGGGCGGACAGCGCGAGGGTGAGGAGGGGGGCGAGCGCGAGGGCGCGCCGGAGGAGGGCGTACCGCGTGGGGGGGAAGTACGTGTAGCCGTAGACGAGGAACGCGGCGCCGAGGGAGGGGTGCAGGAGGAAGACGTCGCTGAGGAGCGTGAGGATGAGCGGGTGGACGCGCAGGAGGTAGCGCTGGAGGGGCAGCTCGATGGCGATGCCTAGTGTCTTCTCGAACGCGAGTATGGTAGACGCGTGGGACTGCGCCGAGGGAGTCGCGCTGGCGCCGAGAGGAGAAGTAGCGAGCAAGACAAAGTACATGACGCCCCAGTAGAGAATCTCCAGCGCAAAAGGGAACCTGGCGAGAAGGCTGCTGGTGAAGTTGCCCCGAAAGGAACGGTTGTCCGGGGTAGGTATACACTTGGCTCTTGAGGGAACAGAGGTCTCATCGGAGAGGGGTATGTATGTGGCCGTAGGTGAGGCGCCACGGAGGTCAAGCCCACGTCGGTTTGCCAGCAGACCAACCACGAATATGATAATGATCACTGCGAGGGTACAGTTCAGCACGCCGTTCGACAAGGACCGAGCCACACATGCCCAGAGATTCCAAAAGATTTTGAAGCGCCCAAGCCATAGCAGCTAGTTGTGTAGAAGAAAAGAAATAAAATAACAAGATTCCTGTGCAGATGGCTGGGCGATCCGCAGCATTAAGAAAAGGAGTTAAGTTACGAAACCGGGCGTTCGTAACGATGTAAATTAAATTCAATAGACGGCAGTGCAAGGGTGACACAGATTCGGGCTAATTTGGTCCTTAGAGGTGCTTGTTACATGGAGAATTCGGAGAAATGACCCCAGAGCTTGATGGTTGACCAAGAACCTTTGAAAACGTGGCTAAACAGGACTGGGATCTGAGCCGGGGGGGGGGAGACACAGGATTGACATGGAAGAGACGAGATACAATTGGCGGGTTTGAAGTACTTGGGGCTTGAGCGGGTGAAAGCTGGAGCAAGAGCGCTGGCAACTTGAACACGATGAACATGCAGGTCAACGCCGAACGTGGGACTCCTCTGTCG
This sequence comes from Mycena albidolilacea, assembly GCA_029282495.1. Taxonomy (NCBI): domain Eukaryota; kingdom Fungi; phylum Basidiomycota; class Agaricomycetes; order Agaricales; family Mycenaceae; genus Mycena; species Mycena albidolilacea. The sequence goes on from JARIHO010000002.1 coordinate 1,310,684, forward strand.
GATATCGCATCAGTGGCGGTGTAGGTTCGCCCATGTTGTTCGTCGATTCCATCTCCTGTCCTTCAAGTCATACAGTGATCCACCGGTCATTGATACACCACATATCAATGATACAGCCGAATAATTTCAATCTTACCAAGGTCATCTCTTCTTGTAGAGCCTCAAACTAAAACATGCATGGTCTTTGTACTATTATACATCCCCTAGCAAAGTCCTTGCTCGTATCAGTGGGTAGGCCTTGCTCAGGAAAATCATCTTTCTGGGAGATCGGTGGAAATTCCGTGGATTAGCATGGAGATCGAATTTTGAAAAGCGGTAAAGCTGCAGAAGGAGATTTACAAATGTACAGACTTGTTTTTAACCATCCGCGAGGGTGCTTGGAGCGTAAATCGTCGAGAGGAAACTGGGTTCCGGTCAGCCGTCCCTTTTTGGAATGATGTCCGATCACCCACTCTAATTTTCTCCTGCGACACGTCGAATATGGTCGGAAACGACTCAGCGAATGATGAATAGTCGGTTGTTGTTGGGTAGCAGTATGTGTGTATGACTCAATGGAATGAAGCTTGCGAGGCAATTGCAAGACACTTGGGCGTGAAGTAAGCGCCACGTCGTGCGCCCCTCGGATCACTGCCCAAAAGGGGCATCACCACGCTCGTGTGAATGTCTCATTGAGTAGTAGGAGACGTTCAGCTTATACCTCTCTCAGTTAAGACCCGAAAATTAAAGCCTCTCACTCAAGAATGTATAACATGTAAATAAACAATTTAGCTTCCTAAGACTCTCTCAAAAGTGCTTGTAAATACAAATATTCGTAATCTAATTTTTGTGTATCAATGACCGGTGGATCACTGTAGTCAAACAAGGTATTTTTGCATACGCGCTTACATGTGGATCCTTGCCCGGCTTTTTACACCCGGGTATACTCCATGCGCGCACCCTTATCGACCCTTGGATCACATACCGTCTTGGACCAACCTACTAGGCAGCCTGACGACGTAATTCAGGGAAGGCCCCGGGAAGCTCCACTAAAGGCTTGTCCGAAAGTTAAGGTTTTTCAGAGCGAAAATTCCAAATTTCCTTGTCCAAAATTAAGGTTTTTGAGGCCAAAAATCAGTCAGCCTTGTCCAAAGTTAAGGTTTTTGAGCCCAGATTCAGTGAAAATTTCCAAGAATGATGCAACGAAGCAGCCATCTGTTGAGTCATGGCAGAGTGAACACGAAGTTGAGAACCTCACTTTAAAGATAGGAAGGTGGAAAGATACCAAGTAGTTTCTTCATACCAACTACAGCCGAAAAATGCGAAATTGGTGTTTTTTGACGCGAATTTTGCCTTACACGTGACGACCCCTGTCCGATTTAAGGTTTTTGAGGCCCCAGACCCTCTTCGACGTAAGGTTTTTGAGGCGAAAATCCCGGAATTTTTCGGACAAGCCTTTGGTGGAGCTTCCCGGGGCCTTTCAGGGACCCACACACCCACCGGCCAAGAAAATCAGATAGAGACGGTTTCTCAATGGCCGAGATGATGAGTGGCAGGACCCACCGTCGAATTCGGTTTCACGAGTTCAATCGCACTTGCGCTTTGTCAAAGAATGGACCCAGTTCGAGTTTCGCGCCCACAGATGCATCAGACGACCAAAACCCAGCAACACCCTGCCACGGGCGACAGCTTCTGGTGCCTTGACTGTTGAGAGCTCTCCGGCGATACCAAGATTGGGTAAGAGGATGACAAATGAGGAAGATATGGACGAGTATGGGTCCACCCCAGGTCAGGGGGATCAGACAGTATAAGTTATATGACAGCCATTTCCCAACCCCTCAGGGCGATCTCAGGGTTGCTGAAGCTATACCTTGCCAGTCAATTCATTCTGGAGACATCCATTGAATACAAAGATGGATACCTTTCTCCTTTATTTCCTCACTAAAGCTCCTGTATCAAACCCCCAGTGAGTGACACCACCAAATCCTTCCAACTCATTAAAAGCCCTAGGATGTAGAAAAACAACGAAGAGATTCCAAGGGTTTTACATCTCCGCCAACATTCATTCTCTTAAATGGGAGCCCTCAATGCAATCCTCGGGTTAAGTAGTTTTGATTCTGTTGATATCGAGTCGAACCATGCTCGAGTTTGGTTGAAGTGTTAATGTCGTGGCTTCATGGGCCAACATGATGTAATTCTAGGCTCATGTCCAGCCGTTCTAGTGGTAAACTATTGACGAGCAAGCAGGTAATAAGTAGTTACTAGAACGGCTGGAAGCACTTGCCACTTAGCCGTAAACTGACAGATGAGATTTTCAAAACTCCGAACATACCATATTATTCACTGTTTTGAAGTTTTGTCCACATCAAAAGTTGTATGTATATACTTACTGTTTCAACGCATCTCACGCGGGAGACACACTCAGTTCTTCGATTTCACATATCACGTCAATCTAAGTATCATTCCAAATCACACTTGCGAAGTTGCGGGGCTCCGCGATGTTTAAATAATATGACGGTTATTATTGTTCTTTATTCCAGCTTTCGACATCAAGTCGCAGGATCAGGATTACCGTGTTTCGACGAATCAACTTCTAACTTCTGGCCGGGCCGAGAAACCCCGTCTGCCTGAACGGGAAATCGGCCCCTATTGCCCTCAAACAGTCGAAGGTTTATTTTACCTATTGCATCCAATTGTGTGTCCCTCCCACTGAAAGTATTTTGAGAATTCAATTGATTGTATATACACACCCCTTGTCAGTTTTGAGGCCTAAATACTTAGTATAACATGAACTGTGGTGAAGACTCGGCAAAAACTGAGGCTTACTGAAGTCCAGTGTAATAGCCGTGGTCGGGGCACACCTTATATTACCTTGGGTTGCAATGAAACATCCTTGGAGTGTTTGTGAGTTCAAGCTCCCCGTACACCCCAATTTTTCAATCAGTAAAGGGAATGGCGGGAAACGGCGGGCCAGAAGCGCATCAAATGGGAAGTGAGTGAGTCACCGGTGGCAGCCGGCATCAGCGGATCACAAAAGTTGGTCTTGATTGAATCTTGATCTTGGTTCGACCTTGTTCAAAGCCGGTGCAAAACCACGGGGCTGGCCCGGATTCTGCCAAAAAACCACAAATTTCTCCTTGGCATATGACCAAATCCACCATCTTCACGCCTTCACCTAGAATAAAGAACGAAATTAACGGTCACAGACGTTCGTCACGTTCGGATCTTGATCCTTTCCCTTTCCTGGTTGGGGCCTTGAAGCACGATGGCTGGACTTCAGCACGACTTCAGTACGGTAAATTTAAATTAGTTGTGCTCGATTCTTTGAAATTATTTGTCTGGAAAATTCCGTGGCCTGTCAGGTGCGTCGAATCCTCGGGGCCCGACGCTCGTCGAATTTTCACGCCTGAATCGGTTTGTTCTCGGCAGCTGAGCTTTGTTTAGCGTGGGGAGAGCTCTTGACTTCCTGTGAGAAGGTTCCCAGACTCGCACCAACTCCGTCCTTCCCTTCATGATCGAGATTGAAGACCGCGCTACTTCCCTCCAACCAATGGCGACAGAATTTCGTCGTAGGAGAGATGAAGAGGACCAACTGGCTGAAACAGGTGCCGACTCTCTCGAAGGTACGCCATTCGGAATGCCTTGAAACTCGACATCTCTGTGACCGTTGTGGACTCCAGCGAGGAAGATTGCTGTGCGTGTTTCTCTATTTCACCCACTGCGCTATACTATGCTCACTTTGACCAGGCCTTGGCCGCTGCGCATTTCGATGACCCCAATCTGGATGAGAGATTCATAATTGGATTGGAAGACGATAGCCCTTATCCTGAGATACGATCCGCCGTTGCAAATACAGGTATGAATCTGAGAGTCGGTCTTCATTCCCTCGCTAATTTCTGGGCCAGACGACCCCGATATGGCCGTAAACACGTTCCGAGCTTGGGTGCTGGGACTGGTCTGCGCCATTACTTTTTCGGTTGGTGAATGTTTTGCTTTCCAACATCACAAATGTCAAAAAAAAAAACCTCGTTTCGGCAGGGTCTCAATCAATTTGTATGTAGAATGGAATCCCATTACTCTTTGCACAAAATCTAACTCACCTGTCCACGCAGCTGTCGTTCAGATTTCCTTCGGCCGCCGTGGGTGGGGTGGTGGTCCTGATTCTAACCTTTCCTGTTGGACGCACTTGGGCATCCTATGTCCCCGATTGGCGTATCGCGGGCTTGACATTGAATCCCGGTCCATTCACGATTAAGGAGCATGTTTTGATCGCGGTGTGTATCAACGGTTGACCTGGTCCATCTGACTTACTGCTGGATAGATCATAGTCGGTATATACATTGGATACAGTTTGTAAACTAAGCTCTTCCTAGGCAACTGCTGGAGCGGCGCCGGCAGGATACGGCACAGGTGAGGCAACCAATCTTGTATTTGGGATCCGGAGCTGACCGCACCATAGACATTGGTATTGATTGACCCCTGCTTGGGGGTTGTGCCTCGGCGCTGAATTTTGTTGTAGTAGCGGTTCAACGGGTATTTTATGGGCAAGATTATAATTTCAGCTGTAAGTCCTCTACCTCTTTATCCGTCCCGGTGGTTCTGAGGCGTCCCAGATCAATGGTATGTTCTGGGGGCAGCTGCGCAGAAGAATAACAAATTCTCAGGTTTGTAGTTATGTCCTCCCAACTGATTGGATATTCCATGGGTGGAATTACCCGCCGATTTCTGGTCGAACCGCCTTCAATGAGTTAGTGTTCCTCGTATTGTTCACCAAACCTTAAAAACTCCTGCTCTCCCAGTCTGGCCCGGCAACCTCGTCGCCTGTGTCATTTTGAACACCTTTCACTCGCGGACATACTCCGGTGCCGAAACGCGAGGCGGGCTGAGCCGTGGAAGATTCTTTGCATATGCGTTTTTGGGGTCCTTTGCCTGGCGTATGTGGTTCGTGGACCTTGTTCTAGTCTCGTTGAACCTTGTTAGACTTCTTCCCCGGATATATATGTACGCAGAGTGGCCACGCCATTTCAAGTTCCCGCCTGTTGACCTGCCTCTTATCCCAGTCCAAGCCTTATCTTACTTCTCCTGGGTGCAGTGTTCCACTCTGCCGTCATCAATCTGCTTACACGTTCCACCAGGTGACATGGATTCGACCCAATGACCCTGGTATATCCTTCCTTGCAGCATTGACTTCGCTAACAAGGCACTCAGTCGTGGCTCAGCTGTTTGGGTACAATTCAGTTACCTCCGTTGTTCTGTTCTGACACCGATCGCAGATATGTTCATGGGATGGTGCGGACCACCGATCAGGTTTACGCTCACATCTGAGGCACATCCCAGGGTATGTCGATAATCACGTTTGACTGGAGCCAAATAGCGTGAGGTTTGCACTCTTCGGCCGGAGTGTATATTGATTCATGCACGCAGGCTTGCCGGATCTCCTCTGGTAACACCCTGTAAGCGTGTACGTGTGAGTCTATTATTTTCTCGACTCACTAGGCGCTCTCCAGGGTGGGCTCAAGTCAACATCTTTGGAGGTATGTCCGATTGCGATGGCAGGCTGATGCTGAGGACCACTCAAAGGCTTCCTTGTTTTCTTCTGTATGTTTGAAGGATTTACGATACATGTGCTGCATTCACGCTTCAGACAGGGTTTCTCGTTCCCGTGCTCTATGTTGGTTTCTTATATCTGATAATTTGCAACACAAACCTTTATTCACAGTTCACCAACACTTGGTACGGGAGGTTTATGCCGTACGCGACAGTCTATGTATAATTTTCGACCATTGCAGGAACTGACCTTCCTTTGCAGTATCTCATCGAACACATCTGTTCGTCCAATTTCAACTGTCCTACGGTTGTGCCCCCCTTTAAACAAATGGTAGTACGACAACCAAATGCACTTCTACAACGTTTCGGCCATCCTGACCCCCGAATCAACGCTCGATTTAGAGGCGTATCGGAATTATAGTCCCTTGTTTATATCGTGAGTCCAGCGCGTCCGGTAAGAGCGTCTCACAGCGTTCCAAAAGGTCGACGTTTGCCATGGCTTACGGGTGAGGGCTTTCATTCTCTGCTGAGTTTTACTGATGTCCGTGCTGGTGTTAACAGAACGGCCTTCGCATCAATCACCGGTTAGTCATACCCCGACGGTCCAAATGCTGTTTCTATTAATCCCTGGATTTCTTCTCAGCAACTGTGATGCACACCATGCTATATTTCAGAAAGTATATCTGGGTTCAAATGCGGAGCACAATCCATCAGCAACCCGATATTCATGCACGACTGATGTCTAAATACCCCCAGGGTTTAGTTCTTCGTTGGCCGAGGGAGTAAAATAACAACTGACACCCAGACCAGTCCCCCAATGGTGGTATACGGTTCTCTGCCTGTCCATGGTGGTCTTCGGAATCATCAGCATCGAAGTTTGGCCGACGTGAGTAAAGTAACCGGCCCTGGTAGGAATTTGACTCGATAGCCACCAGTGGAACACCAGTGTGGGCTTTAGTCGTCGCGCTCGTACTAGGTGAGCCCCGTTTCATCTCGTGTTAACCAACCCACTTAATCATACGGTAGCTTTCGCCTATGTCGTTCCCGTCGGGATAATTCAAGCGATTACTGGCCAACAAGTTGGGCTCAATGTTATCACTGAACTTATTGTCGGCTATGCGGTGCCTGGGCACCCCATTGCAATGATGTTGTTCAAAACTTGGTAAGAAGCTCTCGTCGTCTTTCCCTCATTGAACTCGTTTTTCAGGGGTTACAACACCATGGGCCAAGGCAAGTTCAATTCCGTTTCACAACTTCTACGGCTGTAATCTGACGTAGTAATATTCAGCGCTGAGTTTCGCAGCTGATTTAAAATTAGGCCACTATATGAAGATCCCTCCACGGACCATGTTCTGGGGCCAGGTAAATCCGTTCGACTTTGTTACGTCGCCAGAAGATTTATTATCGCCAGGTCGTCGGCACGATTGTTGCTGGTACCGTTCAACTGGGTGTTCAAGCTTGGATGTTTGGCCACATTGAGTACACAGCTTAACAAGAAACATCATGGTGTTCAACGCTAACTTCACTCTGCAGGCATATCTGCTCCCCCAACCAAAAGGACCGGTGCGAAACACAGTTCATTACGCTCTGTGTTTGCGAGCTTGAATATCACATTAGGTTCATCTGTCCTACCGTCGAAGTCTTCGGCACTTCGAGCATTATTGTGCGTGCTTCGATTTGGTTCAACATACGTCTCTTGACTTTTGGATGTGATCCAGTGGGGTAACACGATCCATCCCAGGGTGCTTCCTGAATTAAATAACAAAACTTTCAAGGTGTTATTGGTCCGGAATTGATGTTTTCCAAGGGACAGATCTATACGTGCGTGCTCAGCACCATATATCGGCCTCCGTGTTCAATTTCCTCCAGCTGTGAGCTTTACTATGGGTCATGGTGTCCCCTCTCTGAGCCTCGCCGAAGCCTTGCTTTTTTTTTTCTTGTTGGGCGTGGGGGCACCGTTAATCGCCTGGATCATCCAACAGGCATACCCGAACAGCTTCCTTAGATATGTCAAGTGAGTTTTTCTCCCGCCGTTGAGCGTATTGATTAGCTTGCGGACAGTTTGTGAGTGGTCACAATGCTCTGATTTCCCCCCAGTGAATTGCATAGCCCACTCATTTTCAACGGCCCGGGACTTATACCTCCTGCGACGGCCCTAAACTACGTACCTGCAGCGTACGTGTCTCATCGGCAACATGTCCGCATAACAATAAACAGTTCTTTCTCTTTTCCGGTCCAGTGGGGTCGGCTTCTTTTTCCAATATTGGATCCGTAGGCAATTACTTCCATATAGCCTCTCCCTGTCGCCCGCTTGATACAAGTCTAGGTATCATTTCTCATGGTGCGTCCAGTCGTTTTTCCGCATGAAGCCGTCAACGTATGCCATCGCTATGAAGGTGGACCAAATACAATTGTACGGACATTCTTGTGTGTGTGATACGTTCACTGAGCCATTGGTACAGATGTCCTTGCAATTGGGCTCGACTCTGGTGTAGCATTCACCTTCTTGGTCATATTCTTTGCACTTCAGTTCCCTAAAAACGGTGTGGTGCGTATTGTTTGAGTTTGGTACTGTAGAGTCCCAATTAGTCCCTCTTCAGATCGGCGCAAAGAACATTCTAATGTGGTGGGGCAACACGGTAACACATACTCTCTGTACTCTGCTGCCCACATCTTATGACGACCGTCAAAACTTCAGATTCCCTTTTCCGGTGCAGACTACGGACCACAAGGTGCAGGCACGCCGGTGCAGACACTCGCACCTGGGGACAAATTTGGGTACACTTCCCGTTGACATCGTGTTGAGGCCACTGATTGACTTGCAAATGCAGCCCGAGTGAGTGGTAGATGCACCAAGGGAACTTCAAGACCGCAGCCAGACGTAGCTCTTAAACATGTACATGATGTACCGGTTCCACCGTCCGAACGCCTTCATCAAATATGGTTCACATTGGGTCTAGTAAACACCGGTTGTAGAAAGTGAACGCAATTCTGTATCGCGATTCCTTGATCATCCCACGCGATAACAACGGCGTCAAGCCCGCCTGAACGAATCAATTCCACCAGCGCAATTGTGTGCTGGTGATGAACGGGGGCGTGCTTTGTCCGTGGCCAGGAGTGCATCCTTCGATAAATGTCCTTATATATTTGTGATGCACTCCAAGGGGGTTTGAGGAAAGGAGAGATGTTTAATAGCGCGGCATCCAACAACGCATCTTGCAGGATACCCTGGGTGCTAGAAATGTCCAGGAGAAATTGTATTACAACTCCTGGAAACCCTGGCGACTGGTCAACCAGCAGGCGAATTGAATCCTCGATGGGGCATCTGAAATGGGTAATACTGGTCAGTTGAATTGCGCAACGAGAGGAACAAGAACCTACAGATCCGGACGGCCAGTTGAGTCGTCCACGAGAGGCCGGATGAGATTGGTCACCACAAGCACAAGTTTCCCATAGGACAGGCTAGAGAGATACTGTTCCGTCTCGTTGTGAACTTGGCCGCCAAGTGCTATGCATCGTATCAAATTTTGCAAAGCAATTGCGGAGCGGGCGCTGTGTACAGTGAAATGACGTTGTATTCATGTGGCTTTGAAACAACTTACGACTGCGAAGGAAAGAAAAATGATATTGCGGGCTGCAATGGCACTCCATAAGGTTCCATTGGATGTGCGATGTTTTTCTGCGGCGTTAGGAACGCGAATGCGCTGTGCAGCATCCTATATCCTTGGACCTCCAACAGCCTCCGTTCCACAGCCAACCACAAGTCTCTCGCGCTGATCGCATCCGCTATCTGGATGACCGACACGAGCGGTTCGTCGTCCAGGTAGTATTTCCGTATCTCTTCAACCCACAGGACTAACAGGTCATGAGACGGTGGACGAGAGAGGACAGCAAGGGCACGATTGCAGTCAGCTTGAAGTTCAGAGTCCGGGAGTAGAGTCTGAAGCTGTGCTCCGAACGCCCACAGTATCACGTCAATGAATCGCGCATCGAGAGCAGCACGGAAGGTTCCTTCAGTCAGCTGCGCCACTTGTTGCATGAAACAGATGCACGGAGACCATGGATGCACGTTCTTTGGTAGCGCCGACCTATATGCGGCGACGAGCTCCAGGGATGGGAGCCTTGAGAAATATAGTGGGATGAAAATGCAGTTCGGAGATGGTTGGTACTCACCCGCGGTTTGGAAACAACACAATAGCCACAATCTCGCAAAGCAGCGCAACGATCTCATCATGCTCCATCTTCAATTTTGACAAACTTAAACGGAGGTAATGGGTGTGTCTCCGGGCGATCTGAACAACAATGGTGTGCATGGCTTGTATTCGAATCGTTTCTGGGTAAAGGCCCTTTCTGAGCGAAGCCGGTTATATTGTATTATAATTGGTGATGAACTTTTATGGGACACACCTTGATAGTTCCAAGACGTCGCCAAACATCTTCTCAAACCCTTGAGACTGCGCTGAGTCAACTGGGTCTGAGCATGGCATTGCAGCTTTGATCGCGGAAAGGCGGCGCAAAATAATGACATGCTCGGCTCCTCGGACAACCGCTTTTCCGAGCCCGAGCAGGGCCTTGCCTGCCAGTGCTCCGGGACCCCATTGCGTACTCGACGATGTCGTCGTGTACAGAGAGCTTGTTGAAGAGGATGGGCTGGCGGCCATAGAGGTTGATTGGGGGAGCTTGCTCCCCCGATTCTATTACTATTACTACTAGGTGGGGACCGGCACCGCCCTTGATCGGAGCGGCAGCTTTGTCCTTGTTTGGTTGGCGGGGGCGCTCGGTCCCAGTTTTCCAAACCCTAAGGCTTTGCACCTCATCACTTTTGCCTCTTGAACTAAAGTAAAACTCATCATGAAATTAGCATTAGAATAGCGCTATCAGAGCGCATTTTCCATTTTTGTCCCATACATCAAATAGTACCGCTTTCCTGGGAATGTTGAGCAATAATTCTGGTACAAAGGCCGGAATAAAAAATCCGGCCTGATAGCTGTGTGCATGTAGCTTAGAGATATCACTTTCCCTGCGGAAGCGAACCAATTTGTCTTGAATTGAAAAAGCCTTAGGCTTTTTCCGCAATTTCAGCAAAATCAGCAACTACTAGCTGCGAAAAGAGAAATATGTCAATTTTTTTATAGAGCTGGCTCTCAGCATACTACTAGAGGCTGCATGTATCACAAACGAGTTCATAATCAAGTCAGCAGGTCTAAAACGAAGTGAAGTACTTGAACTGTGACAAATGTCACGCCTTGTGACAGATCAATTCTTGCAACCAAATTGGCCAGCTATGGCTGAATTTCTCACCTTCTCTTCCCAAAAAAAAAAATAGTGAAGGGGATGCTGGCTATTTGAAACGAATATTTGTGTGAAATTGCATGGTAATTTCAAAAATCATTGATTCTGTTGAAAATACTGTTTGCGACTGAGTTCTGAGAACATTGTCGAAGTCAGTAATCATGGAGCTGCACACCGAATGGCGAGTTTTATACTTGCAAACCTTGCCTTGTGTTCAAATTAGAAATTTCAGATCCAGAGCCGTCATAAACAGGTGTTTCTTTGTCCCGTACCAGTGAAAGTCCGAAGAAATTAATATTCTGGTGAATATTTTGGAGGAACAGACATTTTTACACTTAAGGAATATTTTGTCTCACCAAACCAAGTTCATGCGGTGTGTGAGGGAGCGAGTATACAAGGGAACATACAAGGTTGAGACGTGAAAGAGAACAAACAATGATAAAGACACCGCTCCGATCAGGGGCGGTGCCGGTCCCCAACTATTAGGCAATCCCGATTTGCGTGTCACATGCAAAACTGCTGTATGAATTCGTGTGATAAGTCACAAGTTGATTCCCACAATGGCGCTGCCATGCAGTGCCAGTTTGTTTCGGCCGAAATTCACATTTATCCGGAGATTCAAGGGGTACCAGAGAATGCCGAGACACTGGGTAACAGTCGGCCGAGCCCTTAAATCACTTTTTGGAAAAAGTTTCCAGATGCCTCAAAAACGTGTTTGCAAGGGTGGAAAAAACCCTTTTTTTAACAGGTAGAAATTGCGCAAAAAATGATGAATTCCGGTGGATCCCAAAGGGTGTTTGGCAATGATCATTCAGCAAATAATGCGTAGCACGAGACACCACATCATAGCAAGTCTCCCGCATTGCCTTCTGTGTCAAAATGTTAGAGGCTGAGAAGGTAGCTGTTCAATGTGGGTACATAACTGCTTTGCTTTGACTGAAATTGCTTCAGGAAACAAAGTGATATTGTGATTTTTGAAAAAGGTGGGTGGGATTTGGATGTGACACCTAATCCAGCCATGTGCCACAATGAACTGCACACAGTCTGGGCAAGCACAGATGGTACAATGCATGCAGCTGGCCTGTGGCTTGAATGTATGGTCCCATCTTATTCATTGATGTGCTCAGACCAATGCTGCAACTCAAGTTCCACCTTCCCTGCACTGGGCTAACTGCCACTCCAGTAAATGGATGGCTTTGCAATAAATGTCAAGGGTTGATCAGGAGTAGGGTTGAACATGGGTCAACCTGCGAGTACTAGAGTACCAACCCATACCCATACCCACACAATCTGTACCCGGTACAGGTCAGGTCCAAAACCCATACAGGTTTACCTGCAGGTAGCAAATTACCTGCAGGTTTGCAAATCTGTGTGTGGGTCATCTATTATTTGGGTGTTAAAATTGTCTCCTAAAACTCAAAATCAGCACAAAAAAGGTGTCTGGATTGGAGACACACCCTCAATAAAGCTCTGCATCCAGCTTTATGAATTAACATTGAATGTTGCTGCGAACTAGTCAGTTTTCGAAAAATAACAAAGTAAAAGGTGTGTACAGTGTACTGGTATGTTTTAGCTGCTACAAGTTGACTTAGACCTGCATACTTCCATCATATCTACTACCATTTCTTGATCAACTCAGGCCTCCAAATCACCTCAAGCTGGACCCTGCTGGACCTGTAAAGACCCACAGGTTTGCAGGTTGGGTACACAGAAATGGCACAGGTTGAGAAATGCCGACCCGTACCTGTACCCATGAATACCCATGGGCCAAACCCGCGGGTAGACCCGGTACCTGTGTCCAACCCTAATCAGGAGAGGGGACTACCAGTTGCATGAAGATGGGTTTGAGATGGGTATGGTAGAGGGGCTTTTTTCGGCGGCGTACTGTGTCTTAATTAGAAATTTCCCTTTGGGGGCATGCACGTGACCATTATGACAGTGTGTTTGTCCCCATCCACCCACTAATTCACTTTTTCGATGTTGTGTGGAGGATTTTTTGTGCAGGTACCCCTTGCAGAGATTGATACCAACACAATCTTCGAACAATCAAGTCCTGGATAACTCAGACCTGGATAAACACAACAGTCATGATGCAAAATAAGGCACAGATGAGGATGCAGAAGGCTTGCAGAAGGAGGAGATTCTCCTGGCTGAAGGGGCAAAAATCATGCTTACTTGCAATGTGTGCACTTCAAAAGGTGTGCCAAGAAAGTTTATTCCACTTCTCCAATGCATTCTCATTGATTTCCTAGGCTTGGTAAATGGCTGTCAGGCAATTGTAAAGAAGATTTATTACCTCCCTGAATCTGATGCGCACATCAATCTTCCATCAGTTGTGTTTGTTGAGTGCAACAGATATTCAGGTATTCATTAGTATTGTTCACAGCAGACATTTTCATGCCTTTTTTCATTCCCCCATCAATGGTCTCAATCTTGAGATCAAAATTACAATGGGGCAGAAGGTTATAAGCCTCAGATTCTGAGCAGGCATTGGTGAAGTTGTGATACTCAGATGGAATACCAGACAAATCTGTGAAGTCTGGCTCAGCCAAGGAACTGAAGCTGAGGACCTCATCAGTAGGTGATGCGCAAAGTGTATACTGGATGGTACTTTTGTTGTGTATGATCATGTGAAAAGCAGCTGCATTTACCATGTACACAAGCAGGGCGGTAGTGAATGGACACGGTGCAGGGGCCTCAATCAGCTTTGGTGATGGAGCCAAAAAATGTCAGAAGAGGAGCCGAAAGAGCTTCTATAGAAGGAGCAAGTTTGGGCGAAGATGTCAGTTATATTGACAGGCTGAGAGCCAGGGATGCCAGGTGCTCTGTCATCTCTGTAGCTGGAGAAACTGCAACAGGATCTGAAGTAATCTTCGGGAGTGTCAACACAGTAGACTTGTTGTAAACAGGGCTGAACTTTAGTGAAGTGTTGTGCCAATCAATCAACAGATTGTAGCGGCAAAGCCAATTTAGTCCCAGAGCCAGGTCACAGGCAGAGTCCAGACAGGTGACAGAATTCCATAGAATGGACATCGCTGGAAGGGAACCGAGGAAGCAATTGAAGCTATCAGTCAATGATAGATGAGGAGCTATTGAGATACCGGAGTTTAACCGGTGCAGCCATATATAGAGAATACCCATTAGATTTGCAAACTTAAATAGACACAAAACAGTGTAAAGAGCTGCTGTTATGACCATGCACTTTCTGATCCCATTCTGGCCTCCTTCCAGCTCTGTCCCAGTTCCGTCCTGGGTTCCGGTCTTTATGTCCAACCTCCTTTCCAGACGCAACTTGTACTTCCGGCTCACGTCCATCTAACTTGCTGTTGCACTGTGGCAGGGAGATGTCTCCAGAGTGAGGTTCGGGATAGGTCAAAGGAAAATGGAAGAATGATGGAGCAGTGGGGTAGGCAAAGTAGTGATACGAGAAGGTAAGATAGGAAGTGACGTAGTGTTGGCTTTTGGTACAGAAAATGATGAACTGTAGACTTGGATTGAAAGAAGACTCGGGCGTGTAGCCTGAGATACTGGCAGGATGGTAGGGAGTGGCTGCAGAAGGGCAACTGTGGGTATTGAGAAGCAAAGTTTCTCTCCTTTATGAACAAAGAAGAAGAACCCAACAGAGGCGAGAAGCACAATTGAATGCTGAGATGTCAGATGACCATGCGAGGCTAAGCCGATTAGCCGGAGAACATGAAGGTATACTGCTCAGAGGTGTCAATACCCCTGAGAGAGCACATGAGAAGAGTTGTGAGCCAAGCCAAGGCAATTTGAGGTGGATGGGTCAGCCCGAGTGGCTGGTGAGTGGCAAGCTAAGATGTGGCATTGATTGGCCCCTGATCTGATACAAACATAATTACTTAATCACCCAGCATGTCCATTCTCCAAGACCGCTGGGGCTGCAATATCTACAAAAAAAAAGTATGTAGCCCATGTCAAGGCAAAAGCCAAGAATCCAGACAACTAATCAATCCCTACACCCATGGCATGCAAGATTGCAATGGCTCAGTCAGAAAAATGCAACATAAGCAAGGAAACTGCCTGCCAACAGTTCCAGTGTCGGCCCCAACAACACCCTCATGTGCACGACCTACGACCATGGGTTTTGGAACTGACTTTGCCATCTGAATTCCTGTCAAAGAAAGGATAGATAAATCATATGTACGAAAATGCACATCACCACAACCAAAAATCCAACTTGTTATAAAAGACGTCCCAGCATGCAGCTCAGAAATGTTGAATAAAATATTGGAAGTGAATGCCCAAAACTCGCTTGGGGCTTGTCTTGAAATGTGAAATGAACAGTTGATCTTGTACTGTACCAACGGACTTGTGTCAAGTGATCATGGGAAAGGTGGCTGTACACGAAATCCAAATGCTTTGTCAGCATAGTGGGATCGAATCTGCGAGAGTGTGAGAAAGAATAGATGTAATTAGTAGCCCAAAAAATCAGAAGAATGAAAAGTATCAATGTAACCCTAGTATTTGCACCAGAAGAGGCTGCAAGAGATAAAATTGCTGAAAATAATGCAACTGATGGAGTAGCTGTCCAGCCATCTGTGTGAACAATTCCACACCTCAGCCATCCAGCTCTGCCACAGTGTCTGGCTTGTTCCATTGACGCACACCCCTTGGGGTTTTTGCAATGAAGGTCTTCTGAGCATTCCCTAAATCAAATATATGATCTATGCAACTATGCTTCTTTCTTATTGTTCTTATTGTCTTCCGCTTTACTTATTGTCTTTAACATACTTCTTACTGCATTCAAACTATTTCCGTATTTATACTAAATATGTATTATATTCACTTGTATCTTTAGTTGAAAATTAATGTGCTTTGCCTCTGCATTGCTCCATTGTCTGACTTCCAATTCCTCCATCATGAAAGCCAAGTTAGTTGGTGTACCTGCTCGCCTAGATGGTATCACTTCCGTTCAGTTCTGCCTGTCTTCTGGCCTTCTGTCTTCTGTCCTCCGTCCTCTGGTCATTTCCGTCTTCTGGCCTTTTTCTCACACGGATATAACAGTATTTTCAACTCAACCTAATTTGGCTTCTTAATGTCTTATGGCCATCTCGCACAAACCCCCAACATTCCAAATTGTTGTTGTTCATGCCAGTTCAGCGCAATCATTCTGATTCAAGTTCCAGGACAAGTTCTCTCCTTTGACAGTGTATCTGGCATCATCACTTCACCTTTGGATTCTCACACTCAGGCTCGGCCCCACTTCAAACCAGAGCTCTGGCCTCGTGTAAGGCTCAAGGAGCGCTTATGACTGGAGAAACATCATACAATTGCCTGGTGGGGATCAAGTGTTACTGAGTGGTGGACTGCCGTCTATACTCTTCAAGAGACTACCAAGAACTGGAATATTCCTCGCTCCCGTGTGGTAGCCTCCTTAGAACTCCGGATATTCCAGAGAACTGAGCAGGTTGTAGGCTGTGGTGATCTGTCATGATAAGGACGTAAGTAGCGTGAAAAGAGGAATTGTGTAGTCTTATAGCCGCCCAGTGCCTAGTGCGTGTGCCAGGCAAGGCAATACCAGAGCTCGTGCCTCTATCGGAGCCTCTAAGAGGGCCGGAAAGGCTATTGAGTGATGTGGTTTGTGATAAAAGATGAATGATGATCATATGATAACTGTACATGTGACTTGTAGCTAAAGAGTAACTAAAATATGTATATGATCCCTTACACCTCGTCTGAATGCTCTGGATATGTGGTCTTGGCCACCTCTTGATCCCAAACAGCATGGAGCTGCTCTCCGTCTGTCAGCAACAGCCTCTGGGTCGGCTAAATGGTGAGTAACCTGGCGAGAACCTCAATCAGGAGAAACCCGATAGACACTAGTAGCTCATGTGTTCCCCGAGCAGTAGGACCAACTGTGTGGTGTCCTCCCTAGGAGACCGTATATTGTAGGTCAGGATACACAAGGCAGAACCTGGAATGAGTTGAAGAGGGTGTGATATCCACTTAGGTGGACACAATCCACAATACAATGAAGAGGAAGCAGGGCAGGGTGGAGACAATGCCTATGTCAAGCCAAGATAGAAGCCTGAGATTAGACAAGGTAGAATCTACTGTACAGGGAGATTCTACCGAGCTTATATATGCTTCAAATAAATCAAAAGTAATTGTGGTTGGTCGTGATCAGTTCCTGTACTGCAGCATTAAGGAGTGTTAATGCTGATACTCCTGGACCCCTCTGTGTCTGTTTCCATAGCATCGGAGGACCTAGGAGACCCAACATTCGGGTTTCCTAGTCCTTAATGTTGTTGTCTCCAGTGGTTCAAACTGATCGAGTCGGTGGTTGAAACCCTGATCAGTTTGCAACCATTTGTGTACTTTGTGTGCGCCTCTGTGTCAGCCATGGTGCGTTTGGGGACTAGAATCCATCTGTACAGGTTCCTAGTCCCTAATTTCTTCTGTACCCTGTGGCACAGACTACTCTGAATCTGCGGCTTTGGAATCTGCGGTTGTGTTTCAACCATGAGACGGTCATGTGGCGGCGTCATGAGAGTCCTGTGCCGCTAAGACATGTCTGTATCCGTACAGATGTGTCACACAAAAAATAGAACCCGGATGATTCATGACACTGTCCTCAGCAGATCAGCTTATCACCAACCAGTTTGATATATCCTGGTTTGATGTTTGCCTATCCCCAGGTGATGGATTTCCATGACTATGAATTACACTCAGGTGTTGGTAGCATTGCTTTCCCTACTCCTGCTCAACACCGCAAATCCTTCCAGCACGTCGCCACCACAACTATTGTGGAGGTTCCTGAGGATGTGGATATATTGGAAGAAATTCCTCCAGTTCCACTATTTTCTGTCCCCAGTTTTCTGGCACCAGTTCCTGTTTTTTCTGGACCACAGTCGAGCACTGCCCCTCCAGCAGTAACAATTCCCAACATTAAGGGTAACATGACAGCCATTTCCCAACCCTCAGGGTGATCTCAGGGTTGCTGAAGCTATACCTCACCAGTCAATTCATTGTGGAGACATCCATTGAATACAAAGATGGATACCTTTCTCCTTTATTTTCTCCTGTATCAAACCCCTGAGCAATGCCACCAAATCCTTCCAACTCATTAAAAGCCCCAGGATGTAGAAAAATAACGAAGAGATTCCAAGGGTTTTATGTCTCCGCCAACATTCATTCTCTTAAATAGGAGCCCTCAATACAATCCTCGGGTTAATCTGCTGATATCAAGTCAACATGCTCAAGTTTGCTTGAAGTGTTAACATTGTGGCTTCATGGGCCAACAGGATATAAGTCCTCCTTATAAGCCTCCCCACACCATCTAATATCTTTTATAAAACAGACTATTCACCATTGAGTACATCACTGACCTTTCAATGGTGGTTTCCGGTCCTCATATACACAATCTTTGTCTAGGATCCAACAACACATCCTATCCCTTTAAAGGCTCACACATTACCTTCAGGATGACCCTGTACTTCACCTGTTATCCCAAGGGTAAGCTTGCTCGCTGTGTCTCCGATACCAACCATGTCTCACAAAGCTGCCCTGATTTTCTGCCTCTTGACCAAATTGGTCACTGTCCTATGTTGTTTGATTGTGGTGTATCTTTACGAGGTGACAGACTGGGGTACACTCACCACTCTTTTCATTCCCGCCTGGCTGCTGACTTGAACTCATTTAATCAGGTGCAGCAGATTACCTGGCGATGCAGTAAGCATGACTGCAAATTTGGTCTCATTTCTCACCAATTCATGTCAGGTCATGGTCCATTCAGGTTAGTTTGAAAAAATGAAGTTGGAGTGAGGAATGAAGGAAACAACAAGTTCATTAATTTCAGAGACTGGTTCCGCATTTAAGTACATATCACCAATGAAATCATATCCACCCATATAGCCAGGATAACCCAAGGAATAAAAGGAGCACAAGCTGGGTAATCATCAGGAGTTTTAATGTCTCAGAGAGCGCAAGCATTTCTGTGTAAAGTGTAAGTGGTTCAGGCCTGCTTCCTGCAACATTGCTTGTGATGGGCACTGGTGATTCTGAAGTTTGAATATAAATGGCCTGCTTAGCACAAGCACAAACTTTGTTACTCACTAGGCTGATTCTCACTATTTAAATCCTCGCCGGAATGGTCTGCCTCAGAGTTGTGGATTGAGTCTAAATTGTGGTCTCTATCTACTGGCGGCAGCAGTTATATCACAAGGAGAAGGTTACATTGTGAATGGTTGACTCACCATGGGCAAAAAGTGAATCACCTTTGGAAGAAAATTCATAAAACGGAGAGAAAGTTACATTCTGATGGCCGACTCACCATGGGCAAACCAGGAATTGTTTTCAGACCACAATTCATAAAGCGGGTGGCCTAGATGCCAGGCAAGGTCCTGAGTATCTGAATCAAATCCTTTGGCCTGGTGGAACTTTCTTAGTCCCTCATAGACACTAGCGTCCCAGGAGCATCCAACAACTTCAGTGGTGCACCGAAAGGTAGGGAATCCAAGTTGTGTTGCCTCTTCAGGGGTGAGCCGATCCACACCAGATGGATTGAGAGACCAGTATGCAGGAGAATTGGGCCAACGATAAGAGGACAAACCGGTTTTGAAGTTTTTCGGTGGGCAGAGAAAGAGGAAGCCGGCAGGAGGCGCCTTTGTAGTCTCTGAAACTTCGAGCTCAACGAACACATAATCTACAAGAACTGGTCAAACAGGTCAGTGAAAATATCACATGAACTGCAAGATCAGATAGCACCATAATCTTCAAAGTTGGATGTAATCCGGAGGCGGTGGAAATTGTGGTTTGCCTGACTGAGCCACTGGCCATGGTCAGAGACAAAGAAACACCAGAGTCCTAGATAGATAATGCCACCGAATACAGCATCAGACCTGAAACTTGCGGAGAAAGCACCATCATGGGCGCATATAGCTAATCAAAGAAATAAAGTCAAATACCACATCCAGCCATCCTCCATTACAACTCCCTCGGCTCCTTCGGAAGTCTGCCAGCCAGGAATGTGAGAGTCCACATTTGGTGTGTATGCAATATCAATGGGGCCTTCAAGTGGATAGTCTGAAGAACAGGCAATTATTGCACCTAGATTCACAGTCGTAGAGGTGGAAATGGAGATTGTTCGAAATTGGGACAGGTTGAAGAAACATATATCGTGATAGTCTTGTATTGTCAGTGATTCAAAGACCATGAGCTCCATATCCGATGCACTGGATATTCTGTGTGATCATGATATTCTTGCAGGGTGTTATATCCATGTCAGAAAAGGACGGAAGGACGGAAGGCCGGAAGACGTAAAGCCAGAAGTCGGATATGGCCGTAAGTGATACCACGTAGGTGAGCGGGTACACCAACTAACTTGACTTGAGGACGGAAGGACAGAAGCCAGACCACGGAGCTATGCGGAGGCAAAGCACGTTAATTTTCAACTAAAGATACAGTAGAACATAATACATATTTTATACTAATTATGGAGATAAGTTTAATGTGGAAAGAAGTATGTAAAAGACAATAAGAACAATAAGAACAATAAGAGGGAAGCATAGTTGCATAAGTCATATGATTGATTTGGGGAACACTCAGAAGACCTTCATTGCGAAAACCCCAAAGGGTGTGCATCAACGGAACTAGCCGGACGCAACAGGATTGGATATAACGTAATGGCTGTAACCGGAATGGCCAGAAAGACCGGAACAGATCGGAAAGTGCATGGTCGTAACACAGGGTAATTGTAGAGGTAGGGCTGGGGGGTATTGGATGGTATGAGCTCTGCACAGAGTTGACCAGAGGAGCGACATATCCACGCCGTGTAGTTGTCCGGATCCTGGAACAATTCTCAGAGACATTGGGTAACCTGGTGATAAACTCACAAAATCCTTTTGAAATGTGGAATACACATAATTGCTTGCTGCCTGCCTGGTGTCAGGAACTTCAGCAATGGGGGAAGTTTTCCTACGTGGAAGTCCACAGTCTTTTGACGAATGAGATGAAGAATGTGACAAAGAATGGAGACATACACAGCACGCATAGAAATATACTGTGGCAAAATGTGAACCTTGAAAACTGTTCACGTATTGCCGGAACGGTATAAGATCTAATATGAACATAAAGCACAAATAAAAGACCACATTACAGGCAGAGGCACACTGTCATGATAGAGTGTAGTATATATACCACCTGAGCTTGCTGCCCTGTAAATCTGAATCATATTGGGATGGCTGAGTGTATAGTTAAGGGGCTGAGGACCGAAACTGTGCATGAAAGTCACCGAATAGACATATATTTGACAATGTTCCGCCGCCATTCCTGCAACGGTTTTCCAGAGACAATGTCAGGAGAAGAGAATGGAACACACCTCTTCTGCGCCGTTCCCTTGGTACATGGCGACCGTCACCTTCGACTTTTGGCCTTTCACTTTGGCAGAGTATACCCGCCGGACACACCCTCGTCTGCGTTGATGAGCTACAACACCCTGGTCAACTTGTATGTCATGCTGAAGGTCAATATCTCTGAGCGGGATCATTCGAAAGTCTACCCGAGTTTCATTGTCTACGATATCACAGAACAAAGCGAGGGAGCTCACCCGAAGGCGCAGTGTGGTGATTTGTGATGTTGTTGAAGGTGTGGCCGGTCACTGTGAAATTTTGAGAGCCTGTGAACATCCCGCTGCCAAGCCTGAATTAAGCTCCGGCAATGAGACGGATCCATGCAGGTCACAACAAGTAAGACTCACGGGCGTGATTCGCGATTGCTTGGAGTTGAGTTGTTAGTGAACCCAGCACTTTCATCCGGCGGATTGTCCATGGATGGTGATGGGAGGGAAAGATGTTAAGCGCCGGAAGTGATAGCTTTGATGCTGTAATAGTCGTACTGCGTATGATGCGCAGCGTATCGTCCAAAAGAAATCGTTCCCGCTCACGAGCAGACTCGGGCCAGGGCAAGCACTCGTACTCTGTTTCGAACAAGGTCACCGACCCCACCACGGGCACTGCGCTGCGCATCCGGCAGGACATCGAGATGCACTACCACCGTGACACCGACGACGCGATTGCAATGCGGGATTTGGAGCATGACATTAGCAGCAGGAAGGCGCGCGAGGTGCATGCCGATGGGAGTGGGAGCTACGACGCGAATTTGGATGTGATTGTCAAGAACTGAAGGAGTATGTTGGGCCGGGACCGGGGTTCTGAATCCCCCATTCGTTCTTTCATACAATAGTTTGGAAGTTGCGTTTTTTCAATGCCAACGGATCCCCGGAGGCTTGTAGCATAGTAAGGTATAGGAGCGAAAGTTTGGCGACCCGAACCCCCCGTCGGAGGCGAATATGTGTAGTGAATCTTAGTTTTGTCCCATTATCCATTACCCCTGGGACCTTGCGTGGACAGATTTAAGTAGGTGAAGGCTCGAGAAAATAAATACTACGGGCTGGGGACAACGAGCCGCAAAATTACAAATGCCGGGAGAAGTACACCGCCGAATTTGGTTTGCGGGATGTGTGCCCTTGATATGCATGCCTACGAGCTCTCGCACTTCGCTTTTTCAAGCAACAAGCCAACCCGAGTTGGACTGTTCGAGACTTCGAGTTCGTCCATACCCGTCAGTCACTGGCAGGATACACTCATCGTTCGCAAAGTCATTTCCTGTCATTTCCCAGGGCTACTGGAAACTGTAGTCACAAGGATTGGGAGCAGCAGCATGTTCTGGCGCGTATAGGTCGACAAGATAACCAGCAGAGTCGTCCCTGCGGATGCAGCAAGGATGCAGACCGTAGGTTGATTTCAAACTTGAAGTCCGAAAAAGGAAAGAGCATCTTGCCTCTTACTTTCACCATGACCGCCACTCCTTTCTCCGTCCGTGTCCGCCACGCTGTTGTCGAGCAGACCGAGCGAACAAGACAAAGCTCCAAGGCGGACATCGAACGGCTTATCGAAGAATCAGAGTCGAGGATTGTTTCGCTTGGTGAACTGCGCGAACGCGAGCGCGCATGTGTTGCCGCGCTCAAATATCTCATCTCTCCCATCCGCACCCTGCCAGTGGAATTGCTGGTCGAAATTTTTGGCCTCGCGATTCACGACGATACGCACATCCAGGACGCGTTTCGAATCTCGCACGTGTGCTCCGACTGGAGGCGCGCCGCCCACGGCACCCCAGGCCTTTGGACTCGAGCTATTCACGTCAACACCCCAGCTATCGACTCGGACGAAGTCTACGCCGATGGATTGCAGAACTGGCTGGCGCGTTCAGCGCCGCTGCCCGTTCCCATCACCTGGTGTGAGACTGAACGGGAAATTAGCTGTCGTTCATCGGAAGAGGTCCTGCGGATCGCACCGCGATGGCGTTCTTTCGAAGCTAAACCAAAATCACCCCTTTGGCTCGTTAAAAAATTTGCACAATGTAACCTGGAGAGCCTCGAAGAGTTGTCCCTGGACATTCCGAGCGTCGACCCGGGCACTGTTCTATCTTTCACCGTACCCCGCCTTCGAAAATTGGGCCTCTATATTAATTCAGATCCGCTGCCCATTTTGGTCATGCCCTGGGCTCAACTCGCCGATTTCACTTTCAACTGTAGCTCACACTGCAGCCAACCTGATATTGCGTTTGATGTCCTTGCTCAGTGCCCAAATCTTTCCCGGGCATCGGTATGCACGGGACCGTTGTCTCCTAGAGCCGGAAAACATACCCTCGTCTTGAGCCATCTGCGCGCTCTGTCCGTCCACTTCTCTAGGCCAGCAGGACATGCAGCAAACAACGGGGCATCATTTTTGGACAACTTATCGGCGCCTGTGCTAGAGGAAGTATGTCTGCATTTCGGGAACCTGATGTCACATTCTACACCCGGGACAGAGGTTCACTGGACAGAAGCCCACTTTCCAGCATTCCAGCTGCGGACACCAAACCTTACCGCGCTCGAATTGCACTTCTCTAAGCTCACCTCGGATGACCTGATGACCGTATTGCACCATACACCGTGCCTCGAACGCCTGACATTGAGGTATTGCCGGCATTGCTTCGACGATGCCCTCATCGGCGCTCTATGTTACCAAGACGGTGTGCAGCTTTTGGTCCCCCACCTGCACAGTTTGGATCTCGATGGCATTACAATCAACAAGCAGTCAGCAGATATTTTCGTGAGCATGCTTGCCTCGCGATGGTGGACGGACGCCGAAGCCATATCGCATCTGGTACCGCCTGCGGTTACTCGTTGGACCCGCGTGGGATACCGTAGCTTCGGAAGAAGAAGGTCCCAGACAGGTTTTTGGGCTCTCATGCGAGATCTGGAGCGTAAAGGTCTTCCCCTGAAGTGGTACTAGCCTATGTGATCCATGTGAGCCAATCGATTGTTGGACACTCGAGACGAAATTAAGTATCCCCGGTGGCGCCTTTTCTTGCAAATATTTCTTGACCATACACCGGTGTACAGTGCGGCTCCTCATTCTCATCACCATGATCTACTTTCACACACCTCTTCCTCAAAGAACGAGTGCTCGCACGTAGAATGTGTCTGTTTATAAACAGCCAACGTCTTCGTTTTTTTTTTCAAAACGACAAATCGTCGGAAACCTGCTCAATCCTTTCACCGCCGAAGATATCCCATCCCACCGGCGTCCGTCTTCCTCCAGTCCCTGTATCTATTTCGACAATTCATGCTCATCTCTCCTCCCACATCCAAATCCATATTTGCGGTATCCTTCACGAATTCTCCTACTAGTGTCGGCGAGAACACGAACTACGAGGCTTCACTGCCTCCTCCATTGACACCGGCCTCGATCGGTCTCGGCTGCTCGCGTGCACTCGGGATTGGCAGGGTACACGGTATTTGCGTTCGGCCACAGCATCATTACCACCTCCGCCCATCCAGCTCCTATCCCGCTGGTGCCTGTCGGCGGCGGAGGAGGTCGTGATCGTAATGTGTGCACTGTTTTATTTTCGACGCTGCTCTGAGTAGGAGAACTCATGCGCGCTGAACAGGAACTGGAGAAGAGGGACCGCGGGGGCTTCACTTAAGTGGAATCGGTTCTTCGCGCTAGAAAGAGCTCGAACGTGCCAGATCCGTGCGGCAAGACGTTCCAGGGAAGGCGGGGCGATCGCTATTCCCTACCCTCCCACTCCGTCTCTGACACAGAAAGCGCACCGCTAATCCATAAGCCTTGGACGTCTTGACGGAAACCTAGGACAAAACGGGTTATCCGCACCGCTCAATCTGGCAGAGCCCGCGACCATCCCTATGTATCTCGCTCGAAAATTCATCGCAATATCTCCCCGAAATCGTCAGTCGCGTCTCGCATTCCACACCCTCATCATGCATTCAGCTTCTTGGCGAGAACACACGTACACAGTTGCACCGGTTCCTCCGGGGGGTGCTACGATCCCATCGACGGCCTCGACGGCGCGCGAGCCTGACGTTGCGAGTACAGACTCATTCTACTCGAAGCCGCCACGCCGCGACGCGCACCGACCACGCTGCACCTCGAGAAAAGAGGGCGGTCTTTCTCGTCCGCGGCGCGGTGTTCTACATCACTTCTCCGGAGGCTGGTGTCGCTAGCGAATACCTTCTGTCGGGGCTGACTGGTGTCTCTCGGAAGTCAAGGCTCGATTGGCCAATGGGCTCCCTGCTGACTGCACGAGTGCGAAACGACGCACTCCGCCATTCATACATCTTCGTCGCAGCGCGCACTGGCTGGCTTCCATGTATCGGCTCCTTATGGCGCGAAAAACAGACGGAGACTCTGCACAACGGGTTCGCTTAGGTGTCGCTTCGTTGGCTGAAGGCGGCTGGGAGCGCGGGAGCTGGGATTCGGACTTGGACGGAGTGAACCCAAGACGGTCGTGGAGTGGAGAAGCTAGGTTAGGCTGTCCAGTGCCGGTGTTGAGGGTCGGAGGTTGAGGGAGGGATGCATATTCGTTCATGCTCGGTCTTGCTGTCTTGTATTTAGCGCTCAGAAAGATGTACGTACTGCGTATCGTCCAAAAGAAATCGTTCCTGCTCACGAGCAAGCCGGCGTAGCGAATGGCTCATGGAATCTGAGGCAGAGGAAAGTGCAGGACATAAGACTTCAATAGGACCGGTGCGTTGAAAATAAACCGGCCAGTTATTGAGCGCGAAATTAAAAAAATGGGCGGGAAACGCGGGGGAGCGCCGTGCCGCGACGTGGAGCTACTATCCAAGACGGGCAAGTCTGTTCCCTTGCACTAATTCTCCAGACTGTAAAGTTTGCAATCCATTCGATGTTGCGCGTCGCCTCGCACCGCGACATCCTCGATTCATCGCTCACGCCAATCGCATTCGCATTCGCATTCTCACAACGCCCGCATGGTATTAATGCGTAGGGACATACGTGGTAGACTACTCCGTGCCTCAGCCTCGAACCGCATTGACTATATGAAGCCGATCTAGGGTGTAGTCAGCATCGCATTCGACGACGGAGCGACAGCGGCGGGGGGAGGGAGGGGGGATGGGAAAGAAAGCGGGACGAACCAGGGCGAGAATGAGGAAGCACAATATACACCGCTACCGATCAAGGTCTTCTCCTTCAATGTCTTCGTCAGGAAGAAGGGCTTCAATTTCGTCCCCAGTGTCAAAATCAAGATACGTCCATCACCAGCGTTCGTATTCGAGGGGGATACCTTTACGCTGGAGAGCTTCCAGGATATCCACAAAACGGGGACTGAATTTGCGCGATACCCATAAAGTCGCACAAGGTTCTAACGGGCAACCGCGGGTGGGACCCGATGCGAGGCGAGTTCGGCGTCTGTCCACCATCGTGAAGCAATCATTCCCGCCAGGTGATCTCCTGTATAGTTTCGGACTGGGATGTCCTCGAGGTCCAAACTGTGGGGGTGGGGGACGAGGGGATCCACACCGTCTCTGTAGTATAGCGAATCGATGAGGGCATCATCGAAGCACTGCGGGCAACATCCTAATTTCAGGCTGCGGAGAGACGGTACGCGGTGAAGGACGGCCCTCAGTAGTCTCCCCTAGGCAGACGCTTCAACAGTTTTGAGCTCGTACCTCGCTTGTTGAAGGCCCTCAGGTCGTCCGACGTGAAGTCCGAAGGGATGTCCAGGGACAGCTCTTCTAGGCTCTCCAAGTTGCATTCCGCCAGTCTACTAATCATCCAACGGGGTATACCACCTCTAAAGTCCAGAGAAAGCCATCGGGGAGCGATCCTCAGGACCTCTTCCGATGAAAGACAGCTGTATTTCAGACACCAAGTGATGGGAACGGGTAGCGGCGCCGAACGTGCCAACCAGTCCTTCAATCCATACGCGTATTCCTCGTCCGTCGAGGCGGAACCTGGGAGGCACACTCTGAGCCGCCGATTCCACAGTCCTGGGGTGTTACGGGCGATCTGCATCCAACGCGAGCAGACGTGCGATATTCGAAACGCGTCCTTGGTGTGGTGGTACGTCTCGTGGACCGCGAGCTCAAAAATCGCGGCGAGCAGTTCCACCGGCAGGGTGTGGATGGGAGAGATGAGGTATTTGAGCGCGGCGACATAGGCGCGCTCGCGGCTGAGGAGTTCATCGAGGGAAATAATCTTCAGCTCGGATTCCTCGATGAGCCGTTTGATATCCGCCTTGGAGCTTCGTCTTGTTCGCTCGGTCTGCTCGACAATAGCGGCGCGGACGCGATCAGAAAATGGAGTGAAGGTCATGGTGTAGCTGTTGATACGTTTTGACGTTTTCTGCATACATTATATGGCCGCGCTGGCCGTGCAACAGCAGGCAACAACTTATAGGGTTTCACGCGAGCGCCCCGCGCAGTTGAGCAGAACGTACTCCTTAGCGGGCCAGTTTACCGACGGCTGCAGGGCTGTCGGCGGAGGTGGAGGTGGAGGGATATTTGTTCGGCGCGCGCAGGCTCTAGAGGAGGACAGCAGAGAGTGTATGTATCTTATTCATTCCTGCTCACGGCGTCAGTGGCCCTAGGGTGCCGAGAAAGTAGATCTAAACGCAGTGAGGACTAGGCAGCCCGTCGGAGAGTTCAGCCCAGGTCTCCAAACCTGGTGCAAACGAGAAACCACCTCACGACTCGCAGGCATCTTACAGTTTGTGTTCCATCCTCCTCAATTGTCACTCGCGAAACTCGTATGGACGCGTCCTCTGCGTCCTCGCGCCAACCACATTTGCATTCTCACAACACCCGCATGGTATTAATGCGTAGGGACATACGGGTAGACTACTCCGTGCCTCGGCCTCGAACCGCATTGACTATATAAAGCCGATCTGGGGTGTAGTCAGCATCACATTCGACGACGGAACGACAGCGGCGGGGGGAGGGAGGGGGGATGGGAAAGAAAGTGGGACGAACCAAGGCGATGAGAATGAGAATGAGGAAGCCTAGTATACACCGCTACTAATCAAGGTCTTCTCCTTCTTCAAGGTCGTCTCCTTCTTCAATGTCGTCTCCTTCAATGTCCTCGTCAGACAAGGCTATCGGAGAAGAAGCGCTTCAATTTCGTCCCCAGTGTCGAAATCAAGTTACGTACATCCTCCGCCTTGTTCGTATTGTACCAAGTCGAGGGGAATCCCTTTACGCTGGAGACCTTCCAAGATATCCACAAAATGGGGACTGAATTCGCGCAATTCACCATGAAGCCGCACAAGTTTCCAACGGGCAACCGCGGGTGGGACCCGATGCGACGCGAGTTCGGCGTCTGTCCACCATCGTGAAGCAATCATTCCCGCCAGGTGATCTTCTGTATAGTTTGGGACGACTGGGATGTCCTCGAGGACCAAACTGTTGAGGTGAGGGACGAGGGGCTCCACACCGTCTCTGTAGTATAGCGAATCGACGAGGGCATCATCGAAGCACTGCGGGCAACGTCTTAATTTCAGGCTGTGGAGAGATGGTGCGCGGTGAAGGACGGCCCTCAGGTCGTCCGACGTGAGGTCCGAGTGCTCCAATTCGAGCGTGGTGATGTTTGGTGCTCGCAGCAATGCTGCCAGACCAGTGTGCCTCCAGAGTCCGGTGGTGTTGCCAAGATTGGAAGATAGTTCCTCGAGTGCAGGCGCGGATATGCAGTCAAGAAATAGGACGCCATCGTGTGTCGGAAGGAAATGGAGGTGCAGAGTGCGCAGGTGGCTCAAGACAAGCGTATCTCGCCGAGGTCCGGGAAGTAGCAGTCCTGTGAATACCGATGCCCGGACAAGATTTGGGCACTGGGCAAGGAGAGCAAAGGCAATATCGGGTTGGCTGTTCAGTGCATAGCAGCTGAAAGTAAGGTCAACGAGTTGGGCCCAGGGGATGGGTAGAATGGGCAGTGCGTCTGACTCGATACTGAAAGACAATTTTCGGAGGCGAGGAACGGTGAAAGCGAGAGCACCGGGGTCCAAAGGGATGTTCAGGGACAGATCCTCGAGGCTCTCCAAGTTGCATTCCGCCAGTCTACTAATCATCCAACGGGGTGTGTCATCTTCAAAGTCCAGAGAACGCCATCGGGGAGTGATTCTCAGGACCTCTTCCGATGAAAGACAGCTATCATCCAGACACCAAGTGATGGGAACGGGCAGCGGCGCCGAACGTGCCAACCAGTCCTTCAATCCATACGCGTATTCCTCGTCCCTCGAGGCGGAAAAACCTGGGAGGCGCACTCTGAGCCGCCGATTCCACAGTCCTGGGGTGTTACGGGCGACCTGCATCCAATGCGAGCAGACGTGCGATATTCGAAACGCGTCCTGGGTGTGGTAGTACGTCTCGTGGACCGCGAGCACAAAAATCGCGGCGAGCAGTTCCACCGGCAGGGTGCGGATGGGAGAGATGAGGTATTTGAGCGCGGCGACATAGGCGCGCTCGCGGCTGAGGAGTTCATCGAGGGAAATAATCTTCGGCTCGGATTCCTCGATGAGCCGTTTGATATCCGCCTTGGAGCTTTGTCCTGTTCGCTCGGTCTGCTCGACAATAGCGGCGCGGACGCGATCAGAAAATGAAGTGAAGGCCATGGTGTAGCTGTTGATACGTTTTGGCGTTTTCTGCATACATTATATATGTTAAAGCAATATGGCCGCGCTGGCCGTGTAACAGCTTCGCCTGGCTTGGCAATACTCGAACCGACACTTATAGGGTTTCATATGAGCGCCCCGCGCAGTTGAGGAGAACGTAAGAAATTCCCAAGGGCCCACAGAGCGAAAAGGAGACAGACAGACGGTGCAGCCGTTGCGGCTGCAGAGCTGCTATCCGGGTTAGCTTACATGTTACCGTAGATCACACGTGAGATATATCTGGGTTCCTGAGTACACATCACGAGTGCTACGAGCCTCGGTGAGCGTCGTGAAGCGGGTGGAGTGAAGAGCCTGTCGACGGAGGTGGATATTTGTTTGGCGTGCGCAGGCTCTAAAGGAGAGTGTATGTATATTATATATGGATTGAGTCTCATTCATTTCTGCTCACGGCGTCAGTGGCCCTAGGGTGCCGAGAGAAAGTAGATCTAAACGCAGTGAGGACTGGACAGCCCAGGTCTCCAAAACTGGTGCAAACGAGAAACCACCCGACGACTCGCAGGCATCTTACAGTGCATCCTCAATTGTCACTCGCAAAACTCGTATGCACGCGTCCTGCGCCAACCGCATTCGCGTTCTCACGACGCCCGCATGGTATTAATGCATAGAGACATACGCCATATGTGTGTGTAGAGCGTAGACCGTAGCCGTACACTACGACTAATCCGCGCCTCGGACCGCTGCCGCGTTGATTGGTTATATGAAGCCGATCTGGGGTTTGGTCAGTGCGTGTTCGCCGGGGACAGAACGCGCGCGGGACGCACCTTGTTGGCGACGTCGAGGGCATCGTGGTCTGCGGTGAGGCGGACGTATGCCTTTTTCTTGCCGTCGGGGCGGATGAGGGTGTTGACCTTGGCGGCCTGCACGTCGTAGAGCTTTTTGACAGCGTCCTGGGTGGGTTTGGGTCAGCAAAAGCCGGGGAGATGAATGCAAGGCGCACCTTGATCTGGCGCTTGTTGGACTTGATGTCGACGATGAAGACCAGGGTGTTGTGCTCCTCAATCTTCTTCATTGCGGATTCTGTGTTCAGGGGACTGGGCGTGTGTTATTAAGTGCATGGAATGCGAAAGGGAGAGGGGCGCACGACACAATCGTCCGGAACTGGTCCAGCCGCGGGGCATGAGGGACGCTCTTCCGCGGGTACTTGGGCTCGCGGGGGAGGCGGAGGGTCTTGGGGCGGTGGAAGGACACGCTGAAGCGCTCCTTGCGGGCGCTGTGCGAGTGGGCGCCCTGGAGCGCGGCCTTCTTTGCGGCCTTGGCTTTGCTGTCTTTCGGCGACGCCTTTTTCGGCGCGGAGGGCTTCGTGGCCTTGGGGGTTTTGGTGGTGGCCATTAGTCTAAAGTCAATGTCAGCAAACGACATCTGGACACAGCGACCGCATCCAGCCCGTCCCGCCGCCGTTTTGGCTGCGCTTCAGCACAACGACCTAGACACTGGCGGCGGGGCGTTGGAGAGGTACGATGGGGAGGATACTCACGTCGGTGGCGGGTCTTGAGGGTCTTGAGGGACGTGAAAATTTGGCGGGCAAACCGGGATCAATAGACACCGGATAAGTAACAAAGTTCACACGGTCACAACGGGAATTTTGACAACTCAAGTCTCGTATTATTCGCGCATAGAGTACTTTTATACAATATCATCTACGTGTAAACGGAAGCTGGAACGCAGAAAGCAGCGTCCTTGCCCGGTTCTCTGCCCCGACCCCCGTCGCGTTCGTCACGAAATGTATATGCATCCCGTACGTTTTGGGATACGCGTCGACGTTGACCTCGATCTGCGGGAAATACTGCATCGCTTGAGGTGTTAGACCGATGCTCACCACCCCCGACACCGCACTCGGGCTGTGGCCCGACGCGCCGGGAGGGGGCAGCAGAATGCCCGGAAAGTCTTTGAGGCGGGGGAGCACGAATTCCACCAGCTGCCCCAAAAAGTCGTACATCGGCGCGCCCTGCAGCTCGACCTTGGCGCCGACAGGCACCCCCGGCCGGATCCACCCGCCCACGCTCTTCTTCCCGCGCACCAGCTGCACCCCCGAGACGTTATGCCGCCCCATCGCACGTTCCGTCTCCCCGCTCAGCGTCCGCATTGCCATGATCAGCCCCAGCAGACTCGCGCGCGACCCGATCGCCGTCTTCTGGAAGCTGTGCAGCACGATCTTCTCGAGCCGCACGACGTTCTGCGGCGTGTCGGGCGGGGGCGGCTTCTTGCCCAGCTGGGAACCCCCGACGGGCGGGTTGTGCCGGAAGCGCGCGTACGGGTTGGAGGGGTCGTAGGTGAGGCGGATTTTCCGCGGCTCGGGGCGCGGACCGGCCTCGTGAATGTAGGTCATGTACATGGCGTTGTCTGCGAGGGAGGCATGGTAGTGCTCTTCGAGTCTGCATGGCGCGAATTCACGGCCGACGAGGGGGACGTGGGGGATGGGGAGGCGGGTGCGCCAGTTGCGCTTGAGGGGCTTGGTGATGGGCGGCGGGCGGCCGAAGCGCGTGAGGGAGCGGGCGACGCGCTGCGGAGGGTGCGCCATGAGCAGAAAGTTGTTTGGGCGTGTTTTGCCACTTTTGATACGATGCACTCACTGCGCTGGCTGGGGAAGCGCTCCCTCGCCCGCGGGCTCTCGTCCAGCGCCCTCCGCCGCGCCCATGCCGCCCCCGGCAGCTACCACGTCGTCGGCAACGACCCCGATAGCCCCAACGACCCCATGATCGTCGAGGACTACCGCGGCATGACCGCCGCCGAGATCCTCCGCGAGACCGGCCACGCCCGCACAGACAACAAGCTCCGCCACTTTACCGTCAACTTTGGCCCCCAGCACCCCGCCGCCCACGGCGTGCTGCGCATGATCCTCGAGCTCAACGGCGAGGAGATCCTCCGCACGGACCCCCACATCGGCCTGCTCCACCGCGGCACGGAGAAGCTCATCGAGTACAAGACCTATATCCAGGCACTCCCGTACTTTGACCGCCTGGACTACGTCTCGATGATGACGAACGAGCTGTGCTACTCCCTCGCCGTCGAGAAGCTGCTCAACATCGAGGTGCCCGAACGCGCAAAGTGGATCCGCACGCTGTTCGGGGAGATTACGCGCATCCTCAACCACCTCATGGCGATCCTGACCCACGCCATGGATGTCGGCGCGCTCACGCCGTTCCTGTGGGGCTTCGAGGAGCGCGAGAAGCTCATGGAGTTTTACGAGCGCGTCAGCGGCGCGCGCCTGCACTCGGCGTACGTGCGCCCCGGGGGCGTCGCGTTCGATCTCCCGCATGGCTTGTTGGACGACATCTTCAAGTGGGCGACGCAGTTCGCGAGCAGGGTCGACGAGATCGAGGAGGTGGTCAGCGGGAACCGCATCTGGAAGCAGCGCACGGTCGGCGTGGGCGTCGTCAGCGCCGACGACGCGCGCAGCTACGGGTTCAGCGGCGTGATGGTGCGCGGGAGCGGGATTGCGTGGGACTTGCGCAAGGTGCTGGGGTATGACAAGTACGATGAAGTGCGGTTCCCTCTCTCTCTCGTTAACATATTAGCTGACTGGACCAGGTCGAATTCGATATCCCCGTCGGCAAAAACGGCGACTGTTACGACCGCTACCTGTGCCGCGTGCAGGAGATGCGCGAGTCGCTCCGCATCGTCAGCCAGTGCCTCAACCTCATCACCCCCGGCGCGATAAAGGTCGACGACCACAAGCTCGTCCCCCCGCCCCGCGCGAGCATGAAGGAGAGCATGGAGAGTTTGATTCATCATTTCAAGGTTTGTGCGGGCGAGGTGTAGAGTGTAAAACGGGTACTAATGGGATGCAAAGATCTTCAGCGAAGGCTACTCCGTCCCCCCTGGGGAGACCTACTCGGCTATCGAGGCGCCCAAGGGCGAGATGGCGGTGTATCTTGTGAGGTGGGTTCATTCTTCGAATATTCTTCCATTTTGAATCCACCCAACTGACTGACAATTACACAAACAGCGACGGCTCGAACCGCCCGTACCGCTGCGCCATCCGCGCGCCGGGCTTTGCGCATCTCGCGGGCGCGGACTTTATGATGCGGCATGTGAGTGCTTCGTTTCGTTATTCGTTCTTGCGGGGAGGGGCGAGCGTTGGAGTGGGCTTGCAAGCTTGCGAGCGAGGTCTTGCCTTGGGAGTTCTTCTGAGCGTGCTTGCCCTCTCCGTCTCTCCTTGCCCTTCGCTTTACTTTGTTCTCTTTGGGTGTGCCGATGCTGACTACGACTACAGCACTTCCTCGCAGACGCGGTCGCTATCATCGGGACGATGGTGCGTGCTCTTTTCTCTCCCTTTTCTGTTCCTACTTTCCTGCTCTCCTGCTTTCCTCTTACCCCTCCCCCTCCTCCCTACTCTCCCGCTCTCCCCTCCCCCTCCTTCGCTCTCTGTTCTTCCGTCCTCCTTCATTTCCCTCCTCCGCTTCCTTTCCCTCTGATTTCCCCTTTCTGCGACGATACCCACATTGACAACGTGGACAGGACCTGGTGTTCGGCGAGGTGGATCGGTAGCGCATGCGGCGATGATAGACACACTAAATAATAGCCATAGCCAGCAAAAAATAAAATAGCGTCGTTCTCCAGTCGTGTTCGGGGTTGTTAGCGTGTGCTAAGAAGAGAATGCCAATGAATGAGGTAGATTTCTATGCTTGATCAGCCCGCACAAGAGCCCCGTAGGCCGGATACGGTAGGTTCGACACAAACCCGCGCAGATCTGGCCCAGGCAAGCCGGGCACCTACAGTCTGCCAAACTGGCAGACGGGCTGTCAATTTGTTTCTTGTGACTTTAAATGTAGTCTCCCAGAGGCAGAGTAGAACAATTCCCTTGATACCTTCGTGCTTCAGGGTATTCCTTGACATTGTTCTGATGGATCCTGCTGAGCTTGCGAAGGTTGGCCCCAGTTCTCTGTCTGCCTCAGGGAAACTATTTAAATGGTGCTCTTTTCCTCTAGTCTTTTTTGCACATTGGAAATAACATCTTTGGCCAAATGTCATGAAACTGATTCATAAAACATACAATCCAGCCCGCCCACTACCACTACACCAAAATCCATCAGAGGCAGTTTTGGGTATGCTCCCTGAGTACAAGAGCTTAAGCATCTGACCCGACTAGGAATGACAATGTGTGGAGGCAGAAGAAGCACTGGAGCCCTAAGGTACTGTAGTAATCCGACCAAGTGTTCACTGGGCGTCACCCGTCACCAACGGTGTTCACTGAGCAAGGTGTTCATTGGTCGGCAATCACAGAAAATTACTATATATGGCAGTCCGGCGAATGCCGGACCGAAAATTTCCGCGGTTTTTGGTGTTTTTGGGCCAAAAAATTGCAATGTCACCGTCACCTATACCAAAAGTGTTCAGTTCACGGGTGGCCGTCACGCGTCACCTGAACACTCGGTCGGATTACTACAGTAGACAGACAAACGCGGTTGCCCCACGTGCCGTGACGGTCACATAGCCTTTTTTGGAACAGACTGTATATAATTCACCATTTTACTCACTCTTCAGCGACTTGTGGAAAATCAGCTTCAACAGTTTTGTGTAGATGTATATTGTGAGTGATCATGAATTTTCTCGTGAATTTTGGTTCAAAATTGAAGGATGAGTTATGATTATACTGGCTGGGCCCTGTTACAAAATGGTGTTTGGGTTCCCTCCCTGCACAATTCCAGTCAAGAAGTCTGAGGGAAGTACACAATATCTCTTGTACCTCCTGGACACCCAAGCAGCCTGTGAACCATCAAGTCCGTGGCAGCAACACAATCATCGGGATGTGTTTGATGGCTTTCTTTGGCGGGTTTAGGCAGTTCAGCCTGTTTTGTATGAATTCTTTGGAGGTAGGCATGAGAGAGATATTGAGGAGACTGCTGCTGGAAAATTTTCAGTGCACAGTGGGCAAAGAAACTTTTGGAATGCATATGGCAGAGCCGCCCATTGAAGTACTTGAGCTAGTATCCTTGTATTTTGGGAACTAGTCACTCAATTCTCTACATTTTTGTAATATTAAACCTCAGATGGCAATAACAGACCGATTCCCAGCATGTTGTTCGCCTGTTGTGCATTAATCAATGTGTTTTCTGTACAGTAACTTCCCAATATGGTCATGTCATGCGAGATCACATGGGGCGACCGTGTTTGTCTGTCTGCTACCTTACTTGGATCTCAGAGGCAACTGCAATGTCCTTGACTGCAAATAGAGCTTGGGGAAGAATGGGCTGAAGTTGATATCCTTGTTGTTGATGAAGTCTCCCTTCTAGGAGCTGAACTAATTGCTGAGATCAACCAGCTACTTCGATTTATCAAAGAGGATTCTTGCCCTTTTGGTGGAGTAATCTTGATTCTCTCTGGGGATTTTTATCAACTGCCTCCTGTGCAGCAAACACCCCTCTACATGCCAGTCATGCCATACTCACGAACAAAAAAATCAACAGAGCAGCAATATATGGCTAGGCTTGGGTGATTAGTATGGAAGCAAGTTGACATAGTGATTGAATTAACTGAGCAGAACCGAATGCATTGAAACACTGTAACAAGAGCATGCGGCATCTAGTGCTATTTTGCAATTTCCTAGGATCAGTATTTATACAACAGGAAAGTGCTAACACTTCTGATGTATTATTACTAGCACTCAGGACTCTGGCTAGGTGATATAAAGTAGAACTGGAGTGAGCCCAAGCTGCCGGTTGTAGCACCAGATATGACTAGTGTGACATGCTAGTATGGTCTGGACGCACAAACTATGGGGAAATAACCATAAGCCTAAACAGTCAAGGTGCTAGCACCTAGGAAGTGAGACACAGGAGAGCGGTACTGTGAGAGCACTAGCAGACAGTGCAAGCGGTGAGTCTGGAATCTGAAGGGTAATAAACTATGTGCTAGCAGCCTTCTAACAAGGGTGTTAGTATGTGGTACCTGACTAGTGATCAACCTGAGACCTGAAACACAGATGCGAGCACCTAACTGTTGCGACGCAGTCGCGAGTCACAAACAGAGACAAGTAGACAGTAGAGGAATAGCTAGCAGGCTATTAGTGCTGATGTGTGGATCAGCACTAATGCAGTAACAGATAAACAGACTGCTAGCCAGTGCTCTGACCTGTGCTAGATGACTCCAAACAGCGGATTCAACTCCGTTTCATCAAGATAGAGGTTCTGGCAGCAGACGGCAGGCTGAGGAATCACTTATGATACCCATAAATGGACGCTAGCAGATCAGTGTGGCTGTTCTGCTTGGCATAGACCCATCATAAAATCAAAAGGCAGTCGTTTCATTGGTTATTGTATCAATCACATTATTTTCACTCCTTTCTACTATTCATTCTGTTTATCACATGTATCATGGACCTCAGTAGTATAAAAGGGAGCACAGAGCAGGCTAGAACTTCAGATTATTACATCCTGACTTTGTACAAAGTTGGTGCAGGTGGTCTCAGGTTGCTAGTGGAGATTGTAACACACTTCACAAGTAGTAGTCTTTATTGGACACCACCATTTTGCAAAAAACATAGCAGAGAGCTGGAGCTGACATGTGTATCACATGGCGCAAAAAATCGGTGGCCAGCTGCCATCTAGACTGGATTCAGATAAGATATGATATGGGTCCAGGATGGACCCAGGTTGGGCTGGAGGTTAGCTGTGAATGCCGCTAGCATTGAGGTGCTTTGCCAGCTCATTGCCCTTTCACTCATTATCAGGATGAATTCAAATAATTTTCCTATTCGGGTGGTCTACGGCAAGTACAGGTGAGCTACAGGAACTGCATGTTGGTGTCAGCCTTCATTGGCTACAATATGTCCCCATCTGCTGATCCCAGATGGCTTGTAAGTAAAAGGGTATGAGGGGTAGAGATTATGATAACCCGGTCTTCCTGCATTGCTTGACGTCTTGCTGCGACTTGGACAAGATGAGTGCTGTACATGAGAGGCAGAAATCCAATGAGCTCGAAGGTGTTTCGTGGGGGCTCGTGCTTGACAAATTTATCACGAGCTCAAGGAAGATCAAAAGGACTGCAAAAAGCCGAGTTGAGGACAAGATATGCTTGAGGGAAGACAATAAGGCTTGATGAGACAAGAACTTCGGGACTTGCGGGAAGTGTCTTTGACAAACCCTAAGGGCAGGACTTGAAGCTTGGCAGCTGGGAGCTTGTGTTGCTTGAGGTTTGGGTCGCAGACTTGCAGGCATTCGAGGTCAATGAGATGCAGTAAGGAGCCGCAGCAAAAATGTTTTGACAGGTCCGGCATGAAGGTCAATCGAATGATGTCGCCACACTTGTTGTAGTGCAAACAGAAAAGTGGAAGGAGTAACCGACTGGAACAGGAACTTGGGTGGATGAAGTGGGGTAGAGGCCAGGTGATAAGGGTTTCAGCTCAGTATACAGCAGCTTTTGGAGTACTTGCTGAGCCACTGCTAGAGCGGGCATATGCGCATGGCTTCAGGGCTGGGCGGGGTCAAAGGTGGATCCAGGATTGTGAAGAACATGTGGATGTGAGCTGAGTACCGACGAATGATAGATGAGGGCCTTGAGCTTTATCGTCGCCAAAAAGGTGACAAGAGAAAGCCGTCAAGATGGAGGAGTGAGAAGAGCAAGCGAGCAACATGCATGTGCGATGTCAACCTGTCAAAAAAAATGACAGCATACACACGGACCTCCGCTGTACCTGATGTACATCCTCCACTAAGCTAAAGGAGCGGATAAAAATTGGATCGACTAAGGTATCATTGGGCAACGATGCCCCAAATGAGACTTGAATTGCCTTTTCAAGTGAACCAACCATGGTGAAGGAACAGAGGCGAACACAGCCGTCAGGAAGCGTGTTCTAAGGGTGAACTCATTGGTTCTCATTTGGAGCACTTCCTTGGCTTTCTTGCACAAGTTTTGGACACAAAAAGACTATATATTCTATATATTCCAGATAGCTGCCTGGAAGTATCCTGTCAAAAAAAATGTAATAGCAATCTAGAATACTGCTGTGGGACAGCTGAAACCTCAGCTGAACTTTTCAGCTGGTATTGACCTGGCCCCCAGCCATACTCAGCTGGCACAAAACCTGGCCCATATGCATATTTTCCAGCTGATGTCAACCTTTCGGCATTTTGGCAGTGGAATCAATACTGTTGACTCTGGACATGTCGAGATCTTAAGTTGAGGTTCTAGTTGTTGACTCGAGGATTCTTCACATATAAAACCAAGGGTGTTCTCTTTGAGAACCAGCTAGCAGCTTTGCCTTCACCCCGATATTGACAGAAGGACTGTCATAGTGTGTTGGATTGCCTGCTAGGTATTGTGTGTTGGCTCAAGCCTACTAAGAAGAAGACGGACTAGGTGCCCCTACCTTTAGACCAACTGTAACTTGTCAGTTACTTCACCTTCACCCCAATATTGATGGAAGCACTGTAGTGTGTTGGGTTGCTAGCTGGACGCTTATAG
The DNA here is from genome assembly GCA_029282495.1 of Mycena albidolilacea. Taxonomy (NCBI): domain Eukaryota; kingdom Fungi; phylum Basidiomycota; class Agaricomycetes; order Agaricales; family Mycenaceae; genus Mycena; species Mycena albidolilacea. Next base: position 1,349,888 of record JARIHO010000002.1, read on the forward strand.
TGTCTATTGCCAATAAGAAGTGGAAACATTCCTGTTCTTGGTTAAGGAATAGGTCAGTGGCTTAAGGACTGCCTTGTCGCTTGAAGATTAAAGTCCCTTGTTGTTAGCCTGAAGAGTTTTTGGATATCCCTTAGCGAGGATTTTCACAAACCTACATACTCTGCCCTGGTGCTCTTGACCTAGCAGTCTAGCCACCTTGTATCCAACCCATAACCTCCAGACCATCCCAGGTGCTAGCGATATTGTTGTTGGCAGCTGCATAATGCTAGCGTGCTGTTGAACAGCTTTGTTGAAGTCTAGCAGTTGAATTGTGTTTGTTCCAAACCCATTGGTCGCATACTATAGCCCGGACCTGAACTCACAAAGAGAAGCATTTACATCTTTGGAGGAATAGATTGTTGTAGTGGTGATTTTGTGGTTGTTTTGTGCAATCCCAAATCTAAGCTATTTCTAGTCGTATATCAAGTGCACCATCTCAGTGTGGCAACTTGCCTTTTGCAGCAGCAGTACAGCGACTCTGTAAACAACAATGTACTGATGAAGATATCAAACTTTTCAACTCACGTGTAATGAAATCCGAAGATTATCCCAATGGCATCTATCTATCTAGGGCCTGATGATGAGAGATACTATTCTGCTAGCCTCATTGTCAGAACAAATTGAGAGCGAGAGGCTCTTAATGATGCAAAAATAAATGTGGAATGCATTGAGTGAGTGGTTTGTATAGCTCAAGATCACATTGACGGCAGGGAGATAGATGACATGCTAGTTCAAATTTTTTTGTTGAGTTTAGATATATCTCCTTTCACAAGTAGTGGAGCATTACCTGGATTTACTTCGGTGTATCGTGGAATGCCTGTTATTCTTAGGCATCACAATCCATGTCCACTACTTGGTATTGCAAATGGCTCACAAGATTTAGTTGCTGATTTTGCGATTGACATAGACAACAATGGGCTAAATATACTGAAGTGGTCTTTGGTTCACTTTCCACAATCTGATGTCAACCTGCCAGGTCTACCAGAGAAACATGTACTTCTAACTCCAATTGATTATAATTTCACAACAAAGATCCCTGGTATTTTGACTGAGAACGATGAGCCCAAACAGGTACATGTAAAAAGGCAACAGGTAGACTATGTGTTACGATCATGCACTTTCCGATCCTTTCCAGTCGTTTCCGGCCATTTCCGGTTACGGTCTTTATGGCTGTTCCGTCTCAACCATTTTCCTGTTGCATCCGGCTAGTTCCGTTGATGCACAACCTTTGGGGTTTTCGCAATGAAGGTCTTCTGAGTGTTCCCCAAATCAAACATGACTTATGCACTATGCTTCCCTCTTATTGTCCTTATTGTTCTTATTTCTTTTACATACTTCTTTCCGCATTAGACTTATCTCCGTATTTAGTATAGATATGTATTATGTTCTACTGTATCTTGAGTTGAAAATTAACGTGCTTTGCCTCTGCATCGCTCCGTGGTCCGATTCCGTCTTTCCGTCTCCAAGCCAACTTAGTTGGTGTACCCGCTCACCTACGTGGTATCACTTCCGGCCATCTCTGTCCTTCTGGCCTTCCGTCCTTCCGGCCTTTTCCGACACGGATATAACACTATGAAATAGGTTTTTCAGTCACTGGCCATTCTGCCCAAGGGAAAACACTATCAGTGGTCATAACAGATCTCAACATCAGAGGCTCTGCAGCTTATGTATCAGCTTTGCACCCAACAACCAGAGTATGGCCTAATTCTCCTCAAGGAGGTGGATAAAAGTGCATTGAATAAACTGTTACCCCCTGAATTGTTACTGGAGAGCAGATGGCTGGAAGCTTTGGAGCACAACACAAGAGTGCGCTTCAAGTTTTTGGATGAACCACTGGTGGAAGTGCCTGATGCAGAGCATACTTTGGGTTCTGAAGCAAATTTGTGGAATTTGCAGCTCAATGTATCTGTTACAACCATGCACTTTCTGATCCATTTCCAGCCCCATCCCGACTCTGGTCTGGTTTACAGCCATTACATCCAAACTACTTTCTGGATGCGACTCACACTTCCGGCTTGCATCTGATCCAACCTGCTGTTGCATCCAGCTGGTTCCATTGACGCACACCCTTTGGGGTTTTCACAATGAAGGTCTTCTGAGTGTTCCCCAAATCAAACATATGACTTATGCAACTATGCTTCCTCTTATTGTTCTTATTGTCTTTCACTTTACTTATTGTCTTTAACATACTTCTTTTTGTATTTGAACTATCTCTGTATTTAGTATAAATACATATTATATTCTCCTGTATCTTTAGTTGAAAATTGATGTGCTTTGCCTCCACATTGCTCCGTGGTCTGACTTCTGCTTCCTTCATTGTAAAGCCAAGTTAGTTGGTGTACACTGGTTGGGAGATTCAAAAATTTCTGCACAATTTATGGTGAAAAATGTCAATTGTTTTTTAGACATTTTTCACTGAAAAAAATGGTGAAATTTTCAAACCTTTTTCACCCCTTTTCAACTTTCTTTCAAGTTTTTCACCTCAAACCAGAAAAGTGGTGAAAAAGCTTTGAAAATTTCACCATTTTTTCACTGAAAAATGTCTGAAAAACAAACGACATTTTTCACCATAAATTGTGCTGAAAAATTTGAATCTCCCAACCAGTGGTACCTGCTCACCTTCGTGGTATCACTTCTGGCCTTATCTGTCTTCCGGCCTTCTTCCGTCTCTGACATCTTTTTAGCTTCCGGCCTTTCTCCGACACGGATATAACAGTATCCAACAATAAATGCAAGGCAACAAATGACCCCAAAGAATCATCACTTAAACAACAAAAAAATTCCAATAAACAAACTACACAAGAAGACTGTGAAGGACTCAATCTCGCATCTACATTTGCTCTGCTGTCCTGGGACCCTGCAAATTACTCTTGTGCATATGACACCATGCTGAGTATTTTAATGGTCATTTTCGATTCTTTGCCTGTTACAGGTATTTAATACTTGCTCAATGACTGCCATCTCACTGCAATATTACACAAATTATTTGCCAATATTGACCGTGGATCAGTACAGTCCTTTAACAATGTGCAAAATATAATGTGGACTCACCTATCACAGGCAGATGTTCATCTTCCTCAATGGGGTCCCAATTTGTCTTCATTTGACCAAATAATCATGCTTTTGGTGAATGTTCATAATGTAACCCTTTATCAAGCAGTAGGCCATCAAAATTTTCACAAGACTCAATCAGCAAGCCTGTGGAAATCAAGTCTAGGATCTATCCTTACTGTCTCAGTGTGCAATAACTATGTAACCACTCATGGTCTTAGCAACTATAGTGCAGCTATCATTACCACTCAGCAGTGGACCAATGCCCTTGAATATGGAACTTGCTATAGATCATGAAAAACTGAGGATATCATGCAGGATGCAACTGAAGCATGTCATTGCTCTAAGAACTCAATTGTTACGAAAACCAAGTATTCAGGTGGTAGTGAACCTGTTCTGATTTTCATGGATATTCCAGGAGAGATGGATGATAGAATGTTAAAAATTGGGTGTCAATATTTTCCAACCTGGCAGATGCAACTTATGCTCTTCATACAATTGTTTATTTGGGGGGAGCACACTATACATCTCATATACTCAAGGAAACTGAGTGGTACAAACATGATGGGCAGCAACATGGTGGGAAGGCAATTAAGATAGGGACTGCTGCTGGATTGGCTTCTAGAGACAAAATGGAGAGAAAAGCCTGTAGTCTATTCTATTATTACTCTACATGAAATTCTGTTGCAGGTTTGACCCACAAGTAGCAGTTAAAGATTAGTCCTGCCTGCACCTAGGGCAGGTTGAATATCCTTGATAGACTTTCCAATGCAATTCCCAGACATATCAGTGCACTCATGTCTGTGCCTCAAATGATTTTTGCTCAATGCACATATCTAAAAGATATATCAATGTAACCAGCATTCTTGGCTTGGCTATAAGGGCAACCTTAAGCTTGGCGCAGGGTGTGGAAACTAGCAGGGGAATCCGAAGTATAAATATATGTATTAGAATACAGGAGTGGAAATATTATGCACCTAGTGGGGGAATCCAAAGAGAAGAAAGGATGGGGATTCCCATGCTAGGCAAAACCTTATATACTAATTAGTAACTACCCAGTAGCACGTGTCTGGAGTTATCTACAGTGATCCTCAGCCTGATCACATAGCATGTGCCAATGAGAGTAGACAGATGTCCCAGATGGTTGGGTGGACAAATAGATGGGTGCAGAAGCGTCCAGAGTGGTGGCTGGAAAAGTATCTGGAGCATCAGACAAAAAAGTGTCTGGAGTGGATCCGGCCAGAAGGACGAAACCAGCTGGAAGGACGAAACCGGCTGGAGAAGCGGCCAGAAAACCAGCTAGAGTGGGGGTTCCCCTGACATCCCCCCCTTGGAATGCAATGTCCTGATATATGACGCAGATGGTCCTGTCGTGCCTCCAGAAGGACAGCAAGTTGAAAGTAGCTGAGGTGATCTGGTGGGGAGTGTTGGGGTAGCGGTGGTAGTAGGCATCAATGGCATCCTTGGCGAAGACATTAGAGTGCTTTACCCACTTATTGTGTTCCGGACCGTAACCCTTCCAGCGCACCATGTACCAGAGGCTGCCGTATCGAACCTGTAATTCAAGGATCTCGCCGACCTCCCACCTCTCATCTCTGTCCAGAGGACAGGGGGGGGGCTCGTTGTTCTAAGGGTGTCTGGGGAACGGATCCAACTTCGCAAGCTCGAGCTTCATAACCGGAAAGACCAGGTGGAGCTGAGAGTAGTGTGGCGGGAGCTCGAGCTTGTACGCACCCTTTTCCACAACCTGCATGACCTTGAAGGGTCCGATGAAGAAGAGCAAGTTGCCCGGGAGGCAGATTCTGGAAGAGGGTCGGTGGCCGGTCGTTTTTAGAGTAAGGGGAATGGGTAGTGTCCCGGGGGATTGATGCGAGGGTAGGCTGAATAATGCGAGTGTGAAGAGAGTATCGGTAGGCTGTGAAAGTGGTTGTATGCGTGTGTGTGCGTAAAAATGATGAATCGAGACAAATAGAATGCTGAAGTGTGTCCTGCGTGATTTTATAGTTCGATCTTGGTGACGTAGAAGACACGGTAATTGGGCGCTAGCCCGCACTGGCTTGCACAAATGAGCGTAAGACGTGGGATTGTGTTTTGCTGGCACCTTCGGCACGTATTTACAGTACAAACAATTATGTAACTGGAAATAAAAATAGGAATAGACTAGAGTCGAAACCAGTGTGTGGTCGAACTTCCACATGCCGGCCATACGACCCCTCCACAGTGCGGGGGATTTTGATGTCGTCCCCGACATCCGGGAACTATGAGGAGTATGGCTGTAAAGTAAGTAGGAGGTCTAAAACAGAATGCAGTCTATGAGCAAGTGTGTAGCATGAGGTAAAAGAAAAGAAATCATCTCAGTGAGGTAACCGTAAGATCCTAGATGTTTGGGTATGAGCGAAAGATAACTAGAAAGAGTCCATGCGATAAGAATGATTACAATATAAGATGAAGAAAGCAAACTGAAGGAAGATTTTTGAACTGGCGCAGTTGATGGTGGAATGTGTAAAGGGGTTGAATCGCAAATGGGTTTGGTGGAGGAAACAGAATCTAAATGGTGAATGTATTCTGCATATTTCGAACAGATGGGAGGAGATATGGCAAGAAGCTGACACAATGATAATGTAACCAGCTGCTTTGGATCGATGTCGATGTCCGAATATTCCGGCGCCAAGTCGCGCGTAGAAGAATGAATGTGCGGAGCAACCGGCGTCAAAACGAGAGAATGCGACAATGGAAACAGCTGCGAAGGATTTAATTTAGGGTATGGAGGGGGATGAACAGCGGCGGAAGATGGTTGCGCATGCGATGGTGGTGGGGAATGAGGCTTGGGAACTTCGTTGTGGAACGATGAATGAATGCGAACAGATGGGACGACTGGGGCCACATACACGCGAGGTGAACATGAACAATGCGGGGGATTTAAATCGGAATGTGATGGGGGAGGCGATTCGTCGAATGGAATGGATGAGAACGGAATTGAGGGAAAACTGGGCGATGGAGGTTGGCGAACTACGATTGGGGACTGCGGGGGATTTGGATTCGAAGGTACGTTGCGCGATGGAACGTCGACGCGTGGGACCATGGGCGGCGATGAGGGCTGGGGAATATCGCGCGAACTGCAATGGTGGCGAGGACCCAAAGAGGCGAAGAGGTGAGCTGCCACACCACCCAAATTTCGCGTCATTGGAAGGGGGGATCCATCGTGAGAAACGAAGCATCCGTCTGGGTCGAATCTAGTGAGTCCATGCCCAACGAGTTCCCATGTCCGAGGACAGAACTTGGGACTGAGCTGATGGGAGCCAGTACATCCACATACAAAGCAGCGGTGTGAGCGAGGTTTGGGTGCGGATTCCGTTCGGCACTGTGATACGGCAGGAATACGTGTGTCAGAAGAAGACGAACACGAAGCAGGGGATCGTTTGGGCAGGAAGCGAGTGGCTACGAACGTTTCGAACGAGTCCGGACGTAGGAGATCATGTAAAATTTTCATGACTTGTCGAACTGCGGGAGGAGATTTTGTGCCTCAATTCGCATCAGGGAGACGCGCTTCCACGTCTTTCCGACTCGTGACCGGTAAACCAACAACGAAAAACACCTGGACTTTGCCTTCGGTGATGAACCCAAACTCGCGAAGGTACCCCGAAATTTCGATGAAACGACGAGCATACGCCTGCGCGTCTGACTGCGAACAAAAAGGCGATCCGGAGCACGTCTCACGGCAAAATTCCCGCAGGTCAGCAATGGTGTACATCACCAGACCGTCGCCTGAGCTATAGAGCAATCGCAGCTCGGAGACGGCATCCTGCCAACTCCTTGCATTGTGGTGGAGTTCCGGGCTGAAGCGGATGACGCGCCAAACGTCCGGGGTGCAGTATGCGATGATGAGAGGGGTGAGCTCGTCGAGCATGAGCCCCGTACGTTCGCCGTGGCATGAGAGAATGTCGAGGAAGTCCGTAAGGTTCGTGCCGTCAAAACGAGGAGCGTCAGCTGATTGAGGTCGCGGCATAGGGATATAATTAAATGGTGTGAAAGAAGGTGAAGTCAACATGATGAAGGGAGAATAGGGGATTAAAAGTTGATTGAATGGGCGACAGACCACACGGAATACCCCAGGAATAACCTCCCCCTGCAGTGGTCACCACTGAAGAAGAGCAAGTTGCCCGGGAGGCGGATTCTGGAAGAGGGTCGGTGGCCGGTCGTTTTTAGAGTAAGGGGAATGGGTAGTGTCCCGGGGGATTGACGCGAGGGTAGGCTGAATAATGCGAGTGTGAAGAGAGTATCAGTAGGCTGCGAAAGTGGTTGTATGCATGTGTGTGCGTAAAAACGATGAATCGAGACGAATAGAATGCTGAAGTGCGTCCTGCGTGATTTTATAGTTCGATCTTGGTGACGTAGAAGACACGGTAATTGGGTGCTAGCCCGCACTGGCTTGCACAAATGAGCGTAAGACGTGGGATTGTGTTTTGCTGGCACCTTCGGCACGTATTTACAGTACAAACAATTATGTAACTGGAAATAAAAATAGGAATGGACTAGAGTCGAAACCAGTGTGTGGTCGAACTTCCACACACCGGCCATACGACCCCTCCACACCGAGCCGCTTGTCTGAGAACCTGAGTGACAGACATGTTGTTTTGATGTTGGACGCATCTACCCAGACTTGGTTGCCTACCTTGATCTCCAGTGCAGGCATACATTGATGATCATAGTACAGCTTGACCTTGTTCTTGGCTTTGACAAGGGCGGCTTTGGCCTTGGACACTCCGGCAGCAATCTGGTCGCAGAACTCGTTGACGGACTTGTTGGCGGAGCGTATGCCATTCGGCTTGAAACCCATCTGGGGGAGGCGGCCAGTGTCAGTCATAAATGGCACCTGCTGCATTGAGGAGTGGACATGGCTGTCGTAGGCGAATTTGACTGCCAGCAGGAGCTTATCCCAGTCATCCTGTTTGTAGCTCGTGAAGACACAGACAAACTGTTTGAGCTCCTGGTTAACGTGTTCAGTCTGGCTGTTGGTCTGTGGATGGTAAGTGGTGGACATAGCAGGTTTGATACTGATGAGGCACCACAGTTTGCGAGTGAACTTGGTGATAAACTGTGGACAACAGTCAGAAATGTACTTCTGGGGGGTCCCGTGGTCCCTCAAAATGTTCTGGTAATACAACCGGGCAGCTCCAACAGCACCAAGGCTGGTGTGGTACTTATTGAAGTGGGCCTGCTTACCAAGGATATTAACCACAACAATGACCACATTGAGCCCATGCACTTCTGGAAGCTTGATAATGAAGTCCACCAAGACGGTGTCCCAGCGCTAGTCCAGAATCTCGGTCGGATCAAGCTCACTGTGGGGAAGTTGCTGGAGCGCCTTCATCCGGTTGCACGTGTTGCAGGTTCTGATGTACTGGCCGACATGTCGGGACAACTGGGGCCACCAGTAGTTCCGGGAGATGAGCTCCAACATCTTGAAGTGGTGAGCATGTACATGTCCAGCGACCTGTGTGTCGTGGTGCTGCTCCATAATCTGAGATTTGTGTCACATACTGTGACTTTCAAGCCTTTTTTTTTTTTGGCTCCTTCGGACTCCGATTATCTCTGACATACAGCCTTTCCACAATACTGTTGTTTCCATTGGTTCGTAGCATTTGACTCATACCTATGCCTATGCTATGTTTTGACTCATTTCATCACAGGAGTCTCGGACCTCCGATGATCTCTGAGTACTGATTTACCTTGATTCATCATGACTCAATCCATCATGAACCCACTTGGAACTCCGAAACTCCAGTACTTACATTATATCCCCGCTAATACTTTACTCTCCTATAAATACGAGCCATGTCTGTAGTTAAACTTCAGTTTGAATATTGAGTAAGACTTGCCCTAATACTCTTCCTCTCGGACCTCCGACTCTCTCCGAAATTGGGCATTGGGCATAGAGAAAGGCGCAGCGCATGAGCTGAAGCCAAGCCCGTCCAACCCCTCCAGTATATGGGTTCGGAACTCTGTTCAGATCCAACCTTCCACTCTACATCTTAGTTGCTCCATCTTGCTTATACGCATTTCATCTCCTTTAGGTGTATCTCGGAACTCTGTCAGATCCCAATCAGGAACCGGTACTTGACAATTTGCCATTCGGCCAAATGGGGAGAGGGGGCCTTCCAGTTCTTGAGGAGTTCCTGGGCGACGAGTGCAACAAGGTCCTCGAGCTCCAGCTCGGTTGCAAACACCTTCTGGATAAGGGGAATCTTGGGTCCGTCAACTGTGATTCCCTCCATCGCGTGGATCCGGAAAAGCTCTGGCCAAAAGAGTGTAACATCCGAGTTCTTGGATCTGGCCCCGTGGTCCAGACGACCTATGAGGTGGCCCAGCTGGTGGAACAGGGTGAAGTCAAACTGGGACAGGTACAGGGCCCACCTGGCCTGCCGCCAGTTCAGCTTCTGTGACTTCTGGAAGTACTCCAAGCTCTTGTGGTCCGTCCAGATCTCGACTGGGTGCTGCACACCTTCGAGAAAGTGCCACCACTCCTCTAGGGCTCAGACGATCACAAGCATCTCCTTGTCGTGGATCATGTACTCGTCATTATCAAAAGTGACTGGTAATTGGTGTTTGTACAGAGAACAGAACAGTATATTCATACAAAATTGGTATGTACATGTTTAGTAGTTAGTATGGCCACCCTTTGCCTTGACCACCGCCACCACAATGTCCAGCATTCCGTCGATAAACTGATCTATTTCTTCACATGTGATTTTTGACCAAACATCAAGGATCGCTGTGCCGCCTCGTTGTACAGACAGGGCTGATAATTGTGGAGATGAGTCTTGAGAATGTGCCAGACACATTCAATGAGCAAAAGAAAGGTCGGGAGATGTCGGTAGGTGAGGAAAGATGAGGATGTTATGATCGGCCAACCACTGCTTTGTGATCTTGGCGCAGTGAGCCGCAGTGCCATCCTGCTGGAAGCAAAGATCTGGACAGTGTCGCTTCATGCAGCAATAGAACTCAAGGAGGGGGCCCTTGAGTACCTGTTAGATGTACCGCATAGCTGTCATACCCCTACCACAGCTGCCAGGATACTCGAGAACCACCAATGGCCCTTTTGCACCTGCTACGACCATGCACGTTCCGGTTCCTTTCCGGCTGTTTACGGCCCTTACAGCTGTTATGTCTCAACCAACATCCTGTTGCATCCAGCTAGTTCCTTTGACCCACAAACCTTTGGAGTTTTCCCAATGAAGGTCTTCTGAGTGTTTCCCCAAATCAAATATATGACTTATGCAATTATGCTTCTCTCTTATTGTTCTTATTGTCTTTCGCTGTACTTATTGTCTTTTACATACTTCTTTCCGCATTAGACTTATCTCCATATTTAGTATAAATACGTATTATGTTCTACTGTATCTTTAGTTGAAAATTAATGTGCTTTGCCTCCACATAGCTCCGTGGTCTGACTTCCGCTTCTTCTGTCCTTGAGCCAAGTTAGTTGGTGTACCTGCTCACCTGTGTGGTATCACTTATGGCCATTTCCGTTGTCCGGCCTTCCGTCTTTCTGGCCTTTCCGACACAGATATAACAGCACCTTTCATGATTACTCCCCAAATCATGACATGCACAGGGCTCTGCGGGACAACAGGGATGCAGCACTCATTGAGGAGCTCCTCCCTAGGCTGCCGAGTCACCCACATGCAGCCCTTCTTGTCGTCCAGGCACATGTAAGCTTCGTCAGACCAAGTGATGTTGTCCCAGTTCTCAGCCCTCATGTTCTTGCCCTGTTCCTTGGCCCAGGCAAGTTGTTTTGCCTTCGTCTTCTCGGAGCGGTATGGAACCTTCCTTGTGACACGCCTGTAGAAGCCCTCCTCTGCTAGAGTGCACCAGATTGTGCTCTGATCAACATCTTTTGCTTTGAGAACTTGAATTGGATGCCATCATAAGTTTCAAACTCTGCAAACCTGTGGGGTGGTTTAAACCACCTCCAACATTGGCAATATGGTGGTTTAATCTTAAGCCACCTAAATCACCCTGTTGTTGCCTGAACACCACAGTGAAGCCATTAGTGTGCTCAATGAAGTCAAGAACTGCAGATATGAGGCTCCTGCTGCTGTAGACATCTGACAGGACAACTCAAATACATGGCACTTGTGAACCTGCCTCTATTTGTGAAGTGCACAAACTAGCTAATCAATCTCAGGTCCCAGATTGGGGAAGCCTTCTGTATGAACAAGGTCGGTTTGACAGCAGGCTGTATCACTATGGACCTAATATTTGTGGTACATGACAAGCAGCTCCTACCTACAGTTGATGCACAGCTCAAGGAGCATCTCATCCCATCCCTCAGTTGGCACCACACAATGTGAATGAATGGCTTACCATCATCCCTACAGACTTCACATATGAATTTGAGTTCAGCTATACCTCCGACAGGTACTTTGACTGGATCCAAGTGAGGAATGTTCAGCTGCTAATAGACCCTGTTCTACCTCGGTCCCCATTTCCCATCACGGTCTTACAGCCTTGATGGTCCATTGGGCAGCTAGCCCCTCTGAAATTTACCATACTTATTAGGAGAAACTCCTCCTCTGGCGGTACCGGCAAAAGCCTCATGTTTTTGGGCTGGCTGTGAGTGGCCACTGGTTACTTCCTGCTGTTTTGCCTGCTGAGCATACCTGCTGATAACAGTGGTGGGCACATGCTTGTGGACAGGACAGCACTGAAGTGGGTACTAGCTGCCTACACCTGAGGATGGGCCTTGCTGCTCATGGGGTTGTTTCTGGAGCTGCTTGTAGTTAGGGTGAAGCACATCCTCTTGTTTGCTTCATTGACGACACGGAGGTCCATATCCTTCCTCAAGTTTAGCTCATGGAGGTTGGTGAAGAAATAGTGTTCTCCCTGGTTAACCCTGATGTGGAGGGTAGCTCAAAAGCCTGATTCTGCTCAAGCTAGACAGCACATTCTGAGCCTTGGCAGTTGCTTTGGTGAGCCCACTGCATGAAACCCCTCTAGAGGACTCAGTGAAGCACCTGGTGATAGAGACACTGGAAATTTCACTCATTAGGTGCAACATAATAGATAAATCCAACAATTCTGGTACGGCTCCATTTAGTTTCTGTCCTTCTGTCCTCAGAGCCTCAGTTCTGACTTGTTTATTCTTTCTGGACATGACTTGCACTCTGGCTCATGTCCATCCAACATGCTGTTGTATCTAGCCTGTTCTGTCAATGCACACCCTTTGGGGTTTTTGCTGTCTTCCAGCCCTCTTCTATCTTCTGGCCCTTCTCTGACACAGATGTGACACTTTTATTCCTGAATTATTATTTTTTTCGTTCAAAACAGTGGTACCTATTAACAATTCAAACTATGCTGTGCCTGCATCTCCTTATTGTTTGCCACACTGCCCCTGCACTCTTCTCTTGCTTGCTTCAACCACTTGTCTCTACCTGTATCCCTTATTCTCCTAACTTCAAAGGTAGTTGGTACAGGTTCCCAATATCACCATAATCAGCAATACTAACATCATCTGTATTAGTAAAGATAACAATGGTCTGGGGATTGTTTAGCATAGATATACAGGCAACTTGACTGATCCTCACTATTCTTTCATCATGTAGACCAGAGAGAATCACCTTAAACTGTGTTACAGTCTCTTTTCCATTGAGGAATACATCAGGATTGAGAAAGGCCTGGATATAGTATGCAATGTCCTACTACCATGGTCACATCACGGCCTGTGAGGGCAATAACCAGCAAAACATAGAGACACTAGGCAAATATGCATAATAGATCACTCACAAGCTCTGCACCTGACATGGGGAACACTACAATTCTCTCTATAGTGACTGACCTGCAGTCCAAAGGCACAGGGTCTCCTCTGTGCTCCACAGTATATATAGAAGACCTGTTATTGCATAACCGTTACATTCACTCTGATAAAATTGACTCACCCTTTCCTATGTTTGGTATCAGGAATGAATAGAACATACAGCAGACTATGCTCATCAGTGACTGTGTTGATTGCAGGGACATTCATGGCCACCTGTTTGCATTTGAGTGTGCACCAAGTGAGGGCATCTGGTAGATCAGTCAACACCACTAAACAATGTGTGCATTTAGGTACAGGCTGCTCAGGTGTTACATCTGCGCCAACGAACCTCAGAACCCTTCGGATATGCGAGATTTTACAAATACCACCCACCCCATTCACCTCACACTCCATTTTCAAATGCAACCAAAATCTATCTACCTCTTGTTCGGTGTTCACCTCAGGACTCCGAAATCCGTGACATATCGGGTTTTCACGCAATGAAGGCTTACTGAGCGTTTCCCGTTCTTATCCGTTTGTTTCATGGTTCGTTCCGATTCTTCATTTAGTCTCAGAATGAGTTCTGAGACTGACTGACACCTGTCCAATAAATGTTCATTGCATGTTCATTTACTTACCTCTGTTTTTACTAGTAGAAATTACCTGTTGATTCTTACCTTTGATTTATCTTACTATAGTTCTATATGCTTTCTTACTTGTTTCGATTCCAGTAATCCTTTTACAAGTCTTATTACTATTTGCTATAGTACTATATGCTTTCTTTCCTTTACAAGTCTTATTATTACTTGCTATAGTTTGATATGCTTTCTTTCCTTTTACAAGTCTTATTACTACTTACTAGTATTTAAGCCACTAGTTACAACCATGTACTTCAGTTTGATAATTTATTTGTTATAGTGTTCTCTTCACTTGAGCACTAACCGAATCACCCTCTTGTCATCTTACCTCTGGCCCTCCGCTTTACCTCGGTGTTCCTTTGGAACTCCAAACCTTGTTTACTGTGGTTCGCAAGTCGGGTAGTCGCTCACTCTCTATAGTGTCAGCGTATTGACCGTTTTAGTTACTTGGGGGTTCACCTCGGCAAACCTTCGGATCCCCAATGATGAAGACAACTATAGTAACCATTCCTGTATCCAGCTCATCATCATATTTTGGCAATTGTTGAAAATTCTGGATGTCAAAGTCCATAGAACGTGCATTATAGATAGGAACTGATAATGAGCCATAAACATCTATTCAGTCTGAAATAATAAGGTGTACCTGGTTTGTCAGGCATACAAGCTGCAAAAGTGTCTCACTGAATGGTGCCATCTTTCTCTGGTGAGATGGGGATATTTGCAGGTGCTGGGTACAAATGAAATATCTGATGAATTTGGAAAAGTTATACCTACCTTTGCTGGGCAATGCCTGCTTTTTGGAGAGGCTAAAGTCAGAATGCCACCTGAGTTGACAATGGGACAAAACAAGACAAAGTGATGCAGACTCAACTAGCTCTGTTTTCTGCCATGGTGGAAAAAGACTGTTCACCATGAAAGACATATGCAGTAACATCTCCCAAAAGCTCTTAAATCACCCCTGTTGTCAGGAGATGCCCCACTTCCGCCATTCCCTCCTGACTTCCGTCTGCTCAACGGCTCTGTGCAATCTGTCCGATTGTCTACCTGACGTGTGTGTGCAATCTGTCTGACCATCCGGTCTGTCTGGTCCGGACCTTTCCCCCAAGCATCTGGCATGTCGGATGATCCCTGGTTCCAGTTCATCCGTACTGTCCACTCCATTCGTATGACCTTCACCCGCTCAAAGTCCATGTACAATCTATCCGGTTTGTCCAGTCTGTCTGGTGTGTCTGCATCTTTAGCTGAACCTCAGATCTGGATCCAAGACCCGGACCTGACTTCTGGACTCTCCTGATGAGCCCCACACCCTCAGCTCATTGGATTGGTACCCTTCATTATCCTCCCCCGTCTCTCTTCTCGACCTGCTATAGTCACCATGTTGGACCCTCCTTCCGCCCTGATCACCCAGCCCGTACTCTCGGAATCTGTGGGTGCCTGGTCCCTCGGATATGGCTTACTGCCGTACAGGCTCGCACCAGATACTATGGGCTCTGCATAGTACACCTACTCTCACTCCCCTCTCTGTCATGATTCGAGCACATTTTTCCAAATATACGTAACCACACGTCTCACATGACAAGACCTTGTGACCATGTCACTCACAGGACAGCGCCATCAGACTGCCCTTGGGGACTGACAATCGAAGAAGTCGCTGACAAAGAAGCAGATCTAATTATGACATGAACAATCAGTTGGTACGATCAAAGAAACACATGCCATACACATGAACATTTATATTTACATACGAACACGTTATATACATATGTACTTTACTAATAGCCTTGTAGACTATGACATGTTCTTGGTAAGAACACGTCTAACAGATGGAAGCAACACACAGACAGTTCTTCTTTTAGTTATATATAGTAGTACAGCATATGTATGAATGTTTACCACGCCAAAGCCTTATGTTCGGATTATAGTATTTACTCATGATTACCCATTAGGAAGGTATAGCTCACAGTTGGATTTGATAATAGTTACAATGATTAGATACAACGAACAGTATATAGTTGTAGCCTAGTCATAGTTTATTCTGTACCTCTCCTAGTGTTTTATTCAACTTCATTGACAAACAGTTAATACCTTGCAACCCCCAATCCCTTGTCATCATACTGGCTTGTGAACACTCAGGTGTTTGTCATTGCAACACTCTCCCTCTCGCCTTCTCCTCTCCATCCCGTTATTCGGTTTCCAGCTCCTGCTTCTAGTTTCCATCTTCTGGATCCAGTTTCCGGTACACTTCCAGCCCTAGGGCAGGTCAGATGACTTCCAGCCACTCCACTTGTTCATTGGGATGGCCAGCCTTTCCCCTGGGTGTTTCTGAGTGTTTCTGTCTCTTCCATTGGAGCTTACCTCTTAGTCACATGTTGTGTCAGGTGTGGTACTGTATAGTCATGTAGTGTTATATCCAGGTTGAGGGAAAGGGAAGAGGATAAGAGGTATGGGGAGATTCCGGAGGAGTGTCTGATACCAGAGAATATAAAAATCATGAATGAATGAGTTATAGAGTTACTGGAGGACCGGAACCAAAGGCAGAGCTTCATGATAACCTCAGGAACTTGGTCAGAGTATGGACATCAATTAGACCTTCATTGAAGGTCAAGTCCAGGCGGAAGTATGGAACTGGAGTCAAGTCCAGAATGGGCCAGAAGTGATGGAGATGAGAGGAGATGGAAGTTTAATGTGGGAGTGACACTAAGGCTTGGAGAGAACATTAATAATCAAACTGAAGTACAGGAGAGTACCTACAGTGTTTTATAGAAGTATTCTAATTGTTATTACAGAAGGAGGAAGAAGTAAGTTAAACAATAAATAAGAAGTCATAAGTGGAAGCATGGTGACAGAATGTTATATCCGTGTCGGAAAAGGACGGAAGGACGGAAGGCCGGAAGACGTAAAGCCGGAAGTCGGATATGGCCGTAAATGATACCACGTAGGTGGGTGGGTACACCAACTAACTTGACTTGAGGACGGAAGGACGGAAGTCAGACCACGGAGCTATGCGGAGGCAAAGCACATTAATTTTCAACTAAAGATACAGTAGAACATAATATGTATTTTATACTAAATATGGAGATAAGTCTAATGCGGAAAGAAGTATGTAAAAGACAATAAAAACAATAAGAACAATAAGAGGGAAGCATAGTTGTATAAGTCATATGATTGATTTGGGAAACACTTAGAAGACCTTCATTGTGAAAACCCCAAAGGGTGTGCATCAACAGAACTAGCCGGACGCAACAGGATGTTGGTGAAAGACATAACAACCGTAAAGACCGTAACTGGAAGAGGCCGTAAACGGCCGGAAAGGAGCCGGAAATGCATGGTCCTAATACGGAAGCATAAAAGACAAAAGGAAAGCATAGTTACAGGTTCCTGTTTAAACGGTTAAATGGATAAAAGGGAAAACACTCAGTAATCCTTCATTGCGTAAAAACCCATGAGAGTCTGGAGTACAGAGTTGAGGTCCAGCAAACTCCAGAGTGCAACTCCAAGGGACTGGATATCTGGAGTTGGCAGAGTAGGGAGGAACAGTTCTGGAGTTGGACCAAGATCAGGACAGAATATAACATGTAGTCACATCAGTCACACGTACATATAAAGGATGTGACACCTGGGCAGAGGATCCTTACCTTGTTCTCTAAGGATCCCCTTTCGCCCAGGTGAGTAGATACCTTCCTTCCTCTTGTGTTGTAGATAGTATGCTAAGGATCCCCCTTCTGCCCAGCTGCTTGTTGTGAGCTGTTGCTGGTCATTGCCCTTATACCTGTTGCCCAACCCCAACCCATAATAGAGGGAATGATGTTGACTGAATGCTATTTATT
Source organism: Mycena albidolilacea (assembly GCA_029282495.1). NCBI lineage: Eukaryota > Fungi > Basidiomycota > Agaricomycetes > Agaricales > Mycenaceae > Mycena > Mycena albidolilacea. The sequence goes on from JARIHO010000002.1 coordinate 1,367,239, forward strand.
TAGAGCTGGGTACACAAGGCAGATTGGTGGGTGACACAACCGACAATGAAGAATCTTGCTGCCTTGTCACTGCTGTGATGGAATACCATGTCAAGGGGATTCAGAGAGGGTTTAAAGTAGTAGGAATGGATCAACTTGTATTTCTAGCCAGTGTTCCTGACAGCACTATGAGTATTTGGTGCCATAATATCAAAATTCTGGTAATTTCTGGACAGGCATGGAATATCAAGAAGTATAAATAGTAGGCTGTGAGATGAGGTCAATACCAGCACATGATATCATTTGCTTCTAATAAAAGGAAGAGGGAAAAAATAGAACTCCTAGATTCACACAGCTCGTGTCAAGAATACAGGGGATACACATCCTCTCAATACCTTGACATTGGCAACAAGTATCAATACAAATTTTGCTCTTGACATGAGGGATGGCTATACCTGGTTGACTGATCACAAATCAAAGCATTACAGTCACTAGATTAAATGACACTGTCTTTCGGGATGCTGTCAATGTAGCAAACCTTGTATCAGACTTCATGCTTGGTGCTGGTCCACACATTACCCCATTGTTGTCTATGGTTGCACTTGGTGGGCTTTGCAGAGGCATCACATCAATGGCTCAAGTGAAAACTCCAGCTGAGTATAAATTTTTGAGGTTGTGTCACGTACCGTGACTTTCATGCCCTTTTTTCGGCTCCTTCGGACTCCGACTATCTCCGACACACAGCCTTTCCGCAATACTCTTGTTTTCATTGGTTCGTACTGCATTTGACTCATACCTATGCCTATGCTATGTTTTTGACTCGTTTCATCACGGAGCCTCGGACTTCCGATGATCCCCGAGTCATACTGATTTACCTTGATTCATTATGACTCAATCCATCATGGACCCACTCGGAACTCCGAAACTCCGGTACTTATATTATATCCCCGCTAATACTTTACTCTCCTATAAATACGAGCCGTGTCCGTAGTTAAACTTCAGTTTGAATATCGACTTAGTTCCGCCCTATACTCTTCCTCTCGGACTTCTGTCCTCCTCCGAGTCTCTCTCCGAAATTGGGCACTAGGCGTAGAGAAAGGCGCAGCGCACGAGCTGAAGCCAAGCCCTTCAACTTCCAGTATACAGGTTCGGTATTCCATTCGGACTCCGATATTCCCTCTGTATCTCGGCCTTTTCATCTTGCTTATATGCACTTCATTCCTCAGGCATATTTCGGACTTCCATTGGATTCCGATCGGGAACCGGTACTTGACAGGTTGTGGATATTCCCGCTCAGTTGGATATTGAAGGTTATGTGAAAAATTGGGTTAATGGTGGAGACAGTAATTTAACAGTGAAGCCACTTCAGTGCATTCATATGTTATATGTTGAAAATTTGTTCAATACCAGTAGAGCCTTTGCCATGTTGATGAAGAAGCCACAGCTGTTCGTAGTGCAGAAGGTTGGAGCAGTGGTCAGCCACTTGGAAAGCAATCACTGCCTGCACCATTTTCTCATACAACCTGGCCACAGATGGATGTTGACCAGCTTAGTAGAAATGTTCAGAACCTTGGGGTAAACAGTCACTAGCAGTAGAAAATCATTATGGAATAACATATATAACTACAAGTTTATTGGCTGTTGAGCAATCAAAAAAGGGCATAATTCATGAGTGACAGTATCGGAAATTCAATGTGTACTGAAAATTGGAGATGGGACCTCTGATCTTGCTGAGTGAGAAGGTAGCTATGAGTGCTGTATCTAAAAAAAAAATACAATAGCAAAAGTGCCAGGTTTGGTAGAGCTTTTTCATCAACATCTTGGTGGTGTGTTTTAAATTTAGAATAAAATCGTAATTTTCATGTGCAATGAAGATCAGATATGGGAACCTTTGATCTGGCTGAGGGAGAAGGTAGCTATGACTACTGCTTCTACACAAAAGACTAATAGCAAAAGCGCAGGGTTTGGTAGAGCTTCCTCATCAATATCTTGGTGGTACATATTATGTATGCATTGAAGATCGGATATGGGGACCTCTGATCAGGTACACAGGTATGACTACTCTTTGTACACAAAAAAACCCCAGCCAAACTCTATCTGCACACTCAATCTTGATAAAACCCCAAATCTTCTGAACCACACCATCTTCTCCCTTCCTGATGCTCAAGCCTTCACAAACAATTCTCAGGATCTCCTTCAGAGTCAGCTCAAGGCATATGTTGTCATGGTTACCTTTCTGCCCTTGGTTGATCCAGAAGGTCTGGAAATTTGGGCAGCGATCATTGTTCCTGGCCCATCTCAGAGCATCCTGTGTACTGGCATGGAGAGATTCCTCAATTTGGGATTGCAGGTATGAACAATCCCCACTATCACAGTATGGGTAGGCCTGTGGAGTTGGTTGATATGGCTGACACCCTTTTGGGTTTGATCAATGTCAACAGCAATGCAAGCAGAAGTGCTGTGGAGGAAGGTAGTGAGATTCCCAAACTCATCACCATAGATTATAGGGGTATGCAAATTTTTGCTAGCACTGGTGCTGGTGGGATAGAGTAGAATATGATGAATCTGAGAGGAGAAAACACTCGTTAGTGAAGTGAAAGTACAAAAAAGGACTCATATGTGAATGCCATCCTTGGCATGCTCATTGATCTTCTCCAGGACAGTACCAGAGTTCTCCACCTGTGGGCTAAGATCGCAAATCATTGATTTCAGGAAATCAATATTGTCTGGACCATCAATTTTGATATCTTCATCCACTTTATCTCCTCTTTCACCAGCCTCACCATTCCCTGCCATAGCACACAGTTGAACCATGTCAGTTGTGGTGTGTAATACAACTATGGCTGGGATGACTATGCAGGAGTTTCAGAACTTTGACAAGATATTTTACCTTGGCCTTGATGAGTTTATACCCCACACCCTGCATAAGCACAGCCTGGGCATCAGGCTCCAGTTTCTGCTGGAAATTATAGTGTTCCACCTGGATCAGCAGAATGAGAACAATGAAGAACATAGAATCAGAAACAAACCTCACTCAATCCCTTTGGAAGCTTTGGGAGTGTGGGCACCAACTTTTTCCTTGCCATGTCATTCTCATTCTCGTTATCACTGATGAATTCCATGGCCTGGAAAGATATATTATCAGTCAATTTCAGTGGGCTATAGGTCTTAGACAACAAACCTTGCTGTTTAAGTTGGACCCAAGAACTTTTACTTCTGTCTTTTCCACATCTGACAACTGTTACCATGTCAATTTTAGTACAAAAATCAAGAAGGTTTTGATTTACACCACGCCAATGCAATAACTCAGCATAGAAAGTCCAATTCAGGCTGGGATTTGTGGAATCATAACTATGCTATAAATGTGTTGTCAGTAATGAAACTGTGAAAGCTGGGGGAAAAAAAAGAACTCTGTACCTCAGAAGATTGTTGATATGCTTCGTTTAGGTTAGATGCCTGCAAGGAAGCTGTTTCGCCAATACAGTTCTCGCAGAGAATGGTATAAATCTTATAGTTAGAGATGAAATGGTCAACAAATCTCAGGATGGTGTAAAAGTACATAAGCTCTCGAGTCTCATTGTTAGTTAAGGCCTCTGAGTCTACAGCCTTTGTAAGGCTGAAGAATTTATCTTGAACTTCATTGGAGTAAGAGTCCAAGGTCTGAAAGTAGTGATAATCAGATGCAAGGTGAAAGCAAGTGTTATCAACATGCACACCATCCTTGCTGAAGTCTGGGACTTGAGGTGGCCAGATGGCTCAGTAAGCGGTGGTGGGAGCTAAAGAGGAGGAAATAACATGGGAGTAAGCAGAAGTGGATGAGAGAAGGCAGCAACAAACTGAACCTTCACCACTCAAATCCTCTGCATTAGCATCCTTATTGTTATGGCCAAACACACTGATGTCATGCTTGTATAAAAACTCTATAAACAGATGGTTGGTATGCTCTGGGTCTTGCTATCTGCCAAGTACAAGCAATAGTAGCAAATTTACAGAACATGCTATAGTAGGAAGGCTGGCTACTGGGTAATTCATCAATAAGATCGATGATTGCAGAAATAACACTTTTTCATCATTGTTCAGGGTTAAGAAGACAGAATGTTTGACCAGAGTCAGAAACAAGTTGATAAGTTCTTCTCCATAGTCAGTAATTGCCTTTGTGCTTGCCTGATAAGAGGTCAGGAATGCCAGGGGTCCAGGTCTTGAGGTATTTGTCAAAAGCATTCTTAGGCACATCCTGAAAGAGAAAAATATCAAGTGAGTGGACAGAGATAGGGATGAGACAAGCAGGTGTCAATTGTAAACTGGGTACTGACCTTAGGTTCCTAGAAGCAGAAATAGATAAAGAGACATAAGATAAGGAGGTGTCAACTGTGCAGTAGGTACTGACCTCAGGTGAGGGGTGCTAGGACATGGTAGTAGAAAGAAAGAGCTATCTGATGTGACATGTGACAGATACAATCAGATAAGAGCCAAAGCTGGGTTAAAACAATTTATTGTATAGTGGGTAGTGACCAGAGGCTTTCTTACTTGCTTTATTGCTAGAAGCCTGTCGGGGAAACCCCTGCTCCAGCTGGTTTCGCCCTTCCAGCCGGATCCACTGTGGATGCTTTTTCAGCCGCTGCTCTGGACACTTTTCCGGTCGCTGCTCTGGACACTTCTGCACCTGTTTATTCATCTGCCTAACCACCTGGGACATCTGTCTGCTCTCGCTAGCACATGCTATGCAATCAGGCCCGGGATCACTGTAGATACCTCCGGACATGTGCTACTGGGTAGTTACTAATGAGTATATAAGGTTTCGCCTAGCATGGGAATTCTCATCCTTTCTTCTCTTCGGATTCCCCCACTAGGTGCGTAGTATTTCCGCTCCTGTATTCTAGTACATATATTTATACTTCGGATTCCCCCGCCAGTTTCTGCACCCTGCACCGAGCTTAAGGTTGCCCTTACAGCAGAAAAAAGGATCCAAGGGATCAACCAGTCAAGATTGGGAAGTTTGGTGCAGGTAGGGATTCAGACCACTACAGTGTTCCATCCTCCCCCACTTCAAATCTTGACCCCTCCTCTGCTCCAATGGACCCCTGACACTGCACAACCTGAGATCCCAAGTGTTCACACTCCAGATCTGGATTCTGGAGCCATGGCCTGGCTCGCTGCTGTTAAAGGCTCCCTCGAGAGCATTCAGGACATGCTTCACCAGCTATTGCTGAGCACCCAAAATCTGCCACCTGCCCCTGCCCCTGCCACTGCAGCTCCGACGCCGGGTCCAGATTTCTCGGCCCCTCACCCAGCTCCAAAAACGGTCCTTCGACCAAACCCTCTGGCTGTTTTCGATGTGACCAGATGCAAGGGCAGATGTTCTTCTACTCTATCCTCACCTACTACCAGCTGGTTCCAGAAGCTTTCATGGCGGACAGGTTAGTCTCACAGGAAAAATTTGTCCAGTTCACCATGTCCTTCATGTTGAAGGATGTGGCTGCCTGGTGGGCTGAACATTGCTTGTCAGCCGTACTGTTCCTGTTCCCCACCTGGGCTGAGTTCAAGGCCGAGTTCCGCCTCTGGTTCATAGAGGAGAACGAGCAGGACCAGGCTCTTGCCAAGCTTGAGTCCCACTTGCATTTCCAGGGCTCCTGCGACATCTACCGGTACACCAGACAACTTCGAGGAACTGGCCGTAATGGCTGGTGACTTGAACACTCTTGTCCGGGTCACCAAGTATTGCTCCAGCCTCGAGCCGTGGATCAACATCGTAATTACAATGTCTGGAACCACCCCCGACCTCACTGACTACGATGGGTGGTGCGCGTGCACTTTCCAGCAGTACAAAGCATTTGACCACGCCTGGACCAGTTGTACGGTGTCCTCCCTAGGAGGCCACATGTTGTAGGTCGGGATGCGAGGCAGAACCTGGAACGAGTCAAAGAGGGTGTGGTATCCACTCAGGTATACAACCCGGGGCGTGGATACAACCTGTAGTATGATGTGAAGGAAGCGGGGCAGGGTGGAGCCAATCCCTATGTCAAGCCAAGGTAGAAGCCTGAGATTAGACGAGGTAGAATCTACTGTACATGGAGATTCTACCGTGCTTATATAGGCTTCTAATAAATTAAAGTGATCGCGGTCAATCGCGATCAGTTCCTGTACCGCAGCATTAAGGAGTGTTAATGCTGATACTCCTAGACTCCTTTGTGTTGGTTTCCATGGTGTCGGAGGACTTAGGAGACCCGATGTTCGGGTTTCCTAGTCCTGAGTGTCATCGTATCCAGTGGTTCAAACCCCGATCGGTTTGTAACCACTCATGTGCTTCTGTGTCAGCCGTTGGTGCATCCAGGGACTAGGATCTGTCTGTACAGGTTCCTAGTCCCTAATGTCTTCTGTATCCCGTGGTGCAGACTCCCTAAGTCTGCGGCTTTTAGAATCCGAGGCCAGATTTCAACCGTGAGAAGGTCACATAGTGGCGTCATGAGAGTCCCGTGCCACTAAGATGTGTCTGTATCCGTATGGACATGTCACGTGAAAAATTAGCACCCAGGCGATTCATGACAGTCAGCTCAGTGATGCCTTTCTTGATAAGCTGTTCGCCTGTCTCACTACCAGCGCCTTGCTTCCAGCCAAGTCGGTTGACGAGGACACAGACCCAGCGGGTTTTTCTCCCCCGGCCGAGTGAGCGGTGCGCCCTCAGTCATGTCCCCTAATTGCTACACCCTCCTGTATTCAGATAATGCCGATACATTTGAGTCCAAGGTGGTAGCGAGAGGCGCATCCCCCCGTCCCAGTCTCTGTCTGAGTGACTGAGACTCCCCCTTCCATCCTGGAGATGGAAACCTGCACTGTCCCTGAGCCGGGAATGAGGACAGTAACAGAGGCCCCTGTCCCTGAGCTGGGAACAAGGACAGGCTTGCTCCGGCACGTTCATTGCTCAAAGTGGGAATAGTGACTTCCCCGGCAGTATGTCATTGACTCTGTTGAAGGCTAAAACTCCCTGCACATCCCATTGGACTTACAGTCTGTCGAGACTCCCACACGGATGTCGGTGAATGCTCTAGTCAATTGTGGAGCGACTAGAGACTTCATCGACTCAGAGTATGTCATCTCTCAGAACCTTCCGGTCCAGCGTCTCTCGCAGCCTATTCCGGTTCTCAATGTGGACGGCAGCCCAAACCAAGCGGGTGGCATCACTGGCATAGTTGATATGGTGGTCAACTACAAAGGGCACACAGAACACATCCAGCTCGCTGTCACTTGGCTTGGGAAGCAGCATGTCATCCTTGGTTACTCCTGGCTCCAGAAACATAATCCAGAGATCAACTGGGAAACCAAGGAGGTTTGCATGACACGCTGCCCGACTGGATGCTGCACCTGCCCGAGATGAGGTGCAGGCCATCTGGAGGAATGAGAAGGTTGCCACCTCAATCCTCCAGCAGCTGCACGAAGGTCTGACCCTGTCCATCTGTGCCATCAACTTGGAGGAGTGGCACAGAGACAATGGGTACAATCTGGCCAACGATGATGACCTTCTGGACCTGTCCTCAGACTTGGACGATGATGATGACGATAAGGATGAGCTTGAGGATGGCAATCACATTCTCTACACCGTGTTTGCCCTGGTTGAGGAGATTCGTGCCAGAAGCACCATCTTGCAGCATCTCGTGGAATTCCACACTGGCAGGAACTGAGGTTCCATCCTGGGCCGCAGACTTCTCAGACATCTTCAACAGGGACTCTTTCGGCTCTCTGCCGGAAAGGTGAATGTTGGACCACGCCATCAAACTCATCCTGGATGCGAAGCTGGCCAACTGCAAGGTCTACCTAATCTCTCTGCTTGAGCAGAAAGAGCTCGATGCCTTCATCATGGAGGGATTGAGTACTGGCCGCATCCGTTTATCCAAGTCTCTGATGGCGTTACCGGTCTTCTTCATTAAGAAGGACGGTGCCCTCCGGTTCATCCAGGACTACTGGGCGCTCAATGCAATGACCATGAAAAATCGGTACCTGCCCTCTTTAATCAATGATCTTATTAACTGTTTGAAGGGAGCCCGGTTCTTCACGAAACTCGATGTCTGGTGGGGTTTCACCAACGTCTGGATCCAGGAAGGTGACAAATGAAAGGCTGTGTTCTATATGAACTGGGGGCTCTTTGAGCTGCTGGTGATGTACTTTGGCCTTACCAACTCCCCGGCCATCTTCCAGACAATGATGAACGACATCTTCCAGGACCTCATTCTGTCCAGAGCCGTCATGGTCTACCTGGATAACATCCTCATCGCACACTCCGACCTCGCCCGTCACTGCGAAATCGTCTGGGAGGTGCTCTGGCAGCTCCAAGAACATCACCTCTTCCTTCGTCTAGAGAAGTGTGAGTTCAAGAAGTTGATGATCAAGTACCTTGGCATCATCTGTCATCATCATCTCGCGCAATCACGTCGAGATGGACCCTGTCAAGGTTGCCGGCATGGCCGCTTGGCCTGTACCCAAGAATAAGAAGGATATGCAGCAGTTCCTCAGCTTCACAAACTTCTACTGGAGGTTCATCCAGGTGTTCTCGGACGTTGTCTGGCCGCTTTTTGACCTGATGAAGAAGGGTGTGGCCTGGACCTGGATCGCTGCCTTGGCCACTATGTTCTAAGCCCTTAAGGACACGGTGACTGTGAAGCCCGTCCTTCTGGACGAATCTCGGCCATATCAGCTGGAGGTGGGCAGTTTCAACTGGGCAACTGGAGCCATTCTATCGCAGCAGGGCATGGATGGAAAGTGGTGCTCCATTGCCTTCTACTCCAAGAGCATGAATGATGTCCAACAAAACTACTCATCATCATCAAAAATAACCGGTAGTGGTTGTATTACATCATAGCCCCTATCTCTACTCCACTCATCTCTTACCACCAAATGCCCCCAAAAACTACCCATCGACAACACAACTCACCCAAGAAAAATTGGCTCATTGGGGCTATACAAACCACAATAATATCAGCCGTACCACGTGAGAACACGGCTTCCCATATGTGACGACCCTAGACCGCTGGAACAAGTTCCAGGAGGAGGGCAGCACCACGAATTGCCCTCACAGCGGTCGCCCCAAGCTCATCTCACCACCCAAGAAGGTTCTTGTCATCCAATACGCTGAAGAGCACCATTGTGAGCCGTTCCATGACATTGGCAACAAACGCACCCTGAAGGTCAGTGACTGAAATTTTAATTTAATTGCTCAAGGTGACAGAATACAAATACAAAAAAGGACTAACAAGTATGGCAGCAAGCCTTGCAATTCTGGTAATCCATGAAAGTCTTCCCATAAGTCTTGCACCAGTATTTGTATTTGTCAGGATGTGCAGTGGCCTTGTGGTTGACATGCTCAAGATGGGTCATAAACTTTTGTGGGCATTTGTGTTGGCGGCATTTGTGTAAGGGGTCTTCAAACCAGTGAGGAAGATGCAATGATAGCAATGTAGCAAAAAGGGGCTCACCTAGGTGTGTATCAGCATATTTCTTGTAGCCACAATAATCCTTGTAGGTTTTGGAGCAAATCGAACACTGGTAAACTTTCTTCAATAGTTTATATTTCCCTGAGAGGTGTTGAATAATTCTGTGCATAGGGACATCCTGAAGGGGAAAAGATAAGTTCTAGAGGCTAAGCTGTTGGAATGAGTGAACTTACAATGGATGTCAGCAACAGCCTCTGGGTTGGCTAAACAACAAATAACCCAGTGAGAACCCCAACCAGGAGAAGCCCAATAAACACTAGTAGCTTTTGTGTTCTCTGAGCAGTAAGACCAACCGTACAGTATCCTCCCTGGAGATCATATATTGTAGATCGGGATACAAGGTAGAACCCAGAACAAGTTGAAGAGCATGTGATATGCACTCAGGTATGTAACCCAGGGTGTAGATGCAACCTGCAATACAATGAATAGGAAGCGGGGCAGGTGTTACATCTGCACCAATGAACCTCAGAACCCTTCGGATATCCGAGATTTTACAAAACACCACCCACCCCATTCACCTCACACTCCATTTTCAAATGCGACCACAATCTATCTACCTCTTGTTCAGTGTTCACCTCGGGACTCTGAAATCCATGACATATCAGGTTTTCACGCAATGAAGGCTTACTGAGCATTTCCCATTCTTATCTGTTTGTTTCACAGTTCGTTCCGATCCTTCATTTAGTCTCGGAATAAGTTCCGAGACTGACTGACACCTGTCCAATAAATGTTCATTGCATGTTCATTTACTTACCTCTGTTTTTACTAGTAGAAATTACCTGTTGATTCTTACCTTTGATTTATATTACTATAGTTCTATATGCTTTCTTACTTGTTTCGATTCCAATAATCCTTTTACAAGTCTTATTACTACTTGCTATAGTTTGATATGCTTTCTTTCCTTTTACAAGTCTTATTACTACTTACTAGTATTTAAGCCACTAGTTACAACCATGTACTTCAGTTTGATAATTTATTTGTTATAGTGTTCTCTTCACTTGAGCACTAACCGAATCACCCTCTTGTCATCTTATCTCTGGCCCTCCGCTTTACCTCGGTGTTCCTTTGGAATTCCGAACCTTGTTCACTGCGGTTCGCAAGTCAGGTAGTCGCTCACTCTCTGTAGTGTCAGCATATTGACCATTCTAGTTACTCGGGGGTTTACCTTGGCAAACCTTTGGATCCCCGAGCTTCACTCAGTTCGGCATTTAACAGCAGGGTGGAGACAATGCCTATGTCAAGCCAAGGTAGAAGCCTGAGATTAGACGAGGTAGAATCTACTGTACATGGAGATTCTACTGAGTTTATATAGGCTTCAAATAAATTAAAAGTGATCACGGTTGGTCATGATCAGTTCCTGTACTGCAGCCTTAAGGAGTGTTAATGCTGATACTCCTGGACTCCTCTATGTCTGTTTCTGTAGCGTCAAAGGACCTAGGAGACCCAATGTTCAGGTTTCCTTGTCCTTAATGTTGTTGTCTCCAGTGGTTCAAACCGATCGGGTAAGTGGTTCAAACCCTGATCAGTTTGCAATCATTCATATACTTTGTGTGTCTCTGTATCAGCCATGATGTGTCTGGGGACTAGGATTCGTCTGTATAGGTTCATAGTCCCTAATGTCTTCTGTATCCCGTGGTGCAGACTACCCTGAGTCTGTGGCTTTTGGAATCTGCAGTCAGGTTTCAACCATGAGAAGGTCATGTGGTGGCGTCATGAGAGTCCTGTACTGCTAAGATTCATGACAATAGAACAGTATAGGACAAGGTTGCAGCTCAGCAATTCTGGCGGGTTTTACATGGAGATATTCTAAACAGTATAAAGAGACAAATGTGAGATGAGACTTGACACAGATATGCAGAAGACGTATGCAATTTACAGAGGTTCTATGCAAAAAAAAAGGAGCAGGCACAGAGCAAGTTCTAGACAGTAAAGCGACGAATGTAAGATGGACTCAACAAAGATATGTGGACAATGTATGTGATTTACAGAGGTTCTATTGTTATTACAGGCTCTATTCATGATTGTTAGCAGATAAATCACCAGAAATAAGAGGTAATGCATGGGTTTACGGGCAATTAATTAAGGCAGGCACACAAAGGTCAATGGGAAGAAGAAGGAGGTCTTTTATACATGTGCTCAAGTGTGTATCCTCAAGTGCACGGACCATGGAGTTGTTTGTACCACATGTGCTATTTCTTCCTAGTTTGTGCAGCCTCTAGTATAGCTCGCAAAGGCTCGGGCCATTTCATGGACTGATGAAGATATTTGTTTTTTTTTAAACGGTCATAATCTGATTATCTTACTCTGATGCTGATTATGATGGCTGTCTAGACATTGGGAAAAGCACAGGTGGTTACATGGTGATGGTGAACAACAAGCAGTCCAGTGAGCTGGAAGATCAAGCTGCAATCCACTGTCTCCCTTTACACTACTGAAGCTGAATACATTATTAGTGTGGTGGTAGGCAAGGAGATCAAGTGGGTGCACAGTTTGCTTGGTGATCTAGGCTATGGGGTGTCAGGGCTTTCTGAATGGGTGGTGCAGCTGCAAGAGCTGCAGCAGGTTGTGCAATTGGGGCAGATAGGGGAGCTGCTGTCATAGCAAGACCAGATAGCAGACTAATCTGGCTGGTATCACCTTCCTGATGATGAGTGTGAAATGCCTGGTGTGTGGTATAGGCCTGCATAATGTCTTCTGCATTGAGATCACCCAAAGACTGCTCAAACGGCAACTTGAGTGCAGAAAACCAGTGATCATCAGAAAGGGTCATGAGAAGAACTACAGCTTGTAGTTTCTTGTCTGCCTTCTCAAGAGTGAACTTCTTGGAACAGAAGTCTTTAAGATGGCGTATAGCATCATGAACATGACCAACGAGGGCCAACAGACTCTCATCCTCCTGGAGATGAATGGAGGTGAGTGTCTTGTAGGCGTTGAAACAAGCTCCAGCCTTCCTCAGAGAAAAGATAGTCTCCAAGGCATCCCACATTGCTTTAGGGTCATTCTTGTGCTGCTGGACAAGGTGTTAAACAGGCAAGCACAGAGGTCTGGAGTCAACGGTAAGAACTCTGTTAGATTGCATGAGATGAAAGTACTTGCCTGGAGTAATGTTGCCGCGACTCGCGACTCAGAGGCCCCAAGTCGACTTCGTGAGGTCGACTTGAGTCGAGTCGAGTCGAGTCACACTGTGACTTCGTTCGACTCAGGAGTTGAACCAAGTCGACTCGGCTCGACTTCAAGTGACTTCAAGTCGGTCTCAAAGGTCAATTAGTTGTATTGTGTCCCATGTGATGCTCTCGATGTGTTGGGACACTTATAACATGCAGTCATGTCATTGGGAGTAGAAAATCGACAAAATATATTAATTTCTGCAGACTTCACAACATTTAAAGCCTGTACAGCGAGATTAGTTGAGCCCGGTGAGTTGGAAGGCCATTAAAATGCTTACTTCGCTCGAATAGGAACTTCAGCTTCCTCAGGAGACCTCTAGTGCAAAATACAGGAGTAAATTCAACGAGAAGTGCTGTGTTGAATAAATGCCCACATTAAATTGGCTTTCAACTTGGAGATTGCGCAAATGCACAGCACATGCTAAACCAGTGGTCCAGCGTGTGGCATAGAATGCTCTATTGCTTCTGACAAGCCCCCGAACGACTGTGTTGTCAAGAGTGTTGTTGGCAATGATGGCTTGGACTGATAACGCCAGGTGCTGATGGGGCAACATTTATAGTTAATGGTGCTGCTTGAGGAGGCAAAAACACTAACCTGGGCACTCCGAAAGACAATGTGGGCAATCTGTGAAACAGTTGGTGCCAGCAGGGACCATATTTCAGAGACATACCCAGAATGTACCTCGAGTTGAAGTCCAGGAATCAGCCTGTACACTGACGGCTGGATTAGACAAGGGGCGGTGTATGTGTTCTGTACGAGCAACCACATTCGAGGGCGAGGTTCGCTGAGACATGGGGTCGCTGGCAAAAGCTGCCTCTCTTTCGTATTTTTAAAGTTTCACAGACACTCAGCTGATCCGAGCTGGAAGTGGAATATCACGCCATTGGCAACCTACAGCTGAGAGAGCCCCAAAAGGCGCCGAGAGGACGCTTCCCAGGCCAGTCAGATAGAATGAAAGTAAATTTAGTTAACAGGGAAAATTCAGGAAAGGCCCATCGGGCATCTTTCCAAACACTGATAATATCAGCCAACAGACACCGAAATGAATGTTTCTGATTCAACCTTGTGACCAAAAATTTCGGCACCCGCACTTCCAAGAAGTTCTCGGGACATTGGCAAAGATGACACAAAGATCCACAACATTTTTACTCGAGAATACACCCCCCCGAGATGACCGAGATCTTCCGTTCAACTGTCAGACAGCTTCTTTGTGAGCTTCAATCACTTGATTTCATTTTGGCTAATTTATTCCCCCACAGTGATTCGTCACTGCTCTGCTATCTCCCTTGCAGCGACATTTCATATCTCTCTGACTGACATTTCATATCTCTGCGAGTGACACTTCATATCTTTTCAGGGGCCTGTTGCAGATAAATTTCGATGATACCTGTTCTTCCAAGTGTTTGGAACAAGGCTGGTCGACTTAAAAAGATTGTCAATCCACCCTGTAGTTTGTTTCCATCTCCAAATGCCTCCCCGGCATGCAGCACCCAATCCCACACCACCAGCTCCAGTGGTAAATCCACCGCGCGCAAGTCGACACCAAGCCGCCTTGGGCCCTGATGATGCACCGGCACCTGCCCCGGCAAATCCTGGCCGTTCGACACGGGGCAGCGGCTCACGCAACACTGCCACGGCACAGGACGCGCCGCCACCTCCGACCCGTGGCCCAAGTGTCCCAGAACAAACCCGCGGCTATGCACCATTAACTTGTACATATTTGCGAGTCCACCTTTGCCTCGAATTCAGTGCTGATTGCACAACCTAGCATTGCCGCCGAATAGAGGTTCGGGAAGCCGAGGTGTGTTCCTTTTCCTTTTAGGAAAAATTATGGCTTTCACTTATCCAACTTAGATCAACCCGTGCTCTCAGCTGCCTCCTCCCCAAACCTTCGGACAGTAAATTTTGCTACTATCTTATTTTGCATCTTCTCATTTCGTTTACAGCCACCCCGGTCCACTCCCAGTAACCCATTGCAATTCGCACCACCACAGACTCCTGGTCGTGCTGCAGCCAACCGACTTCTTTCCCGATTGAACCAGCAGTCGCAAGTAGCAAGTCCTGGTCCCCCGGTCCGAGATATCAGTGATGAGGGATCCGATTCGGATGAAGATGAACCTGTCGGTCGACCTCGGCTTCCTCGCCCACGACTGCAGCCCCTGACTAGCCTGAGCCCCAGTGGAGAGGAGGAGTCCCCTCCCCCTTCGCGCCCCTCTCGCTCTCGTGCTAGGGGTACCACTGCACCTCGCTCGGCCCCCCCTGCATCTGAAGGTGGCCAGGACCCATGGAGGGGATATTGTATTGATGATGCCCAGTACGCGTGGGCAGAGGACAGTATGCTCAAGGCAAACACCAGATCGGCTAACTGCCAGGCATTTTTCGGGGAGCACACTGAGCATCGTGGCTTCATGTGCAAGCTTTGCCCGTGAGTCTTAGCGCGAAATTGATTGAAATTATGCTTATTTCCTCTAGCCAACCATATGCAGCTGGGAGTAGTCTCAGCACTCGCAGACGCCACCTCGAGAAGGAGCACCTCACAGAGTATCTCGCTCTCATTGCAGCTCGTAAACTCGAGAACAAACTCCCTGGTGCTCTGCTCAAGCGGTGGCAGGAGCAGCGGGCCAAGGACATGCAGCGGACACCTTTTTCGATTGCTGCCTTCGAAGAGAAGTTGGTTACAGTCATCGTCTCTAATGATCTGGTAAGTGAAACTTTAGTGGCTAATTTGGTATTTATTGATTCACTGCTAGTCAATTAATTTAATCGAGAACCATGACTTCCGGGATTTGCTGCTCCTGCTTCGCGAGTCCTTGCAGGACGAAGATGTACCACACCGAACCAAGCTGCAATCTTTGATTCTGGATGCCTGGCTAAAATACTGTCATAGTCTCAAGAAGGAGCTGAAGGTGGGTGCACACTTAATAATAAAATTGCTGTCCTGAAACCAAGTTTACTCTAGGAGTCACTTGGCAAAATTTTGTTCACTATTGATATGTGGAGTAGCAAGGGGCTGCAGCCGTACTTGGCTATCACTGCTCATTGGCTTGGTCGAAAGGGAGAGCAGGTTACACTGCGCCAAGCTCTCCTCGCATTTCGGCGTGTTCGTGGATCTCACAGTGGCGAGAGACTTTCTCGCATTATATTTCAGATCTGTGAGCAAGCTGGGATAATAGACAAGGTAGCAGAGTTCATTCATTATTTTTTTTTACCTTGGCTCAATGCCTATGCGTTGCAGATGGGACACTTTACCATGGATAACACTTCGAACAACAACACATTCATGTCATATCTCGCAATGCTTCTCGCCGAGAAGGGTGTTCTTGACTTCAACGCTGAAGAGAACTATATCCGGTGTTTCTTCCATGTTATCAATCTTTGCTCCCAGGCAGTAATCCGAGCCATGGAGAAGCAAGATAGTCGCGACGATCACCCCGAGACAGAGACGGAGACGGAGTCTGACGAGGATACTGGATGTGCTGTTCGTACACGTCGCTGTGCAGGTCCGATCCGACGTGCATGCAAAACAGTGGCCTTCATCCGGAAGTCTGGCCAGCAACGGGACGAGTTCCTGGAAACCATCAAACTGGGCAACGAGAAACAGTCATGGACGGAGATTCATGATGACCGTGGGGTTCTGATGAGAGTCATTGTTCAGCTTTCGGAAGTTACTGTTTTGCCCGATGTGAAGACTCGTTGGGACTCAGTGTTCTACATGCTGCGACGCCTTCGATACCTCCAGCAGGTGGGCTATTCTCCCAATAGGGCCAGTTTCACATACTCAACAGTGTTTTTATTTACAGCCAGTCACCCGATACTTTGCGATGGACCGTGATGTACAAGGTTTTAAGCATCCACTGGAAAATTGGCATTGGGACAGGCTTGAAATTCTGGAATTAATTTTACAGGTGCGGAATTAAGTCTTATCCTCCTCACTCATGCACTGACTTGATCTAGCAACCTCATACGGTTCAAACGATCATGTCTTCCGAAAATACCCCCATTCTCGCAGCAACAATCCCCGCTTTTGAGCTCTTCATCTCTTCGTGGGAGTCCATGATGAGCGACGTTGACTTGGAGGAGGAGAACATTTCAGAAATCATCTCGCCTGGTCTGGCAATTGCGAAAAAATACTACAACAAGTTTGATAACACGGATGCGTATATTATTGCTATGTGTGAGTTGATATGGTTGAATGTGTCCTTCTGCACTAATTCCTCCGGTAAAGTCATAAATCCGTCAATTCGGTTGGAATGGATCAAGAAAAATTGGTCTACGGCTGATCAGGAACATGCAAAGCAAATTATTTTAGCCAAGGTTAGTTCTTTGAGACCTAATTTCAATGCCTTTGCTGACATCATATTAAGCTCCAGACATATCGAGATCTGGATGAGGAAAACCCATTGTCCGGTTCGAATAGTCCAACTGGGTCTCAGGGCTCCCGCAACTCATCCCGCTCTCGTGGTTCTCGCCCGACATCCCAGTCCCGTGCTCCGGCGGCAGCACCCACAATGATCCTGCAGGCGGCACGCAAATACCGCAATGTCGGACAAGCACTGGACTTTTCTGCGGGAACATCGACAGAGCCGGGTAATTTTTGGTCAGTGGAAGATGAGATGAACAGTTATATTCAGAGTCCAATTCCTCCACCACAAACAACGGATATGATCGGATACTGGATGGTACAATTCAAGTTCTATTGGTTGGTTTCAGTCACTGATTACGTGTACGTGCATAGAATCATGGAATTGGAACCTGGCCGACAATTTATCGCCTGTTCACTGACTATGCACCAATTCAAGCAACGTCTGTGCCCTCAGAGCGAGTGTTCTCATCATCAGCTGAAACCGATACGAAGCGGTGCAACCGACTCAGTCCGCATTTAATGGAGGCACTACAGATGCTCAAGTTCAATTTTAAGAAATCCCGCTTGAACTTTATGTCTGACTGGCAGTCTGTGCCGGTCCCCGATGACGAAGAAGATTGGCTTCGCCTGCTGGCTACCACAACTGATGAAGTTGAACGAGTGGAGGCGATGGACGCACTCACTGAGAGCTTTGAAATGGGGGATACACCGACCTACATGCCAGAGGACACGAATGCGTAGCTCAAATTCTTGATGTAAAATGTATTTGTACAGTAGTCGGCTATCTACCTATGCACTCACTCCTCTACCATTGGCCCGAATAAATGTCCAAAAACTCCTGACTTCAACGACTTGAGTCGACTTGAATCGACTCCGAGTGACTCAGCTGGGTCGAAGTCGAGTCGAGTCGAGTCAAATGGCATTTGAAGTCGACTTGCCGAGTCGTGACTCAGACTTTTGAGTCGCGGCAACATTAGCCTGGAGTCAACAGTAAAAACTGAAGATCCAGGCCAATCTTACTCCACTTATATACCTATGAGGACAATAAAGTAGTGTTGCAGTACGGATTTGTTCCTTGCACACTATCGGCAGAATAGCTCAGTTGGAAAGAGCACTAGTGGCGCAATCACTTAGAGGTCCCTGGTTCAATTCCGGGTTCAGCCATTTTCCAACAAGTAGTTAGAACAATAAGAACAATAGAGACAATAAGATAAGATCAGAGAGATCAGATAGGATCGGATAAGGAGATCAATGATCACGGATCACAGAGGATCAGATCAGATCAAAGATATGAGAATGTCACAGTCCATTCACACACTCCAACAGGTAAGTGTGATGTGACCTCATGATGTGACCTCACTTGATTTCAAACACTCAATGACCAAAACCAAAAAACTGTTGTTCTAGGCTGAGGGCTCTTGGCTACACATGTCTACAAGAGACTCCAATTTTGATTCTGAAGCGGCTGCCGCCATCATCACCAACTTCTTCAAAGTGGGTGCTGTGTTGTCATCTCTGAATCAAGCCTTATGAGACTATAGCTAATTAGATGCAGACAAAGGATTTGGGGCTGTTCATGATAGCTGTGATGACATCAAACAGATGGCTTGTCCGATTCACTGATTTGGGAGACATCAATGATGGGCCTGACCGTCGAGCTGTGAAGCAATAGGCCTGGAGAAAGGAACTCCATGCGTCCATGGACAATTGAACCCAGGTCCTGATACCCTGTTTGACATTGCCTCTGATTATAACAGATATCCTACTGCATGTGTCCAAACCATCTCCTGTACCAATAGTTGAACATTCATCTATCTGCATGGAAGCCAAATATTTGAAGCAGTAGGTTGTACTTGAAGCAGTAGGTTGCAGACTGTGGTTGATTCATGATCTTTTGACAATGTCTTGCTTCAGGATAGCCAAGATCCAAGGAGTTTATATTACGGCTACCGAAACAACAGCAGCCATAGCCAATACAGATGTGGGCCTCATGACGGCCCCAGTGTTTGTCACTATTTCCAATTCACCACTAGCTCTGCTTTGCCCTTATTCTTATGTGATTTCTCATTTCAAATCAAGTATACCACTACTGGAGGTAAGGTTAAATCTTTATTGTCCTTCACTCCACTTCTGGTTCTGTATTATCTCAATTGATTAACTTGTTGCATTGTGCAGAATTGGAGGGATCTGAGCAACCGTGATCTCCTGATACCAACAGATCCTCTGGGCAATCTTATGTGAGAGCTGTAGTAGCTCATATCCCAGCTCTCTCGCAGGGAGATTATGGAGCTCAAAGTGCTACAGAAGTTCTTTGTACACAATATTGTTGAACAGGTCCTGGCGCTAGACAGGCTGGGCCAAG
The DNA here is from genome assembly GCA_029282495.1 of Mycena albidolilacea. NCBI lineage: Eukaryota > Fungi > Basidiomycota > Agaricomycetes > Agaricales > Mycenaceae > Mycena > Mycena albidolilacea. Next base: position 1,386,593 of record JARIHO010000002.1, read on the forward strand.
TGCTATACAAGTTAAATCCAGAATAGTTTATACTATATATTATAAATGATTTATTATAGCTTTGCACTTAGCTTCTTGTTCCATTGACAGCTAGCCTGCTTGAGTCCATAAAGAGACTTGCGCAGTTTAAGAAGCTGGCCACACTCCCTCTGAGGGAATCCTTCGCACTGAGTTATATAGACATCCTCCTCTAAGGTAAGCAGATGAAAAATCAATGGAATGAAGTTTGAGATCATGCTGAGCAGCCAGAACAAGAATGATGCAGAGTGTTGCAGGTTTAAAGGTGGGGGAGAAGATCTCGTTGTAGTCAATGCCATGACACTGTCTGTAGCCATCAGCAATGAGGTGCACTTTATAGCGCTCAATTGACCCATCAGGGTGCATCAACAGCATCCCAAGTACAGTTCTCAAGAAGGGAGCTAATCCCAGAGACTGCGGCTTCTTCCCAAAGATGAGCATCTTTTTGCCACCATGTTTCATGATATATTTGTGGGTTTCCAGAATGTACACCGGACAGAGCCAAATGCACATAGGCAAAGTTAACTGCTTGAAGCAATGCACTCGTTGGATTGCAACAATGAGTGCACTTCCTGGCTGGAGAAGCAATTCATCACCACCACTGGTTAGATTGCCTTCATGTACAACAATGAGCGCACTTCCCAGCTGGAGAAGCAATTTATCACCATTGTCCTCAGATTCTGGAGGAACAGGAGGACCAAGTGCTGCAGTACAGATTTGTTCCTTGCACACTACCAGCAGAATAGCTCAGCTAGAAAGAGCACTAGTAGCACAATCACTTAGAGGTCCCCAGTTTAATTCCAGATTCAGCCATTTTCCAACAATTGTCACCTAGGGTATGGGATAGGGGCGCAATAGGAACAAAGTTTGAGATGAGGCAAGAGTCATGTTATATATCCCAATAGGTTCCGGATAGAGCACAGTTGTGGATGTCAACATCAACAAAGGGGATGTCCAGAGGAGAAGCTCCAGGAAGTCCAGAGTCAGAGTGTAAGTCTGCTTACAACATGGACCAGGAGACCAGAACTTTGTTACGATCAATGGATCACTGATCTTAGTATTTAATCTTTGACATGTCACATTTCCTCTTCATCTTGTCTTACACTTACACTACGACAATCTAGATCACTGTTCCTGTCTTTCTGTCTGAATCAGTGAGGACGCATCACCGGCGTCCTTCCACTTTTTTTTTGACAATGAACACATCCCACTGTCTGTCCGCCTTGGCAGCCTCCACACTGTCTCGACCAAACCCCTTTGCTCCATCCACTCCTACCCCACTCTGCACTAGGTCTTGGGCACGGACTCATCCAGCTGCCAGCTCACCACCTTTGTCACCATCCTTATCACCACCCCCATCACTGTGGGAAGGAGGATCCCTATCACCACAGCCCAGATTGCTATCACCACAGCCCAGATCACTATCACTGACATCCTCAACACTTCCATCAGATCCATTGTCAGACTCAGATTCTGACACTTCCATCATGTCATCTGCCAAACCCGTGCTGGCAACTGTCACCCATCCAAAATCTGATCGTTGCCCCATTCTGGAGGCAGGTACTATTACTCCCGAGATCTTGCAACAGTAGCGCCGTGCTTGTCAGAAATATCTCAAGAATTGCAAGGATTGCACTGCTGATGATCTGGTTAGCTATGTTGCAGATGAGATGCGCGAGCCTATTCTCCAGAAGTGGTATCTGGCTAGCCAGTCTCATATTGATGGCCTAAAACTGGAAGCATACCTTGCAGAGCTTGGATCTTTGGTACTGGAGAAAGGATGGGAAGGCAAAATGCGCCGCCAGGTCCTTGGTGCCAAGATGAAAGTTGGGCAAACCTTTGCTGACTGGGCATGTGACACCCAGAACATCAATGCAATTCTTTCCCAGGCGGCATCGACCTTTGCAGTGGATGACAAACAGCTGAAGAATATTCTTGATGCTGGGCTTGTTGAACTGTGACATTTGGCTCCTTGTTTGGTTCAGACGATCACATGGTTCCTTCTTCCTGATACAGATCTTATTGTTGCGATACAGATCTTCTTATTGTTCTCCTCCTCTTATTGTTCTTATTGTTCTTTACTGATACTGATCTCCCCTTATTGTTCTTATTGTCTTTACCTGCTCTATTGTTCTTCTACCTATATAGGTAGCTTCTCTTGCAATGGATAAGGGCTTTTCGCCCCCACATCTGAGACCCATCTGAGACCCGCTTTATCAGCACCCTATCTGCGCCCATCTGAGTTTTCCCCACTTAACAGGGCTCACTGAGGTACTACAGCAGGATCTTGACACAGAGCCTGTCCTGTCCAGTGACCTCAATGCCTGGATTGCAGAAGTCAAGGGTTGTGATGATCACCTCAGGTTCAAGGCTACACGCATGCAGACTCTCATTAATGCCAACCGGGAGTCACTCCACTCCAAAACCAAAGGCAAGGTCGGCCTAGCTGATCGCCTCACCACACTGAAGCCTTCTCTGGCCTCTCGTCTCTCTTCACCACCTCCAGTCACAGTGCAGAAATGCCCTCCTTTGACAGATGGAGAGAAGACACTGCTTGATCTTCACAATGGCTGCCGCCGTTGCCGCCAATTTTACATTGGACATCGCACTCTGAACTGCGATGGTGTATTCCCAGATGCAGCCACATATCGGACGCTTACACAGGCCGATGCAGTTGTACAAGCAGCTGCTCGAGGAAAAACTCTCAAGGTCAAACGTGAGCCTGCTACAGCTGCCCACACCAAGTCCAAAGATATCCTCTCTATGGACTATGAGGAGTCTGAGTCTGATCCTGATGGGTATGTCTTGCCTCCCCTCACTGTTCCCCATCTCTATGTCGATGTCACTCTTTCTGGACCTTCTATCTCTGAATTCCCTATTCCTGTTTGCTCACTGCTTGATATTGGGTGCCCTTCCATAGTTATTAGTGACAAACTGGCCACAAAGCTTGGGCTTCGACGATATCCTCTACCTGTGGAAGAGGACAATTTGTCATTGCTATCAGAGTCACCATTGAGCTGTCAGGAATATGTGAAATTGAAGGTATCATCAGGGGATGGGAATTGGACTTCTAGTGTTGTTAGGGCAAAGGTTAATGTTGGCCTATGTATACCATTGATTTTGGGAATGCCATTCTTGGCTTCAGAGCACATCTTGATTGATCCTGAACAACGTACTGCAGTTGACAAGCGTACTGGCTTTAATCTCCTCAATAATCCTTCATATCCACCTCGCCAGTGGAAACCAGAATGGGTTACCCCACCACCAACACCAAAGAAGCCCAAGCATAAACCACTTGAACAGGAACCAATTCCATTCAGCCGCAGTACAGAACTACCTGTTAGTGTCATGCTGGATGTCAAGAATCGAATTGATGAGTTAGCTCTGCAAAAGCTGCTCCAAGACGAGGATGCACGATTGAAAACCAAACATGCTGATGTATTTCCAGTACGGCTACCAGATAATACGGATGACCTTCCAGATAATATTCTACATTGAATCCGACTTCGAAACCCTTCAATCACTGTGAGGGGGAAGTTGTACCAACCCGCCCGAAAGAACCTTGATGCATGGAAGCGTATGCTGGATGAACATATTGCTGCTGGTAGAATGCGAACATCTTCTTCAGAATATTCATCTCCAGCCTTTGTGGTGCCTAAATACAAGGGTGGTGTACCAGATATATCTGTAGATCCACGCTGGGTGAATGATTATTGTCAACTGAACAAGAATACAATCAGAGATACCTTTCCTCTTCCCAGAATTGATGATATCCTGGCTGACTGTGGGTGGGGAAAGATATTTGGCAAGATGAACACGACCAACAGCTTCTTCCAGATACGTGTGTACATCCAGACGATGTTCACCTTACTGCAGTTCGGACACCATGGGGTCTTTATGAGTGGCTTGTGATGCCACAAGGTGGATGCAATGCCCCTTCAACACACCAGCGGCGAGTCACAGAAGCGCTCCGACACATGATAGGGAAGATATGTTATGTCTATGTGGATGATATCATCATCTGGTCCAACTCAATTGAAGAACACACTCAGAATGTTGAGCTTGTCATTGAAGCACTCCGCACAGCCAAATTGTATTGCAATCCTTGCAAGTCACAGCTGTTTGCTACTAATATTGACTTTCTTAGTCATATCATCTCTGCTCAAGGGATTTTTGCAGACCCCAGAAAGGTGGAACGGATTGTACAGTGGCGACAACCTCGATCTGCTACCGATGTTCGAGGATTTTTAGGCCTGGTCCAATATATTGCCACCTTTCTTCCCAAACTTGCTGAACATACTTCACACCTCACACCTCTGACAACAAAAGAGGCAGACAAATACTTCCCCACTTGGACTGATACTCATCAAAAGGCATTTCAGGCTATCAAGGACACAGTTGTTAGCCGAGACTGTCTCACTGTTATTGATTATGAGGACCTTTCCAAAACAATTTATGTTACTACAGATGCCAGTGATCGTCACACTGGTGCTGTTCTCAGTTTTGGAGAAACTTGGGAAACTGCACGTCCGGTTGCCTTTGACTCTTATCAGCTAAATGCAGCAGAACAAAATTATCCTGTCCATGAGAAAAAACTGCTTGCTATTGTGAAGGCACTCAAGAAGTGGAGGAGCTCACTTCTCAATGTACATTTCAAAATCATGACAGACCACCGAACATTGGAATACTTCCAAGCCCAGAAAGACATGTCTCGTCGCCAGTCACGATGGTCAATGTACATGGCTGACTTCGATTATGACATCAACTATGTCAAGGAGGAAGAAAATTCTGTTGCAGATGCATTGTCTTGTCTTAGGACAAGATAATACTATTTGGACCTGCTCAAGGTTGGATACCACATGTATGCCATTATGGCAAATGCCCTAAAGTTTTCCCCCTTTTCTAAGTTTGCCAAAGAATAATGTAAATAATTTCTTGGAAGTTGAAAATGTAAATCAAATGTGTATTTCTTGAATAAATCACAAGTGACTTGAGGAAATGGTGTTGAACCGGAGTGGACAGATACAGGTGCAGAGAAGCCTTGAGTATTCTCTATGTAACAAGCCAGATATGGTAAAAAAGGGAGTCTAACTGCTGAACTCTTCTGGAGATTTATTGAAGTTGCTCAAAGCTAAGCAAAGGTCCAGAAAACTCATGAATCAGATGCTTTATCTGCTAGCAAAAACAAAATCATGAAAATATATACAGACCTAATGTTGAACAGGCAAGCACAGAAGTCTGGAATCAACAGTAAGAACTCTGTTAGATTGCATGAGATGAAACTACTTGCCTGGAGTCAACAGTAAGAACTGAAGATCCAGGGCAATGCTACTCTACTTATATACCTATGAGGACAATAGAGTAGCTAGAACAATAAGAACAATAGACACAATAAGATGGCTATCAAGACAATAGAGACAATAGAGACAATAAGATGGATGTCAAGACAATAAGATTGTTATCAGGACAATAAGATCCCGATCAGATAAGAGGATCGGATAGGATCAGAGAGATCAGATGGGATCAGATAAGGAGATCAATGATCACGGATCACAGAGGATCAGATCAGATCAAAGATGCGAGAATGTCACAGTCCATTCACACACTCCAACACCTAATGAGCGCTAAGGAGCTCAGCTGAGCACAAAACAGATAAAAGGATAGAAGGAATAGAGACAATGTACCCTTCGCTAGATGCTGGCACTGTTGCTGACCTAAGCATAAAACATAAACCAGATGCTGTATCTGTTAGATTACGAGCGGCTGGCAGTGTGTTGACAGCTGCCACGCAGTGAGGACGACTAAGAGGAGAGCGCCTTCAGAGCTAAGTAAAACTGTTGTATTCGAGGTTCTTCTTGATAGGGAATACCGATCGAGGGAGCTACTACTTATACAAGATGTGCGGGCTGTAGGACTAAGCTAAGATGACTACTTGGTAAACTATCTGAGGCCGTTTAACCGGCCGAGGTGCCGAATATGTACTAAGAAGCATATAGAAGGAAGCAGGCACATAGGTCACGGTACAATAATATCCGATATCGTAAATGGTTCATATCAATTGCGTAAGGTATCTACGGGCATAACACCGAGCTCCGAGGACACGTTCAACAGTATCTACCAGCAAAAACAAAAACATAGAACATACAAGGCAGCAGAGGTGGCAACAAGGGATTCTTACCCTTCAACCGACTAGGTCTGTGTGAGAATAAGACAGACTTATCAGCATCAAGAGATCCAGAGGATCAGATCTCATATCCCTCCAATAACTCTTCTAGCTTTGCTTTTGCCACATACTACTGCTCTCTTCAAGAAAGTGGGCTCTACCCCTTTATACTTATGAAGGAGCCTGTGATAGGAATCAATAAGCATGCTTGCCAGAGTTGCAATTTGAAGGACACACCAATGCTCTCGTCTTCAAGTGTTTTTGTCAACTCACTGAGCCATTTTTCCATTTCATCAAATGTTTTTTTCAGAATCACAACAGGCTTAGTGGCAGTGGGGCTCATGACTGGGTTACTCATGCAAAGATGTTGGCAGAAGAAAGAAAAGGGGCTAGGTGTCATAGCTCACAGCTGACAACACCAAACTTCTGAGAGCTTTGTTTGCATTACTCATAGAAGTGTGCGGTAAAGCCACTTGCTTAATATAAGGTGCTGTAATATAGAATACCTAGATTTGGTGCTCCTAGGATAGAATCTGATCTATCACATCAAATTTCGAGATTAAGTGATTTGGTAGAGGGAGGAGTAGAGTAGGCCTGACAGTTTACAGTCTACACCACTATCTGTTTCAGAGGAGCGGGTACACCAACTAACTTGGCAAGTAAAAGAAGGCAGAGACTAGATGACAGAGCAATGCAGAGGCAAAGCCTGTTAATTATCAACTAAAGTTACACTCAGAGTAAATACATATTGGGCTAGTCTCTCTGGATGAGCTCTTAGATGCCAGAGAATCCTGCAGTATTGCTGTGCGAACAGAGGAACAGATCCGAGGATCTAAAGGACAGAGGGACAGAGTGTCCAGATGGAGCTGGAAGTGCACGGGCATAACATCTCAGTGCTGTGACCAGATATATTCAACCTCTGGCCACAGAAGTCTTGTTGTTTGTGCCCTGATGGTGGTACTTGATTCCATGGCTTTAACAATCTTCTGGGCAACCTCCATGGCTTGCTAGCTAGCATGGATTTAGCCCAAAGGATAACTTCATCCAGGGTGCCACTACAATACTTGGATTTCTGCCTAAAAGAAGTTGATGTCTCAGAGGTGACCTGGCTCCAGTTGGTCCAGGGCATCCCAAACATGCCAATTCAGGAACCTTACTGTTTTGAACTGTCACCAACAGTCAAGGGGAGCTAAAGTGGTGATGAATATCAATGTTAACATTAACACAACATACAACGAAACAATTGCAAACAACACATCCCCTGCAATGACTCTAATGACTGTGCCCTCCAAAACCCAGCTGCACACTCCTTTGTCACAGATGAAAACAAGAGCACGGCCCACTCCTTGCAGAAGTCTGCTCCTCTGTGGCAGGAGCAGGCATCAAAGAAGACCCAAGATGAGGCAGCAAGGCCAGAGGCATGCCATGAGGTCAAAGCAGGTGCCCCTCTTGATGGCTCTGTCACAGACAGCAACAAGAACATGGCTCACTCCTTGCAGGCTCCTCTATGGTGAGAAGAGACACACTGGAAGTATATGGTGTGGCAGAAGAGGAAGAGTGTGTTGCAGAGGAGACAGAGCATGCAGGAAGAAGAGGTGTGGCATGACGACGAACTGAATGCCAAGATGATTGTAGAAAGAGTGTTAAGCATGTTGTCCAATTTGAGAGCAGACCAACCCACCATCACCAGCTATTCTACCAGGTATTCAGCAGTTTCTTACCTGGAGAACTCTGGATAGGTACATGGCCAGAGGAATAAAGTGGCTAGAAATGCTAGACATCACCTATTGGAGATAGGTGTCATCCATGCTGTTTAACAAATGCTTGAGCCTGCAAGAGTGGCTGTGTAGTAGGACATGGAAGAGTTCACAATTGACTTCTAATGGGAAGCATATAGATATCAAGTTGTAGTTCACTTGTGAGAGCAAAAAATGGTTGATATTGGACAGTGGCAGGTGAGGATTCAACAAAGGACCAAGGAAGTATGCTGGTTCACATACTAGATAACTACAATCATCAGGGAAAACCTTCTTTGGAAATACACCCATTTTCCCCCAAATTTCCGAAAAAAAAGGTCCAAACCAGCCAGATTAGTTAGGTTGGGTTGATCTCCTTTTTTGCAACCCTGGTCCTGAATTTCCTCCAAAATGAGCAAATCCTGGCCAGTTTGGCGCCCAATTACCTGAGTTCCTCAATGGTTTCCATTGGAATTTCCCAGAATTTATCGCACTATTCTGGATTTGGTTTACAGAATTGGGAGGAAACAGTGTGTATTGAGAGGAAATGTACTACAGCAGCATATTCTAGAAACTTTTACATAATGTGGCTACACACATGTGAAGCACATTTGTGACACCCCCCAGGGCCCTAAGCATCAGCACCAGGAATGTCAACAAGGTTGATGAGCATGGCGGAACTCCCAGCTGAGGGTTGCACAGATTTGGTCTCACTAATATGTTAAACAGGCAAGCAGAGGTCTGGAGTCAACAGTAAGAACTCTGTTAGATTGCATGAGATGAAACTACTTGCCTGGAGTAGGGAAAGCTAGATAAGGAACTACAAAGAGATGTCCATATCAAGAACAAGGGAACATCCATATCTGGAACAAGGGAGTATCCATATATGAAACAATGGACCAGATGTGAAGGGATCAAAGAGGATCAATAATCGGATCACAGAGGATCAGATCAGATCAAAGATGCGAGAATGTCACAGTCTATTCACATACTCCAACATAATAGATAATTAGGACTATGTAAAAAATTGGGGTGCTGTATATATATTGTTTTGAGGTACAGGCAGTGAAGGACCTGACCAAGAGCTTTTGGGGCATACACATGAGTGTCAGCAAGGGACTTCATGTGGTTGCAGTATGTGTCTTTGTATACTGCCTTGGTGAAATTGATCGGCTAACACTCACCAGTAGTACAATACTCCACCAGTGTTGCGTATACCTGAAAATACCATGTCATGATTGGATCAAGAAGATTGAGGGGTAGGCAAGGGTACGTACAGTGGTGGTGGTGATACAAACCATTGCATCTGGCAATTCAAGGCGGTCGGGTAGTCGGGGTTCATCAAGATGAAGAGATACTTAACTTGTGCCTTGAACGCGCTGGTAAAGATGGCCTGTTTAATGACTGCAATGATCGCAGCATGGAGGAATAGCTCATTGGTCTTGATCTGGGACTACAAGAGCAATTAGAGCAGCACTGACATGACAGCAATGACAAACTGTGTGTGGATCAACACCAAAGATGTAGTGATGATCTTTGAGCAACTCCCCAATGAGCTTCATTGTAGCTTCTGATGTGAGTCCAAGAATCTTGTATAGACTGGGCGCAAGGCTGGCCACAACCTTCTTGATGCTGTCATGAATGATGTTGACATGATCAATGAGCTCAAAGGAGAAGTGAGACCCAAATGAAGGGTAAGAAAGCAGAGAGTGTTGTACCAGATCAACGAGTACCGTGAGGTATTTCAGGTCAGTCATGAGATGCTGCTTGATGTGAACAGCATTATTGCCAAGATTTTGGGCAGACTGGACCAGGTAGCCCTTCCCAAATCCAGTTCAGGGCAGGATCTGCATATATGAATTCTCATAGAATATACTTATTTTGAGAAGTGCTGAAACAGTGCACTTGATATACGACTAGAAATAGCTTAGATTCGGGATTGCACTAAACAACCACAAAACTACCACTACAACAATCTATTCCTCCAAAGATGTAAGTGCTTCTCTTTGTGAGTTCAGGTCCAGGCCGTAGTATGCTACCAACGGGTTTGGAACAAACACAATTCGACTGCTAGACTTCAACAAAGTACCTCAACAACACGCTAGCACTACGCAGCTGCCAACAACAATACCGCTAGCACCTGGATGGGCAGGGGTTTATGGGTTGGATACAAGGTGGCTGGACCGCTAGGTCGAGAGCACCAGGGCAGAGTATGTAGGTTTGTGAAAATGCTTGCTAAGGGATACCCAAAGACTATTGAAGCTAATAACCTAGCAGGCAATCCAACACACTACAACAGCGCTTCCGTCAATATCGGGGTGAAGGCAAAGCTGCTAGCGCAACTGCTAGCTGGGTCTCGAAGAGAACACCCTTGGTTTTATACATGAAGACTCCTCGAGTCAACAACTAGAACCTCAACTTAAGATCTCGACGTGTCCAGAGTCAACAGTATTGATTCCAATAAAGCTACTACTTGTGAAGTGTGTTACAATCTCCACTAGCAACCTGAGAACACCTGCACCAACTTCGTACAAAGTCGGGGTGTAACAATCTGAGGTCCTAGCCTGCTCTGTGCCCCCTTTATACTACTGAGGTCCATGATACATGTGATATACAGAATGAATAATAGAAATGAGTGAAAATGATGTGATTGATATACAACAGCCAATGAAATGACTGCCGTTTGGTTTTATGATAGGTCTATGCCAAGCAGAACAGCCACACTGATCTGCTAGTGTCCATTTATGAGTATTGTGAGTGATCCCTCAGCCTGCCATCAGCTGCCGGAACCTCTATCCCGACGAAACAGAGCTGAATCCGTCGCCTGGAGTCATCTAGCACAGGTCAGAGCACCGGCTAGCAGTCCGTTTATCCGTTACTGTGTTTGTGGTGACCCACACATCTGCACCAATAGCCTGCTAGCTATTCCTCTTGTTGTCTACCTGTCTTTGTTTGTGACTCGCAACTGTGTCGCAACCGTCGCGTGCTCATATCTGTGTTTCAGGTCTCGGGTCGATCACTAGCTGGGTGCCGCATACTAACACCCTTGTTAGAAGGCTGCTAGCACATAGTTTACTACCCTTCGGATTCCAGACTCGTCGCTCGCACCATCTGCTAGTGCCCTCGCAGTATCACTCTCCTGTGTCTCGCTTCCTAGGTGCTAACACCTTGACTGTTTAGGCTTATGGATATATCCCCGTGGTTTGTGCCTCCAGACCGTGCTAGCGCGTCACACTAGTCATATCTGGTGCTACAACCGGCAGCTTGGGCTCACTCCAGTTCTCCTTTATATCACCTAGCTAGAGTCCTGAGTGCGATAACACTTCAGAAGTGCTAGCGCTTTCCCATTGTATAAATACTGGTCTTAGAAAATTGCAAAATAGCACTGGATGCCGCGCGCTCTTGTTACGATGTTTCAGCGCGATAGCACCGCAGATGACAGCTTTGCATGCATCGGGCTGGCTATTGAGGTGAACATCCTTGCCTGGGGGAGGGTTGATAAAGTGCACCGACTTGTGATAGCTGGCTGGACTTGAGGTGGGACAGCCGGATAGAGGCTTGGGGCTCTGACTTGATCTGGGAAGTGGCATGCACCTGGGGCCACTATATGCGAAAGAGTGTCATCAAAAGAAAAAATTGATGAGGGTAGAAGAGCACCTCAAGATTCACTTTCTTCTGGCGCACTGTGGAGACCTTGTGCATCTGCTGATGCTTAGTGTGTGTGAGAGTAGGATGGAGGAAAACAGGACACTACCTTGGGCTTTGCAGCAGGTTCCTCCTCGTCACTGCTTTTATTGTACAAGGTGAAATTGGCAAGGCCCTCATTGTCTGTATTGGGAATGTCAAGGCCATGTCCTGATGACCAGGAACCCATTGACAAACTGCAGCCATGGGCTTCGGTTTGCTCGATGTAACAAGTTGACTTGGCCATCTCCTTGTGGAACTCACGGTCACTATCGAAGCCAGCTATATTGTCGTTGGACAGCTGTTCTTTCTTGGCCTTGAGCTCAGAAGCCTGTTTAAGTGCCTTGAGAAGGGGATTCGCCTGCACAGGCATCAATAAAAATGTAAACAATAAGAAAGAAACAGTGCACCCCATCTGACTCTCTGTTGTTGTCAAAGAGATCTTGGGCAGTGCGGAGTGTCGGGCATCTGTAAATCACAGATGCATATTGGGAGATATAATGTGTACCTCATTGTCCTCCTTGTTAGAGACAATGGGTATTGACTTCCTCTTCCCGATGATATGCGGGGCCTGGATAATAAAGAGGTAGTATATATTATAGAGGATAGTGGACGTACCTCAATTAAAAATTCCTCTGCATTGGGGGCGCCTGCACCTGAGACATTGTGCTCCTCTGAGTCATCGGAGCTCTCGCTCTCTGAGTTGGAGTCGGCAACCAATTTTGCAGGCTTGAGTGCGGCAGTGGGGTTGGCAGCTTTGACTGGATAAGAACATAGGTGAGCAGTGTAATAAGTAAGAAGCCCACCTGGAACAACAGGAGTCTTGGAAGCCTTCATGGCCGTCTTGGTCTTGGCCTTCACTGAAAATGTTACCAGGTGAGTGAAATTGATGTGGACTTGAAATGTGAACTGAAGGTGCAGAGGAAGCAGAAGAGACAACATACTGGTCTTCTGCTGGGGCTCATCCTCATTGTCTGTGTCAATGGCAATGATGGGCGCTGCATGCTCTGTGGAAGTGTGTAAGCGGAAAGCCATAAGCCTGACATGTGTGACCATGTAAGTAAGGCTTACTTCTTGTCTTGACCTTTGCTTTGGACTTGCCTTTGCCCTCTGTCAAAACTTCCTGCTCACCACTCTCGTCTGAAGATGATATCAATGATGGTCTGCTGGAATAATTGAAATAGGAACTCACTGGCTGGGGTCTCTTTGGCTTTCTTGGGCTTGCAATGCTGGACAATGTTCTCTTGTGACTCTCAGTCTTGTTGTCAGCTTGATTCTTGGCCTTAGCACCATCTTTGGGTTGAGTCTTATCCTTTGGATTGCTCTTGAGCTCCTTGGCAAGCCACACTGTAAACAGTTGCTGTTGTCAACTGAACAACAAGAATTGAAACCAGGAGTTAGCATACCAGTATTGGTTTTCACATCTTGCTTGGCCTTTTGTCTGCCTGTGCACTCTGGGGAAGAAAAGACAAAGTCAGTCTTGAACATCATTATATCAATGGAGACTGACTGGATTCGGCCTCGAAAGCAGCTTGCACTTTTCGCTCTGTTGCAGTGTTAAATGTCTGTGTAATCTTCGCCTTTTTGGCTGGAGTTAGGACGTCCGACATAGTTGTGTGCGTGCTGGGTGTTGGAGTGTGTCAATGGGCTGTGACATTCTCGCATCTTTGATCTGATCTGATCCTATGTGATCTGTTCCATATATAGATACTCCCTTGTTCCCGATATAGATGTTCCCTTGTCCCAGATATGGATGTTCCCTTGTTCTTGATAAAAACATCTCTTTGTAGTTACTTATCTGGCCTTCCCTTTGTATCTCGTTCTAGCTATCCTGTTGTTTCCATTCTAGCTACTTCCTTTGTTCCTGTAGGTATATAAGTAGAGTAGCATTACCCTGGATCTTCAGTTCTTACTGTTGACTCCAGGCAAGTAGTTTCATCTTATGCAATCTAACAGAGTTCTTACTGTTGACTCCAGACCTCTGTGCTTGCCTTTTTAACAGGTTATGGGCCCTGCCCTTTGAGCATTTCTTAAGCTTTATTCTGAGACCCTCATCTCCATCTGCGCATTTCTGCACATTTTGTTGAATTCTGGTGTTTGGGTCGGATGATCTACTGCTATGCATATTCTTATACACACAGCCTTACTGCTATGCTGATCCTATGTACACAGCCCTGCTATGTGCATAGCCAATTCCTGTGCCCACAGCCTTCACAGCCTTATTGCTGTTGCATATAGCTTTACTCCTGTGCGCATAGCCTTACTGCTGTGCACCTCAGACATATATATGTAGCTACAGCTAAAGCTGAAGATGCCGCTGCAAAAGAGAAGTGTGCTGGTGTTCTATGGTCCATATTGGGCAAAGATGTCAAGCCCCTCGTCCAGCAGCATGAGGACGACCCCAAAGCGATGTGGGAAGCCTTGGAGACTATCTTTTCTCCGAGGAAGGCTGGAGCTCGCTTCAATGCCTACAAGACACTCACCTCCATTCATCTCCAGGAGGATGAGAGTCTTAGACATTAGCCCTCGTTAGTTGTGTTTGTGATGCTATGCGCCGTCTTAAAGACTCCTGTTCCAAGGAGTTCACAGCTGCACCACCTGTTCAGTCCCCTTCTACTTGCGCTGGATGTGGCAAGCCCAATCACCAATTTGTCAACTGCTTCAAATTCCTGGAGCTTCTTGGAAAAAAGGGCAAGGTTGCAGCAGCAGCGTTCTACGTTGCACCGAATGCAAGTCTTCTCACTTCCTCTACCTCACCTCTTGCTGACAAATGATGGAACTCAGACTCAGGGTGCACTTTGCACATGACTCCTAACCGGAAGTGTTTGTTGCACACCCATCCGTACAGAGTTCCAATCCAAGTCGCAAATGGAGTTATAGTTCACTCCAAGTTGAGGGGGGATATATTGCTTCCGCCACGTATACACGGACGCAGTAGCTGCAGGTGTATTCTCCTTACAAATGTCTTATATGTTCCACATTTATCTCACAATCTCATCTCAACTACCTATTTGTCTCACATTCATGGCTATTCTGTTCTCATGGAGGGATCCACAATCTCCTTCAGTCGAGATGGAGAGCTCCTATTTGAAGCAGACATTGATGAGAGGAACCAGGCATTTGTGAGAGAAGACGCTCCTGATCCTGATTCAGCCTTGTCTGCAGTTAGAACATTGCCTCTTGATCTGGATCCAATCTGTGAGCATGCCTTGCAGGCAAGCTAAATGTGGCTCCTTTTCCTTCTACCGGACATCGCTCCAGTGCGCCCCTTGATTTGATCCACTCTGATCTGAAGGAATACAAAGTCTTCACCCAAGAGGGTTACAGATACTGTGTTATCTTCATTGATGATCACACCAGCTTCAAAGCAGTCATGCATATGAAGCACAAGAGTGGGACATTCAAGGCATTCCAGGTGTTCCCAATATGGATGTTCCCTTGTTCCAGATATGAATGTCCCTTTGTTCTTGATATGGACATCTGTTTGTAGTTACCTATCGGGCCTTCCCCTTGTATTTCGTAGCTATCCCTTTGTTTGCATTCTAGCTACTCCCTTTGTCCCTGTAGGTATATAAGTAGAGTAGCATTGTCCTGGATCTTCAGTTCTTACTGTTGACTCCAGGCAAGTAGTTTCATCTCATGCAATCTAACAGAGTTCTTACTGTTGACTCCAGACCTCTGTGCTTGCCTGTTTAAACAGTCTCCCCCGTCATCGCGTACTACTGGTGGCTTAGCGGCAGAAAGATCAACAAAGGCCAAGTCACAGGGTTGTAGAACAACCAGCCCTTGTGTTCTGTAGGATAACCTGTAAAATGGACTTCTGGAAATGGCACCCAGAAGCATATCTTTTATCCTTCTGCACATGCACATAGGCAAGGCAGCCCCAGACACAAAGATGAGAGACATCTGGCTTATGCTTATACCAGAGCTCATATGGAGTAGTATTCTCTCGAATGTGAGCAGATAGATGCATATTTGCAACATGAATGTAAGTGTTAACTGCAAACACCTTGAACAATGGCAGCAGGTTTGCTTCACGCAGCATAGCTGTAGTGTACTCATCAGTTCTGTAATTGCCACGTTCTGCAGTCTCATTCTGTTGTGGTCTGTTCCTCGTTGAATGACAACGCACAATGCCTGCAGAGCGCAGAAAGTCTGCAAACTTGTGTGACATGTACTCTCCACCTTCATCATCCTGCAGCGCTTTGATTGTACATCCAAAGTGATTCTCAGCATACACCGAATGTCCCACCCTTGCGCTTCATATGCATGACTGCTTTGAAGCTGGTATGATCATCAATGAAGATAACATGATGTCTGTAACCCTCTCAGGTGAAGACTTTGTGTTCCTTCAGATCAGAGTGTATCAAATCAAGGGGCGCGATGGAGCGATGTCCAGTGGAAGGAAAAGGAGCCCCATTCAGCTTGCCTGCAAGGCATGGATCACAGATTGTTAAACAGGCAAGTACAGAGGTCTGGAGTCAACAGTAAGAACTCTGTTAGATTGTATAAAATGAAACTACTTGCCTGGAGTCAACAGTAAGAAGTGAAGATCCAGGGCAATGCTACTCTACTTATATACCTATGAGGACAATAGAGTAGCTAGAACAATGAGAACAATAAGAACAATAGACACAATAAGATGGCTATCAAGACAATAGAGACAATAAGATGGATGTCAAGACAATAAGATTGTTATCCAGACAATAAGATCCCGATCAGATAAGAGGATCGGATAAGATCACAGAGATCGGGTGGGATCAGATAAGGAGATCAATGATCACGGATCACAGAGGATCCGATCAGATCAATGATGCGAGAATGTCACAGTCCATTCACACACTCCAACACAGATTGGATCTGCTTTCTGGTTTGAAGTGATCTTGGCACCAGTAACCAGATTCTTCCTCAATATCTTTTGAGTATCAGAATGATGACCAAGTCGACGATACAACAGGTCTAGATCAAGAGGCAAGGTTCCAACTGCAGACAATGTTTAACAGGCAAGCACAGAGGTCTGGAGTCAACAGTAAGAACTCTGTTAGATTGCATGAGATGAAACTACTTGCCTGGAGTCAACAGTAAGAACTGAAGATCCAGGGCAATGCTACTCTACTTATATACCTATGAGGACAATAGAGTAGCTAGAACAATAAGAACAATAAGAACAATAAGAACAATAGACACAATAAGATGGCTATCAAGACAATAGAGACAATAGAGACAATAAGATGGATGTCAAGACAATAAGATGGTTATCAGGACAATAAGATCCCGATCAGATAAGAGGATCAGATAAGATCAGAGAGATCGGATGGGATCAGATAAGGAGATCAATGATCACGGATCACAGAGGATCAGATCAAATCAATGATGCGAGAATGTCACAGTCCATTCACATACTCCAACACTCCCCAGGGACGAGACCAGTCTCGCCTAGCTCCCCCGCAATCCAACAAGATTGCGCAACTTGTCTACAGCAGGATGAGGAAGAGCTTTTGTAAGGATGTCTGCCAGCTGATCCTGGGTCGACACATATTCAATGCCAATAGAACCCTTGGCAACTTCGTCTCGAAGCCAGTAATGAGCAAGGTCAAGATGTTTTATGCGACCATGATGCTGAGGGTTCTGTTGCAGTACGGATTTGTTCCTTGCACACTATTGGCAGAATAGCTCAGCTGGAAAGAGCACTAGTGGCGCAATCACTTAGAGGTCCCCGGTTCAATTCTGGGTTCAGCCATTTTCCAACATGGTAGCAGCAACTCACAGGTTATAAGTCAAAGAGTGAAACAGTCTCTTTGCAGCCTGAGAGTGCCTAGGAAAATGGTGCCCCCCTTTGCGAGTTACATAAGCCAATAGTGCTTAGTAACCGGGGGAGTGTTGCAGTACGGATTTGTTCCTTGCACACTATCGGCAGAATAGCTCAGCTGGAAAGAGCACTAGTAGCGCAATCACTTAGAGGTCCCCGGTTCGATTCCGGGTTCAGCCATTTTCCAACAGGTTCTTGGACACTCGAATTGCGGACTGATTGTCCATGCAGAGAGGAGAAGGCCCTGACACTCCATAGCCCAGTTCACCAAGCAAACTGCGCACCCACTTGATCTCCTTGCCTGCCTCCACACCAGCAATGTATTCAGCTTCGGTGGTGGAAAGGGAGACCGTGGATTGCAGCTTGCTCTTCCAGCTCACTGGACCGCTGTTCATCATCACCATGTAACCACCCGTGCTTTTCCCAGTGTCTGGACAGCCGCCATGATCAGCGTCGGAGTAGGTGATAAAAGGATGAGGTGAGGATGATGATTTCGAGTAGGTGATGCGTTAATCAAGTGTCCCTTTGATATAATGGAACAGATGCTTGACCGCTTTCCAGTGAGCTTCACCAGGATTGGAATTGAACCGTGCAAGCACTCCAACAGTGTAGGCAATGTCTGGACGTGTTTGGGTGGCAAGATACATCAGAGAGCCAACAGCAGATAGATAGATGCTGTGATACTTCTTGGCCTCTTCTGCAGATGTCGCACCACTCTCCTTGGCCAAATTAAGCCCAGGAAGCATTGGAGTGCTGACAGGATGGCAATCACTCATGTTGAACTGCTCAAGCATGGCCTCAGCGTAAGCGCGTTGTGAGAGATGGATGTCTCCAGTGGTAGAGTCACGCTCAATCTTGATACCCAACAGCCACTCTGTGGGACCAAGATCCTTGACTCTGAATGAAGAGCCAAGTTGAGCAATGACTCGGTCAATATCGGCATCATCCTTAGCACAGATCATGCCATCATCGACGTAAATGGGGAGGATGATGCGCACAGCTCCATCAGAATAGATGTAGCATGAGCGATCAGACTGGAGACACTGAAAACCCATTTCACATAGCTTTGCACTCAGCTTCTTGTTCCATTAACGGCCAGCCTGCTTGAGTCCATAAAGAGACTTGCGCAGTTTAAGAAGCTGGCCACGCTCCCCCTGAGGGAATCCTTCGGGCTGAGTCATATAGACATCCTCCTCCAGATCACCATTAAGGTAAGCAGATGAAAAATCAATAGAACGAAGTTTGAGATCATGCTGAGCAGCCAGAGCAAGAATGATGCGGAGTGTCGCAGGTTTAAAGGTGGGGGAGAAGATCTCGTCGTAGTCAATGCCATGGCGCTGTCCACGGCCATCAGCAACGAGACGCGCTTTATAACGCTCAATTGACCCATCAGACTTGTGCTTTATCACAAAGACCCATTGAGAATGAATGGGCTTCACATCGGGTGGTGCATCAACAGCATCCCAAGTGCAGTTCTCGAGAAGGGAGCTGATCTCGGAGACTGCTGCTTCTTCCCAAAGATGACCATCTTTTCGCTGCAAT
Source organism: Mycena albidolilacea (assembly GCA_029282495.1). Classification (NCBI taxonomy): domain Eukaryota; kingdom Fungi; phylum Basidiomycota; class Agaricomycetes; order Agaricales; family Mycenaceae; genus Mycena; species Mycena albidolilacea. The sequence continues at coordinate 1,405,545 of JARIHO010000002.1, forward strand.
GCTTCATAATATGTTTGCGGGTTGCCAGAATGTACAGCAGACAGAGCCAACTGCACATGGGCAAAGTTAACCGCTTGAAGCAAAGCACTGGTTGGATCGCCTTCATGTGCAACAATAAGTGCACTCCCTGGCTGGAGCAGCAACTCATCATCACCGTCCTCAGGTTCTGGAGGAACAGGGCCAGGTGCTGGCACAGGCAGTTTCCACCACTCTGAAGCAGGCCTGGGCTCTCGTCTCTGGCCATGATGGCGACGGCGTACAGCAACACCAAGTGGAGAAGGAGGAGGTGCTGGCCCAGCTAGAGGCTCATCAGCAAGTGGATTTGGCGAATTAGGGCGAGTAGATGTCGGTGAATGTGGAGGGGAAGGAGCAGGATTAGGTGGATTGGGAGCTGGTGCAGGGGGTGCTCGATGAACACCAGAATCGTCCTCATCGTCTCCCCCGTCATCGCGCACCACTGGTGGCTTAGCGGCAGGAAGATCAACAAAGGCAGATGCAGGTCCTCTGGGACAGCGCCTGAGAAGATCAGGCTTGTTCCCAGGGAAGTAGCGCTCGTCAAAGACGGCACGCTCCGATGTGACCATTTGCCGAGTCACAGGGTTGTAAAACAACCAGCCCTTATATTCTGTAGGATAACCCACAAAAATGCACTTCTGGAAATGGCACCCAGAAGCGTCCCTTTTGTCCTTCTGCACATGCACATAGGCAAGGCAGCCCCAGACACGAAGATGAGACACATCCGGCTTATGCTTATACCAGAGCTCATATGGAGTAGTATTCTCCGGAATGTGAGCAGATGGATGCATATTTGCAACATGAATGTATGCATTAACTGCAAGCGCCTTGAACGATGGCGGCAGGTTTGCTTCATGCAGCATAGCAGTGGCGTGCTCATCAGTTGTGCGATTGCCACGCTCTGCAGTCCCGTTCTGTTGCGGTCTGTTCCTGGTTGAATGACGACGCACAATGCCTGCAGAGCGCAGAAAGTCTGCAAACTCGTTTGACATGTACTCTCCACCTTCATCGTCCTGTAGCGCTTTGACTTTACGTCCAAAGTGATTCTCAGCATAAGCCTTGAACACCTGGAATGCCTTGAATGTCCCACTCTTGCGCTTCATATGCATAACTGCTTTGAAGCTGGTATGATCATCAATGAAGATAACACGATATCTGTAACCCTCTCGGGTGAAGACTTTGTATTCCTTCAGATCAGAGTGTATCAAATCAAGAGGCGCGCTGGAGCGATGTCTAGTGGAAGGAAAAGGAGCCGCATTCAGCTTGCCTGCAAGCATGGCTCACAGATTGGATCTGACTTCTGGTTTGAAGTAATTTTCGCACCAGTAACCAAATTCTTGCTCAAGATCTTTTGGGTATCAGAATGATGACCAAGTCGACGATGCAACAGGTCTAGATCAAGAGGCAAGGTTCCAACTGCAGACAAGGCTGAATCAGAATCAGGAGCATCTTCTCTCACAAATGCCTGGTTCCTCTCATCAATGTCCGCTTCAAATAGGAGCTCTCCCTCTCGACTGAAGGAGATTGTAGATCCCTCCATGAGAACAGAATAGCCATGAATGCGAGACAAATAGGTAGTTGAGATGAGATTGTGAGATAGATGTGGAACATATAAGACATTTGTAAGGAGAATACGCCTACAGCTACTGCGTCCGTGTATACGTGGCCGAAGCAAGATATCCCCCCTCAACTCGGAGTGAACTATAACTCCATTTGCAACTTGGATTGGAACTCTGTACGGATGTGCGTGCAACAAATGCTTCCGGTTAGGAGTCATGTGCGAAGTGCACCCTGAGTCTGAGTTCCATTGTTCGTCAGCAAGAGGTGAGGTAGAGGAAGCGAGAAGACTTGCATTCGGGGCAACGTAGGACGCTGCTACTGCACCTTTGCCCTTTTTGCCAAGAAGCTCCAGGAATTTGAAGCAGTTGACAAGTTGGTGATTGGGCTTGCCACATCCAGCGCAAGTAGAAGGCAACTGAACAGGCGGTGCAGCCGCAAGAGCTGCAGCAGGTTGTGCAACTGGGGCAGATGGGGGAGCTGCTGCCATAGCAAGACCAGATAGCGGACTAATCTGGCTGGTATCACCTCCCTGATGATGAGTGCGGTATCCCTGGTGGGTGGAATAGGCATCCATGATGGCTTCCGCATTGAGATCGCCCGAAGACTGCTCAAACGGCGACTTGAGTGCAGAAAATCGGAAATCATCAGGAAGGGCCATGAGAAGAACTACAGCTTGCAGTTCCTCGTCTGCCTTGTCAAGAGTGAACTCCTTGGAACGGGAGTCCTTAAGACGGCGCATAGCATCACGAACACGACCAACGAGGGCTAATAGACTCTCATCCTCCTTGAGATGAATGGAGGTGAGTGTCTTGTAGGCATTGAAGCGAGCTCCAGCCTTCCTTGGAGAAAAGATAATCTCCAAGGCTTCCCACATTGCTTTAGGGTCGTCCTCATGCTGCTGGACGAGGGGCTTGACCTCTTTGCCCAACATGGACCAAAGAATGCCAGCACACTTCTCCTTTGCAGCGGCATCTTCAGCTTTAGCTGAAGTGACCAGGCAGTGGCCAAAGACCTCCTTGCGACGCAAGTAGGCCTTAGCATCGCTCCTCCAACTCGAGAACATGGTGTCCTTACCAAGGACAGGGATAAGAGCAGACTCTGAAGAGTCGGACATATTATGGAAAGGGGAATAGGGAAATGCGCAAAGAGATGGGATGGAAAACTAGAACCAGATGTCAAAAGACAAATGGCGCCCTCAGGAGTGTGTGTGTGAAGTCGGAGATGTAGGTAAAGTAACTAAGTATGTAATGAACACCCAGTTGTAAGGCACTTAGGCCCAAACCCCAGAATCAACGGATTGATCACCGTTTGTTTCCTGGTGGATTCAAAGACTACCTCTCAAAGAGGATTTGTCCCAACAGTTGGTGCCCCTATCTACACATAACACACACACTATAAGGGCAGAGAGATGTGCAGAAATGCGCAGATGGAGATGAGGGTCTCAGAATAAAGCTTAAGAAACGCTCAGAGGGCGGGGCCCATAACCTGTTAAACAGGCAAGCACAGAGGTCTGGAGTCAACAGTAAGAACTCAGTTAGATTGCATGAGATGAAACTACTTGCCTGGAGTCAACAGTAAGAACTGAAGATCCAGGGCAATGCTACTCTACTTATATACCTATGAGGACAATAGAGTAGCTAGAACAATAAGAACAATAAGAACAATAAGAACAATAGACACAATAAGATGGCTATCAAGACAATAGAGACAATAGAGACAATAAGATGGATGTCAAGACAATAAGATTGTTATCAGGACAATAAGATCCCGATCAGATAAGAGGATCAGATAAGATCAGAGAGATCGGATGGGATCTGATAAGGAGATCAATGATCACGGATCACAGAGGATCAGATCAGATCAATGATGCGAGAATGTCACAGTCCATTCACACACTCCAACAGACAAGGCTGAATCAAAATCAGGAGCGTCTTCTCTCACAAATGCCTGGTTTCTCTCATTGATGTCTGCTTCAAATAGAAGCTCTCCATTACTACCGAATGACATTGTAGATCCCTCTATGAGAAATCTGGCAGTGGGCATCATGGTCGAGTTGGCCTGAGTGATCATCTCTCCACACAAAATTGTCATGAAGGCCATGGGCACATGAAGAAAGCGTGGTGCATCTGGATGGTAAGGGGCCATGAGGGCAGGTGCGTCTGCCAGACCATTCTTCCAAGCAGGATGAGCCTCAGGGTGTCCTACAAGTATCATGAGAAACTGGTACAGAACAAGATAGAACTATACGACGTTCGTAAAGACCAGCTTGCTGATTATCCTGCAGCTTGACGGTGAATTCTCTGTCTTCAAATCTGTCAAAAGAGGTGTGAAATGAAATAAACAAAAATTTACTGTAGGCTGCACGCTCTTGTGCCCTAGCTGCTGAAAGTACGAAGCGATGGCACCGGGAATAGTGGACCTTGGGCGCAACGGTGAAGAAGATGTGGATGGGACTGGTGAAGAAGGGTAAGAGGGGACACTGCCCGGGCTGTACAGGGGAGGAAAACCTACAATAGTTTTTTGTGGAAAGGAGAGCGTGTTATTCAAGGGATCTTACTCAAAACTTGGGACTCAATGAACATGTCCGTTGCCTCATTGACCTTGGCAACTTGGGCGGCAGTCTCAGCATCCAAAGCCATGAGCTCAAAACTTTCTTCTTCGTCGCTTGTACCTGCCCAGTTGCCCGCATCTAGTTGCCAATCAGCAAGGTGTTTTTACCGATGAGAACGGAGGCTTACCTTCATCCTCAGATGAATGAGGATTCAGTTTGGTACTTCCGAGGGGCGGTATGTTAACTAGAACATTGCTCAATGAAAATCACTTATAAATGGAAGAAAACTTACTGATGAACTCACACTCGTGCCCTTGAGCCTGGAAGAACCAGCCCTGCTTCTTATTGTGAGAGGTGCACATGCGAGTCTCCTCTGCCAGAAGGAAAGGGCTGATGGCATGGGGCATTGGGGCATTGCGAAAGTGATGAAAGGCAGGCTGTTGTAAGCGCTGGCCAGGAACTGAGTGAATGTTCCCTTGGCGGTCTCCCGAATGGTCTGGAGAGAAACAGTGAAAAATGGAGCGGAGGAGTAATATTCAAGATGCACAAGGCCCACATGGTAGGCGTCTCAGCATTGGTCTCTGAAGACCAAGTGATGATGTCCCCATGAGCATTGGCCTCAGCTACAGCATTGTGGGCAAGCTGTATCTGAGCTGGGGAGAGATAATAGGTGTCTGTGTTCGCCGATTGAGAAACCGGCTTGATAACTGGACACTTTTTTGAACCGGCACGTCTGGGTGCACACCGGGGTTTGGAAAAACTGTAGAAATTGCGAATTGGATAATTATGAAGAGCAGAGTTGGAGTGTTTCCTGGAGGGCTCAGACATTAGAAGAAGTGGACAATCAAACTCTTAGCATTGCAAACACCTTTATATGCGGGTCTGGCAGTGCCTTGGTTTTTCTCTGTGTCGTCTTGCCCCGCTGAAAACCCAGATAGTGGTGAAAGCTTAAATCCTTGCCCCAGCAAACCAGTATATACGATCTGGAACCCAAAAACCATGTGTAGACCTTGCTGAGCACTTTCTAAGCGAGGAATATAAGACTGCTTGGGTTTTTGGCGTGACAAATAACATGAATATTAATTTTGAGAGGATTTTTGAGTAGGGATCAACAGGATCACTGCAAGGAAAGAAGCCGTGGCATATCAAACGGCGATATGCTGCTTTAAGACAACGGTTGTCATGCCACACTCTTCGTATACCTGATTGATGTGATCTGATCCTACCAATCGACTCTCCCCTCAAATGGACTGTGACACTCTCGCATCTTTGATCTGATCTGGTCCTCTGTGATCCGTGATCATTGATCTCCTTATCTGATCCCATCTGATCTCTCTGATCGTATCTGATTCTCTTATCTGATCAGGATCTTATTGTCCTGATAACGATCTTATTGTCTTGACATCCATCTTATTGTCTCTATTGTCTTGATAGCCATCTTATTGTATCTATTGTTCTTATTGTTCTAGCTACTCCATTGGCCTCATAGGTATATAAGTAGAGTAGCATTGCCCTGGATCTTTAGTTCTTACTGTTGACTCCAGGCAAGTAGTTTCATCTCATACAATCTAACCGAGTTCTTACTGTTGACTCCAGACCTCTGTGCTTGCCTGTTTAACATCTTCACTATGCACATCAGCAAACTCTCAAGAATCTCAATATCTTGACCTCTCAATCTCTTGTGTGTTGCTGACCTTTCAAGACTCATCAAGCTTCGAAACTAGGTGACCTCACATTTTTTTGCATATACCCTTTATCTTTATCTCGTTTTCACCCATGCTCAGACTGATTACCTGGGTGCATTTTATTCTCTACATTTTTGGCTAATATTTTTCTCTATATAGACATGTCTCGGAACACCATACAGAGAAATGGACCATCTCGAAGACCACTTCAAAAAATACTCAGAGGCTGTCTGAAGAGGTGGCGGCTGTTGGTACGGCCTTCGATGTAACTGCTGAGGATGCTAATCAGAAAGAAGCCTCAGTAAGCAGCAGGTGCACTTACCACAGATCTTCAGTACAAGAGGTTCCTGAACTCAAGTTAACAAGTAGTAAGTGGGGTTTGCTGCTCACAAAGCTCGCAGTTATCATTACCCAAGCACCTTCTCCGGTCTATCCCAGACCATGCAAGACTTGGCAGCTCAGGATAACCAGCACCTTGAGCTCTCTGGTTCTATCTGGGCTGCATGCGACTCAGCAGCTCAGTGCCTTGAGCTCTCCGACCCCTTGCAGGACATGCATGACTACGACTCGGCTGCCTCAGTCCTCTCTGCAGATGATGAACTCCAGCAGGGACACTGGCCTGTAGTAAACCAGGATGTGCTGCAGACAGACTATGCTTCCTGCATTTGTAGATCTGATTTGGAGGAATACCTTGCAGATTTTTATGACCATATTAGCTACAAAGAAAGTTGTAAATTGGAGGAGCCAGATGTTGGAAAATGGCTGAACCTGGAATTGAACCGGGGACCTCTAAGTGATTGCACCACTAGTGCTCTTTCTAACTGAGCTATTCTGCCGATAATGTGCAAGGAACAAATCCGTACTGCAACACCAGAGGCAGGAGAAATCTTCGCATCTGGAGTTCCTCGTGAATAGACTATGGTCGGAAAAAGGCACATGTTGCAATGGAGCACAGGAATAAACAACTACCTGATGTTCAGTTCCATAGAATTAATACTGAACAGTGGTTTTCCCTATCTGGTTTGATTTGAGCAGTGTTGAAGCTTATAACGCCGAACCAGGTCCAGTGATTTCCAAATTTCCTGTATTTAACCTGGAGATATTTCACAACATCATTGAGGAAATGAGTAACAATGAAGAAGTAATTGAACTTTTGTTAAGCAACTCACTACTGTTGAACGTGTCCTCGGAGCTCGGTGTTATCCGTATAATACCTTACGCAATTGATATGAACCATTTACGATAACAGATAACAGATATTATTGTACCATGATCCATGTGTTTTCCTCCTTCTATACACTTTTTAGTACATATTCGACACTTCGGCTGGTTAAACGGCCTCGGATAGTTTACTGAGTAGTCATGTATGCTTAGTCTTATGGCCTGCACATCTTGTATAAGTAGTAGCTCCCTCTGTAGGTATTCCCTACGGAGAAGAACCTCGAATACAACGGTTTCTCCAGTATAGCTGTGAAGGCGCTCTCCTCTTAGTTGCTCTCACTGTGTTGCAGCTGTCTCTGTTAGCTGCTTGTAATCTAACAACTACAGGAGAATACCAGCACAGAAATGTTGGATGGTCTGAGTGGCAGCCGTATCAGTTATGGGACCCTTGCCTGGGTTAGGAGGTAAGTCAGAGAGGGGATTGGTTAGTGGACTGCTGATAAAGTCATCATCGGTGTCAGCAACAGCCTCTAAGTTGGCTAAACAGCGAGTAGCCCAGTAAGAACTCCAACCAGGAGAAACCTGATAGATGCTAGTAGCTTATGTGTTCCGTGAGCAGTAGAACCAACTATTTCGTGTCCTCCCTAGGAGACCATATGTTGTAGGTTGGGATGTGAGGTAGAACCCAGAATGAGTTGAAGAGGGTATGATATCCACTCAGGTATAATACCTGGGGGGTGGACACAACCCGCAATACAATACCTATATCAAGCCAAGGTAGAAGCTTGAGATTAGACAAGGTAGAATCTACTGTACAGAGAGATTCTACTGAGCTCATATAGGCTTTGAATAAATTAAAGGTGATTGCAGTCTGTTGTGATCAGTTCCTGTACTGCAGTGTTAAGGAGTGTTAATGCTGATACTCCCGTACTCCTCTGTGTCTGTCTCCATAGCTCCTGAGGACTAGGGGACCTGACATTCCAGTGGTTCAACCAAACAGGTCAGTGGTTGAACCCTGATCGATTTGCAACCATTCATGTACTTTGTGTACACCTCTGTGTTAGCTGTGATGCATTGGGGGACTAGGATCTATCTGTATGGATTCCCTAGTCCCTAATGTCTTCTGTATCCTGTGGCATAAACTCTGGTGGGTTTGCAGCTTTTAGAATCTGCAGTTGGGTTTCAACTGTACGCAGGTTACATGGTAGCATCATGAGAATCATGAGAGTCTTATGCTGCCAAGACACATCTGTATCTGTACAGATACATTACATGAAAAAGTAGAACCGGGTTGGAGGATGTCATAGGGCAAGAGTTCCTTGTGATCCAAGTCAAACCCAATGTTGAGCATTTCAATATCCTCACCTCCCCAGGCACACTGGATCTCACCATCAGCGAGTTAGTAAGGGTCTGTGCCTTCGGAATAATCCAAAACAATGGGTTTCTCATGGTTATTGCACTCTTCCATATTGATGTCTTGCACCATGTTCTGCACGTCAGTGGTGCCAGTAGGTAACTCAACATTGAAATTACAGGAGTTAGGCTAGGTGGGAGAGACATCAATTGTCTGGATGCAGTGGTTGTTATTGATAGGTGATTGCAGGTGCAACAGGGAAGAACTGAGATTTGTGTTGTCTGTGCTGCTGGATTGCACATCCTGGGGCTTGGGGGACTTGGGTTGGGAAGGTTGCTGATCCAGCAGCATTGAGCGGGGAGAGAGGTGGGTCTGGTGGTGTATAGAACCATCTTTGTCATGGTCTGAGTGGTTTGGTCTGTCTGCATACTTTGTAGTTAGAAAGTAGGCAGTCCTCCATGACAACATCTTGTCCAGCTAGTGTGATATACACTGCAACATGCATCTTTTCCTCAGGGATGACAGATGGCAGGCTAGCGAAATCAATGTCGTGTGGGCACAGGGGGATAATGGGCAATTCTGAAGAAGCCATTTTGAGTTCAGTTTCCACAGGCTTGATTTTGTACAATAGAAGACTATCTATGGAAGAGAAAGTAAATTAAAGATTAAGGGGCACAGGTACTTCCAGGATGGTGTCTTTAGAGATGGATTATATCAGCTGGTTGTGTAGCAAGGACAGCAGCCACCTGCTCATTTCCAAAAAAGTTGGGCACAATAAGTGGTGTGAGACATTTGTTCAGTGCTGCTCAAAGGATGTCCAATCAAAACTTTTGGTTCAAGGTGTTCAGCAGGTGGTCAAGTTAGTGATAGTGTAGGTTCCTACAGTGGAGCCAAAGGTTGACATAGGGATAGGGCTTCTGTCTGGCAATATTGAATCAGCAGATCACAGTGGCGGCATAATACACAAAAGTGTTCATTTTGAGGTCTGTTGTTCACTTGTTCTAGTCACTTGCTCAGGAGTCCACTCTGGCAAATCCCTGGGAGGATATATATCATGGAGTTTTCCATGAAAACAATGTGGATACTCACTGCAGCAGTAGTCCACAAATTTGTGTGAGCCAGGCTAATTGATCGGCAAGGGTTACAGGAACTAGTTTTTGGAGTGCCCAGTTGTGAGGAGAGGAGATGGAGAAGGAAGGAGGGGTTGGTAGTAGTGACTGATAGCCATGATCAAGGAAGTAGAGGTCCTGGCAGTGCTGGAGGTTCTTAACAAACCAGAACAGATCAGACCAGTTACAGTCCAGGATGCTGAGGACAGCACAAGGAGGGCAGGGAATACCAGCCTTGGAAAAAGAGCAGGTGACACCCATCTCAGCGCAGTTAGCACATTTAAGAACAACCTAAAAGGGGAGTAAAGAGAATTAGAAAAGAGATTCAATAGAGGGAAAGGAAATGAGGACATATCATCAGGTGATACTGAACAAGCTTAAAAACCTGTCTATAATCAACATGGAGCAGTGAATCAGAGACATAGGGAAGCTGGTGGTGCCCATAGGAGTTGTAAGTAGCCACGAGAGGGTCATTGGATGGAGGTATGTGTTGAGTCCCGGTTCCCGACCGGGATCTGACGGAGGTACAAGATACGCCTGATGAATGAAGTGCATATAAGCAAGACGAAGTGGATGAGATGTAGAGGGAAGTATCGGAATCCGAACGGAGAACCGAACCCATATACTGGAAGTGAAGGGGCTTGGCTTCAGCTCGTGTGCTGCGCCCTTCTCTACGCCTGGTGCCCAATTTCGGAGAGAGACTTGGAGGAGGATGGAAGTCCGAGGAGAGGAGTATAGGGCAGACTAAGTCGATATTCAAACTGAAGTCTAACTACCGACATGGCTTGTATTTATACGAGAGTAAAGTATTAGTGGGGATATAATGTAAGTACCGGGGCTTCGGAGTTCCGAGTGGGTCTGTGATGGAACGAGTCATTATGAGTCACGTAGAGTCAAGCTGACTCGAATATCATTGGTACTCCGGTGGCCCCGTGATGGAGAAGCATAAGTTGTAACCTAGGAGTCAGAGGGAATCATATGTAGTACGAACCAATAGAACAAGGGCGAATACAGAAAAAGCAGTGTCGGATATAATTGGGATTGGAGATCGTTGGAGTCTGATGGCGTCCGAAAAGGATGTGAAGTCACGGCACGTGACAGTATGACAGCCTTCGGTGCAGGAATGGGCACTTGGTGAGGATGGTCAAAAACGGCAAAAAAGAGAATCAAAACAAGGAATTAGCAGTGAAAAAGTTGGTGGTGGCAGTATTTTATATGAAGGAAGCCATGGCTGTGGGAAAACAATGTTTGTCAGAAGAAATAATGGACAGGGCAAGAATAATGGTCCACATACATATGAATTAATGGGCAGGATAATAGGGTGGGTACTGGTAGAAAAGGCTCCCAGCAGAAGAGCACTATGGAGAATAATAATTAGAGGATATTTAGCAACCTGGAAGAAAGACAAAGCAGAAGATAGAGAGCAGGAACAGGTCAGGACCAACCACACCCCCTGGACTTGTCAGTGGTATGGTCATAAAAAGGAAGAAAGAAAAGTGGGAATCAGTGCCAGTAACAGTTTTAATGGGTCCATTTTCAGAACCATCACAGAGAATTACCTAGGTGGTGATCTCTGTGAACATACTTCTATGGCTGCAAAATAAATTTGATATGAGTTGACTAAGAACAGTCAGTAGTTGTGAAAAAGGGAGATAAATGTTAAACAGACAAGCACAGAGGTCTGGAGTCAACAGTAAGAACTCTGTTAGATTGCATGAAATAAAATTACTTGCCTGGAATCAACAGTAAGAACTGTCAAGTACCAGTTCCCAATTGGGAAGATAATCGGAGTCCAAAGGAGCCGAAAAAGGGGCTTGAAAGTTACAGTACGTGATAGAACTGAAGATCCAGGACAACACTACTCTACTTATATACCTATGAAGACAATAGAGTAGCTAGAACAATAGGAACAATAGAGACAATAAGATGGATGTCAAGACAATAAGATCCCAATCAGATAGGAAGATCAGATAGAATCAGAGTGATCAGATGGAATCAGATAAGGAGATCAATGATCACAGATCACAGAGGATCAGATCAGATCAAAGATATGAGAATGTTACAGTCTATTCACACACTCTAATAATAAAGAGCAGAGAAATTTTGTGCTAGTGAACATGATGGAATACAATGAATAAAACAACAGAGATTAGTAGAACTCCAGGACTTACTGGAGCTAACAAAATAATTACATCACTCCCTACCATGAGGTCTTGGGCTCAGAAATAAAGAAGGATATCTAAGGGAACAATAAGTTAGCATAGGTGTGTAAAAAGTGTACCTAAAGGAGCGGCACATACCTATAAACAATGGCAGAGTTTGCCAATAACATATAGGGAGATCAAATCCTCAAACTTGGTAGTAAGATTGAACATGTGACTTATATACAGACATGATAGGAGTAAAACCAGTTTGTATTGTTGTAGAAATAAGGCTGGAGAGCCAAGGGAACCATGTGCTGTCTCAAGGCCATGGGAATGCACTGGCTCAAGAGAACTAGGCCAGCCTCTTGTTGAAGGATATATATGGTAACCTAGGAACAGGGTACTCTGCAGTTATGGATGTAACTGTAATAGTGTGTTATGAACTGTTTTTCCATTTTACTTCCAGAACCCAAACAACCCAATCATTGATCAGATTCATCAACTATCTGATCAATCGAACCAGGATACCATTTTAGGATTTTGAACAGTTTCGGTTGGTTTCCTGACCTTTGGGTTCTTCATATACCCCTTCATTTACTCTTGTCTGTTGCTCTTGGACACTGTACCTTTATTTACAACCCCTAGGGACTTTAGTATATAAGCTGTAGTTATTTCCCTGTACTTTACACCATTCTAGTCTAAACTCCAGGCTTATTTGTTAGAACTCTTTGTGCTTTAGTTGCCCTTGTCATCTCAGAACCCAGAATCTGCTCTATACTGGTGTATTTGGAAAAGCCAAACAATTGGTATATAAAAGGAGGACAAAATGTACTAAGTAGAACAGAATACCATGCCCAGGTTTTACCACCTGTGACTTGTTTACACCCTCTTGCTTGATTTGATAGAACAATTTACGGGACTTCATAAAATTATTAATGGGATTCATAACAGAATGGACAGACTTATGAACAGGTTTATAGAATGGAACAGCTTAGGTTGACTATTAGATATTAAGACCACACAACATGTTCTCTTTATTCCAAATTCGTACTTGTGGTTACCTGCCATGTGAACCTCTTGAAAAAAAACAAAAGGCATTAGAAATTGAGTTTAGTTGGTTGAACCTTTGGATAAAGGTTTTACTTGTATACTTATTACAATCTTTTTACCAGGTACTGGATGGTTTGGTGTCCCAATTGTTGATTGCTAACCATACCAGAACAATCTGCAGAACTACAGCAAAGCAACCTGGCCAAAAATATTTTGTCTCTTTGCTGATTACACCTTATCGAAGCCACCTTAGTGCTTTTGGAATAAGTATTCTTGTCCTCAGCTGAAATAGATACTAAACACCAAAACTGCACCAGTGCTGTGCTGATAGAGGCTCTGTATAATGCTCAAGTTTAATTACAAGAAATTGAGGCTAAACTTCATGTCTAACTAGCAGACTGTCCCTGTTGCTGACAATGATGAAGACTGGCTTTGAACTCTGGCCAATACATACAACAAAGACAGGGATGTGATTTGGCACAAGATTGTTGACAGTTGGGACTCAGCAGATGGGATCATATTTATGGAAATGCTAGAGGGGAATGATGAGTAGTTGAATTTGTATCTTGCTACAGTTTGACTGCTATTTAACGTCTAGATTCATGTACTAAGTGCTATCCACCCTTGTGAATTAATATTGGTATGACTCAACTGACTTGAGCTGACTCAGGTGACTTCAAGTGACCTGAGCTGACCAAGTCAAGTCAAGTTAAGTCGAAATTTGCCACAAATTGACTTAGCCAAGTCGACTTCTGACTTACCAAGTCGCAGCAACACTAGCTGTAATAAGCTTAGCCTCCTCTAGGACATGGCTAAGGGTTACTCCAGCATCGGGTTTGGGGCTGGGTTTCAAAAATGATGTATTACGAGATTCCATCAGTGGTATCACGTCCAAATAAAATGTTGAGATAGGTGCGGTCTGACGCAGCGATATAACCTCCATCCGCATCCTCTAGAGCCAATTTGTGAGCTGCTGCGACCTTTGTGGGGGACATTGCAGAGGATTTCTTTGGCGCAAAAACATTCTCGATCACCTTCCCGATGCCATCAATAGAGCGACTGAGGGTGAGGATTGAGTCGGGACCTGTAGTCCGGCTGCGCTTGCTGCTCCAAGGTGTCTCGATATTCTCAGCCGCGGCATGCTTGAGCGCAGGAGCCGGAGTGGTGGGAATGCGATGAGCCACCTGAAAGGTGGACTGTGACTGTGTCATGCCAATTTGTGAGGAGGACACTGGATCAAGGACGTCAGACATCTGGGACCTATCAACATTGGTTTGGGACCAGTTGGTAAGCAGTTGAGACAAGTCGGAGGACTGTGTAAGTGCATCGGATGGAGGTATGCCGTCATCATTGTCCAGAGACGTCTTGAGGCTGTGGCTGTCAGCCTGCATAGCCCCAGCACTGAAGACATAACATCCACGGGCATGCGAGGGAACAATATTGTCAACAACCTGGAAGTGAGCCCACCTGTGTGTCGCAAAATTCTTGAAGTGCGAATGAGCTTTGATGAAGTTGTGCCACACGTCCCGGGTGTCATCCGTGACATTGAACCCGCCCTCATCAGTGTACGTCCAACCCGATGCACCTACATACACCCCCTGCTTTATCTTCAAGAAATGTTCATGGAGTTTTTGACTGCAACGAAAAACCACCAGTTATCAAGAAGTTTGTAACCTGCAGGGACACACACAGCCTTCCATTTGTCTGCAATAGAATTCGCTGTCTTTAGCCCCCCTGCTTTTGGCGGGAATTCCTTGGCCATGTAAGCTGCAGCCTCGGAGAAGACTGTTTTGTCGAAGTTTCCGCCTTGTCTGGCATGGGTTTTCTGTGAATGAAGGAATTGGAGGACATTGGTGAGGTCCTCAGGGTTTGCCGTTCAGTTGGCCGAGTCCTTGGGGGGCATTTTGGGGGTCAAATGCACCCGAGAGAGCAATACGTCGATGAAAAAGCGCAGAGAAAAAGTCCCGTAAGTATTGTGTAAGTATGTTAGATGATACATCATTTCTGAAACCCAGCCCCAAACCCAGCCCCAAACCTGATGCCAGAGTAACCCTAATGGAGTTGCTATGCCCAAGCTCCTTGAGCACTGGATAAAGATGTTTGAGAAAGTTCAACTGGAGGTAAAGGCACAAGTTACCTGCAGAAGACAAGCTGTCTCTAGGTGGTCCCGATAGATGCATTGTTGGAGTGTGACATTCTCATATCTTTGATCTGATCTGATTCTATGTGATCCATAATAATTGATCCTTTTTGATCCCTTCACATCTGGTTCCTTTTTCCAGATATAGATGCCCTTGTTCCAGATATAGATGTCCCCTTGTTCCTAATATGGACATCTCTTTGTAGTTCCTTATCTAGCTTTCCCTTTGTATCTTGTTCTAGCTATCTCTTTGTTTCTATTCCAGCTACTCTCTTTGTTCCTGTGGGTATATATATAAGTAAAATCCACTTGTATCTTGGCAAAGGTTTTGCTCAGAACATATACAAGAGAGCAAATAAATGTTTCTGAACATACCTCATCAGCTGTAGCATCTTCAGCATGGGTCTGAGTATTACTAGTGCCTTGTTGTGATGCGGGTCGCATAGGCTTCAGATTGCTGAAGAGGGGCTCACAAGTGCGCAGTCCGTAGACGCGGCGCTCGCGAGGTTTGAGGCCGGGGGCCGCTGACTCAGGCGCCCGCCACCATTGTAACCCATCGACTAGGGGGTGTGTGACCCACACCTGGGACCTCCTGCAACACCGGTGTTGTGGAGCAGTTGTACGCATGCTCAGGCAGTCAGGGCGGCTGTGGAGGAGGTCCCCGGTGGGTCCTTCACTCTTCGCACATTGTAGTGTAAAGCAAGATTAGAAAGATGATATCACTAAGTGATGTGTACGTAATTATGGAACAAATTATAGGTACAAGTCCGATACAATAAACTACGTACGTTCGTCGTGTCCCAATGCAATACTAGAGTCCCACCCCGTCACACTTGTTTATGATGACTTCAACATCATTATCACTGTCCTGGTTTGCAGCATGCCTGGCCTGTATTGGATACAAATGTGGGTCAGAAACATGATCTACAAGGAAGGAGAAGGAGAAGCATACCCACTTGACAACCTTGTGATCTGCTTGGATCTTGTGGGTCAAATTGCATAGGCCATTGTATGAAGAGGGATATACAACAAAATCCACCCTGGTGGGATTGTATAACTTGTGCAAATAGCTTCTGACTTTGAAGAAGAGATCTTGCAAAGGCTCAGACTGGTGAGCAGCAACTCAAAAAGGAAATAAAGGGTACAGACTGCGGCCTGGCTGACCTCCTAGAGCTGCCCTTTGTGCTTTTCAGGGTCACCAAAGAAATCATGAAGAATCTTGGCAGTAGCTACAAGCTTTTTGAACTGCTCACGGGCTTGAATGAAGTTAGGAGAGAATATAGTAGCCATTGGATTGGTGAGGAGACATTGGGATAGTCCTCTGATTTTATATATAGGATTTCCAAGATGCTGTACAGACCAAATATTTGGGTCACTTGCCTCGGATCTGTTACTCAATTCACCAGGGTCGGTCAGAGTTTCAGGTTGGGGGAGAGAACCTGATGAAACAGCTTCAAAAGCAGTGTTGGTGGGTCACTGACTTGGGCTGGCTAGTCGCAAGTCGTTGATGGCGACTTGTCACTGACTAGTCGCTGGATCAATTAGATGACCCGACTTTTGACCTGTCACCGCGCCTAGCTGTGAGACGATTCCCACGTTGCCGGCTAAACGGACGGCTGGCCAGTAGCTTCCGGAACCGGTGCAAAACATGAAATAAAACATGTATCTGAGCACCGAAAATGGTGAAAATATTTGAGGGCATGTAAAATGATGTTATGCTCACAAAAACAATGTTTCCTGCACTCTGCTGCCTTGCCGCCAGCGGTATTTCCTAATCGGATTTGACAGGTCATTAGTCAGGTCACTGTAGCGACCACACTGACCTGACTACAGTGACTTGCCGACTAGTCAGTGGCTAGTCAGTAACTTGCACAACACTGTTCAAAAGGCACCAATGTTTCGCTTTTGGTTTAGGTTGAATTGCATGGTTGTAAAGCAAATAAGTGGTGCAGCCAGAGCAGGATGAAATGGAGAATGACTTGGTAATATCCTAGAGCATCTGGGGCCAATTATCTATGGAAACTAGTCTGAAAAATTAGATATGAAAGCAGACATTTAAGTAAAGTTCTAGCCTGGAATTTGCAGAGATTATGCACAGTAAGTGTGTACCTCACAAAATGTCCCAAGGAAACAGATTTTTTTTTTTTGTATCATACAAAAAGGGGAGACAGCTGCCTTGGCAAGGAATTAATGATGTAAATCAGGATTCAACACAGAAGGGGTGGGTGTGCAAATCATGGTTCAAAATAGCTGATGGCTGGCATGTAATAGGCTTTATGATTGCAATGTTGATTGGGTTGTAAATGTGGTCTCCTAGATTATATTCTGACCTGTAAGGGAGTGACTAAGGACAGTTAATATTTCAGGTTGAGGGAGATGATAAGATGTGAACTTGAACACACCTGAAATAAAACTATTATGTGACCTTTCAGTTGATTCAACTGATGAAACCAAGTAAATAAGGCATAGAGGGTTCTAGAAAGGATTATCATCCTAATTACTGGCTATGCAGTTACCTTGGACAGTTGGGCTCTGCTCAATAATCCCTGGTTCTGTATGGACACTAGGCTATCATATAACTAATTGGGATACTGGAGGAGAGTTCAACAAGCTATAAAACCTATTATTGAAAGGGAGCACACTAACAAAAGTGTTGAACTTGGTTGATCTATTGATTGGCATTGTTATGCCTAAAGGAGATGAATTTTGGATGTAACTGCTGGTGTATTGGCCACTGGACCATATAGGTGGATTATTCCAAACCCAAAATCTGATGGGAAAGGTCTAGAGCACCCAGAAAAACCTCAAATGGGCTATGGCTTTTGAACTCATCAACTGCAATGAGGTCCAGGTCACTTGCCCACTGGCCAACCATCACAGTGGAATAGGCAGATTTCTCAGACAGCTGGTTGCAAAGTTTCATTATTGTCCCTCCTGAGAAGGAGAAAAGCCATTCAGCGTCAACAGAGGTTGCTATAAAATGGAATCAGTATCAGAAACTTGGGATGCAAAACAAAAATGTATTATACCTGGGGCAGACAAGTAATCAAGACACATTTGAGTGAATGCCTCTGCCTTAGGGCTTTGTCTGGTCTTTCTGCTCATGCTGTCTTGAATGATATCCCATTGGGTCATTCTCGAGTGAAAGTGCAGTAGAGGTCAACCATGCTTCAAGAGCATTAGGTCCAGAAGAAGCTGTCTGGCTATAGTCAATAGTAATATCGAAACTGATCTTTGAACACTACAAGATCCAATAGAAGTTATAGAACTTAGAGGCTGAACCAAACAAATAACTTGCAGATGTACATGGGAGCTGGTCTGTGTTTGTGATGTATTCAGAACAGTAAGTGTCGTGGGTGTGAAGGGGGCAGATGGCCGACATGTGGAAACACAATTTTAGGGCCCTAGACCCCTACAACAACAGCATCGTTGTTTTTAACTTCTTCTTGGAATAAACACCTATATCATGCAAATCTTCTATTTTCTATACTCTTCTGATGTTTCACCTGTTGAATAACTTACTGACAAACACATTGGTTGGTTGATTTTATAGGGACTTTATTCTGTGCACGACGGGTGCTTGAATGGCGCTATTTGGACTTTGAGTCCGAAAATCCCCCATCATATAATTTACCCTCACAATCACGAACAAGGTTTTGTTTCTGCAAACTCAAGACAAGCCCCGAGCATTTGTTGGGCAACCACCATTCCCCATTTTGCTCGGCATCCCTGGTGACATTCCCAGGGGTCTTCATTTTAGATTGGTTTCAGTCTTTTACTTACATTCGTGTATCTTTCATTGACAGAGGACCAAGCAGGAGGGTGAAACCAAAATTCAAGGGTTGTAGGTCCAAGAGGGAGGGTGCTGTTGCAGGCCAGCACCAGGGCCATTGGCGGGTGGTCCCCTCACTTCCTCTGCTGATTCGGACTGAGCCATTGTGTGGATATGCATACCTTGGATAGAGGGTGAACCCGATTGTACGGCCCCCTGGATTTTGCCTTGACATGGGCTAGCTATATTCCTTTTCCTACAATTTTATTTAGAGCAGCCCCAACAGCCTTAGAGTATGGGTGTGTCAGGTGTTTACTAGTTTATGTAATTTATTTACGGATCAGTTATGTCACCTTCTTGCTTGCCTCTTGCCACCACATCGGGTGCCCAGACCTCTTCAAGATGCGTCAACGGAACGTATTACGTCTCGTTAACTACCATGACCTCACGTACAAACCTCAAGTGACTCTTACGAACTTCATTTCAGTTGGATTGGTTCCAACTGTCATACTTTTTATAGTCGTGTTTTGCGCAGACTTTTTGCTTGTGCTTCACGCAGAGTATCCAACACATTTTAGCATTACTCAATGACTTTGTGATGAATCCTCGACTTGGTATAGAACACTTATGTTCTAGACCACTCAAGGCTATTCTTCTCCAGTCCAGATTTTGCCTACAAAATCTTGGACCTATACCGTTACCTTGTTCAGGCGAAATTGGTTTACTACGTATTATCTATTATACGTACAGCTACTCGTTCCCCTTACAATTACCTCACTTTCTCATCCTACGCCCCCAAATTTCTCTTACCACTTTTATCCCCATCTTGAACCCCACTTGGGGTAACTCCCTCTTCATGGGGTTTGTCCGAGTTGGCTGCGGCTTGTAGTGGGAAGTCCACATAAGACATAGAAGTTGAAGAGCTTCATCAATCCATGTCTATTCCCATCCAACAGTGAGGAAGTAGAATGTTTTGTAGTGAGAATGCAGAACTATAATCAACTATGTCAGCTTGACTCGGTTGGTTGACTGGACATACTCATCACAATCCGATAGATCTTGCTGTTGTCTGTGAACGAGTAGTACTTGTTGAGAGCTGCGAGCCCCGTATTTGGCAGCATGTCAAATGGCAATATGCAGTGATGTGTTGTCTATCATTTAACTGAACATGCTGGTGAACTTGTTGATGAGGGGGATGACCTCAAAGACCAAAGCCACCACCGCCTGTGATACTTTCTTGGTTGCAACTATGAAGGTCTTTCAAGTTGTCAGCATTCAGCTGCAATAAATAATGCAAATTACCTCTAGAATCTCCTCCAGCTATTCAATAATTGTCTACTTCTCATCTGAGAATATGTATTGTCTCAACTTGAGATTTCAATCTGTGCACATCTGGAAAACAACAGGCTGCCGGTCAAGAATCTGGAGCAGACAATGTGCATGAGAGTTCCAGTGTGTATCAATGACCTTGACAAGTTCCAAGAATGCAAGCTTGAGCTCATTCGATTTTTTCACCCAGGCTTCAGAGTTGAGCAAGCTATTTTGAACAGTCTTCAACAGACCAATAACCTGACAATGTATGAGCTGAGCTTTCCTTTGAGAGCAAAATATCACTTGCTCTTGAAAGAAGCATCCATGCTTGTTTGCACTCCTAGTCCCTAACGTCTTCTGTATCCTGTGGTGCAGACTACCCTGAGTCTGCAACTTTAGAATCCGGGGTTGGGCTTCAACTGTGAGAAGGTCACATGGTGACGTCATGAGAGTCCCATGCTGCTAAGACGTGTCTGTATCTGTACAGACACGTCACATGAAAAATAGAACCCAGGTGATTCATGACAAGGGGGTTGGGGTCGTGCCCTAAGAACCCAAGAAGAGGAACCCAACTCAGGGGTACTCCAAACAGGGGTTTCAACTGGACTCAAGACCAAAGGGGTGTCTAAAAGGAACTCAGACAAACCTTCCCTTTGGTAGGTAAGTGTTTCTTCTTGCTGCTACCTAATGGGTCAGATCCAGTACTGCTAGGTCGGGATCCCAAGGCAGAGGACAGAAAATAGGAGTTCTGGTGTTGTTAAGCAAAAGAGGAGCAAAGACAAGACCCAAATAACAAGATGAGGACAAGAGCACTTCAGGCTCAAGTCCAAGAACCAAGCAATCCAGCCAAAGTAAGGCCTGAGAATAGACAAGGCAAAATCTACTAGACAGGGGAGATTCTACTAAGTTTATATACCTTCTATGATCACAATTGGTTACTATATCCAACATTGAAAGGTTCGTAGTCAGTACATTCATGAAATCTTTATCTAACAGATTTCAACTAAACAATGAAAACTTTGAGGCCTTGTGTATGTGTTCAGGGGTTTGCGTAGCAGGAAACCACAATGCAGATTTGGATTAAAAGGGTGTGTATGTATGTATTGTCTGGGAACCCAAGCTAAATTCTTCTTTGTCTAAAACCTTAACAACCAATTTCAACCAAAACCCAAATTCCATCCCATTAAGTTCCCGTAAGTCTGTTCCATTCTGTTCCCAATTCCCATTAATAATCCCGTAAAGTCCCATTTAATTTCCATTCACGTTCAAATCCAACCAGCCAGAGTCAAATACACTGGTGGTAAATCTGGGTGTAATAATTGTTCTAGCTAGTACATTCCCCGCTCCTCTTATACCTCTAGTATTTGTATTTTACAAACAGCTGATAATGAATGTAAATCCTGCCCCATGGCCCTGATTCTCTAAGCAACCAGCAGCGAAGGTGTCTGTATCTCGACACCAGATGTGCTCTCTTGGTCACCTTTCCAAAGGCAGTATGTTCCCCTACTATTCTTCTGGACAATGGACTACTCCTGGTAGTAACCAGGCTTTGCCTAACTATGTACTGCCTATCCCTTGGGCGATACCCATTGCCAACATGTCCATCACACACCTGTTCCACCCTGTGGAGTACCTATTAGGTATGTTTTTGATTGTATTGCTCACTTTGATACCTTGTTGTCTCCTCCTCCCCCATTGTCCTCTTAGTTGTGTATTGAACCAACCTCGGGTCTTGTCAGCTACCCTTAGAATTCACCAAATACCTGCATGAGTCCCATGAACAGAGCCAAATCCTCCGTGTTTTCAGGTGTACAAAATCCCGCTCTTCATCTCCCTTTTTCATAAACCCTGACTGTCCCCAGTCAGGCCACCTTTTCTAATTCTTTCATTTTTTTTCACCACAGAGGTATGTTCGCAGAGATCACTGGTCTTGGTAACCCTCTGTGATGGCTCTGAAAACAGTTCCATCAAAGTTATTGTGGGTGCGTGTTCCCAGCCTTTTTCTCTTTGCTCCTGATCATTTGCATCACTAGTTTGTTGACTCTGCATCATTAGTTTGTTGACTCTATGTCACAGTACTGGTGACTTTGTGTTACTAGCTCATCTCTTCAAGTTGTCCACCCATTTCTTTTCCACTATCCTACTAGCAATTTCCAGCCTATCAACTCTCTTTTGTGCTGGCTTTACCTTGCACCATCTCGGGTTTCACGTTGCGGGTTTTGACACTTTTATGTCACTATGCCCAATTTTATTTGCTTTTCTCCTGGTCGCCACCCTTCTTTGTGCACACCGCTTTTTATTTTGATGTGAGGCTTATTCACTTCAGTGCCCAAACAAAAATTTCCTGATTATCTGCTTATAGTTCCACCCTGTCAACAGTTCCATGCCTTCTCCTCTATTGTGTTGTACTAGTAGTCCGTATATTGTCCTCCATTATCTTTCCCTCTCTCATTTTCTTGTTCTGACCAGCATTGTCTTCAGCACTGCCCTTCTTGCATAAAATGTCGCTGCCACCCTGGACTTTTCCCTATTCTGTCCTGCCCTTTAGCCTTTTTTGCCCTGCCCTTTTTCTTTGTCTATTCTTTGCTCTACCATGCTGTCCTCTTCCTTGAATCGTTCTGACAAATCTAACCGCTCTTTCTTTGAGCACCTGCACCCAGCACCACTGCTGCTATCCTCTGGTATCTATTCTGCTCAATCTACCCCTGAAGGCTTTGTCCTGCCGCAAAACCCTCCTTCTCACAATCCTCTAGTTGTTACTCAGGACATATATGGCCATTGCTAGCTCCCCCATGTCTCGGACACCCTGCTCGGTGTTGACAACACCCATGTCCTGAAGCTTATCTGTTTCCTTCCCTTCCCTTTTTCTAGCTTTGGCTTACTCATCTTTCCAACCCAGATTCGGCCCAAATGCGCTAACTGCACTGAGATGGCAATTGAATGCACATTCATGGAAGCAGGGATCTCCTGCCCTCCTGTTATATCCATGCCAACTTGCCTGCCTACAGCCCCATTCAGCACTTCATTTCCAGTTCCAACCTCAGCCCTTCCTACTACTCCTCTGAGGCTGTCTTCCAGTTCCGCCTCCAGTCCACTTGATCCTTGTTCTGAGTCCCTTCCGGATTCAGGCTCCAGGTCTAGACCACATCGTCTTCAATGATACCTCTGACAATCCAGTCTTCCAGGCCACAATTACTGAGTGTTTCCCCTTTATTCATTTGTTCTTGGTTGCTTCCAACCTCCCTCTGGAAATCCTCCAGTATTCCTCCAGTCGCATTCTAGGCACTTGTGGCTGTGCTCTGGCTCCGCACTCCAAGCCATTCCCTCCAGCTCTCTTCTCCATGGTTGTCTCCCTTCTGGGTGACTATTCTACTATGCCTCTGGGTTCCTCATATCTTCTGGTCATTGCCTGGGCTTTCCCTCAGCTCCAAGCTTTGTCCACCTCAACCACCTTGGCTGTCTTGGCTCCAGCCATCCTTCCACATGAATGTCCGATGACTTGCCTGCATCCCACTGGTTGATCAATACAAGTCAACCACTCCCTTTCCACTCCAGATTCATTCCCTCTGTTCCAGTTCACTCTGGAACTCTGGAACTCCATCCACCTCCACTCTGGAACTTTACCCTCCTTGGCTCCACCCATTTGGATGCCTTGTCTCCTTTCCCATAGCTCCAGTAATCCATCACCTGTGTTGTTCCTTTGTACATTCATGGTTGCATCCTTTCCGGTTGCTTTCTAGCCATTCCCTCCAGTACACCTTATCCCATTGCTTTACCTCTGGGATCTCCTTCCTACTCTGGAACTCCACTTTGTCTCCGCTTCTGGATACCTCAGCAATCCTCCACCTGGGTCATTCCTTGTTTCATTCATGGCTGCATCCTTTGTCGCTACCTTCCTTCTATTCCCTTTGGTACACCTCGGCATATTGCCATACCTCTAGGACCTCGTTCCTACTTTGGGTCTAAGACCTCTGGATCCCTCTGTTCTACCTTCGGTCCAGCCCCTCAGACTTATTGGACTCCTTCTGGAGCTTCCTTGGATTATTCATGAGTGCATTCCTATTCATCCTTATTGTTCTTCTGCTTTCCAAGCACTCCCATCTGATTCATAGTTATTGTCTTTCATTACTCACCCACATGCTCCCATCTGATCCTATCAGTGATCCCATCATTTCCTCATCATGTGTGTGCGTACTTATTGTTATATCTTACATCCCTTAGACTTCTCTCTGGATTCATACATAAAATAAACCTCCTCCTATATAAGCTAGAGTATAAAGTATTGTCCAAGTACCTTAGCTTCAAAATTCGAATATTTAGTGGGTAGATGTTGTGCACAAGTCACCTCCATGACTTGATTTCTCCTTTGGCCTTCCTTCTCTGGCTTTGATTTCTTCCTCTTATTCGTCGTTGCCTGGCCTCTGGTTGTCATTCATTGGTTATCCTCTTGTCCATAGCCTTCAGGATTATGTTCCGGATATCTCTGGCTCTGCCCCTTTCGGCCTGGACCTCCACCCAGAGTTCTCGGGATTCTATTCCACTTCATTATTCTCACTTCGTTCGGTCCTAGGTCCTCCCACCTCAGACCTTCTGGTTTGACTGTCCAGCCTCCTTCTGGTTTGATGGTCCAGCCCTTTACCTTCTGGTTCAACTGTCCAGCCTCCCTTCTTCTAGCTTGTCTGTCCGACCACCTTATGGTTTGATCATCTGGTCTCTTTCCAATTCAACCTTACAGCCTCTGTCCTCTGGTTCTCTGGTTCAATCTTCTGACCTCTAACCTCTGACCTCTGATCTCTGATGTTATGGACTTTGGACTCCAGCCTCTAGCTTTTTGTTCCACTTGCCATATCTTCCTGCGGTTGTGCAAACCAGGTAGTGGTTTCACGCACCTTATTACCTCTTGTCCTGTGTTGTGTTTACCAAACCACCACATTCCTTCACATTGATTCCTCCCAGGTCCGGATCATTTTCCATTCTGTCCTTGTATTATGTCCTCCTCTGGAATGGGATATAACACAAGTCAATCTTGTGTGCTAGGGAGTTCCTAGTTGACAAGGAAGGCTAAGGAATTCAAGTGGAGTACAGAGCAGGAGTTAGCAATAGAGAAGCTTAAAGAAGCTTTAGCTGGTGTACCATGCTTGAAACCGTTGAATTACAACTGGGATTTGGATATCGTGATAGCAGTAGATATATCTTGGATGGCGGTTGGAATACAAGTCTACCATACTGATCCAAATGATCCACAGAAATGCTACTACACCAAGTTCACGTCAATAACTTTGAACAGAAGGGAAGTGGAATTCTCACAACCAAAGCGGGAGCTTTATGGATTAAAGTGGGTGTTGGAGGCAATGCAGTATTGGCTGCTAGGATGCTGGTGCTTGGTGGTTGAAATGGATGTGAAGTATATCCAAGGGATGTTAAAAAACCCAGGGATATGACCGAACACAACTATAAATCAATGGATTGAGCAGATCCTTATGTTCAAATTCATGTTGAAACATACCAAGGGTGTGAACTTCCTGCCTGATGGATTATCTAGGCGAAAGGCTCAGCCAGGAGATGAGGTATGGCTGAATGCAGAGGACAATACAGAAATAAACAGACTGTCAGGGGAACATGGTGATTGGGATTATTTTGGAGAACAGCTACTAGATTTCGATAAGTTCAAAAGTGAGATTGATACAAGAGGGGATACCTTCAAGAAGTAGCAGGATTTGCTACCAGTATGGAGGATTTTGAGAGTGAGCTGAATAGAGCATACTGTGAAGAAGAGATGGTTGCAGAATGTGTGAGAAGAGAATATGAGTCGGAAGGGCTGCAGTTACCAACTTACCTTCAAACTGCAGAAGAACAATTACTTCCAGAAGAGAAGCTTCACAATGAAGAAGTGGAGCACGAGGGGCACAATAAGGAGCACTGAAGTGCTGGAGTGCACGACCAGGACGAGAAGCTCATATTGGTTTGTGAGTGGCTGAAGGACATGTTAAAACAGCCATTTGGGATGGAGATTGATGGAAAATACAAATATTTCATCCATTACATGTCAAAATTCTTCATGGTGAAGAACAGGAAATTATATCGTTGAAAGGAGGACTCAATGCACCTGTTGGTGGTTCAGAAGGAATATCGGATGTACAGATACCTTGAAGGGCAGGCATTGCAAGCAAACAGCAAAGAATATTGGGATGTTACTACTGGAGGATATAATTTGTCGTTGGGGTTGTCCATTGTGGATCGTGACAGATAATGGGACTCTGTTTATAGCTGCAGTAGAGTGGTTGAAAAGCAAATATGGGATCACGGGTATCAGGATCTCACCTTACCACTCATAGTCGAATGGAGTAGTTGAGCACGGACATTGGGACTTGTACCAATCATTATATAAGATGACAGGAGGAAACTTGTGTCAATGGGTTTATTTCCTGGCTCAGGTATCATGGGCGGATCAAAATACAATACGAAAGGGGATGGGATGCTCACCTTACTTTATGGGGCACACCCAATATTACTGTTGGACATTGTAGAAGCAACTTGGATGGCAGAATACCCCGATCATATCATATCAACAGACGAGCTTATTGGACTTTGAGCTTGGGTGCTCACAAAACACATTGTACATGTTGAAGAAATGCATAACAGAATGGCAGCTATAAAGGAAATGACAGTGGAGGAATACACTGAAAAATATAAGCATATAATCAAGGATTACTGCTTCAATCCGGGAAACATTGTATTTGTATGAAATACTATGGATGAAGGGTCTCTAAGCGGCCAGAATCACGACCAATGGTGGGGGCCTTTAATCGTGGTCAGAAGGACAAAAGAAGGGGCCTATACCATTTGTAAATTCAACAGTGTGGTATGGCAGAAGAAGATTGTTCAGTTCAGGGTTATACCATATGAGCAACAGCAGAAGCTGAAGATTGGCACCCATATTGAAGATCTAATTGATGTCTCGCAAGAAACTTTAGATGATTTGGAGAATGAGGATGAGGAAACTTACAAAGGGACTTGCAGTTTGATAGAGTTCAACTGCAACCAACCTTGGACAACTAAGGAGGAAAGTTGTTCCTGGATGAGGGACAACTGGACAGTTTGAAAACTCAAATCACACAGGGATGCTGAATTAATTGATGTCCCCAGGCATCGGGCAAGTCGTGACAAGGTGGGAAGGTGAAGCACAATAGAAGCAATGTTTAGGAATCCTGCACACAAATCAACAAAAGGGACACATACTTGATCAGCTGCCACTGTTTGAGCTGAGTGTGGCTCTTGAAGTGCTTGGAGCTGCTAGTAGATGTGTTTCTGTATGCACGAGAACCACCAGATTTCTGCGTCGAAGCAAGCCAGTCGTTGATGTAATTAAGTTTCAGATGGAGGGAGTTGACGGGAATTGGCCTCAGGATGAGAAGGGTAAAGTTGCACCTCTGAGGAGGAAGTTGTGGAACTTGTATCAGATGGTTCAGCTAGAAAAGAAAAGATTAAACAAGTTGGAGGGTTGGGGGGGGAGGGTGTGCAGCACTGCAGATTGCAGCACACTTGGGGATGGGTTGTGGAGTGGCTATCTCCATCTGCCTCGGAAAGGGGATGTTTGCACGACAGGTGTAACCCTGCAGATGGTACAATGTGATCGGCATGAGGGCCAGTAGGGATGGGCTTGGTGACAATGGCGAGGCCAGCTAGAAGAACTGTTTAAAGGAAAACAGGAAACAATGGAATAGAAGATACATACTGGGATGATAGGAGGACTTCTCACTCGCAGCCTATCCATTTGGGTGTCCAAATCAGACACCAGCGACAGAGGGACTAGTAACAATACTATGGGTGGTGGGAAAATGGTAAAAGAATAAATTAAAAGAGAACTCACCCTGAGTTGAGGAGGGAACAGCAGTGGTGGAAGCTTCACCAATAACAGGAGAAGAGGGATGCTGAATGCCTGAAGGCTCTTCAGCATCGGATTCCTCACCACTAGATGGGATGGAAACCATGTCTTTATCAGTGGAGGGAGGCTAGAGCATAATAAGAGGAGAACCAGCAAAAAAGAACAGAACGGGATGAACATTGTTGACATGAGCAATGTTCAGCACAAGTGGCCACATCATTGGTGGCACAAGCGCCGTTGGCCTGCACACAGTTACATTCACAAAACAACCGGTGTTTACTTGCAATTTTGCCAGCAAAATCTTGGATAGTGGCCAAAGTATCAATAGATGGAGTAGCGAGGCGAGCCTTGTTGGAATGAAGCGCAGACCAAAGCATAAAAACATATTCACCAACCTCTGACACCAACACAAAGGATGTGGCTTGGGGATGGAAAGGAAGCTATGAAACCATGAGAAGGGACATTTTGAGAATAAAATTGGGACTTACAACAGAATTGGCAGAATTTCCTATGACCAGTATTTATACAACAGGAAGCAACTAGTACTTCTGTTGTTACTAGCATCCTAGCTAGTACACAGACCACTATGTTAGGTGATATAAGGGAGAGTCAGAGTGAGCCCTAACTGCTGACTGTAGCACAAGGCTATGCTAGTGTGACACACTAGCTGCTAGTTGAGTGTACAAACAACCAGGGATTAAACCACTGCCTATACATTCATGAGATGTGACCTAGGAGACTCTAGTAGTCCAGAGATGGCTTGTGAAGGAGCTAGTGACAGTCTAGCAGACAGATATCTACAATGATCTAATCTTTAGATAAGAGACTGGGACAGTGATAGGTGGAACAATCCAACTAGTGACCAGCTAGGGTTTTGACAAAGACATACCACAACATAAGAGATGAAGCAACACGAGGCTAGCACCCGATCTGGGCAGCTAGGGCAAACAGAATAGCAGGCAGGCTATTGGAACAAAGCTAGGGACAATTGTACAGACTGTACCGATAACTGGAGTTCCAATTGACATTCTGACCAACAAGCTATGACCATTTGATATCAGTTGCAACACTGCATTTTCTAGATGTAATAGATTGATGTTCTGACAAAGTAGAGATGACCTAGACCACCAGCCACCTTGCCAGTTGGTCTGGAAGTGGTGCTTGGCATAGACAGAGAGCTGAGGATCAAGCAATATACCCATGGTTGAACACTAGCCAGTTAGCGAGGCTGACCTGGCATATACCAAACCAGTCCCAAAACCAAACAGCAGTTGTCTCATTGGCTGACCATATTTCTTATCATCTTATATTGCTTATTGTATTACTCAGCTCTCTTTTCACATGTATCTTGAACCTAGTAGTATAAAAGGGAGTGCAGGACAGACTACACTGCCATTTGTAGGAAATGTTTCAGGGATGTGTCTGCCGCAATGTTGCAAAACAAATGTTTGATCATCACAGAATGCTGTGCCAAACATCTTTAGAATATAAATAAGTGAATAAGACATTCAGCTATATATCAAGGAGACCATTCCGGGACTAATTTTTCAGCATTTAACAGCACAAAAAGAATGTTGATAATAGATGGAAAACAGTGTAGATATACACTATACTGAGCCTAGAAGCTAAACTATGTACTTTGCACGCTGGTGCAAAAGACACCAAACCTCGCTCGCCCACCTTCCTGCTGACCTGCCCCAATTAACATAAGCCCTGCTGAATGAGCTGCATGACATGTATGATTGTGCAGTAAGTCACAGAATCGACTGTGTCTGTGACAAAATGGCCAGGGTGCTCGAGTGTTAAATGGGGGTCCCCTGTGCATGCGAAAAAGAGTAATAAGATGAGTCAAGAGGCCGGGAGAAAGAGAAGGAACTCACAATTGTCCATGAGAACAAGGTGCACACTGACTCAGTCAGTCCTTTGCCAATCTCGTCCACTTCTTCATCCTCTGATGGTGTATCTGCGGCCTCCTCAAGGATCTCTTCACGTGTGCCTGACATGCCGTCGTCAGAGCCAGATTGCCATCTTGAGATATTGCTAATTGAGGCTTCAGATGAGATGGGAGCAGTCCAGGTGGGTGGAATATTGATGTGTGAGTTCAATTTGACGTAGTAGTGAGTAGGGAAAAGGACAAAAAGACAGATTGCTGGCACCAACATTGTACTTGTTTGTTCTGATGCACACAGACCCAGTCAATTACACGTTCACAACTGACAGTTCTCTTTTGTTAATGTTATGTTGTACTGTACTGAAACATTCTGGCCTCTTCTGTGGTTGCATGGTGCTGAGGAGCTCCCTCACCTCATAGATTTTGATGAATGCTGCACACTTACAAACAATGAATGGAGGTCAGCATAAAATGTAAATTAGATGTCAGTTTAACATTGAGGGAACATCTGCCGAATATACTACCAATGTTGTCAAGAAAATATTCGCATAACATTTGTTTGAGAAAATTTAAATGTTTTGTCAAATCACTGATCAATTTTGGCTGGCAGAGGTTTTGATAACATCAGACTGAAATGGCGGTGTAGGGTCTAAGAATATTACACCCCAGACTTTGGATGAAGCTGGTGTGTCATGACCATGCACTTTCTGGCTATTCCCCAGCACTTCTCCATCTATTTTAATCCTGAGCCTCAGCTCCGACTTGTCCTCTTATTCTGGACACGACCCGCACTCCAGATCATGTCCATCTAAATGCTGTTGCATCCAGCTTTGTTCTGTTGACGCATGCCCTTTGGGGTTTTTGCAATGAAGGTCTTCTGAGTATTCTCCAAATCAAACATATGACTTATGCAACTATGCTTCTCTCTTATTGTTCTTATTATCTTTCACTATACTTATTGTCTTTTACATACTTCTTTCCACATTAGACTTATCTCCGTATTTAGTATAAATACATATTATGTTCTACTGTATCTTTAGTTGAAAATTAATGTGCTTTGCTTCCACATAGCTCTGTGGTCTGACTTCCGCTTCATCTGTCTTCAAGCCAAGTTAGTTGGTGTACCCACTTACCTATGTGGTATCACTTATGCTCCGGCTATTCTCCGACATGGATATAACATGGTGCTAGTGGACTCAGGCTACTAGTGGAGGTTGATATCAAACTTTACTTGTAGTAGTCTTTATATTGGAATCAGTAGACTATTGACTCTGGAACATCAAGTGATTAAGTTGAGGATTTCGTGTTGTTGGTCCTAGACCTCCACATATAAAACAAGGGTGTTCTCTTCGAGACCCAGCTGCAGTTTACACTAGTGACTTTGCCTTCACCCCAACAAGACGGAAGCTCTGTCGTAGTGTGTTGGATTGCTTACTAGGTGATTGTGTGTTGACTGGAGCCCACTAAGAAGAAGACAGACTAGGTGCCCCCACCTCTAGTTTGGCTATAACTTGTTAGTTACTTTGCCTTCACCCCAATAGACAGAAGCTCTGTTGTAGTGTGTTGGGTCACTAGCTGGACACTTGTAGTGAGCTAGTGCCGATAGAAATGGAAAGGTTCCTGTTCTTGGTTAAGAAATAGGTCGGCAGTCAAGGAGAGTCTTGCTGTTTGAGACCTGAGTCATTTGGAGTTAGCCTCAGTAGTCCTTAGGTTGCCTAAGGTGAGGATTTTCACAAACCTACAAAACCTCTGCCCTCGTGTTCTTGACCTAGTGGTCCAGCCATCTTGTATCCACCCCATATAAACACACCCCAAACCATCACTAGGTTCCTAGCAGTGTTGCTGTTGGCAGTTGCATATTGCTAGTACATTGTAGAATGTGTTGTTAGAAGCCTATAAATCGAACTTGTGTTTGTTCAAACCTGCTGGTTGCATACTACGGCCCAGACCTGAACTCACAAAGAGAAGCACTTGGATCTTTGGAGGTAGATTGGTTGTGGTTGGTTGTTTTGGGTGTTTGTTCACAATACCTATCAGTTAGCTATTCCTAGTCATATAAGAAGTGCACTGTTTCAGTGCATCAAAAGAAAACATGATTAAAAGGGATCAACAAACCAGTGGCAAAAGGGAAGAAGTGGGATAATAAAAAGATGAGCTGAGAGGGCTCACCTTTTATACAATTTTGAGACCTGCAGGGAATGATTATCTGGGGGCAGATATTAGCAGTAAAAGAGGGAAAGAGGATGATATATGTACTGAAACGACAATGTGATGTGGCGGACACGTTAACACACAATGAACGAGCCATGTAGAGGCTGAGGAGAACAATGGCAGCATCTGAAACTCAGCATGAGCCGAAATGAAAAGAATTTGAAGAAACACATACCGAAACCACGACATGACATGGTGAACACATCAACAACTCGACAAACAGATACATAGAAGACAAGAACGAACAATGGGAGTCTGAAAGAATTCAAAAATGTCTGAAACTTGGATGAGTTAATGGTAGAAACCAGATGAAACATGAACCTTGAAGGCCATTGTTCTCAAAAATCAGCCCCCAAGGCAGGACTGTACAAATGGGCTCACACAAGTCGAAAATCACATGAATGGAGCATCAAAAAAGGTCCCACATGACTATATTCAAGATGTAATATAAGAAAATATAAATTAAAACAAGAAAGATATGCTGCAACACCAAGAAAATCGGCAACCAAAAACCGACTACAGGACACCAAGAAGGGCAAGGAAAATCATCTGGAGATGGTCAGTGATGACTTGAAAGACAAGCAGGTGGAGATGGATTTTGAAGCCGAGGCAAATAAAACGGGTCAGGAGACCAGTGTCAGTAGCCGAGCTGGCTAGAGCGCAATAACCGTGTAGTGCGAGGCCATTGGTGGCATAATGGTTAAGCTTTAGAGGCATCAGAAATAAGACGTGGAAGGAAATAAAGGGGACGTACCATGAAACAGGTAATGGCACCCTGCACTGTAGAGTAGAACCAGGACTGGGCCTTGGTGTACTCATGATCTGTCAAAAACGGTCAGAAGTGCTGAATATCAGAGATAAAAAGGAAACATACCAGAAGATGAAGGTGGAAGTTGGTTGTTGTGTACAGCAGCACAAAGGGCAGAACACTCCTTGTATAGGAAAGCATTGTGAGCATGGCTGACATTCTCTATGAAAAAGTTGGGATCAGTGAAGGTACAGTCTGGTACACCCAGTATGTTGCATAGAGGGCATGGGAGATCAGTCTCACTGAATTTACAGTTGACACTGAGCTTGGCACAGCTACTGTACTTCACATTAACCTAGAAGGAGTTAGCAGGGGGTAAAACAAAGGAAATAAAGGTGGACAAACATGGATTCAATATTTCATGAGACAGTTTATACGGTGATGGTCAACGTAAAGTGATGTCTCGGAGAGGTGGGGAAGTTGCCAGTGCCCTTGAGTGTCACAAATGATGCAGACAGGATCGGTGGGGGGCAGAATGTGGGGCATGATGAAGCCCTCATGATCAGGAGAAGGACTGGAGTTGCTGGATCCAAGAGACAAAATGGGAGGTGCAGGTGCAGGCCTAGGAACGGTGAATGAGTGGTCATGAGAGTAGTTCATGTCATAAAAAGAGTTGGAAGACATGATAAAAGTATATACAAGGGGGAAGGACAAAGTATAAAACAGGAGAAGGATCAAAAGACACTGAGGAAAATGAGCGACAGTGCCACACATTTTATGGGGGCTGTGTGTGGCGGTGCAGGAACAATGGCCAAACAACCATTGAGCAAAGAAATAATGATGAAAAGGGATTATAATAGGTTGCACGAAAAGAATGAAGAAAAGGGATAATAGGATGAGAACGTACAAGGGATTTATGCCAATAATGGACCTTGCAGCGACAATATAGAGGGTGTTCGGGACCTGTATTTGATGACAAAATAGGGTGTCGACAAAAGAAACTGCCTGCATGGTGCACAACAGTGGTTAAAATTGCACTTGTGTGACGCACGATTGAAGAAAGGCCTTGCACAGCCATTAGACAGCTGGTGGAGTGGTGGAACAAGTTGAGGGGCCAGGAACAACCACGCCACTGGACCTGCCAGCGAGGCGGTGGCGGTAAAAAACAGAAAGTAAAAGGGTGGGGACAAGCGCCTACAACCGATAAATTGGGTCCATTCTTGGATTGATCACAGAAAATTATTAATTTCGGAGATCTCTACAAACATAGTTCTGCAGACACAAAACAACACCTATGGGTAGAATTGGCTGACTGGGAACAGTCAGGATTTGTAAAAAAGGGAGATGAAAGGTGTGGGATAATTTTGGTGTTTGAAGTATGAGCAGGCACTACATAAGGCCAGATTAATCTATTAAACTGTGGATCCTTCCCAAGGGCCTAATGCATTATTTCTGGAATAACTATATAGAGAAACCTCAGTGGTCTTGGGCATGTCCCTCTGCTGGGGGACATCATCCCGGCATTTCCCAGCTTGTCCTGGCTTTTGATCTGACCTCCCAGGCATCCTGGGCAAGAGTTATCTGAGCCAAAAATCATAAATTGTCTGTTAAATAGCCATATTTTGCTTAAATTGGGTGAAATTGATGACTGTCTATATTAGAGCGTATGCGGTGGAGCCACCGGTAGCCACCCGGTGGCTCCCGAGGCATGCGGTGCCACTGGCAGGTGCAATGACGTGCATTCCCCCCAAAACGAGCCACCAGCCATTTTTGGGTCAGCCACCAGATGACGTCCCCCCGCATAAAGTTGATGGAGCTGCCCGGTACCGCATGCCTCGGGAGCCACCAGGTGGCTACCGGTGGCTCCACCGCATAAGCTCTATTAGGATGAGATTGATAGGCCCCAGCCATTGCCTTGAAATTGATAGCTATCTGTCTTGCTGCTACCATTGATAGCTGCCCATATTGGGGTTGAAATTGATGGAATTCTGCAAAAAAAGCTGAAGAAAGTGCTGTTATCTCAGAAAGTATTTTGCATTTTGTAGGCCAATAGGGCTTCTGATGGGAAAATGGTGTAGGTGACTCTTGTAGCCTTTGATGAGCTCTACAATGTGAGCATAACTTTCTCTTTTTGGACACTAACTCCTTTTGCCCAAAAAGGAAATTTCCTACACCAGCCCTTCCCTGGCTCATAATTGTACTACTTTGGATGATCTAACTATATAGGAATGTTATTCCACATTCTTTGAAGCTGACCAGGCCAAATCAGAGCCCATTATAGTGTCATAATAGGCTGAAAATAGCGAAATTTCCCTTTTTGGACACTACCACCTTGCAACCCAAAAAGGAAATTTCCTACATCAGTCCTTCCCTGGCTCATAATTGTACCGTTTTGGATGATCTAACCATATAGGGATGTTATGACAAGTTCTTTGAAGCTCACCAGGCCAAATTGGAGCCTATTACAGTGCAATGATGGGGTGAAAATAGCGAATTTCATAAATTGTAATCCTGGTCAATATCTTGTGGATACAGCAGTAGAAATATCTCCTGACTGTATCACTCTGTTTCTTGAGGCTATAGGAGCACCCTAGAAGTGATGGATCAGGTTATGATCATTCAAAGCATCGCATTTTGGCCATATCAGGTGTTTTGAGCCATGGCCAGTATCTAATCCATCTGGTTTTTGACTTTTCTCAAAAAACTCAGGTTTGAATTTGAATTCCTGGCACGTATGGATTATGAATGGGTCCCTGGAGCTGTCTTCAACTGCAGAAAAGTTTGCAGGTTAATATAGTATCATAAACTCGAAATATGTCAAATGTCATTTCTTGGCTATTTTGTGAATAGGGCACCAAGGAGAGCATTGAGTGCAACATAGACACTGAAAATGTGAAGGGACAGTCTGAACAACTCACATTGAGCTGTATTTGAAGTGTTTTGGTGAAGTTCTGGCCAGATGGTGTTTTGGACCATGGCCAGTATAGGTGTACTCAAACCCATATCCTCGGAAACAGCATTCAGCCAGAAATATGTCAGATAACATTTCTTGGTTATTTTGTGAATAGGGCACCAAGGAGACCATTGAGTGCAACATAGGCACTGAAAAGGGTAAGGACAGTCTGAATGACTTATATTGAGTTTTTTGAGAACAGCTGAAAATCAGATGGCTGCAAACTTTCAGATATGTTAAACACAAGATGGGTGCAAACTTTTCTGTGGTGGTAGGCAGCTCCAGGGACCTGTTCACAATCCATATGTGCCGGGAATTTGAATTCAGACCTGGGTTTTTTGAGAAAAGTCAAAAACCAGATGGATTAGATACTGGCCATGGCTCAAAACACCATTGGGCCAAAACCTGACCAAAACACTTCAAGTAAAGCTCAATATGAGTCATTTACATTGTTGCTTTCCATTCCCAGTGTTTATTTTGCACTCACTGGTCTCCTTGGTGCCCTATTCACAAAATAACCAAGAACTGACATCTAACATATTTCGAGTTTATGGTACTGTATTAACATACTTTTTGGCCAGAAACTCTTCATATAGCCTGGAATATCTGTTTGGATCTTTCAGAAGGGTCCCTAAGACCCTGTGGCATACTGAATGGGGTGAAAGGCAATATAACACATAATCACCTCAAATCATGGGGTATAGATGTCCTTGATGTCAACTGTCCACCTTTCTAGTATACTAGTATGTACATGGGAAAGATCCAAAGGATGTGTGCTAGGATGTCTCACATCATGGAGAGGTCCAGAATAGAATGAAAATGAAAATTCCTGATATGGTCAAAATGTGATGCTCTGAATGATCATAACCTGATCCATCACTTCTAGGGTGCTTCTATAGCCTAAAGGAACAGAGTGATACAGTCAGGAGATATTTCTACTACTGTATCTACAAGATATTATGGCCAGGAATACAATTTATGAAATTTGCTATTTTCACCCCATTATTGCACTGTAATAGGCTCTAATTTGACCTTGTCAGCTTCAAAGAACTTGGAATAACATCCCTATATGGTTAGATTATCCAAAATGGTTGAATTATAAGCCAGGGAAGGCCTGATGTAGGAAATTTCCTTTTTGGGCAAAAGCTAGTAGTATCCAAAAAAGAAATGTTATACTCACATTGTAGTCATCAAGGGCTACACAAGTTTCCTATACCATTTCCCCATCAGAAGCCCTGCTAGCCCACAAAATAAATACTTTCCAAAACCCAGCGCTTTTTTCAGCTTTTTTGCTGTATTCCATCAATTTCAACCCCAATATAGGCAGCCATCAATGGTAGAACAGCTGTAACCTGGCAGCCATCAGTTCAAGCATTTTCAGCTATTAATTCAATTCAAATATGGGCTAATTATTTATTTTTCTTGCCTGTGGCACTGTGCTGAAATCCCATCAATGGATCAATGGGTGTACATCACCCCTAGAACATAGCTGTGGCTATGTGGGGTAGCTCCCAGAAATAATGCATTGGGCCCTTGGGAAAGATCCATGATTTAATGTGTTGTTCTGACTATATGAGCTGGGGCAGGGTAATTAAAGATCTTACTGTCTTTGGAATAAGGCAGTACCAAGGGGTTCAGCAGGGTTTGACAAAGAAGATGTCAGTTGAAACAGAGGGTATCGACAAATAGTTGGATAATTGAAGCATTAAAACAAAATACCTGTGTAAAACTAGCGACAGGACCAGGTGGGCATTGGGATGAAACAAGAAAGAACAATGGGAGTGGTCACGTGACTTGTTTTAAAGAATACATTGTTCATTTGAAAGACATTAGGACTTTAGTGAAATGTGTCAAACACACTTCAGAGACCAGAGAACTGTGTTTTAGGTTCATTAAGACACCTAAACACGTAGCAGAGGAGGACCAAGGCTTTGGTATTATTTGTACAGAGTAAATAGAGGAAAAGTATAAAAGGGCCTGTAAAATTGTAGTAGAACAACAGACAGCCCTGGGAAACTTTGTAACTTTTTGGAATGGTTTTACTGGGAACAGAACAGTTTTGGAACTCGTGGGACTTACGGAACAACAGAACTTTGAATCTTTGCTTTATTTTTCTTAAATCAACCACCACCAGCAAAATCACACATTATCTGGATTGCAACTATCATATATTTTGATAGGAACCCTGAACCCATGTAGACTATGCTGTTGGATTGTTGGGACACATTTGATTAGGTTTTGGTTGTTGGGTTGTTGTTGTTGGCCTACTGGTGTTTTCACAACCTGACACACTATGTTTGTTTCACTGTAAAATAGGTGTTGGTGAGCTTGCAGAAGTTGTGCTGAGGGAGGTGACAAATTACCTGAGCCATTGGGCTACTAAAATTCATGAGAGGCAAGAGTGGAGTACTGGGGGAAGGAGCAAGGGGAGTTGCTGAAGGGAAGAGAGCAGCCCTGTAGCAACCTGCAGGTGGTATATGCTCTGAGGTTACTGGCATATTGGCACTCGTCAATTTTGAAGAGATGGGAGCAGTGTGTTCAGAGGATGGAGTACCTGCAGTGGCACACCAAGACAAAGAGACTGCCTCCCCAGTATGTGTCCACCTGGAATCTTTGCACAGCAGTTAATGGATGGAAAGCAGCACTTTTTTTTGTTACCCAGTTTCATCATTGCCTGATATCCAGGAGCATGATGTGAGGTATAAGCCAGCAAAGGAGTCCAGAAGAGGAGGGAGCCAGTGCCAAAGCTAAATGCCAAATATCTTTGAAGATAAACCAATAAGCTAGAACTTCACCTCCTGGGGAGAAAGAGGGGAAATGTGATATGACAAAGACTCGTGTTCAGTGACAATAGTCCCTGAATTCAACATGGATATAACAGGGTTCAAGTCATGATTATTTATTCTTCCTGGTGAAAGACCCAGCAACTCTACCTGTTGACATGTTTTTCCACATCCCCTTCTGCCCCTATAACCCCATTTGAATCCAGTGTATACTGCATGTATAATTTGTTCTGCATTGCCACAAAACCTGGGTATTTGGAATTATTCCTGGAAGAACTACAGGAAAGCCTGCAGGTCCTTGTGGGGGACTTGTGCAATATCAATGACCTTGATAAAAATCTGACATCCATAGTGTTGGTTAATCCAGGACAGGAGACCATTGATATTCTATACCACGACCAGCCATTGACCAAGGACGAGGGAGTCCTTTGCACTCTATCTGTTGAGGAGAAGGTGCATTGTGCCATAGCAACCTTCAGTCTTATGCATTATCTTGTGTGACCGAGGGTACATTCTATTTACGTTACTTTTTACTTATTTACTTACATATCTGTAGACATCCAACTTACTGTACATGGTCTACAGGTAATATAGTCTTACACATTATCTTGTGCAACTGAGGACATCCATCTTACTGTATGTCATCTACACTTTCCCCAAAAACCTACACAGAACTGTCTAGCTTGGAAGGGGATCATGATCAGCCACTTTGGAGGACCCTAAAGGATGGCACCATGATGTGAGTCCTGTGAGGGAAAAGCAAACAGTGATTTGTGTGCTCAGGACCAATGTTAGAAACATGAACTAATCAACCACTTGTTGGTTACATGGTGTAGAAACAGTGGTACAACTACCAGAAACAGCCAATGAACCATCCAAGCAATCTCAAACGCACATTTCCAAGATCCCAACAAGTTACAGCCCCTAGTACAGGGCCTTGTAAAGGTTTTAGGAGGAGGTTTCAGATCTCAGAAACTGAGATTGGAGCAAAGTGCAAGTAATACATGTTTCAAGACACATGGAAACAGAGTTTCCAGGCAAGGTTTAGATACAAGGCTTCTCAGCAGATAAGTAGAGGATGTTATGAAGGCCCAAATAGCTAGTTTATAGTCCAGTGGACTCAGGTGATTGTACATTTCTCAACAGGCAATTGTGTTTCCAGATCTTTTCCCAAAGGTACTTTCCAGACCCCACACTCAGCTATGTTTCCAGAGCTTTCCCCTGAAGGTACTTTCTAGACCCTGCACACAGATGTGTTTCTAGAGCATTCCCAAACCGGTACTTTCTGAACCCCGCTTCCACACAAGTTTATAGTCAAGTAGACTCAAAGTTTATAGTTGGATAGACTCAAAGTTTCCTAGTCCCTTGACCGAATCCAATTAGGGCTGGCAACTGTAACCATGTAAGCACGGAATACGGTACCATATTACGGTCATGGGACCGTGACTGTGCAGCTCACACATCTTTTGTATGTGGTATGGGCACAGCTCGCGACTGAGCCATGTTGACCGTGTTTGTGGAGCCATCTTTACGGCATCATGGCTTGGGGACAAAATAGAATTGCAATGCATTTCTTGCCGCTGTCTGGCAGTGTGACCCTGCACTGTTACTGGGATTACGCCTCACAACTAAGTTGAACTAACTCTACTCTCCATTCTTTACACTCTGAATTCTCCTTTTAGGTGCACCACAATTTATTCACTAGTTACTCCAGCCCTGATGCTGTGATTTCAAGAAAAATATAAATTCTACTTTGTTCTCATCAAAACAAGCCAGCTCATTCCCCCCACATTCAAATTGTTCCTGCTGCATTTTTGTCAGCCCTCTTCTTGTCATAGCTGGCCCTGCACATTGTGCCAGACTTGGAAAAGCACATCCACCAGTATCGTTCAGGTGTGTCTGATCTCTATTCTTCATAGAAATGATCCAACTGTTGAACAGGTACCCATGGATGCCTCACACCTAGCAGCAATGCTGCTCTATCATTCAGCCTTTTCTGCTGGCTTGCAGTCAATGTCTTGCTCTTCTGCCTCCCACTGACTCTATTATTTGCTCTCTACATTTCCCGGGTGGTTAGAACCAATGTTATACTATCTACATTCACTTGCAATTCTGTTGTCTCTCTCCTTGTGGTCTCAGGTTTCATTTTGCTTTTTATCGGTGTGTAATTTCGACTCCAATTGGATCCAAGCTGATCTGTTGTTTATTCAATAAATGCTGCATTCCCTGCCTTTATGCGGTATCAAGTGATCATTCAGCCAAAGCAGTCACTGACCTTGTCGGGGACAAGCTATAGCCACTTACTTAATTCTAATACAATATAATGCATTTTTTTTCCACCTCTGACATGACCGTATCACCATAACGACCGTAATTTTACGGTCACCATACTGTCCGATACTCAAAGTCATTACTTCTGGGTTGTAATCCCATGGCTGTATCCAGCACAGTCATAACTGTATACAGTACGGTTGCCAGCCCTAAATCCAATACAGTCAACAGTGTCTAACAATTCCAGGCCAAAGGCCCAAGTGCATTTCCAGAATGATATATGATTCAGAAACAAAGATCTCAATACAATGCTACTCTATAAGAGTGCACTTGATTGAGGGTCACAGATCCACACCCAGGCACAAGCTTACTGCATGGTGGAGAAACAATACTGTCAGATTGTGCCCAAGTTTAGATAGAAATGGCTGCTAGCAGTGGGGGGATGCTGTGTCCATCGTCAAAACACCTCCAGATACTTATACAGATGCCAAGACCACAATTACAAACTTTCCATTGGTTGTTCTTCTGAGAATAGCCTCCCATTGGTTCCCAAGTGCGAGCACACCATGTTCTCTTGATAATTACACAGCAGAAACCTGTCTGCAACACCCCTGTATTACTCAGAGGGTGTGTAGATCACTGATAGATTGGCACTGCACTTGTTCAACATGTTTCTGCCTTCTGCTCAACTTTCCCCTCCATTTCCAATGCAGAACTTGATAGTACTCCTTTGTAGCTTTCAGGAGATACCTGTTTCCAAAGAACTTTCCAGAAAGGGTTCTTGGAAAAGAGCCTGTGAATGTTTCTGGAGTTGTGATTCAGACCTTCAAATAGCTAATAACCTGTTTCAGTGTATCCACTGAAACACCATAACAAGAGCATGCAGCATCTAGTGCTATTTTTGCGATTTTCTAGGACCAGTATTTATATGACAGGAAAGCGCTAGCACTTCTGATGTGCTACTACTAGCACTCAGGACTCTTTCTGGGTGATATAAAGAAGAACTAGAGTGAGCCTAAGCTGCCAGTTGTAGCACCAGATACAACTAGTGTGACACGCTAGTATGGTCTGGAGGCACAAACCACAGAGAAATAACTATAAGCCTAAACAGTCAAGGTGCTAGCACCTAGGAAGCGAGACACAGAAGAGCGGTACTGTAAGAGCACTAGCAGATGGTGCGAGCAGTGAGTCTGGAATCTGAAGGGCAACAAACTATGCACTAGCAGCCTTCTAACAAGGGTGTTAGTATGTGGTACCCGACTAATGATCAACCTGAGACCTGAAACACAGATGCGAGCATGTGACTGTCGCAACTGCATCACGAGTCACAAACAGAGACAAGTAGACCAGTAGAGGAATAGGTAGCAGGCTATTGGTGTGGATGTGTGGGTCACCACTAATGCAGTAACAGATAAACAGACTGCTAGCCGGTGCTCTGACCTGTGCTAGATGACTCCAGGCAGTGGATTCAACTCTGTTTCATCAGGATAAAGATTCTGGCAGCAGGCGGCAGGCTGAGGAATCACTCATGATACCCATAAATGGATGCTAGCAGATCAGTGTGGCTGTTCTGCTTAGCATAGACCCATCATAAAACCAAACAGCAGTTGTTTCATTGGCTGTTATATCAATCACATCATTTTCACTCATTTCTATTATTCATTCTGTTTATCACATGTATCATGGACCTCAG
This sequence comes from Mycena albidolilacea, assembly GCA_029282495.1. Classification (NCBI taxonomy): domain Eukaryota; kingdom Fungi; phylum Basidiomycota; class Agaricomycetes; order Agaricales; family Mycenaceae; genus Mycena; species Mycena albidolilacea. Next base: position 1,447,832 of record JARIHO010000002.1, read on the forward strand.
TAGTATAAAAGGAGCACAGAGCAGGCTAGTACTTCAGATTATTACACCCTGACTTTGTACAAAGTTGGTGCAGGTGGTCTCAGGTTGCTAGTGGAGATTGTAACACACTTCACAAATAGTAGCTTTTTTGGAATCAATACTGTTGACTCTGGAGGTTCTAGTTGTTGACTCGAGGAGTCTTCACATATAAAGCAAAGGGTGTTCTCTTTGAGAACCAGCTAGCAGTTGCGCTAGCAGCTTTGCCTTCACCCTGATATTGATGGAAGTGCTGTCGTAGTGTGTTGGATCACCTGCTAGGTAGTTGTGTGTTGTCTCAAGCCTACTAAGAAGAAGACAGACTAGGTGCCCCCACCTTTAGACTGATTGTAACTTGTCAGTTACTTTGCCTTCACCCCAATATTGACAGAAGCGCTGTCATAGCGTGTTGGGTTGCTAGCCGGACACTTATAGTGTCTATTGCCAATAAGAAGTGGAAATGTTCCTGTTCTTGGTTAAGGAATAAGTCGATGGTTTAAGGACTGCCTTGCCATTTGAGGATTGAAGTCCCTTGTTGTTAGCCTCAATAGTCTTTGGGTATCCCTTAACAAGGATTTTCACAAACCTACATACTCTACCCTGGTGCCCTCAATCTGGTGATTCAGCCACCTTGTATCCAACCAATAAACACCAGACCATCCCAGGTACTAGCAGTATTGTTGTTTCCAAACCTGTTGGTTACATACTACAGTTCTGGACACACAAAGTCCACCAAAAAAAAAATTGATTTAATTAGCTGAGATAAGTGTGCCAATCAATAGATCTCATCAAGGCGGTCACGGCCATATAAAAATCAAGTCATTCTGTCGAGCCGTTGTGCCAGAATTCATCAATTATTGCACCGGGCTGGTCAAAATTTTGGCGCCAGCTTGAAAAGCATGGGAAAAATATGAAAAAATATGCAATCAACTCGTCTCATTGAGCTGTATCTGAATCTGTAAGAAATTCAACAATCCATTGAGCTGTTCTCGAGAAATAAAATGATCTTTCTGAGATCACATGCTTTGACAGATTTGTCAAGAACTGTCATCAAGAGGAGGTTTGATGTCTCAGGCCTAAGGGCAAAGTGTTCACCAGTATGCCCACTTGAAAGCACAGGTTGCTGCATGGTGTGCTTGCTTAGCTAACAGGAAGACTTTGTTAACCAGCCATCAATGCTTGAGACTATGATTAATGAGGCTGGGCATGAGTGCTTATTTCTCCCCAAATTCCATTGTGAACTCAAACCTATTGAGATGGTAAATGATCATTTTTGAGTGGTGTCTTCACACTGATTCTATTTGATAGTATTGGGAATGGTGCAAATATCGTTATCGGCAAGTCCCAAAGACGAATTTTGCAGCCTTGAAAGAGTTGGCCTTGAAGTATCTTGATGGATGCCCAGTTGAAGTGATCCGCTGCTTCATCAACAGGTTATGGAGATTTATGGATGCCTACCGGAGGGGGTTGACAGGTTCAGCAGCAGAATGGGCAGTAAAAAAAAAAAAACACTGTGGAGTTTCAAATCGTGCTTTCAATGCACTTGATGAGTCTCTTCAATAGGCAATGGAAACCTCTGAGTAGATAATGTAATAACATAATGTGGCTCTGCTCAAAAAAAAAAAAAAAAAAAAACCCCGTTTTTTGCCAATCAACTCTGATCATGATTCTATATTTTGGGTTTGGGCCAATATTTTGGCACCGCAAATTTGTCATAGTCATAGGAAAAACTTTGAAGCATGTTTTTTGGACTCTTTGAGTTCATCCAAGTTTAAAAATGTAAAAATCAGGTTCCAATTAAATCAGGTGAGTGCTACAGGCTATTGGTGGACTTTGTTTGTCCAGAACTGTATGACCTGGACCCAAACTTACAAAGAGAAGCACTTATATTTTTGAAGGAATAGATTGTTATAGTGGTGGTTTTGTGGTTGCCAAATCTCAGCTATTTCTAGTTGTATATCAAGTGCACCATTTCACCACATTTGATAGAAACTGGCAACCCCAATACCCGACTCCCACCCGTGACCCAACACAACCCCTAGACATCTCAAAACAATACAATACACTGCCCAACTCCAATCCCTTTGACCTGTTTCCATGTTTCTAAGTGGATTGTGAAAACAAGTCAAACAAAATTCCTTGACTTGTTACTTGGCTGCACATTTCCCTTACAGTTTTCAGGGTAAGACTTGCCCATGGACATCCTGATTCCTTAGAGTGTCCACCCATTTCTCTGTGGTTCACCTGACAGCTACCAGGAACCAGTACTGTCATATAGAAACAACAGTTTCAGTAATAAGTCTGATCAGAAACACACAAAATGATGTGTATCTACCCATGGCCCATTTACTGGCTTATCACCAGTTCTCACAAATAGGATCTGTACACCTGCCACTGTTGCTGGCCCTTTTACTAGCACAAGCGCTGGACTATCCAGAGGCGCCAGACATCCTCCCTTCACAAGGCTCAAGACCAGTGAAATCATTTGGAATCCTAAAACGGTATCCTGGTTCAATTGATCAGATAGTTGATTTGATCAATGATCAGGTTGTTTGCGTTCTGGAAGTAAAATGAAAAGACAGTTCATGACACAAATGTATTTGTATCATGATATTGAACTAGTCTAGATCTCTTTTTACTGCACAGACACTTTGAGATACCAAGTACACATGATGGGAGAGGCGTGGACCATACAAGGCTCTGAAAGAAGGAACATGCATTTTACTACTATTTTTCGAGTCTTTTCTGATTCTACCTATTTTATGCCCCCTGCATATAACATCCTTGCTGTCTTTACCATCCTTAGTGTTGTTCATCGTTCATGGTTCATGCCATGACCCATGCATCCTTGCCTTATTAGCGGTATCTGCCTCCACCTCCACCTGTCTTGTTGTTCGCCGAGCCAGCATGCGCAAGCTCACTGTGGGTTAGTCAGTGTAAATTAGAATTTGTTGCACATATATGAAGAAGTAGCACACCTAAACACCAACATGACACACAACTTGATCTCCTTGTAGCACATGACAAGACAGCTCTGCTCATTGTATGAGATGAGCATCACATGCTCATCAGTCCCTGTATCTAACTGCGTGCAAAGTGATAAGGGGTCAGTCCCAGCGAGAAACCTGTGTTAGGAGATCTGTTCAGAATTGTCTAGATAATCACAAATGATAAAGATGTGTTCAGATAGTTTGGTAAATATTTTTGATCAATATCAGATCTCCCGACTGCTACAATTTTTTGAATTCCACTAAAATGGATTCAAATAAAAACACATTTACTGTGTTTTGTAAAGGAAGATGCTGGCTACTCTCGAATAGTAAGTCCCCAAAAATCTGATACTACCACCACTCTGCTTTGTAGCCGCAGACATCTTGGCCTATATCAGATGTCCGGCCTGCAAACCATCGAACCAGATGATGGTAAAGTTATTTGCAAATGCAGAAAGAAATGTGGCGGCCCAGATGGCGAAGGCAGACGTGTAGCTTTCTCTACGCAGTCCCTACACCAGAGACAAGATGCGGAAATCACCACAGATACTTCTGGGCTCACTAACTTCCTGGCCTTGGTAGCTCCCACTAGATCGCAATCAGGCTCCTGGGAAAACCCTCTGGGCACAAAGTGCAAAATTTCACTGGTCCCTTGAAAAAATGGCCAAAGGTGGTGACTTCATTCCGACAATTAAGGACAAGATTTGCCAGTATGTTTGTCAGGATGTTGTGTTACTCTGTAGCCTAATTCCCACTCTTGAACTGCGTAAAAGCCTCTGCCGGAATCACCCTCCCAGTCCGTGTTTCTGCTAGATGTGCCTGAGATCTCCCAAAGAGCGGCACCTCGTGTCCTTGAGGTTGACCCAGATCCCGGCTCTCTGGAAGACCAGTTTCGAACGGACCATCAGCCACTAACACCGCCAATTCAAGAACCTACACCTCCCAAGCCTGCTAGTTTCGAGCACATTAAAATCAAGGACATCATGATTTCTCTTAAATTCATAGCTGCATTGCAAGATGCAACTCTGGACAATGCAGGCTTAGATCCTGACCTCCTGTACCAAATCCATAACCCAGCAACCAACATCCTCACTGTCGAGAACCCTGATGATCGCCTCTCTATCAATGTATTTCTGGCTATTGGGAATGCTTCAGAAGCATTGTACACTGCTGTTTGCAACGCGATCCTCTGCCGAAATCTTGAGTACAATGTATTGATCTTGAGTACAATGTATTGATCTTGAGTACAATGTATTGACCTACTACAAAGTTAAACATCTTGTATCTGACCCTACTGGGGTCATTGCTCTCGAGCATAACATGTGCATTAATAGCTGTACTGGTTATACTGGTTCACCCCATTTACCTCCACTATTTACTTGTGCTAATAAATTACCCAGGACCGTTCTCACAATGTGACAACTGTCCATATTGCAGCAAGTCTCGTTACGAGCCAGACCACCCCCCTGAGGTGAGAATACCTTGCCAGTGGTTCTCTACCTTTCCATTAGCCCCGCAGCTACAGGCCTTATGGTGGACTCCAGAAGGCACCAATAGCTTAAAATATTGTCAGTGCTGTACGGCAAAAATTATGGAAGAACTTGCTAGAAACAATGGAATTTGCACGTCACCTTATGTTGATTTCTTTGATGGCAGCGACTATCCTACTGCTATCCAAGAGGGTCGCATTTCCATCGACAATATGGTCTTGGCATTTTCCATTGATGGAGAACAGCTTTATCACAATAAGGTGTCTGAATGCTGGATATACATTTGGATTATCCTGGGTCATGCCCCCAGTGTCCATTATAAGAAGAATTATGTTCTCCCAGGCAGGATAATTGGCAGGCCCGGCAAGCCCAAGAACCCAGAAAGCTATGTTTTCCCTGGATTCCATCATGTTGCTGCCTTGCAGAAAGAGGGACTTCGGCTTTGGGACGCAGCACTCAATCATGTATTCACATCTTGGTCATTCATTGCTCTGGGAACAGCAGATGGTCCAGGAATGGCCTCGATAAATGGCTGCATGGGGCACCATGGCAAACTTGCCTGTTGTCTTTACTGCAAGATGCCAGGGCATTGGAAACCACAGGGGACACACTATTATCCTGCTTGCTTCATCCCTAATGACTACAATCAAGAAGGCTGCAGTCATCCAGATGTAAGTGTTGTAATAGTGCTGTATGAATTTTTTACTGAGATATTTGGTTCATCACAGGTTAATCTCAATAAGCTACTCTGTACATTCACCTCCACTGAGGCCACAAAGCGCTACAAGGAAAACCTTCAACATGTTATCAACTCACCAAACAAAACACAGGGCGAGAAGTGCCAGTTAGAAACTGGCATTTTGAAGCCCACAATATTTAGTGGGTTTCCCAAGAAACATATTCTCAGTGTACCAGGCTGCTTTGAATTGGATATCATGTATCTACCATGCCTCAATATCCCGGACCTCTTCATTCCTTTGTGGCAAGGCTTATTTGAATGCAACAAGACCAACAACAAAGCTCTTTGGACTTGGATGGTCTTGACTGGTGTGGTTTGGTACAATATTTCACTCATTCCAATTTTTTGGTGTTGAGTTATGTTAAATGTAATTCAGGAAAGAACACAGGAAAATGGTTGCAAATACTACACCATACATTCCCGGATCTTTTGATCGCTCACCTCAGAATCCAGCCAAAAAGATTTCCAGCGATTACAAGGCCTGAGAATTCTTGCTCTACTTCTATGGCCTCGGACCCGCACTTCTTCGTGGGATTCTACCTGATCTTCACTATTGACACTATTGCAAAGGTGTACGGGGCCATCAGATTTTGATGCGGGAAGAGATCACTCCTGCCGAGCTTCGAGAGGCAAATGAGATGCTCACCCAATTTGAGGCTATCTATTGTCAGTGTCAGACAGACCAACTTCATTTTGTGCACCCAAGCATCCATACACCCTCTCACATGCCTTACAAAACCACACGCGTGGGGCCTGGGATTATATATTATATATTCGCAGTGGACTCTGGAGCGAACTATCAGCAACCTGAGAGAAGAAATCAAACAACATTCAGACCCATATGTGAATCTATCACAGCACACACTTCAACACTGCCAGGTGAACACACTGAAGGCTATGATCCCAGACTTGGAACCACCAGAAAATCCCCTTCCCCATGGTTCACTCAATCTAGGTGATAGCTATGTTCTACTCACTGCCACAGACAATGTGTCTCAAGTAGAGAATAACCACAACTATTGAATATCGTGAATATTCGCAAGTATTCATTTGCGAATGGCGAATATTTGTATTCGTGAATTGATGTGGCTGTGCTATTTGTACGAATGCAAATATCAGTTTCTCGGAAAGCAGATATTCGCGAATATTTGTTGAGTAATGAAAGGGATGAAATAGGTACGTGGATGAAATTCTTTATCCAAAGAATTGAACCCAACAACCAATTCCAAAGACTTTGTGTGTGTTCGGGGGTTTGTGTGGCAGGAAACCACAATATTGAATTTGGAATAAGGTGTGTGTGTGTGTGTGTTGAGACTCAAACTAAATGCTGATTCATTCAATAAATCGTAGCCCAAAATCGTTCCTTCAAAATGTATCTGTAAGTTCAACCATTCCGTTCCAAACCCAAATTCTGTTAACAAATCCGTAAAGTCCAGCAAAGTGTTTGTTCAAAACCAAAGCAAGAGATAAAATCACAGGCGGTGAGGCCTGGGCGTCGGATTCTGTTCTATCTAGTACATTTTGTCTCTCTTTTATAGACCAACTGTTTGGCTCGCCCAAATACACCACCACGATTACATCTGTAACCGTACAACAACTCATTTCTATGATACCATCAGTCCAAAGTCCAACCATCTATCTTTAGCAGTGCATTCCCAAGGCCATCTCCATGACCTTGAAACTGAACTTGGTTCCCAAGGCCTCCTGGCCTTATTCCTACAACAACATGCATTGAGTTTTACTACCATCACAGATCATCAATTGTAGCCAGGTAGGTGATTTCTTCCTTCGTTGAATATATGCCGACCAGTAGCTCCCTGGATACCTCTCCTCTTTCTCCTCGGGCCCATGGCCTCATTGCTTTGGCTTTGCAGCTTGAACTGCGGCTGATTCCGAGCCCTCGGTAAGTGCCATTTATCTTATCGTATTTTTGATGTACTAAACGGTTCTTTCTCCACGTTTTTACGATCGCAAAATTTCCCCGCACATCATCTCCCTTTTTCACAGATCTTGACTGTCCTCAGTCAACCCAAAATGCGCATTTTAAAACATCCCGAAGTTCGATCACGGAAGTCTCCTTCCTTCGAGATCTCCGTGATCCAATCATTACCGATGTCTCCCCCGAGTTCCGTTACTGAACATATTCTGTGGCGCAATTCCCACCCTCTTTCCGCTTGCTCCCGACCACCATCTCGCTGGCAAGTCCAGTGGCTTGGTCGGTCCCCGCCCCGTTTCTTTGTCCGGACCCCGGCCCATGCGCAGACTTCATGTTTGTGCTACTGTTGACTCCATGTCGCAGTACTTGATGACTTCGCATCTTTCCCTCAAGCTGCCGTTGACTTCATGTCCAGTGTTGGTGACTTCGCGTCACTTGCCCATCTCGTATTTCTTTTCGCCTCCGCCAACCCCGACCTCTTTGCCGCGTGGTTCTCGTTGCGCCACTCCGTGTTTCATGTCGCAGCCTTAGCCGCTGCCTTACGTCGCTGCGTTTCAATTTACTCGGTTTTCTTGGTCGCCGCTCTTCTTTGTACACGCCACTTTTGTTTTGATGTGGGTACGTTCCATTTAGTGCCCAAATACATTTTCCTGATTGTCCGCCTATAGTTCCGCCCCATCGACGTTTCCGTGTCTTCTTGGCCGCCACAGGCTTTGTACACCTCGTGTTTTGATTCCAAAGGTATGTTTTGCCTCTGTGCAGGTCCCCAAATAAACTCCTGACCCATCGCTCATAGTCCTTTTTATTGGCGAGTATTTTTTTTGTCCCCATCCCCATTCTTTATCCAGACTTCCTCGTACGTGTACACGGCATTATCCTTGCTCTTCTCATTCTTTATTCTGACAGCCATTGTTTTCCACAGCCACAATTCTACTTCGCATAAAACACCGCCGCTGTTTACCCATTCCACGCCAATTCCCTTGACTTTAATTCCCCTTCTACCTCCTTTCGTGTATATTGATTTTTAATATGCCTTCTTCTTCTTCTGACCACTCGGCCGACTCCGGACGCTCATTCTTTGACCACCTGCGCCAAGCACCGCTGCCTCCCACGCCTGCTTCTCGCTCTGCAAGGTCCACACCTGAGGGATTCGTTCTCCCCGTTGTACCCCCAGTCAACGACCCGCTCGTCATCACTCACGACGCCCATGGACACCGCCGACTGCCTCATGTTTCTGACTCCCCACTCAGTGTCGACGATGGAAGGGTTTTGAAGCTTGTTCAGCACCACCCCATGGTACGTGCCTTCTTATTTCTTTTATTTCATCTTCCCTCCCATTAAGCCTTGCTTAATTCCTCCTTGTTTTTCTTCCAGGTCGTCCCCAAGTGCGCAAATTGCGCTGAGATGGCGGTTGAATGCACCTTCACTGAGGCCGGCATCCCTTGCCCTCCCTGCTCCATCCTTGGCATCCCGGACTGTGACTGGGTGGACCCCTTTTGGTTCATCGAAAACCTCCAATGCTGCCAGGACTTATACCTCCTCGACAAATGTAACGAGCTTGTGAAGTCCGTTAAGGACAACCGCCTCGCTTCCTCCCTTTTTCGTACGTCGCTTTACTTCGTTTTCTTTGACTCTTGCTGATCCTCATCCGCCTTTTTAGAACGTGAATTTGAGCGCGTCCAGTCTTGGTTCTATAGTGGCACCCAGGGTGCTATGTCCCAGTTCTTGGTGTGCACTCTTTTTATTTTTATTTTTCCTCTGTTCTTCCTGCTTATTGCGTCTCCAGATTAATTCTCATGCGACCTGCAACATCGCCGTCCGGGGTTACCAGTCGCTCGCTGCTGCCTCTACCGACCCCACGCTCCTCCTCTGTTTCCTTTCTCTCGGCGCAGAGACCCAAGTCCACCCGCTTGTCCTGCAAGTCGTTGCAGAGCACGTCCAGTCTCTCTTTTTCTCCATGTTGTCCTAGTTGCATCTCATGCGCATGTCGGTCCTTTCTTGATATTTATTTACAATGTAGTTTTCGAGCTTCCGTATTTTCTTGGTGTATGTCTTTCTTGAATACAACGCCCTCGGGGGTCTTTTGGTGCAATCTTTTGGCTCCTAAGTTGCTTCCAAAGCTCAACGTTCATGAATTTGGTCTGCCACGGGTTTCCACCATCAAAGTCGAAATTGCAATGGTTTCCGCCCCTTAAAGGTTGAAACACTTCCGTGTCCCGAACCGTGCTAATTCCTTCATTGTTTGCTGGCCATGAGGTCAGTCCTAGCTCGTTTCGAGGTGGATGGTATGTTTTTCTCTTTCTTTGCATTGTTCATAGCTGACATGTGGTTCTTTTCAGGGGTCCTGTTTCAATGCTTTTCGTTTCAACGTGTTTGTCGACCTCGTTTCCTTGAAGCGCCACTTTGTGAAACACGAGATTCCCCATTGTGGCTACGTGTCCTTGGTATGTTTTCATTGTTCCTTCCTTTTTCACAGCATCCAACTGTCCCAGTTGGTTCGGCTATAAAAGGTGCGTTGGTTCATCGACTTTGTCCATTCCTTCTCTCATTCCTTCCTTCCCTTCTCTTTTCTTCTCGACTGCAGGTTCAGTCGCCAATTTATCTACCATGGTTTCCCCTATCCCCGGTTCCCTTTCCAAGGCCAACGAAAAAATAGTCCGCAAAGTTTCCAAGACTATTCGGGCCACCAAGTATGAAGACCCTGTTGATCAGGCGGCCTTTCTTGTTGACTCGGCCAATACTGTGGTAAGTGGAGTTCTCTTCTTGTTGTTTTGTTTATTTATTCCTGTCTAGCTTGAATTCCACCCCCAAGTCGCCTCCTTCGCGCTTGTCCCAGAGCTCGGTGAATGTGTTTTCACCATTCGTTCAATGATGCACAGCAATAATGTGCATCTCGGCACTCCTTTCAGCAACGTGTTCATCTCGATTCAGGATTTTGCTGGTGAGATAATTCACAAGAGGCAGTTGTTCCGGGAGCGCAGGTGTGCCAACCACCAGTCCCTGTACCCTAATTATAATGTGCACTGGATTATCCAGAGGTGCACAATGTATTGTACCTGGCTCCAACCAGGCCTAGTGCACATTATAATATGCACCCTGCCCCAGCTATCCTCGGCATCTGACTGCCAGTTCCGGCATCAATGGCATAAATATTTCTTATTTGTACCTGCTTATATACTTTCTTTATTGGACTACACATTGATCAACAGCACCTGCCTGTCAATCAACACTATAACAGCAATTGATGGAAAGTTCCCAGGCATGTACATCAACTTTGCCATCATTTATCGCCGGCTCTGGGAATTTATTTTGCATTTTGCGCAATAACCAGGGGGTCTCTTGCAAAACTGTAAATACAGCCAAATAGCCCTCGGCCGGCTCTACAACTTTGATTTTGAGTCTATTTTTAGCTAACTTCATCATTTATTGCCGGCTCCGGGAATTTATTTTGCATTTTGCACAATAACCAGGGGGTCTTTTGGAAAACCATGAATACAGCCAAATAGATCTCGACAAGCTCTACAACTTTGATTTTGAGACTGTTTTTAGCCAACTGCCTTTTTTGACCACTACGCTTTTGGCCCAAAAAGGAAATTCCAGCGTTTTCTGCCTCCCTAGCTCAATTCTTGACCATTTTGGATGATCTAACCAGATAGACCTATAGATTTGTGGTCTTTAAAGCCACCTGAGACACAGTATAGCTTATTAGAGAACAATAATAGGGTGAAAATAGCGAAAATCGTGAAATTACATTCTGATCAAGATCTCTTGGGTATATACCCCTATAAATGACTCATGGACACACCATATTGTGTCTTTGGACTACAAAGACATTCCTCAGATAGGTTATCAGATGCTAATAATTAAAAACATCGCATTTTGGCTGTACAAAAAAAATCTATTTTGGCCTTATTATGCACTCCTCCATCATGTGAGGCCTCCCCAAACTCACCATTTGAACTTGTCTCATCTATATATAACAGAGAAGTAGGCCATGAATACTTGGAACAAGCAACACTTCATGGTTTAGGGTGACCTTCTTGGATGTACTTGTTCACTATGTTCTGGCTGCCATGGGGTCAAACCTACTGTCAAAACACTCAATACTAGTCTAGATGAGCCTCAAGAACAGTTCTGGGCCAGAATTTGTGACAATATTTGATAGCAAATTTCAACATTGTGATTTGACACTTTTTGCTTGTTTCATGAATAGTGCATTATGTAGGCCAGATAGTGCAAAATAAAGATCAGAAATGGAATCAGAAAATCAAAATACACCAGATTATACTTTACCTCAAGTAATTTGGTTGGGTTTTGGTTGAATGCTGCTTCCGAGCATATGGGTTCAAGAGCAAGTTTTCAGATCATATGCTCACCATAGCTCAAAACACCATCTGGCCAAAACTTGACCAAAATGCTTCAAATAAAGCAGAATCCGGTGTATTTTGACTGTCTGATTTCATCTGTGGTGTTCATTTTGCCCTATCTGGTCTCCATAGTGCCCTATTCACGAAATAAGCAAAAAGTGACAATAGACACTCTTGGAGTTCCCCTCACTGTGTGGGTGCTCTTTTTGATTCAGAACTATTCATGTAGCTCAGTTAGACTGGAAAGAATATTCAGAACATTGTTTATGACCCTGTGGCATCCAGAACATGGTGGACAAGCACTCACAAGAAGATCACCCTGTACCATGGAGTGTTCCCTGTTCCAGGTGTGCATTACTTACTTTTCTATCCCATATACATGAGAAACGTCCAAATGGTGTCTTTGGGAAGGCCTCACATGATGGAGGAGTGCATAGTAAGGTCCAAATAGATTTTCTTTGTATAGCCAAAATGTGCATGTTTTTATTTATTTAACACCAGATCACCTATCTGAAGAATGTCTTTGCAGTCCAAAGACACAATATGGTGTGTCCATGAGTCATTTATAGGGGTATATACCTAAGATATCTTGATCAGAATGTAATTTCACGATTTTCGCTATTTTCACCCTATTATTGTTCTCTAATAAGCTATACTGTGTCTCAGGTGGCTTTAAAGACCACAAATCTATAGGTCTATCTGGTTAGATCATCCAAAATGGTCAAGAACTGAGCTAGGGAGGCAGAAAACGCTGGAATTTCCTTTTTGGGCCAAAAGCATAGTGGTCAAAAAAGGCAGTTGGCTAAAAACAGTCTCAAAATCAAAGTTGTAGAGCTTGTCGAGATCTATTTGGCTGTATTCATGGTTTTCCAAAAGACCCCCTGGTTATTGCGCAAAATGCAAAATAAATTCCTGGAGCCGGCAATAAATGATGAAGTTGGCTAAAAATAGACTCAAAATCAAAGTTGTAGAGCCGGCCGAGGGCTATTTGGCTGTATTTACAGTTTTGCAAGAGACCCCCTGGTTATTGCGCAAAATGCAAAATAAATTCCCAGAGCCGGCGATAAATGATGGCAAAGTTGATGTACATGCCTGGGAACTTTCCATCAATTGCTGTTATAGTGTTGATTGACAGGCAGGTGCTGTTGATCAATGTGTAGCCCAATAAAGAAAGTATATAAGCAGGTACAAATAAGAAATATTTATGCCATTGATGCCGAAACTGGCAGTCAGATGCCGAGGATAGCTGGGGCAGGGTGCATATTATAATGTGCACTAGGCCTGGTTGGAGCCAGGCATAATACATTGTGCACCTCTGGATAATTCAGTGCACATTATAATGGTACTACAGGGGCAGCTCTGCCAACACCAACCGTGTTTGAGCTGCGGAGGGGGCTGCTGCACGTATTGAACGCAACACCGCTCTTGAACATGCCGCCAATACCGATAAGGTTCATTTGGCCGTTTAATATTTCTTCATCGTCTTATTTATTATTTTAAGGCTGCACCTTCTCCCAATGAGGACACCATCTCCATCCCTTCTGGTAGTGATGGGTCTGGTACTGACGAGCCCCTACCTGCTTCTATGGTGCATATATTCTCGCCTTTTTTTTGGTTCTTCGTTTTTACAGATACAACCAGAACCCTCCACCAAGCCCTATCAGCGTTGACCCATTGACCAATAACCCACCCAGTTCTGAGGGCAAGTCTATTTTGTTCTTCGTTAAACATGTCTTTATGTCACTCATAGTGCGTCTAGCTGTTCTTTTGTCTCCTCTTGACGGACTTGGTACTCGTTTGGGCAGGCTGTCGCTGAGCGCGGCCCCGCACATCCCCGTACGTGCTCGCTCCCACATCCCTTTTTAATTTTACTCTTACATTGCACTCCTTTCAGCTGTGCTCGCCCTTGTCACCAAGTCCCTCCCTACTGGACCTCGTGCCGGACTTCGTCCTGGGCCAGCACAAACTCCCTGTAAAAGGCGGCAGTTGGAAGAGGGGGAGATCGACCACTCGCAAGCAGGTGCGATCAAATTTCAACCTCCTCTTTTCGTGTTTATTAATATGTTCCCTGCAAGCACAACATCTCTATGCCCACCCCAGTCGTCCAATGCAATACCCTGCGGCTGGTTTGGCTCCCCTTCGGCCCGCCAGCTCCCTCTCTGAAGCGCAGTTACGTGGACGATTGGCTGCTGTCCAGGCTGAAATTCACCGGCTCTCCAGCGCCCAGAAAGAGTTATTCTGGCAGCTCCAATCGCTCCGCCAACGTGAATCATGTTCATCGTCGGACATTCCACAAGTATACTCCTGTTTTTACAACCCCTTCGCCAACTGACCTCTTTTATTTAGGAAGGTTAAGCACTGCTACCATTGCACCGCTCCCGACCACCTTTTCGCCCTCTGCCCCTTCCGCAAGACTATTGATTAGTCCTCCGTGTTTCCCTTACTTATTTATTTGCCACTTTTCTTGTCGTTTTTGTATCCAATATTTATCCTTGAGCGCTGCGCACTTTTTGTATGACTCCTTATCCGCTCTTTCAAGTGGAGCCGCTTGTTACTAAGTTATCCTTACTTGGTCGGAGCGGAACCTTATCAAACTGCAAGTCCTCGCCTCAATAAGGTTCTGGCTCGTTCTCTAGGTCATCCAACGTCTCTTGTGACAGATCGATGAGCTCCTCAATTTGTGGCCCAATGGTGAGTTTCCGCCTTTGTTGATAAGGTATAACTCTGAACTTCCCGATTTTCTTCTGCCAGACCACTCCGTTGAATTCACAGACAATGTAGGCACCTCCTTTCGTCCTTCTAACAACGATCAAAGGGCCCCACCAACGGTCCCGGTTCCTCCCACTCAAAGACCCTTCGTCGACTGTGTTCCTTACAGGTACAATGTCTCCTGGCCCAAATTCATAATGCTTTATAACATTTTTATATTTTTCAGCGAAGTCCTCGGCACCTTTAACTTTAATCACTGCCATCTTTTCGCGCATCTCTTCAGCATGAACTGCGTGTTTAGCCAGCGCCCGGGCACGAAGACCCACAAGGTCGTCCGTTGATAATATTCCATCCAGATATTCAGCTAACCACGTCGCTTCCGCAATATTTAGAGGTAGAATTGGGTGTGCGCCGCAGACTGCGAAGTACGGTGAGCATCCCATTCCCCTCCAAGTCGTGATTCAATCCGCCCATAAAACCTGGTGCAGAAAATAAAACCACTGATGCAAATTTCCACCAGTTGCTTTGTAAAGCGATTGACGTAGGTCCCAATGACCTCTCTCGATTACTCCGTTAGATTGGGAGTGGTAAGGCGATATCTTTATCCTGGTAATTTTGTATTTATCCTTCAGCCATTCCATAGCCGCAATAAATGGAGTCCCATTATCTGTTACAATCCACATTGGACATCCCCAACGGCAGATTATGTCTTCAAGTAAGAATAAACCAATGTTCTTCGCTGTTTGCTTGCGCAATCCTCGCGCCTCCAGAAACCTGGTTAACGCGCATCTTGCATCTGCAATATAGCCGCAACTGTTTGATTTCTCGCTCATGTGCATCACGTCGGTGTGCACTTTCTTGAAGATACTTGGTGTCGCCAAGATGACCGGTGGGGTTTTCATTATTGCTAGTTGGCGTTTCTGACACAAGTGTGGCAGGTTCGGATGTACTATTGTACATCGCCTTCAAGGTCGGGCCACCAAAATCGTTGTTCCAGTAATGAAGCTGTAGCAAACCCACTGTGGTGCCCGAGTGCATCGTGTGCTGCACGCATCATATACATTCGATGTTCCTGTTCAACCACTAGCAAATTCTGTGAGTCTTTTCCTCGGCAGTACAACCTCCCCTCTTTTGATACGAAGAACCTTGAAGCATAGTGAAGAAAGCGTCGATATTTTTGGTCATCCTCCATCCCTTCAGGGCGCGTCAAAGTGTCCTTCATCCACTCCCTCATCAAGATCAAAATTTCATCTTGGTTGCGTGCGCCGGTACTTCAATGCTCCTCGTCATATGACTCCCTGACTTCTTCATCATCGCGCAGCTCCTTATCTGGAAGCAGCCCTGTTTCTGCATCGGTGGCCTGGATGTATGCTGGTATGATTAAACTTTTGTCGTTGTAACTCTTCTTGACGTATTCTGTCAATAACTGTTGGTCTGCGCGTGCCAGACCCAACTCCTCGCTGAAGTCCTCAATACTCGTGGCTGGTTTTCTGATCTCTTGTAAGTAGCCGCCCCGGGTATCAATTTCGTCCTTAAATTCTTCGAGTTCTAGTGGCTGTTCTGAGACATAATCCCATTCGTTATGTCGTCCCAGCAGTCTGTTATGTTCCAAATCTTCTTTGTTTGGCCGTGGCCACTCCTCGTCTCCAGGTTGGAATTCCCTTCTTGATAATCCATCCGGTGGGAAACTAGTCCCCTTTACATGTTTGAGTTTGAGGCTGAACATGAGTATTTGCTCAATCCAGCGGTTAATCGTCGCATTCGGCCCCATGCCAGGGTTATTCAACATCCCCTGAATGTATTTGGCATCCATCTCCACCACCAAGCGCCTGCAACCAAGAAGCCAATATTGCATAGCTTCCAGCGCTCGCTTCAACCTGTAAAGCTCCCGCTTTGGTTGGGAAAACTCTGCTTCTCTCCGATTCAACGTTATTGATGCGAATTTTGCATAGTATCGCCACTTCTGATCGTTCAGGTCGGTCTGGTAGATCTGGATCCCGATCGCCATCCAAGAGGTGTCTACTGCAAGAACGATATCCGAGTCCCAGTCATAGTTGAGCGGTTTTAAGCATGGTGCGTTTCCCACCGCCAGCTTCAAATTTTTCATAGCTAATTCCTGCTCATCCACCCACTCAAATTCAACTTCTTTTCGAGTTAGCTTCTGAATTGATCGGGCCAATAGTGCATAGTCTTTAATGAACATGCACAGCACCCCGACTGTCCCCAAGAATTGCCGTACTTCTGATACATCTTTTAATGCCGGCCGCCTCAAAATCACCCTGATCCTGTCGGTATCAGGCCGCCTCCCTTCAAACGAGCACAAATGCCCAACCACAAAGAATTCTTCTGCGCATAGGACAGACTTGGCGCCTGAAAAGGTTCCTCCACTATATTTCACTCGCTGAATAATCCTATTCAGGTTTTCAAAATGTTCCCAAATAAAACACCGTATGCCCGAGTTGCCGGTTATCGTTTCAAACGTGCCATCCACCGTAATGTATTGCGATCCGGGGCCTCGAATTGGTACGTCGTCGATGTAGGGCATCATTACGTGTGGAATCTCATCTTGCACTAGACCCAGTAGGCGTTTTGCAAAAAGCATGGATATAAGTGGTAGGGGTTTTTGCAAAAGCCCATGCTAATTCTTATCTTACCCCGAAAGGGCTATCTTGCTCTTATCTTTCTCTGCTATCTGGGAGGCATCATCCCAGCTTTTCTCGGCTTGGTCCGGCACCTCTCGGGCATCCCAGGCAGGACCATCTGGGCCAAAAATAGTCATATTTCACTTAAAATGCTTGAAAATAATGGCTGCCTATATTGTTGTGGGATTGATGGGCCCCGGCCATTGCCTCAACATTGATAGGTGTTTGTATTGGGTTTTACAGCCGCCCTACCTTTGATGGCTGCCCATACTGGGGCCGCAATTGATAGAATGCCAGAAAAAAGCGCTGCGTCTCGGAAAGTATTTTGCATTTTGTGGGCCAATGGGGCTTCTGATGGGAAAATGGTATAGGTGACTCTGGTAGCCCTTGATGAGCTCTACGATGTGAGCATGACTTTCCTTTTTTGGACACTAACACCTTGCACCCAAAAAAGGAAATTCCCTACATCAGCCCTTCCCTGGCTCATAACTCAACCATTTTGGATGATCTAACCATATAGGGATGCTATTCAAAGTTCTTTGAAGCTGACTGGGCCAAATTAGAGCCCATTATAGTGTAATAATATGGTGAAAATAGCGAATTTGATAGATTGTGTTCCTGGCCATGATGGACATAGCAATATAAATGCCTTGTGGCTGTATTAATTTGTTCCCCTAGGCTTTGAAGGTGACTGGGCCAAATTGGAGCCCATTATAGTGCAATAATAGAGCGAAAATAGCGAACTTTCCCTTTTTGGACACTAACACCTTGCACCCAAAAAAGGAAATTCCCTACATCGGCCCTTCTCTGGCTCATAATTCGACCATTTTGGATGATCTAACCATATAGGGATGTTTTTCTAAGCTTTTTGAAGCTGACTAGAGCACAGTGGAGCCCATTACAGTGCAATGATAAGGTGAAAATAGCGAATTTGATTGATTGTGTTCCTGGCCATAATATCTTGAGGATGTAGGGATATAGATACCTCCTGACTGTATTAATTTGTTCCCCTAGAGTATAAAAGCACCCTGGAAGCAATAAACTATGTGATGATCATTAAGAACATCGCATTTTGGCCATACAAGGAAATTCCATTTTCGCCCTATTCTGGCCCTCTCCAGGGTGTGGGATGTCCCAAAACACATGTTTTAAACTTATTTGGTGTATATATCTTGGAAATGTGGACAGCTGACACCAAGGTCACCCTATACCCCATGATTTGAGGTGATCATGTGTTATAGTATTGTTGACCCCATTCAGCATGCCACAGGGTCATAGGGATCTTTCTGAGCGATTCAAACAGATACTCCAGGCCATATGAAGAGTTCCCACCCAAAAATCAGGTTAATATGGGATCATAAACTCGAAATATGTCAGATGACATTTCTTGGTTGTTTTATGAATAGGGCACCAAGGAGACCAGTGAGTGCGAAATGGACACTGAAAATGGGAAGGAAGAGTGTAAATGACTCAGACTGAGCTTTATTTGAAGTGTTTTGGTCGAGTTTTGGCTGAATACTGTTGCTGAGCATATCTGTTGGAGTACAACTTTGGTTCCATATACTGGCCATGGTTCAAAACACCATCTGGCCAGAATTTGACCAAAACACTTCAAATAAAGCTCAATCTGAGTCAGCTATACTGTCTATTCCCATTCTCAGTGTCTATTTCGCACTCACTGGTCTCCTTGGTGCTCTATTCATAAAACAACCAAGAAATGTCATCTGACATATTTCGAGTTTATGATCCCATATTAACCTGATTTTTGGGTGGGAACTCTTCATATGGCCTGGAGTATCTGTTTGAATCGCTCAGAAAGATCCCTATGACCCTGTGGCATGCTGAATGGGGTCAACAATACTATAACACATGATCACCTCAAATCATGGGGTATAGGGTGACCTTGGTGTCAGCTGTCCACATTTCCAAGATATATACACCAAATAAGTTTAAAACATGTGTTTTGGGACATCCCACACCCTGGAGAGGGCCAGAATAGGGCGAAAATGGAATTTCCTTGTATGGCCAAAATGCGATGTTCTTAATGATCATCACATAGTTTATTGCTTCCAGGGTGCTTTTATACTCTAGGGGAACAAATTAATACAGTCAGGAGGTATCTATATCCCTACATCCTCAAGATATTATGGCCAGGAACACAATCAATCAAATTCGCTATTTTCACCTTATCATTGCACTGTAATGGGCTCCACTGTGCTCTAGTCAGCTTCAAAAAGCTTAGAAAAACATCCCTATATGGTTAGATCATCCAAAATGGTCGAATTATGAGCCAGAGAAGGGCCGATGTAGGGAATTTCCTTTTTTGGGTGCAAGGTGTTAGTGTCCAAAAAGGGAAAGTTCGCTATTTTCGCTCTATTATTGCACTATAATGGGCTCCAATTTGGCCCAGTCACCTTCAAAGCCTAGGGGAACAAATTAATACAGCCACAAGGCATTTATATTGCTATGTCCATCATGGCCAGGAACACAATCTATCAAATTCGCTATTTTCACCATATTATTACACTATAATGGGCTCTAATTTGGCCCAGTCAGCTTCAAAGAACTTTGAATAGCATCCCTATATGGTTAGATCATCCAAAATGGTTGAGTTATGAGCCAGGGAAGGGCTGATGTAGGGAATTTCCTTTTTTGGGTGCAAGGTGTTAGTGTCCAAAAAAGGAAAGTCATGCTCACATCGTAGAGCTCATCAAGGGCTACCAGAGTCACCTATACCATTTTCCCATCAGAAGCCCCATTGGCCCACAAAATGCAAAATACTTTCCGAGACGCAGCGCTTTTTTCTGGCATTCTATCAATTGCGGCCCCAGTATGGGCAGCCATCAAAGGTAGGGCGGCTGTAAAACCCAATACAAACACCTATCAATGTTGAGGCAATGGCCGGGGCCCATCAATCCCACAACAATATAGGCAGCCATTATTTTCAAGCATTTTAAGTGAAATATGACTATTTTTGGCCCAGATGGTCCTGCCTGGGATGCCCGAGAGGTGCCGGACCAAGCCGAGAAAAGCTGGGATGATGCCTCCCAGATAGCAGAGAAAGATAAGAGCAAGATAGCCCTTTCGGGGTAAGATAAGAATTAGCATGGGCTTTTGCAAAAACCCCTACCACTTATATCCATGCTTTTTGCAAAACGCCTACTGGGTCTAGTGGCCTCCTAGCTGAAGCAGGTCTTCTTTAATTAAATTTCTAGTGTTGATTGCCATCCACAATGTCTCAGCGAATCCTCGCTCAAGTGCATCAAGGTAGCGCCGGCAAGCCTCCTTGTTCAGAATGATCGCAGGCGCCTGGCTGAGTTTCTTAACGAGTGTACGGTAGCCCATTCCAAAGCGCTTCAGGCGCCCCTCCTCGCTGTGTCTAATTGCTTTATTCTCTGCACATAACCTTTCCAGTTCCTCAAGAGTCCCATCCAGGTCCTCTTTTAGTTCCAGATACACCTTCAAAACCGCCTTCTTGAAATCTTTGTATGACGTCCCAGCCGCATACTCGGTAAGCGCGCGCCAGATCTCGCGCTTCTTTGCTGGAAGATAGCTGGTGAGCAGCCGCTTCATTTCTTCTTCATCCGTTATCTGCGCCAAGTTGATATCATTGACCTGTTCGATGAAATCCTGCAGATCCTCCTTGTCTTCTGTGGTGAACTTCGGGACATTTGATTCCCAAGGCCGCAGAACTTTGAAGCTCGCAACACCGGTACCAGCCAGTGCTTGAGGTGTGTTCGCCATTATTGGTGTGTTGGGTGTGATGGGTCTAAGGCTAAACCCTAGATCGAATGAATCCTCTGTGTCGAAGGAAGGTTCGATGTCGAAAAGAGACTCGTTCCCGAAAGGTAAGTCGTCTATTGATTG
This sequence comes from Mycena albidolilacea, assembly GCA_029282495.1. NCBI lineage: Eukaryota > Fungi > Basidiomycota > Agaricomycetes > Agaricales > Mycenaceae > Mycena > Mycena albidolilacea. Next base: position 1,468,587 of record JARIHO010000002.1, read on the forward strand.
TTCGTCACTATCAACTCCTCTGGTGTTGCCTGCGATGCCTAGATTGTCCTGCTCCGTCCTTCTTTTTGCTGCATACACTGTGTAGCGTGCGCATACTTGTTTTCTAACCTCCTCTCTAGCTCATTCGATGAGTGCTCGCACCGAATTTCTGCCTGCAGAAATATTGGTTTAAGCTAGCTGTCCAGCTATTGAAGATTGCGACCAGCACAATCAATTGACTTTATTCCAAATGAACCCCCTCGCGGTGGGCTCCAGATGAAAGGGATGAAATAGGTACGTGGATGAAATTCTTTATCCAAAGAATTGAACCCAACAACCAATTCCAAAGACTTTGTGTGTGTTCGGGGGTTCATGTGGCAGGAAACCACAATATCGAATTTGGAATAAGGTGTGTGTGTGTGTCGAGACTCAAACCAAATGCTGATTCATTCAATAAATTGTAGCCCAAAATCGTTCCTTTAAAATGTATCTGTAAGTTCAACCGTTCCGTTCCAAACCCAAATTCTGTTAACAAATCCGTAAAGTCCAGCAAAGTGTTCGTTCAAAACCAAAGCAAGAGATAAAATCACAGGCAGTGAGGCCTGGGCGTCAGATTCTGTTCTATCTAGTACATTTTGTCTCTCTTTTATAGACCAACTGTTTGGCTCGCCCAAATACACCACCACGATTACATCTGTAACCGTACAACAACTCATTTCTATGATACCATCAGTCCAAAGTCCAACCATCTATCTTTAGCAGTGCGTTCCCAAGGCCATCTCCATGACCTTGAAACTGAACTTGGTTCCCAAGGCCTCCTGGCCTTATTCCTACAACAACATGCATTGAGTTTTACTACCATCACATCTGAACGTAGTCCTGTGACCGCTTCTACTACCAAGAACAAGTTTTGATCCCCGTGTTGTTCCCATCAAGATCATCAATTGTAGCCAGGTAGGTGATTTCTTCCTTCGTTGAATATATGCCGACCAGTAGCTCCCTGGATACCTCTCCTCTTTCTCCTCGGGCCCATGGCCTCATTGCTTTGGCTTTGCAGCTTGGACTGCGGCTGATTCCGAGCCCTCGGTAAGTGCCATTTATCTTATCGTATTTTTGATGTACTAAACGGTTCTTTCTCCACGTTTTTACGATCGCAAAATTTCCCCACACATCAGTAAACATTGCAGAAATGACCCACTCAGAACCAACTCAGAACCACAGAACTCAGCCTTCTACATTCTTGCCATGTTGCAGTAAACATATATGGCATCCAGGCCCCATTCTCCCGAGTTTTTGAATACTTACAAGCAGCTGCTGAACTGCTCTGTGGCCTTGCATCCTCTTCTGTGTAGTTGATTTTTGCCTTCCAGGTTTAACCATTGAATTTATTAGTTGAAAAGAAGGCTGACCCATGACCAAGGACTGAGGTAGAGGTATGCAGTATTCAAAAGAGGAATAATGGTGGGTTATTGTGCAGTAGTGCCAAACACAGCTACATCAATGGCTGGAGCTTCGGACAGAATGCTTGGACTGAAGCAAAGGTCAGCTGAGTGACAGAGTTCAAAAATACATTAGAAGGGGAAATGTTTGATTGTAGCAAAGTAGATCTTTGCATAGAATGCTCAGACCGAAGCAAAGGTCAGCTGAGTGAGAGACTTCAAAAATACATGTGTCTTGATTATTTGTTGGCACCAGGTATGTTAGCTTTGAATTTTTATCCTGATTCTGTTCTGATTCCATCTTTCCTTCTCGGGAGGAACAGCGTCAAAACTCCATAACTAGCTGTCTGAAGATTCAGCACATGCTGCCGTGATGGTTGGTGAGTGGGCAGGTGACCCAGATCTCATCGCAGTTTGAAGAGTTTGAGACACAACTTGCTGAGGGCTGGTCATGGAAAAAGAAGAGAAAAGCTGATATTCCACCAGATGGACAAGCAGCATTGAAATTCATTGTGGTTGCAGACAATAGTGAGTAGTTGGTGTGTAGAATAACACTTGAAATGTGTATTATTTGTGAATAATTCGACTTGAAATGTGTATTATTCGTGAATAATTCGCAAATAACGAGTATTCAAAAGTTGCTGAATGTGAATAGTTGGCATTCATGAATATTCGCGAATATTGCTCACTAATCAACAAATATTCGTGCTGGATATTCATATGAATGTGAATATCACTTTTAGGCTTTCGGTGAATATTCATATTTGCGAATATATATTTGTGGTATTCACTAGTCTCAAGAGGTCGACAAGTTCAAGGGAGCTGCCATTCAGGCTTATCTGGTTAGTGCCAGGAACCCACCCTCAGCTCTGTGGAAGCCGGTTGTTACCAGGTGGTCCCGAGTCCACTTACCAAACGAACAGGTAGTGTGATCGGCGTGGAAAGAGAAACTGAAGCCAATTGAGAAAATCAGGTGTGCCTGCAACATCAAGGTATGTAATGTCACACTCGTTTCAAGACTCTTTCTATAGGTTTGACTCTGAATCTCATCTCAGATCCAATGTGATGGGCGAACATGATTTGCAGAAGTTCACTTCTACCTGAATTTCAGGGTAGGAGAGGAACACAAGCCTCTTGCAGTGGTTTTATTATATGGTGAATACTACAGGCAGTTTTACAAAGACTCATCCAAGACATATGTCACCATGCAACACCTCAGAGATTCTGATGTCCAAGTTATCAACATCAAGTCTATCCAGTCTGTTGTCATGCTTGCCCTGGACAAACAGTATGCCAAATCATTCAAAGATGGTTCTGAACTCAACCGGTTTTTCTTAATGGAAAAACCTGGCTTGAAGTTGATAGAAATGATGGGGGTGGGGGAAAATCTTGTTCCAGGGGATAATAATAAATATATGAAACATGGTGATTCTGAATTTTCCTCTCACTCTGTCCTGACTTGTTTCTACGAGCTCAATGACCTTGAACCAACCAGAATGATTTCTTTCAAAAGCCAAGTTGGCTGAACGGGGATGGGTTATTTGTTCTAACAAAATTCAGATGTCTAGGGCGAATTTAAAGGTTATCAAACCACTTTCCAAGTGTCAACTACTCGCCCGAGAGAAATGTTGGCAGGACTGCGCAAGCTGTGGCGGCCATCAATCAATCGCAATGCGAATACTAGTCACAAAAAATGTGGTGTGACCACTCGCAACAATCTAAGCCAACTCAAAGTAATGTATTTGTTAATGGGGCAAGACACTGGTACTTTCGAGGGAGCTAATATCATCTACAAGTCTAGTTGTTTTTCTTCCCTCCTGTAGCCTTGCACTTCAACCTAAGATACTGTTTACGCAACCTCACACATCTAGCCTCCAAAACCCAGATTTCCTTGTGCATGCACAACACTGCTCAGCCATAATGAAACTGTTTAACTGGGCTGTAACTCGTAACTCGTCTGACAAGATTCAAGGATGGAATGCAAGAGGCTGGAGTCTGCACACTCACAAGTGCTGCAAGGCCCGCATTGATTTTCTGAAGTCGCAGTTGAGTAAATGGATATCTCCAGGATTGTACAACACACCACTGGGGGTGCATGTCGAATCAGACGCACACATTCCAACCTTGCCTTGGCCTCTATAGGCGCGACATGTAATGCTGTGAATCGTATTGTAGTCCTCGCCATCTTCCTGAGGCTGTGACGACAGCGCAAATAACTCTTTTTCTTCGTCAAGGGTGTGTATACAATAACAGGCTAAAGGGTGCTGTGTGGGGCTCGGGGATGCAACGGGGATTTTTGGAACGGTGACACTCATGATACGGCTGGAGAAGAGATGTGTGTAGCCTCCAAAAACATTTGGCAAGATATGTGTAGATATAGAGAGAAAGAATGTGGTGCATGGACATCTAAGCAGATAGAGGGAGAGTGTTGGGGATATTTAAACTTGCCCTGTGACTGCAAATCATCGCGCTGGATGATCGAAAATCTTGAATTCTACGCAAATCCCTGTGATGGCATCTTCCTAGTTCTTTTCTCTTCATGGTGCCAGTGTTCTTGCTCCCCTCTTTCACCACGAAAATGAACCCACTTGATGATTACAAGTTCTCTGGCAGCCTTTCGAGCAGATCCTCCACTCCTGGGGAGCCCCACCATTCATACAATATGTCTCATTCCACAACTTCCAGCTCATCGATGTTCCAGGGTGCGGAGGAGTGGATTTTGAGCTTGCTGGCTTCAGATCCTGTGCCCTTGGCAAGCTTGACTCCAAATCTGTTCCACTACAATCAGCAAAAAGCACTTTCGTTCCACCCCAAATGTTGCCAGTGCATTGCCTTGAAGCAAGAGAACCTGGTTTTGTCAACAGAGAACACTACTCTGAAGTGTGTTCATGAGCATTTTACCTGTTATTTCACTGAATTTGTCCTTGGTCCTTGGCAGAGATGCATATGATGCTTTGCTGGCAGTTGTCGGGCCTGCTGCTTTTCTCAGGCAGGCTCCCAGTGCTTCTGACAGTGGTGACATTGCTGCTTCAGGCTCCAGACTCAGTCCGGTACCGTTAACTCCCATCCTACAGCACTCTGACTACCCTGTGATTGAATTCTGGAATTTCCACCAGTACAAGAACCACCTTGTGCTGACCAAAGGTGAATTGAATACCAATGACCCAAAGCCTTGCAGGTCTAGTCACACAGCCCAGGGAATTAATGTCACTATGCACTATGTGCAGGACACCAATGGTGTCACAATAGATGGTTTTCATGCCACAGCAATCTGTGGTCTAGCTACCAAGCTGTTTGTCATGGCTGAGGTGAGCGGTGTGGTGCCTCCCACCTGGAACAAGGGAGGCCTCAAATTTCAGAGTAAGTTCAGTGCGGAGATCTGTCAGAAGTTTCCCAAGATGGGGCTATGTGCAAATGATTCAAAGGTGAAGTATTAATTTATAATTCAGTTTCTAATCTGCTTATTGACCTGTTCTGACTTTGTCAGGTGCAACACATGGTGACAAAGATGTACTCAAGCTGGTATTGCGGCCGCAATAATTTCCAAATCAAATTGGAAGCACCTGAAGACAATCTTAACGTGTCCAAAGGAATTAAACGAAACCAGCCTGACCAGCCCCTCAAAATACCTGTGAGTAAAAAGGTGAAGTTGTCTGAGACCCCTCTGGTACATGATTGTCATTTGGAACTGCTCCTCGGTTCATTTTTGGTGTAGCTGCTGGAGTGCAATGAGCACAATGAGCATGATCAGAGGTACTTCGCAGTGATCACCCCTTCTTTGACAGTGCCTACTCCAAGGCCTGAAGAACACAAGACCAACAAGGGCACCATGCCCTCACCAGATGATGTAAGGCACCATGTTCTTCACTTCACCTTCATTGTTGATGTTACCTCAGCCACCCATTCATGTGAATATGGAGAGAAACACCACCTTGGAGAAAGAGCTGGCAGCAGAGGTGATCGCTTTCAAGATAGTTAATCCCCTGTAAGTGCTTGACTGCTGCTTTAGCGAGGCTATAAACACCATTTTAGGCTTTCTGCTGTGTCAGTTTCCCCAGCGGTAGAAGATATCCAGGCACCTAATCTGCTGTAAGTAGATTTCCGTTTCAGAGCATTTATCTTAATTTGCCTTGCTGCCGTAGGCCCTCCGATACCCCAGTGCTGACAATGGTAACCCCTATCCAGCAGGCACCCACTGTGCCCACAGGGATGACACTGTCCAGCACTGCCGAGGTCCCACCAGCACCCACAGCTAAGGGAACGAAAGCGACCCCAGGGGCATCCAAAACACCCAGGTAAGCTCTCCCATTCACTCCCTCTGCCATACTCCATTGACAATGTGCCTTCAGGAATCTGTGCATGATTGACTGGTGCAAAAAACACCCTGGTGGTTACCTCTCTGACTTCAAAATATACTGGGTGTCCATTGAGAAGACATCGGATTCTGATGTGCATAGTTTCTATTGTTGTTAGATCAAAGATATGCTGACATATTTCTTCTAGCAATACAGGGAAGTGTCTGTGAATGCTGCAGCATCCAAGACCAAGGTAATCCCTTTTTTGTACCTGCTTTACCATGTCTGACTTGGGTTTCATACATAGGCTGCAAGTTAGTGCAGTTAAGCCAATGTTTGTGGGTAGGCACTGGGGGGTGGCTGGTGCGCAAACGAGCAGAGTATTTAAATTGATATATATGTTTCTATAATATTTGAATTGATCTGCCTATCTGTGCCTGCATAAATGTGTGTCTGCAATGCAATGATATCAACATAAATGAACATATCTCCCTCGCTGGGGCTGATCGAATCAGAGCAGATGGGAACAGATGAGAATAGAGCGAAATAATTTCAACAGCATGAGCACAATCTCCTTAGATTCACACACATCTTGATCAAAAAAAATCTGTCCATGCTAAGTTTTTTGGCAGGAGATCTATCAGGGTTGATACAATCTAAATCCCACTCTTTGGACAGATCTCCCAACACGGGTTTCTCACTGGGGGTCAGTACTCGTCTATAACCAAAAGGAAAGAGACTCAGAGAGACAAAGGAAAAGACCAACCTTGTTTAGACACATAAGCACATCCACCAGATTCACCACGGGGTTCCTATTCCTTGTCAACCTGGTGGAACACATAGTCACAGAAGAGCTTAACAATGTACTGGTCACCCGTCTTGGACCAGTGGGGCTTGCATGCAGTTGCATCCAAACTGCCTTTAGTGACCTTCCTATTTGGGAAGAGCACAGCCAACATGTCAACAACTCACTCAGCAGAGTTTCAAATGAAGCCCAGAAAAGCTAAATCAAGTGATACCACAAAAACAAGCTGTATTACATATGTATTAAGGTACAAAACTACTTGTATTAGTATATATCTATGGATGTACGTAACTAGTTGTATTTTGGCCACATGTACAATACAAATTGGAACTTCTGCAAACTAGAATGAGTAGGTTGTGAGCTTGACAGCACCACCTGGGATGTTGTTTGGGAAGGCTGGGTCGCAGTGATGGGGTGCACAGGCAAGTGTGCAGGGCATGATGTTGTGCACACCATAAAAGGCAGCACCACAATATGGGGAGGGGACGGTGGGCTAACATTAAAGTCAATTAGACAAAGAAGTGACAGCAAATACATACCTGAGTTTGCACCACTTATTATTTGCTGTCACGTCACTTGACTTCGCCTTGCTCCTGCTGCTCACCACAGTGTCATATGACCTGTTGATGGTTAACTTGCACAGCTTGCTCTCGGTCTTCCTGTTGGGCATCATTGGGTGCAGAGAGGCTCCAGACAGAGGGCATGGTGCGTGTTTATGTGCATGGTGTGGTGGTTGGTGAAGAGAGGCATGGCATTGAGGAAGGGTATCGCAAATGAAGATGATGGTGGGAGAGGAAGAGGGAAGGAGGACACTTGTTTGGCATGTGCCTCACTGTGGCTTCAAGTCAGCCATCGGCAGGGTGGCAGTGGCCTTCCCGAAATGGAAGGTCGCTAATGGCGGTTCGGACAGAGTGCTCGAGCGCAAATCTGGTTTGCATGATAAATGAGGTCAGTCAGCCTCTCAAAATCGGGAAACGCAAGGAAGGAAGGAAGCAAGAAAAAGGCACGCACTCCGGCCGTTCATTAATAAACCCCAACATGCATAGTAGCCCTACTAGCCGCACCAGCCTTGCATTCTCCAGCTCGCCCATTAGCTCATTCTCTAGCGGATCTGCCGCCCCCAGCGCATCCCCCATCTCCCCCACCACCCGCGAGCTCACAATCTCCAGCGGCTGCCCGATGCTCTTATGTGGCCCACCCTTGTTCACCAGGAAGAGCGCGACGCTCTTGACCTCGGGGCTGTAGAGGCGCCCCATCGCCTCCAAGCTCTTCTGGAAGCTGCTGCCGCCACCCACGCCAGAGGTGGCGAGGGTCCCGGTGCACAGCGCGAAGAGCAGGCGCCCGAACATCGTGAGGTCCTCATGCTGCAGGAGGTGCATGTCCTGCGTGTGCGGCTGGGTTGTGCGTGTTGCTGGGACTGGGACTGTGGGTGGAGTCGTACATGAGCACGTCGACAATGCCGCAGGAGCTGACACGGATGCTGTTCGTTGTGCATCCATAATCAGATCACAAAGTACTGGAGAGCAAGAAACAACACGCACCGATTCTTGCTCGTAACAAGCACCTTCGTCACATCAATCATCCTCACCGCCTGCCCCGCATCATGCACGCGCTTGATCGCCCCCGCCAGCTGCACAATATACAACCACATCGTCCGCTCCGGAATCGGCTGGCCCTGCTCCCCTTGCCCCTACTGCCCCTGGTGCTGAGACACCCCGCCGCCGCACTAGTATGTGTATGTCGTTGTCGGGGGCTGGTACGAATATCCCGACGTCGGGGCAGCTGTAGCCGGTGCGGGCTTGAGGTGCGCGTCAAAGAGGGCTTTGGCGCCGGGGTGGTACGCATACGCCACGACGAGCAAGCTGTCGTCGAACGCGTGCGTCGTGAGCGCCTCGTGCACGGCGACGACGCCCGGGTGGCGGATTGCGGCCCAGGTCTCGATCGCACCGAAGGCGGCATGGTGCGTGAGGCGGTAGTCTGCGCAGGGATGTCAGAGGAAAGGTCGCGGCATGTTGGAGGGGAAGGAGAGGCGGAGGGGAGGGGAGGGAAGGCAAGGGGAAGGAAGGAATGCAAGAGAATGGGAAAAGGGGAGAACGCGTCCTTTCGGACGGGAACGCAAAAGAAGGAAAGAAAACGCACTCTCAATCCGCCGCAGACAATACGTCCCCCCGTCCACTGAGTTGATCACGCGATACACCCTCGAGTGCCAGTTCCCGAACTTGGGCTGCTCGCGCTCCCCGGTGCCGGCGAGGTTCTCAAGCGGGACGAGCGAGTGGTAGCCCTGCATCTCTTCCGGGAGGTTGAGGCCTGCAATGTGATCGGCATGCAAGTTGGGTTGGGGAGGGAGAGGGAGGAGGGTGTGGAGGAAGGAAGGAAGTCGAAACCCATACGCAAATCCTCGCTCCGTCCCTGCAGCAGCGTGCGCAGCTCCGCCGAGGGCGGGATAAACTGCCCGTCCGTCGTCGACGCGGAAAACGCCGCCGGGATGGCGGAGCTGTACAGGTTGTAGTTGAGCTAGCGTCACGTCAGTTTAGTTCCGATTTCGTTCAATCCAAAGATGGAGTTTCCTCTGGGGCAAAGTATAATTTTCTTACGTACGGACGAGCACAAAGCCGTAGGACGTTCAAGATACATAACATACGCAGATCCGTGCGAGCCCCCCCAAGAAAGAAGGAAGGAAGGCAGACTAGATTTTGGTGCATGCGTGCAGGGCGGTGGGACTTTACTCCTGCCCCAGGAAGGGATTGGCGATCTCCTCTGAGCCGTCTACGGGGCTGAGGAGTGTGATGGTCGGCCCACGGAGGACGGTCAGCCCTAAGGAACGTGTATGTGGTTCCGGTTCTACAGACGAGGCGATGGTAAGAATCTGCATGGAAACGAACGAGATATGAGTGGGAGAGCACACCGAGGAGCTGCTCCTCGACCTCGTCCAGCACGAGGTTCAGCAACTGGTCGTATCCTTTGAGTATACCGTTTACTGCATGCGACGAACACGATCTGTTAGCTCAAAGACACACGGAGCATCCAACGCAACGCACCTTCCCGCCCCCCAGTGAACTTGACGCGAATCCGCTCATTGACATACTTGGACAGGTCCAAGATCGCCTCGCGCTTGGGCTTATCCATCGTCGGGAGCGACCCTTGCGGTCCGCCATGGCGTCCGCCGCGAAAGTTGCCGCCTCCCCCTGCGCCACGGTTCCCCCTTGCTGCACCACGACCCTGGACATTGAATCAATATGAAGAAACCGGGCAAAAGAGATAGAGCCCACGCGATCTGCCATTTGGATTTACAAGAGATGCTTGTCGGGTGTGCCAACGGTGCAATGGAGGCAAGGAGATCAACAATCGGGACCCTAATTGCTACGCGACTAGTTTCCGACGCGACAAGGCGAAGTGTCACACCGTGACACACCATCAGCAAACGAGATCATCATGGCACACCAGCACGACGGGCATTGTGGGCACGAGAGTACTGAGCACGACCACGACCACGACCACGACTCTACAGATCTTGGCCCTAAAGACAATTTGTTCTCTCGGATTGACCGCGACAACGTCGTTGCTTTAAATGCCCTGAGTCCCGGTCCCGCAGTTATCAAGCCTTGGCATGAACGTTTGGACGAAGAAAAGGTTTCCGACTTCTCAGCTGTCCCCTGGACGCGTCTCATTTGTTGCTTTTACTTCTCAGTCCGTTGAGTCCGACGCAGACGACCAAATGTTAGATCCCTCTTGATTTTCGAGTTCTTGGCTTGAACGTTCGTAGGATCATACGCATCCCCTTCACCGGGTCTGTGAAGCTACGCTCTCTCCTTCTGAAGACCGGCCCCACCGACCAAACACCACTGAAAGTGGTTCTGGTACGATCGCGCACCGCCAGCGCCCTACTCGTTTATCTGATGCTGCAACGCGTAGTTTGCCAACGAGAGCAGCTTAGATTTCCAGGATATCTCAGACAAAACACCCACACAGGAGTTTACGGTCGCCCAAGGCCGCGAAGTCGGTGAATACGCGCTCAGGTATGAACCGCCGCTCTGGCATCGCGTGCATTATTGATAAAAGGGCCATAGAACCGCAAAGTTCTCAAATGTCTCCTCGATTTCGTTGTTCTTCCCCGAGGCGCAAGGCGCAGACACGACCAAGATATATTACGTCGGCTTCCTAGGCCTCTGGACGGAGGTAGCTTTTGTGCATGTCTTGCGCGATGCGTTGTGCTAACGCCTCAATTAGCGCAAAATGAGCGCACCTGTCACCGTCTATGAGACGCAAGCCAACTTGGCGGACCACGAGAAGATTCAGGGGACCGACGGAGGGATGAGCACACCCCAGTTTTGAAACCCGTTGCACAGAAGAAGCCTGCTAAACATGTATCATAGCTGTATATCTCCACTTCTTGCCCAAAATACTGCACTGCATGCACTGTAGACCGATGACCATTGCGTTATAATGTACAAATGAACTACTGCTAGGAATACAAGCAAACGAAAACTCCTTCAGTTCCCCGCGTTATCCTGATTTCGAGCCATGAAGCTTTGCATCATCTGATAGCTGACCGCGCCACCACCCCCGCCGCTCACAGTCCGCGGCAGACCCGCTCCCAAAATATCGGGATACATCCCCGAACCGCCACCGCCCATCCCGCCCATCCCTCCGCCCATCCCGCCGTCGTTACCGGCGCCGCCTCCCAAACCAAACTGCGCAGGATTGAATCCGCCGCCCATGTCCGTCTGGTGTTGCTGCTGGTTCTGCTGATGCTGTTGTTGTTGCTGCTGCTGCTGCTGCTGTTGTTGTTGCTGCTGCTGCATCATCTGTGCCATACCCATTCCGCCCTGAACGTTATTCGGATTCGGTCCCCCGCCCGCCGTAGCAGCAGCGACCATCCTCCTCCGCATCTGCTCCTGCCCCGTCCGAATCATCTTCAGCATCGTCTGCTGCCGCTCCGCCGGACTCAGCTTCGCCAGCTGCACGAGGAAGGGCTGCGGCAGCGCCACGCCGTTCTGCTTCATGTAGTTGTTGATCGTCGCCATCAGCTGCGGCGCCGAAGCAGCCGTCAGCTGGGGTGGGGTCTGGCTTTGCGGCGGGGGCTGTTGCGCTGCAGCAGGGTTGGGGGGTGTCGGGTTAGGGATGATGCTGGGACCCGGGTTGCCCGGAAGCTCCTGCGGCATGTCTGGAATGCCCGTCAATGGGAAGAACGCGCCGACCAGACCCATCTTGTGCACAGGCACGACGAGTACATTTGGAGAGTGCTTTCCGTTCGGGAGCGTCCACGACGCCGTGAAATACTGGACGTGCGGAATTAGCGGATGGGAGCGAGAAAATGCGGGACATACGATATTCTTGCTGACGAGCACCGCAACGAGGGACTTGTACGCCATCTCGTTGTGCATCGAGTTTTCCGCGAGTGGGTTGGCGTTGAAGGGGCACACGACGGGCTCCACGCGCTTCATCCACACCTGCAGGGCCTGCAACGATACCGCAGGCTTTTCCGCGACCGTCAACGTCAGCTGCCCAGATGGCCACGTCTCTGCATGACTGCAGAATACACCGAATCAGCCAAGAAAACAAAATAACACCAGAGAATAGAACGAACCACGCCTCCCGATTCGCGTTGCTCGCAACAACAAAGCATGACACCTCGCGCGGCTCGCCCGCCGGATTAATTCCTTGCCAAGTAATCACCCCCTGCCACACAGGGACGCTGGGCGGCTTCGCCTGCCCCGGATTCGGGTTCTGCCTCGCGCGCTCCTTCTGCTCGATCATCTTCTGCATCTGCTGGGTTATCATGCCGGGCGACGTGCTCATCGCGCCGGGGTTCATGCCCATGGGCATCATGGGGCGGGGCTGCTGCCCGCCGCCGCCGCTCAGCGACCGCATGTGCCCCGGAGGCGGAAGGTCTGTAGGCGGTGGTTGGGACGGCATCATATTGGCGCCACCGCCGACATCCATCTGCGCGTCGCCGACATCCTGCTTTATGGGCCCGCCCTGCGGCATTTGACCCAGCTGCCCTTGCCCTTGCCCTTGCGACGGTTGTCCTTGCTGCCCTTGTTGTCCGGGCTGCCCTTGTTGTCCTGGCTGCCCTTGTTGTCCTGACTGCCCTTGTTGTCCTGACTGCCCTTGTTGTCCTGGCTGTCCTTGCTGTCCTTGTTGTCCTTGCTGCCCTTGCTGCCCTTGCTGTCCTATCTGCGCCTGCGCCCCCTGCGCCTGTGCCTGCTGCGCCGCCATAGCCTGCTGCGCATGCACATACGCCGCCCGCTGCGTATGCTGCGCCAGCATCGCTTGCAAATTCGCGCGAAACTTCACATACGCGTTATTCTTCTCCGTCCACTGCGGCATCAGCCGCTCCACGAGCTGCGCGTCGCCCTTCGCGCGCGCGTCGGCAATGGCGATGCCGACGGCGCGGACGGACTGCTCCGCCTGGCGGAGGGCGGTCTGGATCGCGAGCTTGCGCTCGGGGGGGAAGGACGCAAGGGCGGCGGCGGCGGCGGAGTTGGGGCCAGAGGCCGGGGCGGGGCCAGAGGCCGGGGCGGGGGCAGGGGCGGGGGCAGGGGCGGGGGCAGGGGCGGCCATGGGGTTGTTTGGCGGGGGCGGGGCCGCGGCGGCGGAGGGGGTGGGGATGCGCATGGGGACGGGGAGCGGTGCAGGGACGGTGGCAGGCGTTTGGACGCGCGCAGGGGCGGACGCGGGCGACGAGTGGACGTTCTGTGGGGAAGCGTTGGTGTTTGAGGGAGAAATTTTTGCGCGCTTGTGGTCTTGTGTCGGGGTCATGGGCTCTCCCGGCCGTTTCAGAACTAGGAGAAATTATTATACGTATTAGAAATGAGAAGGGGCAAGTATACCTTTCTGCTGCGAAGGTATGGTGTAGCCTGCGAGAAGCACCGTATGATGAGGTCGCACAGGAAACCAAGGTTGGATGAGCGAGGATGCCTGTGCGAGAGTAAGACCGAAAGCCAGTCTGGGCGAAAACGACGTACAGTATGCAACTCTGAAAATCTTGGAAGCTTTGACCGAACGTTAATGGAGCTTAGATAGATATTTCGCTACACAAATGAGTTGCAGATCAAAGCCAAGACAAGTTAGCACCACCTTCTTCATTTCCGATGGCAGAGAATCCCAGGTAACCGAGTCCAGAATGGGGGATTGATTGCATTGGGGCCGTTCGGCGCTGTCGGGCATACCGGCGGCGACATGGAATATGTGATAAATCGGAGGCGTCGGAGAAGCCCTAGCTTGGGTGCTCTGTCTTAATGTGTCGAACAACTGATAGAACGGTCAGAGTTTTGACGGGGGAAGCATGGAGCACGAGTTACTTCGAGAGCAGCAACGAAGCCCTCGAGGGCAGCCATTCCGCCATCCCCGCCGCAGGATGTCGAGCCGAGGCCTAGCTTGGACGGATCGTCGCGAAATGCGGGCAAGAGTGAGACCAAGTCGTTGAAGAAGTTCTTGGAGATGAGTGGGGTGTCCTGGGTGCCATAGGTGACGAATCCGACGCGAAACTAGAAATAAATTAGACCCAGCGAACGCGATTTGTTGGGGGAAGTGAGCACCTTGGTGCCTTGAGCGTGACCCTCTCCGAGACGGCGCAACATGGGCATAATATAGCTCGGTAATAATGCTGGCCATTCTGTGGCCAGCGCAACCGAGGAGTCGACTACGAAGACAACTGCTATCATGGTCGCAGATAGAGTGAATTAGGCGCCCACCGTGACAGGCAATCACTGCCACCGCCTACGAGCGCCAAATAACGCGTCTCCTCCTACATTGATCTTCAACTTTTCGCAGTTTCCCATTAGATCCTCATATTTTTCGTTACGATGACAAAGGTTCGTCGCATTCTCGCTTGAAATCGTTCACAGACTCAGCTTTCCTCAGGCATATCTCATGACATCTCTGCTGGAGAAGGCAGGTGCAGCCGAAGCCACTGAACGCATTCTCTGACCGCCATGCACTGTTTAGATGCAGTCTCCCGACCAGGACTTTCGGTATGCCCGCCGGAGGCATTGTGCTCCCAAAAATAATCTTCTTCTAGGTTCATGGGCCTCAATGACTTGATGAACGAGATCAAGCAGGATCAGAGCTGCTTTGTTGGAGACGAGGCTGTCGAAAATAAGGTCATAGCTCAGGTACTGGCTCTCGTCGAGGACAAGATTTCAGAAGTCAAGAACCAGGCTGTCAAGTGGTGCGCTCTGGCAAGCCTCTCGTTGAGGGATGTTCCGGTATTCACTGTGTGACATCTTGTAGTCTTGGCCAATTGATCAAGATAATCCGCCAACCCCAGATGGAGACCGTTGTAGACAAACTAATCGACTTCTCTGGTGGCCAGGACGAGGAATTGCGTGATATCTCTGGCCTGGGTCCGACCCTATTTCTCATGCCGTCCCGGCGCTAAATTTTGTCCAGCTCTCAAGACAATCACAGCAGAACTTCCGCCCGACGGAAAGATAGCTGCGACTGCCTGCGCCAAGTTGACACCGAAATTACTCGGCCAAATTTCAAACGTAGGGTTTGGTTCGATTATAATTACCGTGTCCTTATCGCCTTTGTTCAGCCAACAACCCCTCCAGAAGCCCTCGTCGAAACCCTCGCTATCCTCTCCATCCTCATCTCGCGATTCCCCGCGCACCTCTCCAGCGCCACTCTCTCGCCCCAACCTCTCACAGTCCTTGCTCCACTCCTCGTCCACCCTCGCCCCGTAGTCCGCAAGCGCACGATCATTACCCTCGCGCAGTTTGTCCCCATCTCCCAGCCCTACCTCATCACCGACCTTCTTGCAACACACGTCTTCCCCTTCCTCGCATCGAACGCCAACCTCGAGAAGCAGCGCACGACCGTGCACCTCGTCGCCGCCGTGGCGCGTACCGCACCCACGCAAATCGCGCCTGTTCTTGCCGAGATCGTCCCGGGTGTGCTCAAGGCCGTGCAACGCGACGACGATGAGCTGCGCGAGGGGAGCCTGCAGGTACAACATTCGACTTCCTTGATACTTTTGTACTGATTCGATGGACACAGGCGCTCGAAGCCCTGCTGCTGCGCTGTCCAACGGAGATCACGCCATACGTCGCGCCCATCACCCAAGCCGGCACCCAGTTCATCAAATACGATCCTGTTTGTTTCCGACTCTCCGTTCCGATCCTCATACTGAGTGCTTTACAGAACTACGCCGGAGACGACGACGAGGATGAAGAAATGGCCGACGCTGACGACGACGATGAAGAAGCCGAGCTGGATGAGTGGGTGATATTGCTTCGTTCTCCGCACTTTCCTGACTTGTATCCTCAGATATTCCGATGATGAGGACACGTCCTACAAGATCCGCCGCTCGGCAACGAAATTGCTCTCTGCCATCGTAGGCACGCGCCCGGAACTGCTTTCGTCCGTATACAAGGATGTTTCCCCAGTCCTCATCTCCCGCTTTGGCGACCGCGAAGAGACTGTTCGCCTCGAGGTTTGGGCTACCTACGTCGTACTCCTCAACCAGACCGCTCTCTACGGTGGCCAGCCACAAAGCAAGGATGATTCTTCCTTGAAACGCAAGCGTGACCCCGAAACTATGGACGTCGAGGAAGGACCGATCAGCCTACTTCGGGCGCAAGTCCCTGCATTGTCCAAGGCGCTCCTCAACCAGCTCAAGTCATCCAAGACGCCGCCCGCAACCCTGCAGGCCGGATTTGCTCTCCTCCATGCACTGCTCGACGTTCTTCCCGGCTCGCTAGCAAGCCAGGTAACCCTGATCACCGCAACCTCCAAATCCATCCTCTCGCAGCCCCCCTCTACTTCTACCTCCTCCCTCCACCTCGCCGCCCTCTCCTTCCTCGTACTCTTCTTCGCCTCGCACTCCCCGCCCACATTCTCCCCGTCCCTCTCAAACCTCACCCCCGCCCTCCTCCGCAGTCTCGCCGAGCGCCACCCGCGCGTCGCCTCCGAAACCTTCCGCGTCTTCTCTGCGCTCCTCAACGCCCTCAAGCCGCTCAAAGGCGGCGCCCCGGGCGAGTGGCCCGAGGCCGTGTACGAGCAGGCCCTCGCGCGTCTCAGCGCCCACGATACCGACGCGGAGGTGCGCGCGTGCGCCGAAACTATCATCGGCGACCTGTGGGTGTGCGCGACGGACGTCGTGCGCGGGCGGGACCGCCGCGAGTGGGAGGCGATCTGCCGTGCAGGCGCAAAGACCGAGGGCGCGGTCAAGGTCGTCACGCGCGTCGCGAAGGAGGTGCCCGGTGCGCTGGGGGACACGTGGGTGAACGGGTGCGTGGAGTGGGCGATGGGGCTGCTGAAGCGCGGCGGGCGGGCAGGCAAGATGGAGGTGTTCCAGGGGCTGGATGTGTTGTTGCGCAGCTACACCGGAGGCATGCCCGCGGCGCTTCCATCTGCGCTCGTCCCACAAATCAAGTCCTTCCTCTCGACGAGCGACATCCCCCTCCTCTCGCAGGCGCTCTCGCTCCTGGCCCTGCTCCTCGAGCTCGCGCCGACGACGACCTTCCCCGAGATTGAGAGCGACCTCCTCCCGGACGTCTACCGCATCGCGCACTCCCCGCTTGTCTCTGGCGCCGCGCTTGACTCCCTCCTGAGCTTCTGCGCCGCGCTCGTCAGCGCCGACCGCCAAATCGCCACGCACCTCGTCCCCAACCTCGTCATCGCGGTCGAGAAGGCTCCCCGCGCCGACGCCAGCCCGAACAACGTCGCCAAGGCCGTCGCGCAGATCGTGCGGAGCGAGCAGGCGATTGCCGCGGGCACGATCGCGCAGTACGCCAAGAACATCAAGGTCGGGCCTTCGCATTCTTGTGCTCGTCTAATACTAAAGTCAACTCCACAGCAAACCTCCAAAGCGAAGAGCACGACGGTGGTACTCAGTCTCCTCATCCTCGGCGAGCTGGGGCGGTTTATGTGCGTGTTTCCATCCATCTCACCACTTGCATCTGCTCAACCAATTTCACAGTGACATGTCGAACCAACAAGAGATATTCCGGGACGCGATCGAGCACTTCGCCTCTGAACAAGAGGACATCCGCGCCGCTGCCTCGTTCGCGGCTGGGAACATCGCCATCGGAAGCCTGCAGCAGTTCCTGCCCGCGATCGTCAAAATCGTCAAGAGCGATGCGAAGAAGCGGCTCTTATCGCTGCATGCGCTGAAGGAGGTTTGTCTCCCTTTCATTCTGTTTATCCTTTCTGATTGGACCCAGGTCGTCACGCACTGCTCACAAGGTCAACTAGAAGGCGTCGCGGACTTGCTGTGGGTGCCGCTCTTTGAAAACTCGGAAAACTCGGAGGAGACCACCCGGAACGTGGCTGCTGCCTGTCTCGGAAAGCTGGCGACGACCCACCCGTCCCGGTACCTTCCCCAGCTCCACGTATGCTGTTTCGCCTGTCGTCTTGCCTTGGCTAAATCTTTGTTTAGGCCCGCGTCGGGGACCCCAACGCTGCCGCGCGCGCGACCGTCGTGTCCGCTATCCGGTACACCTTCGCCGAGACGTCGTCCTCGTACGACGAGCTCCTCGCGCCGCTTCTTGTCGACTTCTTGTCGCTCATGCTCGATTCAGATCTGGTATATCTCTTTCTTCATGCCCTTCGATCGACTCTGACACTTTCGCAGACCGTCCGTCGGCTGGCTCTATCTGCGCTGAACTCGGCTGCCCGCACGAAACCGCATCTCATCCGGGAACACCTGCCCGCGCTCCTGCCGAGCTTGTACAAAGAGACCATCATCAACCCCGACCTCATCCGCACGGTGCAGATGGGTCCGTGGACGCACAAGGTCGACGACGGGTTGGATGCGCGCAAAACCGCATACGAAACCATGTACACTCTGGTGCGGTTGTTTTCCGTTTCCACGGTCGCAGCACTAATTGGTATCCAGCTCGACACCTGCTTGGCCAAGCTCGAGCTGCCGACGTTCCTCGGGCGCGTGCTGCCCGGCCTCGCGGACAACTCGGACGAGATCAAAGTCATCTCGCACATGATGCTCTTCCGACTCTCGCAAGTCGCACCCGCGGCCGTCTCGCAGAAGCTAGACGAGGCGACGCCCGAGCTGGAGAAGACAATGCGCGGCGCAACGGTGACCAAGGACACCGTCAAGCAGGATCTGGAGCGCGCTGCGGAGCTGCAGCGCAGCGCTCTGCGTGCCTTGGCTGCGCTCAGCAAGCTCGCTGGCAGTGGGGCGTCGCCGCGCTTCGACGCGTTTGTGGAGGAGCTGAAGAAGAACCCGCAGTGGGGTGCAGAGTTCAAAGAACTGGCCGCCCAGACGTAATACTAATATTGAAGCAGTGTATCAAATTGTTTTCTCTTGTCAATGAAACGAACCATTTTTATTCTACGATGTGCTGCGCGCAGTTTTTTTTTTCAACTTTCTCGCAGACATCTTCGCGCGATCACGTGCAAAGCAAAGCAAACATGTCAGCAACGCGGAAGCCTTGCCACCTGCACTCCTCTAACGCCCGTCTCACGAATCTTACGAACATGCAAAGCCCCGGCCCCAAGCCACAGTTCCAACAGACGTCCGCAGAGAGCTTCGAGGCCAGCTTAATGGCCGGTGGATATGGCGTATACGTGCGTGCGCCCACCATCGTCTCTTTCTTTCTTTCTTTCCCTTCCCCTCTTACAACTCTAACTCGCACCCTCGCACGTCCAGAAAACCTCTGAATGGGTCCGCCAGCCGCAATTCAGCGGCGACTTCCCCGGCCCGCCGCCCGGGCCCTCCAAGGTCCCCGTCTTCAAGCCCGTCGAGGTGCCCGCGCCCCTCACAGAGAAGCAGCGGCGCAAGAAGCGGCGCGTGGACAAGTTCCGGAACGGCGGGGCGGGACCGGCGCCGCGGCTCTTCGTGGGGGAGGTGAAAGGGATCGGGCGGGTCATCCTCGACGAGACGCCGCTCAACGGCATATACACTGATGCGACGGCGGCGGCGGCGGCGCGGCGCCCGGCAGAGGAGCGGCGAAGGAAGAAGGCGGCGGCGGATTTGGTGGCGAAGAGAGGGAAAGGAGGGAAAGGGAGTTGACATTCGAGGATGGGTGTTTTCCGACTCAGCCCAATTGGCCCGACGACGATTTTCCGTGGCGGCTGACAGAGGAGCGGAGGGTCAAGACCCAGAAGCAGGATCGGGAGCTGAGGATGCGGTATATTGAGGAGTTTTTCGCGCAGGATACAGAGGACGAGGAGCTGGAGGATGCGGTAGAGAGGTCGCACCTAGAGCGAGAGGCAGCAGCGCGTGATGTATAATTAACTCTTGTGCTTTTCTCGGACTTTCTTGTGACGAGCAGCAAGACTATGGTCGACATCGCGTTCAGGTAGGTCTCTCTTTTCCGCTAAGCTGGCATTGAGCCCTGTGATTATCGCTCTGTTATCCCGGGGATGTGGCGAAAACGGCGCCAAAGCTGTAGAGCGCCATGACAAAATAACGAGTAGAAATCGTACAGATTATAGGTACGTAGAGCCTATAGGGGATAGGAAACGATAGCGTAGGTGATGCTTATAACAAGAGAGAGAGATCCGGGGTATGCTGATAGCGATACAAGTGTGGTACAGCGGCTATGCCGCGCAGTTACAGAGGAGCAAGAGTGGTTATGAGTTGCCGATTTTGCGCTCGGCGGTTACTGTGGGTGAACGTCAGTATGTAGACGGGGGAGGAGGGGGAGACGCACCCCATGTACGGCGGTCCATGGGACACTGCTGCTTCGACGCGGGGGTGCCGATCCACTTGAGGAGACAGTGCATGTGGAAAACGTGGGTGCATTCGCCCCATACTGGTTGTAGAGGTCAGAGAGCGGCGAGGTGAATTTGATGGGAACGCACTCAGGGGGCAGTCGTCACCAGGCATCTTGCAGGACGGACAGCAGCCCTCATAAGGGACGCGACAGATGCCGCAGACGTCCTCGTTCTCGTCGTTGCCTTCCGCCTCCGCCCCTGTGTCCCAGCGCCACTGGGCGACAGCGTGCCAATGCTTGACGGTGACTTTCATGGTGGTGGCAGGAGGTAAGCCCGAATGTGCTTTGGCATCAACAATGTTGTTTGTCTTTATCGACGCGTACGTGACTCGCGTTTCTTTGCCGAAGCCGTGACCCTTCCTTGCCGCCGCCACCTGCGACTGCAGTCCATGTCTCACATTCCGATGAAATCGTGATCTCGTCTTCAAGTCTGTCTGAGTGATCCAAAAAGACCCAGAGATTTCTTTCAATTTCTTTTCAAAATTCAAGGACTCTACTTGCAACCTGCTGCTGGTCTCGCACATTTGCGCTGCTTACGAGGCGCTGCTTGCGAGACGCCTCGAATCTCGACTTGTCTTCGCTGGGGATTTATTCCTCGCTTAACGGTCTCGTGGCCACCTCTTGAACGTCGCAACTCATCCTCCGCTCGTCTGGGTATCAAAAGACATCCCAGCGACAATTCGTCAACTAGACTATTAGCATTGGATCTACGTGGATACGAATCACAAGTGATCAACGTGTATGTATTGACTGTTCGACTCGAAAGGACTAGTCAATCATGCACATGTCAGAATTGTCAAAGAAATTCTCAAGATTCCGAAGTACAAGGCCCTTTTGCGAAACATCGCGACGCCCAATGTCTTGTAAATCCCTTTATTTACGAGAAACCCATCACCGAGTCACTCCAAGGCACCGATTTCATGTCGCCTGATGCGCTTGGCCTCCAAAAAAATAATTTGACCGACACTTTGCATCACATTTTCACATGATCCGGCGCGTCATTGACGGAGACTTTCCCCGCATTTCAATGGGCACCGCTCTGATAAAAAGCCCAGTCTGGACACATGGTGTGTGATTTTGTTGTTCGTCGCCCCACCCTCTTGAACTTTTGAATCTGGCTAGTGAACACGGTGGTGCCGGCCACCCGTGGCGCCGCCAGCAGTTCATCCACCCATCTTTAACAACTCGCGCGCGCCGGGCTGGCAACTTGAGATGGCTGTGCCTAATGTGCACGATGACATTGTAGAAAAGTGCGCAGCACCATATTATTTGTTCTGTCCGCGCGTACTGACTAGACTTGGTTTGTGTTCTCAGCTTCCGAACGAACGTGCGTTTAGTCTGTTCATCTACATGCCTGTTTTCTGACTTTCAACGAATAGTGTGTCGGCTTCGCGGCCTTCACGATCTTAATATGGGATCATATTGATACTCTCGCGACCGAAGTGCGCGCGCAATCTGCTCTTACATTATCCACTGCTAATACAACCGTGTAGGTCGAGTACATATGGAAAGGAAAGAAGGGAATCAGTGAGAAACAACTTTGTGTGAGCGGAACCATTTTGCTGACGACCAACCAGTCGTGTATCTATTCCTTCTCAACCGATATTTAACGCCCCTCGGGTTCATGGTCAACCTCTTCGGTATGTCTTTTCCCCCTTCCCATCGAGCTCACTAAACCTTCATGCCCAGCATACCTGTCGCCAGTATGGACAAACGAGGTACGTCCTCGCGCTTTTTGCATTTACCAACGTTCAACTAGTTTACAGCGGTATGAAACTTTCGTCTCGGACGGTACATTCTCATTTTTTGGTCCAGCTGCCATCACTTCATCCGATTCGAGGGCGCAATGACCGTGATTGGAATCCATGTCGTGGGCATTATGATGCTCTTACGGTGACTTGAGCTCTCGCTGCATCTATGAGCTGCATTCCTAAAGTACCCCAGCATCGGCGCCTTGTACTCGACGCAGCGCATAGTCATCGGTGCTGTATTCGTTCTCTGGCTGGTCATGTTCAGCGTGAATGCGTGGCTTCTCACACGGGGAGAAGGTATGCCATCTCATCTCCCGCCCCCCCCTCATCCCATCTCATCTATCACTTACAGCTGTCCTACACAATCCCGAATCAGGCGTGCGAGGTACTTACATGCTGCTCCCTTCACTATAACTCCGAGCCTAACGAAATATAGCCTGCACTATGATCTTCCCACCCGAACTGTGCGTTTTCGTTTCCCTCCGCGGGCTCGGGAACTCCCTCTCATATCATCTACCTCTGCAGAAGCACCATCGCGTCCTCGTCGGCGTGGCTTCCCCTCCTCTACGACTCGGTTGTCCTCGTCTTGACGCTCAGAAAAACCCTGCCTTTGCTCAAGAAGGGCAGCGGCACCTTCATGGTGAAAAGGCTGCTCGAAGACGGACTGATTTATTATGCGTGAGTGGGTTTATCGACAGGGCTTGGCTGGGCGAGCTGATGGGCTTGAAGTGCCATATTTTCCGTCACGCTGGTCTTGACGATCATGATTATTTCTGCACCACCAGGTTGGAGTCCACCTCATTGTGTGGCCTTCCTTGCTCATCCACTTCCTTCGCAGGGTTAAAAAATATAGCAGCTCAGTGAGTTATTTTGTATTTTCATATCCACATCGCTGAATATCATCATCAGACTCGAGCTCTTGTAAGTCTTTCGTGTTCTTTGTCGAGGAGCTGATCTGAGCTTTGCTTTCGCGCAGAATCACTGTAAGCGTCATTATGTTCGTCTGACTATCCATTCAACTCTGATTTCCAGGTCACTATGATGTCCCGTATCACACTGAATCTGTACGCGTTTCCTCCCTGACCCTCGTCTCCTAATCTAACCCAACCCAGCAAGAAATGTGCGCAGGAGAGACTTCAAAGCACCATATTGCGAGACCCAGGGTCGATCGTCTTCCGGTCAGTCGTGTCTGCGTTCCCGACGACACCAGTGGATGCGGAGAGGGGATATCGAAATCCGGATTGGTGAGGGCGGTACTGTACTGTGTTATCCGCTAGCTGTATGTAGAACATTGTAATCGATTATTGTTATTACTATTGGGCAGAGGGACACGCGAGGACACGCGACATAAGACCCCGTGACTGACACCGAAACGGAATCGCCACGTCGGTGACTGATTTCATACTTATTTGCATTCTACTCTCCTTCCGCTCCTTTACCCACCATGAGCGGATGTATGTCCTCCTCGTCCTCCTCCGTTCTGTGCTCACTCTTCTCTAGTTCGGTTCCTCAACCTCGTCCGGCCTTTCCTTCCCATCTTGCCTGAAGTCTCCTCTCCGGATCGCAAGGTTTCTATCGACACCAATTACTTGTTATTTCGCCCTGACGTGGCGCTTTCCAGGTTCCCTTCAACCAAAAAATCCTATGGACCGCTGTGACTCTCCTCATCTTCTTGGTCTGCTCCCAAGTCCCGCTGTACGGGATCATGTCGTCCGACTCGTCTGACCCGCTCTACTGGATGCGTGTCATCTTGGCCTCCAACCGTGGGACGCTAATGGAGCTGGGGATTACACCTATCATCACTTCGGGCATGATCATGCAGCTGCTGGCGGGCGCTAATCTCATCGACGTCGACTTTGGGCTCAAGGAAGACCGGGCATTGTTCAGCGGCGCACAAAAGCGTTAGTGTTCTTTACAAATGATCCCCGCGCCTCTGACTGATCCCCGCTCTAGTTTTTGCACTTATTATCTCGCTCGGCCAGGGTACCGTCCACGTTTTGACAGGGCTCTACGGCCAGCCCAGCGAGCTCGGCGCCGGCGTCTGTCTTCTCCTCATCATCCAGCTCGTTTCTGCGGCCATGATCGTCATCCTCCTCGATGAGCTCCTCCAGAAAGGATACGGTCTTGGCTCGGGCATTTCGCTCTTCATCGCCACCAACATCTGTGAATCCATCGTCTGGAAGGCCTTCTCCCCGACCACCGTCAACACCGGCCGTGGCCCCGAGTTCGAGGGCGCCATCGTCGCGCTCTTCCACCTCCTGTTCACCTGGAACGACAAGGGCCGCGCCCTGCGCGAGGCTTTCTGGCGCGACCGTCTCCCGAACGTCATGAACCTCATCGCGACCGCCGTCATCTTCGGCGTGGTCATCTACCTGCAGGGCTTCCGCATTGAAATCCCCGTCAAGAGCAACAGGTTCCGTGGCCAGCGTGGCTCGTACCCGATCAAGCTGTTCTACACCTCCAACATGCCCATCATGCTCGAGTCCGCCCTGACCTCTAACGTGTTCATCCTCTCGCAGATGCTCGCGTTCCGCTACCCCACCAACTTCTTCGTGAAGCTCCTCGGAGTGTGGGAGGTGCGTATTCACCACTTTGTATATTTTACATTGGCGCTCAACTCTCACCGCAGCCGATGGAGGACTCTCAGCAGCTCGTCGCAACCTCCGGCATCGCGTACTACATGTCGCCGCCGCACACCATGAAGGAGGCCATCATCGACCCCATCCACACCGCGATCTACATCATCTTCATGCTCTCCGCCTGCGCCCTCTTCTCCAAGACCTGGATCGAAGTCTCTGGCTCGGGCCCGCGGGATATCGCCAAGCAGCTCAAGGACCAGCAGATGGTGCGTCGACCGTCCCGTCCATTTGTAATGCACGTTCTCATTTTTTGCAGGTTATGGCTGGCCACCGCGAGGGCTCGATGTACAAGGAGCTCAAGCGCGTCATCCCCACCGCCGCGGCGCTGGGTGGCGCTATCCTCGGCCTGCTCTCTGTCGCGGCGGACCTCATGGGCGCCATCGGCAGCGGCACCGGTATTCTCATGGCCGTTACCACCATCTACAGCTGTGCGTCGCTATCCTCTTCTGCCTTTCCATGTACTCATTGCATCCTTTACTTTCTACAGACTGGGAAATCGGCATGCGGGTGCGTCCCTTTCTTCCCTCAGGCTTTTGGCATTCGACTCAACTCTTTGCAGGAATCCGGTGGTCCCGAGATGGCCGCGTTCGGCGACCTGCTCTAAGGAGTGGGCTGGGATGGAGCTGGAACGAGGACGAGGACGCACGCGTGCAGAGCGGTGGGGAAAAACTAAGCGCTGGCTTACCTGAAAGCCTCGATATAAGCCAGCAAGCAGCTCTCGTTATTTTATGTCCGCTCTCAAGTGTACAAAGTGCTTTTAAAAATAATGCACGACCTAATGGTGGATCAATGTACATCGGCGGGGCGCACTTTCAGAAATATTTATTGCATTCCGCCTGCGCTTGAGACTTTGGTTTGTCGCGTCGCGTAACACAATCGTCACACCCTCTCTTTCCTCCAAACCGCTGGCATTCCAAACTGTCAGTTCTTGAATACTTTTTGCATCCTTCCCTGAACTCTAGATTCAGAAACTTCCGCTCATATGCCTGACACGGAATTGAACGCGTTCAAATCAGTTGTCCACCCCCATTTCTTCGCCCTCTACGAGCAGGACCGAATTCTTTCACCTGTAGAGCGAAAAATGGTTCAAGATTTGCTGGCACATAGAACAGACAACTTGGCTTATCTTAATTCCCAAATCCCCAAGCGACGAGGGAAGAAAATTAGTCATGAACTGCGCGCCGAACTCGACAATACGCGTCGTTCTATCCAATTTCACCGGGCCTTGATTTCGCCATGGCGGCGCTTGCCCATGGAGATCATTTCTGAAATCTTCCTCTTCACGTTGGAGCGCAGAGACATGAAAGGGAATCACTGGAACGATGACCGAGACGGAACATTGCTCCTCTGTAAAATATGCTCGGTATGGCGGGCCATCGCCCTCAGAACACCAGCATTGTGGAACGTGTTGTCCCTCGCACCGATATCTCTCCGGTGCCCTCTCGATTGGGTTTCTACGTGGCTGGACCGTGCCCGATCCGTCCCACTGTACCTCCAGACATTCTGGAGCGCCGCCGTCAGCCCAGATGCCACAAATGCAGTGATATCCATATTCGCATCACACATATACCACACTGCTGCATTATGGATAGTGGGCATTGGACCTCCGGGACAGCCGTCTTTCCCGCTTCCCGACCCATTCGATGCCCGGCTTCTTTCCTCTGTTTGCGTCTACATGCCTCCTGGCCCCTCATGGGATTGGATCCACGCAGCATGCCGGGCGTCGCCTTGTCTGACCCACCTCGCGACATCCCAGTTCTCTCTCGACTGGTTTCCAGCCAGCAATCTCAGACAGCTGACGTGTCTGGAGCTGCTCGATGTTCCAATGCCCATGTCTACCGCGTTCCATCTTCTGGAGCAAGTGACACTCCTCGAGAGCTTCTCTATCAAGGTCGAAGGACCTGCCGTGGCCCGCTCCACCGGAGGCGTTCTCGTTACGAAGTCAGTTTCGACGGTAGAAATCACCTGCCATTGGCACCTCGGCCAGTTTCTGGAGCAGCTGGAATTCCCGTGTCTCGAAAACATCAGCATACGCCAGGTTCTCGTTTGGCCCGAAACAGAGTTTCATTCATTCCTCTCCCGTTCGGCGTGCGCTTTGAAGACCCTCGAATTGTACAATGTCCACGCACCTGAGGAGCGCATCATTGCCTGTCTTCAGCACAAGGCCTGCCATACACTGGAATCACTTGTGTGTAACCCATACACCGCAGATGCAATTCTGCAGCATCTCACATACCGCGAGGGCTGGTTCCCCAACCCGAAGCTCAGAGCTATTGATATTGGAGATATCCACACGACGGATGGCCGGCTTTCTGTTATGGTAGAGTCACGGCTCTTCCTCCCCACAATTGCGGATGGTGTGCTCGTTCCAGAACGGCTGCAGAAAGTGCGGTTCTCCTTCCAGGACGGGCTCAGCGTGAGCCAGTCCATCACGCACACGAAGGACTGGACGGGATTGTGGGAGGCGAAAATGAAGGCGCTTGAGTTGGGTTTGAAGGTCGAAATCGCATACAACAGACACTCTTGAGGTGGTAATCTAAATGAGGTTTTCTAGCGGCTGTCGTTTGAATCAGTATGATTATCGCTGACACAGCGTAGTAAGCGCTGCTAGAGGAAGAGCTAGGATCCCAATTCTCCTTGTCTTCATCGTTGCTCGAACGATCTGAGATCCATTGAGTCAATGAATGCAGCGGCCATCACGCGTGAAGGGGAGGTATACATATTAGGGCTCAATAAGGTGAGATTTCGATTACTATCGAACACGAGGTGAGGGACGGGATAAGGGATGAGAGGCGGTCCTGCGGACCGCTCGGGGAGAAGGGTGAGGAGGACGAGGTCGGGATGATGAAAGGAGAGGTGGGGTGTGTGCGGGAGGTCTTTGTCCAGACGATGTGGAAAGCGACAACGTCGCGGCCTCCCGTCGTGCAGGTCCTCGACATGCGCGTGCCGCGGCAGGTATCGTGCTCGGCGTCGAAAGACTTCGCGCTCTTCGGTAAGAGCTCGCCCAACCGGCGGCAGCCCCAAAAGGCCGCGGTGGCAGCGGCCCACTTCGCGGCGCCCTCGCCCGAATCCAAGTCCAGGAAGGATCGGAGCGCGGCCATGTGCGCCTCCGTGACTGGGCCGCGCAAGGGGCGTTTGAAGGCGGCGCCCCTGCGGTCTCCCGACTTCTTCAGGCTATGCACCCACTTGTCGGCGCCGCACCACTCTGCGCGGTTGAAAAGGTGCCAGAGCTGCAACCCGTTCAGCCAATTCCGTATGCACTTCCCGGAGCACGAACCGAGGGCGTCGGCGATGAAAGCGGAGATGAGAATCGGGCTCGCGGGCATCCGTCTGTGCTCAGAGACGTCGTGTCGGTCGCAGTATTGGTGGAAGCGTAGCAGGCCGGCGCCGTACGATGTGCGCGTGTTCTCGGCCGTGGAGGCAAGCAATCCTTCGTATACTTCGAGTTGGCGCGATGCCTCGACCTCGTCCGCTGCGAAAGAGAGTTGTGTCTCCATGGAGAATGGGGACGTCCACAGCAGGACGCGACGATCCGCGGGAACGTGCGGGCGGTATACGCTTGGGCGGATGTCGTTCCCCGGCGCTGGGCGGTTGGCTCGTTTCGTGGGAAGGCACCGTGCGGCTCCAGCGCGGACGTCGTTGAGCTCGCGGCGTTCGGCTAAGTTCGTGAAGTACGGCAGCCGTATGGTAGGCGCGCGTCGTATAGGGCCTGAGGAGGGGGTGCGCGTGGCAATGGGCGCGATGGGCGGGGTGGAGGACCTGCTCGAAGGTTAGATGTGCGGGGTCAACGCGCGCGCGTACTGACCCAGCTGCGACGGGGACGGAACGAGGTTCGGAGCAAAGACGCGCCATGAGATGGGAAGAGAAGCTTCACGCCATGTCAGACGCGTGGGAGAGCAAAAACGTGAGACCGACCTAGGCGAGATCGCGGAGGATTGTGTAGACGGGGGCGAGTACGGTAATGCGCGCGGAGGGTTCGGTGCGCGGACAGGGATACGGAACGGGGCGCTGCGGAAGTCAGGCGTGGCACGGGTCAATGGGAACAAGGGACCTACCATGGGAGTGAGTCGGCGACGGGAAGGTCGACGACATTAACGGCAGGTTGAGCTGCCGTGTGAAGCGTACGATAAGTCGGGTCGGAAAGAGCCCGCATGGCTTGTGATACGAATAGGGGCATGGCGGGAGCGGCTACCAATCGCCGCGGACGAATATGCCTTCGAGCTCGTGCGGGAGGTCGAAGTCGCGGGTGAGTCGGCTGGATAGGGGGTATGGGGATTCACCGCGGGACGGGGCGTCGGCGATGTTGAGGGACGTGTCAACATAGACGATGTCGGTCACGATCATATGATCGAGGGATGTGCGCTTGGTCCGGCGAGCACAGAGGTTCAGTTCGGAATTCGGGCTGCGACCCTTCGTCAACGCGCCGATTGCGCCCTTGTTGTCGGAGTAGACTCGAAGGTGCACATCCCGGAACTTGAGTTGTCCCAGGAAATGGATCAGCAGCTCGAGCGCGATCGCTTCGAGCCAGCAGATATCGCGATCCGGCGTCTTCCAGCCTGGAGCCAGTCTGAGCGAGTACCAAAGGCGTCCGATGACGATGCCGATGCCCCAGGAGGTTGAGGCGTCGACGAATAAGCCGAGGTCCTGCAGGGGACCGAGTGGGCGTAATTGGCGGAAGGCGTCCCTGTCGGCGAGGCGCGCGTTCCACCAATCGAGCGCGCAGACGGCGGCGCTCGAATACTTGCGTCGGATGTACGGCTCGTTGCGGTAGCCCGCGAACAAGTTCGAGAAAGCCGGGAGGTGCGAGCTCCCTTCCTCGAAGATGAAGGCAATGTGTACGAGCGTCCCGTGGAGTTCTTCCACCTCGCGCAGCGGGACCTGTATCCCGGTCCTAGCCTTCATCCTCGCTGTGGCGACGCGCGCGTGGTATTTGGCGCGTTTGAACTCGGGAAGTCGCACCCGGCGCAGGACGAGGTCCCAGTCAAAGCCGATGAACCTCGTCCAATCTTCGAAGGACGTCCCCGTCTTCTTTGGGTGCCATGGGCAGCGCAGAGGGGCGATCGGTGCGAAGACGGTTTGTCGGTCGAAGCGGTAGAGGAAGGTGTGACCGCCGTTGTCGTCGGAGGCGATGCCGTTGGGGAAACGGAATTTGTCCATATCGTCCTCGAACTTGAAAGTCTTGGTATCGGGATTCGTGCCCGCGGGAACGATGGCGCCCGTTTCGGCGTCCCAAATGTCCACCATCGCGTTGCAAATCATACCTGCGCTCCCGCTAGCTGATCGAAGACCGAACGGGGCGCAGTGGTCCATGAAAAATTTGCCGTTGAGGGAGACGACGAGCCAGGGTTTATGGTCCGGTCGGATCGGGCAGGTACGGTGGAACGCCTTGATGTCGAAAGAACAGGCTTGCGTTCCAGCCGGGGCTTCGGCCACCTGAAAGGTCTGGATATGAGGAATAGGTCCGGGACGGTGGAGCCCAGAGAGATGAGGTGAGATGGGTGATGCCGATGCAGCTCTCTCGCGCGCAAGTGTGCGTATGTGCACAGGCGCGGACACGGATGAAACGGGAACCGTACGCCGATGCGCATGAACCTGCGCCGATGCGCGAATAAATATTTGTATGCGCCGATGCGCAGGGACGAGCGCCGATGCGCGAAAAATTCCGTATGTGCCGATGCACAGGGACGGGCGCCGATGCGCGAAAAATATCGTATGCGCCGATGCGCAGGGACGAGCGCCGATGCGCGAGAGGACTGTATGCACCGATGTGCAGGGACAAGCGCCGATGCGCCAACAAGTCGTATGCACCGATGTGCAGGGACGGGCGCCGATGCGCGAGAGAGGCGTATGCACCGATGTGCAGTGACGAGCGCCGATGCGCGGGGGGGAAACGGGGTGGAGGGCAAGGAAAGGGAGCGAAAGGGCACCGGACGAGCACGCACCGTCTTAGCAACGTCAAAAGCCATGTCAAAGCGGGTAGGGAAGTCAGCCTTGTCGATGAAGTCGTTCACCGCGGGCGTGTTTGACCTCTCGTCGCCGGTTGACAGGTTTCTGCAGACCCTCCTCTTCACGCCTAGGCCGGGGCCCTCTTCCTGTGTTACGACAAGCAGGGGAGATGAGTAGAAAGGGCCCCGACATAAGCGTTCCATGTCGTCGCGCGAAAAAGGGCCCGACATCCGCCCGGCTTCGACCTCGTTCTTGATGTACTCGCTGACGGCAAGCACGTCTTCGGGGGACTTGAACTGGTTCTGCAAGATGATAGTCTTTGTGAGTGGAGGCATCTTGCCGATGGGGAAACCATGAGATAGGTTCGAGATCAGGTTCGGATAGTCAGAGTTCAAGTTGTGCTTGTCAAGAAGGGAGGCGAAGGCCTGCGTGTCGTATGGGTGAATAACACGATCGAAAATCTCGGTGAATGTCGGGATAGGAACGTCGGGCGGCGGGCGACGTATGACGTATGGCGCCAAGTCTGGGTACAGCAGTTTAGTGTGGCGGCCTAGTAGGTGTGGCTCAAGAAGGTCATTGTCGTGTCGACTAGTTGCGGAACTTGCCATTGCGGGCGCGGTGGCAGTTCCTGTGGAAGGATAGAGCTGCGTGGTCGCCTCCGCAGAAGCTGCAGATGTGCCGGCCCTTTGATTTGTGCGAGCCGTCGCAGTCCCACAAGAGGTTGAAGGCGACGCATAGGGCTTCGGTGTCGCGGTCCTGCTGCGGGTTGGCAATCTTAAGCTTGCCGTCGACGTATGTGGCGAAATGTGGCTTTCCGTCGGCGAAACATTTCTTCGCTGGCGGGTGAAAGCGGACCCTGTGTTCCTCGCCGCAGATGACACAGATCGTGGGCCGAAAGTCGCTGTTGTCGCCTCCTTGGCTGCCACTGTTCCTGTGAGTCGAGTGCCGGCGGTCGTCGTTGCGCTCCCTGCTGCGGTCGCGTGAGTGGTCCCGAAAACGGTCGCGGTCGCGGCGTCCCCCACCACGCTCGCGCGGGCCCTCGCGGTTCGAAGAAGAACTGCGAGAGTTCTGCGATGAAGGGGGCTTGCCGATGTCAGACAATCGTAAGGAGTTAAAAGACGAGGAACTGGATGAGACCAGTTTGGCCGCCTTGTGCGCGAGTACGACACCTTGAACCTTTGAGTGCCAGAAGTTCAGCTCGAAGGTGGCGCAGGCGGTGATGATATTGTTGCGCAATTCTTTCTCGGTGCCGTACCACACTTCGAAGAGTTCCTCGGCGTCGTCTACGTTCTTGAAATAATTGAAGTGTTTCTCTAACTCGCCGCCGTAGGTGTGCGGGTTGAGGTCGTTGGCGTCCGCGCTGAGGCTCTTAAAAGCGTTCGTGTAGTTGCGAGTCGCCTCGGCCCAAATGTACAGCGAGTTGGATTCGGTCGTGTCGTCGCCGCCCCACTCCTTCGTCAATTTTGTGATATCGACGAAGGAAACCTTGGCCGCCGAGTTGTCCTTCGAGGTGGGGTGCTGGTGTTTAGTCGGCATCTGGTCGGCGGACTCCGTGGCGAAACGGAGGCGGGCGTTCGTGAACCACCAGATGGGCAGAGGCGTCCCGTAGCGAAGAGGGACGAGCATGATCTCGGGTACCGAGGGCGGGGGGCGTGAGGCAGCTGAGAGTTGGATGGGATTGACCATAACCAAGCTCTTCATCAAGCCCTTGGACTTCGCCTTCTCATCGTCGGCCTTCTTCTCCTCTGCCAGTTTTTTTCTGGTGCGTCGTTCTTCGAAAACGGCAAGTGCGACGTGGGGAGGGACGGGTGAGACGAGTGCGAAATAGTCGGTGTCCACCACGAGCGTCTCGAGCTCGTCCTCGGTGTATCTAAAATAAGCCTTCAATTTTGGGCCTACATCCTGACCTGCTGCCAGGGTCCCTTGTAGCGCGGCCTCCATATAAGCGCGGGTGAAGTCGATGCTGGTGTTATTGAACGTGTCGATAACGATGTTGCGTTTGTTGCGCGCTTTCACGTCCATTAAAACGGGGATGTCCACGTCGGGGGGAGGCGTCATCCACGCGACGTAGTCGAAGGCGTCTGGAAGGGGCAGAGGGACCCCGGCTTGAGAGTTGGTGGGAGGCATGAGCTCAAAAATACGGTGATGGAGTGAGGCTACGAGCGAGAGAGGCAGAAGACGAGGCGCGTATGAAAGTACGCGACGAGGATGAAATGATGGCATATCACTGATGCGGGACATCCCGTAATCTAATCCTCCTTATCTCACACTTAGCCCGCGCTCGCAAGCTCGCGAAGACTCAGCTCACAATTAGCAGAGAGTGCTAGACAAAAATGCAAGAAAAACTAGTGTAATCCGGACGCCCGGCACCCAATTTTCCGCGCCAGCAGGAGTTTCCGCTCGTGCCTGTTCTCCGGTATAGGCCCTTCGACGTATCCTTCGCAGTAGGCCAGAAGCTCGTCGTCTGCAAGTCGCTCAATGTCCATGATGCTCCGGAGCACGGTGTGGATGGTCTACACCATCAAGCCACGATTACGAGAAGGGAAGAGAAGGAAAGCATCTATGATAACGCACTGGATGGGCTGCATGCACGGGGACGATCCCGTCCAGAAACGGGACGGGCACCATGCGAGCACCGGGAAACATGCCGTCGCCTCTATGCTGGTTGTACGCCTGGTGCGGCGGAAAATGAGAGTGCGAAACAAAGCCAAGCAAGAAGGGGAAGAGAAGGATCCTCGTACGTTGGCGGCCAGGATATGTATCATCGCGACATGTTGCCGCATTTCTTGGAGGTCGGTTGTGATGGGTTTAAGCCTCTCATTCGTGAACCGTTCGAGCTTTTCGTCTATGGCCGCCTTGAACCGCTCGAGTTTACCGTCCATGGCTGCATTGAATTGTTCGAGTTTCTCGTCCATAGCTGCATTGAACCATGCGGGCGGGTCGAGGGCAGCTGTTGAGGATCAGACCTGGGTAGAACCCACATATTCAATTTACTAGGTGCAGTAGCGATAGCAGGGTCTGGAGCTTTGAAGGTCGACATCCTCTATTCAAGCAGATCGTGATTTGTAGTATTGATGCGCCCCTGTGTTTCACTGTTTGTCGCAGAGCGCGTTTTTTTGGCGGGAATAAATCGAACCTCGAGTAAGTACTCTTTGGTAGGTAGGTAGGTGGCGCGATCCCATTTAAGAAACAGCCGGCCGTACTACACATACCGTTGATCTTGACCACTTCAGCACCTGAGTACCCCGTTTGCATCTCCAACAACATCGAGTACCAAAAAAAAAAAAAAAAATCCTCCTCTGAGTCCGAGCGAGATGCGAGGGAAGTTGGGGATAGGCTTGTAGATGTCTACAAGAAAGTCGTACCGCAAGTCCGCCAGCGTTGGCTGTGTGCAACCCATCAACGTATGACCTTCGCTCTACGGCAGAAACGACAGAGGCGCGAATCCCTGGGGACCCGCTCTTCCAGCCGTTCTTTCCAGCGCAAAACCTCAATGCCGAGGGTGTGGGATGAGAGGACAAGTCGGGTAAACGCCTTGCGATGGGCGGGTACTGGAACACGAAGGTATTGGGGGAGCATCCGACTAGGGTGAATTACCCTCTCCATCCCGTCAGTCTGCCCTCGATTAACGGCAAGCGGGCAGCCATGGCAACGATCGCGTCGACGAGCCGTTTTTCGCAGGCGACCTCGAGGCGTTTACGGCGTTTATGATTCGCCTTCCGAAAGCAGTACTTGGACCGGAAGTGACATGGCGCAGGTCTGATAGCCAGCTCGGGTAGCCTCCATGAGAAGGTTTGGTGTGTTGTGAATTCATTCCTGAGATACAGCCAATGTCGCCTTCGTGACTCCATGTTTGCCTGCGTCAAGTTCTCAACACCAACGAATCGTCATCATTGACACACAGTCCAGAGAATGAGGTTCATCACAGCGCGTTTTCAAGCATGTTG
The DNA here is from genome assembly GCA_029282495.1 of Mycena albidolilacea. NCBI lineage: Eukaryota > Fungi > Basidiomycota > Agaricomycetes > Agaricales > Mycenaceae > Mycena > Mycena albidolilacea. The sequence goes on from JARIHO010000002.1 coordinate 1,503,073, forward strand.
TCAACGCGATGGCAGTTTTTTCGGGGATACAGATTTAATCGACGCCGAGGCTCGGCACGAGACGCGTCTGTAGGCCAGACATAATTACCGGTGGTTTGAGGGGATTATAGGACCTATTAAGACGATTCGGCTGTCTGGTTTATGTATAGAAAAGTCCAGTAGACAGTTGGAAATGAGCTGCCTTGCAAGGTTTTGTGCCAGTTTTTGTTCTCAATCTAGGATGTTCTTTCTAAGGACTCGATTGCTGGGGCCGGCTGGAGGTTGCCGCGCCGCAGGACCAGAACCGAACATTGACGCGCCATTAGAGCCACCTTCGATTCCGAACCCAAGGATGGAACTCTGAGCGTGTTGAATGCAGCGACAAGCTTTAAGGAGAACCAGAAGACCTCAGGTGGACGACAAGGATCAGTCAAAGCGCGGATGTGGTGGTTCACTTCCAGGCGCGAGTCACAAACGTGACTTCTTCAATACCTTCTGGCGCTGGACGCGACGACATTGTACGCAACGCGTCCTGGGCCACCCGGGATTCCCGACACGACCGCCTCTGCCACTTGCTTCCACCACCACATTTCAAATTCCTTGAAACGACGGAAGCAAATTAAATTTCTGACTCGTGTGCTCTGAACTCCCATGTCAACACCGCTCCGACCCCCGTCGAGGACGGGGTCAGCCGCGAGCACTGCGAACAACCCGAAATCACTCAATGACTATGTGCGTTGGTTTTTTTGGCGATGGCTTGGCCTTAATCCCGGAGTATATAGCAACTCGGTGATTCATTGGGCAAGGGAGCTTTTGGCCAGGTTTACCGTGCGTTAATAGGCCGACTGCGCCCGAGGATGCTCAACTTCTGCAGGAGCTTTAAACTGGGCGACGGGGGAGACGGTGGCAGTCAAGGAGATTCAACTGAGCAATATCCCGAAGGGCGAGCTTGGCGAGATCATGGTGCGCGTCGTGCTTCCGAGCCAAATGAATGCCTTTTAACGTTCCATAGTCCGAGATCGACCTGCTCAAGAATCTCAATGTGCGTTCTTCCCCTGTTACTAGTTCGTTCTTGACGTTCCACAGCACGAGAATATCGTCAAGTACAAGGGGTTCGTGAAGACGCGCGAATATTTATACATCATCTTAGAGTGCGTGCAATACCCTCGCGCGAATGCAGCGGCTTATTCTCGTTAGATTCTGCGAGAATGGCTCCCTCCACAACATCTCCAAGCGCTTCGGCAAGTTCCCCGAGAGCCTCGTTGCGGTGTACATCTCCCAGGTTCTCGAAGGCCTCATGTATCTCCACGATCAGGGTGTCATCCACCGCGACATCAAGGGCGCCAACATCCTCACCAACAAGGACGGCACCGTCAAGCTCGCAGACTTCGGCGTCGCGAGCAACACGACGAGTGTCAACGACGGCGCCGTCGTCGGTAGCCCGTACTGGATGGCGCCCGAGGTCATCGAGCAGTCCGGCGCGACCACCGCGTCCGACATATGGAGCGTCGGCTGCGTGGTCATCGAGCTGCTCGAGGGCCACCCACCGTACCACACCCTCGACCCCATGCCCGCGCTCTTCCGCATCGTGCAGGACGACTGCCCGCCGATCCCCGAGGGCGCGTCGCCCATCGTCAAGGACTTTTTGTACCACTGCTTCCAGAAGGACGTCAACCTGCGCATCTCCGCCAAGAAGCTGCTCCGGCACCCGTGGATGGCCGCGGCGCGGCGGCAGATGGCTGCAGGGAAGGGAGAGCCACCGGAGAAGAAGCCGAGTGCAACGGCGCGTCCTGGTGCAGGGGAAGGGCCACAGCAAAGACGGCCGCTTAGCAACTACAACTACGACGAGGCGGTGCTGAAGGTGCAGGAGTGGAACGAGGCGCTCAAGTCGCCGTCGCGGCCGTCCAAGCATCCCGCACGGGCGACGAATGGGCACCCGCCGTCACCTATACGTGAGATTACGGCGTCGCCGTCGAGTTCGAGTTCGGGTGCGTGGAAAGCCGCGCCGAAGCAGCCGCAGCTCGCGGAGAAGATCCAGATCCCGCCGCTGTCGTTTTCCCTACAACCGCCAGAAGAGCAGACGGACAACTGGGACGACGATTTCGAGGAGGGGATCTCGCTCACCAAGCTGCAGGGTATGCCCCTTCTCGCTTCCCGCTCGCCCTCTGACTTGCTGCCACAGCGTTGGAGAAACCAGCTGCGGACGCAGACGCGACTGGCTCGTCGGCAGAGGAGAACGCCAAGACAATCCGGCCGAACAAGAGTCCCGCAGCCAAACCGCCAATCCCGCTGGCGAAGCCGCCGCCCGACGAGATGGACGATCTCGACGAGGATTACTCCGATCTCGTCGGCGGGGACGACGAGGACCTCGAGAGTAAGGTTGCCGACTTCAAGGTTAGTGCTCCCTTCTCCTCCACGTAACCGTCGTCCCTATAGAAATGCCATGCATGGGGCGGGGTTCATTCATTCAATTATCGACTACACACTGATGTCGCCTCCCCCGCCAGATGAAGAACTCGTTCCGCCAGGGCCTGTTCCACCCAGACGACATCAAGACGTTCGGGCTCGGCCGCTCGCCGCCGGGGCCGCTGTCTGCGCCGAGCCTGTCCGGGCTCTTCAACCGCTCGACGTCTGACCCCAAGCCAGGACGGCCGCCGCTCAGCCCGCTCGTCACGGTGTCCCCTGTTGTGGGCCCGGCCTCTGCGACGAACCCCCGTGGCGCGAACGGCAGCACCAGCACCTCGGGCTCGATATCCCCCGCGCCGCAGTCGATACGCCTCGCGCACTCGCGCTCGTCTTCGTTTGCGGGGACGAGCGTGGGGATCGGCGGGTCGGTGGGACGGGCGGAGGCGCGGCGCGTGCTGAACGAGGCGGAGTTTGGCAAGTATGCGGAGGAGGACGACGAGGACTATGAGGATGTCTTTGGGAAGCCTAATGGGACGAGTGCGTTGGTTGTTTTCTGTGTTGGCGATGATTCTGATGCAGGACATATAGCGTTGGAGCAGCCGCCGGCGCTGCAGCTGACGACGCGGCTGTCTAATCGGTCATGGGTGAGACTGGTTACTGCATTTTCGATGGATTGAGACTGATTGCGTTGTAGCTGGGGGACGACAATTCGGACGAAGAGGATCCGTTTGCCGAGGTAGAGTCGTCTCGATTAGCCTGAGATTCCAGCTGAAGAAAATCTAGATCGACGAAGGCTTCGCGGAAGACGACCTGGAGGCCAACCTGCAGCGAGATAAATACGCTCGACTGTGCAATATGGTCAACGGCCTCATCGACCAACTTACACCCTCTGCCCCGGATTTCCAGCTCCGCGACGCGTGCGATCAACTGGTGCGTGTATCAGTTCGATGTTGAACCCCATTCTGACGTTGAGTGTAGTTGGGCATCATGGCAGATACGCCGGAGATGCAGCTACAGCTCGTGTCGTCGCATGGCATGTTGGCCATCTTGGAAGTCCTCGAAGGCAAGTGTTCGCGGGATGTGAGCATGCGGCTTTTGCAGATTATCAACCTGGTGCGTACGCGCATCCCACCGTCCTTCTGGAGCTCTGACACATCCCGCAGTTGGTGAACGCCAATCTTGGTTTCCTGGAGAGTTTTTGTTTGATTGGGTATGTCTTTGTACCCCGCGTTGAGACTTGATGTTGACGTGCTTTAGCGGGATCCCGGTTATGATGGGTGCGGCGAGTTCGTTTTATTTTGGGGCGCGCACTAATATCTGGCCCAGGTTTCACGTCCAAGAAGTTCCCCTCCGAGTGTCGCCTGGAGGCATCCAACTTCATCCGGTTGCTGTGCCACACATCGGTCATGACGCTTCAAATGTTCATCTCGTATGTTGTTGAATCTCGTCTACAACGCCCATTTATCGACGATGCTTGCTTAGATGTCGCGGTCTGAAGGTTCTGGTCGACCTTATCGACGAGGACTACACGGAACAAACGGAGCTCGTCGTGCACGCTCTGAACGGTATCGGCAGTGTCTTTGAGCTGCAGAGCCCAACGACAAAGAACGACTTTTGCCGGATGTTCATCCGGGAGGGGCTGTTGGACCCGCTGTCGGCGGCACTGCTGAATGTGATCACGACGGGCGGCGAGGCTGCGAAGGAGACGAAGATGAAGATCATCCAGATTCTGCTCGTGTTCTCGCAGGTGTCGCAGTCGGATATTCATGTTCGTAATGCCCTAGGCACGCGCAAGGTCGTACGGCGTGAGTTTCTTTCTTCGTTCTGTGGCGAATTAGATGTTGATGAGCTGCAGGGCTGCTTCGATCGTGTGAACTGCTCGAGCCGGAGTGCTTGGTTCAGATGCTCAAGGCAGTGAAGCACCTTTCCATGAACGCGACCCTGCTCGAGGTCCTGCAGAACGCCAACGCCATCGAGATTCTCGTCCGGATCCTGGAAGAACAGTCCTCTGGCCCACACGCCACGGTAAGTTTCACAGCGCTTAGATAACGCTCGACTAAACCCAATTTGCAGGAAATGTCAAACCACATATTCCAAACATGTTACAACCTGTGCAGGCTCAACAAGTCGCGGCAAGAGGAGGCGGCGCAGGCCGGGATTATTCCGTGCCTCAAACGGGTCATCGAGACGCGGTCACCGCTCAAGCAGTTTGCCCTGCCGATTCTGTGCGACCTGACGAGCGCGGGGAAGAGCTGTCGGACGCTGCTGTGGCAACACGACGGCCTTTCGATGTATCTGAAGCTCCTGGACGACCCGTACTTCCAAGTCAGCGCGCTGGAGTCGATTCTTTCGTGGTTGCAGGACGAGACCGCACGCGTCGAGGACGAGTTGACGAAACCCCTGTCAGTTGCAGCGCTATTAAAGTGCTTCGTGACAGCCAAGGCCAACTCGTTCGAGAACCTGCTCGACCCGTTCCTCAAGATCACACGGCTATCATCGCCGCTTACGATCGCCATCTCGCGCTCGCCGCCGTTCTTCAAGCGGATTGTCGAGCGCCTTGCACCCGCGGGCGGAAGCGGGCATTCGAAGGAGAAGGCGGTCGTGCGGCTGAACCTGCTGCGGGTACTGCGTACGGTGTGCGAGGTGCACCCCAATCGCGCGATGCTCGTGGAGCGGTATGGGCTGCTGGGTGTCGTCGAGGGGCTGAGCCGCGGGGGCGGCGACGGCGCGGTGCTCGTGCGCGAGCTGGCACGCGAGATCGTGCCAGTGCTCAAGCCGGGGCTGAAACCCGCAGCAGACAAAGCTGCACGCAGCAACGGGGGCCACCAACCAACACGGAGTACCACCGGGGACGGAGGCGGCCTCGCGCCATCCGAGTCGCCCAGAGTCGCCGCGCTCGCGCCGAAAAAGCTGCGGCGAGCCGCGTCTGAAACGATGGGGCCGTCGTTTGGGTCAGCTAGACTGGGCGATCGAGGGGCGGCTGGAAGCACACCGGCAAATGGGAAGACGAAACCCGGACGGCAAAAGCTGGGCGATATCCCATGGGCACGGCGCTGATTTGTATTTCTAAATATTGGATTCTCATGGTCTGTATACTACCGCTCTCTTTTCCTCGTATAAGTATTGTACGTACACTCTCATTAGCATAGTTTTTACGCTCAGCACACTCCTTATATGCAATAAGTATTTGGTGTGATGAATCTAGAATCCAGGTCTCCCTCCGAAAGCTACAAATAATATTTTAATGTATTAAAGTAATTGGCCTATGCATCCTTGTCTTTGACCTTGACCCGAGGCAGCTGGACCGCTGGCCATTTCGGGCCAGTGCTGAAACGTATAGCACGCACAGTGGGCATGTTGTCGGATACCAACAGCCCTCGACAAAGGGGCATTTGTGTAATTGCAGGAGGCCGGGAGCGTGGCGATGGCATGGACGACAACATGACTGCTTCAACCACGAGGCACACAATCCTAGAAAAAAGAGTCCCTACAGGACCTACAAAATAATGCACCTCTTCTTCCTCTCTTTCGCCCTCCCATGGTCAGATGCGGATTCCGGTTCTAAGTTTCTCGTTTGTCGTAATGCGCGGACGAGGCTCGTAAAGACCTGTTCCACGTTTTGGGCTGTCTTCGCCGACGTTTCGACGAATTCGCAACCCAACTGTCGCGCGAGTGCCGCCCCCTCCTCCTTTGACACCTCGCGTTCATCGGCCATGTCGGCTTTGTTGCCGACCAGCATGAGAATTGGGTGTATCTTTTTCGCTCGTCTCACCGCCTGGTGGAAAACCTCGAGCCGGTCGAAAGTTGACCGCGAAGCCATAGAGTACATCAGTATAAATCCTTCGCCCTCTCTGGGATATGCATCTGGTTCACTCGGAAGAATTAACAAAGGGAAGGGTACGTACCGCACCCATTGATCCAGGTCGTCCAGATCCTCCTCTGGCAGACGTCGTATTTGTCATCGACTAGGCAAGATGGATTCACAACATACCTTGACCGTGAGCATCAACCACCTCTACAAAACACATGTCATTGTCCACTACAAAACTTCTGCGGTAACCTTCCGGTCCTACTGGATCGTATCTCTGCGGGTGGTCTGTTTAGCGACTGATATTGCGATAATGGTTGACAGTACGTCTGTGAAGGGGCGGCAATCCAGTATGCAGTCAGAGCAGAGAGTAGATACATGGAAACTCACCGACGAAGCAATTGAGTGTGAACTAAGGAGTGTTCGTCGACGCCGGACAGACCTAGAGAGATACGGGGTGTGCACACCTGAACAGCTAACGCAGTTTTACCGACCTTAGCACCACCTAGTACAACGACTGTCCATTGATCCATTTTTTCTTGTTGTGTCAGGAGGCCTAGTCTGTACTTGAAAATAGCGGGGTGCGGAGAGACACAAGGGAGAGAAGTGCACGGGTGTTCTCGGATCTGATCTCTCCACACTAATAAGGAGTGCTCTGATCATTTACCAAAGATAGCCAAACAGTGTTACGCTCTCTTCCCAGATTGGTAATTTTCAGCAGTACTCTTACCCTATTGCGGCAAGATCAACATCATTGAGCGCAAATCGACTAATGTATCAAGAAGAACGTACCGTAATTTTATTCTGACATGCTGCCAAGAAAGAGACGAAAACCATTATGCATTTGATCCTCCATGGAATCCACAAAGTGTTGGCTGAAGTCGGCCCACAGTTCCACATGTATCTAGCGAAATGAAATGCGCTGCGAGTTCGCCGTCCGTCCACCATCGTGAAGCAATCATACACCCCAAAATAACTTCTGAGCAAGTGACGCAGAGAGGGACCAGGGGCAACATAATGTCTGTGTAGGAGAGGGCAAGCCGATACATTCACCTCACCTCTACTTTTTCCCAAACCTTGGCCTCACCTCGCTCTCCAAAAATTCCCCCACCGTGCTGAACTGCATTCCGAGTGCCACGAGGTCGGGGTTCGGGACGGGCGTCGCGGTGTAGAGACCGCTGTACTCTGCATGAGAGACGAACTACAGGGTAGTATTGAGTAATTTTGTTTTACACACATGAATCAGAACGCGACATACCATCTCGTCCCTTGCTAACAACCCTGTAGGTGGCGCGCTGGTGAATGACACTTCTGCGTCGAGGGCTGCAGCACGTCATCAGTCCATCCCGTTGAACACGTATACAATATTGAAAACACCCACCCATCCCAACCCTCCCCGCCAACTCCGCACAAGTCATCGCAGCCGTCACAACGGGGAACGTCTTCGCATCAATCTCCCCCTCCTTGTCGGGGTCGGTGTAGTTGGTGAGCAGTGCGAGGACCGCCGCGGGGACGTCGCGCCCGATCCACGCCCACGCCTGTGTGTCGCTCGACATGAAGATTGGGAGGGTGAGTGTGTATTTGTCCGGTGCGTTGTCTGTATCTTGCGCGGCGTCTGACTTCTTGAGCAACGGGCGCGTATACAAATTCTCCAAGAATGCCGGAAGTAGCAGACTGGCATGTCGCAGGCCCGACTGCGCAGTGTACGCGCGCACCGCGGCTTTCTCCTCATAATGTACCGCGTTTTTGTACTTGCCGCCGGAGAGCTCCGCGATGCTGGGGAGGGAACTCCAGACGAGGAACTGCACGCCGGCGGCCTTGGCGGCGTCGACAATGTTCCTACCTTGCGCGAGCTCGGATTGGTCTGGGGAGCCAGAGAAGGTGGGGACTGTTACCTATACGTCACAAGCCTCAGTTAAATAATCACGAAACGATTTGAGCGAATCGCACCGCAAAAACAGCCTCACTCCCCCGTAGTGCACCGACAAGCCCCGTCTTGTTGAGCGCATCACCTTTGACGACCTGGACCCCGCGCGCTGCGAGTTTCTTGGATGCCTCGGATTGGGGGTCGCGCGAAATCGCGCGGGGGGTGAAGATGCCGTGTTTCAAAAGGGCGTCGACGACGGAGCCGCCTGAATACGGAATCACGTTAGATCGCAAGAATAGCCAGAAATACACGAGGCACCGACCTTGGAGACCGGTCGCGCCAAAAACGGAGACGATGCGAGAGGTGGTGGTCATGTTGAAAGTTTAGGGTTAGGGTAGCGGTGGGTAGGTTTGTATCTTTGGTGCGATCCCGTTCAGACGCAGAGGGCGTTACTTGAAAGTAGACGTTCAGTGGGTTATTTATGCTCAAGATCAGCGCGGCATAATGGTGGAGCGCTGGAAGCGTTGCCGGAGATTTGCAAGCCAAAATTTGAAAGTGCGCAGTTGGATACAGAAAGACACCGGCCTGTCATGCATACCAGCTCCAGAAAATCCTCAGCTCCAGAGTTCAAGTCGTCGGTAGCCAGCGCGCTTCAAAGCGATTCCAACTCCGGGTGAAACTTACAAGTGTATTGTCGACAGAGATGAGGAGATATGCTGTTGACTACTCCAGAGATTATAAAGCCAGGAACGAGCTGGGGTCGAGAAAGCGTCAAGACTCGGAGACTGGAGCAACTGCAAAACGTGTCTGGCATGAATTGAGGTTGTCTGAACACGAAGGATGTTGCAAAGGCTTGAAAGTCTTCCCACGCCCCTTTATCCCAGACCACTTGCCTCCAAAAATGTCATTTGCTTTACCCGCGCGCCAAGTCACCTTCGGTCGTCCCAGCGCGTACCAACAGCAGCAGCAGCTTGGCGGGAACGTGTACCAGCCCCAGAACGACCTCGCGCTCCCCGCACCGTCGCTGCAGATAACAAAGCCTCCTTCACCTCCACAAAATGCCGTCGCGGGCCCATCTACACCCCCTACTACCCCCGTGGTGCCCTCAACACCTGTCGCGCTCACCCTCGAGCAGCAGCACATCACCGCCGTCGAGGGCATCGTCCCAACCCTCCAAAACATCGTGGCTACAATCAACCTCGACGTCCGCCTCGACCTCAAGACCATCGCGCTTCACGCCCGCAACGCAGAGTACAACCCCAAGGTTGGTTTTCAGACCCTAATTGTTTTGTACGACGCGTCGACGGGCGTGTTGTATAGCGATTCGCCGCGGTCATCATGCGCATCCGCGACCCCAAGACCACCGCGCTCATTTTCGCGTCGGGCAAGATGGTTGTCACCGGTGCGAAGAGCGAGGACGACTCGCGTTTGGCGTCGCGCAAATTCGCGAGGATCGTGCAGAAGTTGGGCTTTGACGCCAAGTTTTCCGAGTTTAAGATTCAGAATATTGTGGGGAGCTGTGATGTGAGGTTTCCGATTCGCTTGGAGGGGCTGGCATACAGCCATGGGCAGTTTAGTAGCTATGAACCGGAGGTGGGTTGCATTTCTCTCCTCGTTTCTTTTTCGTTTCTCTCGCGTTTTTTTCTCGCTTTTTCTTTCCTTCTCGTGTTTTCTGTGGTCAACTCACACTTGCACACTCAGCTCTTCCCCGGCCTCATCTATCGCATGATGAATCCCAAGATCGTTCTCCTCATCTTCGTTTCGGGTAAGATCGTCTTGACTGGCGCGAAAGTACGTTCGTTCCTTCATCGCATCGTTTGCCTGGGACATGATTTTATGGCGCGCGTTGCATCGAGTATTGAGTCTTGTCGTCGCGTGAATGGTTCCAACAACGCCGACGCTGACCCGCTTTCGCACCCGCCCAGACCCGCGAGGACATCTACACCGCGTTCAACACGATATACACTGTGCTCTGCGAGTTTCGCAAGCCGTGACGGGTCGTGTCGTGTTCGTGTCGAGTCGAGTCGAGTCGCGGTTCTGTGCCTTTCTGTAACCATTAGTGTAAATTTTGTTTCTCTGGGCTCGTTTGAAGCATCACCATCATTCCACGTACCTATCACTCATTCATCCATTCGCATTGTTGTAGATATGTACATACAGAGTCAAGTGTAAATGTGTAGTAGCAGAAAGTCATTGTAAATGGAATTATACAGCATGAAGCGAAAAGGGTATTAAGGCCATTCACTTGAACTCGTTGGATTGCTTCAGAGATGTCGGAGACATAGTGTGTATGTTTCCGTACAAGTAATTTTCTGGCCTCGAGGCGACGCTTTTAGATCCGTAGATAGAATAAACCGCAAACTTTCCAACTTCTTGTTGATTAGGAACCGACAAGCCTCCGCGTCGACCAATTCACAGGCTCCTTCTCCAGAAATCTGAGTTTCGCCAGCAATTGCTCGAGCGGAGAATAACGTCTGCAGGGTGTACATGGTCGCGTGTGATTGAGAACGAGGATTTGGATGTATTTGTGCGTCCCCTTTTCCACGACGCGCTCATGTCGAACTCATGGCACGCGGCGTCGGGCTCGTCGTACGCGCCAGAACACCGCAGCGCCGACCCCGTACAAGACGCACACGCTTTGTTGGCCGTATATCCTATGGCCTCCGCCAATCCATCCACTCACGGTCAGTTCTTTTCTTCTTCTGCCCGCATATCTCACCTCCCAGCAGTCACCCGCCATCTGAGCAGTCTCAGCCTTGCTGGCGCCCCTCCGTCGTCTCTCCAGCCTCAATACTACGCGCCTTACCCACCGGGAAACCCGCCTCCGTACACGGAATACCCGCCAGAGGCGCAATACCTCGCTGCCGACGATTCTGGCTACTGGGAGAGCGCGCGCGGAGAGGCCTCGACCATGATTTCGCAGCAGGTCGACCCGTACGTCCCCTCCGAATCTACTCAAGATTTTTTTGGTTAAAAACAACTAGCTCCTATCCATATCCTTCGACCTGGGCACCGACTAACGCCCAACTCTCCACCTTCCGCCCCAACGCATTCGCCCAAGCGGTCCTGCAGCGCTCCAATCCAGCTGCCTCTTATCCGACCCCTCCACCGCCATCGACCTCGTCGTCGTCGTCGTTGGCGAATGCTCTCGGCCCTCCTCCAACTCGACCCCAGCCTGCTGCTTCTTATATCCCTCAGCAATCGCCCGCCTTTTTTGATCAGTTCCTTGAGCAAAAGTCTAGAGACTTGCCGCCGCCACAGCCTAGAGCTGAGGTCCTCATCCATCCATCGTCCACCAAGATCATCCGTCCCAGAACTCCGCCGCAAACGCTCAGCAGAAAGCCCCAAGTCGAAGAGAGTCCTGACCCCCTCGCCATCACCCCCGCGCTTACCCCACGCAAAAGAAAATCTGTTGCCCAGCTTGATTCCCCAAGCGTTAAACGCTTGCATTCTCCGCACCCTACCCCCGTCCCCCTCACCCCCAGCACCGCTTCCCACACAACGACCACCACCCCCGGCTCGAGCTTCTCCACCCCCTCGCGCCCGCGCGTGACGATGTCATTCGTCGAAATCCCGCACAAGGCGTGGGCCGTCACGCCCAAGTCGTCCAAGCCCAAGCGCTCCATGGACCCGCCCGACTCGCCGAACGACCTCGGCGGGTACGGCTCCGACGACGACAGCCCGCGCAAGCTATCGTCCACCTCCAACTCTGGCGGCCGCGTCGCCGTGACCTCTGCGCGCCGCACCGGCGACCGCGACGAGCGCCTCCCGCTCGAGAAGCTCACCGCGCTCCTCGAGGAGATCTTCGACGCCGAGGACGCGCTGCCGCCCGACGTTGATCTGGGGTCCCTCCCCGCCGACTACTTCTCCGTCGCGACGACGGTGGATTGTGCGCGGCCGTTGCTGCAGCCGGGCGTGGTAAAGAAGCTGACCAAGTATATTGTGCAGGTTGTGCATCCGGGGAAGCGCGCGCGGCAGGCGGTAGGCGTAGGGGGCACGCCGCGGCGGAATGGGCAAGAGAAGGGACAGACACTGGGAGATGTGGACACGGCTGTGTTGCTGAGAATGCTCAAAACTCTGGAAAGGAGTGTCAAGGCGGGGGAGGATCTCGATCCGTTTGCGGGTCCGGCGCCGGGGGGCGCGGGGAGTGTATCGGTGTCGCCGAAGAAGGCGTCGAAGAAGGCCAAGGGGAAGAGGAGGTCGAAGTCGCGGAGCGGGGACGAGGGGGAGGAGGAAGAGATAAAGGTCGATGTGCCGGAGACCGTGGTAATCACGGATCTCGACCATGCGAAGTTGGCCAGGGCGTTAGAGACCGCGCGGGATAGCATTTTTGCGGCGGAGTGCTGCCTCGCACTTTTGGGTGCGGGGCGCCTCACGAAGCAGGTGCGTTTCTTTTCCATTCATTCGTTTGAAACGAAATTCTGATTATTCCCGTTAGCTCTACTCTGAAGAACTCATTACATCTTGCCTCTCCGCCGTCAAGAACCAGCTCACGAAAGTGATCTACCCCTTTGTCGAGGCGTCCGCGTCCATCGCCGCCCCCGGCACTAGCGCCATCCTCGCACATACCCTCCGCACCGGCGCGCACAAGCACCCGCTCTCCGAGCTCTTCCAGGCCCTCGCCGCCGTCCTCCCGCGCCTCAGCACGCTCGTCGGCGCCGAGGCCGTCGCGATGTCCGACGCCATCATCATCCAGGGGGTGTATATCGCTATTGGACCGTTTTTCGTGGTCGATGCGGGGGAGGAGGGGGCGGGCGCGGGCGCGAAGAAGGAAGGCAAGGGGAAGGAGAGGGAGAGTGTGGTTATAAGGACGTTTGGGAAGAGCGCGATGAGGGGATTAAGGTTGGAGGCGCTGGGGTTGATTAGGACGGTGAGTGCGACTGTCTTTTTTTCCCTCATTTTCTTTGAGCACGACGCTGATCTGGTGTAGATTTTTGCGAATCACGACGACCAGCGCGACTGGATTATCGAAGAGATACTGACGTCGCTCATCAAGTTGTCGGACACCAAGCAAAAGGCGGGCCAATTCCGGTGTGTTTTCTGTCTTCGCTTCCGCATTATGTCGGTACTGACGCTCGCGTTCAGACTTCGCGACGGACGCTCGATACGCACGGTGTCTGCGCTTCTGCTGCAGCTTGTGCAGACATCTGCGCACGACGTGCGAATCAAAGCGACGGATATCGCGAAGGAGCGGCATAACAAAGTGCTCCTGCGTCGGCAGGAGAGCTTTTCGGAGAGTCAAAGTCAGACGATTGTCGCCGAGGATTTCTTGGACCAAGAAGATCTGGCGGTGCGTTCCTTGTCTCTCGATTCCTTTATGATATCTAATCGATGAACAGGAGATACGCCTGTATAAATCCGGGCTCGACTCTGCGAAAAAGGCCGCGAAGAAGATCATATTGTTCTTAAATCAGCGGTGCGTTCTCTTGCTTTTCTCTTAGGTGCAAGTAACTGATAGGTGAATTCTAGGTCGGGCAAGGGCAAGGCTACGAAAAACTCCAACGAGGCGGAGTATCGCGCGATATTCGACAACTTGATCTCGGATTTGCTCGCCGTGCTGTACTGGCCGGAGTACCCCGCCGCGAGCTTGCTGCTCAGCATTGCGACGAAGTTCATGGTGCGTTCGCTGTGCAGCGAGCCGATCGTGGAATTAATGTTTCACTAGTTGACCTCGCTCGACGACGTCAAGACCACGCAGACGGACAGCAACGCCGCCAAGACGATGGCCTTGGATCACCTCGGCGTCATCGCCGCTCGCATCCGCTCAAGCATGCTCAAATTTCAGCCAAAGGATGACTCGGCGCCGAAATCCAAGCCGTTGATGCCGATGGACGAGGTTTGTGGTGCCTTTCGTTTCGATACGAACAATTCTGATTATTTCTGTAACAGCTCGTCACCAGTATCGATGCGAAACGGTTCGACAGGCTTTTGGCCGCTCACCAGGACGTCGCGATGCACCTTACGAAGCGCTCTTCGGAAGAGCAGGCATACGATGTACGTTATCCCCCTGCGTGCGACTCATTGTGCAGCTTAGCAAACTAACTCGACATGTAGAGCGCCCGGGAACTGACTGCCGCTACCCTTGGTGAAGAATTGGCGCGCGGACTCGAACGCGTCAATCTCTGGATTTCGAGTCCCGAAGACGATGACAACCTCACTCTCCGGGAGCAGAGCAAGCTGCAGCCGTTTGGCCACAGGGTCAAGACCGCGCTGCATGGCGTATGGAAGGATCCGGTGCGGGACGTTTTCGATATCGGGTGAGGATTGAACGTCGGATCTATTTGTTTCTCGTTCGCTAATCCCTTTTCCCCAGCTCTCAAGAGGAAGCGGAGCGCATTGATCGGGTTGCTGAAGAAATTGGCACGATTCAGCTACTGCGAAACTCCTTCCAGCCGATACTGAATATCATTCTCGTCGCTCTCGATGCCCCGGCCATCTTCATGCGCACGAAAGCACTACGTGCGCTCGGGCAGATCGTTACAAGCGATCCGTCGGTCCTCGCGGAGGTGCGTACTTGATGTTTGCGAGAATGTCCTGATCTGAACAGATGATAGACTAATGTACGGCGCGCGATCGAAAGCCATCTGCTCGACAACTCTCCTGCTGTGCGCGACGCCGCCGTCGAGCTCATCGGCAAATACATGATCGAATCGCCCGAGGTTGCTGGCGATTACTACCACAAGATCGCCGATCGCATGGCAGTAAGCCTGGAGGTCTCTTTCGCCGCGGCCGTTCTCACCTTTACCAGGACACGGGCTTGAGTGTCCGGAAGCGTGTCATCAAGCTGCTGAAGGCCTACTATGCAGTCGTCGACGACAACGACCGTAAAACCGATATCTGCACGCGCCTTGTCATGCGGATGGTGGACGAGGACGACACCGTCAAAGACCTCGCCATCAAGACCATCGAGGAGCTTTGGTTCCCGGTAACTCTCGCATCAGCCTTGAAATCTCAAAAGGGCGTCACCACAAATCAAGACAAAAGCTTGCTCCTTTCCAAGGTCGCTGTGATCATGGGTACATCGGCCAAGTTCAGCGATCGCCAGTCCCCGCTTGAGGATATTCTGCATCAAATTATCGCCGAAAAGCAGGGTAACGAGGCGGCAGCTCTGCATGCGCGATATACCGAGATTTGCGAGGCCCTCATCGATGGCTTGGTTGACGCGTCTGATCTCCCTGGCTTTGTGAGCTCGACGCAAGATTCCTCGTTTGTTTCTAACCCACGGATAGACCGTCACCAACTGCATTCGGACCATTTATCTTTTTACAGCCTCGTACCCGGCCATACTATCTGGTTCCAACGCGTCCATTCTTTTACCCTACCTCAAGAAGCCGACTAATGTATCGTCTCCTTATCCCTTTACCTTCGCTTGCCGACTGATTGACGTTTTCAGGCTGAGGACCAGCAAACGACCGACTATCTCTTGAAGATCTTCAGGGCGTCGATTCCCCACATGCCGAGAACTGCTATCAAGTTCGGACAGGAGCTGCAAAAAAAATTGCAACCCATGGTTGCCCAGCCGGCGAGCAGTCTTCAGGCATGGCACATTCATGATTTCTCCATCGACTGACCAACCAATTTCCTCGAATACAGGGTTTGCAAGAAACAGTCGCGTGCTTTTGTGCTGTAGTGCAGTGCCTCACACACGAATTTGCACGGCTGGTGGCTCTCCTCAAGTCATGTGACAGTCAGTCCCGCGCTTTCCCTCCCCACGCGAAGCCTTAAGCTTAGCTTATTCCCCTTTAGAACGCATCGAGGACGGTATTAAAAAAGCTGCCGTCGGTCCAATACCTCCGGATAGTATCCGGACTCTAGGTGTCCTCATTGTTATCACCGCGCTAATTGGCGAGCATTGTGATTTTACCCGGATACGGAGAGAAGCCCCTGGTGCGTTGCAAAATTCCATCGTCCCTCGTTACCCTCTGCTCATGTCGCCACAGCTGTTGTGCCCGACCTCGACTCCATTAGTGGCTCGGTACGTCAGGCGCTTTGATGGCAGCCATTAATACTTACACTCCACAGACTCCGATTGTCGAACACATATACGGCAGCCTGTTACAGCTCTACGAGAAGTGCGGTAATGAAGATCTGCGCGGACGCATTCTTCAATGTCTCGGCTTCCTATTTCGAGCACAACCGTCTCTCATGACAATGGATCGCTCGTCGGTTATCATGGACGATATCTTCTCGTCTTCGGATGAAGAACGTCGCGGTCGCCTGCTTAAGATTATTCAGGAATTTTTAATTTCGGAAGCAGCAAAACATTCCGCCAAACAGAAAGGTACTTGATTGACATCCCTTTCACTGCATTTCCTGTTTTTACACTTTCTCAGACGCCATCGCCATCAAGGGCAAAGTGAAGCCGACTGATATCAACATGGATGAACTGGTCGGCAACACTGATGGCTTTGCAGACTCGGGGTACGTTCCCGGTTACTGGACTTCCAACGTTTACTGACCCGTCCACAGTGTTAGCTCGGCCGTTGTACAACGCTATATGCCTCAGATCCTCCAGGCCGCACTATCACAGCATCCACAAATCCAAGTCGCAGCTATTGACATATTGACTTTCACAATCAAGCAAGGCTTGGCTCATCCGCTAGAGGTGCGTTCCTACCTATTTTTGTAGCAATGGGTTCCGATCTCCCTCTAGTCCTTCCCCGTCATTGTTGCTCTTGAAACGAGTCCAATCTCCAGTTTGTCCAGCCGGGCCAGTGCCCTCCATTCGATACTGCACCAAAAGCACGGCTCGCTCCTCAATACCCGGTACATTCAAAGCGCCCGAAAGTCGTTCGATTACCAGCGGGGTGTTACCCAAGACGTGCAAGGCATGTATCTTTCCTCTATATCGACATTTAGTTGACATCGATTTATCAGGTTTCCGTTTACAGCCAACACCTATCGCATTACTCCAGCGATGGTACTCACTTGTTCGGGAAAAACGAGCGACGCGCCAGGATTTCTTGAAATCGCTTGTTAAAGTATTCAATCTTCCTCGCCAGGACGAGGCGACCCAGGTAAGTATTTCAATCTTTCGCTGTTTCTTTTGCTCGTGGCTGATTGCGATCAGGACGAGGTCGATTTTGCGCGCTACATGGCGGAAAACCTCGCCTCGTTCGATTACAAGACGCAGGAGGAGGCAGTGACGGTCATCAAGGATCTCACTGTCGTGTTATCCGTTGACGGAACACGTCTATTGGAGATCATATCTCCTTCTCACCTTCTGTCTCACTTGCGCGGTACCGCTGCTCCGGAAGCCATGGAAGTAGATGGGCAAGGAGACGAGCAGGACAATCGCCCGCGGATGCGAGCGTCTGTGATCATCGGTATGGTGATGCTGTTGAAAGCGCACCTCAAGAACCTCTACTCCTTGTCTGAAGAGTGTGTTTCGTTTCCCTTGGCGCGAAAATGATCTCTAACTTTCATTTCTAGCAAATGCTCCAAGTTTGTTCTGGGCAAGAAGACGGCGGCCGGCGACAAAGCAGTCACGAAACGCCATGAGAAACCGATTGCGTGGACGCGGTTACCGTTTGCTACAACGCCTATACTGACGACGAGCGATGGCGATGCGCAGAAGGCTCGAGTGAGTTCTTTTGTAGTTCGCGCGCGTTGGAAACCATGTGCTCATTAACCCGCGCACCAGTTCATTGAAGTGTGGAACGAGGATGGCGTCTCCGCTGAACCGGACGACGCAGAATTCTCATGAAAACCGACTTTCATCCTTTCTCTGCTTTCGATGTGCTTTGCCGGACTCATACCGTACATATTGACTTAACTTATCCACCCTTGTTGTCCATTACTTGTTGTAGAAATTAAAGTACCTGCCAGCTACTATATTATCGCCGTATTGTAACTGCGTTGCGTTTGAATGAATGGCTGGTTCCGACGCGAGCCTCAAGCCTATCTATCCACAGGTTCCAATTTCCAAAATTGGTATGTGGGCGTAGGCTCGTGTCCAGCCGTTATAGTGTGTATACAATGACGAGCAAGCAGGTATTGTATACTTAGTTCACAATACTTCATTGTGCAGCTTACTATAACGGGCCACGAGCCTAGTGTGGGCGATATCGCACTGGTCCCATTCCGCAATGTGCGCGTCGTACCCCTCGAATTGCTTTCGTCGGGTTGGAGTACCATGTAGGCTAGGACACGACGGGTACTCGCGTCCGCGCTTAAAGGTACTTGCAGAGGAATGATAAGATCATCCGCCAAATGTGGCCAAATAGTACTACGCCTTCTTCCATAATTGGCAATTTCCTGCTACCATAAAAACATTCATCTTTATCGATATGAGACGGAACAGATTTGAATTCCTCGTTTGATAGGAAAAGTCCTACGAACAGTCTTCCACCCGAGCCTGGAAAAGAACACCTGTACCTCGTTCAGACTTGGTAGGCAATACTTTTTCGCGCACCATTAGCGCTCCGTTTCATTCCAATTTGTACAAGTAGTTTCTACGCAATCATGTGAAATTGCATGCCTAGGGTGTGACGATAGAAACTGACGTGTATGGTCACCACTGCTGTTTCATGTCCGAGGTGAAGTTGACCGAGATGCTGTTGTATTTTTTACATTGAATAATCAATATTCAATGTGGTTCTTACATTCCTCGCTTGTGCTACACATTTATAGTTTTCTACGA
Organism: Mycena albidolilacea; assembly: GCA_029282495.1. Taxonomy (NCBI): domain Eukaryota; kingdom Fungi; phylum Basidiomycota; class Agaricomycetes; order Agaricales; family Mycenaceae; genus Mycena; species Mycena albidolilacea. The sequence continues at coordinate 1,521,775 of JARIHO010000002.1, forward strand.
ATTTTGGGGTAGTTTTTTTACAGATTTTCTTTCTAGGTTAGATTTCCTTCACTTTAATAATTCTGCGCGCCGTCAAAAACTGCTTTCTCGTAGGCAGCGTTGGGCGGACATTGGACGCGACGGTGCGGTACTCCACCGGCGGCTTGGTGATCATCGAACGGACGGGGTCGACGCACGGGGGACGGAGGTGGCCGAGATACGCGCGTTTGGGGAGCGTGGGGAGATGCACGGCGTCGGCCAGCGACGGGATGCTGCTGTTCACGCACATGTCGGGGGGGTCGGCGGGGAACGTCACGGGGGTTCGTGGCGGGCTCGAGTCGGCGGCACTGACGACACTGGGGGCGGACGAGTCCGAATTTGAGGAAGGTGGGCCGGCCACAAACGAGGACAAGGACGAGTCGAGGTCGAAAGACGTAAACATGATGGGCTGAGGCATGTGCATGATGCACGCGGGCTTGGGCGTCTTCTCGCAGTCGCCGGCTGCAGACGAAGGAGTGGCGTCCCACTCGAGCGTCGTAGAGGCGGTAACGGGGAATTGTGGAAGCGGACGCGGGAGGCGACGCGGCGGCAAGGCGGGGGGGAGACGTGGCTTATCCTCGAGCGAAAACGAGTCAATGGCGTTGACGGCCTCGCGGAACTCAGCGAGCGTCGGGCGGCGGAGCGGGTTCATGTGGAAGCACCGCTTCAGCAGTGCGTTCGCCGGGCGCGTAATCTTCATCGCGTCGAGCAGGTAGTTGTTGTCGGCACGGAACGCCGCGAACCCACGGTCAGACATCTCTGCGCTGTACCATGGGTGGCGTCCCGATATCATGTTGGTGAATATAACGCTCAGCGCCCAAAGGTCGCTGTGTCGCGTCGAGTAGCAAGCATACGACCGATCAATGGATTCTAGGTATAACGAATCAGCAATGTAGCGCAATAAAAATCGCGAAAACAAACCAGGGCTCATATAAAATCGGCTTCCACATCCAAACTGTGTCGAAACTGCAACCTGCGTAGACAATCCAAAGTCGGCCAGCCGAAGGTCCGTACCAGCGGAGTTGCAGAGGATGTTTTCGGGTTTTATGTCGCGGTGATAGACGCTATTCCTATGAATAAACTCGACTGCATCGAGCAGCTCGCCAAACGCCTTCTTTATCAACTTGGGGTTCCCGCGGTAGACTTCCCGGTCGACCATGGCGTTGAAAAAGTCGCCGCCGGTGCAGAGCTCCAAGACGACAAACACAAACTCGTCGGTGAAGAAGTGGTCGTGGAAGGTGATGACGCGGGGGTGGTCGCTGACCATACGATGAATCAGGAGCTCGTTCTCCTGAATTTCTGCGCCGCGAGTCCCAGCCTCGTACTTTGGCATACACTTTACGGCGTAGTAGGCGAGGTCATGCGGGGGAGAGGTGGTGTCGAGAGCTTTGTAGACTTTGCCGTATGCGCCTGAACCCAGCAGGCACAGCAGCTCGAGATTCCCGCCGTCAATGAGCTGGCCGGTGAGGTCGGGGAGGAGTTCAGAGGCGGAGGGATGCATGATGAGACAAAAATGTAGATGTAGAGGATAGAAAGATGTAGAAATTGTGAGGATAGAGTGCTTGAGATCAACTGTAGCAGGTAGAAGATGGGTGTAGAAGGTAAGAAAAGTGAGCTAGGAGAGTCTGAGATTCGAGAGTTTTGAAGACCAAGAAAGGAGAAATTTGCTTCCGCGGTGAGACAAACTTGAGAGGGGGCCACCCATCTAGAGATACGGGTTCAAGGGACGCTCTTCATGGTTCCCCAAGCAGTTTTTCCGAGCGCAGAGCACCGAGTGAAAGGCACGCTGAAAACCAAATACGTTGAAGAGTTCTTGAAGAGCCAGCAGAAAAGGTTGATGGTTTGACAATAAAGTGGCCGTGCGCAAGTAGAGGATGGTGGATGAAGCTTCATCGATGAAGTCCAGAGTATATTCCGACGATGTTGTGGGAGAGGATGGCGGGCCGGCGGCGTAAGCGCAGCGGCGCGTCGCGTAACATTTCACACGCACTCTTTATCCAGAACTTCTGGCTCTAACCACCGTCAGTTCTTTTACGTCCCTCCCCAGGCACTGAATTCAAAAATGCCGCACAGATGCCCCAGACGAGACTCAATGCATTTAAATCAGTCGTAGACTCCCATTTCTTCGCTCTTTTTGAGCAGGACCGAGTTCCTTCGTCGCAGGAGCGAAACACGATCCAAGCGTTGCTCGCGGACAGAACAGCCCACCTCGCTCATCTCAATTCCCAAGTCCCCAAGCGACGAGGGAAGAAGCTTCGCCGCGAACTGCGCATCGAACTCGACAATACACGTCGTTCTATCAAATTTCATAGGGCCTTGATTTCGCCGTGGCGGCGTCTACCCGTGGAGATCCTTTCTGAGATCTTCCTCTTCACCCTGGTACCAATAGAAAGCAAAGGGAGTCTCTGGAACGATGACCGCGACGGAACATTACTCCTCTGCAAAATATGTTCGACATGGAGGGCCATTGCCCTCAGAACACCAGCGTTGTGGAACGTGTTGTCCCTCCAACCTAAATCTCTCCAGCACCCTCTCGATTGGGCTTCTAATTGGCTCGACCGCGCCCAATCCTTCCCGGTGTACCTCCAGACATCCTGGGGCGTCACTGCCCACCCGGATGTCATAAATGCAGTGATATCCATATTCGCATCACATGTACACCATACTGCTGCACTGTGGATAGTGGGTGTTGGAGACTCAGGACAGCCGTCCTTTCCGCTTCCTGACCCATACGATGCCCGGCTCCTTTCCTCTCTCTGTGTCCACCTACCTCCTGGCTCTTCCTGGGATTGGATCCATGCGGCATGCCAAACTTCGTCTCGTTTAACCAACCTCGCCATATCGCGCTTTTCTTTCGATTGGTTTCCGGCCAGCAATCTCAAACAGCTGACAGAGCTGGAGTTACTCGCGCCAATGCCCATGTCCACGGCGTTCCAACTCTTGGAGAACGCGTCAAGTCTTGAGGTCTTTTACATTGAGATCGAAGGACCTGGTGTAGCCCGCTCCAGTGTTCTTGTTATGAAGTCGGTTTTAACGATGGAAATCGCTTGCTCCGATGGCGAGCACCTTGGCCAGTTTCTGAAGCAGTTGGAATTCCCGTGTCTCACAAGCATGGCCTTCCGCGAGGTGGTCTCCGCTTGGCCCGAAAGAGAGTGCCATTCATTCCTCTCCCGTTCATCATGCGCCTTGAAGACCCTCGAACTAATCAATGTCCGCACACCTCAGGACCACATTATTGCCTGTCTCCAGCACAAGGCTTGTGCTACGCTCGAATGGTTACACACAAACATGCAACCCACAGATGCATTGTTGCAACATCTTACCTACCGCGGGCACCCGTTTCCCAACCCGAAGCTGCGAACTATCAAGCTTGAAAATATTCGGGCGGCAGATGGCCACCTCTCTGCTCTTGTAGAGTCGCGTCTCTTCCTCTCCACAACTGTCACTGGACTGCCTCCTGGTGTGCCAGTGCCAGCTTGGCTGCAAAGAGTCCGGTTCACATTCGTGGAAGGCCTCGCGGAGAGCCAGTACGTTACACACAAAGAAGACTGATTGCGGGAGATAAAAATGAAGGCACTTGATATCGACTTGAATGTCGAAATCGTCTGGTCGGATGAGTCGGGTACGTTCGAGGTGGTATCATGACCTAGGTTGTACTACAAGGATATTGTCTTTATTAGTATTGTCTACTCCGAGCTCGAGTTGTAATGCTACAGCGCTAATGTACATGAATTGATTTTCTTCACCTTTCAACGAGTTTTACCGCACAAACTTGAACCGAAAATGCTACCGTTTGGAAACTTAATTTCGTGTCAAAAATTTCGCCCTCGAATAGCCGCGCAGCAACTACCTCTTGCCTCTTGCCAGCATGGCATCAATGGCAAATGCATTTGCTCCAACCCACATTGACGACCTAGAAGAAGTAGAAGACGAAGACGACGTCTGGACGCCCCTCCAACTCGCCGCGCTCCAGGGTGACCTTCCTCTCGTTAAGCAACTCCTTGAATCGAACGCGGCCGTCAACACCCCGGCGTGTGGCTTCTACGGACAGACTGCACTCCAAAGCGCCGCATCCAACGGCCACCTCGAGGTAGTGCAGCTCTTGCTATCTGCTGGCGCGGATCCGAATGCCCCGGGGGGCAACAATGGCGGCAGGACAGCAGTGCAAGCTGCAGCAAGTAGCGGATCGAGCGAGATCGTACAGGTGCTCCTCGGTGCAGGCGCGCGAATCGCAGAGCCTCCCGCGCGTTATCACGGACGCTCCGCATTGCAAGCCGCCGCCGAGGGTGGGCATGTTGCGCTGGTGCAGGAGCTCCTCGCCATGGACGGCGTCGACATCAACGCGGCCCCGTCGCGCTACTCGGGGCGCACCGCGCTGCAAGCGGCTTCGGAGCAGGGATTCCTCGAGATCGTAGAAATTCTGCTGCGAGCAGGCGCGAATGTTAACGCGGCGCCCGGGCGATACAAGGGGCTGACTGCGCTCCAAGCAGCAGCAGCCGGCGCAAAGGTCGACGTTATCGATACGTTGCTGGAACACGGCGCAGATGTCAACGCCCCGGGATGCTACTACCATGGCAGTACCGCGTTGGCTGCGGCAGCTGAAGCTGGAAACTCGGCCGTTGTTCAGAAACTGCTGGGTGCCGGGGCAGATGTGAGGGCAGTTTCTGGGGATGCTCAACGAACGGCTTTGCAGATTGCAGATCTGGCAGATTATATGGATGTGGTGGGGATTTTAGAGGCAGCTGGACCTCATGAATAGTTATTTTGGACGGTGCGTCGCGCGATATTTGTCGGTGCTTGTATTCTCAGTCGCGTCTCGAAGCAATGTGATCTGCGAGTGTGCTTCGGTGCCGAAGCCCCTAGTGCGGGTATGCCACTCCCTTCATGTCAAACCCCCAAGATGTTAGTCGGAGGATAGAGTCTACCTCAGACGCAAAACCCGAGGCTCCCAACCCACAGATGGAGCCTGCCTCCGACCCCAAGGGTCTTTCGCCAGCCAAACAGAGGCTCCTCGAGACGAAACTACGTCTGGCAGACACGGACGAGGAGATTTCTGGTACTCTCGCCCATCTTCAGCGGCTCCAGAATCGTCGCAAAGATATCCTTGTGGACATTAACATCCTCACATCCCCCATCTTGAATCTTCCACCCGAGATCATTTGCGAGATCTTCATCCACTGTCTGCCTCCTCCGCGCACGCTCCCCGATCCTAGAGACGCTCCTCTACTTCTTGGGCATGTCTGCCGCCGATGGCGGAGCATTGCGTATTCCTTCACGCAGCTCTGGAGCTCAGTAACCGTTTCCGCTGTCCTGTCCGCCATGCTGCTGCCTCCCCCGCGGGCTGGGCTGCTCGACATGTTAGACGCATGGCTTATCCACTCGGGAGACAATCTTCTCTCAGTTTCCATTGTCCCGGATGCGCAGAATCCTGACATACCACTCGTTCTGGGCCGCAGTCCAATATTCGGGACGATTCGTCACACTTCTCACCGTTGGCGCGAGCTTGAGATAGTGCGCCGTCTGGAGGATTTCCAGGTGCTGCTGAACAGGGATGCTCCTTGGAATTTACCGCACCTTGTCAAGTTGACATTGCTCCTCGCCAATAACGGGCGCCATCCAAGCGGGTTCCCCCCAAATCTCCTCTCAAATTTAAACGACGCCCCCGCGCTGCGCGAGGTTCACGTGATGGGATTCGCACCGCTGAATCTCCTCATCCCGTGGTCGCAGTTGACGACTGTCCACGCGGAGAACCTTCTCCCAATCGAGTGTCTCCAGACGCTCGCGGCAACCACTAGCCTCATCGACGGCGCATTCTCGATATGGATTGAGCAGTTCTTCCACCTCCCTGCCACCGCACCCATCGCTCGCCCCTCTCGCCTCACCTCGTTAACCCTGAGCGGCGAGCTGTGCATCGGACTCCTCGACCACATCGAGCTCCTGTCGATCAAAAAGTTCAGCCTCTCCATTGGACCCAACGACGACTTCGCCCCGCTCGTCGCCTTCTTCGCGCGGTCCTCCACCCTCAAGGAGGTCGCGCTCGACATCCGCGGCGCCGTCCCCCCCGCGGACCTCATCACCTGCCTCGAAGCCATGGCGGGCATCGAGACGCTCTCCTTCGGCGTGCACACGGGCCTGATGAACGGGCCCCTCCCGTGGGCGCTGCTCTCCAACTTCGCGTTGCTCCCGAGCATCCAACACCTCACGATCTGCGAGCGCATCGACCGGTACCACGAGCCGCCGCTGGACGAGGGGGGCGTGGCGGAGATGCTGGCGGCACGCTGGGCGGGCGGCGCGGGGACGCTCAAGTCGTTCTGCCTCATCACGACGCATCTGTTCTGCGTTGGCGGGGGTGCGGTGCATCCGGGGTTCGCGGCGCTTGCGGAGGAGGGGATGGGGATTGTGCTGAGGTCGCATGGGGCAGGGCCGTTTCGTGTTGTGTATTTTGATAGTGCTAAGCAGAGTTCGAGAAGTAATGGGAAGGAGAAGGGAAAGGCGCGTGCGCTGTGAGCGTCGAAGATTCATTCTTGTACAATGCTAGGCAAAATATACCCTTTCTTGCAAGTGCGGTACTCAGTGAGAGCGAACATCAGAGAAGCTGCTCAATTATCGTACACCTCGCATTCCACAGTCAGGTATCAATTGACGACCTCTACCTCCAGACCCGTACCGGACAAAAACTACCTACCGAACTTAGATTAATGCACAATACACGTTTTTGCTTGTTCCAGACAACGAACGATCCTATGTCGCCTTCTCCCTGCCGCCCATGCCATCCTCGACGAGCTCGCCCACCCACCGCTCGAACGCATCCGCGTCCATCGTGCCCTCCGCGTCGAAGAAGCGCGAGTACGGCGCCTCCGCCTGCGTCTTGCCCTTTGCGAGGAGGCTCTTGTTCGCAGATGTCGAGCGCACGTAGGTCAGCGCCAGCGCGTACTGCGGCGGGATCGAGGCCGACTTTGCCGTCGGGGTCGCAGAGGATTTTGGGGGGAAGGAGACGGGTAATGTGCGTGACGAGAGGGTTATTCGCTCTGTGATGATCTAAGCCGACGGGTGAGCGGGGTCACACGACACAGTAGCGGAGGGGACGCGTACTCGTTTGGAGAATGTCTTTCGCTTGCCGACAAAGACAATGTTGCCCTCGACAAAGTACGAATATAGTGTTTGTGCGAACGTGAGGAGCATGTACCTGGGAATGAAGGGTCAGCTGAAAAGTAAGGCAAAGGGGTCGGTGTAGCGGGGACCGTGCGACACGATAGACTAATGCATCGACGGGGACCATGCGACGCGATAAGCCAATGCGTCGACGCCACTGAGCTCATGGTGAGAGGGAACATGACGCACAGGATTAGCCCCGCCCAAACGACGGGCTTGCTCTGCTCAAATTCGACCTTGTACCCATACAGGCCCGTTCCACCCGCGACAAACACGCTTAGCCACCCCAGGGCTAGCCGTACATCAGTGTGCTGGTGGATCTGCTTGAATAGCTCGGGCCGCGATAGATACTGCATGGTAGTCGTGTCAACTCCCAAGTGATGAATAAAATATAAAACGGCACAAACACGCTTCACGGCGTCGTCGCATGCATTCTTGAGCTCTGTGACATTAAAGTTGTTGACTTTGACGACGTCGCGCGTGCCCGGGAGCGGTGCGAGACTCAGGGGGCCTGGGGGCCGGTCGGGGGAAGGCGGGGAGGGTATGGAATCTGTGCTGGACGGGGCTGGGATTGCGGTGGATATTTCCTGAGCGCCGTTTGCTTTTTTGCGCGCCATGGAGGTGGTGGTAAAGCGTCAAGATTGAGCGCGCGACGTGTGACCACGTCTTTGTTTGAATCGAGGGTGATCGCTCAACTCTTCCTCAACGCAGCCATCATGGCCGACGCTGGTGAGACCAGAAACGCTTGGTATCCGTCTTGTGCTCATAGCTTGCCTCTGCTCACCCCCAGGCTTTTTCAAGGGCACCTCTGCCGACCAGGACAGGCGTTTCGCCGACAAGGAGCTCAAGCTTCTCAAATCCACAAAATTTCCAGCTCATTTCGAAACAAAGGTACCCAGGCGACAGCTAACGAGACCCATAATTTAACCGTCTTCAAGGTCGACATGCGCAAAGTGAACTTGAACGTTATCAAGCCCTGGATAGCAAAAAAGATCGTCGAACTGGTAGGTTTTGAGGACGACATTCTGATCGGGTACGCTCTCGAGCTTCTCGATGAACCGGTAATCGCCTCTTCGCCTCGTGCAAATCTCCCCTTGTCTTATACAAACAATAGTCTCCCGACCCTAAGAAAATGCAACTCTCTCTGACGGCGTTCCTGGCTAAAGACGCGCCGGCTTTCATGTCTGCGTTGTGGACCTTGCTGCAGGAGGCTCAGACCGAAGTCACGGGTGTTCCACGCACGTTTGTCGAGGAGAAAAAAGAAGAGATGCGCAAAGCGCGCGAAAACGATACCAGGGCTTTCGACGAAAGAGATCGACGCGCGCGTTTGGACGAACTGCAGGATGGCGGGCGTGGTGGAGGTCGGGGGCGTGGGAGAGGTGGCGGCCGGGGCAGAGGCCGAGGCTTCGATGATGACCGTGGCGGTAGGGGATTTGACGGAGGCAGAGGTCGTGGACGCGACTCAGGTTGGGGTGCTCGGGGCGGTGGTAGAGGAGGAGGAGTGAGTTTTTTTGTTCGTTGGTTTATCTTCGCATCTGATATACCTTATTCGCAGCGTCGCACCCCTCCCCACCGCCGGTCCCGCTCCCGCTCCGGTGGTCCTCGCTCGCCTTCGCCCCCAGGACGCCGATATCGCTCCCCGCCCCGCCGGCGCTCCCCGTCGCGCGACATCCACAGCTCCCGCTCCCCTCCCCCACCCAGACGCAGATCGATCTCCCGCTCCCGGACCCGCTCGCGCTCGCGTTCCCGCTCCCCCTCCCGTACTCGCAGCCCACCCCCAGGAAGACGCCGCCCCCGCTCCCCCTCTTACACCCCACCGCCCCGCGACAACCGGCGCCCCTACCGCGGCGGCCGCGACAGCCGCAGCCCACCCACGCGCCGGCGCCGCCTCTCCTCGCCCGACCGCCGGCGCTCCCCGTCCCGCAGCCGCTCGCGCTCACGCTCGCCCCCGCCGCGCGGCGGACCCTCCAACCGGCGCCGCAATAAAAGTGGCAGCCCCCCGAGACGGCGTAGCGCGACGCCCCCGCGCCGGCGCCGGCGCAGCCCGTCTGCCTCGCGCTCGCGTTCCCCACCGCCGCGGCGGAGCACCAGCCGCGGCCCAGGCAAGAGGGGAGGCGGCAAAATGCGCGAAAGCCGCAGCCGCAGCAGGAGTCGCAGCAGGAGTATTAGGAATCGGAACAAGTCTCGGAGCCGTAGCAGGAGCCGTAGCCACAGCCGCAACCGCAAAATGGACGTCGACGGCGGCGACGGCGATGGCGACGGCGAGCTGAAGATTAAGGGCCAAGCAGAGGTGGAGCGTCGGAAAAGTAAGTGGGAGGACGAAGATGTGCGGATGCCTTCTGCTCTTTCCCCGTCAACGCGACTGATAAGACTTTTCTTTTGTAGGTATCAGCGAGGACTAAGCTCGAGCTGGAGAAGCGGGAGAACGAGTTGAAGGAGCGGGCGTTGAGGAACAAGGTGATCCGGACGAGGAAGTCGAGCAATGCGTGAAAGCCAGGGTTGGCGCAGCGCGAGTGATGTGTTATCCTAGTATTTCTTTTCTCCGGTATTCGATCACACTAAAGTTTCCATACAGCCCGTATCGATGAATGAATGAAAATTGTTCGATGGCGCTATAGGCTATAGCCTACGTGCGAGATCATCGTACTCACTGCGTGTTTCTCTGTTCCCGTGTCTCTATCGCCGCTGTGTTTGATTATCGATTTGGGACGTGGGCGACTTGACGAATTGTTGTAATTCAATTTTGCACCTGTGCGCAAGGAGTCGACTTCGAGTGGGCTCGGGTGAACAGACCAGTTAGGTCGGATAGCTGCAAGAAGTCGATAGGATTTACAGAAATTATACAATACCCAGGTAGGCTACAGTGATATGTTGCGTGGTATTTTACAGCGTGATGAAGCAGAAAATTCAAGAAAATAGCGGTGGAATCACAACGTCTCCCAACCACCAGAGTCCAGCGACGCCTCTAGCCGGCGCGCAATGACAGTCGGGATCCCATGGGACAGCCACGTCTTGCGCACCTCCTCCCACCGTGCAAAGTGCAGATACTGCCGCCGCCCGCGCCTGTCGAAAATTAGTTCACAATCAGTTGGTCGACGGAAAAACAAACGCACCGCATGGAAATATCCACCTCGCCGTGGGCGTCGAGATATGGCGGAGGAGAGAATGTGCCGTTGTTGCTGTACACATAAAGCAGCATGCAGCGCTTTACTAGGAAGTACACGCCAATCGCACCGCCGCACCTTAACACACATCAGTACCGCGAAAAGATTTAGGAACAGAACACTCACTCTCTCAGATGCACATTGCACTCCCCTCGCTCGTCTTCGTCCCGGCAGCAGTCGCTCTGCATGCACACCGTTGTCCCGCACAGCAAACATATCGCCGCGTCCACTGGCACGGTTATGCACCGCGCGCACGTCAGCGCGCGGTCCTGCGCACCGAAAAGATTGTCGAGCACCAGCGGCAGTCGGGCAAGGCGATACATCGAAGGGAAGTCCAGCACAACACCGCAGTTCAGCTGCGACGCCGCATGCGAATGCCCGTAATGTGCACACCATCCGGACAGCGCGTTCTGCAGCGTGTCTTGGTTCGGCAGGTCCGAGAGCGCAGGGACGTTGAGCAGCGTCAGTAAACGGTTGTACTCGCAGACGTCTCCGCCCGGCGGCGGTGGGGTGGGGAAGCACGAGGGGAGAACAGAGCGGCAGAGAATGGCGGCACGCCGGAGGAACGGCAGCGTGAACGCGTAGAGCAGCTTCTCAATACGTGCCTCGCCGAATGTCTCGAAAACGAGAGTCGCCGTGTGCTCAAAGACAGGCGAATGGCGCACGACAGACATGAAGAACATGCGCACATCACCGAAGATGTCCTCATGCGCGCGCCGACCGAGCGGGGTCGTGCTGTGGCTACGGGTCTTGTTGAGGACGTACACCAGGCCGATGACGGTGCGCGCCAAACACGCGTAGTATGCGAGAATGAGAACGTGGCGTAGCATCTCCGGGGCGACGGCGGCTGTCTCGACGAGCACCGTGAATGGGTCCCGCAGAAGGAGCGGGTACGAAAACGAAGTCAACGACGTTCGACTCCACTCGGGCAAGAGCCGCTTGATGATCGCCTGCTTGACCGCCTCCCGACCCTCGTCGACACGGCCCTTGAAATGCAACCCGGCCAATTTGCCTAGACAAGTAAGCAGCCCGCGGATCATCCCCGTCTGCGCCTCCGACAGATTGTCGACGACCAGCCCCCCGCCCGATGCGTCCAACCCGCGCTGGGAGATCTCTATCGCGCAGATGGTGTACCCGATGAGCTCCTCGGGGAGGTATATCCCCGCTCCGCGTTCACCGACCTCGGGCTCAGGGCGGTCACGGAGGTGACGCGTCTGCTGCGAGACGCTCTTCGCAACGACCATCACCGTATCCACCATCTTCGCCGACTCCGTCCCTTCCCAGCGGTCTGTACCGCGCATCACAGTGCTATACCCCGAGTCCTGCGCACTCCAAAATACAAACTCGCCCGTGCCGTTGCGGAACTGTAGCGAGTCGAGCAGCGGGTCGGGCTTCGACTTGAGGATGCCGATCCCCGCGGCACGGATCCAGTCGGGGAACGGCACCCGCACGAGCGTAGTTGGGGCGGGGCGGGAAACGGGCAGGATCACGTTTCCCAGGCTCTTGCATAGCGGGCAGATGTACTCCTTACGCGGGATGCTTTCGGGGTGGTTCCGCGTCGCTTGCGCACGGTGCCGCTGCCTTATGGACGCGCTGTAGACCTGGAAGCAGTCGAGGTGCATCATGTGGCTGCACACCGACGCGTGGAGCCCGAAACGCGTGAACTGCGCCGGGAAACCCTCAAAATTCGGTGACGCGCCCGCTTTCGCATCGCGCGCCTCCGCCTGCGGTGGGGGAAACGCGGTACCTGGAACACCGGGAATGGTCCGGTCGAGCGATGCTGGTGTCTGCAGAACGTCGTTCAAGTATGAATTGTGACTGTCGGGATGACGCCGTATAAACCGGCTCGGTTGCACCATGCCTAGATTCCCAAACGGCCGCGCGGCAGTGAGGTCCTCCTGGCACACGATACAAGTCCCAAATGACGCTTCTTCCTCCGTGTCATCCATTCCCGCATCCTCCTCGTCGCTGCCGTCGTCAAAGGTGTCCGCGAAGCTGGCCTGTTGCGCCTTCATCTGCCGCAGGAGCGCCTCTTGCCTGGCCTTCGCTGTCGCACGTTTCTTCCCCGCCTCCGACTCTCCCGCCTCGGGGCGCGTGGTGTCAAGCACCGTCCGCCGACTGCGCACCGCCTCTGGCACATGCTTCTCCATCTCACCCAGTACCCACGCCGAGCGCGCGCGATATGTCCTGTACATCGCGTGGTGTTCCAGCGCACAAACCACATCCACCAACGTCTTCACGCGCTCGAACGTCTCTCGAACGGCAAGGCGGCTGAACTCGGCGGGGCGCTCAACAAGCGCGAGCATTATGAGGTGCAGCGCCTGGTCCAGGATCGCCTCAGCCGACGGCGGAGCTGCACCTCCCTCTTCCGTAATTACCAACACATTATGCAGGGCATAGAACAGCACCTGCATCAGCGCCGCGCTCTCCCACCCCGCCTGGAGCGCCACAAATGGCCCATTGCTGATCCCGAGCGGTTTGGGCACAAGAACCGGCTCCGCAACGCCCGTCGTGCGGCGCAACCGCGCAAGCAGAATCCGCTCCACGTCCTCTCGGCGATTGCGCGTGTAGTGGTAGAAGAACGGGTCAACCTCGTCGAATACCTCGTCGCGCAGCTCGTATGCGCCTGCGTCGGCGGTGCCGTCCGGGGCGCGGAAGCGCGCGACCTCACTGAGTACGGCCTCGAAGCACACGTCGTCGACGAGGCGCTCCGCGACGCGTTTCACTAGATCGGTGAATGCGCACGCACCGACCGCGAGGGCGTGTACGATCTCGCGCCGGACCGCACCGCGGACGCCTACGCGCGCGGCAGCGGCACGTTCGCCCATGATGACGATGAGAACGTACAGGAACTCCTCGACCATGTGCGAGAGCTGGGCGCCTTCGTAGTGCGCGTGCAGCGTCGCGCCGGAGAAGTACCCCATGAGGCCAAAACGGTCGAGGATGGAGACGAAGACAGTGTCGGGTGGCAGGATGATAAGCGCGGTCTGCAGGACGAAGAGGTCTTGGTCGTAGCACAGTTCGCGGAGCATGAAGTCACGATAGTGCAGTAGCTGACCGCGAATCGCGAAGCCGTTGCGCACCCAGAGGCCCGTGCGTATTTGGGCGATCATCGCAAGAACTAAAATGAGAATCGTGAGCGAAAATAATGATCCAAGAAAAAAGACTTACCCCGCAGCGGAAAGTCGATGATGGTGAGGATCGCCTGCTCACTCGCCTGGCGCACGATAATCTCCCGCACGCTGGAATACCCAGCCTCCCGTAACGCCGTCGCATCCAGCCCACCGACGTGTTTGAACAGCTCCGCGAGTAGCCAATGCAGCGCATGGTGGAAACTCACCCATCCCTCCAGCACATCAAACTTGACCACATCGAACGCCCGCTCCCCAAACACCACCTGATGGAATTCCACCTGCTCAAACTTGGTGCGGTCGAGGCGCTCCTCCGCGAGCGTGCACACCATCAGGATATGGTGCACGACGGTGGCGATGGCCCCGGCGAGGTGTGCAGGTGTGGCAAGTGCGAACGCCTCACCGTACACTTTGATCACGCGCGAGAGCGAGAGCGTCACATTGAACACGCTGATCCACGCGTCCGTCTCGTACTCCACATGCGCTGACGCCGCGCGCTTGTTCGGGTTCACGCACATAAACAGTGCGCAGGTGCGCGCGAACTGGCTGATGTACTCGCGGTGCGAGGCGATGAGGGCCTGCACGGGCGCGGTGTGGCACAGATAGCGCAGGTCGCTGAACACAGGCATGAAACGCTTCGATTTGAAAGGGAAGGCCTCGACGTCGAGGACCCCGAGGGGATGTGGCGGGTACACGATGCGCTTGTCGGCGATCTGGTTCGTGAAGAAGGCGCTGATAATCGCGAGGATGCGGGAAACGAGCTTGTGGTTGCGCACGATGTGTGCCGAGGCGGACGGAACGGTGAAGAGCTGCAGCGCAAAGTACTTTATCGATGTTTCCGCCTCGCGGTCGACAAGTAGGTACGCGTCCACAACGCGGTGGTATACATTCGCAAAATGTCCGGCTAAAGTAAACATGAATAAAAGGCATTGGGGACACGACAGAAGGACCTACCGATAGCGAGTTTGTGGTCCCGACTGACGGACAGAATCGCGGCGTAGGTTTCTTTGAGGGCGAGCCGTGGACGTTTCCACAGCTTGGTATGGTCGAGGAATAGGCAGTCGATGCGCGTGCGGTTGGGGATTTCAGCATGGTGCATCAGCTTCGTCCGCGCTTGGGCGAGCAGCTCCTTCGCAAGCACTTCGCGCAGCACGAGTGTATCTTGTACCAGGCGACTGCGGGTGAGGTCCAGCAGCCATTCTGTTATCACGCCAACGACTTGCTCCCGGAACGTGTCATGCGCACGGCGCATCGTGACTCCGAGGTCTATCTGCGAGAGCGAATGCGCGATCTCCAGCAGGTGCGTTGAGTCCACGCCGGTGGCAACCACCACGCGCCCCTCCTCGTCGAGACGGCGGACGAGCATCTCCGTCTCGTCACGGTGCGCGCCAGTGAGGTCCGCGACGAGTGTCGTGATCTCCTCGTACGAATGCTTGTCGTCGTTCCAGAGAATAACGCAGTAATGATCCTTGAGCAGCGGGTCGCCCGAGGGCTGCAGGCGCAGGTCGGCCTCGTTCGCAGGCACCGCCGGCTCATCCGGCGACATGTCGAGCGTGTCGAGTACAAAGTCGAGCGCGCACGCGATGGTGCGGCACATGGTGTCGCGCAGCTCGGACGGGACAGACGCGCGGTGAGCATAATGGGCCACGGGCGGGAGATCGTCGGGAAGGGGTTTAGTGTACATTCGTGGCGGATCTTTCTCAGAGTCCGGTGCAGGGGGATGGAATGGGCAGCCGATGGGCCGACGCCACGCCTCTTCGTCGCCGCAATCACAACATCCGCCGGGCTGTTGCGCGATAAAGAAGCTAACATTGTGTCCTTCGTGGTCTGTGGCATGAAAGCATCGCGAACACAGTACGCAGCTGTCGTCGAGTGTACAGTCCCTGCGCGAGTTAATTACTGTCGGAGCACAGAAACGATATAGACGCACTTGCACCGAAAGCAGCTCTCTCCCTTCTTGAAGACATGGCTGCAGGGCCTCCCCGGGACAATAGGCTCGTCCTTTCCCGCTCCCTGATACCCTAGCTCGGCCTGGATCTCGCTCAGCAACATGTGGGCCGGCATGGCCACCTGGGCCGGCGGAAGAAAGAGATTAATATGGGGACCCCAGAACGCGTCGTACAGCTCCGAGAGCACTTCTGCGCGTGTATCGGAATTGAAAACGTATTTTTTGGTGCCAGGCATCGTCTCGAGAAAGAACCTAAGATGAGAAATGGATTCCGGTGGCCGATCCCGCGAATTCATGGAAGAAGAGAGAAACTTTGAAGGAAAGAACGAGGACAAGCCGGACATTGTTGAGGACTATCCCAGCGAGTCAGCGGTATATCTGAGTCGAATGGGTGTCGCTGAGTAAATGATCAGAGTGAGGCCAATCGGGGTAAACAAAGGCAAGTCACTCAGTCGCGTGCTACGATGGGCAGCGACCTCGATGAGTACGCGCTTTTCTCTTGTCCTTTTCGCCACCGAATATTTCAGACAGATTGAACAGCTCAAGCGCTGCGAGCCAATTTCTGAGGAGCAGGTCAAACGGTTATGCTTGAAGGCCCGAGAAATCCTCATGGAGGAAGCCAACGTTCAGCACATCGACTCTCCTGTTACGGTGCATAGCTTGAGACTTTATCTTTGAAAATCCGACTCAGCTCTGCGTCAGATCTGCGGCGACATCCATGGCCAATTCTTTGACCTCATGGAGCTCTTTTCCGTCGGTGGTTTCTGTCCGACAACAAACTATCTCTTCATGGGTCCGTTTCCCTTGCCAAAAGAAATATCAACAGCTCATATCTCTCAGGTGACTTTGTCGATCGTGGATTCTACAGCGTCGAAACGTTCCTACTCCTCCTGGCGCTGAAAGTGCGCTATCCCGAACGAATGACCCTTATCCGCGGAAACCACGAGTCGCGCCAGATCACGCAGGTCTACGGTTTCTACGACGAGTGTCAGCGCAAGTACGGCGGAAGCAACGTCTGGCGCTGGTGCTGCGAGGTCTTTGACTATCTAGCACTGGGTGCTATCGTTGACGGCCGTGTTTTTGGCGTCCATGGCGGTCTTAGCCCGAACCTCCACAACATCGATCAGGTATTCGTGCATTTATTTGATACCTTTTTGATTCATTCATCACACCGCCCCAGATACGCGCCATCGACCGAAAGCAGGAAGTCCCTCACGACGGGCCAATGTGCGACCTTTTATGGTCGGATCCAGATGGTGCGCGTCTTCTTTTCCTCTCGTAACCTCAGCTAACTCTTGCTACCCAGACATCCAAGGCTGGGGCCTCTCCCCCCGCGGTGCAGGATACCTCTTCGGCGGCGACATCACCAAAATATTCGCGCACAACAACGGCCTCGACCTCATCGCGCGCGCACACCAGCTTGCTATGGAAGGCTACAAGCTCATGTTCGACCGCACCATCGTCACCGTCTGGAGTGCACCCAATTACTGCTACCGGTACGTCGTGCTTCGTGCTCCCATCTTCGCCGCTGACCTGGTCCCTTTATTTTTAGGTGCGGCAACGTCGCGTCGATCCTTGAGCTCGACGAGCACCTCGGGCAAGAGTATAAGGTCTTCTCGCATGCACCGCTCGACGTGCGCTCCGTGCCCGCGAAACGGCCCCCAGCCGACTACTTCTTGTGAGCGACTGAGGCGGAATGGAATCGAAATATATTGTACGCTGCAGGAGATGCCTTGTATTTATTACTGACTCTTTATTGATTGTGGGTTTCATCCGCTTTGTTTGTGCCACTAGAATAAAGTATCTTCATGAACTTATCGGCTCTTTTTGGCGAAAATTGCCAATCTGGGAAGAGGGCGTAGCGCTGTTTGGTTTTCTTTGGTGAATGATCAGTCTCTTCAACTCAGAACTGCACACCACATCGAGTGATTCACCTTCACGGTTTGTTCTTTCCACCCATCATGTCCGGGCATTCCGGTAGCCGGTATCGAAGGTGCTAAAAGGCTCAAGCATGTCGCCTCCGGCCCTCGTTATCGCTCCTTTCGAGGATGAGGCCAGCCGAAAGATTCTCTTCCTTGAATGCGAACCCTGCGATTCCCCTGCTCGGGTTCACAGCACTCACCGAGATGAATCCACACTTTGCTGCTCGGTGGTAGCCGCTTTTTACACGTAAAAAGATGCCGGTCCGAACAAGTAACCTTTTAGACTTCAGTGGCTCAGATTCTTAGCCTTCATCGACCCTAATCTCTCATACAATGAAACGTGGTTTCTTGAACAACTCAAAAGCTAAAGCACGCCCACTGGGGCCGCCAATCGTCTCAGGTGAGTGATTCGTGGTTTTGCGAGCTTTCTTATCTATTCGGTGTCGATTTGCAGCATCGAAAGGTTTGACCCCCGCTGCAATCGACAAGCTAGATCTATCGCAATGGAAGACGACGAGTTTCGACGTCAGTGAGGACGGCAAAGTCGGTAAGTTCTTCTGGCTCTACTGCCCAAACGTGAATCATAAATCTTTGGCACCTTCAAAGTCCAGCAACGCAACCCTCGCAGCAAGATCACCCCGGATTCCATGATCTATACGACCCTTCCCATCGATCCAGCAACCGACGAGGCCGTTTCTGAGTGTTTTCTTCTTCCCGGCAGCAAAGAGTTGGTGATGAAGACCCCCGGCTTTCCGCAGCCTTTGATACACCCTGCGGCGCCGGCGTTCCGCCTGGGCGCTGTGCCAGGCAAGGGAATGGGACTCTTCAGCACACGTGCGCTCAAGATGGGCGATCTCATTCTCTGTGAGCGTCCGCTCTTGGTCACTGCACGCGGCGTACATACGCCCAGCGTCATCCCGAACTTCACTGGCGAGATGGTCGCGCAACACAATTTAGATGAGTACGAGAAGTATTGCGCAATTGCTGTCGATCGTTTGCGCCCCGACAATAAAGCAGCCTTCATGGCGCTGGCGAATAGCCATAAAGAAGACGGTTCGGGACCAGTCGTAGGCATCGTACGCACCAACGGGATTGCTATGAACCTGGACCCTGAAGAAACGTCCGGGTCGGAGATATGCAGCGCAATCTGTAAAGACATCTCGCGTTTGAATCACAGGCAAGTACATACATGACATCTTTGGTCGATTCCGACACTTCGTTATTAGTTGTTCAGCCAATACGTCTACACACTTCGACAAGGCTTCGTTCTCCTACCGACTCTATGCCGTGCGCGACATCGCCGCAGACGAAGAATTGACGTTTACGTATGTGGATTCCGAGCCCCCCGCGGCAGAGCGCAACAAGGAGCTCAAGCCGTACGGTTTTGTCTGCACTTGCCCGGCCTGCACCGACGCTCCAGCCTCCGACGCCCGGCGGGCTACTATCAAAGAGACTGCCCCGAACGTTCTCCTGTGGGCGACGGTCGACCGTAGGCTCCCCGACGACTGGATAATCAAGAAATCCCTCGAGCATCTCGCTCTTCTTACGACTGAGGCAATGCAGCACCACCCGAGGTACACTGACGCGACGAGGGCAATCATGGAGGCGTATATTTGTTTGGGAGATGCGCCCAACGCGAGCAAGTGGGCGGCGAAAGTGCACAAGCAAGCATGGGCGGGGACAGACACAAAGGTCGACGTCGGAACGTTACTGGATCCCGCAAACACCGCCGCGTACGAGGCCCATTTCATGTGGCGCATGCGAGTCGATCCCGATGGAAATGCCGTGGCCAAAATGTTCCACGCCTTTGCGGCGCTGGCAGGTCCTGATAACGTCAAGACGTTGTCTGGCGGCTACTCTATGATGACGTTTTAGACATTGAAAACAAGAGTTTGCCTTGTACTCGTATGTAGAACAGAATTGTGTTATTCAGAATAATTCCAACGCTTACAGGATCGATTGGCCCAAGGGACTAGCTGAAACGGGTTTTTGAAGATTTGCAGACTTCCACGCGGCTGCGAGCGTGGCGTTGGCGTAAATCAGAATTTCAGAATTTCAACCTGGATTCTCCAACTTTGGCCAACACAAATTTCGTACAGAATGCTCGTTATCAAATAATTGAACCCATGGATCGAAGGTGATTTCACGATACCGGCGCCGTGGAAACTTCAAGAACACGGAACCGACCAGGACCATCAGGCGAAGCCGCCATGTCGAGGAAGAATTGTCGGAACTGATGCTTTTGCAAAAGCCCCGGACGAATCGAAGTCGACTCATCGAAGAATGTGAAAGTAGGCGGTACAAGGGAGCTCTGTATCAGTGAAGTGATTATACCGAGTTCCAGGGGGGTTTAATTCGACTGAACGAGCGGCGGCGGCCCTCAAGTGCATCAGACGCTGCAAGGAAAGTACATGGCAGCAACCATATCTCGCGCAAAGCCATCCAAAGTCCGAATTTGAAGCCTTCACTGATCACGAGGGTTGGACTGCCAGCAAGATAACAAGGGGGCGTCGTCGATACCGCTATGTGAATATATGAGATGGTATGTAAATGAATGTGAGGGCGGCGTATGGCCATGATGTGAAAGAGGATGGGAAGCGGGATGCGAGAAGATGGGGGGTTTGCGGGGGAGGGGGCCGCTCCGCGGCCGGCTCGCTGGAACGTCTACTCACCGTGAGAGATGGGGGACGAGCGAGGCGGGATGAAAGCGGCGGATGGCCCCGACTCCGGTACACAAGGATGAGACGGGCCCCGATGAATGAGGCGACCCGAAACAACCAAGCGTGAGCAAAAGGATGTGGGTGGGTGGGACTCGAAAAAAGCGCGTATGAGGGAGAGAATGGAACGAATTCGCGTGAAGTGGATGCGGACGCGAGTGGAATGCGTCAAGATGAATGCAATCACGTGTACGTATACGGGTCTATCAACGAACGCTCACTCCTTGCTGCCCTTGTCTTCCACTCAGGGAGACTCCTGCCTCGCCTCTCCTGAGCTCGCAATAACCGGTGGCGAAGCAGAGGTTGTAAGCCTTTGAGCGCACGCCGTTCACCGCGGTTTTTGTTTTTTTTGACCGCGACCAAGCGCTGGGAGATGGGATTCCATTGGATAAAGTCCGCGAGGTTAAAAGGCCTTCGTTAAAATGGCAGGCCCAGTGTTATCCAAGAGCACAGAGAATCCACTGAAGGTTGAACGGCGGTTCGCCAACTGCGAACCGTCGGAGTTGAGAGCAAATTGGGTTCATGATTTTGTGACCATCAACGAGCTTTGGCTTCAACCACCACTCACCTGCAGTTATTGTCGACCTGCGACACCTCTGCGGCGTATTTCCTCCTGGTTTCGCGGCTGCCGACATCTAACTGAATACTGTGGACCGCGCGACTTGACCGCGACGCGAAAGACCCTTCAAGTTGATAAAGATTTTTATTTTGTTCTCGCTCAACAGCATGCCTAGAACAGAGAAACACCAGGAAATAATTGCGCCGATTAATCTTGGAATGCCGAGGCCGTGTCCTGGCATTCGTTACACGTAAAAGAACACCGAACCAGGAGTGCTCTGGATTTTGCCTTTTAGGCTTCAAGCTCCATCGACCTCATCTCTCAATTCTGCAATGAAGCGCGGTTTCTTGAACAGTACAAAGGCTAAAGCACGTCCCCTGGGGCCCATAAATGTCCCAAGTGAGGCTTTTACCGGTTTCGTGGCCTTTTTTATTGATTTGCGGTCGAGCAGTCAAATCGCCATTGGAACAGCCAGTTGAAAAGATGCTAAAGTTCCCCATTGGAAAAGTGGAGAAAATCGGCAAGTGCTATTGACCATGCCGCCCAAACGCAAATGAATCGAATACTTTGTACTTAGATGTTCCCGACACCGGCGCCCTCAAGCTACAGGAAACCGACCCGCGCGGCCCCGGCATTCCTGGCGCCATGACCTTCACGACCTTGCCCATGACCTCCTTCGAGGACGATGAGCCCGTTACAGAGTGCTTTTTCTTTCCCGGCACCAAAGAGTTGGTGATGAAGACCCCGGGTTTTCCGCAACCACTGGTGCATCCCACGACGCCCGCGGTTCGCTTGCGTGCTGTTCCGGGGAAGGGAATGGGACTCTTCAGCACACGCGCCCTCAAGATGGGCGACCTTATTCTCTCCGAACGTCCCCTCTTGGTCGCCGCACGTGGCGTGTATTCGACAGCTCCGCCCGATTTCACGCCTGAAATGGTCTTTTAGCACAGCTTAAATGAACTCGAGAAGTACTGCTCAGTCTCTGTCCAGCGTATGCGCCCCGAGAACAGGGCGGCGTTCATGGCGCTAGCGAACAGCCACAAGGAAGATGGTTCAGGACCGATCGTAGGTATCACCCGCACCAACGGACTCGGTATCAGCGGCCTGCGTCCCGGTGTGGATGACGGGACGAACATGTATGTCGCGATCCTCAAAGACATCTCGCGTTTGAATCACAGGCAAGTACATAAACAGCTTTGGTCGGATCCGGGCGCTGATGGTCTCGATATTAGCTGCTCAGCCAACACCTCTCCCCATTTTGACCTGGCTTCGTTCTCCCACCGACTCTATGCCGTGCGCGACATCGCTGCAGGCGAGGAATTGACGTTCCAGTATGCGGAAGTTGTCTGCAGCGCGGCGGCGCGCAACGAGGCGCTCAAACCGTACGATTTTGTCTGCACTTGCCCCGCCTGCATGGACGCGCCAGCCTCCGACTCCCGCCGCGCCGTTATCGATGCCTTCCTCCCGAACGTGCTTTTGTGGGCGATGAACCGCACGCTCTCCGACGACTGGCTAATCGAGCAGTGTCTCGAGCAGCTTGCGCGCATTGCCACCGAGGGGCTGGAGCATGACTACAGGTTCTTTGACGCGACCAAGGCAATCATGGAGGCATATATCTGTCTCGGAGATGCGCGTAACGCGAGCAAGTGGGTGGCAAAGTTGCATAGACAAAAATGGGCGGCAGAACTTGCGAAGGCGGACGTCGGACCGTTGCTGGATGCTGGGAATACTGCCGTGTACGAGGATCATTACATGTGGCGTATGCGAACCGATCCAGGCGCCAACGTTAAAATGCTCCGACAACTCGCAGGGCTTGCAGGTCCGGGCAATATTAAGACGTTGGCTGGCGGCGCCACGCTGATGATGTTTCCCGGGCTACCGCCCGGGTTCAAGTTGCCCGACATGCCCGACATGCCCACTTTTCTGTAAAATCGTGTCTTGATAATTGTTGCCCCTTGGCGTTGTGTACTCTCGAATCTGTCTTGCAATTGATCACTTTGAGCCAAAACCACATGCAGCACTAGAGCACGCTTGAGAGAAAAGAAGGCATTATTGCTGTTTGCAATAAAGTTGGCCGGATTGCCTTTTTGAACGGTTTTTTGTCAGTTTCGATAGTCCGCTCATATCTCGCTCAAAACTTGGCGAATTATATTGATGACAGTTTGAATCACGTATCGCACAAGGTGGGTATCAACAAGTACTACTTGAAGTAGAAGCGGTAAGAGTCAATAGGTCAAGGCGGGCAAAAGGCCAACACAAGTCACGCAAGCCCTCCTCCCGCAGCCACTCGATCTTGTTCCGCTGGAAGAATGGGATCGACTCCAGAGCACGCGCGAGTGTTACCTTCGTCGCGTCCGGCAGCACCGCACGCGATCCATCCTCACGGTCAATGCCCTCAAACAATTTCGACTGCGTCCCAATAGTTATTAGCGATACGCGGCGTTTGAGGAGGGCGCAGTAGACTTACGAGAGGGTAAAGACTGAGACAGCAGAACGATAACGCGGGGATGCAGGTGTACACACGCAAGGTTCAGGAGGTTGATAAGCACGCTCGCCGTGGGCGGATGTACTCTAGCCTGCTGTAGAGGCGGAAGCGCGCTTCCCGTTTATCCCACAGGTCCAGCGTCTTGGGGAACTCCGTGTAGAGGCGTTGCACGGAATCCTGCTTGAACGTCGGCGCCTCGCATTTACGCCCGAGGCGCAGGCTGCACGCAAGTAGATCAAACGGCAGCTTGATTTTGTGGTAGAACCTAGCACTTACACATCCGGCCACCGATTTAGATGTAAGCAGGGCAGACGCACGGGTTGTAAAACCGTGACGACGCGAGGAACAGCTCTATCTCCTTTGCAGAGTCGCCAGTGTGAGTTCTACGACGGGACAGCCCTCGATCTGCATCTCGTTGGCTGCGGGAGAGTGAACATTCCATGGAAGGCAAGGGATTTGCGGGCTAGAACATCGCGATTCACGCGGAACTGGGTGTTCTCCACTTGTCTCCGTAGGGCATCCAGTCTCTGTCGGACTTTGTATAGGTCTTGGTCGCTGACCCAGAACCATCGGCCTCGGTGCGTTGGCGCCTCTGCGGTGGAGCCTGTTCGGACGTTGTGGTAGGAGGTCAAGGATGGAAGAGGGGCGACAGAATGCACCTCGTTTTATATGGATAACTGAAACATGAGGAGCCCTGGGACCTTTGGCTCCAAGGATGACTTCGGATATCGAGTTGTGAAGACTTAGCGACGAAAGTCAGTTACTACAGGGCCCTTGGGTTCAAAGCATCTTGCATTTTGAGATTCAAAGCATCGCTGGAATGGTTGGATCGCGAATTGGTGGAGGATCGTAAACAAAATGATAATGCAAAAGAATATGTATGCGGAGTCGGAGTCAATGGAGCGTCCTGAGAGTATGTGGGAACTGGAAATGCGTGGGGAAAGGAAATTAGTGACGATAAGGCCGCAGGGAAATCGAAAGCAATGCATATATCGATGAAAGCAGGAATACAAATCGAAAGCGTAGGACAAAGAAAAAAATGTTGGGCTCAGATATTTAGGGAGCCGCAATGGTCAAGCCGTTCTCGAGGATAGGCGACTCAGTGGTGTTGTCGACCAAGATGGTACTACCATCGCCGAGTGCAGTTTCTCCTTCAAGGTTGTCGGGTATCGTGCCTTCGTAGCCCTCAAGCGTAAGGCTTTTCGCGTCCGGGTCGTCGATGAGTACTCCATCACTCGGGTCCCAACCGCCGCCGGCGGAGACGATATCCACATCTTCGTCAAGGAGCGACGCGTGCAGCGCCCGCAGGCGGCCCGTTGCGCCTTGGACCTCGCCATTGCTTTCGAGCTCTTCAATGGTGCCATTGAGCTCTGCGACGACATGCTGGCGCGTGGCAAGTCCAAGTTCGGCTGCACATTTTCATGAGCACAATTAATCAGTGCCTGCGAGTGCATACCCTTCTGCAGCCGCGCCTCCATTGCGTCCAGTCGTTTCTCCGTATCAGTGAGACGACCGGAGAGGATTACAATCGCGTCTGGACGAGTCATTTGGGCGCCGGATTTATTTCCAAGTGCCGTCTTGGGCGCAGGCAACTTAATGGCGATTCTGCCCGGAGTAACAATACTGGGCCCGCTCTTCGCGTTCTGCTTAAATTCTGGCGCAGACAATATCTCGCGACCACGACCGGGGTTGGATGTAGATGCGGATGTTGCTTCTGGTTCTAACTGCACGGGGACCTGAGTATCGAGAACCTTGCGCCGTTTATGATCCGCGTGTGGGGGAGCAGACGCTAGAGCGCGCTTCGGTGGCCGAGAGCGCGCGCGACTGGCAGCCGAGGCCTCGATAGACGCGACAATAGGAGCTGGCTCTTTCCTGACGCGCAGAACTGCGGAACGCGTCAGCCCCGAGTCATCGATACCAGGCACGCGTAGAATCACCCGGTGTTCGAGGGGACGTGCGTACTTCCATGTTCGCCTGCTGGTCCTCTTCCGTTTTTGGTACCACGGATCCTTGCGGTGCAGCGAGGTCCTTGCGTACCAGAACCAGCCCCTGCTTGCGAACCTCTTCTGCTTTCTTCCAGGAGACATTAAACTTATGGCGGATTATCCACGTATTTGCCACGTCGGTCCGAGAGCATCCTCGCTTTTTCGACGCGCAAGGTTGGCACCGCGAAGCGGTTGGTGTAATCTGGCATTCGGAGTTGGCGCTTGTACAACGGGTGCACTCCTACCATGCATCTGATGAGTGCGTTACGGATTAACAAAATAGAAACTCACAATACGGTGTGTTTCGTTGAATTTAATGACAAACGGTCTGATTTCATTCGAAAGGGGAGTGCGAAGCAAGCGTATAAGTTTAGCAAGCTCTTTGGGGGGGATCTCCTTGGAGTCGTCCTCTTCTACATCCGAGTCCACTGTGTCGTTAAAGGGGTCGTCAGGAGGCGCGCTATCAACCGGTACGACTGGCATAGCCTGCTGCGACACGATCTTCTTGTTCACGCCACTACTACGGGCCGCCTTCCCGCTGGCTTCACCGTTCGGCTTTTTGGGGCCGAATTTGGCGTAGTATGAGATGAGATCCATCAGCTACACCAACTGTGGCTCAGGACTATTGAGCAGCTAAATGGTTAACGGCTAGTTAACGGCTAGCCGCGCAGCCACACAGACAAACAACCACTTCGCAACCTAAAATGGGAATTTCCCAGTTCGACGTTGATGATGGATCCTTGGGCCCGAGCTATAGCCACGAAGGGTTCCATAATAACCTGTCTAAAAAGTGTCCTGTGCGAGTTTTACATATTAAAATCTGGTAGTACAGCGTCACTTCACCAAAGCAGTAACGTTCCATTCCACCACTCCCGACGAAAAGAAAGCCCAGCGCGAGTAATACGGGCGTCGAAATACTATATATGCAGCAGAAAAAACATCCCACCACTCAGAACCGGAAGAGCCCCTTCTTCTTTTTCTTCTCCTCCACGGCCGACGGCGTCATTGACGGTGTTACAGACACATTAGAAGAATACGAGTCGGCTGGGGACGGGCGCATGGCGGGTCGTGCTGCCTGGCGTGCCGCAGGGGCGGGCGCGGGTCGCGGAGGCGGAGGCGCGTCGCGCATGTAGTATCGTTCGTCGTAAAATTCCTGGTACTGCCGACCCGCGCGGCCTTCCCGCTGTCCGTTCGGGATCGCCTTCGAGCCCGTGCCACCGAGCTCGAGTACCGACAGATCGCTGATGAATTCGCGCGGTGTGATCGTGTGACTTGAGCCTGTGTCGATGTAGCAATGTTAGAGTAGCATGCAGGACTACAGTAATCGCGTCTCACCAATATAGACATCGCGGTTCAACGACGTCGACAGCTGGTACGCCTCGCGAATTTCCGAGTACGTCATTCCTCCCGCGACGAAGACAAGGAGGCGCGCTCGCGTAAGGTCGGCAGCCGAGCCACCTGGCCGCGCAGCAGCCTTGTGCCAAGACGGCTTCTGGCTGCGCAGCGACGTCGCCTGCACCGGCGTCGCACTCCGCAAGCTCGATGGGGCAGATGTCGTTGTTGCCGAAGGCGCGTCGCGAACGTACGGGAAAAGCGTCTTGTCGAGCTTGTCTGCGACGTGGTCCTACAACAGTGTTTTAGTCGTGATGCAATCACGGCGAGGATGAATCGTACCTCAAGAACCGACCGTAGCACGGGCTTGTACCGCGACAACTCATACTCGTCCTCCCCATTCTTCAACTTCTTCTGAGGAAAGATCTTCTTCTTATCCTTGTCACCAGCGCCCTACCAGTGCACTGTCAGTCTCCTCTTGTGCATGTGCTGGAGGCACCCACCCGAGTGATGCGCACACCCATATGCACGAGTGCATTCACCGCCTCTTGCTCGGGAATGGTGAGGCGCGCGTGCTGGTACAGTCGCCGGCGATCCTCCTCCGGCACCCCATCGCGGAACTGGATGTACAGCGCCACGATACGCACCTTGTTCGGGTTTCTGTGGGGAACGACGAAGTCAATACGGTGATCTCAACGCGGGCAAACATTTACATCACTTCACGGCTATCGAGCAGCGGGACCATGTCCTGCACGAGGTTCTTCGGGTTCTTGCCCTCAGCAGTTAAACCCGTCGCACAGTCCTGTTCGATTGTCGCGACAAGGGGGAGTTTGTCCTTCTCGAAGAGAGCCATGCACTCCTGCGCCATGTTCAGGTGCAGCGAAAACTACGGCAAATTGAGAGAAAATTCCGAGGTGAAGTGAACCTGCAGACCTTCTCGCGCTGCTCCTGGTACTGCGGCAAACTCGCAAGCATCTCCTTCATGTCGTTCAAGCTCGCCGCACCCTCACCCTTGAACACCGCGTTCTCCTCCAAGAACCGATTGAAGTCCGCCATGAGCTTGTCGATCGCCTCGCGCATGTGCATGTGCCGGACCTCCGTCCACACTGTATCCGCGTCTGTGAGGGTCGCAGTCTTATCCTCAAACGCGCCGACGGAGGACTGGAATTTGTATCTGTCGATAAAATAATGTAGGCGCAAA
The DNA here is from genome assembly GCA_029282495.1 of Mycena albidolilacea. NCBI lineage: Eukaryota > Fungi > Basidiomycota > Agaricomycetes > Agaricales > Mycenaceae > Mycena > Mycena albidolilacea. Next base: position 1,549,389 of record JARIHO010000002.1, read on the forward strand.
CAAAGAAGGAAGATGCAACACACGTGTACTTGGTCCCACCCTCGATGGGGAGGAGGTCGTTCGCCATTGCCTGGTACGTGAATTCATGCACGAAAGGAGCAATCATGTCCATGGCGCGGTCCGTGATGAAGAGCGTGCCACGCGGGCGCGGCGGCTCCGACGGTTTCTACAGGCTCGCTCAATAGCAGAAATGATTGGTAGTTGGGCAGAAACATACCGCAAAATCAGGGTTCGCCTTCTTGTACTCGTCGAGGACGTTCTGCACGTAGAATGCGAGGATCTTCGTGCCATAATCGCCCTCCACCGATTCATACGCGCGAGCCTCGGCGCCGCGCGCGAGATTTGTGCGCCAGCGGCCACTGGTCTCTGGGGGCGGCGGGGGACGCGTCGACGAATGGGGCTTCAGAGGGCCAAGCGGAGCATGGTTTGGGGGCATGTAATATCGGATGAAGGGGAACTCGTTCAGTGTTATGCACACGTTTGCGATCTAGCCCATAATTATTCACAGGTGAAGAGAAATATGGCATGAGCACACGCACAACTTTGCTGGCAAAGTGAAGCTCTTCTTCAACACGGGCGCGCGCCGCCTTGAAATGTGAATCACTCCGTGGAGGGCTGTACAACCCGAAGAAGAATTCCGGTGCTTGCAGCGAGAAGGTCTGCGCTTCCGCAGCTGGGCATCTGTGTCAATCATCGTCAATGTCGTGTAGCGTTTGTACGAACCCCAGAAGTTTATAAACAACTCTTTCACCGCGCGGAGGTTAGGCTCGGCGGGAGACGATGCGAGGCGCTCAAATAAGCTCTCCTCAAGTCCTGCACGGAAAAAATTATACAAACAGAACCATAATGAAGCGAGCCGACATGCCGTCAATAAAGAAAAGGTGTGCAGCGGCGTATTGTCGTGCGCCGCTGAAGTCCTTGATGATGCGGTCGATGTTCTGGCTCGTCGACATGAGCAAGTAGAGGGCCTCAAACTCGGGCTGAGGGTCGCGGTAGGTGTTGATAGACTCAATCACTGCGGGGAGCTGAGTTGCGGGATATGCTACACCGCGCAGGAGACGCACGGGTGACATTCTCCTCGAGGATATCAAACTGCTTGAGCACGGATCCAAGCAGTTTCTGCGCGTGCTCGTCCACCACAAGAATCTTCCATTTCCCCGGCGGATTCACGGATCGAATAGCCTCCAGGAATTCTACAGCCCAAGTCAGATAGGAAGTGGGGTAATGTACGCGGGCGCACTTGAACGGACGGTGGTAATTAGAGACGCCATCTAAACAAGCCAAAGTACGGAGAGTCCCAGAAGCTCCCTGTGATATTTGGTGGCACCACCAAGGTCAGAGAGTCAGTGAGCTGTTCTGTCGGCACACAGATGATTTGGGCGGTGGAGAAATGCTATATGATTAGGTAATAACATGAGGTCGTGCCAAGGGAAAGCCTCGAGGGGTCGGCACAGAAAATCGGGTCAAAAAAAAAGTACATTCGGTGGCCTGCAATACTCTATACAAGATTGGTCATAATTTCGGCGCGCTCTATCATCAAATCCGCGCATTTCTCCGCAACGACGATGGTCGGAACTGTGGCCCGACGTGATGCATAGGGAAACAGACGCGTCGCATACGTGCAATCCCCGAACACCGTACACCTCCAAATTGTCATTGACCACCCCGCCCTCCTCGCAGCGCGCCATCCTACAGGTGGAAGCGTAGCGCGCATTTGTACGGATGTAGGCCCGGATGAATTTGTCCATGTCGCGCTCCTTCCCGGACGACGGGACCTAAAGGCCTGAAAGTCCTTCATTTTGTACCCCTGGCGGCGGACCTTGTCCGCCAAACGGAGAGAGTGTCGTGCCTCTGCAGAACTTGAAGAAGTCCTCTGGGTCGCTCAAAAACCCGAGGTTGACGGTGGGACGGGCGTGTGGGTCTCGAGAGGCGAGGCGAACGGAGCCGACGGACTTGGCTTGAAGGACGCACATGAGGAACGAGAAAACGCCGTTTCGAATTGTGCATGGAGGCGGGTTGGAGCACCAATGCGCAATGGGCATGATTTCGAGGTCGGGACGATTGCTAGTTCTCGAGGTGGTGCAGCGTGTCCTCAAGGGGAACCTCGTACATGAGAGGCAAACCTGCATGGTCCTGCTGAATGCGGCGTCAGCAGTCGGACATATGAACCACTCAAGAAAATGCACCAGATGCGCACCAACTCCAGGTAGATCGGCTACAGGCTCAATCCCAAATTCTTTGAGATCCTCCTTGCGGCCAAAACCACTGGCTGAATTTCGAAACTCGATACGAAATGCGGAGATTCAGCACTGACCTGAGCAGGAGCAACTGCGGGGAGCCAAGAGCCCCGCAACAGACGGCGACCTCCTTCCTCGCGCGGGCGTAGAATGTCTGGACCTTGTTTCCATCTGTGGGCTCGAAAACTACCCTGACCGCGACATTCCCTTCAAGTCGATGCGAGTAACAGTTGCATCAGTGCAAACCTTGAGATCTTCGTGTCGGTCTTGGGGCAAGCTGGGCGGGGAGAAACGCGTGATAGGTGGACACGCGGCGCATGCTTCCGTCGATTGCAGCGTCCACTGTAGCGCAAACATTAACAGGGACGGTTGACGAACTCAGATCTTGCACATTAGTGAATCCCATTGCAATGGCAGCGCCCCTGACTTTGGATGCCAATGATCAGTATTGGGAGCCCCATTAGAGCACGAACGGACTCACTTGTGTTGGACCTTGTAAGGGAAATCTGGGAAGCTCTGGTTGACCAGAGGGCCTGAACAGTACTTTAAAAGGCAAAATTAGGGTGAGGGAGCAAAAAAAACCGACCCGACTGGCTACGATCCCCGAAGTGTAGCTGAGACTCTTTTCGGACTTGATGAAATAAGGCTTGAGTGAAGCGTAATCCCAAGGTGTCCGAGCTCGGCCCAATGATCGAAATCGCCTACAACTCCTCGAGTGACCAGTATGACATTGACTGCGCTCCCACCGCCTAGCGTCTGAGCATGAACTACATCGACAACCTGACCCTCTGCCACGGTGCCACCTCGATGGGTGCGGAGAGTGATCGGACAATGGGTGTGGTCTTGCTCGTCGCTTCGCTCGACATCAGGCGTCATGCACGTTCCCGTGCTCAAGAAGAAGCACGGCCACGGAGGGATCCTCGGTGAGACCCTCTGCGAGACAACATCCGGTCGTTCCACCTGCACGCCCCGCGTCAGTTCGACAAAATGATAAGGGGACCACGACGGACCTCCAACAATAATGTAGTCGTAAGTTTTGGGTTCTTGCTTCGCTTGCTCCAAATAAATCGCTGGATATTTGGTTCCACTGAAGGGCCACATTGCGGGGAACGAGGAGATGGGTTGCAGCCTGCATGTACACCTGTCACCAGAGATATTGGTCCCCGCTGATGGTGGACTCCGGTGTTTGTTATAACAGGATCAAGGCAAAATCAGCAACGTTTCCGCGATGAGCCAAAAAAAAAACGCGTGTCTCGTTATTTTGCGGAACAATGCTTCTAGAATGTAGCTAGTGTCCGTCTGCAGTACCTTGGATGTGTTTTTTATGGGGAGGTCTATCGTGACAGAAGCCAAAGAATGGAGATTATGGAGCCAAGAAAGTAGCAAGGGAATGTCAGTCATGGCGTCGCTCAGGGCTCAGGTGTAGAATTGGACAGTGCTCTAGCCTCCAAAGTTTATTTGTTCGGCCTCCGAAAGCTACATCTCTTGGATACTGCCAGAGTAGGGAATGCCAACTGACGCGGAAACGTCTCGATTCAGAATACATATTTCGGGTCAGCATAGTCGAGGTGGAACGCAGCTTTGTCACATTGTGACATGTACCGTCCGGTTTGATCGGAGCTGCGGCCAACGAACTAGTTCAAATCGACTTGAGTATATGCGCGTAAAAAATTCTGGAAGCTGCGTAAGATCACCTCAGTTCGTGCCTCTTCCGCAAGAAGTTTCCTTCGAACCTGTTCGAAGTCCTTGCAGGGTCGTACATATTTTCTGATTTTCGTATACGCATCCCAGTTTTAGAGAAGGAAATCCACGCTATTCAAAGCCATACGATAATTTACGGAACGGTGGTATAGGAATCTGTATCTGGTTTTCCACAACTGGTTTTCGACGATCTTACCAAATTGGGACGCGGGCGTTGAGTGCCGGTTCCGGCTATCAACACGTCCCTTCGCTTTCTCGCACCATTCTTTCGAATGGCCGTCTTGCCCTCCCGCCCCCTCAACCCCTCACGGATGAACACACTCGTGCGCAAACAGCCACTCTTCTTCGGCGTGCCGTTCATTGTGCTCATGGTCGCCACCTCGTTTGGCCTGAGCGCAATTACGCAGACAAAGTATGATTTGCGGGACCAGAGGGTAAAACAGGTGTGCGATGTCGATTTCGGTGCTTTATTCTTGCGGTTCTACTAAGGCGCAGGTAACGAAAGAGCAAGAGCTCAAGCTCAAACACGACCGCAAAAAGTTCGACATACGCGAGGAGTATGTATTTCGTGGGTCGCACCTTCCTCGAAAGTCTCTGTGTCTCTCTTTTCACATCGTCTGTCTTTTCCACCCGTGGCCAACTCCCATCCATTTGTTACCGCGCCGCGAAACTTGTAGCGTCTAAATGCGCAACCGACGGAGGATTGGGATATGAAGCGCGTTCCAAGGCCAAATGGGACGCCCGAGTGGGGCGTGCCGCCCCCAGAGCCCGGACGTCAGCCAAAGAATGCGCCATAAGACTGCGCTCTTGGGTATCCAAGCCCAGGCCACTTTATTTTCCAGCAATGTGTAACAAGCCCCATACATCCCCGCAAAATCGCCTTTCGATCACACCTCTGTCGACTCCTGCGATAAGAATGTACGTGCCTAGATTTGGATGCCGTGCTTGTCTCAGTACAGTGTTGAATACATTCAGCGTTACTTCGGTGGGCAAAGGAAAGGTCCGTAAAGTGTAACGTATATGAGGACGCAGGGAGGTATTAGTGGTAGGGTAGGCGAGGCTGGTTGGGAAGGTATAGATTGCATTATCCTACTACACAGCTTATTTTCGTCTCGAATGTCCAAAGGTCAAGTTACTTGCCTCAGTCATCTGAGAGCTCCAGCGGAAGACCTTTGCTACGCAGAACCTCGATGGTATCCTTGAAATGTGCGCTGAAGGCATTCAACGACAGTTTTACGCGTGTCCAGCGAGAAACCGTAGGGGGGGTCGAATACGACGCGACTTCGGCGTCTGTCCACCATCGCGAGGCGATCATGCTCGCTAGATTGTCTTCCGTAAAGTTTTGAACCCAGTTCTCAAGGACCAAGGTATGAATGCGAGGAACCAGGGGCTTCGCACCCTCCCTGTAGCGTAGGGCGTCGATGAGTGCATCGTCAATGCAATGATTGCAAAAACTCAAGTGCAAGTGGGTAAGGGATGGTGCAAGGCGAATGACGGCCGTCAGGTCGTCTGAAGTGAGACCCGAGTAATTCAATTCGAGCTGGGTAATGTTTGGCGCCCGTAACTGGAATGCTGTCAAGTGAGCTTCCACCCACTCCATGTCATCGTCGAAATCCAGATGTAGTTTCTCCAGCGCAGGAGCCGATATATAATGCAGAAATGGTGTGAAATATCCTTCCTCGTGGAAATCGAGAGATAGAGTGCGCAGGCGGCTGAGAGCGACGATATCTCGACTGGCCTCCGGATGCACAGACCATCCAGGAGTGCCTGTCGTTGCCTTGACAAGATTGGTACATTGCGCGAGTATATCAAGGGCAACGTCGGGCAGGTCACAGTTGAGCTTGAGCTCAACTAGTTGGGACCAGGGCATTTGAATCTGCGGTGCATTTGAAAAAATGCTTATCCCCAATTTTCGCAGGCGTGGGACGGCGCTGAAAGATATAATGGTGCTGGAATGAATATCGGTGTCTTCTTGAAGAGTTGGCAGGGACAGCTCTTCGAGGCCGTCTAACCTGCATTCCGAAAGTCTCCAGACCGCCGAGGCAGTTGGTGCGCCTATTAATATCAAGGAACGCCAGCGGGCAGCAATTCCCATAATCTCTTCTGATACGCGACTGCTGATTATTGGCAGCTCACTTGAAAACAGCAGAGAGACAGAGAGTGGTGCTGAACGCGCCAGCCAGTCCTTCAACCCGTCGGCATAGACCTGCTCCGCCTCCGCACATTCCAAATCGTCTGCCCAGTCAAAAAAGTCGTCTACCCAAATACGCCCAGTCCATAGTCGCGGTGTGGAGTGGGCGACCCGCCTCCAATGTGAACAGACCTGCGATATTCGAAACGCGTCCATTATGTGCGTGTTATAGTGCACTGCGAGAACGAAAATTTCGACGAGCAGTTCAGCCGGAAGGGTGGAGATGGGGGAGATGAGGTGTCTGAGCGCCGCGACGCAGGCGCTCTCGCGATCGCGGAGTTGGACAAGGGTGCTGATCTGGGACTCGAGGGAGGCAATCTTCAACTTTGATTCTTCAATGAGCCGTTCAATATCCGCCTTCGAGCTTTGTCGAGTTCGCTCAGTCTGCTCGAGGAGAATGTCGCGGACGGAAATGGAACTGGCAGGCATATCGAATGCGGCGTCTAAGAAACCGTGTCCTTCACGCTGTACTCCCCAGTGCGACGGTGGGGTAGGTGGAGGTTGGGAACAACGTCGGCAATATTATTGATTTGGTCGTACCGATAATTTGATGGACGTTTCATCTTGGTTCGAACGCTTTTGGCGGGTCGCTACCTGCGTTATATCAGTGTTTTCCGGACTGAATGCCAATGGAGCCCAAACCTTTGTTCAAACGTGCAGAATCCCGAGAGGGGCTGTAGTTCTTATGGAAACCCATGTCACGCTCGCAGGGTTTCGCCCCTCTCGCGCGCACCGCTCTCACCATCCCGAGCGTACCCAGACCGCCACTTTGAGCTCCCCAATCTACGCCTCGGCTTCCCGTGCTACCAACAATGCCAGCCTTGGAGCGGGACGCCCTGTGTGCTGTCTTCTTCATCATCCTCATCGTCGACTGCCTCGCCCCGCCTCCCCAGTCCTCCTTCCTTCGTACTCGCCGTATCGATATCGTCTGAGTCGGTCCGAGTTTGTTAAATCACCTGGAAGCTCCAATTTCGCTCATTGGCGCCCAGGGCATTGGCCCAGGGGCGGTGCTCTTTTAAATTGTTTCCCGACGCAGCTGCTGTGCTCATAGCAATACTTCCTATGCTCAATTTCCTATAAACTTCTTGCTGCTTTCCGAGTCATCCTTCCTGCACCCCTCACATGGCACCACTGAGAGTCATTCTACATCCCTTGCTGCTGACCTTGATTCTCTCCACGCCGATCCTGGCACTCCGAAGTCCCGCGACGCCTTGGACGGCGGGAGATCTCGCAAAGTCACCGAATTGCCATCTCCCGCAGTTCACCTGTGCCCAGTACGGCATGTGCAATGTGCAGAGTGAGTGCAAATGTCCCGCGGGATGGGGTGGTGTCGACTGTTTGATCCCGCGTTAGTACATATGCCATTTGACGACCTGCAATTTATCTCATCCTGACTGATGACAATTTAGAATGCGACTCTCTCGCAGACGGTCCCAATCGGCAGCTCCGCGAGAACGGAACGTCGTGCGAATGTAAGGATGGATGGGGCGGTATCAACTGTAATGGTGCGTGGTCTCTATCGATGTTCCTTGTGAACATTCGGTGCTCACTGTTTATTTAGTCTGCAAGACAGACGCGGCATGTGCCGGCTTTCGAATTCCCCTCCCGGGCGACGAAAAAGTGCATCCCGATCCTGAGGGCATGACATGCTACAAAGGGGGTGACGCTGTCTTTAGCACGCATCAGATATGCAACGTTACTAGTGCGTCTCTCGTCGCCCATTCCCATCTCATCACACCCTCTTCTGAGTTAACATAATTCTAATAAATAATTATCGCCGCACAGACCGCCTCATTCTACAAGAGGCTGAAGGCCAACCGGTGCAGGCGACCTTCAGCTGTGACGCCCGCAGCGAGACGTGTGCGTTCCAGCTGTGGATCGCGGAGGTCGAGTCGTTTTATTGTGCGCTCGAGGAGTGCGTCGCGAAGACTGCGTCGACGTCGGAAGGTTTTGTTAAATCGACGACGTACGCGTGCGAACAAATGAAGTGCAGCTGCGTCCCCGGGCGCATTATCTGCGGCAAGGAGGGGAGCGTTGGTGAGTTGACGCGTTGTCCGTTCCTCCTCCCCCTTTGTAAACTTACTATATATGTAACTGTAATAGACATAACCGAGTTCCTGCACGAGGAAATCAAAGGTCCCGCGTCGTTCACCTGCTCCCGCTCCTCATCCGACTTGAACTCCGCTGCCAAGTGCACGTTCGTAGAGCCTGCGGCGGATGAACTCATGCGCGATCTTTTCGGCGACGCCCACATCACTATGGGGTGTGAGGCCGGCGAGTGCATAAAATATTCACAAATTCCGGGATACGTGAGTTTTTCGTCTGCAGTTCAGTTTTTTTTTCACCGTTGACTTGCAAAGAAGCAGCAGCAGCGCGCGTCGGAGGATTATAACAAGCAGAAAGCGCTTGCACCTGCATGGCGCATATAAGGTTGAGCTGGCCAGTTTCGCGAGTGCTTGACCGATCTTGCGACGCGGAGGTGCGAGAAGTATTCCTCCCCTGAATAAGCTTGCCATAAGCACTGTTCTGTATGTGTGATTTCTGCACCTCCTTATCTATATTTCCGCCATATCTTTCCGTCTTTGACGACGGCCTGCTCTTGTTCTAACGAGGTGAAATGACTGACTCCCGAGAAATGGATGTTTCCAGACGGTGGCAGACCGACGTCTGCCGCCGGGAGTCGGACATGATACACAGGTGAAAATATCAGGTCGTAATCGAAAAGACAGAACGCCGAAAAAGGAAATCGAAGAGTACTTAGCCTAACCCTAACCCGTGACAGATGAGCGGGCACGGGAGGAACGGGGGAGGTGCCTAGCAATGTCTAGGCTTTTGCCAGAGAGGGCATTGCGACAATTCCTTCCTCCATGGTCTTTTTCCCGTTCCACCCCATTTTTCTCTATGTACTTATACTACACGGTTGGGAACAACGACGGCAATATTCTTGATTTTGATCGTACTGGTTTCCATCTCACAGGTTTTCATGCAAAAGTGGTTTTCGCGGCTTATGGGGAGTCTAGACTAGTGTTGTTAACAACCTTACTTGAAATCTGTATTTGTTATGTCAAGTACATGACTCAGGTACAACTAAGAAGCCACACCACGCCGGGTCGTAAGAATTGTAGTGTAGTGAAAGCCTTTCAATACCGACACATTGGGCTCTCGGTGCATCGATAGACTCATGTAAGTACCCGTCTCTGAGTCAGCTTGCGCAGCGTCGAATGTTTGTGTGTTTTGACGTTTCTCTTTGCTAGTCGCCCCGATCCAAAAGTTGTTCTGCCAATTGGCGGCGAGATAGTGTGCGAGTCGCGCGAGGGTGACATGCACAATCGGAATCGCGACCAGATTATCATTCAAGTTCGAGAATATGTGATCTCTCTCAGTATCGCATACTACTCCGAAGTTGGAGGGGTACCTGCCACTGCCTCGCTTCTATCTGCACAAACTCAGACCAGTTCGAAATCAAAAATTGTACTCGCCGCCTCTTGCCCCCATTGTGACTCGTTTCTGTCGCACTACAAGATATGCTTGCATTTTCCCTCGTCGTACGAGTCTCGACGCATATTCAGTTCTGATGCACACAACAGCCACGGTTCGAGCACAAGAACTTGGCTTGTCTCAGGACATCGGACTGAAGGGACGCTACCGGAGAGCACAATTTAATATGTTTTGTCTCCGGTATTGAAAAATCAAAGGACTTACCCCCGAAGTATCCAATAGCACCAGAGGAAGACCTCGATGCTGCAAGGTCTTCATCATGTCCGTAAAATCTGTGCTGAAGCCACCCTGCAGCTGCACAAATCCCCAACGAGCAGCCGCACGGGGGGAGAAATGCAAAGCGAGTTCGGCGTCCGTCCACCAGCGAGAGGCAATCATACCGGCTAGAACAGCTTCTGTGAAAGAAAACTCCGGTTCCGGTACGTGGAGAATCAAACTGTGCAGGCGGGGTAGCAGGGGCCTTGTATCCTCCTGGTAGTACAGTGCGCCGATGAATGCATCATCAAGACAACGCATATACTCAGACAATTTCAGGCAGTTAAGGGACGGTGCGTGGCGAATAACGGCCATCAGGTCGTCGGATGTGATCATAGCACCAGAGTTCAGGTCCAATGCAAGCCGGGTAATGTTTGGTGATCGTAGTTGGAACGCTGTGAAGGCTTCTGCCCACTGCATGGCAGCCACGCCCGCAAAATTCAGAAATAGCTCCTCCAACGCAGGAGCTAATAGGTAGTCCAAAATTGGCATGCCAACAAATCCATCCGAGTCGTAGAGCTCGAGAGTTAAAGCGCGCATGTGGCTGAGGGCAAGGATATCTCGTTCAGCTTGGGCAGGCAGCGGACGCGTAACCACCCGTGCTATGACAAGATGTCTGCACTGCGAAAGGATGTCCAAGGCAATGTCAAGAGTCTCACAGTCGAGAACGAGATCGGTGAGTTGATCCCAGGGGATAAGAATCGGCATTGCATTTGAATAAATCTTCATCCGCAATTTTCGGAGGCGAGGGACCTGGCTGAACGATATAATGCGGCTGGGGTCGGAAATGTCTCGCCTGAACGCTCTCTCTAGTTCTAGCTCTTCGAGGCTATCGAACCTGCATTCAGCCAGCTGGCTGACCAACGGAAGCGGTGTGTAGAGGTTATGGGGAAGTTTTAACTCCAGGGAACGCCATCTGGGGGCAAACCGCAGAACCTCTTCCGGTATGCGATGATCTGCGAGTGACACCAGGGAGACGTGGATGGGGTGCGGGTCAGAACGCGTAAACAGCGCCTTTAAGCCATCGACATATAACCCCTCCGAGGTGGCAGTTCTACTTTGGAGCTCCACACGAATCGGAGCAGTCCACAGTCGCGTGGTACGATGGGCGAGCTGCCTCCAGTCTGAGCAGACCTGGGATATTCGAAACACGTCCTTGATGTCCGTCACGGTAACCACGAGTTTGAAAATCTCGGCGAGTAATTCTACGGGCAGGGTGTGGATGGGCGAGGTGAGATGTCTGAGCGCCGCGACATAGGCGTGCTCGCAATCGCGCAGTTCGATTAGGGCGCTGATCTGAGATTCGAGGGAGGCAATCTTCAACTCTGAGTCTTTGATAAATCGTTGAATATCCGCCCTGGACCTTTGTCTGGTTCGCTCGGTCTGCTCGAGCAAAATTTCGCGGACGGAGACCATCATGGAAGGGGCAGCCATATTGAATGTGGCGTCTAATCGACCTGCTGCGGCAAAGAAGAACACACGGGCGTGGGAATCCTCCATCATATTGATCCTCTTGCAACCTCTTGCTTGACTTGAACCACGTTAAATCTGAGTATTCAAAAATCGTTCCCTCAGGACCCCGAGAATTTCCCGGAAGGGCACAGTTTGGCTGTTTTTTCTTGATTCTTTCTTCGGGCCACGCATGGTCGTTTTTGAATCTTGCGCGACCTTGTGCCGTGCGCGTTCAAGCCCGACACTTCCAGTCCAAGATACTGGCCCCCGTGACCGGCGCAATACTTGTTGTTGCTGAACTCTTTCTTTCGGGACGTGTTCGCGAGCTCCAGATGGCTTCAATCCTCAATCTTCAATCTCGGTCCCTTCTGTCTTGACTAACGCCGTTCTCCGAATCGCATATAGATCTTCGGAGGGGAAGACCGGGCCTGCGCCTGCCGTTGGCGTCTCGATCGTTCCGGCGAGTGCCAGCGCTTCTCGCGCCCAGAGCCACATTCATTAAATGCATGCATGCAGCAGTCAGTCCAGCAGCAGTTACTTCTTGGACTTACAAGTTACTTCTTGCACTTACAAGTTACTCCTTGGACTTACCTGCAACTGGGGCTTTCGCGCTCTCGTCACCGCGGCGAACTGAACCGGGGTGTGCCCCTGCCGATATCAGCGTAGCGTTCTGTCCAGCTTAGGGAGTGCTATGCGACATTGGATGACTGGTGCAACGCTAAAGCTAACGCCAGATGGCGACCGAGTAATGAAGTGGAAATGGATTATGGATGGTTAGAGCGGCCACTCGGGTTCGCATTCGGATTCGGCCGGCGATCGCGCTGGGCAATGACTATAAGAACGCGAACTCGGAGCCCTTGTGAGCTCATTGACCATTGACTTGTCCTGTCACTTGGCCTGCAATGGGAGAATTCGATACCGTCGTTGGTTGGTCGGTTTTTCTGTCGCCTGTACATTTCTGACCGTTGGCGATCGTCCCAGGCGTCCTTCTGCTCGGTCTTTTCTGTGTGTCGTTCCCTATTTTGCACTTCCGAGTCTTAACGCTGACGCTGCCGCAGTAAATACCTACCTGTATGGCATCTGCACATACCAGTTTGTGGTGTACATACAGTCTAGTATGTGCCCTATTCTGTTTCAAGGATTTGACTTATTGGTTGTAAAGAGTTCAAGGACTCACTGTGGATCAGGTTCGAATTCGATACTAAAAGAGGCGTTCGGTATCTCGAGCTTTCTCCAGGTCTATTGTCGGGTCGCTCTTTTTCGTGGACACTATCCACAGCGCCGTGTACGAGTTGCTATATTATTTGGTTTCGAACTCTGACCACTGACCAACATTTACAGTGCCATCTACGCCGGATGGGAAACATGGCAAGGCCGCGCAAGCAAGCTCTTCTTAATTCCGCAGCTCACGTCTCTCCTCCTGTCTGCAGTGTTACCAATTACGCCAACCCCGCCGCGCTCGCCTGTAAGTCCCCTATACAGCAAATGTGCCATCTCGCCTTCACGTGCAGCAGACGTCGGATGGACCATCCCATTCACCGCTGTCGCGACCTCCGTCACCGCAATCCTTACGCAGATATTCCTCGGTCATCGGTGGGTACACGATATCGGCTCGCTTCCAGGTCTAATCGAGGGCATCAGGGTTTTCCTTTTGACGAGCAACAGACTGCTCTTCGTCTTAATCGCCGCACTCTCGGTTCTAGGGTTTGTGTTCGGCTGCATCGCTGGAATCAAGTCCGGCCTCATCAACGAGTGAGTAATCATTTATTTATTTGCTTCGATATATATTTCTCAAATCGCTAAAAATTAGAGTCGCCCATTTCGCCCCACTGGCTCCATTCGTGACGGCCTGGCTCGGTGAGCTATATGCATACATTCCAAATTTAATCTAGACACTCTAATTGTCATTAAAGCGTTCCAGACGAGTGCCGACCTGCTTATAACCCGTACGTCCATTTCACTATATATGCCCATACGAAGTTAAATGTGCAATGATGCAAAGTGTGCTTGACTGTCGCTTTGGCGCGGTCCAAGACTGGGTTCCGTACGACGGACACGATTATCAACCGGCTGATTGGTGGTGCGATCAGAACCGGTGCGTACGTTCTAGTTCGCGCTCCGCAGCGTAAACTGATTGCTGCTGGTCGGTCCCACGGAGCAGGGCTCTTCGCGTCGATTTTCGCGCTGGCCGATTTGTTCTCGTTCCTCTTGCATCGGGACACGAATCTGTATGCGATGGTGTGTATGCGTTCATTACTTGGGTTTATTTGACGATGCGCAGTTTGCCTATCCCATCGGACGAATTTACACCAACGTGAGTTGCCGAATAGGGCACTGTCACATTGACGGAAACACTCTACAGACGCTTCTGAACACCCTAAATTCGCGCAACAGCATGAAGCTGCACGAAACGGTCGTGGATTCGGAGGCGAGTTGGATATCGCGCCAATAGATGGCTGAAATGCGTGCTTATTGCAGTGGGGCAGAACATGCGCATGTCGGCGCGAAACCCGTTGTCGGCGACACAGATGTCGACGGGGTCTGTTTACATCCGGAAAGATGTGGTGACCGACTCGGTGAACCACGACGACCGTTCGGAGGTGGAGGGGAAATACGAAGAGGAGGCGTAGTTTAGACGATTTCAGGTATAATTGCGGGCGAATAAGTATAATGTATGCTTGATAGGCAGAATTGAGTTGGTTAATGAGCGCATCATGTGTGACTCTTGAGCGTTACGGGTGTTACATCTTTCTCTCCATCGACGTCGACTGTCTCCTCCGCCGCCACTAGAGACGACGACGGCGGGCCTGCCCACCGACCACCACCGACCCCTTACAACCTCCCACCACCACTGAGCTAGCGTAGGCAGCCCAATACGCCGAAACTATGGGCGTCCAATTTGGTTCCTTCAATTCCATCTGCGAAACTGCTGCACTTGTCATATGTCCACTCGTTGGCACAGACTCGGGCATCGAGCCCTCGTGTTATAGTCGCAACGTCGATGTCGGCGGCACCCTCATCTTCCAGCCTTGTGCGTGTCTGCTAGTCCAGCTCGACAGGAAACTGATCCCTACCAGCAACGTGCTTCGTCCACATCGTCGCAATAATAATGACCGCCATAATGATTCTCCACATCCGGAGCAAGTACACGGCAGTCGGTGCGTCCCCTCTGCCTCTGCACCTTTGCAAGGGCTAATGCCGCCTATAGGCCGCAAGGAGATTGTAACTTTCTTCTGGCTCTATGCTCTCATCGAACTCCTCGCCATCTTCCTCGACTCGGGAGTTATACCCACCTCGAACGTCGTTTATACCTGGTTCGCCGCAATATATACCGGACTGGTAGCCGCCGCATATGCGTGCCTCCTCATAAACGGCTTCGTCGGCTTCCAATTCGCCGAAGACGGCACTCCTCTCTCCCTTTGGGTGCGTTCTCACCTTCTTCTTCTCGGCTTCTGCTTCCCGGCAGCGGGCTAACTCCGACATCCACAGTTCCTGCGCATCTCCTGCATCGTCATCTTCGCCGTCTCCTTTTTCGTCGCGATTGCGACCTTCAAGAAGTTTGCAGGCTTCAGCTACACGAAACCCATCGGCCTGTGGATCATTTATATCCTATGGCCGCTCCTGTGTGTCGCCATCTACGTCGTCTCGCAGCTCGTGCTCGTCTTCCGCACGCTTGACGACCGCTGGGCCGTCGGCGGCATCGTCTTCGGTGTTCTCTTCTTCGCAGCGGCGCAGGTCCTTCTGTTTGCCTTTAGCGTCACGATCTGCAACGCCATCAAGCACTACATCGACGGCCTCTTCTTCTTCACCCTGTGCATGCTCCTCGCCGTCATGATGGTGTACAAGTACTGGGACTCCATCACCGTGCGTCCCCATTCCGGTCCCTTTTTCTCAAAATACCGTCCTAATAATAACACCGCAGCGCGAAGACCTCGAGTTCTCCGTCGGCTCCAAGGCAGCCGTGTGGGAGGTCAAGGACCCGCTCCTCGCAGGTGGCGGGGGGCCCGAATACGGCGGGCCGGGGGCACACTACCCCGGCACGGCGCACCAGAACTACTCGGAGGAGGACACGGCGAGCAAC
Source organism: Mycena albidolilacea (assembly GCA_029282495.1). NCBI lineage: Eukaryota > Fungi > Basidiomycota > Agaricomycetes > Agaricales > Mycenaceae > Mycena > Mycena albidolilacea. Next base: position 1,564,804 of record JARIHO010000002.1, read on the forward strand.
TACCACAACGGCCCGCCTGCGTCGCTCGTCGGCGGCATCAGCGGCGCGCAGATGTACGGCGGCGGCGGCGGCGGCGCACCGGGGTTCAACCCGTATCAACAGCAGCAGCAGCAACAGCAGATGCGCGGGCGGGGCTACCCGCCGAACCAACCGGGGTACTGAGTGCCGTCCGTGGTGGCGTGTGGCGATGTTGCGAGTGATCTACTGGGGAGGAGCGGGGGTGCACGGACGGACACTTTGACTGGATATGTTACACATATTTGCTATACTCGGCTTGTTTTCTCTCCTTAAGCTCTGAGCTACTAATACCACGCGCATGATGAGACAAACACAACGGCAATATAAAGATATACGTAGGAGTACAGAGTTCAAGAACAAAACGGGGATGTGAGCGAATGCATGCAGGGGACGGAGCAGCGTGAGCGTAGCAGGAGTGGAAGGGCAGACAAACACACAGAGAATGGAATGGATGAATAACACAAGGACACGACACAAAAATCGGGAAAACCGCATTCGCACCGCCGCATTTACATGGCACCGACGCCGACGCCGAACCCGCGCTGCTGCTGCTGCTGTTGCGGCAGGCCGCCTTGCCCTTGTGCTTGTGCCTGTGCTTGGGCGGCCTGGCTGACGGGGACGAGCCCCGGCCCCTGCACAAACGCCGGCACGTTCTTCTCCTCGAGCTCCGCATACAGTACGCTCATTTCCTTGTGCTCCTTCCCCCAGCTGTCCGCGTCCCAGACAGTGTACAGCCCCTGCTCGCCGCCGGGCACCTTTGCGCTCGGCGCGGTCCCGCTCTCTTTTGTGATCCATAGGCGCAGGTCCTTGTGATACCGCCAGTTGCGGTTCCATCTGCGGCGCGGCGTTAGTTAAATGAGTAGATAGGGATGAGAGGCGGGCGACTGACAACTCCTGTGCGGCGACCTCTTGGAGTGCGTCGCGCGCGCTTGCGTAGAACATGAAAAAGAGCGTCTCGTCGCTGAACGCGCTGGCCTGTCGTGCGATCAGCGCGCGTTGCGCATGACGCGCGCACACACACGCACCTTACTGGGCCCCGGCGGCGGCGCGTGCACGCTCGCATAGCACGCGGGCAGATGAAAGTCGGGTTCGCCCCCGTGCGCATGCGCGCCGGCACTCTGGTCCGCCCAGGGCGTGATGAACGTTGAGTAGAGGTTCCCGGCGTAGCCCATGTCGAGCCCCATCGTGCCGAGATCGGTGCCCACGCCGCTCAGGCGGATGCCGTGTCGCGCGTCGGAGTCGTCGCTCGCCTCGCGGATCATGGCGAGCAGCGCGAGGAGGCCCCAGCGGTCGGCGGCGCTGACGAGGACCTGCTGTGCGGGGGTTTGAGGGTGTGCTGCTTGTGTCTGCGGCGGGAGCTGCTGTTGTTGGGCGTGCTGCAGCGCGCCGGAGCTCGGGTGAGAGTTGTTGGCGCTGCCGTTCCCGTTCCCATTTCCGTTCCCGTTCTCGGCGCCGTTCGGATTTGGGTTATTCGACGACCATGCTGCATTTGCATTTGCATTTGCATTTGCATTTGCGTTTGGTGGATTTTGGTTTTGCGGAGGCGGGGGCGGGGGCGGAGGTGGTGCGTTGGCTTTCGACTGTGCAAAGGGCGTCGACGCAGGTGCGGGCTGGACGGATTTAAGAGGACGGAATTAGAGAGCTGTCGCGTGCGCAAAAGTGTACGCACCCTCATGCCACTCAGATTGAGCATCCCCGGAACTGGGTTCAAAAGCCCTGGCGGCGGTGCGTTCTCGCCGAGTGCAGGGAAATCATCCTGGGTGAGGTCGCGCGAAGGTGTCGGGTGCGCGGGTGCTGGCTGGGGTGCCGAGCCAGCAGAGGCATAGCTGCTCGACGGCGCCGCACTTGTTGGATTATTTGTACTCTGCGGGGCTGCTCCGAGTGCAGGAAAGTCGTTTGGGTCCAACGCTGCCTCTCCGCTGCTACCCAATGGATGCTGCTGCTGTTGTTGTTGTTGCTGTTGTTGCTGCTGCAAATGCGGTGGTAATCCTGCGTGCGCGAGCCCAAACGGAAAATTGGAGCCCCCGGTACCGTTCGTTGTCGCGCGTGGCTGCATAAAGGGCGAGGCCAGTGGTACGCGCTGGGGTAAATAACCTGTACCCGGGAGTACATTTCTGGGAGGGATTCCATAGGGAGGATATGGTTGATTTTGCTGGGGATTTGTGGATTGTGCTGGCTGTCTGTACTGGGGCTGCTGTTGAGCTACAGGTCGCTGCTGTCCTGGCCGGTTCATGTTTTGGTTCGAGAGAAAAGGCGAGTGGCTGCTGACAAAGCATCCATATCCATCCACCGAAATTAAAGATTACTAGAAAAATACATAGCATATGCACTAGAACCGCCGTCCGCCTCCCCCCGCGGTAAGCCCCTCTATCGAATGGTGCTCGAGCTCGTTCCGCGCCTTCAGGATCGACGCATGCATCTCTTTCATCGCATTCCCCAGCTTCACCCCAAACCGACTCAAGATATCCCGCTGCCACGCATCGTACTTGGCATTCACCTTCGCCTGCACCTGCTCGTAGTCGATGATGCACACCCCAAAGCTTTTTTGGGTATCCGACGTGTCGAACGTCGACCGCGTCTTCTTGATCTCCGTCAGCAGCTGCTGCCAGTGCCCCAGTGAGTCCCCCAGCCGGTTGAACACATACTCCGCCTCGAGGTCCCACAAAGACTGGAACTGCAGCCACTTGCCCACATACTCGGTCAGCTGTTGCACCTTGAGCTCGATGAGTGCAAACGGCCGCTGGAGAATAGCTTCCGGGAGTTGCGTTAGCTACGGTGGCGTTAGTTAGCTTTCGTCTGGGGTTCATGAGGCTAAGACCCACCAGCGCAGTATAGTTCGTCTCCGCCACGCTCGTGCCCTGCATCTGCAGCCCGATTTCGTATCGCGAGCTCTGGATCCGTCGCAGCCGGCAAACGACCCCAAGCCAGTCATGCAGCTGCCGTATCCAGTTCGCCCGCGCATACTCTATTGGCGGATCCAAAAAGATAACCTGGTTCTGTATCCGAATCTCGTGCACGACGGGCTTCAGCGTCATGTTCCCTTCCAGGAACTGCACGCCAAAATCAGCTCGGTTCCATATACGCGCAGCGGACGCACCTTCTCCTCCTTCGCCCCGCGCTTATCCGCCCCGCGGCGCTTATTCGTGATATCCCTCAGCGCAGGCCGCCCCGTGTCCCCGTCGTCCGTCGCGGCGCGGTCAAACTGCTCGCACCACACCGCGACGATCTGCTGCAGCCGCTGGAGCAGGATGCCCTCGATCCGCCGGTCCAGCTCCGCGACCCACTGCTCCAGATTCGCGTACCCCTCGAGATTCAGCCGGTCGATCGCGGACTGCACCTTCCCCAGCAACTCCGTGAACGCCTCAGTCGTGTATGAGCACGTCGCAAGGTCTTCGACCGCGCGCAGGATGTCCTTGTACAGGTCGATGACGTTATTCGTCTTGTCCTGTGGAAAGACAAGTTTAATCGCTTAGGAACAATAAGGTGAAGAGCACGGAAACCCACCTGCAGCACAGAGATCACGCTCGCAAACTCGCGCACAAACTGGATGTGCCGGTTATCCCGCCCGTCCGCGCTCGATACATATCGCACCGTCGAGTCGTACTGGTTCACGAAATAATCCCACTTGATGTTCATCCCTGTCGGCGCCATTCAACAAGCATCCTCCACAGGTTCAAAGAGACGCACCCTTGCCAATCATCCGCTGCGAATCATTGCGATACTCCGCGACCAACCACTCAATGCCCTTATTCTCCTCCACAAGGTCGAGCGTCTGTCCATACGTCCTCACCGTCTCCATCAAGCTCACCGCATGCGGATACACCCTCTTCGCGTCCTTCGCCATATTCGTAATCGCATGCGGCACCTGGAAGCCCAGCCACAGCAGATTCCGCACCTCCTTGAACAGCGTGATGATCTGCGGGTCAAAGTTCACCGCGAGCTGGTACACGCCCGCGCCCGCGCCAACGGTCCCGCGCGGGCGAATGATCTCGAACAGCCGCCCGTCAACGCCCATATTACGCCGGTTGATGTCGTGCAGCCACGCGTCGTACACAGGCCGCGTGTCGAGCTTCTTGCGGAACGCGCTGCTCTCCGACTGCAGCTTCTGCCCCTCAGCGTAGAGCTCCCAGCCCTTGCCGAGGACGTCCTCGACGCGCTTCATGTACGTGAGGAGCTGCCGCTCGATTTGGCGCGCCCAGATGATGGCGGAGGCGATCGCGGGGAGGTCGCGCATTTGAGACATGTGCGATGCTTCAGAGTCGCGGAAGCGCGTTTTGAACTACATGGGGTCAACTTGGCACCACAAAATATTTTAGAGACCCACCTTATCATGGAGGTGCTTGATATCCTCTTTAACAGAGTCAATCAGTTGGGTCTGGTACTCTTGAATGGCACCGCGAATCTAGTACTGTCAGAGTCTACTACATAGCATGAATTGACTCCACCAACCTTCGGTCGAACAAAGAGCGCATTGAACTTAGAGAACACCCTGAACATCTCGTTCGCATTCCGCGCAGTCCCGAGCCGATCCCGCAGGCGCGCAATGATCTGGTTCTCTACACGCGCCACTCGCTCATTGTACGCATTCTCCGCCGCGACCCAAATCTCAGTGCCCTCGACCGTCACGTCGAGCACGTCAATGCGCTTGACAATCTCGTACGCCTCCTTAACTTCCTCTTCCATGTCCATCCCCCCAATCCCCATGTCGAGTACGCTCCCGCTGATTCCGCGCGTTGGGCCGGTCATCACCGCGAGCTGCTCGTGCTTGCTGCGCCAATCCTTCAGATAGCGGCACCGCTCCTGCAGCTTCGCGTGCGCGTTCGCGACCTTGATCGGGATGAACTTCTCCGACCGCTTCCGCGTCACCTCGCGCGCGACGTTCGTAAACTCCTTAATGAGGTCGTCCCACGTCCGGAAGATCGCCGTGACCTGCCCCAGCAGGCGGTCGAACGTCTCGTACGGGGTGTACGGCAGCCGGTGCGACGTCAGGATCCTCAGCAGCTGGTCGTTGAAGTCGCGCGAGATGGCCTCGACGAGCGGCAGCGCGCGCCGGATCGGGTACGGCGACAGCTTCAGCTTGCGGTTGATGTGCCCGAAGATGAGCGTGATCGACTCCTGGATCTTGCCCAGGTCCGTCGCCGCGAGCAGGTCGTTTAGCGGAAAGTCCTTCATGAGCTGGTTGTACTTGTGCACCAGGTCCGTCGCATCCTTGAGCCCTGTGTCAGCGATGAAGCTGACCGTGGCGCGGAAGCGCTTGGCGTTCCGCAGGCAGTCCATGACCATGTTGACCTCCTCGCTGCGCAGCTGCGTCTCGATGCCCTCGAGTTCGCGCTCGAGACTCAGCCAGAAGTTTATCTCTTGCGACGCAGTACCGGAAGTGACGTCGCGGGTGAGTTTGGTGACGGCTTGGATGGACTTTATCCAGGAATTGACGTTAGCATGAAGGGAGTTGAGGAAGGTGCTGTCGTTGAGCAGTTTTGGCGGTAAGTCATTGATATTGGGGCGGGTGCCTGCAGCTTGGGCCTACGAGATTTTAGTGGCATATTCAAGTCCCGGTGATGCGACGCACCTGCTCGACCGCCCGCTGGATGTTGGGATGGATAACAAGATTCGTTTCCGGGATTTCGACATTCTGCTGAAGGTGCAGCAACGAAAGCTCGAGTTCCGCAAACTTCTTCTTCGTCATGGGGATACCCATTTTGCTGTCGCCAGAGTCTCTCCCTGCGCCGCGGGCGCCAACAAATGCGTCAAACCAAGGCTTGACACCGTAAGAGACCACGGCATGGAGACTCTCGTAGGGCGTCTCATCGCCACCGAAGAGGTTGAGGAAGTGAAGCTGGGTCGAAAGGGATGTAGAAGTGTCGATAACAGGACTCCGTTTGATGAGGACGAGGGTGGTAACATGGGAGGTGTGGTACGTGAGTTGAGAGGTTAGAGAATACTCGTACGACTGCTGTTCGTCTACACCAAGTTAAATAGCAGCAGTGAAATATAGCATAGTACGCGCACCCTCTGCAGCGTCTTCGCCACTATACTTGGACTTTACAACATAAAGAACTGCGCCTGGTTCGGAAGCAAACTTTGCAACACGGTCGTCGAAGGTGTCGTCAAAGAACCCTTCCACATCCTCAGGCAGACATGCGATGACTGGGGGCAATAGTGCGCGCAGATAAACGCGAAATGGTTCTGCGTCGAACGAAACTCCTGGTTGCTGCTGCTGGTGGTCGAGACCGTTGCCGTTCACCGCGAGGGGTGTTGGAGGCGGATCCATGCGGCGGGGCCTCCGGCGTCGAGGATTCCTAGCGCGGGGAAAGTTAGGCATGAAGGGCGTGGACAAGGCATGGTGCACACCTGCGCCTTGAGGACCAGGTATGAATTCAGGTAAGAAAGCTCAAGTCTTTGCGAAATAGGGTTAGGGTCAGACGCGTATACCCCACCAATCACGACGCGAATCACTGCAACCATTGAACCAAGTCGATTGGACTAAGAATGATACAGTAATGAGGCCATAGAAATACATGGTATTTTACAGCTACGAGGAAGCAGAAAACGCAAGAAATGGCGGAAATCACAATGTCTCCCAAAGGCATAAGGTGGATTCAAATTTCTATTACCGTAATATAGTAGGAGAAGGGAAGACCATATACGTGTGGAAAGGAGAAGCGGAGCGTGGTGTGACGACCGCCGACCAGAGTCGAGAAGATGCAGTGCGGTTGTCCTTCTGCTTAAGTAGAGTATGCGAGGAGGGCTTCGGAACGCCGAGGTCGGAAAACATTCTTGAGACAACGTAAGAGGAGCCGGGAGTGATCTACTATTCTTGTGGACGTGGATAACGCCTTGAAATTGTTGTCTCAAATGCGGCTCGTGTAAACGGGTATAATTCAGAACCTAGTTTCGGAGAGATTTCCCGACAAGATAAGTACCACATAGTTTCCTTCCGGCTCGTTGAGGTTGATGATCTTTGAGAGCTTTGACGTGCACTGGGAGCAAGTATGAGTAGTCGTAGACCAAGTGCGCTGCCCCAGTCCTGCGTATGAGTTTCGCGATGTTGAAAAAGTTTATCTTGTCTGCGTTAGAAGCTCATCGGCATCTGGTTGTTGTTCTCCGCAGCAAAACGGAGGCGTTCGTTGGAGAGCCAAGGGGGTCTTAGAGTGCAAGGCGGAGAGGAGAAACTCGAGCGTAGTGACCTGAGGCGGAGTTCGTCATCGCCATGCCCGACAAGGAGGATAGCCTATACCTTTTCTCTTAAGTTAGTCTTTGTTTGTCTTCTCCTCAGACTAGAATAATAATAATTCACCCAAGACTGCGTCGCAACACGTGACCCCGGTGATGTCCGGTGTCAGTCTTTCGCGCGCGAACATAAGTCCATTCCCCGCCTCTATCAATGTTTGGGACGCGTTTCGTCCAGATTTCGACCCCTATGCGACCCATTCATGCGCTGACTTCCCATGTTGTTGCCCTCCCCAACCCAAGGTGCCGCATCCATGCCGAATGGCTGCCCCTTCCAGTGTGAGTGCATTGGCTGCTCCTTACCCGTGGGGTATATTTTTCTGAACCCGGATCGGGTATATACATACTAGCTGACATATATGTACCACCCTGCCACCTGCCATTCAAATATCTCAGCCTGCCGCTTCATCTGTAAAGGGAATTTTCCTGCTGTGTCTCCAAATAACGATAAATTATTGAAAGCTCTATCATGACTTAAATGTACGTGCAAGTAGGACCTGAAAAACACTGATGAGATGGGGAACGGACATCGACTTAGTCTGATAGCAATCACGGTCCGATTGTTGGGCGACCGACTGATTACGCAATATGGTGGCTGTGCCAGCCGACGGCCAGTTCGCCTGTATTGCAGCGATGGGCCTCGTCAAAATTCCGGAAATATTTGTAAAGACTCCTGGAGCAAACTAAAACATTCTATCCCACAAGAATCTCTCAATTCAGCCAGTCACTTCTCCAGAACAGGATCAGGCCAAAAAGCTGCTTATGTAAAATGCTTCAGAAAACTCAGCTTATATCGCGACAACGAATGAAGGAAATTCTTAGGTTTAAGGGAGGGGCCTCTGAATTGGAAGTAGATCTGTATGCTCAAATATTCTCAGATTTATCAGCGCGTCGAGGCGGAGGCAAAACACGAGAAGGAATTTGATTGGTGGGCCAACAAGATGGTCGTGTTTACTAACAGACCCTATATTGATACTTACTTGTTCGTCATCAATATAGGGTATCTGTTACAGAGACTAACATCGACTTGTGTTCGCGCGCGAAAGGCTGGCACCGGACATCACCAGGGTCACGTGTTGTGACAGTCTTGGGTGAATAACATTTAGTATTAAAATTGACTGATACTGTGGTCTGTTTGGTATTTGATGACAACTGATCGGCCACACCGCCGGCATCAAATCCATCAATTCGCGTCGTGCTGGTCTATGATGCATTGAGCTGGCTGTGTTCAGGCAGCCTTCTGGCTATTATTAATATTGTATCTAGCAGTGCTCTAGCATGTGTGTCATGCCAAGTGCTCAAATTTCACTCTCTGTCTTTTTATAACTTTATAAATGGTACACTAAGTAATTTAATGGCCTTGTCTCTGGGGTTTTTTAGTTGTATGCTGGTCTGACTCTGAGATCTCGGAACCTGTTGAGTGGGTGGCAGTGCGGGCAGCTCAATGTGTCACCCCACAAACACGTTGTAGACCAGCGCAACACAAATTGATGGATTTGATGCTGGCTGCGAAGCCTCTGTGCTTCGGCACGGCGCTCCTCACAAGACAAGAGTTGGATTGGGGGCTCCCGAGGGGAGCCACACCATGAGGCAGATAGCTCTAACCTGTGACCCTGGTTAGGAGCGGTGTTTCCCTCTGCAGGGCTCATGTAACCAGGAGAGGTGGGCAGATACTGGGGTTTTTCATTCAAATCAACAAGGGATGTGACGTGTGACCCAATTCACCAGTTTGACATTTCGACAGCAACCAAATTTTCGTGTGACACCCCCAAAAATTTCGACATTCTCACAATTTTTTTTTGTCTTTTTGCAGCTTTCAGGCAGTTTTGAGGCCTACCTGATGGCTTGGAGGTTTGACAGAGGCTCTGGTGATGCGTGACCATGACAAAAATTTGTCCTTGACAGGGGGATGTGTGATGCGTGACTGTTGATTTGAATGAAAAACCTCAGTATCTGGATGCCCAGCCGGCAAGATGAATACACCAGGAGGTCACACTGACACTCTATCCTCTTGAAGGACTAGCTTGCCATGGAAGTGCGGGTAAAAAGTATATATCCTTTATTTAATACATGTGGTGGAGCATTCCGCGGTTTGCTACCTAATCAGGAAATGTACTCTGGGCATGTAAATGAGTGAAAGGGCAATACAGCCCTGTCACACTGGCAGTGTGGCCAATCAGTTGCCATCAAATACCAAACAGTAGACCACAGTACCAGTCAATTTTAATAATATTTTTAGCGGTACCCCCCTGGGAGCAACTACTTCGGGGCAATCCTTCTCCTACAAGCTCGAGTTTCCAGTTCATTTGGCAGGAGGCGTCATTTGAGATGCAGTCCATAAGTTCTGGATGTTTGGAGTGAAGGCGGAGGAGAAACAACAAGTCCAGAAGTGCCGGAAGTGAGCCATAATTTGCCATTGAGTAGTCTAGGCATGGTGAATGCTGTTTAGAGAGTGTGGAAAAGGTTGATCTGCTCGGAAACAACAAGTAGGATGGAGATTATGTGAGAATCACCAGCATCAGACAAATACAAAATAAGCAAGGATTTATGATGCGAAAAACTCGAAATTGAACAGAAATGATGAGCTAAATGCATAGTGTATCCCCCTTTTTGGAGTTCTTTGCCCTCAAGGAACAGGTGTAGGAAACTCCCAGAGAAAATCCTAGCATAGCCATTTCATGGAATATCCCCCAAAGAATTCCCCGAGGGTACCGGAAAGGCCACTGTAAGGAACTGTTATCACTATTTTCTTCCTATTTTAGTTACTCTTTAGCTACAAGTCACATGTATCTCAATCACATGATATCTCTTATCTCTTATCACAAACCACTACACAACCCCGCTCAAAGCACCTTTCCAGCCCTCTTTGAGGCTCTGATAGAGGCACGAGCTTGGGTATTGCCTTGCCTAGTACATGCACTAGGCATTAGGCAGCTATAACACTGCACAATTCCCCTTTTTATGCTACACTTATGTCCTTATCACAACAGGTCATTGTGGCCTACAGTCTGCTCAGAACTCACATATATCTGGAGTTCTAAGGAGTCTACCATATGGGAGCATAGAATATCTGGCTCTTGGTAGTCTCTTGAAGAGTATAGACAGCGGTCCACCACTCAATAACACTTGATCCCCGCCAGGGCAAGCATACAATGTTTTCCCGGTTGTAAGCGCTCCTCAAGCCTTACAACCAGAGGGTGGATGGACTCGGAGAGCTTGGAAGACATGGAGTTCAAAGGCAGGACAGAGTCCGTCTGCCAGGGAACAACAGTCTTGCAGGTCGTACTCCTTGATTTCAAGTCATACCTGCAGGATTCCCAGAAGCAAGGTTTGTGACCCAGGGATTCCGATGCAGAAATAAATATGAAAACTTGAATTCTGCCAGTCCAGGAGCATGGAAGATAGCTTCAGGTGCTCGGAACGTGGAAGTTTGAGGTAGTAGTGGAGTTCCAGAGGTCTGAGTGACTTAAAACAGAACACAACTGAAGGGTGAACTTCACCTCCATAGCTTGGAGAGTGCATGGAGATGAGCAGAGGTGGAGTATGTTGCCAGCAAATTTGTGGAAGGCACCAGGTGAATAATCCAGCTCCTAAAGGTGCCCTGCATTGTTTGCAGCTGTTGAGGATTCCGGTCTGAAAATGGAGTTCACCCATGCAGAGAGTGTGGCTCAACCCAGCTTATGGATTGAATAGAACAGTCATTGGAAATCAATAATCATCAGATGTTGATAATTCTAGGAGACGATGATACATTGAGCCATCCGCAGAAATGTCTGATAACCAAGGGATGGAATATGAAAACAGAGGTGCAAACAGAGAGAGCAGATTTAACGGAGTGAAGTCCAGATGCAACCAAGGAAGCATTGGACATGATGGAAGACTCTGGACAAGGTTTGGAGATAGAACAAAGCCCAAACTTGTCACCAGTTCTCCTATCTGTAGTACGACCAAACTGTTGGAAACAACAATAGGAGGGCAGAGGATGTACTGGAAGAATGGTAAGGGGTTAGGACATAGAGCGGATCATGTGATCCGGAAGAAGAGCAATTGTCGCAAGGAGGCAGACAAAGTGCCAGAATTCTTGACAGACAATTGTGAAGTGGAATGCCTCAGGGTATGGATCTGGAGGAACATGAAGTTTAAACAGGTGTTAGCTCAGAGGGGTCGGACATAGTGCTGAGAAGCCTAGAATGAGCAAAAGTTCAGAACACGGCAAAGCCATGGTCTGAAATTGGTGACAGGATGTTGCCAAGAGTTTGAGAACAGAATCTCGCAGGTGAGAATGAAATCTCCAGGTCCAGAATTCTGAAGGAAAACTGGAAAGGTGAGATGGCAGTCTGATATGGACCCAAAGCCTCGGAGTTGTTCCAGAGGGAACAGTGAGACCAAAGGGACTCTTGATGATGGTGTCAGTATTGCCAGTCTAATGTTAGACACATAATCCAGTCACTGGGGATCAGCCAGGGGATTAAACAACTGAAACAAAATCTGGACATAATAACCAGTCATGTACACACTAATCTCTTGGCAGATATCTGGCAGGATAAGTTTGGTACCAATGCTGACATTCAATCAACAGATCAATGGTGTGGGATAACCAGTGTCATGAATCACCCAGGTTATATTTTTTGTGTGATGTGTCTGTATGGATACAGACATGTCCTAGCAGCACGAGACTCTCATGACACCACCACATGACCTTCTCATGGTTAAAACCCAACTGCAGATTCTGAAGCTGAGACTCAGAGTAGTCTGTGCTACAGGATACAGAAGATGTTAGGGACTAGGAACCTGTACAGACAGATCCTAGTCCCTGGATGCATCATGGCTGACATAGAGACGCACACAAAGTACATGAATGGTTGCAAACCGATCAGGGTTTCAACCATTGACTCGATCAGCTTGAACCACTGGAGGCAACAACATTAAGGACTAGGAAACCTGAACATCGGGTCTCCTAGGTCCTCTGACACTACAGAAACAAACACAGAGGAGTCCAGGAGTATCAGCATTAACACTCCTTAATGCTGCGGTACAGGAACTGATTGTGACCAACCATGATTGCTTTTAATTTATTTGAAGCCTATATAAGCTCAGTAGAATCTCCATGTACAGTAGATTCTACCTCGTCTAATCTCAGGCTTCTACCTTGGCTTGACAGAAGCATTATCTCCACCCTGCCCTGCTTCCTATCCACTGTATTACAGGTTGCGACCACACTCCGGGTTTTATACCTAAGTGGATATCACACCCTCTTCGACTCATTCTGGGTTCCATCCTGCATTCCAACCTATAATATACAGTCTCCTATGGAGGACACCGTATGGTTGGTCCTACTGCTCAGGGAACACACAAGCTATTAGCATCTATCAGGTTTCTCCTGGTTGGGGTTCTTGCTGGGTTACTCGCTGTTAAGCCGAGCCAGAGGCCGTTGCTGACAACCAGGTTCTGTAAACCAGATTTGTAGGAGAGTCAGAACAGATAACACAATGATTCTGAGAAGGAATACACCACTAAAGAGAAATAAGACACAGCAAAGCTGCCAATTATGGAGGGATGTTCTGCCAGAAAGTTCCGAGGGATCTGGAGGTTCCAAAAAGTGCCGGAGGAGAATCCGGAGGTGGAACAGAGGTACTGGAGGACTCAGAGGTTCATGTGTACAAAGAAAAACCCATAAATTCATAGATAAGTGATGTTACAAAATCAGAGATAGAAAAGGGATTGTTTGCACACAGAAGCTGAATTTCATGGCAGTCACAGGTAGAGAAATTTCGTGAGGTCCGGCTTGGAGGAGCGGGACTGTCATAAATGGAAGGAATGGGTGTGTTGGAAAGATGAACACCTTAGAAAGACCTCTGAACACCGACACGGCTGAATGGAGTTAGAGGTGTCAACTGATTGGTCTAAGACTCAGTTGAAGAGGTTGATCTGGTGGCATGAGCACCTGATGATCTTGGCATGGTCGGACACTTCTTGCATGTCTCAGCCTTATGACTGGTGCCTCTGCAGTACATGCAGAGACCATAGACATGTCAATGTCTCAATTCCTCAGCCCAAAGTTTGCTGTGCCTATTGAGGTAGGGCTTCAAAGTGAATGTCCAAATGGAACCCGATACTGCCAAGACAGAGGAAGGCAGAGGTGGCTGGACAGAGTGGCCTGAGGAGGAGGTTGAGAGGATCAACAGGGGCAAGATGTCAAGATTGTCGCCTTGTAAACCCCCAAAGGAATTTCCATGGTCGACCTCAGATTCAGAGGTATCAACTTTGGAAACTCCAGTGCCCTCCAAGATGAACTTGAAAGCATCATTAGAAGATCTACACCACCAACCCGGCCTGAAGTTAAGAAGATGTCATGACTTGATGTGGATTTGATATATGTCCAGCTCATCGGACTGATGTCGAGTTCCAGTCAGAATGATCTTTGTAAACAGCGGTCGGGATGATGTTGGTGCTTTGTGGATTTGATGTCGGTTCCAGCACATTTCTGACATTCAACTTCTGCCATTAATATTATGTCCACCTGTATCCTGCACAAGTCAAGACCTTGCAACTGCGGGGTTCTCCCATCGTTCCTCGGGTGGAGTACCTCGGATTCAGCTCACAGGTAAAAGTTGATAAAGTCAGAAGTTAACGTGTTAGAACACACTCTTGGACTTCTTGAACTCCAGAATATAGGTACCATCAGGAATTGGTGTATTTCGGTTTTGCACGGGCCGCGCTTGATCGGTGAGCATTGTACAATCATAGGCTGTTTCAGAAGCTCGAGTTCAGAACAGACTGGAGAACTGAATAGAATGAGCAGGAGAACACGTGCTACACTACGAGTCATACAACGGAGAGCACTGCAAGCAAGTCACGATTGCGCAAACATCAAGTCCGACCATCAGCACGTGCATAGCTCGTGCACGCGTTGCCACCTTGTTGATCATTTGATTGATGCCACTTGCTCTTGACCACCACCATCTCTTCCCTTTCCCCCTCCCTCTCACCCGCTCCCTCGATTTTTTTTGGACCCCAGCTTCGTCTCAAGGCTGGCCGCAACCGCCATGACTCCCTCAAGTCTTCCTCCTCAAGTTGTCAGTGGGTCAAGTGCTCAATCTTCTGCTCTTCGGCTCTATCAAGCACTCGCAAATCCCCTCAAGCTGAAGATGTCCTCTTTCAAGTGCCATCAACCGCCTCAAGTCCTTGCAAGCTGTACGCAAGACGAAGGTCATTTGCGAGTTTCAAGAACCAAGATCCGGCTTCCCCCGCTCACACGTTGCTTCGATTTTACCCTTCATCAATGCATCCCTCAAACCTGCCCTGTCGCGTATCTGATCTGCTGCTGTACACGCAACTTCTGTGCGTCTTGTACCGTCCTCCTCCAACTCCCTCTGCTCCTGTGCGTGCTTCCAAATGTCTCGTCCTCACGGTGTCATATATAACTTGTTAGCTCTGCAGTAGCGTGAATTATCTATCATTCTTTCCTTTTTTCTATTGTGTGCCCCCATAATATCTGCCCATGATATACGCAAACTCTTCTGAACATCCTTGAATATGGAGGAAAATCTATAGAAAACATCCCACAGGCAAGGAACTAATATCAATGCTGGATCGATACAATGTTCGGCCGTAAACATCAACTTGATGTGGCTCCTCAGACCGACATCAGTCTGATTGGCTGGCACAGTCCACTTCTGATGTTGGAAGTGACATGATTCAACATCAACCACAGACATCACACAACATCTTAGTACGACGTCAAATTGAGGTCAGCTGTGCTTGGTGGTGTAGAAGCAATTGGAGGTGGTGGAACCTCCAACTCGCACTGCTCATGTTGCTGCCAGAATTGATTATCAATTTGACGAGCTGCAGCTCGGACACCTTCAGAAGTTGAAGGGAAGGTGTTGAAATCCATCTCATGAGTGATGCAGAGAGAGAGAGCCGAGTAGAGATCATGGGAGAGCACAGAGTCATTCCATTCAAGCACTGAAGTAAGTGCCTCAAATTCAAGTAGGAATGGAGTGATCTTGCCAGAATGTTTCATCCAGAGTGTTCAGAGATTATCTTCTGCTTCTCCAATAGGATCCTGAGGGCCAAAGGCATCACAAACTCCATGATGAGCAGGGAGAATTTCTCATGCCAAGGTAGTTCCTGAAAGTCCTCGGTGATTGGAAACAACCAAGCAGCTTCATTCCAGTGTTATATCCGTGTCAGATGAAACCTGGAAGACCGGCCGGATGTAGGGAAGCTCAGCCAGATAGGGCCGGACGGATTGGTCCAGATGCAAAGTGATACCACAAAGGCAAGTGGGTACACTGGCTAACTTGGTGACAAAGTAGGATGAGGATGGAAGTCAGACAATGGAGCAATGTAAGGGCAAAGCACATTAATTATCAACTGAAGTTACATGCAGAGTAGTAACCGTATTTATACTAAATACGGAGATAGTCCAAATGTAGCAAGAAGTAATGTAAAGACAATAGCATTTGTCAAGAACAATAAAGACAATAAGAGAGAAGCATAGGTGCATAAGTCATATGAACAGAATTGGGAAAACACTCAGTAATCCTTCATTGCGTAAAACCCCAAAGGTGTGTGTCAACAGATAAGACCGGACACATCAGCAAGTTGATTGGACATGTGCCCGAGATACAGACGACACGTCCGGATAGTTAGAAGTTCAGATCTGAGGATCCGGAAACAGACAGATGAAGTGTCCGGGTGATCTGGACGCTTCTGGATGTGCATAGGCGTAACAGAACGAAGTATGGCCTGCACAAGGACCACAGTGACACTACAACAGGAAGTGCTGGAGGGACGGTTGGATATAATGAGGGTAGTACGGGTACAAACACACGAAGTACATACATGATGGTGCCATGTATATATGCTGTATATACTGTAAATACTTGCTGTTAATATATCCGACATGTATCTGACATGTGCCAGCTCAAAGCAGGTTGCCGATCAACACCGAATTCTAACACACCCCCTCGACTACAAGAGTGCACCAAAAGATCCTCCAAAAGGCAAATAGAAGCAGAAGGGCGAAAGGAATGGGAGCATGATGGAAGTGCAAGTGAATGGAGGGGAGTGTGGCGGGAGTGCCAAAAGAGTGTGAGTGCAAAGCAGCAGAATCACAAGAAAAGGCAAAGGCGAAAGAAAGGGGAACCGAAGGCAACACAAGCACCTCACAACTCTGTTGGCAGATGAACCACCAGTATCCCAAGCAATGGACATATCTTTTCATTGAAGAGAAATATGATGACAGTCAATAGCAACAATGGCGAGGAAAGGATAGTGAGGTGACAAAGGGGAAACCATGAAGGTTGATCCAGCGTGGAAGATCCTTCCAGTGCATCAAATCTTGAGTGAAGATTGAGAGAGCACATGTACTCTTCCTATAATGTTGCAGGTGAATGGTGAGAAACTGTTCAGGCTGATATAGCCCTGGGTAGTCCCAACAGAGACATAAGAGATGGAGCCAGCATGATGGAGGGGAGAAGGGCAGGTGGCAGGAAATAATGGATGTCACAGAAGGTGGTAGGTGAATAGCGACAAAGAGATGCAAGGTCCGAAGAAAGGTGGACAGCACAGTTTCATCATCAACTTCCAGAGGAAGGAGCAGCAAACGGCAGGAGAGGAGAGTGGGGGGAGGAGTCTGCATCAACTTCCAATTATGAAAGGAGCAAGACAGCAGAGATGTGGTTGGAGACGGCAGTGCAAACAGCATCAGCTTTGAATGAAGGAGCAAGGTAAGGCAGCCAGAAAATGGTAAGGGTCACCCCCTGAATCTGCACAGGGACACAAAGTGATAGCGGGCAATGATGAAGGTGACAACGGCAAAACAGCGGAGGAAGGATGGGAGAATGGGGAGCGCATAGAATATGCACACAATGCAACACAGAACACCAAAAGACACCCAAAGGATTGAGGCAAGCAAAGCTCCCAGACTCAGTGTAGTCAGTTGGCAGGGCAACCTCCAAGCAGGCCACAGCATTTTAACCCAGCTGTTAAGGGATGCATGTTTGTGTAGGAAAACAGAATCCAGGGAGGGAATGGAGTACGGCCTGCACGAGGACCATAGCAATGCTACAACAGGAAGTGCCTGGGGGACAGTTGGATACAATGAGGGTAGTATGGGTACAAACACGCGAAGAACATACATAATGGTGCCACGTATATATGCTGTATATACCATAAATACTTGCTGTTAATATATCCAACATGTGTCTGACATGTGCCAGCTCGAAGCAGGTCGCTGATCAGCACCAAATTCTAACAATCTTAACCTCAGAAACATCGAAATTAAGTGAAATCCAGCGTGTTTGATTTTTTTTTCGTGTTGTGTTACGCGTGATGTGACATACCACGTGACCGCTAGTGGGGAGTGACTGTCGTCTACCTCACTCCAAATGCATTTTTGAAGCATTCTGGACTTCTTTAGTGGGTGACTTCCTGTAAGATTTAATATTCTGTCACATTTTTTGAGCTTAACCGAGGGTGCCAGTGATACAATCAGTACTAGTGGGCTGGATATTCACGCCATCTGTGTTTCCCGCAAGAAAAATAATATTTTTATACATTGATGGTGCATAAACAACCAAACAGCTCACCCCAGAATGTCCCAGCACTGTTGACATATTGAGGAACTTGAAGCAATGTCGTTGGAACAGATCTTCCAAAAATGACTTTATACATTGGGCAGCCTGGGCTTAGGGCTACACTGGGATATGAATTACGGTGGAAAATGGGTCTAAAAGAGCGGATTTTTCGTCTGCAGTCAATGTAGGGTACTCGGGGCAATGTCAGGACCTTGAGAAATCAGCGATACTTGCGCCAGTGGTATGCAGGTATGGTCAGAGAGTTTGTGACCAGAGTGACAATGAATGACGATCAATCAGTTCTGGCCCAAAAGAGATATTTGAGGATTTCGACTGATGCGAGAATAAATCGCGGCCGCTTTCGGGTGATGTAATTGATGGGAGGTTGCTCGGCATCACGGCGAAAATTGCGAAAATATTCCTCACGAATATTTAATGCTTACGGGAAGTCACCCAGTGGGTGACTTTCCATAAGCATTAAAAATTGTTTCGGAATATTTCGAGCTCTATAACCGTCGAATCACCGCAATGACAAGACAGCTGCCAGGACCCCATCGGCCTCAGATCTCGGTTAGAATATTGTTGACCCTCTTATTTATTATAATCTAGAAGAGGGGTCCCTACCCCCTCTACAGATTATTCTCGCGTCGAATAGACCGTTTTGGGCAAGCTCCTCCTCCCACGTCACCTTGCCGTCTCGGCGCCACTGCAGTTGACCTCCGCTCCGATCCTCAACGCGTCGACGAAGACGAGAATAGGGTGCTTAGCTTCAAAGGACTTGCTCAAGTTGAACCTCCGCAACAACCGAGATGTAACACGTCCTCGGGCCAACCACCGGAACTTATTGTTCGCAAGAACCCGTTGTTGTACTCAAGTCGTGCCCCGTTTTATTGACGGATGAGTCGTTTGTCCTCTGTTGATCTGCACATCTTAGGCATTAGGCATCATTCAATACATGTTGAGACGCGTCGGGACGCGTCGAACGGGTTGTACGTATGACCCATGTGATCCAGAACCAAATAACTGTTGCACATATTCTATTGCTTGTGGGAACCTGCGCGCGGGCATTAAATTAATTGGAGTGATCGGGATGCCAGCATCGTTGGGACCGCTCAATCAAGCTTTAAGATATGATAATGCTTATGGAAAGTCACCCAGTAACTTGGCCTAGAAAAAAAATTCAAATCTCCTCGAGACCCCACCCTTGCCCCACCCCATATCCGAAATTTAATGCCGACCCCCTCTTGCAAAAATTTAATCCTATCTACTGATATCACCGTCACATTGACATGTATTTTGTTCTATTCAGTCGTTCTGTACCCAGTGGATTTGGATGTCTGAGGATTCGCCCAGTCTTACAAGTCGTACGATAAAGCGAAGTCCGTTTTCACTACTGTACTACGATGAAATTGCTAGTACATAGGGACTGGCTTCTCCAGCCTAGAGAAAATGTTCGGGTCCATTTCCGCTACGCGCTCAAGGCTGGTGAGATTGCGCGAGCATCTTGTCGTATCCTCCCTCCCCTGAGTTGATCCAATTTTCGCAAATTGAGCCTGCGCTCTGGTGTAAGCAGCTCGAGCTCCTGGAAGGTCCATCATGGCTGCGCAGTTATACGCGAGGAGCTCTAAACTCTGCCCAACGCAGAGCGGACTACCCAGAGCCTGCCACGAGGTAAGCAATTGCGGGATTATGACCAACGCTTCCTCGTGGGATCCTCGAAGAATGAGATACGTTGCCATACAGTTCAAAATGTCAAAGATCATCCTGGCCTCGCCGGATTCTCGGGCTTTCGCCAATGCATCCCTGGCGATGAGGAGAGCCTTCAGATAATTGCCTTCCGAGGCGTGAGTTCTTGCCATTGAAAAAAGGCACTCGGCGGCGCTGGCTGGACAGTCCAGCTCCTCGAAGATCGCTTTCGCGGCGGAAAGTGACTCAAGAGCTTTAACTTGATTTTGTGACCACCAGAGGAAATCGCCAGTTCTGAACAAACCACGGGCAACATGATACCGCTCGGTCTTGTCGTGGGAGAGGTCGGTCATTGCCTTTTGAACAAGCGAAGCAATTTCGACTTTGGGCTTCTGCATATACATCCACGTATCTGAGAGCTCCATTGAACATTCGCCTGCGCAGTGGAGATCTGCTCCACCAGGTAAGTTTTCGAACCAGCGACGGGCCTCCTCGAAATGTGGACAGGCTTCGTCATACCGATCGAGTCGGTGGAGCGTTCGCCCCAGACAATGATGGGCCTCGGCAATGCGACGGGCGGCAGCATCGAGACGACCGTCGTGTTTGACGCGCGCAATGTCCAGGGCACGTGAGGCGACCACCGTGCTGGGCTTAGTCCACGCCTGATAGAAACCAAAGGCGATGAGCGCATCAATAGCATCCGTGCGGGGAGCGTCGATAGGAATCTCCATGAGAAGACCTTGGAGATTAATTTCCTCACCCCCCAGCGCCTTTAAGTCGTCCTTGAATTTACGGTCGTCAGGAATGGATTTATGTCCGAGGACGAACTTGTAACAGGCGTCGTGTACCTGCTCTCGGATTTCGGCGGATATACGGCCTTCGTGGGACATGTACGATTGAATGGTAGGACGAAGGAAAATACGTGAGGTTTCGAAAGGCCCGCTGCCTTGTTCAATGAGTGCAACCGTGCGAAGACACCGAACTGCCGTGGGGAGGGACTTCAGATTAGGCGCCCACCAATCCAGATTGGCCCCAGTGGTCCCAGCTGGAAGCATAGAGAGGATGGCGAGAAGCGTGCGAGCATCGTCATTCGACTTTACCACCGGGCGTTCCATGGACAATCCGATCGTTTCGTCCATGCTCAGCCTCTCCTCCCCGGGCATCATTGCGGTCCCTGCTTTCTTCCAATCCCGGAGTAGATCGCCCAGTGAAGTCGTCAAATCCCCTCCATTCGCCGCCGCAAGAGTAATGGCAAGGGGGATGTGACCGATTGATGTCAAGAGCTCATCAAGTTCCGGTCTATTCAGAAGCCCGTCAAGATCTGGTCCTGCGAGCTCACGCCCACTGTTACTAGCCGCTTCCCGATACTTGCTCTCAAAAGCCACGCGGGCTGCAGCCGGATCCAAGGGCAGGAGCGGTCGATGCTCCCATCTGATACCAATCCCAGGGGCGAAGCCAGAGGTCATGGTGACCAGGAGGGCAACATGAGGTAGATTCGCTAGCCTCACAAGGATGTCCCGGACGTTAGCCTGATCTTGGCCGGGATTCGAGAGCCAGGGGGTTTCGAAATTGTCGAGCAGTAACAGCCGTCGCTGCTTAGAGTTGACTTTAAGCTCCTCTTCGAGACGGTCAAGGCTGTCGTATGACTCGGCCGGGATGCGGAGCTGAGAGTAGAGAATGCGGCGGAGGAGGTCGGACGTTTTGGCTTCGACGCATGGGATCCAGAAAATGTACTCTTTCTGGAAAATGCCCTTCTTCATCACGCTCTCGATGACGGCGAGAGCTACGCTCGTCTTCCCCATCCCCCCGACCCCGGTGATGCACACCCGCGACGTATCTGTGATGGTGAGAAGGGAAGCAGTGTCCTTGACGAGTCCGTCACGCCCACAGAATATATGGTGCGGCGGTGGCATATCTTGTCGCAGGACGGCTGATGGCGCGTTATGGGGTTGACTGATCCTGTTCATAGTATCTTCTATTCTATCAAGCTGGGCGGCGGTGGTCGAAGAATCCGCCTTAATCTTTCCAAGAAGAGTGTTGATCTTGTCAAGGAGATCCTCTACGCGGAGCTGACCCACCACCTGGGGTGAGGTGAGTACCAATGGCGCAGGGGTAGGGGCTAGCATACCTGAAAATCTTCGAGAGCTGCATTCAAACGACCGACGCACTTGTCAACCCGCTCTTTGTTCAGACCATGGAAAAACACAAGTAACCACTGTTTTTGCTGTTTGATTTTGTCCACGTCCGCGAGGATACTCTCGAGAACACTGATGGTGATTAGTAAATCCTTGAAGGTCTGTGGCGAACGCACGATTGGAGGCTCGTGATTCTGCCTTGTAACTCCTGGCTGGTCTCTTTACTGACTGTGTGGACGACTGCAAGCATGAGCTTGCAGACCCGTTGATGAAGACCCTTCACATTTTCCTCTATGACAGTTGCTTCCTACGTTGGATGAGATGGTGCGTAAAGCTACGAACGATGGGCTACAGACCTCGCAAGCCTCCAGAACCTTGATCGCCACGGTCAAGACCGTCGACAGGCCCGGGACAGGGATTATACTGGCCGCGCTCTTCACAGTATCGGCGAGCTGCCTCACTGTTTCGATCGTGTACGATGAGGAATCTGGAATCACTTGTTTATTCGCATCCGAGAGGTTCTGAAACGAGAGTGTCAGCTTAGGTTGAAATATAGGTAGAAGGATGAGATATACGTCGCCGAGTCTGAGCTCCGTAGTGCTCTTTGATTTGGATGCTCCTCCGCGGGAGTACCGACCAAAATATCTGGTCATTGTGCAAAGAACTTGTGGTATCGCGAGCGGACGAAAAGTCGTCCAGGTGCAAGGATTCGATGGGCAAATTCCGAACGACAGTCTTGCAGCAGCCCTTTAGAGGAAGCTTATAACTGAAGCGAAAACGTGGTGAACGCGTTCAGAGGAGAACGTGGTCCACTTTGTTTAGATATAACGATTTAACACATCGTGAGGACTCTCGGGTGCGTCACACGAGGATTGTGGAAGCGGAAAGCTGTAAGCTAGGACTAGGCAAATTCCAACCCAGACTCCAATCATCAGAAAATAAGCAGCAGTTTTGTCCTTGGAGTCGCGGTCAGGTTCGTGCGCGTTGCTTGTTTGGCGAGTCTAAGAAAAGAACACCGCAATGTATCCGCGTTGGTCACAGACAAGACGAAACGTGCCAGCACGTCAGGATGCCAGCCAAATTTAGTGAAGTATTGTAGGGCTTGAGGTAACGGATAGAGAAATATGTACTTGAAGGCGCAGGGAAGAGATGTGCAAAGCGGTAGAGCAAAGTTTCGGGATCATTGATTGGGGTGGGTTGTAAATCTGACACCCTCTGCCTCAGTGGTTTGGAAATTTACCTGCTATGCAGGAGGAGCGTCTTGGCAGTGTCTATCACCTCCATTCCTCTGGATACCCTCGATTTTCCCAGCATAAATTCATAAGCCACGCAGTCAAGTCTTTTGAGATAGGGAGACCTCAGCGGCATTGGAAGGGCTGACATTGTTATACTTGAACAGAAAGCCTTTGAGGTTGCGACGTCGAGAGAAGGTTATATACATCAATTGATCGATTGATCGACCCGAAATCTAATTTTTTATCAAGTTAGACGCCCTTTTATCTCAGCTGCTTTGACCCCAAGGGCCTGCACTTTCTTCGCAATTTAAAATTGAGACATTTCAATGCACCCTATAGACTGGCTCCATTCTGTTGCCTTCTTGACCTCCTACCTCAGTTATCCATATAAAATGGGGTGCATTCTGTCGCCCCTCTTCCATCCCTGATTTCATACCACAATGTCTGAACGACCCCCACCGCAGAAGCGCCAACGCACCGAGGTCGATGGTTCTGGGTCGGCGACCAAGACCGATACAAAGTCCGGCAGTCTGGATGCCCTACGGAGACATTTATACTCCAGGTGAAGGACACCCAGTTCCGCGTGAATCGCGACTCAGACGTTCTAGCCTACAACTCCCTTGCCTTCCATGGAATGTTCACTGTCCCACAGCCAGCCAACGAGACGCAGATCGAGGGTTGTCCCGTCGTAGAACTGACTGGCGACTCTGTAAAGGACATGGAGCTGTTCCTCACGGCGTTATACAACCCGTGCGTCTACCCCGCTTACATCTAAATCGGCGGCTGGATGTGTCGGTGCTAGCTATAGGTTCTACCACAAAATCAAGCTGCCGTTCGATTTGCTGGCCTGCAGCCTGCGCCTCGGGCGCAAATACGAGGCGCCGACGTTCAAGCAGGACTCCGTACAACGCCTCTACGCGGAGTTCCCCAAAACGCTGGACCTGTGGGATAAACGGCAAGCGTGCTTCCGCCTCTACAGCCTAGAGTACACCCGCCCCACGGCGAGCGTGCTTATCGACCTCCTGAACCTTGCGTACGAGAACGGTGTGTACACCTGCATCCCCGCGTTATCGTTCCGCTGCCTTAATCTTTACCCTCTCGTAAGTCTACTACGCCCTCCTCAAACGCCGCGTATCGCTAATAACCAGTGGGACGCAGTCAAAATTATTCGAGGGCATTGACCGCGAGGACGGTTCGCGTGCGGTGCTGCCGGACGCGACGAAGGTAACACTCGCGCACGCTCTGGAGTCGATCCAATTCTTCCGGCGGATCAACCTCGAGTGGTTGCGGGAGGAGGGCGAAGTCGTGCCCCACCGCGACTGCGAGGTGGACGACGAGTGCGAGGCGCATCGGCAGCAAATGTGCAAAATCGAGTGCCGCACTGACCATGTGGACCTCACGTGCTCTCGAGCCCTGGGACGTGGTTGCCAGCGGAGAGTGGGCCGGACGGTTTTGCAAAGAGTGGTGCGAACCTGCTGCGAGACTGGAGCATGAGGCGGGTCGGCGCAGGGCTTGGGACCAGCTTCCTGATTTCTTCGGACTTCCCGAGTGGGAATCAAGAGAATTTATATTATTTCGTACTTTAAACACTGTGCACGAGTTATGCAGCAATGTTTTTTGCTCTACATTCGATAACAGAAGCATTGGCACGAAGAGATTTTAGGGTGGTAACGCATAATCCCGCAGCGGTTATGATCTTCTCCCACTCGACCTGGGCAAGAAAAGTTCGATGTCAATGAATAACTGGCGAGACAAAAAAACACACGAATGTTCGCTCGCACGCGTTGTAAAGTGCAAGCATATGCACCCCAAGACCGAGCGGAGCCAAGGAAGCGGCACCAAAGTTTTGGGGCATGAACGCGGACGGGGTGATGGGGCTATCATACTGGCTCGAGCCAGCAAGATCTCGTAGAGTGAGAGCCGTGGCGGGACCCAGTGGAGTGATGGTGCTTGGGCTCTCAGCTGGGCGCGAAAAGCTCGACGGCGAAGCGACGTAGTCGATAATGAGGATTGTAGCCTGTAAAAGATTATTAGCTTCTAAATAGCGGGAAGAGAGCAAATAAACGCACGTTGGCATTGCCCTTGATCGTGTTCTTGAGTATCTTCACCTAGGTGACGAACGAAAACTAGTTGACGACTCGGAATGGGGGGCAAAGCACTCACGCATACAGAATCGGGCCAGTCGTGGCTGTATCACGACGGTCAGAAAATTTGAAGAACAAATGCTAGGACTTGAGCCCACAGGATATGCTTAAAGATATATACGTCGGCCGCTCGAGGCTGGGGATGGAAGAAGTCGTGGGCTTCCACAACCATCCGTCCATTTTCTAGTGCAAACGCCGCCTCTGGATATTGGAGGACATTTCTGCGGGCGATGGGTACCATTTCAAGAAGGTCTTGCACGACGAAGCTGCTGTCTTTGAATCTATCAGCCCCGTACGTTAATGCTTGCGAACTAAGGGAAGGAAACGGCTGACCGTTTCGCGAGTAGTACTGAGAGATAGCCCTGTCCGCCCCCGCAGTCCACGAACGTTCCTGGGGTGAATTTCTCCCATGGGTAGTCCGCCATGAGCGCTCGTTGATGGAAATTCGAGTAGGCCTGCAAGAAAAGGGCCGTCATGAATCGATCAGGCATACATCGGAAAATAACACACGCGAACGGAGCCAGACCATTGTTCCATGTCAAGCGAGTGTTGCTGCAGATATTCAAACACGGGCAAAGGCGTTTTGAAAGCCAGTTGGAACGCGGTATTAAGCGGCGACGACGACATCTTCGATTCGGGACGTGTGAGCATGTCCAACAAACAGCTGGCGACCTTCATGCGTGGAGTCCTAGGAATGGCGAATGGCGTCAGATGGGAAGAAGCCGAAAACGTAGCGATAATTACTGAGCCCAGCTGCGGCCGTTTTGGCCGCGTCGCAACTCGAGGCCTGCCCGGCTGAGGGAGAATGTGTCATGGCTTGGTTCCAGAAACCACCCTTGCGCTGCGAGATAGCGCATTACAGTCATCACCTTTCTGGGATCCAAAGCCAAGGAATCCGATAGTTCAGTGACGGAGCAGGCCTTGCGCTCGGATATCATGTCCAAGATTCCTGTCCGCAACGCAACATCCATACAAGCCGTGTCATAAGTTCCGAAATATTGTTCCATAACCTTTTCAAAAGGCACTTGGAGAAGATTCCGAAGCTGGCCCTGAGAGCTTTACTCTCAGCTTATATTTGTGCTTTCAAGTAAAGAACGTACGATTGAGCCTGGAGTATGTCGGGGAGAGGATGAGAGACTTCACGGCAAACACAGACATTTATTGGCTCACCCAGAGCTAACTTTCGGGCCTCGAATATCCTTGGGGAGGGGGTGTAGTGTGGGTCATCCAGAGGGTGAGGAGCGTGCCCCGAAGTGGAGAGCGGCGGTAAATTGTGGGTAGAAAGCTCCTCTCGAATGGCATCAATGGCCTCGTTCAGGGCCGCCTGTAAAACATCGAGTTCTTGGAGGGATTCCATAAAAATGTTGTGGCGACAATGCAGAACACAATGTGTTCGAGAACGAGAAGATCTGGCGAGAAAGGGCAGGAAGGATGTGCTCCGTCTCACCAACATATATTGGGGTGAGACATCAGCACAGATCAGCTCTTGTGTGAGACAGACAAGAACGAAGTGAAACCTAACCGGCCTTTGCGGTCCGGAGACAATTACAAGGATCGTCTGAGTGTCTCACTTCCGGCGCGAGGTTAAATTATAGGCGGGATCGACGCACAGAAGGAAGACTGGCCAGAATTGGACTTGAGCAAAATCCTTTTCGACTCGCCCAAATAATAGGCCGGGAAAATCATGACCGAAACTCTCGTTCCCGCTCATGTATTGAATCTGCAGTAATGATTTCTGCGCTCCGAGTCCACAGGAGTCCACGGACGGTATTTGCCACCACCCAAATTGTTCAAAATTGCGACCGACAACTCTTTTGAAACTTGGCAGTGGCGCGCATGCTGCCAGGATTGGTGAGGCGTCATTTGGGGAGCGCTCCGAGGGAATACTGTCGCAAAAGTGAAGTGTTCAACTATTGGTTGGCCAAGAAATAGGATAACGAACTTAAATGAGCAAGCCAAGACCCAGTCGGAAAACGCCGTGGACCGCCGGTGATCCCCGGTGATCTTACTCACTTCAAGCTTGACCTTTGGGCCTCTCTCGCTCTCTGACTCTTGCCACCTTCACCTTCACAGTGCCTGTGATATGTGATTCAAACAGTACTTATAAATTCCTTCTTTTGTGCTCAGGCAACATGACGCTCCAGCAGGCTGCCCTACCAATGGATCTTCCAAGAAATTCGCTTTTTGAGACCAAAAAACTGGCGTTTCCTTGACCGAACATTGGGCTGGATATCTGGAATGCGGCGGCCGATAGTTGTCACGGGACAACGATGGAAACAGATTAGATTGCGCAATTGCGAACCGTCGGCGAAGCATTCGGGCGCTCGCAGAACCCTTGTCCGATTGACTTCTTCACCACCAAACTGCACCAGGACGACACGAAATCGTTAGCTTTTTCAAGCCAATAGGGATTCTTCAGACAATCCTTTGGTAGGACTTCTGGAGCCTGGTTTTGAACACTAAACACAGCTTGGAGCACCCGTATTCCCCCACCAATAATCTTCCTCAGGCGACCCTTTCGTTGAGTAACCATATTTTCTAAATACGGTTGGAACGGAGCCTCCGTGACTATTCGTGCGCGTGGCGTGATTTATTAAGCCAAGTAAGTTACGAGCTGGGGAACAATAAAGCGTCTGTCTCAGGACCACGTTTGTAACCGATCAGGGCGATGTCTTCCGATCATCTCCACATGATGTCTCACTCTCTCCGCGGACGGGCGCGCGGTCTCAAGAAACAATCTAACAAGAGTCTCAGACCAATCTTGAATGTCTCGTCTCTTGTTCACGCGTGTTCCCCACCGCGGCTTTATCTACCTGAGATGAAGAGACGTTTCTAGTCAACCGTCCGCGTTCTTTCTAGTGATTCGACTCTTGAGCCGCCGCTCGCGTCTTCGGCGTCACTGGGTAAGATATTCGTCTGCTTCTCGAAGTAGCAGGAACTGAGGTCGCGTCCGCATCACTAGTCTAGTTCCGTCTCGTTCCTCAGACTTCCCCCAGCCATGGAAGATTTCCCCATTACCGAGGCACAGATTGTTGCCCTGTTCATGGAGAGCGTCTTTTGGGGCATCTATCTCGTTACCTTCTTCCTATCCTTACGCTCCCTGCTGTTCACCAACAACTTCGAGCGGAGACCGTTTTCAACCATTAATTGGCCCATGGTTGTCGTAGTTTTCGCTATGTGCTCTTTCGCGACCCTCGACGTTGCGGTCGGTCTCCTGCACAATATCCAGGCTTTTGTCCTATATAAAGGCGCCGGAGGTGCCGCTGAGGAATTTTCAAACATCTCCGATTGGGTCAATATCACCAAGGTTCGTCTAACCATTCCATCGCCTCTCTGCCCGATACTCAACTTCGCTTTTAGACCGTCGATGTTCTTGCGCAGACGACTCTTGGCGATGGAATGCTGGTCAGACTCCTCAGTTTTTCCATGAGTCTGTTTTGATCCATCCCCTAGATCTTCCGTTGTTGGAAGGTGTATTCCAAGTCGTGGCGTGTCGTCGCGTTCTCGCTACTCCTGTACCTCGGTGGGACCGCCTGCGCCGTGATGATCCTCCGCGTCGTGGCGACTCTACACTCGAACACCCTCATAACCTCCAGCTCCTTGAACCCTCTTATCCTGTCCTTTTGGGTGCTGACGATCGTTCAAAACATCATCACTACTGGTCAGTCTGATCTTGATGCACCGCAGCGCACATACATATCTGATTGCTCGTCTTAGGGCTGCTGGTATTCCGTATCTGGCGCGTGGACCGAAACACCGCGCGGTATGCTTATCACAGCAATTCTCAGAAACAACAAAGCAGACTGCGCAATACCATGCGAATTATCATCGAGTCCGGGCTCATGTATACCACGATTGCGCTCTTGACGTTCATTACCCAAATTACTAACAGCAACTCGACCTACGGAGTCTCCGACGTGGTATGCATTTCACTGTACTGCCGTTCCATCCAGGACAGATCACTCACGACGAAACATCACAGGAAGTTCAAGTCGTTGGGATCACCTTCAATCTTATTATCATCCGCGCTCAGAGCAGCACCACGGAGGAGCCGCCCACAAATGTCGGCAGCGGCAGTGTGCCACTGCATGTGCTCCGGCGCCCGACGGCTTCGCACCCCAAGGAGGGCGTCCACGTCACGGTCACTAGTGATTTTGGGAACGAGGATGGAAAGGTCAACAGCACGTTGGATGTGTAATCGGTGGATTGGGTACGAAACATTGTATATATTGCGATAATCATGACCGCTCAACTCGATGGAGAGCAAACTTGGTTTTTAAACTAGTAAGCCCAGTACATCTTGGAAGATCGACAAAGATCCTGCCTCCGCTGGCGCCCGTAGATCCTCTGAAATTACAAAAGTGATCAATTGCAAGATAGTTTCACGAGTACACAGCGCTCAGACAATTACGTTATTCTTCAGACGCATCAAGCCTCTTCAGCTGGATAGATCACACAAATCGAACCCGTCGGGCAGCTTAACGTTCTTCTTGGCTGCAAGCGCTGTGAGGTTCTTGAATATTTTCGCCGTGGCATTTGGATCGGTTCGCAAGCGCCACATTGAATGCGCCTCGTACGCGGTGATATTCGCGGGATCCAGTAACGATTCGGTGTCGGCCTTTGCGTAGCCATCCACTCACGGCTGCCTATGCACCTTCGCTGCCCACTTGCTCGCATTACGCACATCCTTGAGACAGATATACGATTGCATAATTGCCTGGGTCGCGTCGAAGAACCTGTGGTGATGCTCCAGTCCCTCGATCGTCATGCGCACAAGCTGCTCGAGACATTTCTTGGTTAGCCAGTCGTCGGGGAGCTCCCGTTTTATCGCCCACACATACACGTTCGGGAGGAAGGCATTGATAGCGGCGCGCCGAGCATCAGAGGCGGGCGCATCTGTGCAGGCGGGGCAAGTGCAGACAAAGTCGTAGGATTTGAGTTCCTCATTCCGCTTCGCCGCGCTGCAGGCGACCTCCACATACTGGAATGTTAATTCCTCGCCTGCGGGGATGTCACGCACGGCATAGAGTCGGTGGGAGAACGAGGCGATGTCAAAATTCGCAACGGTGCTGGGCGAGCAACTAGTCGAAAGACAATCAGCGTCAGTGGTGCAAGTAGTTAAATGTATGCACTTGCCTGTGATTCAAACGCGAGATGTGTTTGAGGATTGCGACGTACCTCTTTGTCTCGTCTTCCACACCGGGGCGCAGGCCCTCGATACCCAGCCCATCGGTACGATTGATACCGACAATTGGCCCCGAACCATCTTCCTTATGGCTGTTCGCTAGCGCCATGAACGCCGCCTTGTCATCGTCGCGCATACGCTCGACAGCGATCGAATTGTACTTTTCCAACTGATTCAGGCTGCGCTGAAAGATCATCGCAGGCGTGTCGCTTTTGGCGGCCCTGGTGTACATGCCGCGTACGGTGACCAAGAGGGGACGTTCGGAGAGAATAAGGTCGCCCATCTTGAGAGCGCGCGTGCTGAACAGTCCCATTCCCTTCCCCGGCACAGTGCTCATGCGGAACGCTGGCGTCGCGGGGTGTATCAACGGCTGCGGAAACCCAGGGGTGTTCAGCACCACTTCTTTGTTGCCCGCGAAGAACAAGCATCCGGAGACCGGTTCGTCGGCGGCAGCGCCAATGGGGAGGGTCATATAGATCATGGAACCCGAGGCGCTCGCGCTGCGGTTGTCGCGTTCCTCGAATTTCCAGGTGCCGGAATCGGGAACATCTAGATATTGCAAAGCATTCTATTCATCTATGCTTAAGCTGTCAGCAGCAGCACTTGCCGATTTTTTCCACTTTGCCAATGGGGAAGGACAGGGTCTTCACAATGGGCTGATTCAATCGCGCATCGAATGGCGTGTCGACTGCAGCAGGAACATGCGGTGCTTCAAACCGTCGCCGAATGAATAAAAAAGGGTATAAACCGGTAAAAAGCCTGACCTTTGTCTTTAGGCTCCAGCGGACGCGTTTTACTAGTCTTTGAGTCGTTCAAGAAACCGCGCTTCATGTCGTTGCCGATGAACTCTGCAGCGTGAAGCCTAAAACCTAAATCGATGGTTCGGTATTCTTTTACGTGTCACACCCGCGCCACGACAGGACCAGGCTTTGGCTCCGCCACTTCATAGTTTATTTGTCCCAAGTCACCCCTTCGGGCTTTGGTCTGTGTTCTGAGGACGCCGCTAACGAGTAAGAAAGGCCCCAAAAGTCTTCAGCTTTGAAAGCTGTCTTTCGCGTTCGCGACGTCTTCCATAGGATCCCATCAGGTGTTGTCGGTCGCAGAACCAGCAGGACATATGGTTCAGAAGGTTCAGAAGTACGTAGCAGCCTACAGCAAATAAGTGAGTGGTGGTTGAAGTCAACCCGAGTTCGGCTCGTTCGGCCGAACTTGTCTACATGCGGGTGGCGATTTCTTGGAAAGGTTAAGAGATTGGAACGCTGCTTTCTGTACGAGCAACTAGCAGCTTTGACAAAGATTTCATATTCTTCCGCGATCACCTGAAAGTTACAAAAGTGATCAATTGCAAGAAAGATTCGAGAGTAACACACAACGCCCAGGGGCGACAACTATCGAGACACGAATTTACAGAGAAGTGTGCATGCCGGGCAACTTGAACCCGGGCGGTAGCCCGGGAAGCATCATCAGCGTGGCACCGCCAGCCAACGTCTTGATATTGTTCGGACCTGTAAGCCCTGCGAGTTGCTGGAGCATTTTGACATTGGCGCCCGGATTGGTTCGCATACGCCACATGTCATGGTCCTCGTACACGGCAGTATTCCCAGCATCCAGCAACGGTCCGACGTCCGCCTTCGCAAGTTCTTCCGCCCATTTTTGTCTATGCAACTTTGCCGCCCACTCGCTCGCATTACGCGCATCTCCGAGACAGATATATGCCTCCATGATTGCCTTGGTCGCGTCAAAGAACCTGTGATCATGCTCCAGCCCCTCGATGGCAATGCGCGCAAGCTGCTCGAGGCACTGCTTGATTAGCCAGTCGTCGGGGAGCCTGCGGTTCATCGCCCACAAAAACACGTTCGGCGTAAAGGCATCAATGGCGGCGCGGCGGGCGTCGGAGGCTGGCGCGTCCATGCAGGCGGGGCAAGTGCAGACAAAATCGTACGGTTTGAGCGCCTCGTTGCGCGCCGCCGCGCTGCAGACAACTTCCGCATACTGGAACGTCAATTCCTCGCCTGCAGCGATGTCGCGCACGGCATAGAGTCGGTGGGAGAACGAAGCCAGGTCAAAATGGGGAGAGGTGTTGGCTGAGCAGCTAATATCGAGACCATCAGCGCCCGGATCCGACCAAAGCTGTTTATGTACTTGCCTGTGATTCAAACGCGAGATGTCTTTGAGGATCGCGACATACATGTTCGTCCCGTCATCCACACCGGGACGCAGGCCGCTGATACCGAGTCCGTTGGTGCGGGTGATACCTACGATCGGTCCTGAACCATCTTCCTTGTGGCTGTTCGCTAGCGCCATGAACGCCGCCCTGTTCTCGGGGCGCATACGCTGGACAGAGACTGAGCAGTACTTCTCGAGTTCATTTAAGCTGTGCTGAAAGACCATTTCAGGCGTGAAATCGGGCGGAGCTGTCGAATACACGCCACGTGCGGCGACCAAGAGGGGACGTTCGGAGAGAATAAGGTCGCCCATCTTGAGGGCGCGTGTGCTGAAGAGTCCCATTCCCTTCCCCGGCACAGCACCCAAGCGAACCGCGGGCGTCGCGGGATGCACCAGTGGTTGCGGAAAACCCGGGGTTTTCATCACCAACTCTTTGGTGCCGGGAAAGAAAAAGCACTCTGTAACGGGCTCGTCGTCCTCGAAGGAGGTCATGGGCAAGGTCGTGAAGGTCATGGCGCCAGGAATGCCGGGGCCGCGCGGGTCGGTTTCCTGTAGCTTGAGGGCGCCGGTGTCGGGAACATCTAAGTACAAAGTATTCGATTCATTTGCGTTTGGGCGGCATGGTCAATAGCACTTGCCGATTTTCTCCGCTTTTCCAATGGGGAACTTTAACATCTTTTCAACTGGCTGTTCCAATGGCGATTTGACTGCTCGACCGCAAATCAATAAAAAAGGCCACGAAACCGGTAAAAGCCTCACTTGGGACATTTATGGGCCCCAGTGGACGTGCTTTAGCCTTTGTACTGTTCAAGAAACCGCGTTTCATTGCAGAGGTGAGAGATGAGGTCGATGCAGCTTGAAGCCCTAAAAGGCAAAATCCTGGTTCGGTGTTCTTTTACGTGTAACCCGTGCCAGACATGGGTTCTACTCATGCCATGGCATGCATGCATCCAAGATTAATCGGCGCAATTATTTCCTGACGTTTCTCTGTTCTGGGATGCTGTTGAGCAAGAACATTATAAAGATCTTCATCAACTCGAAGGGTCTTTCGCGTCGCGGTCAAGTCGCGCGGTCCACAGTATTCAGTTAGATGTCGGCAGCTGCGAAACCAGGAAGAAATATGCCGCAGAGGTATCGCAGGTCGACAGTAACTGAAGGTGAGTGGTGGTTGAAGCCAAAGCTCGTTGATGATCACCGATATGAACCCAATTTGCTCTTAGCTCCGACGGTTCGCAGTTGGCGAACCGCCGATCAACCTTCAGTGGATTCTCTGTGCTCTTGGATAACACTGGGCCTGCCATTTCAACGATGGCCATTTTACCTCGCGGACTTTATCCAATGGAATTCCGATCTCCCAGCGCTTGGTCGCAGTCAAAAAAACAAAAACCGTGAACGGCGTGCGTTCAAAGGCTTACAACCCTCTGCTTCGCCACCGCTTATTATCTTGCTGAGTCTTGCTGGCAGTCCAACCCTCATGATCAGTGGAGGCTTCAAATTCGGACTTTGGATGGCTCTGCGAGAGATATGCAAGTTGCTGCCGTGTACTTTCCTCGCCGTGTCCGCAATGGTGTCGCGGTATCAACCATTGCACAAACCTCAAGATCTTGGAAGTACCGGTGCCTTTCCAATCTTGTTCTGGTGCACTCGGGCTCACCGCTGAATCAAAAACCCGGTACGGTTGCTTCGTCACTCTAGTACTCGGAGCTGCTTCGTGTCGTCTACTTGCACATTCTTCAATGAGTCGACTTCGATTCATCCGGGCTTTTTGCGACAACATCATGATCAGTCCAGTTCCGACTCAGAAAATCCTTCACCGACATGGGGGGCTTCGCCTGGAGGTCCTGGTCAGTGCCATGTTCTTCAAATTTCCGCCTTCCTCCGCGGCGTGAAATCACCTTTGATTCACCTGACAAACTTGAGTCATTATCATTATATTCTGGATCCACTCCGGGTTTAATATTAATTCGGCTCCACCCTGCCTGTTTTCTGTGTCTTTGTATGCTCACAATGCCTCGCTGCTGCTTATTTGGAATCCTCGTTGGAAACAAACGGCGCCTGTATGTGCATCTTCTGAAATCCGGTATCGCCATGGACCGAAGTGGCGGCCCTTCCGCATCGGCTACGAGCGTGCCGTGAAATCAGTCGTTGCACACACCTCGAGATGTTGGACCTGGCACGCGCGTTTTGAGATCCAGTCGAACGATAGCTTCAAGCCTGCCCTTCCTGTCCTGGCAGTGTCCAACTGCAACTCGAGCACATTCACAACCAAGCCAACCAATGCCGTGCTCCGCTGCTGCACGGCTGGCAGTCGAGCTAAACGACGAGGTCCTCCTGAAACTCAGCTCTCCTCGACTCATGCTGAGGTGCCCCCACCCTTTTCAAGTTCTTCCGCGGCGGCCACGAGCGTCATCAAATCGGACCGGTTTATGTATTGAGATCTTAGACCTATGTACCGGCGCCAATTTTTCTTTGGGGAATGGGGATTCGGGCTCGCGCTATAGATAAAGAAATTAAATCTGCGAGCCAGGACTTGGCGGCGGTACGTATACTTAGATTACATGTAGCTATGTATGTGCGTTCCACGGGCTGGGCTATTGTGGTATCAGGATCCTTCTGTATTTATGGATTTTAGGATAGGGGTTTCTGTGCGGTTGGAAATCGTCGTATGTTTTATTTGTGGCTCGGGCAGCGAGTTGATCAGAGTCTTTAAATTGCTGCAGGTAGCGAAATATTAACATGCGCAAGTTACTGGCTATGTAGACTCCGCTGTGAGTCAGTGTTTCGCTCTTCAACGAACGAATATAAACGGATCTATGACTCCGAACCCTCGATGCAAATGTTCGCGCGTAAGGGTGTCCGATATTTCTGCTGCGTGTTGCTGCCCAGTTTAGAACCACGAATTTAAAATGGCTAGATGGATGAACGGACTTGGGCCGTAAGCGTATTTAGTCATAGCAGGGCCGTCGACAAAGCAGCGAGGACCAGCAAGATATTGCGCAGCTGCGAGGATTCATCGTCGGAAGGATGAATGGAAGGGTAGTAAATGATCCGTTGAATAGTTTCAAGTCTTAAAACGCCGCTCGACAACCAGACGGACTTGTTGCGGTTACGTTTGACGACAGATATTGGCAAAAAGAGTCAGCTTGGGCTTGAAGACCGTGATTTGGATCTCTGGGACTTGTGGCTTGCGACAGATATTGGCAAAAAAGAGTCAGAGCTGTGGTGGCTTTAGAAAATCAAAGGCGGTGATTGAGATCGAGGGCAGAGGAATACACATGGAGCAGATAGAGGCCGTGCATAGGAGGGCCAGTGCGCAGCTTGAATGGAGGCACGTGAGTTGCCACAGCCACAGCTCTTGACGGAGACCACCACGCCATCCTTTGCTCTACCCCACCACCATGGCTGAAATCAGAAGAAAGCTTGTTATTGTCGGCGACGGTGCCTGTGGCAAGGTAGACGTCGTCCTCGCTGTCCCCCACAGCGCCCACCACTCACCCTTATCCAGACCTGTCTCTTAATCGTCTTTTCCAAAGGCACATTCCCTGAGGTGCTACCCCTCTTTCCAGCTCTCCCTAGCGTCGCTGATAAGCTCCCAGGTCTACGTCCCCACCGTGTTCGAGAACTACGTCGCAGACGTCGAGGTCGACAACAAGCATGTCGAGCTCGCCCTCTGGGATACAGCCGGCCAGGAGGACTACGACCGTCTGCGCCCGCTCTCGTATCCCGACTCACACGTCATCCTCATCTGCTTCGCCGTCGACAGCCCCGACTCTTTGGACAACGTGCAGGAGAAGGTCCGTTAGGCGCTCGTCTCCTCAGCGACCGCTGCTCACCCACCCACAGTGGATTTCCGAGGTCATGCACTTCTGCGCCGGTCTCCCCATCATCCTCGTCGGCTGCAAGAAGGACCTGCGCCGGGACCCGCGGGTGATTGAGGAGCTGCGAAAGACCAGCCAGAGGCCGGTCACGCCCGAGGAGGTTAGTCTTGTTTCCCACCTTTTGGCGCCCGTCACTCACTGACACGACTCGCAGGGTATGGCCGTGGCACAGAAGATCGGTGCGCGCAGCTACCTGGAGTGTTCCGCCAAGTCTGGCGAGGGCGTCAAGGAGGTGTTCCAGTTTGCGACGCGGGCTGCTCTTTTGAGCAACAAGGGCAAGAGCGGTGGCCGTAGCCACAGCAAATGCATTGTCTTGTAGGAGATGGAATACCCGCTGCCCCCCACCCACGCCGTTTTATTTACTTAGTCGAATGTCCCTTCTATACAATCCCATATATTTCATGGCTTTTCTCATGCCTTAAGTCTCATTCGCCCATGTGACTCCTTTTTTACCTTGACTCACCTCGGGTATTTACCTGGCTCCAAGGCTTGCTCTCTCCCCTCATGTTGCTGAGACCGACGACAAGACTGCGCCCTTCGCGCTTCGCCGCCATGCGGTGCATATCGCGCTCAACGACTCTGGGAGCAAGCCCTGCACCACCCGTGCGCCCAGTCGCATCGCCAGCCTTTCAGCAGGTTCCCCCGATGACGGCTGCTCCAACACCGGCCCCTCACAACTATGGCCCCCCGCCCCACGAGGCTCTGGACACGTCTTTCGTCGGTCTCAGCGGCGGCGAAATTTTTCACGAGATGATGCTTCGACACGACGTCAAGCATGTCTTTGGCTACCCTGGAGGAGCAATCCTCCCCGTGTTCGACGCCATCTACAACTCTCCGCATTTTGACTTTGTGCTGCCCCGACATGAGCAGGGAGCGGGCCATATGGCCGAAGGGTATGCGCGTGTCTCTGGCAAACCCGGGGTCGTGCTCGTAACCTCCGGTCCTGGCGCAACAAATGTTGTTACTCCAATGCAAGATGCCTTGTCAGATGGCATTCCTCTCGTTGTTTTCTGCGGGCAGGTCGCTACTTCGGCGATCGGGTCCGATGCATTCCAAGAAGCGGATATAGTCGGCATTTCACGGTCTTGCACAAAATGGAACGTTATGGTCAAAGATATCGCCGAACTGCCCCGACGGATTAACGAGGCATTCAAAATCGCGACCTCAGGCCGCCCCGGGCCCGTGCTGGTCGATCTTCCAAAAGATGTGACTGCAGGCATCCTCCGCGCTGCGCTGCCTTTCAAGCAGACCACCCCCGGCCACGCCGCCCTCGGGCTCCCCACCAACCCCCTCTCCCTCCCCGAGCCGCCGACAGACCTGACCCTCATCCTCCAAGCCGCCGCGCTTATCAACCAGGCGCAACGCCCCATCATCTACGCCGGCGCCGGCGTCCTCTCCAGCCCGCGCGGTCCCGAGCTCCTCGCGCAGCTCGCAGAGCAGGGCAACATCCCCGTCTGCACGACGCTGCAGGGCCTCGGCGCGTTCGACGAGACGCACCCGAAGAGCCTGCACATGCTCGGCATGCACGGCTCCGCGTACGCGAACCTCGCGATGCAGCAGGCGGACGTCATCATCGCGCTCGGCGCGCGCTTCGACGACCGCGTCACGGGCAAGATCGATGCGTTCGCGCCCGCGGCGCGCGCTGCGGCGATCCAGGGCCGCGGGGGCATCATCCACTTTGAGATTATGTCGAAGAACATCAACAAGGTCGTGGAGGCGAATATCCCCGTGCTGGGGGATGTGGTGCAGAATATGGGGGCGATCGTGCCGCATATCCGCGCTACGCCGCGCGCGGGGTGGTTTGCAGATCTGAAGGCGTGGAAGGAGAAGTATCCGTTCACCTATACGCCGAGCAAGGCGGGCGCGCGGATGAAGCCGCAAGAGGTCGTCGAGGCGCTCGACCAGCAGTGTGCGGAGCGTAAGAAGGACGTCGTCATCTCGACCGGTGTTGGGCAGCACCAGATGTGGGCCGCGCAGCACTACCGGTGGACGCACCCTCAGTCGATGGTTACTTCTGGCGGGCTCGGGGTACGCGCCTTTCCTATCTTCTTTTAGAAGCATGTGTTAACGCGTACGGCAGACGATGGGCTTTGGTCTGCCAGCCGCGATCGGCGCCAAGGTCGCTGCGCCAGAAAAGATCGTCGTTGACATTGACGGCGACGCATCCTTCAGCATGACCGCCATGGAGCTCGCCACCGCGTCGCAGTACAACATCGGCGTCAAGGTCCTCGTTCTCAACAACGAGTTCCAGGGCATGGTTCTCCAATGGCAAGGTTTGTCTTCCCTCGTCGCCCATCATCGTAATTCAAATGAACCTGCCGTGTAGACCTATTCTACGACGCACGCTACTCGCACACGCGTATGACCAACCCGGACTTTGTCCTGCTCGCGAGGGCGATGGGGGTGCACGCGCTGCGCTGCGAAACGGCGGCGGAGCTGCCGGAGAAGATGGCCGAGTTCCTGGCGTACGACAACAACAAGCCCATCCTGATGGAGTGTCTCGTCGAGCGCAACGAGCATGTCTTCCCCATGGTGCGTCTCCTCCATTCCTTCCTTCCTTCGTTATCGTTTCGGGTTGCTGACATGGGTGCATATAGGTCGCTGCGGGCAAGGCGCTGCACGAGTACATCCTTCATCCGTCGCTGCGTAACAAGGCATAGACATAGACTCACCCAGTACTGTCTCTAACCGTATCGCACCACACCACACACGCCACCTTACGACGGAACCAAAAGCACGGCGGCAGCGACGCAGAATAGTACCCGCGTGCACCCTGTTGTATCTCTATCTTCCTGGCATCTACACCTGCACTAGCATTGGATCCTGGTACACATTGTATATTAATATTGATTTTTACTGAATCTGGTGCTGAGAATCTGAGTCGACGTCTGAGTCTCGGCGGAGGTGAGTGTCCTGAGTAACGCGAGCAGGGGAAACGACTATTGCTGGGTTTCTTGTGCTTTGTTTCCTTCGCGTGAATGGCTCTTCCACCAGTCGCGTAGTGAGGGCAAGACACATTCCTTTTGTAAATATTGTTTTCGGCAGGGCGATAGCTGTCGTCTCGAAGAGCTATCGCAGTCGGGAATCTTGTCCCGACACTAGCAGATTTCTACACAACACTGATCCGGAGTGTGAAACCCTCCGCGCAGGAACCCAAAAACTGGTGGTTGATCAATCTCCAGTGGCACACGTAAAGCAATGTGGCGATTGGACAATTGCGAAGAGACGGACTATATTCGGTAACTCTCATTGCCTCGAGGCGGCGCTTTGTTGCTCATGTCCGCTAATCAAAATGCGCTTTGGCGTATTCAAGGACTCACAACCGCAAAAAACCTCCGAGTTTACCCCTCAAAAAAATTCAGGGAATATGCGGAGACTCTATCGTAGCCCTACAATAATTTCTCGGCCAGAGCCTGTCTAGCTTGCAATTGTACGTACTGATAGCGTAGGATCGGCGCTTGAACATAAATGTCCATATTAGGCAATCGAGGACGCGAGCAGTCACTGATGGTGTGGGCGCTCTGTGATGTGACACATTGTTCTTGAAGAGCTACTTAACGCAGAAATCTAATCCGGTAAGTCAAAAAATTCCTGGCGCTTTCTATTTTCCCAGCATGAGCCACTCAGATTCACCTCCGATTAATAGCCCTCCTGGGTCGCCTGTTACCCCCCCTCAGACCGTCGACGCGTCGACTAGCGTGATCCCACCTGGTAGTGGCAGACCGTCCTCGGGGTCTCTTAACACTCCCCGCCACCCGAAGGCTGGCCCATCTGGCGATTCGATATCCAATACCCTCGAGTCGCGGAACCTGGAAGGGGTCGCGATTATCTGGGAGGCGACGATGATCCCCAAATTCGCGGGGTTTCTCGACATACCCGAGTTCCTCGAGACGCTGAAAGCAGTGGGCACGACTCGCACCGAGGAAACCACGATTAACAAGATGAAGAAAGGTGCTGCCGCCTCACTAGCGGCCGCCAAGGCCAATATGAAGAAGGCTAAAGATGAAAACGCTACAAGCCCTCCCCTGGTACGTGAAATTGAATCCTTCGGTCTCTCTGCTCATATTTGGCCACCTCAAGATCGCCTACCTCGAGGAACTCATGTCAACCTTCGACACCAGGAACCGACCTGTTGTTCGCGACACGCACAACAAGCCATTCAACACTCTCGACGGCGGACACGACACAAAGCCCGACATAACCATCAGCCGGCCAGGGTTCCCCACGAATTCGAATTCGAAGCTCACCAAATGGGCGCAAGCCGGAACTGTCATCGAGCTGAAATGGACGACCGACATATTTGATGCCGACGGAGTCCATGACTCTAAGGAGTCGCGAGCGGCCCTCGTTCAGCTCGGTAAAAGTGCTCGGAGCCTACTCATGGCTTCGGGTGGTTGCCATGTCTATGTCGTTGCATGTTTCAAGAAAGGCATGGCCCGCATCTTGCGCTTCGACCGCGCAGGCTTCCGAGCCACCCACCCCTTCAACTGGCTCGACAAAACATCCGATGTCTTCCCCACCTTCTTTTACCGGCTGTACAACCCGAATGGCCACCCTTCTTGTATGGACGGTGACGACTACACCATACAGCGTCCGACTCAATCAGAAAAGAAGCTAGTGTACGCCGCCTTGTGCAAACACGACGATTACGCCAAGCGGTATCCCACGATCGAAGAGGCGGCAACAGATCTAGAACACAGTCGTCGTATCACGGCCGTTCGCTTTGTCACCGAGGACAACAAACGGGTGCCCAAGCTGGTCGACTGCTTCACAATCGGCAGCGACATTTCGTACAAGGACGGCCTGTTCGGCCGTGCGACTCGCGTGTATCGCGTCATTCTCAGAGAAGATTTCGAGAAGGAAAAACCGACCATCTACGTCTTGAAGGTATGTAGTTTTTCTTGTCGCGCCTGTTATCATCATTACTGACCTCTTTCTTTTCAAGGATGCATGGCGCCAGACCTGCAGACGGCCTGAGCTCGATTTCTACGATGCGATAGCGGCACATTGCAAAGCGAATGAGATCAACATGGACAAGGAAGGGATGGCACAGTGCCGCGGAAGCGTCGATCTCTCGGCTGACGACGTCCCCCCGGGTGCGACGTGGGTCCCGGCCCTTCATCTCACTCGGTCGTCCAAGGACGGCCCGGAGTTCGAACGCCGCCACACCCGAACTCTCTTGACGCCAGTAGGTACCCCACTCAAGTCCTTTACATCGACGAAATC
The DNA here is from genome assembly GCA_029282495.1 of Mycena albidolilacea. NCBI lineage: Eukaryota > Fungi > Basidiomycota > Agaricomycetes > Agaricales > Mycenaceae > Mycena > Mycena albidolilacea. Next base: position 1,606,293 of record JARIHO010000002.1, read on the forward strand.
CCTGGCGAAGGCTCTTTCCCGCGTTGTTTCCCGTGCGTCTTATCGCTCTTGTTTAAATCCCAAACTCAACCCTTGTTCAGATCACAAGATTGCGCACGACGCTGGCGTGCTCCATCGAGACATCAGCGACAGCAACTTGCTTTTCGAGGAAGCCGTGGACGGGACTCAGGAAGCATTTCTCGTCGACTGGGACTACGCCGAGTTCACGGAAGATGGTCTGCGGCTTTTCCACGAGGCCTTCCCGGAACGCGCGAAGCAGACTGAATTGTATCAGAGCATCGATAAAAGTTTGAAGGACTTCACCGTATGTTACACCCCTCCTGCCTGCATTGTTCGTAGACTCAATTTTCTCAGGGAACTCTTCCATTCGTCGCTATCAAGATGATCCAAAATATGGACGAGAACGTTACTAAGGAGACACCTCATGCGGCGGAACACGACCTGGAATCTGTATACTGGCTCCTCGTCTGGATGATTCTCCGCTATACCCTTCATGGCCGCAAGGAGGGTGACAAGGCATGTAGCAACCTGTTCGACACTCCTAGGATCGACTCGAAAGTGAGTTGGATCCAGCAAGAGGAACACTTCCCTTCCGCCGAAGGGCCAGTGTTTCGACTCGCAGAAGAGTTGTCTCGAAGAGTTTGGGACCAAAACCGCCCTTCATGGTTGGGCGCCGAGACTTTAACCCACACCAAGGTCCTCGAGATCTTTGAGAGGCACTTGGAGGCCGACGATTGGCCGACCGACGACGCAGCTCGCCCCTTCCGCCTCCCGAGTGGCAATCCCATCAAAGAAAGCCTCCAACGACAGGTGGTCAAAAGGGAGTCAGCGAAACGCAGCCACCCGTCCTACGACGACGACGACGAGGCGTTTCCGCTGGACGCGTCCACCAGCTCCCACGGCACGACCGCTGTTTCCTCAGGGTCAGACGGCCCGAGCGCGTCCAAGAAGCGCAAGTTAGGGAAGAGGAAGGGACAGTGAAAGACGGACGAACGTAGTCCGGATTTGTATGCGTTGTGTACCGCATAGAGATGAATTTAGAATGATTTTATTGCTTCTAGTTGCTTCTGTAGCATTAATGTTGCGGTATACCTGTACTTTTGCTTTGCATACTCAAGCTGTTTGTTATATATGTAGCACCCTGTATTCGGAGATCAGCAGGCGGCGAGGACGCTCGCTGTATCTTGAAAATAACGGCTTCGTCGAGACCGGCTAAAACTTCGTAGACGGGGAAGGCATTGTCGCTTTCTTTGCGAAGGCAAGACAAAACGCCAACGCAAACAGCAGTACGTTGTAAGTGCCGCAGCCAGCGTTCTCCAATTCCAAGTCAGCCGCCGATGCGAAGAAAAATACATGCATGCAACAGAGGTCGACTGCCGCAGCTTTGCATTTGAGAACGGAGACGGAGCGGGAGAAGAGGGAAGTGAAACCCTCGTCGTCAGTATGTATTTTGATGATAAGAAGGCACGCCCGGGGCCCAGACAAAACGGCAGCCCGTCGTAGGTGTTGCAGCCTCTTCAAATAACGAAGGTCGACCGCAGCTTTACTTTCCTCAAGATCAAGGCATGCCCGGTGGCGAGACAACCCGGCAGTGTGTAAGTGTTCCAGCCAAGTTTCATCCCAAGTAGTCTCTGTTCTCTCTGAGATTTTCCTGCTCGTCTAGGAGGAAGAAACAGGCGGCGATAATGACGGACTGCAACGCCGGGAAAACCTCAGGCAGAGCGGCCGGCAGCTTGAAGCGAAACAGAATTGACTAGCAGAAAGGAACAGGCGCCAGCCAACTTGATTCTTTGCACCGCCGAACGAACGCAGAAATATTGCTCTGTTACTCTCTCTACATCCTGCCATACGTACAGACCAGCTTCGAATCATGCGTGCCAGACCTTGGAGATCAGCTCCGTGAGGCCTGCGCGAGCGTCCACATCAGACACACATTAACGAAAGAGGAGTAGAGAGCACGCACCGATATCGTTCGTGTTGAAGTTGTACACGCCGACGAGGACGCCGACGGTGGCGGTGCGCAGCGTCCAGGTCGCGATACGCCCGAGGACGGGAAACTTGCGCGGGTGGAGGTAGTCGACTAGCATCGAGTCGAACTGAATTAGGTGTTAGGTTAGGTTAGGTCAAGTCAGTTTGTGTCGTGACAACAAGACGGTACGGACCCCAATGTGACTGTGCACGATGAGGCTGACGCCGAGGATGCCATCGAGGACGGGGTGCACGCTGGGGGACGTGGCGAACGCGGCGCCCGTGAGCGGGATGAGCGAGGCGGAGAGCAGGCGCTCGAAGGACCAGTGGTGCGAGCCGTGGGCTCTTGAGGGTTCGGGGAAGCTGGTGGGGTCGTTTACTGTTCCCTTATATACAGCTGGGCGGGGAAAGATTATGAAGGAGAAGTCGGTGGAACGGAATTGGACGCACGACCGCCAGGGACATAGAGGGCGTCGGAGGATTGGGTTGTTGCGGGGCGAGAGGCGAGGAGAGACTTTGCAAAGGAGGGACCACGGCGAACGAGGGCCCTTTTGGAGGAGCTGGCCAGGAGCGACGAGGCCATCGAGGAGCGGATAAAGGCGGAAAGGCGGTAACACAGCCACCCGAATATCATATGCTTACATGCTCATTGGGTACAGAAAGAAAGTACATAAAATTCCCTACGACCGGGGAAACTCAAATTCAACTCAATGGGACGGGACACGAAGAAAAGCGGAGCAGTTAGAAGGTGGAATCTCGAAAGAAAAATGTTACAGCTAGACGCTGAATCTCAACGAGAACAGAAAGTGTGAGTAGGGATGCATTGAATGTGAGATGAAGATGTGCGACTACTCGAGACCAATAATTAGTGCCGACGCAGTAACGGCTTTTCTTTCTAGTCTCCTCAGCTCTCTACCCCCTCCACGACCGCGACAGAGCTAACTGCGCGTTCACTCCTGGATCTTGGCAAGGATCTCCGAGTCCTTGAACAAGTGATACTCCTGCGCACAAACGCCGCGTCAGGAACTTTCCGGAATCAAGAAACGAATGCAAACGCACCTCCTCGCCGACCTTGATGGCATTGCCGCCCCAGCCGGGCAGCAGCACGCGGTCACCCGCCTTTACCGTCGTAGGGACGACCTGCCCGTCCTTGTTCGGCGCGCCGGGGCCGACGGCGATGACGGTCGCCTCGGGCAGCGGGCTCGATGTTACCGACGCAGGGAGGAAGATTCCGGTCGCGGTTTTCTGCAAGTAGCAACCACGATGAGAACCTGCGAGACTAGAGGAAAGAGGTGTCGCCCACAGTCTCGGGCTTGAAGCGCTGCACCAGAACACGGTCCAGTAACGGGACCAGGGACTTAATGGACTTGAATGTTGCTTGCGCGGCCTAGGTCTTTAAATCAGCTCTCTCCGCCCACACAGTCGTCGACGCCACAGACCATAGAGATGATGAAGAGGTGAGTAAGGAAACGGAGTTAGAGGAAAGGAAAGGAAAGCCAAGCCGAATCGAGAAAGTTCCTCAGCAATTTTTTTTTCGGATCACATGACCGAATCGCGTCGCGCGCCAAATAAATTATACCCATACAAAAGGATCTATTTAAATGCATTCCACGCCTCGTTCAGCGCCCCAAATACCCCATTGGCCACCATCCTCTGCTCTAGTGTCGAATTATTCGCGTTCAACTGTAGAAAACTGAGCAAAGGGACTCGAATAAGGACTTGGACTCTACCTTGTCGGGATGCAGCTTCGCAATCGCCTTTACATATCTGATCTTTACCTGCCCAGGGGTGACAAGATCCTTCATTCCAGCGGGCTGCAGGCCCAACTCCGGCCAGAGGACGATATCAAGACTTGCCAGCAACGCCCTGATATTCGTCTCCTTCCCGCCTTTCCACGCAATCAGCTTCCCATCAACGGTGTCCTTCAGCTGGTGCTTGGCAAGGTCCTCTTCCTCCTGCGCTTTCACCTCCTGCCGGAACTTCGTGACCGCCTCTGAAGGTGGCAACGAGCCCGCCCGCACCGGTGGCGCCTTGGGCTTCGGTTTCGGTTTCGGTGCAGCAGGAGCCTCAGCCGGGGCAACCATCTTGCGACACCTTCCCGCCCCCCGCACGCCCTCATCCCGATCCGCCTGCTTCGCCCACGCCGCACCCGCCACGCGCTCCCAGTCCCTCCCCGCCTCATCCCACTTCTCCCTCCCCTCTAGCGCCTCCGCGCGCCTTTTCCACGCCTCCACGACCGCCTCGCCCATCTCCACCGGCGTCCCTTCCACCACCACGCGCTCCGCGCCAAACGAACGCCCCCCGACCGTGGCAATGCCCTCAACAGTAGCCGCATCCGCCTCGACACCGCGGAAGTCGCCCTCCTTGAGCCGCGCGAGAGCACGCATATTGAGCAGCGGCACGAGGAGGACGTGTCCAGTGGGGAGTGCGTCGACCGCGAGCGTGTACGCAGAGAGCGCGGCGCCGTACTGCCCGAGCGCGACCTTCTCCTGCGCCGTCGCCGCGTGTGAGCGCGAAGTTCGCAGTGCGCCGGGGGGGAGGGGAATCTGCGGGCGCGGTGGGTGTGCGGCCTGCGGAGGGACGGGGCGCGCTGTGACGGGAGCCGGCGCCGATGCGGCCGTAGCGGGTTTCGGCCGCCCGTGGCGGAAGGGGGAGACGTACGGCTTCGCGGGGGCGGCGTCGGAAAAGAGGTCGACCTTCGGTTGCGAAACAGGTGCTGCCGCCTTCTTGGGCGCAGGTGCCTTCGGTGGCGGCGGTTCGTCGTCGTCGTCGTCTTTCCATCCACCAGCAGCGCTCTCCCCCCACCCATCGTCCTTCCCGCCCGCGTTATCCTTCCACAACTGCTCGGCGTCGTCCCGCCGGCGGCCGCCACTGGGGCCTGGCTCTTCGGGCTCGTTGTGATCTTGCATCCACTTCGGCCGCGCACGAGCAGCAGGCCCGCCGGACCGGGCGTTCGGGCGCTCAGTTTTGGCCGTCTCCTCCCCGACGATGTGTTCCTCGTAGACCTTCTGCACCCGCTCTTTGCCCTGCTGCCACGCGCGCTCCGCGTTCTTGAACAGACTGAACCCAAGCTCCGACGTGCGGGCCAGAAGATCGCTTTGCCCGGTCGGCGTCGCCGTGCGCTCCTGCGAAGGTGGCTGCTGTGGCGACCCTCTGCGTCCTTCCCGCTCAGCGGTCGGTCGTCTGCGCGGCGCGGGGGGAGCGGCATTGGAGGACGCGGGCGTAGAGGGGCGCGAGCTGCCCTCCGCGCCGCCCGTGGCAGCGAGCAGGCTGTCGATCGCGGCCTGCACGTCCCACGTCCCATCACTGTATACACCCGCCAAAGCCGTGCGGGCCTGTGGGATAGTAAAGCCCATCTCGATGAGCTGCCCAAGGATGTGCGGTGGCGGCGAAGCCGATCTCTGCTGAGGCTTTCGCCGCGCGGGTGGTTCGGCCGGGGATGGTGTCTCTCGGGCAGGTTGTTGTGGCGTGGGCTGTGGACTTGTCAGTATAGAACGTATATCTGAGCTAAGAAATACATACACGTCGGGATGAAATGGCGGAGACGGGTTTTCCCAAGTCGCCCAGCAAATCGAAATCATCTCCTCCGGTATTGTCTTCTTGATCACCAAAGTCAAAGTCCGCGGTGGGAGACGCGTAGCGCGCAGGCGAGGCCGGGGCAGGCGAGGACGGTTTCGCTGAAGCAAAGTCATCGAGGTGATCCCACAGCGCCTGGGTCTTTGGTGGCGCGGGAGTGGATTTAGGGATTACAATCGCGGGTGCGGGAGGTGCAGAGTCAAAGTCAAACCCCCAGTCGTCCTGCACCGGAGCGGGTTGCGCCTTCTGAGCCGGTGCTGCTTTCACCGGTGCGGCACCGAAACCCCAATCGTCATCGTCCAGAAGGCCCGGGCTTGTCTTGGATGCCGAGGACGATGTCGACGGTCCCGCTGCGAGACTATCCAGACCATCCCACGCGGACATCGTGGGTGCCACCGGCTTGGGCATGCTCGCCTGGCGCAACCGCTCGGCCTCAGCCCGTTTGGCGCGTTCCGCGATGGTCATGTTCGCCGTCCCATTTCCATTCGAACCCAGCGTGCCTCCGAGAAGACTGCTGAACGCATCCCCGCCGATAGACGACTGCGACTGGACCGGTTTCTGTTGCACTGCAGGCCTCGTATTGGGCGTAATGGGCCGCGAATTCGGGGTAGATACGGAGGAAAGCATCGAGAACACGTCGTTTTGCGGCCGTCGTGCAGTAGCACCTAACTGCGGCGACGCTGCACCAAGTTTCTGAGGAGCCGGTTTTGGAGGCGCGGTTGTGTTCCACAGGTCTGCAAATGAGTCTGACATTGCCCAAGAGTATTGTACATCCAGCGAGAAGGAGAAGGTGTGAAGCACGAAAATCCAAATGAATCTGATGCGATCGCGATTCTTGTTCCTGACCACCACAACGATAACATACAACGTCCAGCGCTGGCACTTGGACATCTATCATTATTCTCTGGCCTGTCTTCTCTCTGTAGCATTGAAATCGCTTTGAAAATTTCTGTGCTCAATAAGGATCCGAAGAGGTGTTAAGGTGGCGCCATTAACCCGGCCAGCTCAGAGCCCAGCAGTTGCTGCATGTGAGGCGTTCGGAAACGGGTTGAACCATTCAGTTTGCCCCACTTTCCCTGAGACTTTCAGCATTACGACTACGCTGGTCGCTGGGAATACGCAATCTACTCGACATGACCGCTTGCTCCTGGCACTGGCCTTCTCCGGGCCCAGCAACGTCTACGGAGCGGGGCTTCCGTCGAACTTGGGAGAGCTTTAATACGACCCCATTTCGCCCAATTTCGGCAACCTGCCAGGTCGACGGGGGACTCGGCCACACACGCACCGGGAGTCCGAGACTATGCCTCGCTGCCGCCTTTTTTCTGCCACGTATGCCATTTTTACCGCGGAATGGACGAGCATAAGTGCGGAAGAAGGCCCTCGAGAGGTTGGGAAGCCGGCGAAAGAGCTACGTCAAGCCCAACATCCACTTCGGCATGTGTTTCATGTCGATATGAGGATACCCCCAGCAACTACCGCGAGGCATTGTCTACTGTTCCACTCTGGAATTCTGTGCCGAACAATCGCACAGGAATTCCCGCTGCTCTACCGCATCAAGACCGTAGTGCGTTTCTCTAGATAGACTCCGTCTTTCGTCATATTTGGTCTAATTTTCCCTTGCCTCGTCAAGAAATGCTTTAAGCATCTTACAGATACTTTCACGTCCGAGTCGGAATCACCGAAGCACGATACGTAACCAGCTAGCTAACGGGGACTCGGGCTCCGACAAACCTGGTCGACATAAATTGCACTCCACCAACAGGCGCCCGTGCATATATACGCTACACTAACCTCAGCTATAATTAAACTACCCCGCATCTTTCCTCCCTCCTCCCTCGACGCACTCGCTAATGTCTCAAACGGTCCCACCGGTGCTCGACGATATCTCTGACACGTTCGTCTTGTCGCGTTTTGTCCCGATCAATGCTAATAGATCACCTCCAGAATACGAACAAATGTGAGCCGGAATTGCGTTCCTCGAGCTCAAGAAACTGAAATGCCCAGTTCGTGGGCTTTGCCAGCTTCACGCTCTTGGTTTGGGACCATGTTATCACGTTCTCGGACGAGGTAACGTAGTTGATACGCAGTGATCATCTGCCGATGGCTGACTCGACTTAGGTGGAGTACATCTGGAAAGGGAAGAAAGGACCCAGTGCGTTCACATCTACTCTCCATTTTCCGAGTATTTCTCATCCATCCCACAGTAATCTACCTGTTCATCTTTGTACGCTTAAAATTTCGGATCTACACGTGACCAGACTAACTTTTTGAAGAATCGCTATTTCACGCCATTGGGCTTCATAATAAATTTGTATGGTGAGTTGAGTTCGGTCTGAGCAGGGGAAACCCTCTAACATACTCTCAAGCATACCTTTCTCCCAGTTGGACGGTCGAGGTACGAGCTAAATTCCGGTTCCAACGGTGTACTGATGTCTTCTCCCTGTCAGAGGTTCGTAGTTTATATCCCGGCTCCACACCAGTATCCCGAAGTGTCAAATCTCCCAGATGTGCGCGCTTCATTCGCTATGAGGGATGCACGGTAGCGATAGCCGTCGAAGTAGTCGGAGCCATGATGCTCCTCAGGTGAATTGGCTGCTGACACACATCATTCTTCTCTCACACTTCTCCCTCAGAATCAATGCACTGTATCCGAGGCAAAAATGGATCACTGCACTGCTGGGTGTTCTGCTCGTTGTGGAGACAGGCATAAATGCGTGGCTGATCAGCCGGGGTGAACGTATGCCGCAATCCAGTGTATTCATTACCTGCAGTGCTAACAATTGCATCTAGCGGTTCTGCATAACAAGGCTTCCGGCGTCCACGGTAACATTCTTCTCGTCTCTCGGTAAGTACATGCTGATATCTTGCTAGCTTGTTCCATGATTTTCGACCCTGCAATGTAAGACCTAACTCTCCTTCTATCGACATCTCGCTGACGCGTCAACGCTTGGCTCTCTCAGAAGCCACGCAGCAAGCGCTTCGGCGTGGTATCCCCTATTATACGACAGCATCGTGTTTGCCCTCACAGTTAACCGCACGCTCCCCTCTATTCGCAAAAAGCAGGCCGGATTCATCGTCAAGAGGCTTTTAGAAGACGGGGTACTCTACTACAGGTCAGCCCCTATCCTCGCCTTGACGTTATTTATCTTTCTAACGCGCTGCGAAGTGTTATTTTCGCCATAACATTCGTCTTGACGTTCATGATAGTCGGTGGGTGGTCGTGTTCGCCGCAAGAGTCGACTGTCTTGCTGATGCGTTGTTCAGCTGCCCCGCCAGGAACCAAGAATATATGTGCCCAGTGAGTCTTGACGTTTGTTCGTACGACGGACTTCAGTGATCTGACTGTTTGATAGAATGGAGCAGCTGTAAGTTCCGTAGGCCGACCATATAATCGTATTGACTTCCGGCCTTCTCCTTTCAGAATAACTGTAAGCCCGATCAATATCGGTTTCTGCAGATACTGACTTGACCGCCAAGGTCGCAATGATGTCGCGCATCACTCTGAGTCTTAAAAGGGCTGGCCGGCGCGGAGAAATCATCCCCACGCCGTTCCTCGACGGACGAAACCCCGACTTCTTCTCCGACACCTTTATGCAGTCCGTTGCAGCGGACTCGGCCCTGGCCCTGGACGACCTGCCGCCACCGCCGCATACGGCTCCGCTCAAGCACCCGGATCGGTTGATTTTACATGGCCGGAGCGCCATCCAATTCGCCGTCCCGCCTTCGCCCTAACCCTCGTACATGTTGGAGCCGTTTGCGTCCCCGAGCGCGAAAGCTTGTTCGCCCCTGCGAGCCCCGAAGATTAATGATGCGTAAACTGTAAACTGTTAACTGTAAACTGTAAACCGTGAAAATAAAATAAAATTGTATAATCTTCGTCATGCCATGGACTGCATTGTTACAGATTTTGGGGGTATCGTGTAGCTATGACATGCGCCCACGCAGCCGCTCAAGTAGCATCGCACTTGCTTCGTTGGTGAGCCTAAGTTGAGTTTCTACCTCGCCACAGCTAGCATGCATTGCGGCAAAATGCCGCTGCAACTCTTCCAATTTTTGCGAGAATGCCAAGATACGATAACAAAGAATGTGGCGAAGCGGGACAGCCGCACAGCAAGCAACCAGACAACGGATGGCTCATTACAACGAGCATGTCATTTATACGGGCGCGGTTCATCGATGAAATCCTTGAAATATTCCGGTCACTGACATAAGCTCCAAGATGCAATATGGCCGCACCTCATATGTTTCATCGTCGGCCACCATCTCGAATGAGAAGACTAACTGCTTTTGCGCACACAAGCCCTGCAGACGTCCGACAACAGCCGATTCGAGCTCTCGATGGCGGTCTGGAAGCCACTGGAGCTCGGCTTCAAACGAAGCTTCGTTCTGTAACCGCGACAGCACAAAGTCGAGATACAGGCTATCGTCGAATTCCAGCAACGACCAGCAGGTAAGGAAACGGAGATCAGGAAGGAGGGATGGGCAACCGAGCGTCCGACTCCGAGTGAGGCTCGACGATCCTCAATCACTGAAGGAGGGGTAGGGAAGATAAACACTAAAGGAGGTCCGTTTCGGAGATTACGACGTGACAGGGGTATAGGGATTGAAGATGCTCGTGGAAGGAGGAGGAACGTGTCGATAAGGACATGAAGCCAGAGTGGCGGAAGAGCATAGGGTCTTCTGGGTAAGTGTCCGATTTGAAAGTCAGTTCCCAGAGATACGGTAATGTGAGGCACTCGAAGATCGGGACCAAGATACGGACAATATGGTCTTTGTTGGAATAATCTCAAGTCTGGAGCGTAAATCCGATGAGATTCGACGTGATTGGGGACAACTCGAGAATCTCGGGGTCAGGGTCGCAGATGTTGAGGCCAAGCCGAAATTTGGTCGCAGACGAGAGGCGGGACATCAGGCGAATGACTATCTCGGCTTCTGCTGGTATGAGCTCAACATATGCAAAGGTGTGTAATTGGTGGAGAGGGAATTTAGTAATGATTTTGAGGAGGAACGGAGAAGTCATGGTCAGGATTTTCAGCTTTGGCGCGACCTGGATGAGATCCACCTCCGGTCCGTCATCCCAGGAATAAAGCACCAGAGTCTCGAGAGACGGAAGTTTCCCTTGGGCAGCAGCGAAATATCGAAGGTCGGACATATCACACTGGATATCAGTCGTTTTCCAGCGTTCCGAGTCCGTCGCAAGGAGGCGGAAAACAGATCGGCAATTACTCTCACCCTTCACCACGACTAAATCGAGGGGTGAATTTCTGCCACGTTCAAGAACGAGCACGTAGAATCGAATCATCTCTTGAGGGGAGAAGCCGCCAGAGATGTGGATTCTATTCCACAGGGCGGGGGTGTCTGTTGCAACATTACGCCATCGCCGGGAAACTCGAGACACAGTGAGAAGATATGTCTGAGTAATGTAGGACTTTGGCGACTCGCGCGCCCACCAAGCTTGAAAACGTTGTGTAGGACGTGTATGGGAAAAGATCTCGACCACAATTTCCGCGGGAACACGCTAGATTGGTGCCGATAGGCTGCAGTCTGGGGATTCAAGCTGAGCGCGAAGTCGTATGATCTCGGCATCATACCGCGCAAGCTCATCGGATAGGGCAGAAATGGTGGGTGATAGGCTTTCCGGGGGCTGAGATGAGCGTAACATCTCGCGTATTTGCACGTCTGTGGTCAGCAAACCCGACGGAGGGAAGGTGCATCCAGTGCCCATGTGGGTCCTTGAGCATAGAGGTCAGCAAAAACCCTGTTTGCAGACAAGGGTTAATAAAAATGGTTGATAAAGAGAGAATTCTCAACGTATGATTCGAGAGAGAATTGAGAGAAGAATTTGAGAGAACAGAATATTGGACTAAGAGGTTGGCACCAAATTAGGAAGCTGTCAATCGATCGAGCACCGCCATCAAAAAAATTTGTCCAGTGCTTTCACCTCAGGTTCGTACTTTTTACTGTTCTATTCTTCGAGTCTTTCTAACAGTACTCTAGTCACCTTCTGACTCATTTTCTATCTACAATGAGTTACGTCGCTAAGGGAGAAAAAGAATACGACGCCACGGGTGCTCCCGTGCCCGGCGTCAAAATCCACAAAATTCGCATCACCCTCACGAGCAGCAACGTCAAGAACCTCGAGAAATGTATGGCCCTCCGTACTTTCCTTGTCTCGGCTTAACAGACATCACGACAGTCTCGGCGGACCTCATCAACCGGGCGAAGGACAAGCAGCTCCGTGTCAAGGGCCCTGTACGCCTCCCGACCAAAGTTCTCCGCATCACCACGCGCAAGACGGTGCGTTTTCTCATACTACATGTATGCCAGAAGTTTTCTGACGCCCCGGCAGCCTTGTGGTGAGGGATCCAAGACCTGGGACCGTTACGAGCTCAAGGTCCACAAGCGCCTCATCGACCTGCACTCGTCCAGCGAGATCGTCAAGCAGATCGTAAGTCACGTTAACTTGACGTTAAATCAACCTCATTTTGTTGTCCAGACTAGCATCAGCTTGGAGCCCGGTGTCGAAGTCGAGGTCACCATCTCCGCCTAAATAGACCTTGCGTTGCTAAGTGCACATGTTCTCATTGTGATATGTTTAATATATACATGCGTGGGTGGTGTGCTATACCTTCTTGTGTTTGTGCATCTAGGCTTTGATTCTGAGGATTGCGCCAAGCATGCGCATTACCAGTCTGTTACGGCGATGTTTTGCCTTTACTGCCGAAACTTTGCCTTCAACTCTATCTCCAGGAACTCTTCGACGGTGCTGAATTCCATACCAAGAGCCACAAGGTCGGGATTGGGAACGGGCGTCGAGGTGTAGAGCCCGCTGTACTCAGCATGGGCCAGGAGCTGCGTTTGCGTAAGTACTCCGAGATGAGATGGGCTAATTGTGGCACGCACCATCTCATCCATCGGCGGCAATCCCATCGGCGGGAGGGTGGTGAAAGTGACCTCTGCACCCAGAGCTGCAGGTCGTCAGTTGGCACAAAACTCGCGATTCAGAGGGTGCACCACCTTTCCCAGCCAGCTCGGCCAGCTTAGCGCCAGAGATGGTGGTATTAACGATGGGGTAAGTCTTGCCATTAATTTGCTTCGTCGGATCAGTGTAGTTCTTGAGCAGCGCGAGCGCAGCCGCGGGCACGTCACGGGAGACCCATACAAACGATTCGAGATCTGTAGGTTTTAAAATCGGGAACGCAATCTCATAGCCGTTGTCCGTCTTCTTCATAAGTGGACGGCTGTGTAAACCCTCCAGGAACCCAGGGAGGAGCAAGGACGCGTGCGTTAGGCCAGAGGATTCGAGGTACTCTCGCACTGCTTCTTTCTCTGAGGGTGAAATAAGTAAGTATTTTATATTCGATGACCTCGTTATAGACTTACCGTCGTAATGCACAACGTTTTTGTACTTGCCGCCAGATATCTTAGCAATGCTGGGAAGAGAGCTGGGATACATCAGTTTAAACAACCTGCACGATAGTGAAGCTATACGAGCCTCCAAATGAAGAATTTGACTCCAACTTCCTTCGCAGCGTCGACAATATTCTTTCCCTGCACCAGTTCGCCTTTACCTTCCATGTTTGGGTAGAAGAAGACAGGGACGGTGACCTATATTAGTTCAGGCATCACTTCACTTCACGATATCTACAACGTCCACGCACTGCAAAGATAGCCTCACTGCCCTGCAGAACACTGACGAGCCCCGTTCTATCGAGGGGGTCGCCTTTGACGACTTCAACCCCCCTCGCTTTCAACTTCTTGGAGGCTTCTGAATCAGGATCGCGTGAAATTGCGCGAGGAACAAACGTCCCATCTTTCAGCAACGCGTCCACAACAGCACCACCTAAATTCGTGTGAGGATGTGGGCGCATATAAAAAGCTGGAGGATAAAAAACCTTGGAGACCGGTTGCGCCAAAAACTGAAATAATGCGAGAAGTCATGTCGATATTTCAGGGAAGTGGTTGTCGTTACTTTCGGTGCCTGTTTATGCAAAACGCAGTCAAGCAACTATGACGAAATATAGAAAAAATAGACTCTGGTTTATTCGAACGGAAGCCTTACCGACGGTAAACGTTCCGTTCGTAATCAATGTGGCATCTACAGGAGGTCACTGTGAATGCTTTGCGACCGCGACCCGAGAAGCGGGGCATTCCACGATTCTGCGTCAGGGCGCGCCGGCGCCAGCAGAAGAAGACGCCGAATACCACAATCAGAAAAATGGGTATGAGCGTTCTGGCTAGAATGGGTTCAGTACGGTTCATCACGCCAACCAGCTCGCATTGGCCCACGAAAATGACCATGATATGTTTACAGTAGCTGATTGCTCAATGACCATGTAGAAATGACCAAGACTTGTTTGTTCTTTATTTGTTCGATTGACACCCAAGGTTGGTAGCATCAAACATACTCAAAATTTCCCTTCGGTCTTCCCTTCGAGCCTTCGCACACCAGTCAATACATTGACATCTACTGCCCAAAGCGTGGCTTCAACTCTATCTCCAAGAACTCTTCTACGGTGCTGAATTTCATACCAAGAGCCACGAGGTCGGGATTGGGAATGGGTGTCGCACTGTAGAGCCCGCCGTACTCAGCATGAGCCAGGAACTACGTTTGCTTCAGCACAGGAACTCTGAATGGGGAGTGCGGACACGTACCATCTCGTCCATTGGTGCCAGTCCCTTCGGCGGGAGCGTGGTGTAAGTGACCTCCACGCCGAGAACTGCAGTTAATCAGTGGACATACGAGTGAGAGGATGTATTGACTACTTTTCTCGGCCAGCTCGGCGAGCTTAGTACCCGAGATGATGGCGCTGACGACGGGGTACGTCTTGCCGTTGATCTTCTTCGTCGGGTCTGTGTAGTTGTTGAGCAGCGCGAGTACAGCGGCTGGCAGGTCGCGGGAGATCCATGTCAGAGACCGGAGATCTTCGGCTTTCATGATCGGTATGGCAATGTTGTAGTCATTACTTGTTTTTTTCACTGTCCGGTACATATTTTCCAGGAACCCAGGGAGGAATAGGGATGCGTGCGTTAGGCCAGAGGATTCGAGGTACTCTCGCACTGCTTCTTTCTCTGTGGATGAAATGAGTCCTCTCTTCGATGACGCCTTTATATGTTTACCCTCATAATGCACAGCGTTCTTGTACTTGCCGCCGGATATTTTAGAAAGGCTGGGAAGAGAGCTGGGGTATTTCATTAAACAGCTTACACAATAGTGAAGTTAACGAGCCTCCAAATGAAGAATTTGACGCCAACTTCCTTCGCAGCGTCGACAATGTTCTTTCCCTGCACCAGTTCGCCTTGGCCTTCCATGTTTGGGTAGAAGAAGACAGGGACAGTGACCTATGGCAGCTTAGATATCGTTTCGCGACATCCACAGCATCACGTACTGCAAAGACGGCCTCACTGTCACGCAGAACACTGACGAGCCCCGCCTTGTCGAGAGGGTCACCTTTGACGACTTGAACCCCACGCGCCTTCAGCTTCTTGGAGGCTTCAGAATCGGGATCGCGCGAAATTGCGCGGGGTACAAACGCCCCGTTTTTCAGCAACGCGTCCACAACGGCACCGCCTAAATTCATGTGAGGATGTGGGCGTGCATGAAAAAACTAGAGGATAAAACCTTGGAGACCGGTTGCGCCAAAGACTGAGACAATGCGAGGAGAAGTCATATCGAGATATTCGTGGAGAGGCTGGGTGGGCCGCTCCACCACTTCGTTTGAATACGTGAATTGTGGCAGTAACTGCGGAACCTCAAAGAACCCAACCACATGCTTGAGCATATTTAAAGGCTGAAGCGTAATGCCGAAAGGCCGCCACGTCGGCACAGCGGACTATGAATAAAATGTGCAGGCGGACCTTGCCGGCATGGCCCGGAAAATTAAACCTTGAGCGGAGTTTAAAATTTAAAAGGCTTGGGACGGACGCTAATTTTATAAAGAGGGTGAATCACACTACCCGGCTTGGGGCTGAAACCTGTACGTCAAGCAGGACGGCCGTTTCCCGTCCGTTCGTTGCTTCCAAGAACGAGCAAAAGCGGACGAGTCCTACCCATTCTGGCTCGCTACGGCCGTTTCTTGAACGGGTTGTCGGGAGCTATTGACAAGGTGAGAAAGAAAATATGAGGCAAACTTGGAAAATCCTCACTGTACAATGACAATATTAACTCTCCGAGGCCACGCCGTTCACTCAGAGACGATCGTGAGCTCCGAGTCAAGTTAAAAGCATTGCAAAGTGATTAGACCTCGCAACTTTCTGACGACGGATGCAAGGGACAAACAGTTTGGGTATCTTTACTCTAGCTGGCCACAAAAGCCATGTCTAGGTTTCCACTTCCCGTGTGTACTTCAGGCCGACCGCGCCAAGGTCCCAGGTTCCCGCACAAAACGCGTTGTGCAGCCGAACAATCTCGTGGGGTTCCATCGCAAATTACATTCCGCGGAGACGACTCATCACTGCAGGCCCTTTTTTCTGTTAAGACAAACTATGTCGCGGCTCGTAACACCCTTTCGTCCTCCCTCAGCTCTTCTTCTCTGTCTCTTGCGTTCATCGCATTGTATGTCCGTCTCCCCTCAGTCCTTTGACTGAGCGCAAGACACGATGAACGGAATATGAAACTTTGTTTACTACAGTAGCTCACAGGACATTAATATATCCTCCTCCTCCTCCACTAAGTGATATCGCCATACCCGCGAGATTGCCATACGGGGTCATGTCAAGACAATTGGTTGCAGTCACCAGCTGAAAGGACTGAAGCCTGGCACGCTCGGGAGTATCTACACGCCTCGCCGTCAGCATCTCGACCAGGCTGTCCTGCCCTGTCACCGAATCCGACGGATACTCGAGGGCGAGACTCTGCAAAGCTGGAAGGACTCCGGGTTGGAGAGCGGTCCCCACGATTCCCAATGTATCAATAGCTGTGGTTTCCACCCGAAGATGCAGGCCTATAACTGTTGGCGCGAGTGCCATGAATCGCCTGAGAAATCTTGGGTTTCCCAGAATCAGCGTGAGATGCTGGATTGGACAGACTGCACGAGCAAAGAGCGCTTGCATGCGGTGTAAATCGTCTCTGTTCCCGAATAAAGTCACCGAAAGCCGACGCAGCTGAGATGATCGAGGAGTTGGGAATCATATGGGTTTTTGCCAAGGTCGAGGCAACGGAGGAAGGTCATCGTAACGCGGCTGGTAATCTCCACAGGGATGGGGGTCTCAGGGACAGAGCTGAAAGTCAGCTCCATGAGACGAGTGCAGAGGACCAGTGTCGATACACTGTCAACCCATTTGTCGTTTTCTATCGCGACATTGAGAGTCTCCAACTGTTCCCAAGGGATTTCGAGCAAGTGTTGAGGGAAAGCGAAAAAGGTCGGAGAGGATGAAATGTCCACGTTACGGAGTTTAGGAGCATCGCGGATTTCTACGAGCTTGTTTGAAGAGTCTGGAGTGCCGGTGCTTAACAAGGCACCAGACGCGTCGTGTCGCGGGATGTCAAGCCAGAGGCTATGCAGAGCTGGGAAGCTGGCATCGGCCAAGGTGTGCATGCCCACATATGACGCCGAAGGTAGGCGAAAGAAAAGCAATCCCCAACGTTGATGATGGGGTATTGCAGCCTCGATGAGCAATCGTCCACGCTCGGCATCAGTGGTGATCAGAAGGTAGTTCAAGGGGAGACTGCCCGCCCGCAAGGACCATAGCTTCAAAATTTCCACCGGCGATTTGACATCGCACGAGAGGCTGATGTTGACCCACAGTTGTGGGGTTTGGAGGGCTATCGCGCGCCATGATCCGCAAATCTGAGCAGTCAGGAGCGGTGCATGACTGCGAGATGGCGCGGAACCAAGTGATGGAAGACAGTGGATGAAGATCCTGGATATGATTTCTGGAGGCAGGGATGAAATTGGATGAGGTTTGCGCCTCCATAGTCGCCTGAGGATCTTTCGGAACTTCATGCGAGGGTTGTCGCTGGGAATAGTGTCGGGCAAGTTGGGTCGTGGGAGCCGCATGGCTGATGAAAACGGGCTTAATACGGGCGACTTTGCATAGTCGAGCGCCTATACAGGCGCTTCTGCGGTGAAGTTGGAACATAAGTCGAGAAATTGAACACATGCAGAAGGGAATTGCCATGTCCGAGTCCAGTGCAGGCGGTGGGTCTCTCGTTCATCTCATCATTAGTAGTGGTGCGGCGAAAAAGAAACAGACGGCTTCGCTGACTGGAGTACGCGACGAAGGAAGGAAAGAAAGGAGATAATTAACCGCTATGGTTCGATTGCTCGTTTATCCATATGTTCTTTTTTCTTTGCTTGCGATACAAGTAAATTGAACACAAAATGCGCATTCTCGAAAACGGGTGGTCGCGATTCGAGCTCATGCGCTCAAATAATCGCGTTCTGGGGAATATTCACAGGGATCTAGGTGAAATCAGTCCCCCGTAGTTGTTGCAAACAATGCAAAGACTCACCCATATAACAGCGTTCTTCCGGCCAACGCGTTGGGTTCGGGTACTGACCACGATGTTCAGGTCCTGCGCCGTAATTTGTTCCAGCGCTAAGAAAACACACAATGAGGGGAGACCATACAACCTATCCCCCTCATCTTCGCAGAGCTTCAGGTGGAATGACTCCAAAACGACTGGGTACGACTTGGAATCTCTGCAAAGGCGCAAAAATCGAAGGAGATATTCATAATCGAAGTCCCTGTTCCAGGTGGTTATGGTGAGTGTTTTGAGCTCGGGTACTGTATCCTTGGGAGCACCGGCAACAGCTGAAGTACAACTCAAGAGGTACATGATGGTCATAATGTCAGAACCGGCATGTATGTCAAGAGACGCGAGCGACGGAAATGTGCGCAAAATATCGGGCAGTTTTTGTCGCGTTTCATTTTCAGCACCGATTGTGAGGCCTGGATGATCCAAGACGCATGATGATCGGGCGAGAAACGAGGCAAGTACAGCGAATTGGGGATTGTGATGCAGGCCGAATCGTTGTAGTTTGGGAAGCGCGAGGAAGTTGAGAACTGGCGGAAAGGGGCCATAACCATTATATACGGCAATGAAGAGGGATTTGAGGCCAGGGGTTCGGGCCGCAGTCAACGGCATGAGGCCATTTCTCGGACGATTGAGGGAGGCTTTTAAATGTAAAAGCTGAGGACACCTGGCCAGTATCTCCAACAATATCGGCGCGGAGATGTCTCGAAGTTCCAGGGCTGTTAAAAAGGGATATGCACCACAAAGGGCGCTGCTGAGCGCGGATTCGAAAGAAGGCGCAACTCACGTAGGACCGAGGTGCTTCCAAAGATGGAGACCGGGCTCTCCTTCGCGTTCGAGCGATCATAACAGTGAAGTGAAACGTGGAAGTCCTGAGAAGGTAAGCAGTGATGCACGAAGGCGCTCGAAATCGACCGGGTCGAGCATGAGCGCGAGGCGATGAAACTGGTTGGCAAATGAGGAATAAGGGAAAGAAGTTGTGGAGAAAGTTGATCGTGGATGGACCGTAGCGTCAACGAAATTGAACGGCCCTTGGAGCGGGAGAACCAGGTTCGCAACAATGTCGCTGCTCCGGGTTTAGGTATGTTTCCATAAGGCTCAAGTCGCCCGAAATTCAAGTCCACGGAAATCCAAAGCAGCCCTGTGGAAAGCGCAATTTCCCTCCACAGACGACAGATCGAGAAGGAGCGGCGCTTTCTGGGGAGAGGGCCTGACGCGACCATGGGCGGGTAGACACTGCGCAAAGAATCTCGAGGTGACCTCGTTAGGCAGGATAATGAACGGGATAAACCACGAGAGCGAGCCGAACTGGCGTTGCTCGATATACGATTTGAATTTTGTATCGCAGAACCTCGGATTGAATCTCTGCAACACGCGTACGGAGTTCGGACGGGGAAGAGTCGGGGCCCAAAGTAACGGCCAGAGAGGGGAGGTTTCCACAGGCGCTGCAGACAAACACTGTATGCGCTGCGGCTTTTAAGTTTTGTCGAAAAGCTGTGCGCTGCGGCTGACAGAGAAAGTGACGATCAGTGATCAAGTTCCCACAAGGCCATCATGATGCCCTATTAGTCTCTCGCACTGACTTTCCACTCGCAACCTCGTTCTGAGGATGCGTCCTGCGAGAAGTGCGAGAAATCTGCGAGAACCTTGGATACAAAAATTCCTAAAGCGCACGGTACTGACTGAACTCTTTACGTGGATTGATATTCCTACTGTACCGAGACCTTACTGCCAATTTTGCTTCTGTCAACCCACGAATCCTGGACCTCAAGCAACTGCTCGAGATGCGCTCTATTGTTTTTTACGCTGTGTCAACGTACTATATTCCGTACTGTATTAATTAACTGAATTTCTTTCAAGGCCCAACGACCCCCGTTTCAACACCACAGAAAAGCCGTTCAAGTTGTCTCCTTCAAAGTTCTCCGCCCAGTTGTACATCCCATTGATGGCCTTTCTCGAATTGATTCGATCCAGCACGTCCTTGGCCTCCTCGTCGTCTCTGGTGGCTTCGGAGAGCGCGTGGGGCGGTAGAAGAGGTCCATTGCCTGCCATCAAGGACGGATCCAAACGCTTGCTAACCCTCTCATGCATCTCTGGAGTCGTCGGAGCCAGTGCGCCAGAACAAAAATCCATCGTCTTTTGGATTAAGCTCTCGGTTATATCCGACGGGTCTGTATCCGCAGTACCCTGAATCACTGAAGAAAAACGTCAATATGGAGAAAGTACTCGGTGGAACCGGATACACACCAGGCCTCAGAAAATCGAAAGCGCGATCGAAATTATCCTCGTTGATATCGGAAAATACGGGCGCGTCTTGGGATTGGATCTGCCTGTATACTCCGAGAACGACCAACAAAAACCTCAAGACGGACAATCAGTCTTCCCGAACAAACTTTTTGCATGTCAAGTGCGAAGAACCTGGTATACGAGACCGCGATCTTCTGGTTGTGGAACATTATGGCCTCCTCCTCGGTGCAGTGTCCGCGAATTGAGGCGCAAATCGTAGTGGCAGCGGACAGCCCACCCGTGAATGCGAGGTGGACTCCAGACGAGAACACCGGATCGATCTGGACGTCGGCGTGTCACTAACATACTCCCAAGGAATCTGATCGCTTACGAAGGCTGCAAAAGTAGGTTAGTTTATACCATTATACAGAGGAATTTCAATCTGACCTCCGGCATCTCCAGCAATTCTGAAATTTGGACCAGCATACTGATTCCCACTCGCAGAGTAACTGTAATCTCCTGCCGATTCGATGTCACTGACCAATCGCGCGTCGCCTAGGAGTTTAACAAGTCCGGGAGTGAGCTGGAGTTGACTGAGGTAGTGTGCTTTGAGGTCCGGTTGTTGTTCCTTCTTGGTGCGGTGGGACGTTTCTGAAACGACCACACCGACGGAGACTCTGCCCTTGTGAAGCGGGATATACCAAGCCCACCCAGTCTCATCTGACAAAAATGTGTGAGTAAAAACAACGAAAAGCAGTTGGACGCTGACCAGTGAGTGCTTCGAACCACGGGGCATTCTCTCGCCTAGTCCCTACACCGTACATACCTCCCCCCTCAAAATAGCCCCACACGGCTACATTCTTCAAGGCCTGGTTGAACTTCCTGTTCTTGAGATATCGCGTTGACATGATCCCGTTCCTCCCGGATGCATCGACAAGCCAGGAAAACTTGATTTCCCCAGATCCTTGGTCGGACTTCCACCCGGCGGCAATCGGCTTCTTTGGATTGTCGGTGGAAAACTTGATCTCGGTGACGCGAACACCGTCGTGCACGGAAGCGCCACTTTCGGCGGCGTGCTTGAAGACAATGTCGTCGAATTCCGAGCGCACCTACGGGTAACAAATGAATCATGATGTTTTGGCATTGTTTGCGAAAAGTAACTTACGACGTTCCAAGCTGCCTTGTCGCGACCGCCGGCAATGAAGTCCGTATCTGACGCCAGTCACCAGAGTGAGTAAATTCGATAGGAAAACAGAATAATGATAATACTGACAGCCCTCCCGTTTGTGCTGGTTGAGCTTGACGGCTGCCCCGACCTGATTTGTTTCGATTGGCGCCCACAATTAATCGCTGAAAAAGGAGGCGGACCTTCAAGGTAAAGCCAAAGTTTTTGACTTTATCTTCTGCGTCGATGAATTTCAAGAACGACCTAGCGGACGGCAGCATGCTTTCTCCAATGTGATATCTTGGGAAAGTTTCCTTCTCTAGAAGAGTGACCTGGAAGCCCTCTGCACACAGCATGAATACAATGAATAGCGCGTTCTAGGATGTGCTGACCTCTGGCCAACGCTGCAGCTGAATATGCACCGGCCGGGCCTCCTCCGATGACGAGGATATCGGTCGAAGACGGTGGCTAGTCCGAAGTAAGTCATCGATAATTCAGGTCCGAGAGCGCTCACGATGGTAGAATGGGGGGACATTTGGTTCGAATAATACTGACTGACTTGTGAGGTTTACTCTCGCATTTATAGGAAACTTTCTCGGGTCGTACGTTGTCCCGGTCCCCCGACGTGCAGCGCTACCCACACCGATACCCGACTCTACTTTCTCCCCCACAAGCTCTTCAAAACGCGCTGCAACAAAAATACATCTGCAGCCATAGTAGCAACTATCAAATTTCCTGTTCTCGCTTAGTGACTTGCACCTCGCCCGGAGGGTAAGAGAGCGGGCCAGAGTGGCAGACAGCGGGAGGGAATTCGAACTATTCGTACGGGCCCACCCGATCAAATGAATCAAGGATATAGGTACGAGTTTAACAGGACGGGCTATTTTTCAATGGTTTCAATTTATTTACCGTCATGTAACGTTGGCCCGCTCTCCGTTGTGAGCGACGCAACAGTTGTAACAATCTCCGACTGAACGCTTTTGTGTACGGGCGTCAAATATCAGAGAGTTTGCGGCGAGCCACCAATAGCCACCTAGTGGCTCATCCCGCATGTGGCATCGAGTGACCGAACTCGATGAAAATGAATGCAATGCAATATGCGATTTAAACGGATTCAAAATACAGTGTATAGCCACATGCCGCTGGGTGACTCCCGGTGGCTCAACGCAAAGCCTCTAATATGAATTCAAATAGAACGGAAGACCGCTGCGGTGCTCGGTCTGGTTCCTATGTTCGGGGATTTCAAAGCAATCTAGAATGTAAATAAAACGGAAGACCGCTCTTGTGACCACGCAGCCTATGGATCTATTCGTGATTTTAAGTAACTTGATAAGAAGTGTGGCACATACACATAATCACTGCATTTCTCCGAAAATATCACGAAAAACGGTAAGAAATGAAGAAAAGTCGGTGACAAGAAAATCCTTCACCGACTCTGAGTGCGCTGGCGGCGGGAAAAAGCAGCGCGCGCAGTTCTCAAAAATTGGGGGATTACTCTGCACGTTACGAAAAATAGAAGCAAATGGCTGGATGGAATAAAACAGCATCTGCCAACTCCGCTACCCGAGTTATGGGCGGGATGCTGGACTAGATGATAAACAGAAGACTAGGCAATGTCACGTCGGAAGCTGATGTGGGACTCACCGAAAAATGCACAGCGCCCAGTGCTTTGGCGTCCAATTTTGTCCCAATGTCGTTTCTCAAAAAAATTCAGCTCCCACAACAGCTACTGGACTCAAGCGGAGGTAAAAGAACGCATTGGACGTATTTGGAGTCAAAACATCGTTTCCAACAACGCCGTCAAGCCCGAGAACAGCCGAAGCTTGCTTCGAATGTACGAAATCTGAGTTGTTGGATGAACTCGAGATAGAGGCCTTTACACTGCCTAACCTCAATTTTATCCACAAGAAGCTGAAGTCGGATCCCATTTGTGCAAGCGTCCAATGAACCATGGCAGGAGAGCCGAACGAAGCCATCTCAGCGTCCGTCCACCGGCGGGAGGCAGTCATATCCGCCAAGATATCTTCGTAGAAATATTCTCGTGCGTCTCCTCATAAACGAAATGGTGCAGACGGAGGCCGTGTCGTCAAAGCAATGCGGACCGCAAGCTAATTTCAGGTGGGCTGGGAACGGGGTCCGTGGCGGAGGGAGGCCTTGAGGCCGCACAACGTGAGATATGAGGCTGTCGTTAGCTCGAGAGAGGTAATTTTTCGGCGACCACAGCTAGAAGGCGGCGAAGCGGCCTCCGCGGCGCCGCCCAATGCACATGCACGGCATATCAGAATAGGGAAGACAATGCCCCAATTCTGACGCATAGAAAATCCTCCCGCGCCATATTAGTGGGTAATATTTGCGAACTGTTTCCAATCCGAACAGACAAGGGATATTCTGGTCGAAAGGGGGGACCAGTTTGAATACGTAGTCGCGACTCGCGAGCAGGATAATCTTGGCCAGAAATTAGACCGAAACGCCCTTATGCTGCACCTCAACCTCAGCGAAGATATTGCGGTGCGGCGACCGTGATACATTCGTGGTCGCGCAGTTCTAGAAGAGCCTTGACCTGATCCAACCTGACTCCGAGCGGCGAGAGAGTGAAGCAATCCGCCCTCGCATTCTGGTGGGTGCTCAAGCGTTCGAACAGCGCGGACAGTGAAGTATTAGCTTGAGCCAGGTTCGCGTTATGTTCTGCTTGAGAGAACTGATGGACGGTGGTGAGGAGCAGCTGCAGGAGGAAGGTATCACTGGCAGCGGCCGGGCCGAAGATCTGAGTCGCTAAGAAATTCTTCGTCTTTGCACTCACGTCCTCTATTCTGAGGTTTTCAATCTCGTCCGCAATGCCTAAGAACTCCAACCAAAGTGAGCCCAAAGCCGCCTCCTCAAACTGGCTCGCCCTCCAGAAAGTCGGTTCTCTCGGTGTTCTCAAGAAAATTCGGTTTTTCATCATTCATCTGCATAGACTCTCCCGAAGGCGCGCAAACGCGACTCTTCCTCACACGAGTCTCCCAGAAAACGCCGGAAGTTTGAACATTCGTGCTCTCCACCGCCTCCGGATATTGCTGTGAAGGTTTCGGCGCCAAAAAGTACGCTCGACGACGCAGACACGATCAAGAACGGCGAGTCTGTGCCCGCACTACGGAAGATGATCTTTGGGCACGTCGAGTATTCTGACCTCCAGCGGCAGTGCGTGTATTTCTCGTTTAATTTTATTCATCCGGATTCACGCGCCTTTGTAGACCAGGCAAATACCTCGCCCTCGACTGCGAAATGGTCGGCGTCGGGCCGGAAGGCGCAGAGTCCGTGCTCGCGCGCGTGAGTCTGGTGAACTTCCACGGTGCGGTGCAGCTCGACGAGTTTGTGCGCCCGCGGGAGCGCGTGGTGGACTATCGGACAGAGTTCAGTGGAGTAAGAGCGGGGGACATGGTCAACGCAAAACCCTTCCCCGCCGTTCAATCCCTCGTCGCCGCCCTGATCAAAGACCGCGTCCTCATCGGGCACGCGGTGCACAACGATCTTAAGGCACTGCTGCTTTCTCATCCGCACACCGCGACGCGCGACACGCAGTACTACGCAGGCAAGTCGGGCGTAGTGAAGAGCAAGCGCATTGCATTGCGGAAGCTGGTGCAGCAGGAGCTCGGCGCAACGATTCAGGGCGGGGAGCATTCAAGTGTGAGCTGCTCTTCATTTATTCTTCAGAGCAGGACTGACGACCCCACAGGTAACAGACGCGCGGGCGACGATGGCGGTGTACCGCTTGCACCGCAAGGAGTGGGAGAAGAGCGCGCCTCGTATGTCTGTCACGGCATCCAGCAAAAGTAAACGCGCGGAGGATCCCGATGAGGATGGGGACGATGCTGACTCGGACGCCGACGAGCAGCCTCGCACGAAAACCAAAATAAAAGCCAAGGGAGACGTCGCGTTCCCCGGTGGTGGCCGGAAAGGCGTAAGCTCAGGCTTGGGGACAGTCGTTAAGCGGGGCAACGGGGCTAGCGACAACGCTAACACTGTACGAGGACGGGGTGGGGGAGGCGGAGGCGGGGAGTGGTGGAAGGAGCTCGGGGGTGGAGGGGGAGGAGGGAGGAAGGGGTCAATAGTGATATAAGGCGGGTACATGTTTAGTATTTTTTCGAGATTATATCTGGTGGGATTACTCAAGCCACTCTGCAAACCGGCGCGCTGCGTCTTTAAACTCGCTCTGGCTCGAAGCAGGAAGAATCGAGAACGAAAATGGAGGGAAGGCTTCGTGGTGTGCGGCGGCCTCGCATGAGACTTTCAACCTCTAGTAGTCTGATTGTGAGCACTCGTGAGGATTCAGTGCATACTGGCCATCTTAGACTCCGTGGACGTTGACATCCGCGGACTACTCGTGAGTGATTCTATGGTTTCGAAAAATATCGTTCATTAAAAAAAATAAACTGCGTCCTTCTCTTCATTCCTTCCCTAGCTCAACCGCACCCTCCTGGCTTTTCTCGAGCCGTCCGAAGCAACAGCGGTCGTGTCAGAGCTGGCGGACGCCACCGTAGGAGACCCCTCGTACCCGCCGTCGTCAGACTCGCGGCTGCGTTTCGCTGACTCCCGGGCTGACCGCTGGCTCTGCTTGTCAAGCCCAAACCGGTGGAGGCTTTCGGCTTTTTCCTGTTTGTCGGGATGGATACGTGGGAGGCGGAAAGGGAGGCCAGGGTCGTTTGTAGGCCAATCGGCGGCCTTCAAGTGCGTCTCGAAGGTCTCTAGGACTTTTGCGTGGGTCATCTTCTGCACGGGGACTTCCGAGTAGTATGAGGGGTTTTGAAGTTTAACTTGTCGAACCAGGTCCTCGGCGAGTCGAAAAAGCGGTCCACTCTGAGTGAACTGTCGTCGGTAGAACCATACTACTTTCCTGTTATCGTCGAACAGCTTGCTACATGCTATGTCACCCTCCCTGCGGCCATGATGGGTATGGCGGAGAATCATCCAGATGAGGAGCCAGTATACAGATTCCAGGTCGTGTTCCGCCGCATGAAGTGTCTCCTCCTCGGCGATATCCTCGTCCGTATTTTGGATCATCTTGATCGCAACGAACGGAGGTGTTCCCTAGTAACATTCAGTCCACGAACGACGCACAGACGAGAGGGAGCACGTACCGTGAAATCCTTCAAACTCTTGTCGACACTTTGATACAACGTGCTCTGTTCCACACGTTCTAGGAACCGCGCATGGAAAGTGTCCAGACCCGCCGGGGTGAACTCGGCATAGTCCCAGTCGACGAGAAAGCCCTTGAGGTTCCCATCGGCGTCGGAAACTTCCTCGAAAAGGACGTTCCCCTCGCTGACGTCGCGGTGCAGTACGCCGGCATCGGAGGCAATTCGGTGATCTGGACGAATGGTGAGTTGGAATGGAGGTCAAACAGGAACGACAAGACGTACGACGGACAGCATTGCGAAGAGCTTCCGCAAGGGATTTTGTGGATTCGAAGGAGTTGAGGGGGGTCCCCACTAGCGTCAGGAGAGTTCGGGTGTGGCGGCGTTCGAGCGTTGGGTCGCTGCTCTTCGTTGACCGAGTCGCATGTAGGACTGGGTTCCACCTCAGACTGGCACCCTCAACCGCGAGATCGACGCCGCCGCGGCACTGTGCCAGCCCTTCCTTCTCAGCGTCGATATTATTCTTCTCGCAATGCGCCCCTATCGCATCATAGAAATCGAGTTCGGGCCTGCGATAGATTGGCCGCCATGCATCCTTTAGTGGGCAAACCAAGGCAGAGTCAGAAATGGCAGCGCATCTGACAAGAGAGAGACTACCTTCAAAGCATAGATAGTGGGCTTTTCGCTGTTCGAGTCCTCTTAGAGCATGACACGAGATACGCGAGTGGCACGGCCAAACATGCCACCGGCATATGAGAGGCTATGGTGTATTGTGAGGCAGCTGACCACTTTGGACACCCGTTTGCCATCCTCGAAGTCGAATCGAGCGGCCTTTATGCAGCGGGTGTATTTTGTCGCTTCTTCGAACGTGGGGTACCGCTCGGCGTAAAAACCGTGTCTGCATAACGCTGCGTATAGTTTGAGCTTTTCTTCTGCCGTCGGATCGCGTATGGTGTCGTCCTCGCCGTCCATGTAATACGAGCCAGGCGGGTTATACAGGCGGAGAAAGAAGGTCGGGAAGACACTTTGCTCCTCAAGCCAATTGAAGATTGAAGGCCTGGGTGACTTCGAAGCCCGCGGTCGAAGCGTAGGATGTGGGCCACCCCATCGTTGAAACACGTTACGACATAAACATGGCAACTTCTGAAAAATTGGAGCAGACTCCGAGCGCTTCCAGTGAGATGCACAAGGATTTCCAGCCGGTCGGTATCCCAGTCATTTATATCCGAGTCAGCATCCTCAAAGATGTCGGTCTTGTATTTCAGTTCAACGACCGTTCCAGCGTGTGCCCACTGTGTGGGCTCAAACGTGATCCTTGGTCTGCTGACGGTGATATCTGGCTTGTAAAGTCGTCTCCGTCGTCTTCTTCGTCCGGGGGCTCGAATACTCTGTTATGAGTATCACGGACGATAGGTTTGTTTCGAAATTTCGAAACAAGTTCCGCGAGGTACGCGACCTAACAAATGGGCAAAAATAATTGAGCTAATGACGAAGAATGAGTTGTTGTACTTACCAAGGATGGCCTGAGGGTTTTAGTATCTTCCGTTGTTTCATTCTTGATATCCTGTTTGACGCGGTCCAATAAGATGGCAGTCCGGGTCTGGATATCTTCAACCATAGAAGTTTCGTCGGTGAGAGGCGTCATATACTTGCGCAGGAAGTTCTCTACGCCAACGATCCCCCAAGTGATTCCGTCAAAATTTTGTGGCATCGTGGCCTCACATGACACAGGCAATCTCGGCGTCAACGTTCGGAAGTTCTCTGTAGTGCTGGGTGTTATGCCACCGCGTTTGTAGGCTGTTTGGCGCGTCGTACGATACGGGTGCAGCTGAGAGGAAATAATGAGTCACTCTGTCACAAGGACATGAATGAGTGACCGATCGTGTCGTTGTCCCAATATGGAAACTGAAGTTCAAGCGCGATACTTACGTACAGGCTTGTACAAGGGTCGGACGCACAAGATAAATAACCCTTGGCTAGCAAAGATATACCCATGTCGCATGTCGCTGAGTCTTTAATTTATTTTCATTTTTATTTTTATTCGTTTGCTGTTCCCCACGACAGCGCTTCTCATCTGGAGCCGGAGAAGAAAAGCTAAGAAAAGCGCAAAAGATCCGGGACCCAGACGGTCCTCCGATCGGCAGTTCACCGAGGCTGCACCTGTATTCCAAACCATACAGCGGCTCCCACTCGCTACTGAAACCTCACGCTCGTCAGCGTTTTCATCGAAGCCCCCTGGACCAATGTCTGCAGCCCTATATACGCCGACAGTACGCGAGGAGCTTCGCGAGGCCGTACGCGAGGCGGTTCGTGAGGCGATCCCTTCCCGGAACGCAAGGGGTACATCGTGAGATACGACGCACACCGACGTTCTGCCGCCCTCATATTATCGTGGAGAGGCTGCGAGTTGACGTAGTAAATTCAATCTTCGTCATGCCATGGGCCATCGTTATAGATTTTTGGGTGTAGCTTGTAGCTATGACATGCAGCCACGCAGCCACACATTTATGCGCTGCGGCTTATTTGAAATCTCTAAAACACTCTGTTCAGTGACACGATCTCCAGGATATAATATGGCTGCCACCTCAATGTTTCACCACCGGTCACCATCTCGAATGAGAAGACCAACTTCTTTTGCGCACACAAGCCTTGCAGACGTCCGATCGAGTCGAGCTCTCGATGGCGGTCTGGAAGCCATCGGAGCTCGGCTTCGAAGGAAGCTTCGTCCTGTAACCGCGACACTACGAAGTCGAGATACACGCTATCGTAGAATTCAAGAAACGATCAGCAGGAAAGGAAACGGAGATCAGGAAGGAGGGACGAGCAACCGGCGGTCCGAGACTCCGAGTGAGGCCCGAAAGGAGGGTGATGAGGTACTTGTTGGCACGTCTTTGAAGGCCGCCACGATCGACCATTTGGTGGTCCGCAATCCCCAATCGCTGGAGCCGTGTTAGGACAGATAAACACTGGAGGAGATCCGTTTCGGAGATTCTGACGTAACGGAGGCTAACGGAGGTGGGTTTCTCATTAGAATTATCACTGATCTATACTTGATCAGGGATCCTGGCGCAGATTACTGTGCGGACGGCAACGTTGCTCCTTGACCTCTATGGCCCTAACACTTCTCGGCGCGTCCCCAACATCGTTTGTCGTATAGCCCTCTTTCTTACCATCATAAACAGTTCGAAGCGCCGACGGTATTGTTTGGGAACCGGGTTGGCGTGATGTCGGAAAACCACCAAATCTCTATGTCAAGGTGTATGGAAATACGAATCGTATCCTTAAAACACGGGTAGTGAAGCGAAATATCAAACCCACCTGGAATGATAGCTTGGCTTTGTACGCGGGTTTCGAATCGTCGATCGAGTCGTATTGTGCGAGGCTCACGTCGTAACCCAGAACCTCGCCACTCCCATCGATTCTCACTTTTCGCCTCTTTCACGATGCATTCGGTCCCAATGTGTTCATTGCCGAGGCAAAAACTTCTGTTGCAGATTTGATGGAGCAGTCCCATTCGAATGAAGGTGATCTCGACTTTCGTCTGCTGTGACTGACGAGGTTTAACGCTCCCTGAACAGGCGTTTGGCTCGACATGAAAGCGCCGAAGGGCGAGGTCATAGGTCGGCTGTCTGTCTCTCTCAACGCCTTCACGGACGATAAGGTCATCAAGCAAATGTCTGAAGACACTTCAAAATTGAAGCTCCCGTCGCTGGTCGGAGACGCGTTGGACTCCGTTGCGGCCGTTGAGGGCCTTAGCTCCGGTGCAAAGTTATCGGATGCTCTCAATGGAATTCTTTCGGCGCTCGAGAACATTGTAAAAGTCGGGGATGAACTTGCGAAGGTAACGCCTCATTAAATCACGGCGAGTCCATGATGTTGTTCTGACCGAAATCCAAGATTCATCCATATGCGAATGCGGCGTGGAAAGTTTTGACGTCAGTGTACAACGTGTGGATATTCTCTCGTTGCATTGCCCCTTCCATCTCAGCGATACTTCATACATAGATCGTGAAAAATCAACGGGAGGCGGACGAAAAGGTCGTGAAACTCGTTGAAGCTATGGCTGCGCTCTACTCCTTTGCAACAGAGGTGGACTCTGTCGTGAAGAACTCGAAGCCTGTTGAGGAGACTGTTCTCCGCATTACCATGCAAACCATGGAGTGTGCTCTGCTCATCCGCGAATATTCAGGGCATGGCTTCTTGGGTCGGTGGTTTCATGCTTCGATTTTCGTTAGTGACATTCTCGAACCTAGGACGAGTCGCTCAGACTTCCTTCCTGGGTGCGGGACAAAGGATTGACCAGCTGGCTGCCGCGTTACTCAGATTGAAAGATGACTTTGATCGAGGAATTGCAGTCCAAACAACGGTCGTATCTGCGCAAATTCTGGATAAAGTCGAGAAATTGGGTACGGATTGCTATTCTTGTTCCCGACTCCGTTTCGTTAGCTGAATGAATTCGATAGAAAATTCCAATATTTTGAGTCGTCTCAGAAGCGCCAGTCCCAGACCATCTGCGCGTCGTGAATGTCTTCCTGGCACGCGAAGCGCGATTATCGAGGATATTACTCAACGGCTGACTACACCCTCGGAAGCGCGAATCATCTGGCTCTCTGGTGTGGCAGGCTCGGGTAAGAGTACGGTCGCGACGAGTGTCTCTGAGTACTTTCGCGGGCTCGGGCGTCTCGGGACATTCCTCTGCTTCACACGCAATGACGTGGTCGGAAGCGATCCGACACTCGTGCTTCATGCCATTGCATTTGGGCTCGCCAAGGCTCACCTGCACATCGAGCGAGCTATTTGCACGGCTCTTTCTCGCGATTCCAACCTCGTCGAAGCGCCGATTGACAAGCAGTTCCAGGAGCTCCTTCTCGGACCGCTTGAATCTGTGAAGCAGCACCTCGTTGGTCCATTTATCGTCGTCATGGATGCACTTGATGAGTGCGCCGACGACTCGCGTCAAGTTCTCCTCAGTCTGATTGCCAATTCCTTTACCAAACTTCCCGCGGCGTTTCAGTTTTTCGTTACCTCTCGTCCAGATTCCGACATTACGAGGGTTTTCCGCAATAAAACTGCCGTCCAAGAGCGCTCTCTCGACATAACTACTGAAAGCCGTAACGATATCTCCGTGTATATTCGTGACCGACTGGCCACTATTCGACAAGCGCATCCTAGTCTCGATCCCAAGTGGCCTGAAGCGAAAATAGAAGAACAACTCACCAGTTTATCAGGAAATCTGTTCATCTGGACGGCAACCGCACTTAACTTTGTTGAGGGAAAGAAATCGTTCCAGCCCCATACACGTTTGCAAACTCTACTCAAGACGCCGTTTCAGACAGGAGGTAATCTTGATCAGTTGTATACCCTTGCGCTTAAAAGCGACGGGGACTGGGATGACGAAAGATTCAGGAAATCAGCAACAGCTATCCTGGCCGCCATCGCTCTCGCGAAGGTCCCCATGACAGACAGTGTGATGGATTCTATATTGGGTCTCGATGACGGTACCGCAGCTAGCGTCTTGAAATTTCTCGGCTCCGTCGTTCAGTGGAGCGCCGGTCAACCTGCTCGAACTCTGCATGCCTCTTTTGGCGATTTTCTCGTGGAGCCTAATCGTTCTGGTCCTAACAACCCTTGGTTT
Source organism: Mycena albidolilacea (assembly GCA_029282495.1). Taxonomy (NCBI): domain Eukaryota; kingdom Fungi; phylum Basidiomycota; class Agaricomycetes; order Agaricales; family Mycenaceae; genus Mycena; species Mycena albidolilacea. Next base: position 1,638,455 of record JARIHO010000002.1, read on the forward strand.
TTCGATGTTGCGGCGGCAAAAAAATCATTGACATCGGGATGTTTCACGGTCTTGCAGAAGCATCTCAGATTCAATATCTGTCACTTCCCTGACTCCCGTTTGCTCAACTCGGAGGTACCTGGCTTGACAGAGTCTCATCTATCACCTGCGTTAACATATGCCAGTCGGTTTTGGGGGCCTCATCTCGGGGACTCCGATTTTCATAATGAAATACTTGTATCACTCAAGAGTTTTCTCACTGGCCAGTTCTTGTTTTGGTTGGAGGTACTCAGTATCCGCCAGGAGGTAGCATTCGCTGCGGGAATACTGCAGTTCTCACAAAGATATACGCTAGTGAGTACCGGTTTTCGAAAGGGTCGAATCCTGCTAAGTGTGGGTTGACAGGGAAGAGATGATTGGATTGAAATGTTCCTCAAGGATGCACAGAAATTTGTTTCAGTGTTTGCACCCGCCATCGCCCAAAGTGCACCGCACATCTACATCTCGGCAGTCCCCCTGGCACCGAAGCAATCAGCAGTACGAGCACATTACATATCGTGGTTCCCTCGTCTGCTTCGGTACAGTGTACCTGATTCATGGATGAGCCTTGAAAAAATATTGCGAGGACACGACCGCCCGGTCTTGTCCGTCGCGTTCTCGCCGGACGGCCAGCGCATCGTATCTGGATCCCGCGACAAAACAGTGCGCATCTGGGACACCGCCACGGGCGCTGCGATCGGCGAACCGCTGCAGGGGCACGACAACTCGGTCTCGTCCGTCGCGTTCTCGCCAGACGGCCAGCGCATCGTCTCTGGATCTGGCGACAAAACGGTGCACATCTGGGACGCCGCCACGGGCGCTGTGATCGGCAAGCCGCTGCAGGGGCACGACGACTCAGTCTCGTCTGTCGCATTCTCGCCAGACGGCCAGCGCATCGTCTCTGGATCCGACGACAAAACGGTGCGCATCTGGGACGCCGCCATGGGCGCTGCAATTGGCGAGCCCCTACAGCACGACCACTGGGTCTCGTCCGTCGCGTTCTCGCCGGATGGCCAGCGCATTGTCTCTGGATCCGGCGACAAAACGGTGCGCATCTGGGACGCCGCCACGGGTGCTGCGATTGGCGAGCCGCTGCAGGGGCATGACGACTGGGTCTCGTCCGTCACGTTCTCGCCGGACGGCCAGCGCATCATCTCTGGATCCCGCGACAAAACGGTGCGCATCTGGGATGCCGCCACGGGCGCTGCGATCGCCAAGCCGCTGCAGGGGCACAACAACTCGGTCTTGTCCGTCGTGTTCTCACCAGACGGCCAGCGCATTGTCTCTGGATCCGGCGACAAAACGGTGCGCATCTGGGATGCCGCCACGGGCGCTGCAATCGGCGAGCCGCTGCAGGGGCACGACGACTGGATCTTGTCCGTCGCGTTCTCGCCGGACGGCCAGCACATTGTCTCTGGATCCGGCGACAAAACGGTGCGCATCTGGGACGCCACCACGGGCGCTGCGATCGGCGAGCCGCTGCAGGGGCACGATGACTGGGTCTGGTCCGTCGCGTTCTCGCCGGACGGCCAGCACATCGTCTCTGGATCCGACGACAAAATGGTGCGCATCTGGGACGCCACCACAGGCGCTGTGATCGGTGAGCCGCTGCAGGGGCACGACAACCTGGTGTCGTCCGTCGCGTTCTCGCCGGACGGCCAGCGCATCGTCTCTGGATCCGACGACAAAACGGTGCGCATCTGGGACGCCGCCACAGGCGCTACGATCGGTGAGCCGCTGCAGGGGCATGACGACTCGGTCTGGTCCGTCGCGTTCTCGCCGGACGGCCAGCGCATCGTCTCTGGATCCGACGACAAAACCGTGCGCATCTGGGACGCCGCCACGGGCGCTGCGATCGGTAAGCCGCTGCAGGGACACGACGACTCGGTCTGGTCCGTCGCATTCTCGCCGGACGGCCAGCGCATTGTCTCTGGATCCGAGGACAAAACAGTGTGCATCTGGGATGCTGCCACAGGTGCTGTGATCGGCGAGCCGCTGCAGGGGCACCACTACTCGGTCTTGTCCGTCGCATTCTCGCCGGATGGCCAGCGCATCGTCTCTGGATCCAGCGACCAAACGGTGTCAATCTGGGATGCCACCACGGGTGCTGCGATCGGCAAGCCGCTGCAGGGGCACGACGACTCGGTCTGGTCCGTCGCGTTCTCGCCGGATGGCCAGCACATTGTCTCTGGATCCCGTGACAAAACGGTACGCATCTGGGACGCCGCCACGGGCGCAGCGATCGGCGAGCCGCTGCAGGGGCACGACAGCCCGGTGTCGTCCGTCGCGTTCTCGCCGGATGGCCAGCGCATTGTTTCTGGATCCGGCGACAAAACGGTGCGCATCTGGGATGCCGCCATGGGCACTGCGATCGGGAAGCCGCTGCAGGGGCACGACGACTCGGTCTCGTCCGTCGTGTTTTCGCCGGACAGCCAGCACATCGTCTCTGGATCCGACGAAAAGACTGTCCCAAATATGAACACTGTGCCTGGGGCCCTTGCGTTCTCACATCGGCAAACTCAAACTCTCGCCTCAAGTTCATTGACACCCACACCTCCCGGCAGCTTTGAAGACGGATGGATTTTCTCCTCATCTTCTAGACTCGTGTGGATTCCTCCGTCGCTCCGAGACGACTTCTGCATGCCCTGGTGCCACTTCGTTATTTCCCCGCGGGGAGTGAAACTCTTGGATCTCTCCAGTTTCATACATGGAACCGAATGGGAGAAGTGCATTGAACAACGATATCGCAATATCGAGTAGAAGCGTAGGATTGAGACCAGCCGCTCGCCCATGAACATTTGATGACAGTCGATCAAACCTGATGGCGAAGCGGCTGGAGGATTCTAACCAACAGCTAGTACAGTCGGAAGTTACTGTTGTAGATAGATTTGACTTCAAAAAAATTTGACACATCGAAAATTCAAACCTTTTTTATAACATCGGTAGCGCGGTCAAGTTTGCCTGTGCACAAGGCACTCAGGGGCTAATCGGATAGTTTCGATCTCGCAACAGAATAGAAAGTAGACCCCAGCAGAGAACGTTTCATCACCGGAGAGAGAAGGGGGGAGATAGCTTGGCAAATGGTGTCTAACCTGTTTTCGAGTACATGATCAAAAAGTTGGGACGAGACTGCCGCAGAGTAAATGGAATACCGTCATTCAGCGCCGCGTTGCCAGTCAAAGAGGATAACGATCAAACTTGAAGAGGCTCGAGAAGGCAAAAGTTGCGGCCGTGTGTGACCGACGACGCACGCATTCAACTGGAAATTCACTAAAATGGTTAATAATAATAAAAAATAAAGAAAGTCAGTTTTCAGGAAGAGAGAAATCAAGGACTCGTGCCTAATGTTCATCCGCGAACTTGCAAGTAGAAGCTTTTTTGATAACTCATGGAATGAGAAGTGGGATCACGAGGGAAAGAGAATGCAGTCTTCGCGAGGAACTGTTTTGCCGCCGCATTAAAGCGTGAAAATAACAACCTTTCTACAAAAAGCCAGGATTAATTTCGATTTTATGTAGCGTGGCACTCACGATGTTCGGACAGACGAGCCCGTTTTGAAGGAGCCTCCGGGATATTGACTGATTTGCGTTTGACCCTCATTGGAATTGTTGGATGAAAAACACTCGACGACTCGGAACCATGAGGTGAAAACATTCCAGGATGATGATAGGCCGAGGAATGCTGGGGCGTATGTCTTTCCGATAACGCACTGGGGTCGTCAAAGGTCCTGAAGTTCAGGGTCCCGCTTCCTGACTTTCAATAATCAAGGCAAATCAACCTGAATTTAGTTTCAGGTACTTGGAAATTGAATTGACCCCCGTTAGGAGGCGAAGTTCGGAAAACATTGCTGCGTTGCGTGCTTGAGGGTTTGGAACTTTTTGGGGATGGCTCGAGAATTGGTATTTGACTTGTATCCGATGTAGTGCCTTCAATTAGAATTATTCCTTGCGTGTATTATACAGTGAGTAGGGTCGTCTAGAGCACACAACCCAGATACGTATCTATCAGCCACCCTTGGCCAGCACCTTCTTCAGCTCGGAGTTCCTGCCTTCCAGAGCCTCGATCTTCATCGCCGATGCGTGCATCTTCGACAGGAGGTATCTTGAACGCGTCGACGAGGCCGCATTTCCGCCCCACCCTCCCCCGATATCCTTCAACGACAAGAGCTCTTGCTCGCAGGCCTTGACTGTGCTCTCCGCGGCAGCGATAACCTTTTCGTTGAAAGCAATGTCCTGCGTCGCCTGGAAAATCGAATCTATAGCGGCGGGGTAAGTGAGAAGAGAAAAGCGCTGCGGGCGCAGGATCGACGCACCGTTCACCAGGCGCTCGAAGACGGCTCGGAAAACAGGCTTGCCCGGCCGGATCGTAGACGGTCGGCCATTGTGCGTCCCGATAGAAATCAGCTCTGCGTGCTCCATGCTGCGAAGCGGAGCCTCGTCGCCCTTGAAAGGAAACTCGAGCAGCACTTCGTGATACGGAATCTTTGAAGCGTTCATTTGAATGGTGAAAATATTGATTTTTTTAAAGTCAGCACATACCTCCGAATTTTTGGAGAGCAGCTTGAACAGCGCCCACGCCTGTTCGCGGCCCCAGGGGAGGTTCTTCGCGTCCTCTGCGTCATCTCCGAAGGCTTTTTTCCGCACCTCATTCACTTCCCGATATATGATGTCCTCGACGGCGTCCTCCACTGTAGCGCCGTTGCGAACCTTGTGAATTAGCTGTAATAGAAATGCAGCGTCAGTTTCAAAGACAGGTGGAGAACACGGATGCCCACGTTCTCAAGATCGGTCGCCCGCCCGCCGAGACGCTCGACGGATGCGACTTGCTCCCGCGTATACTCGAGGTCGATGTCCGCGTCCTCGAGTTTCCGCTTCACGAACGCCAAAGCACTCGCTGCATCTGCATCGTGCAGTGGAATCGTGTTCAGCGGTTTCGACGGTAGCGCTGAGAATCATGAGCCTCAAGTTTAACCACGAGACAGATCATTAACCTTTCGTCAGGCGTTTGGTGTTTTCGCGGTTATCAGAAATGACTATGACGTGTGCGAGCTGAAAAACATCTTTCAGATGGATAAACAGGGGAGGAGGGTGGCAAAGCATGTACCTGATTTTCCACCAAGTCTGCCGCCCACTCGGCAAGGACATCGTAGACTTCTCCCCGATTCGAACCCCGCGCATCGAAATTTCGCAGTACGACAATCGGCAGTCCATCCACAGCTGCAATCTCCGCCTTACTTTTCTGTTTCCTTCTTGTGTCGACGGCCTCACACCCCTCTTCCTGTTTAACGCTCGCGAGCACGATGTCGTCGTCATCTCCCATGCGCTCGTCGCCGAGGCCGAGTTCCGCCATGACCCCGTTCCCTGCGACACAATCGAGCCGCCCATCGTGCCACGTTCCGCGTTGAATCCTCTCCGACCGCACGGCGTGTATTTTTTCACTCTCTTCCTGCCGCGCGCGCTGCCGCATCAGGCGAATGGCGTACCGTTGGTGCGACGACTTGACGTGCTTGAGGGACCGCCGCACAACCGCCAGCATCTCGCGCACCTGCTCGGGGAGCGTACTGCTGACGTTCGCTGCGATGCATATTCAGTGGTGATACAGTGCGCTCTGGGACAAGCACCCACCTTTTTGCCCGATGACCCCGACACTCGCGAGGTCGATGAGGTGGTGTATGAAGCCGAGGGACGAGAAGAACGGCCGAAAGCCGGTTTGGCTCGCAAGGACCGTCATAAGCTGGGTGTCGGAGGTGGCATTCTGGAGCGGGCGGCAATCGATGACCAGGGTTTTGCGGCGGCTGTCTTTCAAGGCGTTATCGAGGAGGTGGCTCTTACCGCTGCCTTGCGGGCCGTGGACGAACGCGATCGTGGACGGCCACTCGGTGAGGTATGTTTGCAGGGCCGCTTCAGCCTGCTTGCGCTCTTTCCACACCTCTTCCGCGGAGGAGGCCGTCTCTGGGCGCGGTGGGAATATGCGGAGCTCCGCCGATTTGGCGCGAATCCACTGATACAGTCTGTATTCTGGGGCCGTTGAGGACGAGCTGAGGTTTAGAGTACACCGGATCCACGCACCCCGCACGTCGAACCATTTCTCAATTTTAGCTTGCACCATGATAGAGCGTATGGAATCGAAAATCTAGGGAAGGGACAGACACGATTAGCATGCGCATCGACACTGCTGAGAACGCAGTGACCGTATATGCTATACCGGTAACCACGAAAATCACAATCGGGAACGCAATCCTGGGGTGTTTGAATATCCACTCTCGTATCTATCTGTCGTTCAGGTGAGATGGCGCAACAAGAAACACTCCGCGCACCTTGTGGCCGTCCAATTGCTGGCCATATGATATGCGGAGCGTGGTGGGCACCGCGGCGCCGGGCGCCCACACCTCGAGACCATGAATGGCGTTACGCGCCACGGCGGCAGCGGCCGTCCGGTCGAAGACGACACTGGCCCAGCGCAGGGAGCCAGCCGGGGCCGGAAACGGCTCCCGTATGTCGTGGATGTGGCCATACAGCTGAGTACAATATCATAAAATATAGCGCAGCAAACACCATACACTGCTCACTCACGCGCATGAGCTCGTAGAGCTGTTCCTCCCCGATATCCGGCCCGTCAAAGGAAACACGGAGGAAATTAGACGGATACCTGCGCAGGTCCTGATGAGCACTTGAGCGAGGCCGCGCGTGAATCCAGCAGCAGAAGAGTCGACATTCACCTCCATCCACGGTTTGCCCTTGACAATGCGGAAGCGCGACCCGACGCGCCAAACCGGCAGTCCTCCCCGTGTCTCGGCCTCCCTCTCTAGCTCGGCGTCGATCGTCCTGAGGGCGGCCTCCTCGTCGCGCGCGATGAACTCAAACGCCACAAACACGCCGCCTTCTGTGTGGCGCGGTTGGGCATCGAGCACGGCGAACGAATGCGCTTTAATCTTGGATAGACGCGACCTGACCGCGTCCAAGGTGTATTTCTCTTGCAAGTATGCAAAATGCCACCGAATGCTAATAGTAAGTGACATGAGATTGAAAGTTAGCAGTCAAGCAGAGATGTTCACGTACTGCCCTACGAAGAGGTATCGTTTTATCCGAGTAGATGGTTCCTCAGAATACCTGCGCAGCAGTGGTAAGGTAGGGAAGCGTCTCAGGGGACGGTGCAGGTGCCGTAGCATGATGCAAGGCTAGAGAACGTTGGACGCAGTAATGGCTGTCTTTCAATGTGTGTCTGGTTAACGCGCCGCAGTAGCCAAGTCACTGTGATGCGAACTTGAAATGATCGTTACGTGAATATCGAGACATATTATGCCCGACGTCGTGTGCGCGCGGCGGCGGTCGTGTAAGCGATCCTGATCACACGACCCAAAAAACTCAACGTGCTTCAACGACAATGCATGTTGAATGAACTCGCGTTTCAACGACAATTAACTCGGTCCGCCGCGGGTCCGACAGCTCAGTCCTGACGTGAAAACAAACGACAAAATTGTGGATTTACTGCATGAAATTCTATTAGCGGGACAATCATGTGGCGCTGCTGTACGGGAGACGGCCCTTTCCTCGGCTCTCTTTCTACTGTTTCCGATTTCTAGGCTCCTTTTGGCTTGCCCTGGACGGCTCTTCCTGGCTGATTGAATGAATCAAAGAGGAATACTGTTCACGCAGACGCTCCGTCATGCCGAGAAGACAAACCAGTTCAAGTCTCGGTCTTATTTCCCGTCAACCATTTCGAAATTTTGCAAACCTATATATGTGGCAGAGCACCAGGTTCTTGACTGAGAGACCACCTCGCAAAAGATGCTCCTCAACTTGTCTCTGATTCTAACGGCCGTCGTTGCGCCTTCCTTGGCCAAGATCTACGAGGACGTCGCTGATCTTCCTAGTCTTGAATATGACTTCGTAATTGTCGGAGGTGGCATGAATCAACCTCGAACAGAATGCGGGCTGATGATCATCCAACCTAGGAGGAGCTGCGGGAAACGTCGTCGCCAATAGATTGACTGAAAACCCAAAATTCTCTGTGCTCGTATTGGAAGCAGGTGTATCGTCAGTTTTCGATATTTGGCATTTTTCAGTCCGATTGACGTGCGGATCTGGCAGCAATGAGGACGTCATGGAATCGATTGTTCCCTTCCTTGCGGGTAACTTGCTCAGTGGGCCCAACGCATATGATTGGAATTATACTACGACGCCCCAAATTGGGTTGAATAATCGGACCACCCCTTACCCGAGAGGTGAAGCTTACAACTAATTGTGGATCCGCAAAATAACCCTCCCTCAAGCACATATCCTCGGCGGGTGCACTGCAACCAGTGAGTCCCTGGTCGTCTTGCAACTTACTCTCTATTAAGTCTCGGACTTTAGATGGAATGGTCTACACGCGCGGATCGGCCGAGGACTATGATCGCTACGCGGCTGTGACCGGGGATCCTGGATGGTCTTGGGATAGTCTACTCCCATATTTCTTCAAAGTACGGTCATTTGTCATCCAAGCTGCACCGTAACTCACGCTTCTCAGAATGAAGAATGGACCCAACCGGCGGACCACCACGATACTCAGGGCCAATTCAACCCATCTGTACATAGCACCGACGGAATCAACTCTGTTAGTCTGAGTGGCTACCATTGGCCCATTTTCGAACACCACGTCCTCCAAACCACCCGAGAGCTTCCCGAGGAGTTCCCCTTCAATTTGGACTTTAACTCTGGTCAAATGCTAGGCATCGGTACGTCCATTGGATTCTTGACCACTTGATGTCAAAGTGATGCGCCGCAGGTTGGCTTCAATCGACTATCGGAGGTGGAAAGCGAAGTACATCTGCAACATCATACCTGGCTCCAAAATTCGCTCAGCGGCGAAATCTGCATGTTTTGCTACACGCCCAAGTCTCAAGGCTCGTGGATGCTCAGAAGACAAAACAAGGAGCCGTAATTTTTGGTGGGGTGGAATTCTTGCAAGGTATATCTTATTGTCGAATCAAGTCTCTGGTGCTAAATTTTTGCAGGCGAATCCTTGTTTACCGCCAAAGCCACGAAGGAAATAATCCTCTCGGCGGGGTCAGTTGGGACACCGACCATCCTCATGCACAGCGGTATTGGCGACCGCAAGGCGTTAACGGCGCTGGGCATTCCTTCGGTCTTGGATTTGCCCAGCGTAGGTCAGAATGCGACCGAGCAGCCGGTGATCGGCGCCGGATGGTCCGTCAACTCGACCCAAACCGTCGATTCCATACGCCAGAATGCGACACGCTTTAACGAGGCGTATGAAGAATGGAACAGGACCCATACAGGGCCCTTTGTCAACCTTGGGGCTACGTTTGGGCCTACGCACATCGGTTGGATGCGGTTGGATGCGGACTCACCAATTTTCGAGAATGTCACAGATCCTGCGGCGGGCCCTAACACACCGCATATCGAGATGTTCCTTGGAGTAAGACCAACCCTTCAGTTGTCTCCGCTGGTGCATAGCTAACACACGTTGTTAGACGGGCGGATTCGCCGTAACTGGAAATTTCATAAACTTGGGTATGGTTGTACTGAATCCAACAAGCCGTGAGAACGGAATAATTGTCGCAATACTTCATTCATTGAAAGAATCGCAGGTGGTTCTGTGACTCTCCAAAGCAACAATCCCTTCGATCCTCCTTTGATTGATTTGGGACTCTTGAAGACCGATTTCGACATCTTTACCGCCCGAGAGGCGATCAAACGGGCCTATCGATTCGTCCAAGCCCCAGTGTGGAGAGACTACATTATCGCGCCGACTTTCGACTTGTCCAACCTGTCAACGGAGGCACTGGATCAATATATACGAAACGGCGCTTACCCTGGCGCGCACCTCGTTTCGACTGCGGCAATGTCGGCTAGGGATGCATCCTATGGAGTGGTAAATTCTAGCCACCACAAGGACACTTCACAGGATCTCACCCGTCTTGCGTAGGTGAATCCCGACTTACTCGTCAAGGGTGCGAGCGGGCTCAGCATCATCGATGCTTCCATTCTGGTGGGCGGTCACATTTTTCCCTTTCGCTATGGAAACTGAGGACATGTTAGCCATTCATTACTAGTGCTCACACTCAGGCGGCGGCTTACGTGGTTGGCGAAAGAGGTAAGAAAAAAAAGCGCGGGCACATTCATAAAGTGGGCTCTAACAAGTTTAATAGGTGCAGATCTGGTTAAAGAGAGATGGAGATAATCCACTGAATCATGTCCGGGGATGGTTTAAATAAAAAAATGTGACTCTTTGCATTTCCTGCGCGGTGATTTCTGCCGCCGCCCTTGAATGCTCGATGGATTAAGCCTAGACAAAGCGACACCTCCAAGCCACCTGGTCGCGTTTTCAAGCGTTTTCACCTTCAAACCGCGGCACCATCTTTTATTTTTGTCCTGTAGCTTTCATCAAAGTGCGGTCAGAATGGACCGTAGCAGTGTACAACCCAGCATGGCGCTTCACGAACCAATATATTAACATCACAACAGCGTGCGCGCACGACCCAGAGGAACAACACAACAAGTGTATGAGATTCAGTCAGCATAAGTATAACTGGAAACGTAATAAGGAGGAGGTAAAAGAGCAGAGTCACCAAAAACGCATCCGGAAAGAAGAAAATGTATGGTATATGGTGTGTTTTGGATTTGGCATCAGCGTGAGTGTGCATGTGAGTGCGTCCGTCAGTAGCGCAGGGGGCGACCGGACTACCAGTTCATACTGCTCTGCTGCAATATCGGCGCCGATATCGCGGCGGGCATCACATTCCTCCTCTGCGTCATCCCGTTCGGGCTCCCCCGTGCATCATACGCGGCATCCTCCACGCGCTCGCCCTGGAAGCCCCGTAGCGAGTCCTCCGCAAAGTAGAAGCTCCGCCGCCTCTGCCCGCCGACGCTGTCCTGGTCGAACTCGCGCCCGTCCGGCCGCGCGCCCGCGGCGTACATGTCCGGCGGGTCGCTCAGGCGGTGGTGCGCGAGCTCCGCGCGGCGCTTGAACGCCCGGAACGCGAGGAACACGAGCACGAGCACGGCGATGGCGCCGAGCGCGGTGACGACGCCGATGATCGCATCCTGCCGCGTCTTGCTCGTCCCCGCGGCGCTCTGTGCGCTGTCCTGCGCGTTGCCGCCGCCGCCGCCGCTCGAGCCCGAGTTGGGGTCCGCGACCGAGTTGAGCGCGAAGGCGGAGATGACGTGGCTGGCGAGCTGCTGCGCGATGGGGTCCGCGACGCCGTTGTACCAGAGGCTGTTGTGGGCCTTGAGCGCGAGCTCAAGGGGGGCTTCGGCGGCGGAGGGAATGTACGCGAGGAAGAGCGTCTGCAGCTTGGCGATGTCCTGCGGGCCCTTGTAGTCTTCAGGGACACGCGCCTGGAGGGCGAACGTCTTGATTGTGTCGGCTATGGCAAGTCAGCGGAGAAGGAAAAAAAGAAGAAAAGCACGCACTCGAAACACCCGCGGCCGTCGCCAACAACAGCGGCACGTACGCAAACAGCTGGCTGCTCGACACCTGGCTCTGGCACACAAAGTCCCAGCTCAAGTAAGGGTCGAACAGCAAACTAATGAATGTGTAGTTCGAGCCAGGGCTGGTCACGATCGCGCCCGTCGGTGGGTAAATCCTGCTCGGCAGGCCGCTGGGCAGAGGCGGGGTGGTCAACGAGGTCTGCGCAGGGCCGACACTCAGGGACACGGTGGTGGTCGGCGCGTCCGGGTTGGAGAGCGAGAGCGAGGAGGCGGAGGCAACGGAGGCGAGGGCGAGGGACGACTCGGTGAGGATGAACGTGAGGTCGGAGGCGACGGATTGGACGACGGTGGTGGTGGTGGTCGACACGGAGACGCTCTCGGTGACCGAGACAGAGACGCTCACGGAGGCGGAGCCGCTGCCGCTTGGGAACGCAACCGACGAGCTCGCGGGCTGCTGCGAGCTTATCGGCTGAGACGAGACGGGCTGCGAGCCGATGGGCTGCGAGCTTGCGGGCTGCGAGCTGACCGGCTGCGAGTCGATGGGCTGCGAGCTTGCGGGCTGCGAGCTGATGGGCTGCGAGCTTGCGGGCTGCGAGCTGACCGGCTGCGAATCAATGGGTTGAGAGCTCGCCGGCTGGGATGGCTGGGAGCTGGGGGGTGCAGAGCTGGGAGGCGTGCTGAAGGGGTCGGAGAACGGCAGCGAGCTGATGGGATTGGAGAAAGGCAGTGAGCTGAATGGATCGGAGAACGGTGGCAAGCTGCTGGGAATAGAGATAGGCAGCGAGCTGAATGGATCCGAGAAGGGCGGCAAGCTGCTGGGGATAGAAATAGGCAGCGAGCTGAAGGGATCCGAAAACGGCGGCAAGCTGCTGGGGATGGAGATAGGCAGCGAGCTGAAGGGCTCCGAGAACGGCAGGGAGCTGAAGGGGTCCGAGAATGGCAACGAAATGCTGAAAGGCAGGCTCAACCCGCCGGAATCGGTGGGAGACGCGGACGCGGACACGGATGTTGGCGAGCTGACCGGGGGGTCGGTGATAGGATTGCTCGCGCTGAAGACATTGCTTGCGCTGAAGGTGACCGTGTCGCTGAACGGGTCGCTCGTAGGAGCTGCAGAGTCGCTTGTCGGCGCAGACGTGGGGTCAAGAATGCCGGAGAGGATGCTTGATAACCCGCCCAAGATGCCAGTCGTCGAGGCCGACGCAGCAGAGTCGCTGGTAGACGTAGGTGCTGCGTCGCTGGGCGAGGCGTCGCTTGTCGGCGCAGACGTAGGTGCTGCGTCGCTGGGCGAGGCATCGCTTGTCGGTGCAGACGTGGTGGGGTCAAGAATGCCGGAGAGGATGCTTGACAACCCACCCAAGATGCCAGTCGTCGAGGCCGATGCAGCAGAGTTGCTGGCAGACGTGGGTGCTGCGTCGCTGGACGAGGGGTCGCTGGACGTGGGGTCGCTGGGCGAGGCGCTGATGCTCGTGGACGTCGCTCCAGGCAGGCTGATGGACTGGCTTGCACCAGAGTCCGCCGAATCAGATGCAGCGCCAGCAGAGTCTGTGGGGGCCGCACTGGCGCTGTCGCCAGTCGCGAAGGGGTTCTTGAGGCCCAGTGGGTTCGAGGGCAGATTCAAGATGTCTCCTAGATCCTGCCCTGCAAAGGTGATCAGGGTCACTCTAAACGCCTCTGAACGTCCGTTCACGCACCCTGGCGCAGTCTCAGACGCTTGGACTGACGGCGGGGGCGGGAGAGGTTGTGGCCGTCATGAGCTGCAACGAGGGCCACAAAAAGGACGAGAGAGAAGAGGGGAGAAAGGAGCATAATGTCTGGGTTTTTGTTGTATAGCAAGGAGCGTGAAGGCTACTGCAGGGCAGCAGGTCGGGATTGGCCGCGACGGGAATGGCCACGGATAAACGTGAGGGACAAACCAAGAATACCTTCGTTACACTCATCAGTCACAGTCACCTGCGTTCCTATACGCCATCCAGTTTCATGTCCCCGCCAGCTCGCATCGCATCTTCGCTAAGATCTCCAACAACCAGACAGCAGAAATTCATTTTGTGCCTTTTCGACCAAATTTTGCCGTTTATTCTACGCCGCATTGTCCGTTGTCCAACATGCTCTATTTCTGGTCAAGTCTCTCAAGCGCCGCAATTCGGCGCGAACATAACGGCCCAAACACTTATTCTTGACAGAAGAGATCCCCCGCAATGTCCTCTCGTGCTTCCACCATACGGAGATGTCAATCGTGTCAACATACCCGTATGTCTTTAGGTGCGACAGCGAGCTCGGATCCGTAGCAATTTAGGCTCCGACCCTATGCACACGACCGTGACGAAGCAGCCCGAGCCGAGTGCTTGGCTCTCTTGTCTCTGTTCTTCCTCAAACTAATAATAACGCCGTGGTCATTTCTACCTCTCACTGCGGGACACCGATCCTCCGTCCAGTCACACATCATACATATCAAGGCACGGCAGCCCCGATCATTTAAAAGTCGATGGCGAGAAAGAAAAACCGACGCGACTCCTTTCTGTTCTGCGGTTTTTACTTGCTTAAGCCGGTCCCCTGAGTTACGCTGGTCCTCCTCAAGAGTCAAGAAGTTACGCAGGTCCAGCTCCTCAAGAGTCAAGAGTTAAGATTACTTGTTTTTCCGACGTTGGTCATCGACAGAACAGTTTCACATCATGGTGATATCTGACAGGAATTCACTCGGATAATCCACCCAAGTACGCCGTAACAAGTATCAAGTAAATGAGATCTACAGGCTTGCGAGGCTCGGGCTCGTTATTCTTTCCCTCTTTCTCACGATGAGAAACAAGGGATTCTCGAGTTTTTTTGTTCAATCACTATATATGGCAAACGTTCCAACGCGTACACGGATGACACGAATCTACGCGAATACATCGATCTATCAAGAATGCACAAGTTTCGGAAGATCTCTCGGACGGCGTGCTCAAGTCTTGTGTAGAGTCTCAATCAATTGCAAGACATGTTCTCGGTCTTCAAGCCGTCTCCCACCCCAATCGATCGCCTTAACTTCCACGATGATCTGCGTCACCTTTACTTCTTTCTTCAGCGCTCCTCGGTTGTCTTTGGGCGCTCCGCGCTCAGTCCTGTTTCGGTTTCATACGGTCTCGGTTTCACGCCTGGGTTTTTTTTTTTGCTCGGCTCGGCCAGTGTCTCTTCGCCGCTTGCAATCTCGCCTTCTTTGTAGCGCGCCTTGGACTCCATCGGACATGTAAAACTTGATAATGCAAATCGTCTTTCCATGGCTATCTAGGGTGCTTCATCGCTCAGAACCGCAAGAAAGCGACTTCAGTCGCAGTGACGGTGACGGTGTTATGTCACAAGCCCCTATTTGCATCCATCTTCTTTCAAGGTCATCTCGCACTCAGAGTCGCACACCCATTCCTGCACTACATTCTTACCTCACTCCATTTATCCTGCCTATACGAATGTCCCCAAGGACGAGATCGCAAAACGCGGATGGAACGGCGGGTTCGTTGCGCCCTCTCTGTTATCTGGGCTGCCTGTTCTGATGTCGATGCGCTACGCGTACGGAGACAGCGCGACGCGCCGGCGGGCTCGGGGAACGCGAACGCTAAACACGCCGAAGGAAATGGCACGCCTCGTACCGCCGATGTTTCCCTTTCGCTCATGCACGCGCCAGAGATCTACGAAAAGATTTTCGAGAAAGACAGCGTGCGCGGGGTGCTAATCGCACTAGAGCCGGCCCACGGCGAGGAGTTTCCCGATGCGAATACGGCCCTCGCGGCCGCGCGTGAATCATTTCAGATCTCGAGTGCGAGGACGCTGTGCAGTTTTTTTCGCTCGGCGTGAACGACCCCTTCGCGGGCTGGAAGGCCCCCGATGTGCTCCGGGCGCGTCTGCCGAAAGCAGCGCTCCACGATATAACCGTCTGCGCCCTGTATACGCACTTCCAGGCCTTCCATACTATACTTTGTCTCTTCGGGCGCATTTTGGCGCGACGGTGGCAGCAGCACGGTCGCGAGACGCCGCTTACCACTGGGGGGCGCGGGGCCGTCGGGGTCTTCTGTCGAGAGCCCCCGTTGCTCTTCATGTTTGAGCACGATTCCGCCGACGTTGACTTTTGCGACTCGCTGGCTCAGGTTCTGTGCGAGCTTTTCGGTGTCTTTCCCTTCTGCTGAATCTTTTTCGAGACGAGACTAGAGACTCATTTAGTCATTCCTGCTACAGCTGCGTGGCATCTCCACCGACCGGCGAACAAGGACATGCCGCGGTGTGCGCTCTTCCTGGTCCGCGCGTGCCTTGGCGGCGCGTCAAACGTTCAAGAAAAAAATACAATATGCTAAGAACAAGTTATTACATCCAAACCGTGTCTTTTGGTACTAGCACCATATGTGACCCAAACATCGTTTCCTGCTCCCGCGGTACCAAATCCATCGCAGGGGACCGGAGCTTTTCTAAGAGTATGTCGATGTTGGTGTCCGCCACAACCTTGTCCTCCTCGTCGTCCTCTTTGTCGTCGGAGACCGGGTCTGCTCCCCCGCACATCCAAACTATATCTCCCACAAACTTATGGAGAATAAAATATTTTGGATCGATGTCGGCGATCGTGGTGTTGGAGCGGGGCCGAACAGCAGTGTCGAGGAGCTCTCCGGGTAGGGCACACCGTTGGTACCGGTCGTTGACGATCATCTCCAAAAAAAGTCCGGGGTCTCCTGCGCCGGTGCGGCCACGGATGGTGATCTGGATCAAATATTCATTCACTGCTTCACTTGGAAAGAATACACTGTACTTGGCGATCGGCCGTCCACTCGAGATAAATCCGAAAGGACCCGAAGAGTTCATGCACATACAGCTGCGCCAAGAAGGCGTTCTCGATGCTGTCGGCCACCCAAGCCTCGCACTTGATGCCCGTGAGCGCCTCAACGAGTGCAAATGACTGATCCATAGAAAGTCAGAGCATAGAAAGGAGAGAAAAAAATGGATGACGAACTGTGTTGCTCATTTGGAACGGCAGTCCATGGACTACGTAGAGTTTCGAAACCGTGGCCCGCCTCACTTGTCGGCGTTGGAATAGTTCTTCAGCGGTGGTACCACTTTTCACACGCCCGACGCCGGTCAGGCGGCAATTTTCATCACGCACTTTGACCTAGAGACAACGGAGTAAGCTTGACATTAAGGATTTGGAACTTGCGGATACCTGGTCCACAACGGTCGGATTCCTTGGTAGCCCGGTGTCCACCGGGGTCAAGACGGCGGAGGCTGTTCGAGTCTCCGACCGAACTTGCACAATCTCAGACATTGATAAACTGATTGACGAAAGAACACACCCAACTCCACGAGGGCGAGCATCTCAGACGCCAGCTCTTCCAACTTCCAACGCCGCGGGAAGATGGTTTTGCGAACAAATTCCTGCTGCTCATGGACGGCGTCATACGAGTCGGAGGTCCGTAGGGGTGCGAGGGCGCTGCGATCGACATTTATACAAGCTTGTAAATATGTCCTCGCCTTCTCCTTGCATTCGGAATCCGCCGTGTACGAGTACCGCACCCTAGTCTTCGTATATTTGTGGAATTCGCGGTTAAAGGGGTACTGGTCGACGTAGTGTATCGCAGCGTCAAGATACACCGCAGCAGGAAGCCCATCGAGATTGAGAGGGATGGGGGGTGGCTCAGTGAGTCCTGGCTCCGCGGGCAGCAGCAGGAAATTAAACAGAGCAGTCACATTCTTGTCGTGGTCTTGCGTAGACATGATAGGAGATGTTTGGTTCCACCCCCAGGTCCAAATACCCCGTGTACAATACTACCTAACCGATAGGGGGTGTCGGACCACGTCCGCTTGGATAGCATTCGAGGGATGACATTGACTTGCGTGTCGATGCTTGACTGCGAGCCGTCCGATGAGGCACCTTCCGCCGACGATGGGGGGGGGCGTCCTCCTTCACAG
Source organism: Mycena albidolilacea (assembly GCA_029282495.1). Taxonomy (NCBI): domain Eukaryota; kingdom Fungi; phylum Basidiomycota; class Agaricomycetes; order Agaricales; family Mycenaceae; genus Mycena; species Mycena albidolilacea. Next base: position 1,655,827 of record JARIHO010000002.1, read on the forward strand.
GACTTGGACGCTGTGAACGCTGAGCATGGACAGCGGACGGAACTGGTGGAGCGGCAGACAGGGAGCTCGAGCTGCGGCGGCGAAGGTGAGATAGGCAACGGTGCACGCGGCGGAAGACCAGGCGAGGGGAGCGAGCGCTTTGGACGGGCGGGGGACGGAATGAGAGCGTATCGTCCACTGTTGATGTCCCCTCGACGCCGACAAGATGACCTGGAGTTCGTTCGGGATATCTGAGTCAGGGTCCGACGCATCGAGCTTCTGCTCCTCGTATCCCAACCCCGCTGAGCCGCCCATCGTGCCACCCATGCCAAGCACGCGCTACGCGCTTGGACTCCCGCGCGAGAGGCATCCCGTACATGCTGCCCTGACTGCGCCTCGGCGACAGCGCGTCGGTCGGGGAGAAGGGACAAGCGATTCCGTGCATGACCGCGCGTAAACACCGGCGGCAGCTCACGCACAAAGAGCGTGTCTGCGTCCTCGACAAAGCCGGACGACAAACGGGACCCAAACGTTAGTGAAGACGGCGCGCGCATATCGACGTGCTCGTCGGAGGACAGCGGGGGCGAGGCCGAAGCTGGCGTGACCACAGATATGGGCGGGCGAGTGCGCGACGGGCGGAGACGCAGTGGGTGGAAGACGGGCTCCGAATCGGGCTCGGGCGTTGGCGTCACGGTTCGGCGTTGTATGCACTTCAAGGTCGCCTTGCTAGTAGCGGTGGCCGAAGCAGGTGCCGCACCCGGCGGGGAGGCGTCGTACTAGACTGAGCGCGGAACGCTCAAGGGCAGCCGAGGAGCGCCGAAGAAAGAAAATGACGAAGCTCCGAGTATCCTCAGTTTTCATCGCCAATGCGTGCATCTTCAAGGAGATACCTTGAGAGCACGCGGAGGGGCCGCATTGATATCCTTCAGCGACAATTCGCAGGCCTTGACCGTATTCTCCACCGCAGCGATGAGGAAAGAGACAGGGAGAGTAGGTGCTCAAGCCGCGACATAGATTGTCGAGAGAGAAATGCCCAGTGACGAGTCCTCTCCGCAGCGCAGCATGTAATTTGTGGGAACCCCACGAAACGCGCGGATTGTTCGGCCACAACAGTGTTTGTGCGACCTTGGTTAATCAGCAACTACACGCGAAGAGCGGGAGCCAAAATCTAGAGATGTACTTCATGGTGGCGGTTGAACGAGATTCGGAATAAGCGCCGCGTAAGCGTGATTATGAGCGGCCCATTCAAAGTGGTTCTGCTTTCTACCAACACCTTGTACCCGTCTTGCTCAGTGGATACGCAAGAAGACAGAACAAAAATGCCCCTGGTTTCTCAGAGGCAATCTAGCTTTGACATATCCGACAGAATCCCAGTGGACGATGTGATCCTCTGGGTCTGGATCTCCCGGACGATCTCGCGCTCGGAACGCGTCCTTGACGCGTCCTGTTGGAATACACCAGGCAATCAGCCTGGCTATATGAATTCCTGAATCCTGATTGACCTGACAATACCACCCGCTTTTCAGACGCTGAACAGCGTGGGCATTCTTTCAAGTCATAACTTTCCGTACTTGACGCTTCCCCAATTCTTGACTCATCAATGTAATCGAGATGAGGGACGGAAGACCGCCTCTGCGTCAGCTCCTTCACCCAAAGAACCGCACTCCAACTCCCGCGGACCGCTTCTGGATCGGCATAGGAAACAAGAAAATCCAGCCTCTCCACACTTGAATATCTCGATATGGCTTCTCCCATTGTTTCAGTCTTTGGCGCAACCGGTCTTTGGCGCGCAGATCGCGGAACGCCCCGCCTTTCGGATCGCGGTCGCAAAGCATTCACAGTGACCTCCTGTAGATGCCACATTGATTACGAACGGAACGTTTACCGTCGGTAAAGCTTCCGTTCGAATAAACCAGAATCTATATTTCGTCATAGTTGCTTGACTGCGTTCTGCATAAATAGGCACCGAAAGTAACGACAACCACTTCCCTGAAAAAGATCGACATGACTTCTCGCATTGTTTCAGTTTTTGGCGCAACCGGTCTCCAAGGTTTTATCCTCTAGCTTTTTTATGTACGCCTACATCCTCACACGAATTTAGGTGGTGCCGTTGTGGACGCGTTGCTGAAAGACGGGACGTTTGTTCCTCGCGCAATTTCACGCGATCCTGATTCAGAAGCCTCCAAGAAATTGAAAGCGCGGGGGGTTGAAGTCGTCAAAGGCGACCCTCTCGACAGAACGGGGCTCGTCAGTGCTCTGCATGGCAGTGAGGCCGTCTTTGCAGTGCGTGGACGTTGTAGATATCGTGAAGTGAAGTGATGCCTGAGCTGAATACAGGTCACCGTCCCTGTCTTCTTCTACCCAAACATGGAGGGTAAAGGCGAACTGGTGCAGGGAAAGAATATTGTCGACGCTGCGAAGGAAGTCGGCGTCAAATTCTTCATTTGGAGGCTCGTATAACTTCACTATCGTGCAGGTTGTTTAAACTGATGTACCCCAGCTCTCTTCCCAGCATTGCTAAGATATCTGGCGGCAAGTACAGAAACGTTGTGCATTACGAGGGTAAGCATCCTGTATAACGGCGTCGTCGAAAAGAGGACTCAGTTCGGCCATAGAGAAAGAAGCAGTGCGGGAGCACCTCGAATCCTCTGGCCTAACGCACGCGTCTTTATTCCTCCCGGGGTTCTTGGAAAATTTACACAGCCGTCCACTTGTAACAAAGACAGATAACGGCTACGACATTGCCGTGCCGATTTTGAAAGCGACAGACCTCCAGTCTTACGCCTGGATTGCCCGCGACGTTCCTGCCACCGCGCTCGCGCTACTCAAGAACTACACTGATCCAGCGAAGAAGATTAACGGCAAGACATACCCCATTGTTAGTGCCATCATCTCGGGCGCGAAGCTCGCCGAGCTGGCTGGCCAAGGTAATACATTCTCTCGCTCGCGAGTCTGGGCGCCTGCTGACGAACCGCAGCCCTCGGTGCAACGGTCACTTTCACCACGCTTCCGCCTATGGGATTGCCACCGATGGACGAGATGGTATGTGTCGGCATTAACCCATCTCATCTCAGTGCACTTACACAAGCACAGTTCCTGGCTCATGCTGAGTACAGTGGGCTCTACGGCGCGACGCCCGTTCCTAATCCCGAACTTGTGGCTCTTGGTGTGAAACTCAGCACCGTCGAAGAGTTCATGGAGACCGAGTTGAAGCCGCGGTTTGTGCAGTAGAGACCAATGTATTGACGGTATAATGTCAACCGTTTGGCCATGCACCAGGGCGTTCCCCTCGTCTCTCCGTGCGTGTCTAGTGTCCGAAGGCTCGACCAGAGAGAATTTTCTGCATTTGGTGGACACTTCCGGTTTGTTTTCGTGTTTCGAGGGGACTGCCGGAGAACATCAAGCTTCCGCAATTCGATAATTGGGCTTTCAGTGGAGGCTACATGGTATCTGATGTCAATCTCGGGGACGTCTTCTATTTGCCCTTATAAATCTCGCCATCTTGCTCAAGAACATACCCCTCTGGAAGCCACACCAGCAGTGCTCCCGACAGCCCACCATTCGCCTTCGTCCACGCCTCATTCCCATTCTCAACTTCTTCCCTGGTAATATCACGACCTGCCTCATCTAGCCAATATTCGGTGGCCCTCAATCGCTGGAAACCCAGAACGTTGGCGTAGAAGTCGACGCCCTGAGTTTCACCTGCGACGAAGACCGGGACCCGCTCTTTGGTTGCCTTTTCCACGCCCTAGCGGGCGAGAAGGGTGCCAATACCATGACCTTGGTAGTCGGGATGTACTGCCAGGCCTCTAAGGTCATAGCTCGGCGTTGTCTTCACCGGCGAGGGAGGCGCCAGCTTTCGTGCCCGCTTGATGGCGTCCGCGTGAGTCGCATTAGGGATAAGAGCCCTGTAATTTTGCGGGGGGTCCGCAGCGCTGCTCGCAGGCGCTTCCTCTTCAAATTTATCGGCGGGAGCAACCTCGGCGGCCAGTTTTGTCGGTCTGGTCTTGCTCGGCTCCTCTGGATCGGTCTCATGTCGTGTCCAACTGGTGAATCCGACGACCTGGTCCTTTCCGTCGACTGGTACGACGGCTACTCTGATGAGAGACGTGGGCTCGTGCACCCCCGGGCGAAGCCAGCCGACGTGCATCTCGCACATCTCTTCTGTGTGCTCCAAGATATGCGGAAACCGGTAGATGCTCCCATCGTCTGGGGCCAATGAAAGCAGAGTCGCAATGGAGGGGACGTCATCTGGAAGAGCCTGGCGTATCTGGAGGCCGGAAGGTAGTGGTTTTGGCATCACACTGTTGTGAAATACGTGTGAGACCGAGAAACCCCGAATGTTCAAAGAGAAGGCTTGCAGAGAATCCAACCATTACTTACCTCCATTTTTAAACTTTCACCTCGCCTCGGACCCGCACGATTGATTTCTGCGTCGAGGATGCCACTGATGGTGGAGGATGGCGAATGATGGCGCATCACGCTTAGCGTTCCCGTGGCAGCGTTTAGTCATTGGTTCGACACCGTCCACTAAAACGAGACCGCCACAGCTCTTCCTCATCCACCCTACCCATGGAACAGGTTATCTTCACGAAAGACACCTCTATCAAAGAACTGGCGAAGTGAACGAGGATTCTCGACATGACCGCATGTCATGCCAAGCAAGAGCTACGGTCCCTTCTGACCCCACTTTGATGAAAACTAAGTACGATTGATGAGGACAAAAATAAAGACGTCGCTGCAGTTTCGTAATGTGGAACGCTTGAAAACGCGACCAGGTGACTTGTAGGTCGCTTGGTTTAGGCTTTAACCAAACATTCAATCAAGGATGGCGGCAGAACCCAACGCGCAGGAGAAAGAGTCGTCACATTTTTTTATTTAAACCATTCCCGGGTGGGATTTGGGTTATCTCCACCTCTCTTTAACCAAATCTGCACCTGTATTACTTGTTAGAGCCTACTTTGTGAATATGTCCGCGCGCTTTTTTTACCTCTTTCGCCGACGACATAAGCCGCGGCCTGAGTGTGAGCACTAGTAATGAATGGCTAACATGTTCTCAGTTTCCATGAGCGAAAGGGAAAAATGGGACCGCCCACCAGAATGGAAGCATCGATGATGCTGAGCCCACTCGCGCCCTTGACGAGTAAGTCGGGATTCACCTACGCAAGACGGGTGAGATCCTGTGAAGTGTCTTTGTGGTGGCTAGGATTACCACTCCATAGGATGCATCCCTAGCCGACATTGCCGCAGTCGAAACGAGGTGCGCGCCGGCGGAAGCGCCGTTTCGTATGAATTGATCCAGGGCCTCCGTCGACAGGTTGGACAAGTCGGTAGTCGGCGCGATAATGTAGTCTCTCCACACTGGGGCTTGAACGAGTCGATAAGCCCGCTTGATTGCCTCTCGGATGGTAAAGATGTCGAAATCGGTCTTCAAGAGTCCCAAATCAATCAAAGGAGGATCGAAGGGATTGTTGCTCTGGAGAGTAACAGAACCACCTGCGATTCGTTTAATAAATGAAACATTGCCACAATTATTCCTCTCACGACTCGTTGGATTCAGTACAACCATACCCAAGCTTATGAAATTTCCAGTTGCGGCGACTCCGCCCGTCTAACAAAGTCCGTTAGCGACTAGCGAAGAAAACTGAAGGGTTGGACTCACTCCGATAGATATCTCGATATGCGGTGTGTTAGGGCCCGCCGCAGGATCTGTGACATTCTCGAAAATTGGCGAGTCTGCGTCCAATCGCAGCCAAGCAAGGTGCGTAACCGGAATTTCTACAAAGGGCCCCGTATGGGTCCTGTTCCATTCTTTATACGCCTCATTAAAGCGTGTCGCATTCTGGCTTATGGAATCAGCGGTTTGGGTCGAGTTGACGGACCATCTGGCGCCAATGAACGGCTGATCGGTCGCATTCTGACCCACACTGGGCAAATCCAAGACAGAAGGAATGCCCAGCGCCGTTAACGCCGTGCGATCGCCAATGCCGCTGTGCATGAGGATGGTCGGGGTCCCAACTGACCCCGCCGACAGGATTATTTCCTTCGTGGCTTTGGCGGTAAACAAGGATTCGCCTGCAAAAATTTAGCACCAGAGACTTGATTCGACAATAAGATATACCTTGCAAGAATTCCACCCCACCAAAAGTTACGGCTCCTTGTTTTGTCTTCTGGGCATGCACGAGCCTCGAGACTTGGGCGTGTAGCAAAACATGCAGATTTCGCCTCTGAGCGAATTTTGGAGCCAGGTATGATGTCGCAGATGTGCTTCGCTTTCCGCCTCCGATAGTCGATTGAAGCCAACCTGCGGTGCATCAATTTGACGTATCAAGTGGTCAAGAATCCAATGGACGTACCGATACCTAGCATTTGACCAGAGTTAAAGTCCAAATTGAAGGGGAACTCCTCAGGAAGCTCTCGGGTGGTTTGGAGGACGTGGTGTTCGAAGATGGGCCAATGGTAGCCACTCAGACTAACAGAGTTGATTCCGTTGGTGCTATGCACAGATGGGTTGAATTGGCCTCGAGTGTCATGATGGTCTGTGGGTTGGGTCCATTTTTCATTCTGAGGAGCGTGAATTTACGGTGCAGCCTGAATGAAAAATGTACGTACTTTGAAGAAATATGGGAGTAGACTATCCCAAGACCATCCAGGATCCCCGGTCACAGCTGCGTAGCGATCATAGTCCTCGGCCGATCCACGCGTGTAGACCATTCCATCTAAAATCCGAGACTTAATGGAGAGGTAAGCTGCAAGACGACCAGGATCTTACTGTGTGCAGTGCACCCGCCGAGGATATGTGCTTGAGGGAGGGTTATTTACATATCCACATTTAGTTGTAAGATTCACCTCTCGGGTAAGGGGTGGACCGATTATTCAACCCAATTTGAGGTGTCGTAGTATAATTCCACTCGTATGCGTTGGGCCCAGTAAACAAGTTACCCACCAAGAAGGGAACAATCGAGTCCATGACGCCCTCATTGCTGCCAGATCCGCACATCAATCGGACTGAAGAATACCAAATATCGAAAACTGACGATACACCTGCTTCCAATACGAGCACAGAGAATTTTGGGTTTTCAGTCAATCTATTGGCGACGACGTTTCCCGCAGCTCCTCCTAGGTTGGATGATCATCAGCCCCCATTCTGTTCAAGGTTGATTCATGGCACCTCCGACAATTACGAAGTCATATTCAAGACCAGGAAGATCAGCGACGTCCTCGTAGATCTTGGCCAAGGAAGGCGCAACAACGCCCGTTAGAATCAGCAGAGACAAGTTAAGGAGCATCTCTTGCGAAGTGGTCTCTCAGTCAAGAACCTGGGGCTCCGCCACATATTATGACATATAATATATAGGTTTGCAAACTTTCGAACCGATTACAACGGATGGTTCGGCAACCAACCAGCCAGGAAGAGCCGTTCGGGGCAAGCCAAGGAGTTCTACAGAGAGACTTCGCAGCTTAGAAATCTGACACAGTAGAATGGGAGCCAAAGAAAGGGCCCATATTCCGTACAGCGGCGCCACATGAGTTGAGTCAGCGATAGAATATCGGATTGGATGGTCTCGTGAAAATAGAATCCAGACAAGAACATCGAAAAGAATCGGACGAATGCCGGCACCGCGACTCGGCATTTGCCATTTGAACAAAGTTCAGACAGCCGTCGCGGAGTCCGTGACCAGAATGAGCTGGAAGTCCGTTACTGTCGGGCTTGAAGCTGAGGTCCTCGTCGTAAAAGAACAAGCAACGAGCCGTCGGCCCGCCGGGACTCGGATGGGATTTGCTCTTAGCCGATACTACTTTCAATTGCCTCCGCCCGCGAGCTCTAAGAAACTGGACCTCATAAAGAATCCCGCAAAGCTTGAAACCAGCGCACTCCCAGGACGTCCTCGAACGAGTCATCTTGGATGGCTCACGGAACGACGGCCGCGTCACGAAAGTATTCTGGGATGCTGGTCAGTGGTCACGTTCGAGAGTTGGAAACATCCCGCGATCAATCCCATCGGCACACAAGCCGACCGGCAATCCAGGGCCGCTTGGATGACGTGTTGAGCTCAACGTACTTACTATTCCGTCTCTCTTCTCTAAGTACCCCCAACTTCTTCACCCGATGAACACCCCACAGACCGCCAACGGTAACTGCTGTATACACTGCGGTAACCAGCTCACTGTCGAAGTCGCCGAGGGCGGCAAAGTCCCTGGCTCCAGTTTCATCAGGGTACCTCTTCCCGCCGATTCCTCATACTCGCCTAGGCTAAAACCGCCTCTTTCTACGCTCAGTCCTGTTTCAGTTTCGGTTTCATACGATCTCGGTTTCACGCCTGGGTTCTTTTTGCTCGGCTCGGCCACAGTGTCTCTTCGCCGCTTGCAATCTCGCCTTCTTTGTGGCGCGCCTTGGACTCCATCGGACATGTAAAACTTGATAATGCAAATCGTTTTTCCATGGCTATCTAGGGTGCTTCATCGCTCAGAACCGCAAGAAAGCGACTGAACAAGCAGTGAGGTGACGGTGTTATGTCACAAGCCCCTATTTGCCTCCATCTTCTTTCAAGGTCATCTCGCACTCAGAGTCGTACGCCCATCCCTGCACTATATTCCTACCTCGCTCCCTTTAGCTTTCCTATACGAATTTCCCCAAGGACGAGATCGCAAAACGCGAATAGAACGGCGGGTTCGTTGCGCGCTGGCTGCCTGTTCTGACGTCGACGCGTTACGCGTACAAAGATAGCGCGACGCGCTCGCCAGCAATCACGCCGGCGGGCTCGGGGAACGCGAACGCTAAACACGCCGAAGGAAATGGTACGTGTCGTACCGCCGATGTTTCCTTTTCGCTCATGCACGCGCCAGATATTCGAGAAAGACGGCGTGCGCGGGGTGCTAATCGCACTAGAGACGGACCATGGCGCGGAGTTTCCCGACGCGAATACGGCTCTCACCGCCGCGCGTGAATCCTTTTCAGATCTCGAGTGCGAGGACGCTGTGCAGTTTTTTTTTTCGCTCGGAGTGAACGAGGACGCCGGCCCCTTCGCGGGCTGGGAGGCCCTCGATGTGCCCCGGGCGCGTCTGCCGAAAACAGCGCTCTACGACATAACTGTCTGCGCCCTGCATACGGTCCAGGCCATCCATACTATAATTTGTCTCTTCGGGCGCATTTTGGCGCAACGGTGGCAGCAGCACGGTCGCGAGACGCCGCTTACCTGGGGGGCGCGGGGTCGCGGGGGTCTTCTGTCGAGAGCCCCCGTTGCTCTTCATGTTTGAGCACGATTCCGCCAACGTTGACTTTTGCGATTCGCTGGCTCAGGTTCTGTGCGAGCTTTTCGGTGTGTCTTTCCCTTCTGCTGAACCTTTTTCGAGACGAGACGAGAGGCTCGTTTAGTCATTCCTGCTACAGCTGCGTGGCATCTCCACCGACGGGCGAACAAGGACATGCCGCGGTGTGCGCTCTTCCTGATCCGCGTGTGCCTTCGCGGCGCATCAAACGTTCATTCAACATGAAGAAAAAAATACAATATGCTAAGAACAAGTTATTACACCCAAACCGTGTCTTTTGGTACGAGTACCATATGTGACCCAAACATCGTTTCCTGCTCCCGCTGTACCAAATCCATCGCAGGGGATTGGAGCTTCTCTAGGAGTATGCCGATGTTGGTGTCCGCCACAACCATGTCCTCCTCCTCGTCCTCTTCGTCGTCGGAGACCGGCTCTACTCCCCCGCACATCTAAACTATATCTCCCACAAATTTATGGAGAATAAAATATTTTGGATCGATGTCGGCGATCGTGGTGTTGAAGCGGGGCCGCACAGCAGTGTCGAGGAACTCTCCGGGTAAGGCACACCGTTTGAACCGGTCGTTGACGATCGTCTCCAAAAAAAGTCCGGGGTCTCCTGCGCCGGTGCAACCACGGATGATGATCTGGATTAAATATTCATTCACTGCTTCACTTGGAAAGAAAACACTGTACTTGGCGATCGGCCATCCACTCGAGATAAATCCGAAGAGTTCATGCACATACGGCTGCGCCAAGAAGGCGTTCTCAATGCTGTCGGCCACCCAAGCCTTGCACTTGATGCCCGTGAGCGCCTCAAGGAGTGCAAATGACTGATCCATAGAAAGTCAGAGCATAGAAAGGAGAGAAAAAAATGGATGACGAACTGTGTTGCTCATTTGGAACGGCAGTCCATGGACTACGTAGAGTTTCGAAACCGTGGCCCGCCTCACTTGGAGGCGTTGGAGTAGTTCTTCAGCGGTGGTACCACTTTTCAGACGCCCGGCGCGGTCAGACGGCAATTTTCATCACGCACTTTGACCTAGAGACAACGGAGTAAGCTTGACATTAAGGATTTGGAACTTGCGGATACCTGGTCCACAATGGTCATATCCCTAGGTAGCCCGGTGTCCACCGGGGTCAATACGGCGGAGGCTGTAAGCTCCGAGTATCCTCAGTTTTCATCGCCAATGCGTGCATCTTCAAGGAGGTATCTTGAGAGCACGCGGAGGGGCCGCATTGATATCCTTCAACGACAATTCACAGGCCTTGACCGTATTCTCCGCCGCAGCGATGAGGAAAGAGACAGAGAGAGTAGGTACTCGAGCCGTGACATAGATTGTCGAGAGAGAAATGCCCAGTGACGAGTCCTCTCCGCAGCATGCAATTTGTGGGAACCCTACGAAACGCGCAGATTGTTCGGCCACAACAGTGTTTGTGCGTACACGCGAAAAGCAGGGGCCAAAAAATCTAGAGATGTAATTCATGGTGGCGGTTGAAGGACTCCGATTCGGAATAAGCGCCGCGTAAGCGTGATTATGAGAGGCCCATTCTGCTTTCCACCAACACCTTGTACCCGTCTTGCTCAGTGGATACGCAAGAAGACAGAACAAAAATGCCCCTGGTTTCTCAGAGGCAATCTAGCCTTGACATATCCAACAGAATCCCAGTGGACGATGTGATCCTCTGGGTCTGGATCGCGGCCGGGTGATCTCGCTCTCGGAACGCGTCCTTGACGCGTCCTGTTGGAAAGCCCCAGACTCTCAGGCCGGCTATATGAATTCCTGAATCCTGGTTGACCCGACAATACCACCCGCTTTTCAGAGGCTGAACAGCGTGGGGATTCTTTCAAGTCATAACTTTCCGTACTCGATGCTTCCCCGATTCTTGACTTGTCAATGTAATCGAGATGACGGACGGATGACCGCCTCTGCGTCAGCTCCTTCACCCAAAGAACCGCACTCCAACTCCCGCGGACCGCTTCTGGATCGACATAAATGGGCCACAGGAAACAAGAAAATCCAGCCTCTCCACACTTGAATTTCTCGATATGGCTTCTCCTCGCATTGTTTCAGTCTTTGGTGCAACCGGTCTCCAAGGTTTTATCCTCTAGCTTTTTTATGTACGCCTACATCCTCACACGAATTTAGGTGGTGCCGTTGTGGATGCGTTGCTCAAAGACGGGACGTTTGTTCCCCGCGCAATTTCGCGCAATCCTGAATCCGAAGCCTCCAAGAAGCTGAAGACGCGCGGGGTCCAAGTCGTCAAAGGTGATCCCCTTGATAAAGTGGGCCTCGTTAGTGCTCTGCGCGGCAGTGAGGCCGTCTTTGCAGTGCGTGACGCTGTGGATGCCCTGAAGCGATATCTGACCTGATATAGGTCACCGTCCCTGTCTTCTTCTACCCAAACATGGAGGGTAAAGGCGAATTGGTGCAGGGAAAGAATATTGTCGACGCTGCAAAGGAAGTTGGCGTTAAATTCTTCATTTGGAGGCTCGTATAGCTTCACTATCGTGCAGGTTGTTTGAACTGATGTACCCCAGCTCTCTTCCCAGCCTTGCTAAGATATCTGGCGGCAAGTACAAAAACGCTGTGCATTACGAGGGTAAGTATCCTGTATAACGGCGTCGTTGAAAAGAGGACTCAGTATGGCCACAGAGAAAGAAGCAGTGCGGGAGTACCTCGAATCCTCTGGCCTAACGCACGCGTCTCTATTCCTCCCGGGGTTCTTGGAAAATTTACACAGTCTTCCACTTGTAACAAAGACAGATAACGGCTACGACATTGCCGTGCGGATTTTGAAAGCGATAGACCTCCAATCTTACACCTGGACTGCCCGCGACGTTCCCGCCGCCGCGCTCGCGCTACTCAAGAACTACACTGATCCGGCGAAGAAGATTAACGGCAAGACTTACCCCGTTGTTAGTGCCATCATCTCGGGCGCGAAGCTCGCCGAGCTGGCTGGCCAAGGTAATACATCCTCTCGCTCGCGAGTCTGGGCGCCTGCTGACGAACCGCAGCCCTCGGTGCAACGGTCACTTTCACCACGCTTCCGCCTATGGGATTGCCACCGATGGACGAGATGGTATGTGCCGGCATCAACCCATCTCCTCTCAGTGGACTTACACAAACACAGTTCCTGGCTCATGCTGAGTACAGTGGGCTCTACGGCGCGACGCCCGTTCCCAATCCCGAACTTGTGGCTCTTGGTGCGAAATTCAGTACCGTCGAAGAGTTCATGGAGACCGAGTTGAAGCCGCGGTTTGTGCAGTAGAGGCCAATGTATTGACGGTATAATGCGAACCGTTTTACCATGCACCAGGGCGTTCCCCTGGTCTCTCCGTGTGTGTCTAGTGTCCGAAGGCTCGACTGGAGAGAATTTTCTGCATTTGATGGACACTTCCGGTTTGTTTTCGTGTTTTCAAGGGGACTGCCGGAGCAGATCAAGCTTCCGAAATTCGATAATTGGGCTTTCGGGGGAGGTTACATGGTATCTAATGTCAATCTCGGGGACGTCTTCTACTTGCCCTTATAAATCTCGCCATCTTGCTCAAGAACATACCCCTCTGGAAGCCACACCAGCAGTGCTCCCGACAGCCCACCATTCGCCTTTTTCCACGCCTCATTCCCACTCTCGACCTCTTCCCTGGTAATATTACGACCTGCCTCATCTAGCCAATATTCGGTGGCCCTCAATCGCTGGAAACCCAGAACGTTGGCGTAGAAGTCGACGCCCTGAGTTTCACCTGCGACGAAAACCGGGACCCGCTCTTTGGCTGCCTTCTCCACGCTCCAGCGGGCGAGAAGGGTGCCAATACCATGACCTTGGTAGTCGGGATGTACTGCCAGGCTTCCTAGGTCATAGCTCGGCGTTGTCTTCACCGGCGAGGGAGGCGCCCGCTTTCGTGCCCGCTTGATGGCGTCCGCGTGAGCCGCATTAGGGACAAGAGCCCTGGAATTTTGCGGGGGACCCGCAGCGCTGCTCGCGGGCGCTTCCTCTCCAACTTTATCGGGCGAAACCAGCCGATATGCATCTCGCGCATTTCTTCTGGATGTTCTAAGATATGGGGAAACCGGTAGACGCTCTCGTCGTCTGGGGCCAATGAAAGCAGAGTCGCAATGGAAGAGACGTCATCTGCAAGAGCCTGGCATATTTGGAGGCCGGAAGGTAGTGGTTTTGTTGTGAGATACGTGTGAGACCGAATGTTCAAAGAGAACGCTTTAAGGGAATTCAACCAATGCTTACCTCCATTTTTAAGCTTTCACCTCGCCTCGGACCCGCACGATTGATTTCTGAGTCGAGAATCGACTACATCGCCACTGATGGTGGAGGATGGTGGAGGATGGCGAATGATGGCGCATCGCGCTCAGCGTTCCCTGGCAGTGTTCAGTCATTGGTTCGACACCGTCCACTGAAACGAGACCGCCACACCTCGAGCTCGTACTCTTCAACCCTACTCATGGAACAAGCTATCTTCACGAAAGAGACCGGTACCTCTATCAAAGAACAGGCAAAGTGAACGAGGATTCTCGACATGACCGCATGTCATGAACAGCAGCTAAGTACAGTTCATTCTAACCACACTTTGATGAAAACCAAGGAAACGCTTGAAAACGCGACCAGGTGACTTGTAGCTCGCTTGGTCTAGGCTTCAACCATTGCAAATATTCAAGGACGGGGGCGGCAGAAGCCAGCGCGCAGGAGATGCAAAGAGTCGCCGCATTCTCTATTTATTTAAACCATCCCCCGGTGTGATTTGGATTATCTCCACCTCTCTTTAACCAAATCTGCACCTGTATTACTTGTTAGAGCCTACTTTATGAATGTGCCCGCGCATTTTTTTTACCTCTTTCGCCGACGACATAAGCCGCGGCCTGAGTGTGAGCACTAGTAATGAATGGCTAACATGTCCTCAGTTTCCATGAGCGAAAGGGAAAAATGTGACCGCCCACCAGAATGGAAGCATCAATGACGCTGAGCCCACTCGCACCCTTGACGAGTAAGTCGGGATTCACCTACGCAAGACGGGTGAGATCCTGTGAAGTGTCTTTGTGGTGGCTAGGATTTACCACTCCATAGGATGCATCCCTAGCCGACATCGCCGCAGTCGAAACGAGGTGCGCGCCAGAGGAAGCGCCGTTTCGTATAAATTGATCCAGGGCCTCCGTCGACAGGTTGGACAAGTCGAAAGTTGGCGCGATAATGTAGTCTTTCCACACTGGGGCTTGGACGAATCGATAGGCCCGTTTGATCGCCTCTCGGGCGGTAAAGATGTCGAAATCGGTCTTCAAGAGTCCCAAATCAATCAAAGGAGGATCGAAGGGATTGTTGCTTTGGAGAGTAACAGAACCACCTGCGATTCTTTCAATGAATGAAGTATTGCGACAATCATTCCGCTCTCACGGCTCGTTGGATTCAGTACAACCATACCAAAGCTTATGAAATTTCCAGTTGCGGCGGATCCACCTGTCTAGCAACGTGTGTTAGCTATGCACCAGCGGAGACAACTGAAGGGTCGGTCTCACTCCAAGGGCCATCTCGATATGCGGTGTGTTAGGACCCGCCGCAGGATCTGTGACATTCTCGAAAATTGGTGAGTCCGCATCCAACCGCATCCAACTGATGTGCGTAGCCCCAAAGCTGACAAAGGGTCCCGTATGGGTCCTGTTCCATTCTTCATACGCCTCGTTAAAGCGTGTCGTATTCTGGCGTATGGAATCGACGGTTTGGGTCGAGTTGACGGACCATCCGGCGCCAATCGCCGGCTGCTCGGTCGCATTCTGACCCACGCTGGGCAAATCCAAGACAGAAGGAATGCCCAGCGCCGTTAACGCCTTGCGGTCGCCAATGCCGCTGTGCATGAGGATGGTCGGGGTCCCAACTGACCCCGCCGAGAGGATTATTTCCTTTGGCTTTGGCGGTAAACAAGGATTCGCCTGCAAAAATTTAGCACCAGAGACTTGATTCGACAATAAGATATACCTTGCAAGAATTCCACCCCACCAAAAGTTACGGCTCCTTGTTTGGTCTTTTGCGCATGCACGAGCCTCGAGACTTGGGCGTGTAGCAAAACATGCAGATTTCTCCGCTGTGCGAATTTTGGAGCCAGGTATGATGTCGCAGATGTGCTTCGCTTTCCGCCCCCGATAGTCGATTGAAGCCAACCTGCGGCGCATCAATTTGGCATATCGAGTGGTCAAGAATCCAAGGGACGTACCGATGCCTAGCATTTGACCAGAGTTGAAGTCCAAATTGAAGGGGAACTCCTCGGGAAGCTCTCGGGTGGTTTGGAGGACGTGGTGTTCGAAGATGGGCCAATGGTAGCCACTCAGACTAACAGAGTTGATTCCATCGGTGCTATGCACAGATGGGTTGAATTGGCCCCGAGTATCGTGGTGGTCCGCCGGTTCGGTCCATTTTTCATTCTGAGAAGCGTGAGTACCGGTGCAGTTTGGATGAAAAATGACCGTACTTTGAAGAAATATGGGAGTAGACTATTCCAAGACCATCCAGGATCCCCCGTCACAGCCGCGTAGCGATCATAGTCCTCGGCCGATCCGCGCGTGTAGACCATTCCATCTGACGCCCAAGATTTAATGGAGATGCAAGCGGCAAGACGGAAAAGGTCTCACTGTGTGCAGTGCACCCGCCGAGGATATGTGCTTGAGAGAGGGTTATTTTGCGGATCCACAATTATTTGTAAGACTCACCTCTCGGGTAACGGATGGTCCGATTATTCAACCCAATTTGAGGTGTCGTAGTATAATTCCATTCATATGCGTTGGGACCACTGAGCAAGTTACCCACCAAGAAGGGAACAATCGAGTCTATGACGCCTTCATTGCTGCCAGATCCGCACATCAATCGGACTGAAGAATGCCAAATATCGAAAACTGACGATACACCTGCTTCCAATACGAGCACAGAGAATTTTGGGTTTTCAGTCAATCTATTGGCGACGACGTTTCCCGCAGCTCCTCCTAGGTTGGATGATCATCAGCCCGCATTCTGTTCAAGGTTGATTCATGCCACCTCCGACAATTACGAAGTCATATTCAAGACCAGGAAGATCAGCGACGTCCTCGTAGATCTTGGCCAAGGAAGGCGCAACAACGCCCGTTAGAATCAGCAGAGACAAGTTGAGCATCTTTTGCGAAGTGGTCTCTCAGTCAAGAACCTGGTGCTCCGCCCCATATATGTTTGCAAACTTTCGAACCGATTACAACGGATGGTTGCATGACGAGAAATATGGCCGAGATTTGGCCGGCTGGTTATAGTCTTCTTGGCATAATGGGCATTACGGAACGTTTGCGGAAACGGTATTCTTCTTCAAGTCGCTCAATCCCAGGAAGAGCCGGCACGGCAAGCCAAGGAGTTGCATAGAAAGGCTTTTGCAGCATAGAAATCCGGTACAATCGAAAGGAAGAGCCCATATTCCGTACCGTAGCGCCAACTTCGAGTTCATTCGGCGATATAATATAGGATTGGGTGGTCTCGAAAGCAGAATCTAGACAAGAACATCAAAAAGAATCGGACGAAGCGCGCCGCCACTTGGCATTTGCCATTTGAACGATGGTCAGACAGCCGTCGCGGAGTCAGTGACCATAATGAGCAGGATGCCCGTTACTGTCGGGCTTGGAGCTTGAAGCTTGAAGCTGTCCTCGTCGTAAGTCAACAAGCACCGAACCGTCGGCCCGGGCGGCCAGGACTCGGATTTATTCTTAGATCAGCTTGCCGAAAACATACTTTGCGCCTCATTTCAGTCATCAATGCCGCCCGCGAGCTTGGATAAATTGGATCTTAAAAAGAATCTTGCAAAGCTTGAAGCCTTGCCAAGGCCCCCAAGGACGTCCTCGAACGAGTCATCTTGGAAGGCTCACGGAACGACGGCCGCGTCGCGAAAGTATTCTGGGATGCGCTGGTCACGACGGAGGGCAGCAGGACGGGCAGGAACTCCAAGGCCAAGTTCGATACTTGCCGGCACTGCAAGCAGGGATATGATATCACGAAGAACGAAGAGGACAGTTGCCTATGGTACTACGGTCAGTGCAAGATGACCGAATACAAAATTGGCACTAATTTTTGCTTCTCTCAGAGTTGATGAAGATATATGGTATGGGTATTCCGAGATTGAAGAGGGTCCGATAGTGAAGGCGCCTTGCCCTAGCCCCTCAGCATGGCGAGCTCAGTCATCGGTACAACACCTCATGGAACAATTATTCCTTACGAAAGGGACCTCTAGCAAAGAACTGGCGAAGTAAACGAGGATTCTCGAACAGTACCGCATGATGTGAGGAGCTCTGGTCCACTCTGACCGCACTTTGATGAAAGCTACTGTTGACGAGGACAAAAATAGAAGGCGGCGCTGCAGTTTGTGGCGAAGGACGGGCACAATCCGGTTACGTTCGTGACATGGAAACACTTGAAACCGCGACTAGGTGATCTGGAGGTGTCGCTTTAATCCATCGACTCGAGCATGGCGCCAGAAATCAACGCGGAGGAGATGTCAGGTCATCACATTTTTTATTTACCATTCCCAGGCATGATTTGGATTATCTCCACCTCTCTTTAACCAAATCTGCACCTATATAGCGAACGAGCCACGAGTTAGAATGAAACTATAGCGTCTGTGAAGACTACCTTTTTCTCCGACCACATAAGCGGCTGCTTGAGTATGGGCACTAGTAACGAATGGCTAAAATGCCCTCAGTTTCCATCTGCCAAAAAATAAGATGTTCCACTCACCAGAATGGAAGCATCGATGATGCTGAGCCCACTCGCACCCTTGACGAGTAAATCAGGATTCACCTATATCGCACGACGGGTGAGATGCTGTGAAGTATATGTGTGGTGCCTAGAATTTACCACTCCATAGGATGCATCCTTGGCCGACATCGCCGCAGTCGAAACGAGGTGCGCGGCAGGGGCAGCGCCGTTTCGTATAAATTCGTCCAGTGCGTCCGTGGACAGGTTGGACAAGTCGGTAGTCGGCGCGATAATGTAGTTTCTCCACACTGGCGCTTGAACGAATCGATAAGCCCGCTTGATTGCCTCTCGGGCGGTAAAGATGTCAAAATCGGTCTTCAAGAGTCCCAAATCAATCAAAGGAGGATCGAAGGGATTATTGCTCTGGAGAGTAATAGAACCACCTGTGATTCTTTTAATAAATGAAACATTGCGACACTTATTCCGCTCTCACGACTCGTTGGATTCAGTACAACCATACCAAAGCTTATGAAATTTCCAGTTGCGGCGAATCCGCCCGTCTAACAAAGTCCGTTAGCGACTAGCGGAGACAACTGAAGGGTTGAACTTACTCCGACGGACATCTCGATATGCGGTGTGTTAGGGCCCGCCGCAGGATCTGTGACATTCTCGAAAATTGGCGAGTCCGCGTCCAACCGCAGCCAAGCAATGTGCGTAACCGGAATGTCCACAAAGGGCCCCGTGTGGGTCCTGTTCCATTCTTCATACGCCTCGTTAAAGCGTGTCGCATTCTGGCTTATGGAATCGGCGGTTTGGGTCGAGTTGACGGACCATCCGGCGCCAATTACCGGCTGCTCGGTCGCATTCTGACCCACGCTGGGCAAATCCAAGACAGAAGGAATGCCCAGCGCCGTTAACGCCTTGCGGTCGCCAACGCCGCTGTGCATGAGGATGGTCGGGGTCCCAACTGACCCCGCCGAGAGGATTATTTCCTTTGTGGCTTTGGCGGTAAACAAGGATTCGCCTGCAAAAATTTAGCACCAGAGACTTGATTCAATAATGATATACTTTGCAAGAATTCCACCCCACCAAAAGTTACGGCTCCTTGTTTTGTCTTCTGCGCATGCACGAGCCTCGAGACTTGGGCGTGTAGCAAAACATGCAGATTTCGCCGCTGTGCGAATTTCGGAGCCAGGTATGATGTCGCAGATGTGCTTCGCTTTCCACCTCCGATAGTCGATTGAAGCCAACCTGCGGCGCATCAATTTGACATATCAAGTGGTCAAGAATCCAAGGGACGTACCGATGCCTAGCATTTGACCAGAGTTAAAGTCCAAATTGAAGGGGAACTCCTCGGGAAGCTCTCGGGTGGTTTGGAGGACGTGGTGTTCGAAGATGGGCCAATGGTAGCCATTCAGACTAACAGAGTTGATTCCGTCGGTGCTATGCACAGATGGGTTGAATTGGCCCCGAGTGTCATGATGGTCTGTGGGTTGGGTCCATTTTTCATTCTGAGGAGCGTGAATTTACGGTGCAGCTTGAATGAAAAATAGACGCACTTTGAAGAAATATGGGAGTAGACTATCCCAAGACCATCCAGGATCCCCGGTCACAGCTGCGTAGCGATCATAGTCCTCGGCCGATCCGCGCGTGTAGACCATTCCATCTAAAGTCCGAGACTTAATGGAGAGGTAAGCTGCAAGACGACCAGGATCTTACTGTGTGCAGTGCACCCGCCGAGGATACGTGCTTGAGGGAGGGTTATTTGCGTATCCACATTTAGTTGTAAGCTTCACCTCTTGGGTAGGGGATGGACCGATTATTCAAACCAATTTGAGGTGTCGTAGTATAATTCCACTCATATGCGTTGGGCCCAGTGAGTAAGTTATTCACAAAAAAGGGAACAATCGAGTCTATGACGCCTTCATTGCTGCCAGATCCGCACATCAATCAAACTGAAGAATACCAAATATGAAAACTGACGATACACCCGCCTCCAATACGAGCACAGAGAATCTTGGGTTTTCAGTCAATCTATTGGCGACAACGTTTCCCGCGGCTCCTCCTAGGTTAAATGATCATCAGCCCGCATTCTGTTCAAGGTTGATTCATGCCACCTCCGACAATTATGAAGTCATATTCAAGACCAGGAAGATCAGCGACGTCCTCGTAGATCTTGGCCAAGGAAGGCGTAACAACGCCCGTTAGAATCAGCAGAGACAAGTCGAAGAGCATCTTTCGCGAAGTGGTCTCTCGAGAACCTGGGGCTCCGCCACATATTATGACATATATAGGTTTGCAAACTTTCGAACCGATTACAACGGATGGTTGGGCAACGGGAAATATGACTGAGACTTGAACTGGTTAGTCTTCTCGGCATAATGGGCATTACGGAGCGTCTGCGGGAACATTATTTCTCTTCGATTCATTCAGTCAGCCAGGAAGAGCCGTTCGGGGCAAGCCAAGGAGTTCCACAGAGAGACTTCGCAGCTTAGAAATCGGACACAGTAGAAAGGGAGCCAAAGAAAGGGCCCATATTCCGTACAGCGGCGCCACATGAGTTGAGTCAGCGATAGAATATCGGATTGGATGGTCTCGTGAAAATAGAATCCAGACAAGGGCATCGAAAAGAATCGGACGAATGCATTGCGACTCGGCATTTGCCATTTGGATAATGATCAGGCAGCCGTCGCGGAGTCGGTGACCAGAATGAGCTGGAAGCCCGTTACTATCGGGCTTGGAGCTTGAAGCTGAGGTCATGACTCATCGTCGTAAAAGAACAAGCAACGAGCCGTCGGCCCGGGACTCGGATGGGATTCGCTCTTAGCCGATACTACTTGCAATTGCCTCATTCCAATTCCGCCCGCGAGCTTGAAGAAACTGGACCTCAAAAAGAATCCCGCAAAGCTTGAAACCTTGAAGAGCGCACTCGTCAAGGCTCCCAAGGACGTCCTCGAACGAGTCATCTTGGAGGGCTCACGGAACGACGGCCGCGTCGCGAAAGTATTCTGGGATGCGCTGGTCACGGCAGAGGGCAGGAGGAAGGGCAAGAACTCTAAGGCCAAGATACTTGCCGGCACTGCAAGCAGGGATATGATATCACGAAGAACGAAGAACGAAGAACGAAGATGACAGTTGCCTCTGGCATCACGGTCAGTGGCAAGATGAGCGAATACAAAATTGGCACTAATTGTTACTTCTCAGGAAATCTCAGGGTTGATGAAGACATATGGTATGGGTATTCCCAGCTTGAAGAGGGTCCAACCGGAAGGAACGGCCGTAAGTTTCTGGGACTACTGCGGCCTGCAGCTGAACCCTGCGGGATGTCTGAAGATGGAACACGCGCCTGTCTCGGTCTCGAAGTGCAACGGGCGCGTCCTGAAGGAACTCGAATCCGAACGTACCACGGCGCAGTTCTCGTCGTACCACATCCGCGACCACGAGAGTCGCCATTCGTTAGGCCCATCGCCGTCGAAGAATCGCAAGATCGATAGCGTGCAGACTACTAAGTGCCGGAACTGCGGAGAGTTGTACGACGAAGACAAAAACACCAAGCGGGTCTGCCGCTGGCACGATATCGACGGTAAGCCAGTACCGGCCGAATTGAGCTCCCATATGCAGCTGTTCGAAGATACACCAGCGATCGGGAGGGTTGGAACAGCGACGAAGACGGCGATCAGCTATACAGTGAAAACGAGGGCTTCGAGGAGGAGGATGAAGGTCCTAATGAGGATCGAACGATTCAGTGGACATGCTGCGGATGGAACGAGAAGAAGGGCGGGGGCTGCATTGAAACGCCGCACCTACCTCCTAGGCTGACGATGCCCGAAGTCCGAGGTTGGTGAGCCGGCTCTCTTTGTCGAGCATGAATACCAACCAACAAGCGTATGAAAATTCATCTGCCGAGTTCTGGCAAAGATTTCTGCGTTGCAAAATAAAGATACAAGTTTCTGTTCTCTGTAAAATCCAGATTCTCCTTTCTGCCCGCTCAGTGACCCGGTAAATATCTTTTGCCACCTCAGGATTACAGCGTTACCTGGCAGCCAAGATCTGTAGCGTGAAACCACCCTCCATAGATGATGTTGGATTTATTAGCTAGCGACCGCGGATCAACAGACGAAGACCTTGAGGCCGCAAAACCTGCATCATATCGACAAAAGACTCGCTAAAATCACCCCGCAATTGCATGATGGTCCAGCGAGCAACCGCAGGCGGGACTAGGCGCGACGCGAGCTCGGTGTCAGTCCACCATCGCGAAGTAATCATGTCCGCCAGAATGTCCTGCGTAAAGAGTCTCTCGTTTGGATCCTCGAGGACCAAATTGTGCAGATGGGGGGCCAGGACGCCTTCGATGTAGTGCAGGGCGCCAATGAGGACGTCGTCAAAGCTATAACACCGAGTTATTTGTAGATGGGTAAGGAGTGGTGCACATCGGATGGTGGCGATGAGCTCGTCGGACGTGAGAGGCGACTGTCTCAAATCAAGTGGGGTGATAAGGTGCGACCGCAGCTGGAATTCCAACAAGGCTGCTGTCACACTGCGACGGCATTTGAAAGACGTTAAAATCGAGACACAATTCCTCCAATGCAGGGGCCGAGAGGCAGCCCAAAAATGGGCCTGCGGGGCCAACTGCCGATGCGAAAAAGGCGAAGCAGACGCGTAGGTGGCGGAGGGTGGGAAGATCTCGTCTGGCCTGAGGCGGAGTGGTATCGGGAGAGCGACAAGTGAAAGTAAGATCAGTGAGTTAGGCCCAGGGCACGAGATTCGATGCATTTAAATCGATGTCGATGATTAATTTTCGGAGTCGAGGGACGGTGCTGAAAGATGGAAGGCTGGCGGGGTAGATGTCTTCGTCGGGTACTCCTAGGTCCAGTTCCTCGAGGCTGTCTAGCCTGCATTCAGCTAATCGGCCAACAAGCGACAGTGGGTGTAAATATCGTCCGAGATGTCACCAAGGAATGCCACCGGGGAGCGGTCCTCAGAACGTCCTCCAGTGTACAATCATTGTCCGCTCGGTCAAGGCCATATAAGGTGACGGGTACGGGGAGCGGTGCGGAACGGGCCATCCAAGCTTTCAAACCATCGACAAAGAGCCGCCCTTGCTCATCGGTTCTGCTCTTTTTGAAGAATACCAGGATGGGCCCGGTCCATAGTCGCGGGGTGCTATGGGCGATCTGCTTCCAATCTGAGCAGACCTGCGATATTCGGAATACGTCCTCGATGTGCCTATCGTGGTCAATTGTGAGTTTGAAAATCTGGGCGAGCAGTTCGACCGGAAGGGTGCGGACGGGGGAGATGTATTTGAGCGCGGCGACGCAGGCACGCTTGCGGTCGCGCAGTTCGACGAGAACGTTGATCTGCGATTCGAGGGAGGTAGAAGTGAATCTTCGATCCTGATTCACGAATGAGATGTTCGATCTCTTCTCTTGACTTGTTTCTGGTTCTCTGTCTGCTCGAAGACAACGGCGTAGAGAGACATGGGAGACGGTCGTAGCTTTGAGATGCAACTGAAAGTTGTGGACGAAAGACAGGGATATTTGCATCAGTAGATCATACGACTTGATATTGAACATCGTCTGCAATGCACGCGTCAAGTTACAGGTAGAAAAATAAAATTACGCTCTCATAGGTAAACAAAACCATATTCATTCATTGTGGGTATATTTCAAATTTCTTGCGTGTTTTTCACGTTCTTGTGCGCGTCCTCGTTCTCCTCGGCGCCGCCGCGCTCGCATCCACCTCTACTACCTCCTCCTTCACCTTCCTACTTCTCGACACGCGCACCTTCACCGCAGGCTCTTCGCTCTCTTCGCCCGGTGCGTTCTCCTTTTCCCCGGGCTCCACCGTTGCCACAGCAGATGTCGCACCTTTGCGTGCTGAACGCGGCTTCGGCACCGCAGGAGCGGCAACGCTCGTCGCAGCCTTCTTCGCCCGCCCCCCACGCGCCGGCTCCTCCAGCACAGGCTCGGCCTCTTCCTCTTTGACAGCCTTTGGCTTTACACTGCGCGCCCGCCTCTTTGGCGGAGCAACGGCTACGAGCTCTACTTCTGGGGTCTCCGTGATGGAATCGAGAGGGTCCGCGTCATCTTCAGCCTCAGTTTCCGGTGCCCGCGAACGCCCGCGTGTCGTCTTGCGCTCCGGTACGCTCATAGGTGTTTTGGCTGCTGTACGGCCACGGCGCTTCGCAGGCTCAGTGGCAGGGACTACCGGGGCTGGGGCGAGAGTGTCGGTGGACGGGGGCTTGCGTGCGGCGCGTCGAACTGGGGCGGGTGCGGGCTCGACGTCGCTCTCTGGTTCCGCTGTGACCTTACGCGTGCGACGAGGCTTCGTCGGCACAGATGGCACACTGGGTGGCTCGGCCTCACTTTCGGGCTCGGTGGTGGCTTTGCGTGTGCGGCGGACAGGCTTGACTGCGGGAATTGGGTCGCCCGCCATCTCGCCTTGATCTTGCTCGTCCTCGGCTGTGGGCGTGGGTGTGGCATTCCGCTTGCGACGCGGTGGGACAGGAACAGCAAGGGTGGGCTCTTTGTCGCTCTCCTCCGCGGTGGCCTTACGGCTGCGGCGCGCAGGCTTGGTGAGTGCGGGTGCAGGGTCCATAGCCATGTCTTCGTCGCTCGCCTCAGGCGCGGGTGTCACTGCGGCTTTGCGAGTGCGGCGTGCAGGTTTTGGAGGCGCGTCGACATCCATGGCCTCCTCCGGCTCTTTACTTTTGTCTCGGGCGCTCTTCGTAGTTTTACTCTTCGTCTTTGTGATCTATGCATTGTGTCAGTCCCATACACCGGATGAGGAGAGCAATGCATACCTCAGGTTCGGTCTCCGACGGCTGAGTCTCGCTCTGGCCTGCGGTGTCCTAGTCACATATCAGTAATCCGGCTTATCACTCTAAAAGAACAGAAACCCACCTCTCTCGCCCGGCCTCTAAGCATCCTGGTGCGTGGCCTCTCCTTCTCGCTCTTTTGCTGCTCTTCCTCGTTCTCCCTAACCTCAGTTTGGGGCTGGAACTCCACCCGCTCTTCCTCTGCGTCGCTCTCAGGGAGAAGCGCAGCCCTCCCCGCATCCGCCAACACGCTCTCCCGTCTCCTCTTCAACCCCTCCACTGTCTCGCGCAGATTCTCCAGCATCCGCCGCGGGTCATCCTCTCTCTCCTTGTCCTTCTGTCCCCCGCCCACCACCTCCACACTCGCACTCGCATCGCCCGCGTCCTCATTGACGCGCCACAGAACGCTCCCCGCGCCCTTCTTCGCAGGCGACATCCCAGGTATCGCCCCCTTGAAGAAATCGTCCGGCGCCTTGAGCGCACTCCTCCTGCGCTCGGAAATCGCGCGGCGCTCCGCCTCCGAGAGCGGCGGCCTCCGCGCGGGCGTGCCCGGTACATTCGAGCTGGCATTATTCACAAAGGGGTTCGTCGTGTCGTTGGCAGCGCGCATCCCGGCGCCCGGCGCATGTGCATGTGCGTTCGTCGCGAGGAGATCGCGCACCTTCCACGGCGAGTCTTCGACGCGCACGCGCTGTGCCGCGCCGCCGAGCGAGTAGCGAGGGACCGGCGCACCTCCCATCCCGGCGACACCGTTGGCGGCACCACCGAAGCCCGTACGCGACGCCTGCGGGGTCATGAACGCCGCAAGCGGACGCATGGCTCTGATCGGGGGCGGGGTGTTTGGCTTCTCTTCGGGCTGTCCAGCGTCAGCAGAACTGGGGGAGGGGGCGGAGGCGTCAGGGAGACGGTACGATGCCAAATCCTCGTAAACTGGCGTGTACCCCTCAGCGTCGACCTCCATCGGGGTGACCTCATTGTTCCCTTCTTCTCGCTCCTCCTCTTGTGCGACCTAACAGTCAACTACATCAGTCTCTCATTCTGGCGAGGCAACGAGGACATAACAAATCACCTCAGAGCTAGGCAGCGACTTCCGCCCAAAGCCGCGGGGCGTCTGCGCAGAGGGATGCGGCGCGCCGAAGGCATTTGGAGTGGTTTGCTTTTGCGCGGATGTTTTGGCGGGAGATGGTGGTCGCGCGGGTGTTTTGGTGGGAGACGCTGACCTGGCGACCGCCGGTGTGCGAGCGGCGGCAGGAGTGCGCTGCACCTGTGGAGGATCTGAGCTCGGGACGGACGCAACACGGGATGTAAGAGGAACACCCACCCCGACCACTTTTCGCCTCGGCGTGGGCTCCAAGATCTATGTTCATTCATTTAATCAGCCACCGTACCATAGTGCGAAATAGACACCGACCTCATTCGTATTCTTGTCATTTCCTTCGTTCTGGTAATTGTCGTTCCCATCGTTCCGCTCATTAACATTCTCATCTTCTGCATCGATGTCTTCGGGGACGTCGGCTGGCGTCAGCCTCACTTCCTCCTCCTGGACGGTCAAGAAAATATGTCAGCTTGGTGAGAACAAAATGAGGACGCGAGAAAATGACGCGATCATCTCAGTGGTGAAGAGTTCACTAAGGACGTCTCCAGCAGGTCGCGAAGCAGAGAACGCGCTGAAGTCAGAAACAAGAAACAGGAGCCCACCTCTTTCTTAACCCGTCCTCCAAACGGCCACAGCGCAATGCGCTCGAGGCTCTTCCGCCAACCGAGGCGGGGCTGCTCTTCGCGGTCTTCCTCGCCCTACAATAGGTGTCAGCCCAGTCAGAGATGATCGAAAAAAACATCGTACGTCTTGCTCGTCCTACAGATCCCGAATTAAGCTTCGGTGAAAAGAATTGGAGGCAAGAGAAAAGGACACATACCTCATCATCATCGGAAACATCACTCCCACTCGACACGCTCACAACTTCGAGCCCAAGCCTCAATACCTCCGCCTCCTCCTCCTCTGTGTCCGTATCACTCTCGTCTTGCGTCGTGGCGACCACAGGTGCAACAGTACTCTTCTGGGGAGACGGAGGTTTCCACCCGCGAACCACAGGGCGAGCACCTACGCTCGGAGTCGAAGATGTGGAATTGGACTTAGACGAGTTTGAGGAGTTGGAGGCGGGTGTGTTGGACCCCGAATTCGAGGCCGACGAAGGCGCAGAGTTTGACGCCCACACCGCGCGCTGGGCGCTCCGAATCAGGACCGATTTGTGCAGACTCGGCCGCCTGGGCGTCCTCGGTGCGGACGCGGCCGACGGAGGTGCGAGCGAGTTGCTCGTGCCCGTGGCGCCGGCGCCGGTGCTCATGCTCCCGCTACGGCCTCTGCCACCACTCGGGCTCGGACTGCTTGGGCTCCCAGTTCGATTGTAGCCCGAGGCGCGCGCGAAATCCTCGGCGCTCAGCTCGACGTCCTCGAGAATGACGAGGTCTCTGGCTTCCTCGACGACGCGCGGGTGCGCGCCTTGGACGAGGGTGATGGTCTCGCCCTCTTCTTCATCGTCTTGTTCTTCGTGTGTCTGCACAGGCGAGGCCTTGGTGCGCGAGCCTGGCGTCGGCGTACCCGGTGCAGAGTTTTTGCGAGGAGAGTTAGCAGGCGAGCCCAAGCGCAAAGGAGACTGGAGCACGCGGAGGTTCTGGCGGGGGTCGTGGGATGGACGCGGGGAGAAAACTTGCGCGGACGCGATCATCGAGAGTCGGAGCGCGCGATTGCCAGGGCCTGCGCGTACATAGCATCCAAAAGAAATATAAAGAGCACGAGAAATCAAAAAACGTCAGCGAGTGGCACGAAAAGTAGGGACAAAACCTTACGGGCAGGTGAGGCAGCAAGGACGGCGCGCATCTCCTTTGGCGGGTATGTGAATCGAAACCGCTTCCCGTGTATCTCGACTTCGCTCCCATTGCCCAGCGCAATTGTTCTCATCCCATTCGGTCCGTCAAGGGGAAACACCATACACCTGGTGTTGGGCTTGTAAGCAATCTCATACGCCGTAGAATGTCGTACCCATCGACTACCACACCCCCGGACCCAATAACCTCGATAAACGCCTTTCTATCGTCGTTGAAGACGATACGCGCGTGGAGGGGGGCGACGGCGGGGTAGTAAAGACGCACGCTGCAGGTGGGATCGCGGCCGAATGAGACGGTGGGTGTGTCGACGCCGAAGGAAGCAATGACAGCATCCTCGCCAGTCTTCCGCAAGAGTTCTACCGTGCCAAACCGTCCGGGAGTGTCCATCGTCGGGACCAAGACGCGTTGAGCACGTGCAAGTTCAACTTCTAATTGCTTGCATGTATGTACGCGTCTTGATCAGATTAGATCAATCTAATCTCTTGCGAGCTCTGACTGCTCTCTCCGAGTCGCGTCCTACGTTCCCCACTCGCGAGCGGCGCGCAAGGCGTTCTCTACAACATGCTACGGCACTTTCACCGTCCTCTGACACGGTTTCCCATCTTACCCCTGCTGCGCAGGTACTCTCAGGCTGAGGAGCCATCCCGAATAAAAAGATACCTGTTTGTAGATGCTCTGCCTGGAATGTGGGAGTACGTCAAATTATGACCTTTCTCCTTATTTTCCTCATTATTTAACCCAAAGAGCTCAGTGTCCGCTGGCATTTTGCCCGCATACAAGAGAAACACACGTTGGACGCTGTCGGATCGAGTCTGGCCAACATTAAAGCACATTCTTTTACTGTCGTCGATCTCCAACCGCGCCACAAGGAAGGCGGCGTTTTTGTGGCTTTTGAATTCACCGCTAGCGACGAGGAGGCTGCGCTCAACGCAATCAAGGCTGAATTAACAACGGAGGGAGAAAAACAACGGCTTCCGTCTTGGGGGTACGATACCCACTTTTGGCTTGTCGAAGGGAAACCCTGGATCGAGGTGAATCTTGGCCATACCATATTTGCGCGCTGGGCTCAGGTGCTCAGGACCTGCGAAGGTATCCATCTAATTTCCTCCGTGTTTGCTTTGACGGGCCGGATATTGGGGAGGAGCGCCTCTATGAGCTCATGCGCGTGAGTAACGATAGCCTCAATAATATCGGCTGCTGTATCTATTCTATCTAGCCCTATGGCGAAATCCGGGACATTCGAGAGCCATTTCCGGTTCCTGCTGGATCCCATCGCTGGGCCAGGGTCGTATTTAGTCGCATGCGCTCAGCGTCAGTGGCGCGCAATGCGGTTCACGGACTTGAAGTATGGGCACCTGGAGCCGCGTCACCCACAACCCTCCGCATAGCATACGCCCAACACTTGCCAGATGGCCACAAGGTGCGCGCGTCTCGTTCGGGATTTCTATGCAACCTGACAGATGTTTAGGTACGAGACTGGATGCTCAAACACCCTAGGATTGCGTTCCCAATTATCATCTTCATTCTCACCGGTATATCATATACGGTGCGTCAGAGTCTCAGCATTGTTAATGGCCACGCTGATGTCCCTAGATTTTCGATTTCATACGCTCCATCATGGTCCAAGCCAAAATTGAAAACTGGTTCCATATCCGGGGTACGTGGACTCGGATGCGGCGTGAACTTCAGCCCGTCCTCAATGCCCCTAGAATACAGACTCTATCGGTGGATTCGCGCCAAATCGACGGAGCTCCGCATATTCACACCACGCCCAGAGGCGGTTTCCCCTGCAGAAGAGGTGTGGAAAGAGCGCAAGCAGGCTGAAGCGGCACTGCGCACATACATCACCGAGTGGCCTTCCACAATTGCGTTCGTCCACGGGCCGCAAGGCAGCGGCAAGAGCCACCTCCTCAATGCCGTCCTGAAGGATACCCGTCGCAACGCCCTGATCATCGATTGCCGCCCTCTACAGAACGCCACCTCCGATACACAGCTCATGAAGGTCCTTGCGAGACAGACTGGCTTTTGGCCGTTTTTCTCGTTCCTCGGCTCCATCCACCACCTCATCGACCTCGCGAGTGTCGGGCTCATCGGGCAGAAAGGTGCGCGCGCCCAGAGCGGACTTGATCATTACTGACTAGACGCGGCAGCGAACCTCAGCAGCACGCTTCCCGAGCAGGTGCGCGAGATGCTAGCGGTTGTGCGGAGGTCCCTCAAGCACGTCAAGTCGTCGCACCACCGGTACACGATTCGTCAGATACGGGGGCGCGCGCGGGTGGAGGACAGTGAACACATACACGCCGCACGATCGGAGAGGATTCAACGCGGAACGTGGCATGATGGGCGGCTCGACTGTGTTGCGGGGAACGGGATCGTGGCGGAACTCGGCATCGGCGACGAGCGCATGGGAGACGACAACGTCGTGCTCCCGCGTATTGAGCCGGAAGGGGGGCGCGAAGAGGTTGACACAAGAAGGAAACAGAAAAGCAAGGCGCAGATTGCAGCAGCGGAGGGCCTGCCAATTGTCGTACTCCGAAATTTCGACGCGCGAGGTTCGAGCCGCGAGGAAATCTACGATGTCCTTGCCGAGTGGGCAGCAGGCTTGGTCGAGAATCAGGTACATACTTTGCCACCCTCCTCTGTTTAATTATCTGAAAGCCAGATGGTTTCCAGCTCGCACACGTCATAGTCATTTCTGATAACCGCGAAAACACCAAACGGCTGGCAAAAGGTCACCAATCTGTCTCGTGGTGAAGCTTGCGGCTCATCCCATGAATCCTAGCTCTACCGTCGAAACCGCTGAACACGATTGCGCTGCACGATGCAGATGCAGCGAGTGCTTTGGCGTTCGTGAAGCGGAAACTTGAGGATGCGGACATTGACCTCGAGTATACGCGGGAACAAGTCGCATCTGTCGAGCGTCTCGGTGGGCGGGCGACCGATCTTGAGAACGTGGGCATCCGTGTTCTCCGCCTGTCTTTGAAACTGACACTACATTTTTATTACAGCTAATCCACAAGGTTCGCAACGGCGCTACAGTGGAGGATGCCGTCGAGGACATCATATATCGGGAAGTGAATGAGGTGCGGAAGAAAGCCTTCGGAGATGACGCAGAGGATGCGAAGAACCTCCCCTGGGGCCGTGAACAGGCGTGGGTGCTGTTCAAGCTGCTCTCCAAAAATTCGGAGGTGGGTGCTGACTTCAATAAATATTTCCACCACTTCAATGAACGTTCCACAGCTTCCCTATCACAAAGTGCTGCTCGAGTTCCCTTTCAAGGGCGACGAGGCTCCGCTTCGCAGCATGGAGCATGCAGAGCTGATTTCCATCGGGACGCATAACGGACGACCGTCAACGATCCGTCCGGGCAAACCTGTTTTCCAAGCGGTCTTCGAGCGCATGGTGAACGGTGCGTCGATCCTCCGCAGCGCTTTTCACTTCTCACTTACCCCGCCGCGATAGATTCGATTTTCCAGGCGACGCAGGACATTGCTTTCAACGAAAAGGTTATCGCTGCCGCGGAGAACACAGTCAAGGCCTGCGAAATAGAGCTCTTGTCATTAAAGGATATCGAGGGACGGTGGGGCGGAAATGCGGCCTCGTCGACGCGTTCAAGATACCTCCTGTCGAAGATGCACGCATCGGCGATGAAGATCGAGGCTCTGGAAGACAGGAACTCCGAGCTGAAGAAGGTGCTGACCAAGGGTGGCTGATAGATATGTATCTGCGTTGTGGGCTCTAGACGACCCTACTCACTGTATAATACGCGCAAGGAATAATTCTAAATTGAAGGCACTACATCGTATCCAAGTCAAATACCAATTCTCGAGCCATCCCAAAAAAGTTCCAAACCCTCAAGCGCGCAGCGCAGCAATGTTTTCCGAACTTCGCCTTCTAACGGGGGTCAATTCAATTCCAAGTACCTGAAACTAAACTCAGGTTGACTTGCCTTGATTATTGAAAGTCAGGAAGCGGGACCCTGAATTTCAGGACCTTTGACGACCCCAGTCCGTTATCGGAAAAACACACACCAGTTCTATCCCAGCATTATTTGGCCTATCATCATCCTGGAATGTTTTCACCTCATGGTTCCGAGTCGTTGAGTATTTTTCATCCAACAACTCCAATGAGGGTCAAACGCAAATCAGCCAATATCCCGGAGGCTCCTTCAAAACGAGCTCGTCTGTCCGAACATTGTGAGTGCCACGCTATATAAATTCGGAATTAATCCTGGCTTTTTGTAGAAAGGTTGTTATTTTCACGCTTTAATGCGGCGGCACAACAGTTCCTCGCGAAGACTGCATTCTCTTTCCCTCGTGATCCCGCTTCTCATTCCATGAGTTATCAACAAAGGCTTCTACTTGCAAGTTCGCGGATGAACATTAGGCACGAGTCCTTGATTTCCCTCTTCCTGAAAACTGACTCGCTTTCTTTTTTATTATTATTAACCATTTTAGTGAATTTTCCAGTTGAATGCGTGCGTCGTCGGTCACACACGGCCGCAACTTTTGCCTTCTCGAGCCTCTTCAAGTTTGATCATTATCCTCTTTGACTGGCAACGCGGCGCTGAATGACGGTATTCCATTTACTCTGCGGCAGTCTCGTTCCAACTTTTGATCATGTACTCAACAACAGGTTAGACACCATTTGCCAAGCTATCTCCCCCCTTCTCTCCGATGATGAGACGTTCTCTGCTGGGGTCTACTTTCTATTCTGTTGCGAGATCGAAACTATCCGATTAGCCCTGAACAGGCAAACTTGACCGCGCTACTGATGTTATAAAAAAGGTTTGAATTTTCGATGTGCCGAAATTTTTTGAAGTCAAATCTACCTACAACAGCAACTTTCGACCGTACTAGCCGTCGGTTAGAATCCTCCGCTTCGCCATCAGGTTTGATTGACTGTCATCAAACGTTCATGGGCGAGCGGCCGGTCTCAAGCTACTCGATATTGCGATATTGTTGTTCAATGCACTTCTCCCATTCGGTTCCATGTATGAAACTGGAGAGATCCAAGAGTTTCACTCCCTGTGGGGAAATGACGAAGTGGCACCAGGGCATGCAGAAGTTGTCTCGGAGCGACGGAGGAATCCACATAAGTCTAGAAGATGAGGAGAAAATCCATCCGTCTTCAAAGCTGCCGGGAGGTATGGGTAGCAATGCGTCCCAGATACGCACCGTTTTGTCGCTGGATCCAGAGACGATGCGCTGGCTGTCCGGCGAGAACGCGACAGACCAGACCGAGTCGTTGTGCCCCTGCAGCTGCTCGCCAATCACAGCACCTGTGGCGGCGTCCCAGATGCGCACCGTTTTGTCGCCGGATCCAGAGACGATGCGCTGGCCGTCCGGCGAGAACGCGACGGACAAGACCCATTTGTCGTGCCCCTGCAGCGGCTCACCGATCGCAGCGCCCGTGGCGGTGTCCCAGATGCGCACTGTTCTGTCGTCGGATCCAGAGACGATGCGCTGGCCGTCCGGCGAGAACGCGACGGACCGGACCAAGTTGTTGTGCCCCTGCAGTGGCTCGCCGATCGCAGTGCCCGTGGCGGCGTCCCAGATGCGTACTGTTTTGTCGCTGGATCCAGAGATGATGCGCTGGCCGTCCGGCGAGAACGCGACGGAGACCCAGTCGTTGTGCCCCTGCAGCGGCTCGCCGATCGCAGCGCCCGTGGCGGCATCCCAGATGCGCACCATTTTGTCGCGGGATCCAGAGACCATGCGCTGGCCATCCGGCGAGAACGCGACAGAGTAGACCGAGCCGTTGTGCCCCTGCAGCGGCTTGCCGATTGCAGCACCCGTGGCGGCATCCCAGATGCGCACCGTTTTGTCGTTGGATCCAGAGACGATGCGCTGGCCGTCCGGCGAGAACGCGACGGACCGGACCCAGTCATTGTGCCCCTGCAGCGGCTCGCCGATCGCAGCGCCCGTGGCGGCGTCCCAGATGCGCACCGTTTTGTCGCCGGATCCAGAGACGATGCGCTGGCCGTCCGGCGAGAACGCGACGGACCAGACCAAGTGGTTGTGCCCCTGCAGCGGCTCGCCGATCGCAGCGCCCATGGCGGCATCCCAGATGCGCACCGTTGCGTCGTCGGATCCAGAGACAATGCGCTGGCCATCCGGCGAGAACGCGACGGACCGGACCCAGTCATTGTGCCCCTGCAGCGGCTCGCCGATCGCAGCGCCCGCGGCGGCGTCCCAGATGCGCACTGTTTTGTCATCGGATCCAGAAACAATGCGCTGGCCGTCCGGCGAGAACGCGACGGACAAGACGCAGTCGTCATGCCCCTGCAGCGGCTCGCCGATCGCAGCACCTGTTGCAGCGTCCCAGATGCGCACCGTTTTGTCGTCGGATCCAGAGACGATGCGCTGGCCGTCCGGCGAGAACGCAACAGACCAGACCGAGTTGTCATGCCCATGCAGCGGCTCGCCGATTACAACGTCCGTGGCGGCATCCCAGATGCGCACCGTTTTGTCGCGGGATCCAGAGACGATGTGCTGGCCATCCGGTGAGAACACGACGGACAAGACCGAGTTGTCGTGCCCCTGCAGCGGCTCGCCGATCGCAGCGCCTGTGGCAGTGTCCCAGATGCGCACTGTTTTGTCATCGGATCCAGAAACAATGCGCTGGCCGTCCGGCGAGAACGCGACGGACAAGACGCAGTCGTCATGCCCCTGCAGCGGCTCGCCGATCGCAGCGCCCGTGGCAGCGTCCCAGATGCGCACCGTTTCGTCGTCAGATCCAGAGACGATGCACTGGCCGTCTGGCGAGAACGCAACGGACCAGACCCAGTCGTCGTGCCCCTGCAGCGGCTCGCCGATCGCAGCGCCCGTGGCAGTGTCCCAGATGCGCACCGTTTTGTCGCGGGATCCAGAGACGATGCGCTGGCCGTCCGGCGAGAACACGACGGACGTGACCCAGCTGTTGTGCCCCTGCAGCGGCTCGCCGATCGCAGTGCCCGTGGAGGCATCCCAGATGCGTACCGTTTTGTCGCGGGATCCAGAGACGATGCACTGGCCGTCTGGCGAGAACGCGACGGACTCAACCCCGTCGTCGTGCCCTCGCAATATTTTTTCAAGGCTCATCCATGAATCAGGCACACTGTACCGAAGCAGACGAGGGAACCACGATATGTAATGTGCTCGTACTGCTGATTGCTTCGGTGCCAGGGGGACCGCCGAGATGTAGATGTGCGGCGCACTTTGAGCGATGGCGGGTGCAAACACTGAAACAAATTTCTGTGCATCCTTGAGGAACATTTCAATCCAATTGTCTCTTCCCTGTCAACCCACGCTCAGCAGGATCCGACCCTTTCAAACACCGGTACTCACCAGCGTATATTTTTGTGCAAACTGCAGTATTCCCGCAGCGAATGCTACCTCCTGGCGGATACTGAGCACCTCCAACCAAAACAAGAACTGGCCGGTGAGAAAACTCTTGAGTGATACAAGTATTTCGTTATGAAAATCGGAGTCCCCGAGATGAGGCCCCCAAAACCGACTGGCATATGTTAACGCAGGTGATAGACAACACTCTGTCAAGCCAGGTACCTCCGAGTTGAGCAAATGGGAGTCAGGGAAGTGACAGATATTGAATCTGAGATGCTTCTGCAAGACCGCGAAACATCCCGATGCCAATGATTTTTTTGCCGTCGCAACATCGAAAAACCAAGGGTTGTTAGAACCAGAACGATTAGGCTCCAGGAGAAAATCGCCAAAAGAGGCATGCAGAGTTCGAGCAGGTTGACCGGCACTCCACTGAACGACGGAGCCGAGAAATTTCAAGACACTAGCTACGGTACCGTCATCGAGACCCAGAATAGAATCTATCACACCGTCGGTCATGGGGACCTTCGCGAGAGCGATGGCAGCCAGGATAGCTGTTGCGGATTTCCTGAATTCTTCGTCATCCCAGTCCCCATCGTTTTGAAGCGCAAGGGTGTACAACTGATCAAGATTACCTCCTGTCTGAAACGGCGTCTTGAGTAGAGTTTGCAAACGTGTATTGGGCTGGAACGATTTCTTTCCCTCAACAAAGTTAAGTGCGGTTGCCGCCCAGATGAACAGATTTCCCGATAAGCTGATGAGTTGTTCTTCTATTTTCTCTTCAGGCCACTTGGGATCGAGACTAGGATGCGCCTGTCGAATAGTGGCCAGTCGGTCACGAATGTACACGGAGATGTCGTTGCGGCTCTCAGTAGTTATGTCGAGAGAGCGCTCTTGGACGGCAGTTTTATCGCGGAAAACCCTCGTAATGTCGGAATCTGGACGAGAGGTAACGAAAAACTGAAACGCCGTGGGAAGTTTGGTAAAGGAGTTGGCAATCAGACGGAGGAGAACTTGACGCGAGTCGTCGGCGCACTCGTCAAGCGCATCCATGACGACGACGAATGGACCAACGAGGTGCTGCTTCACAGATTCAAGAGGCCCGAGAAGGAGCTCCTGGAACTGCTTGTCAATCGGCGCTTCGACGAGGTTGGAATCGCGGGAAAGAGCCGTGCAAATAGCTCGCTCGATGTGCAGGTGAGCCTTGGCGAGCCCAAATGCAATGGCATGAAGCACAAGTATCGGATCGCCTCCGACCACGTCATTGCGTGTGAAGCAGAGGAATGTCCCGAGACGCCCGAGCCCGCGAAAGTACTCAGCGACAGTCGTCGCGACCGTACTCTTGCCCGAGCCTGCCATACCAGAGAGCCAGACGATTCGCGCTTCCGAGGGTGTAGTCAGCCGTTGAGTAATATCCTCGATAATCGCGCTTCGCGTGCCAGGAAGACATTCACGACGCGCAGATGGTCTGGGACTGGCGCTTCTGAGACGACTCAAGATACTGGAATTTTCTATCGAATTCATTCAGCTAATGAAACGGGGTCGGGACAAGAATAGCAATCCGTACCCAATTTCTCGACTTTGTCCAGAATTTGCGCAGATACGACCGTTGTTTGGACTGCAAGTCCTCGATCAAAGTCATCTTTCAATCTGAGTAACGCAGCAGCCAGCTGGTCAATCCTTTGTCCCGCACCCAAGAAGGAAGTCTGAGCGACTCGTCCTAGGTTCGAATGTCACTAACGAAAATCAAAGTATGAAACCACCGACCCAAGAAGCCATGCCCTGAATATTCGCGGATGAGCAGAGCACACTCCATGGTTTGCATGGTAATGCGGAGAACAGTGTCCTCAACAGGCTTCGAGTTCTTCACGACAGAGTCCACCTCTGTTGCAAAGGAGTAGAGCGCAGCCATAGCTTCAACGAGTTTCACGACCTTGTCGTCCGCCTCCCGTTGATTTTTCACGATCTATGTATGAAGCATCGCTGAGATGGAAGGGGCAATGCAATGAGAGAATATCCATACGTTGTACACTGACGTCAAAACTTTCCACGCCGCATTCGCATATGGATGAATCTTGGATTTCGGTCAGAACAACATCATGGACTCATCGTGATTTAAATAATGAGGCGTTACCTTCGCAAGTTCATCCCCGACTTTTACAACGTTCTCGAGCGCCGAAAGAATTCCACTGAGAGTATCCGATAACTTTGCACCGGAGCTAAGGCCCTCAACGGCCGCAACGGAGTCCAACGCGTCTCCGACCGGCGACAGGAGCTTCAATTTTGAAGTGTCGTCAGACATTTGCTTGATGGCCATATCGTCCGTGAAGGCGCTGAGACAGACAGACAGCCGACCTAGGACCTCGCCCTTCGGCGCTTTCATGTCGAGCCAAACGCCTGTTCAGGGGGTGTTAAACTTCGTCAGTCACAGCAGACGAAAGTCGAGATCACCTTCATTCGAATGGGACTGCTCCATCAAATCTGCAACAGAAGTTTTTGCCTCGGCGATGAGCACATCGGGACCGAATGCATCGTGAAAGAGGCGAAAAGTGAGAATCGATGGGGGTGGCGAGGTTCTGGGTTACGACGTGATCATGAGCCACGCACAATACGACTCGATCGAAACCCGCGTACAAAGCCAAACTATCATTCCAGGTGGGTTTGATATTTCGCTTCACTACCCGTGTTTTAAGGATACGATTCGTATTTCCATACACCTTGACATAGAGATTTGGTGGTTTTCCGACATCACGCCAACCCGGTTCCCAAACAATGCCGTCGGCGCTTCGAACTGTTTTATGAGGGTAAGAAAGAAGGCTATGCGACAAATGATGTTGGGGACGCGCCGAGAAGTGTTAGGGCCATAGAGGTCAAGGAGCAACCTTACCACGGATCTCTCATGACACACGCCAGGATCCCTGATCAAGTATAGATCTTTGCTCACGCACACTCGTTCTGTGTGCCTCCGCCAACGCGAGCTGCTACATGCTACATACGGTCTCGCGCAATGGTGCATACATTCCGCCGGGTGCATGCTGTCTTGAGGCGCACGAGCGGCCGGATGGACTGACGGATGCTTCGCTTCTTTATTCCGTTCTTTCTTTCTTTCTTTGCTTCGTGTGCTGCTCAGTCCCTCTCACCATTTCAATCTTATCCCATATCCCAATCTCTACTCGAATAATCCAATCCTCATCCGTATCATACTAACAACTCCTCTTCCCCCAGTCGAAACAGTCCGCCTCTCGCACCGCGCCATCTCGCCTAACGGCGCGCACCCGCCCGGCTCGCGCACCACGCCCCTGCACCTCGCCGCCTCCTCGGGCGCGCGGGTATCGTCAACCTCCTCGAGCAGGACAGCGTAGACGACATGCTCCGCGACGCGTCGGGGCGCAC
Organism: Mycena albidolilacea; assembly: GCA_029282495.1. NCBI lineage: Eukaryota > Fungi > Basidiomycota > Agaricomycetes > Agaricales > Mycenaceae > Mycena > Mycena albidolilacea. The sequence goes on from JARIHO010000002.1 coordinate 1,694,197, forward strand.
CGCGCGAGGTAGCAAGGGTGTTCGACGACTCGCACAGCTTCCTCAACGCGGAGTACCGCTCGCTGCTGAGGTCGTATATCCTCGCGCCCTTCCCGGCTGCGGCCCCGGGTGCGGGTGCAGGCTCGCCTGGGGTGCCATTTGGGTCGCACCAGCTGCATGGGCAGGGACAGGGGAGGGGCAGGACGGGCAGCTTCCGCCCGCGCTACTGAGGTCGCCGAGGGCGAAGCATTTGGATCTGGATTGTTTGGACGATGCGAGTGGGAGGGCGTTGGTGCATTCCTTTTTTACTGCTGCTTTCTATGTACTTTCCCCTGTCGTCTTGTCGACGCCTGCATCTTCCTCTTCCCTACCCCTCCTCTCCCTTCGCTTTCTAGCAACACAATAACTGACACGGATCTCCGCACAGCTCCACGAAGCCGCGCGCCGGCGGGACCTGCGCCTCCTCGAGCTCGCCGTGCGCGCCGGCGCGGACGTGTTCGTGCGCGACCGGCGCGGCAAGCTGCCGGGGCAGGGCGCGGGCGGCGGTGCGGGGGGCGGCACGGGTGGGAGAGGAGGGAGCGTGGTAAGTCAGGGCGGACAGGGCGAGGGAGGTGAAGGCGTTTTTGAGGCAGTGTACGTACTCTTTTTCCTTGCTCCTTCCTCCTTCGTCCTTCCCGTTGTCTTCCCCTACCCGTTCCCCTCCTCCTCTTTCCCCCGCTCGTATTTTCCGTGAAATTGAGGAGACGAACAAGCGTTGACCGCTCTTCCCCTTGCTAGTGACCAACCAAGACGCGACGCTGCTCAACCCGGCGGTGCGGCCGCAGGTGCTGAAGGGCTATCTGAATAAGTACACGAACGTCGCCAAGGAGTGGAATACAAGGTGATTTGTACTGAAAAGCGGGTATAGAGCTGTGAGTGTTTTATTTTCTGGTGTTTTTCTTTTTTTCGTTGGAGAGGGGAGGGGATGTTGAAGCGACCTGTCGGGGCGCCTTCGTGCGGCGGCAACTGTGGGTGGTTGCTTTGGTACCCACAGCATGCGAGCTAGCGGCGGACAGCGCAGGATACCGGCGGTGTAGGATGTAGGAGGCCCCGTCCGCCCCATGTCCGATAGGGATATGAACACGACATTCGCCGTTATCACCTTAACCTGCTTGTAAAGGATGGCGATCGTGTCCTTGCATCCGACTCTCTTCTACTTCCCTCTGAAACCGTATCTGTGCCCGACGGACTGCCGTCTGCGACCCGAGAGTCAGCGCGCATTTGAGATGGGGAAGTATGAAATTGCGAACGGGCTGAAGAACGAGCAGGAGGAGAAGCAGCGCGCCGACGCGCAAGCAGAGAGAGCTGGGCGAGCTCCCGCCGCACAAGCCGCGGTGGTTCATGGCAGAGACGGATGGGGACACCGGGGAGCGTGTGTGGACGCTGTCGCGGCTGGAAGATGGTCAATGGAGTATTGGGCGGAACGTGAGCGGGTTTGGTAAATATTAATGGGTGGCAATCTAGTCTCTCGCAGCCAGACACTTCAATACGTATATAAACTCGTACCTCGTTGTATTGAGACAGTTTTCGACCGTCGGTTCGTCAGCCGGGAGTGGAATCATAAACATATCACGAAAGACGGTAGAGTGCATCGAGAGCAAGCCCTTTGTGAGGCGGAACTGGGTGGATTCGACCTGCAGAATGATGTTCCCGTCGTCGAACCAGTATTCGGTTGACCGCACGAGCGGTGTTTCTGAAGCATCGCCGTCGTCTATGCGGCGTCGTTTGATTCGCGTCGCGTCTCCCATAATGTGTTCGCCGTTGTGTACTTGAGACCGAAAGTGAACACTGACAAGACGAAAGCGCGTTTGATCATGATATAAGGTTAGGGTTCCCGCCAATTGAACAGAAAACATTTGGATGTGCTGTCCAAGTACATCGCGGAAAGCACCGCAGAACATCCCATCTTGAACGCGCGTTCGACTTGTGGTACTGACAGCACTGGGAAACTCAGTCCCAAAATTATAGAAGATATTACAAGTACAATTCCCGAAATAAATGCCCGAGCTCTACTTGCCCCTGAGCCGGCTGTCGTATCCCTTGAGCAGCAGCCGCTCCACCCACCCGCCCGCGGGGTACGCCTTCTCCCACTGGTTATGTAGATGCACCCCAAAGATCTTCTGCAGCGCATTGTCCAGCTTCCCCTGCTCGCCCATCCCGCCGTTCCACATACCCATGCGGTTCCCCGACGAGTCGTCCGCGACGAAGGGATCCGGCAGCCGGTTGTCGAGGCGGCACGAGCGCGCGTCGCTGAAGCAGAACGGAAGGATCTTGAAGGGCGGGACACCGCCGGCGACGAGCGCGCGCCAGAGCTTGAGGTACAGGAGCGAGCCCCAGTCGGTGCTGCCCGGCCGTGGGGCGGCCGTGGTGGCCATGATGTGGAAGGCCTCGCAGAGGTAGGGCGAGTGCTGCTTGAAGCGCATCAGCGCGCCGTTGAGAGGCTGGTAGATTTTGTCTGGAGGAGATGAGCAGGCGAATGACAGAACATGGAGATCGCGCCCACCATAGCAGTCCCACTGTGTGACAAACTCGTGCTCGAGGAGCGGGTCGAGGTCGCGCGTGAGTAGCGAGTCCATGTCGACCCACACGCCGCCAAAGTTCCACAGCAGCAGCAGGCGGACGAGGTCGCCGTCGACCCACGCCTTCTTGTCCTTCTGCACCAGCAGTGGGCTGCCCTCGAGGTCTGTCCCGTGCGCTAAGGCCGGAATATCGACGACGCGGAGGGCAAAGGACTCGGGAAAGCGGGTGAGGTAGCTGGTGAGGATGTCGTTGGGGCCGAGGTTGCCGTTAGACCACAACACAAGGCGCGAGGTGGGAAGGTGCTGTGTCGCGAAGAACGACTTGAGCATCCACTCCTGGCGGGGCCCGAACACGGCGAGATCGTTCCGCCAGTAGGTGTGGTATTGCGTGCGCTCGTCTGGAGGGACGTACGCGTTCGATGTGCGCGGCGCGGGCTGGATGGTCCCCGCAAAATCATAGCAGTCGATCCCCATGCGCAGCGACATCCCGGCCTGGATTTCCGTCCTCCGCGGACCGTGCAGACCGTCGGTGAGATTGTATTTGGGGTTCACCCGGGCCTCGTTAAAGCAGCCGGAGAGCGGCAGGACAGGTAATATCTGGTCCTGCGTCCAGGTGCGCGAGTAGAACGCCAGCTCGATGTGAGGTTCATACAAATATAAACCAAGAAGCAGAAGGAGAAGTGACGCCGGAAGAACGAATTTAAGTAGGGTGACTATGGGGCGGATTTTGAATTGAAAGCGGGACTGCTGAGAGTGATTCCGAGATCTGTAGGTTTGAGGCAAGGTTATGGAATCATGCGATTCAAAATTGAGATGGTACGTGGTGGCCGAGGTGAAAGACGTTGAGCGAGGTGAGTGCCGTTGACGAGAGGAAGGTGCGTACATCGGTAGGCGCTCATATCCGCCGCGAGTCATAGAGGGAAGGAGGAGGAAAGGAAACAGTATGCACGTGACGGCATGCCATACGCGTAATTTTTTTTTTAGACGGTAAATTGAACCACCATGGACGACGCGCCCCCGGCCAAAAGACGACGCACAGACGACGCGGATGCTCCAGAAATGCCGCTTGTACGGTCGACCGAATATTGGTTTGACGATGGGAATATTATTTTGCAAGTCGAATCCACCCAATTCCGCCTCACAAAAAGCATGCTCTCGATGCACTCCACTGTCTTTCGCGATATGTTTATGATGCCACTCCCAGCCGACGAGCCGACTGTCGAAAACTGCCCCGTAGTCGTGCTCTCTGGCGATTCCCCCCAAGATTGGATACACTTGCTCGGAGCCATGTACCCGAAGTATGTTCCCATCGGTTGCCGTCTAGCAATGTGTCTCACAAAGGTATATGTAGATGCCTCATTGACGAAGTTCCTAGTCTCGAGCTTATTGCAGCTATCTTACGGCTGAGTAAAAAATACGATTTCTCTGCATTTCACAAAGACTGCATCCGCCGGCTGAAAACGGAGTTCCCGACGACGCTCGAGGAATACGACGCCCTTAACTCCTGGGCTTGCATCAAGTATGAGGAATTTATATACTTTGACCTCATGCGCTTGGCCAAAGAAATTGGCCTGCATTCGATTCTTCCGTTGGTGTATTGCGTGGCGCTCACGATGGAGAGGGATGGATACATAGAAACGGTTGGTCCCATTGTATTCGGGGGTCAGCGCTACCAATCTTCCCCAATTCAGATTTTAGATCCAGAGGACGCGAGCGTGAGCCCTGGTGACCGCCTTGCGTGTATACTAGGTGTTGCCAAACTTCTGATACTGCAATCCCACACGACAATGGCATGGCTTGCCTTGGACTCAGACCCACATATTCCCTCTGCAAGGTGCATCCAGCCCCTCAAATGCGTCGCCTCGGTGAAGGAGGTTATATTGGATCTGTCCAAAACCCATTTTCCGCACATTTGGGTCGTCGATTACTGGAACGAGAGCTGGGACGGGGACATGTGTGTATCCTGTAGAAGTAAGGCGAAAGAGGTATTTGAAGCCGGTAGAAAAGCATGCTGGGATAAGCTACCAGGTGCATTCGGACTCCCCGCCTGGGACAAATTGAAATCGCTCGACCTCGACTAAAAAGTACGTGGAATATCCGAGACGAAAAGTCGGCACTCACAGTAGAGCAGACTTTACGAGCAGCTGACTGCAGGGTTTGCAAACGAGAACGAGTGGAGGCGTGTCCTTCCCCGGTAAATACATACATTTATTCTGCATATCAACACTCGAGTCAAAGTTGAACTTTCATTTACGATTCGCGAACAAAATCGCTATATGTGTACCTCTAATAGAAGTCGTCAACAAGTCCCACAGATCGCTTCGCCCAGCCCTTCCACTAGTCCGCCACGACGCCGTACAAAATCCGAAATTCGAGTGCCATTTTCGCGCGTAAGGAGTCCTCCTCGCCTCCATCGTTACCGCTTAACACGGCACCGCAGTCTCGCAGCTACGCGTTAAAGGACCGCAGCACCCCCTACCAATGTTCTCAGTATCATCACCGCACAGAAGACGGTGTCTTGTAATACCAGACGTATTTCAGAGGTTTTTTTCTTCCAATGAGGGATCGAAGATCTGAGACCACTACAAGCGCCTCATCGACATCCGCCCGTCGCAAGATCGTCAACCAGGGTGGGAGCTACATTGACTCGGCATTGAACCAATCTTAGGCCGGTCGCAGGTCACTCACTATCTACGGTCACGTTCCTATTCGTGTTATTGCTGTGATACAATAACAATTATATGAGTATTACTTTATGCATGAATCCATGATGCTGCGTGCCATATTTTCTGGCGTATCTGTTTTGCAAATTGCATCAACTATTGGAGGGAGCCGGCGCAAATTGGTTGTTCCCTAAGAGCAGGGGTTAATTTTTTCTGGAGCGCCCAGAAATCAGTGACTTACCTGAGCGATTTAGCAGCTCGATAGGAAGACCTTTACGGTGCAGAACTTCCATGACGTCCGCAAAATGTTTGGTGTGGTCATCCTTCACACGAACAAGTGTCCAGTGAGCAACCGCAGGCGGGGTTGCAAGTTCGGCGCCAGCCCACCGTGAGGTGATCATATCTGCCAGAACCCCCGGCGTAAACATTTCGCCCGTGTGCTCGAGGATTAAATTGTGCAGGTGGGGGACGAGGGGCCTCACGCCTTCTTTGTAGTGTAGGGCTCCGACAGCGATATCATCAAAGCAATCCCAACAGCAGAATAATTTCAGGTGGGTAAGGGCCGGTGCGTAGTGAAGGACGTCGATGAGATCGTCCCCTCGAAGAGTCGCATATCTCAAATCGAGCCGCGCGAGGTGTGGCGCCCGTACTTGGAATGTCGGTAAATGGGCAGCTTTCCAGTCTACGTCATTCTCCATGTCGTCGAAATGCAGACATAGTTCCTCCAACGCAGGAGCCGATATGCAGTCGAAAAATGGGGAGACTTTTCCTGCCGACCCAAAGAGAGCGAATGAGAGTGTGCGTAGGCGGCTGAGGACATGGATATCTCGTTCAGCTTCGGGAAGCTCATGCCATCCAGGAATGCAGAGTGATGCCCTGATAAGATCTGTGCACTGGACAAGGATATCAAGAGCAATATCGTGCGAGGAACTGTCGATAGTGATATCGGTGAGCTGTGCCCATGGCATGAGAATCTGCGGGTCATTTGAATGAAACTTTACGCCCAATTTTCGGAGGCGAGGGGCGCCGGTGAAGCATAGAGGATCGAGATGGGAAGTATTTGGGCCGATTGTTCCCAGGGACAGCTCCTCGAGGTTGTCCAACCTACATTCAGCCACTCGGTTGATTAGCCAAAGTGGTGCGTAGCGGAGGTCCGCAGATCCCCAACGGGGAGAGGTTTTCAGAATCTCCGCCAGTATGCGACAATAAGTATCTTTCGGGGGACACGCCATAAAGGATATGGGGACAGGGTGGGGTAAGGAGCGTGCCAACCATGCCTTCAGTCCATCGGCATATGCCTCCTTCAAGGAGCCACTTTCATTATCAAGGTTGACTCGAATCAGCCCAGTCCATAGTCGCGGGGTGGCATGAGCAACCTGCCTCCAATCTGAGCAAACCTGGGATAGTCGTAGCACGTCCGTGATGTGTGTGCGATCGCGAATCGCAAGCACGAAAATCTCGGCCAACAATTCGACCGGAAGCGCGCGGACGGGCGAGATGATGTATCTGAGGGCAGCAGCGATGGCGCGTTCCCGCTCAATCTGCGATCGGAGCGAGGCAATCTTCAACTGGGTTTGATCGATGAGCCGTTCGATATCCGCCTTTGAGCTTTGTCTGGTTCGCTCAGTCTGCTCGAGGACAATGGCGCAAATGGAAGAAGTGATGGCCATAGCGCGGCGTGTCAGAAGAGAACGAAAAACCACCCCCTGCAGCAAAGGTGAACGTGAGTGAGTGCTACTAGATTTTTCGGAGTGTACGCGTACGCGCTTGTTAAGTTCAGAGCAAATTCAGAGCGAGAATAAAGACGGACAAGTTGGCGATGAACAAAGTTGAAAGAAAACGGAAACGTGGGAATTCATCGCCATCAGTGCTCGATCTCTTCCTTTCTTCTCCCAGCTCCTTCCTGCCTCAAATAAACGCGCCCATGGGAGCCGCGATACGAACGAAACGACGACGCACAGACGATGCGGACACTCCCGCAATTCCGCTTGTACGGTCGACCGTGGTTCGACGACGGGAACATCATCCTCCAGGTCGAACAGAATTTCGCATCGCAAAAAGCGTACTCTCCATGCATTTGTCTGTCTTTCGCGACATGTTCATGATGCCTCTCCCGCCGACGAACCGACCGTCGAAAACTGCCCGGTGGTCGTACTTTCTGGCGATACAGCGCAAGACTGGGGGCTCTTCCTCGAAGCCATGTACCCGAAGTAGGCATGCTGGGCCACTGACGCGTGAGGTCCCTCATAAGGCGTATACCTAGATCTCTTATGGAAGAGGCACCCCGGTTTGAAATATTAATCATCGCAGCTATCCTACGGCTGAGCAGAAAATACGACTTACACCAAGATTGTGTCCGCCGGCTGGAAACGAAGTTTCCGACGACGCTCGAGGAATACGACGGGCTTCAATTGTGGACCTACGTGAAAGGCGATAAGAGCACATACCTGCTCATCCTATGCTTTGCCAGAGAATCGGCCTCCACTCGATTATTCCGCTGGTTTATTGTACGCTCAACAGAGGGAGATATATGGCCAAGGTTGGTAAACCCGTATCTATCTTCAAGTCAGACTGATAGGTGCCCATGTTGAATTTTGAATGTAAATGACCGAGCCTGAGTGCCAGTAACCGATTTGCATGTCTCCTTGGTATTAGGCTCGAATCCAGCCTGTCTATGAAAGCAAGCTTGTTGATAGACAGGCTGGTCGATCTGAGTTTAAATTTGGATCACAAAAGAGTTACCAAAAAAGGCTATTGGATAACTCACTTGTTTCGGCATATAATTCCGAGATTTTTCATAGGTGGAATTGCATTGCATACCGGAATGTATTGCGCTTTATTTGAGCGAAAATGGTCGAGTTTTGTATGTGCTAGGTGAGCATTTGTGTCTGTTGTTGCTGTTTGTGTGTGACATCACCCCGCTCGGAACTTGGTCCGGAATAACCTTTTTTGGTAAGATTTTTGTATTGGTGATTCAAACTCAGATCGACTGGTCTGTCTATCGACAGGCTTGCCTTCATAGACAGACCAGTCACTGGTCTACCTTGGTATCACTGACCTTTAAATGTGTCGCCGCTGCGGCAGTCAAGTCCAGCCATCTGCGTTATCTCTCTGAGTGGAGCGAGGTATGGGACATAGATATGTGTCGGTCTTGCCGAAATAAGGCGAAGGATGTCTTTGAAGCTGGGAGTGGAATGCTGCTTGGACAAGCTGCCTTCGATGTTGGGCCTGCCTGAGTGGAGGTCAAGCAACTTTGAATAGATAGCGCATATGTACTGTAATTCTCCATGGGATTCCCTGTTTTCGAACGCCCTGTTTTCGAAATATGTCTTGTATGCCGATTCCCGGCCACAGTAGGGGGAGCTCACGACAATCCCAGTTTTTTGGTTGAGGAGAAAAACAATTGCAAAAGGGAAGAAAAAGAAGGGATAGGGATGGTTTTGAACCTCTAAACGAACGTCAAAAATCACCGCCGCAGGCGCTAATGGACATTCTGAAGTTTGAAGTTCACTGATTTTAGTACTGTGTGTTCAATTTGCCTTGAATGTCGTCCCTTGTTGGGGTGCTTGTCTTGGCTTCGTCCTCCACTGATTTTATCTGCCGCAGGAGTAGAATTATCCGACACTGTCTCAATTCATCGGAAGTCACCCAATTTTCAGCCTTATCTTACAGAGAGGTAATTTTTCTTTAGCGTTTCACTACCAAACTACGTGTCTGCCTTCATTTTTCCACTTGAAGCTCCAAGCATGCCTGGTCCAACCAAAACACTCTGCAAAATTGTAAATGGCATTTTTCCGGCGGGCGGGACTTTCTGAGAAATTTGAGCAGCACATAATCAAAGGTTGTTTGACTGTTGAACCATGAGTTGAACAGACAGACTTGTTCGGACTTGGGGCTAGCAATGGTCCCTAGCTGATTACACCGTAAGTTCAGTGAATTAGAAGGGCTTCGGAATCTATATCCACATTCTGAGTCTATGGAACTGTTCCGACTCGCTCCAAGAATCCCTGAAATTAAAATAAGAATTTCTAAGGCGCAGGAGAGCGCTACAGACAGATTCCGGAGTTCGCCGTCGGAGTTTGAACACCGGCTTCGGTAGCGCCGTACCCAAAGACGTGCAGCGAACTGAACACATGACACGGAATTTGGAGTCGCAAGCTCCCGAAGAAAGTGAATCTTCGACAGTCGAACATCCGAACTGTCTTAAAGACAGTTCGGATTGAAAGTATGTGACAAAACTTGAATGAAAGCGTGAATGATGGACCCGGTCCGGGACGCGTTTTGGTTGCGTGACCGCGTGTCGAAATTTCACGTGCGCAGCGCCGCTTCACTACCGACGACGATACTAATCACCTTCAAACCCTTCAAATCTCAATCCTCCTTCCGTCCTGCAATTCCTGACAGCGAAAAACACGCTGTCTAGCAGAATCCTCAGTCAAGTCTCTAGACGGTCCCTTCTAGCCGCTCCCCTCTTGGTCCAGCTTGGTTTCAAGAACAAGCATCATTCTACCATGGCTACCGTCGAAAAGAGCTCGAAAATGCACTCCAAAGTCGTATGTGAGGGGATCCAGGCGGCCGAGTGACGCACCAATTCTCTCTAGGTCATAATTGGCTCTGGGCCTGCAGGACATACCGCCGCCATCTATCTCGCGCGCGCGAACCTGAACCCGGTCCTATTCGAGGGATTCATGGCCAATGGATTCGCGGCCGGAGGCCAACTCACAACGACTACGGATGGAATGTCGTCTATCTGAATCAAAATATTCGAGTATACTTACCCTGCTACAGTGGAGAATTTCCCGGGGTTTCCGACGGGCATTATGGGCCCGGAGCTGATGGATAAATTCCGCGAACAGAGTATTCGCTTTGGCACCACTGTAGGCCTCGGTATTTGAGCCTACTTATGCAACTAATTAACTTCGCCAGATAATCACCGAGACCGTGTCGAAAATCGATCTCTCGGCGCGGCCGTTTAGATACTGGCGGGAAATGCAAGAAGAAGAGGAGCCGGAGACGGCGGACACGGTCATCATCGCTACCGGCGCCAGCGCAAAGCGTCTGGGCCTCGCTGGCGAGGGGACGTACTGGCAGAGTGGGATTTCCGCCTGTGCTGTTTGTGACGGCGCCGTCCCCATTTTCCGGTTAGTCTCTGCACTCGATGTCTCTTCCTCTCTTTCTAACGGAGCTACGGCAGGAATAAACCGTTGGCCGTTATTGGTGGTGGTGACTCTGCGGCCGAGGAAGCGACCTGTGAGCGTGCTTCTCCGGCTCATCCTCGCATGTATTGACGATCTCAGACTTGACCAAGTACGGTTCGCATGTGTACGTTCTCGTCCGCCGTAGTGAGCTCCGAGCCTCCAAGATCATGGCGAAGCGGCTGATGAACAACTCGAAAATCGTGAGTCTGAGTGTGCACCTATCTATCGCCAGCTCACACGCGTGCGGCTGTAGACTGTGCTGTGGAACACCGTGGCTACGGAATGTCTCGGTGACGGGGACCTGTTGAGTAGCCTCAAGATCAAAAATGTCTTGACCGGCGAGGAGAAGAACCTGCCCGTCAACGGCCTCTTTTACGCCATCGGTATGTCGCGCATGGATAGCTTATCCCGTGTCTAACGTTCATGCCAGGTCACGAGCCCGCCACGGATCTCGTGCGTAGCCAGCTGCAGACAGACCCCGACGGCTACATTATCACCGTCCCCGGCACGACACAGACCTCGGTCAAGGGTGTGTTTGCTGCGGGAGACGTGCAGGACAAGCGGTACAGGCAGGCGATTACGAGCGCAGGCAGCGGGTGCATGGCTGCGCTCGAGGCTGAGCGACTGATCGCGGAGGAGGAGGAGCTTGGTGCGGAAGCTTAGAATCACAAAAAATTGTATGTCGGCGTTCATCCCCCTGGTGTAAGTAGATCATTGCTTCGATGTGTAGAATCCCTGCAACTTGGAGGACAAGGCGCCAGAGGATCATCCACGAATTCTCGCAAGCATTGCGCAAGCAGTGGTGATGAGCAGTCATGAGCTTTCGAGAGGATGGTCGCATCAAATTTGCCGACGAACGGCACGAACCATTATGTAGCGGGCGACAACTTACCCAGATACGTACTTAGTATAGGCCTCGAATCCGGGGCCGCGCTCAAGCCGCGATCAAGCAGAAACCTACGGACAAGCAGAAAACCTGGCCAGTAGAACATCGTCGGATTTTCCAGCGTAAATGATCAATTGGGCTCAAATCAGCTTCAAACAAAATGAACCGACGAAGCAAGGGCGTCTCAGCCAGAGTTCGAATGGAAGGCACGAAAAAGGGATTCACGGCTACCGTGACGGGCAATCCGCAGAGAAAAGTTCGATGGTTGACGTAGCATACAGCCGAGATTTTTTGGGTACATATTTCTTTCGATTTCTTTCGTTTTTTGTGCTAATTTTTGGTATGAGACAGGAATCGGGAAAGAATCGACCCTCCGGGAGGGCGTGAGGCAAAAACGGCTAGGGAACCGCGGGCTTGGGCCGAAATTTTGGCCTATGGCCCAGAGAGACGGCGGTTTTTTCAAGTTTTTCAAGAAAGGAGAGAAAAAAAGGGGGAAAGAGGGATTTAACTACAATCTCAAAAAGCTCATCCGCGTCGAAAATTCATTTTCAAAGTCGCCTCGGCCACTACTAGACGTTTGATTATCTTGATTCGCAAGTCACATCTAATCGGGCGATTATTGATTTCAAGGCTCAAGTCCATCCGGGGAATTGACCCCAAATGGACATGGACCCAGCCAAACGTCTTCAAGATATTATCAAAAAGATAAAATAGCATGCGGCTGTTGCTGTATCCTTATGATCTATTGTCTTGTGTTCAATTCCGGTTTAACACTTTTTTCTGTGCCGACTGCGTTGTCTTTTGGGCTAGTCACCTACAATCCGTCCTATAAGTAGCTTTTCTCTTTTACTTGTTTGAATCTCAATAGCGTATTCTGAGTCTCATTCCATCAATACTCGATCTGTACTACTACTTACTCCATGTCCATATATGGACATGGTCTCTCCAGACATGTGCAAGGGCCGAAATTCAAATTTTGCGGGTAACACCTCGGGTTTCGCCAAACTGGCCTGCTCTTATTGCTCTCCTCTCATTTTAATAACACACCTCCAGATACTACAGAATGCCTGCGGACGAAGTCCTCATTATAGGCGCCGGCGTAGGCGGTCTCTGCCTAGCCCAGGGCCTCGCGCGCCGCGGCATCCCCTTCCGAGTCTTCGAGCGTGATGCCTCGCTCTCGTCCAAGAGCCAGGGGTACCGGTTCCGGTTGGAGAACCTGGGGATTGAGGCGCTGGAGCGGACCCTGCCGCCCCCGGTCTGGGAGCTGCTGGAGCGGACGCGCCCCCGGGACAGCCCCGCCGACCTCCTGCGCCTCGACGCCCGCTCCGGCGAGAACCAGGGCATCGCTGTGCGGGCCCGCGGTGCTACGGACAGGGAGAGGAGGTGCTACCCGATTGACCGTCCTTGGTTCCGCGAGCTGCTGAGCCTGGACATCAAGGATCATATTCACTACGGGAAGGCCTTTGCGTCATGCGAAACCATTGACGACAATGGTCACGGACAGGGCCGCGTGAAGGTCACGTTCACAGATGGCGCAACGGCTGAGGGCCGTCTGCTCGTCGCGGCCGACGGCGTGCACTCCCGGGTTCGCAAGGCGCGACTCCCGGACCACCGGCACCTCGACATCGAGCGGACGACCATGTGGGGCCGCACGCCACTGACGGCCGAGTTCGAGGCGCGTCTGAACCGCCCTGACGTGCTCCAGGAGCACTTTGCCTTCATGGTGGATGCGCAGAACCCGGCGCGTTCGTGTCTGTTCGCGCCGATCCGGTGGCCGGGCAACGTCGGCGAGCTTTCCGGGGGCAGGCTGTCCGCGACTTGTCGGGATTACGTGTTCTGGGCGCTGAACTTCGAGGCGCCGGAGAAGAGGGGGGATAATGTCAATGTCAACGTCAACGATTCGCCTGAGACGAGGGCGCGGTACGCGCTCGAGGTGTCGAGGGAGTGGAATCCGGATTTGAGGGTCTTGTTCGAGATGCAGGATGTCGAGTCCTTGTATGCGGTCAATATCGTCTCGAGCAAGCCGGACCTGCCACGGTGGGAGACGGATCCCAGGGTGACCTTTCTGGGAGATGCGATCCACGCCATGAGTCCCTCGGGCGGATCTGGCGGCTTAACGACGGTGCAGGATGTGGCGGATTTGTGCGATGCACTCGATGATGCGGGACTAGGGAAAAGTGAAGTGTCGGATGCGAGGTTAAAAGAGTATTTGGAGGGATACGAGGATAAGATGCGTGCGCGGGCTAAGACTGCTATCGAGTATAGTTTCATGGGAGGTAAGGGGATTTGGGCTGGGAAAGAGTGGCACGAGTATAGCGAGGTTCGAGATTTGTGATACGAAGACACGGGCAAGCCAGGATCTCTCACTCTTCTGGTCTAGTCTTTTCATATATTTCGGGTACATAGCCAGTAAGCTTGTCAGAAAACCCGCCGCTCGACAATCGCCGTCTTATGTAAGACAAGACTCAACGCCGTCTTCCATTTATGGCAATTTTGAGAATGAAATGCGTGCAATTGGTGCGTTACAAAATGACAAATGATATCCCTATCTAAATACAATTTCTCAAGCCGCCAGAGCGGCAGCCAGGATGGAAGCAAACTTGGGCGTACCGAGACCGGTGACTGCGCGACGATGAGAAATCGGAGCGGATGCGCAAAAGGGATACATACCAGGGTCCCAGCCAGCGCGCGCCGCGAAGCCGTTAGTGTTGCAGCCGGTATTGTGGCCAAGCGTCACGTCTGCCTCATCTCAGCTCCACTTCTTCCAAAACAAAAAGGACAAAACGCACCGTTGAACGCTCCGGGGTTGGCGTAGAGGAAGGGGTTCAAGAATCTAGCGTAAAGTGGTCAGGCGGAGATATGACACGAATATGTTTATCCTTTACCCGAGGGGAGGCTTGCCGGCCGCGATGAGCTTGTCGTTGACGAGGCCCTGGAAGACGGGTCAGTGTATGGTCTTTTTCGGAAGGCAAAAGACATTTACGATGACACTGGCGAAGGTAGGACTAAAGACAAAGGATTAGTACATGTGCCTCGCAAGGGCGACAGTACTCACGAGCTGCAGGAGGTCCCAGAGACGCCCTCAAGGACTCCGCCGCTGACGATCTCGAAATCAACACCTTGAGTCTACAGCACCAATCAGCCTCAAAAGGACTCTAGAGGCTGCGGGAAAAATAACCGAAACGTCCGGGAACGCACGCCCAGTCGGAGTGAACTTGCCGCTGTTCGTGCTGCCTAGAGCGGTCAAGAAGGTCTGGACAGCGGTGGTCTGGTAAGACGGCTGGGCGAAAACCCGGCTGAATCCTCCCGAGGAGAAGGAAGCGGCGGTTTCACTCGGAGGAATGCCGGAAACGGCGCCGACACTTGGGAACACACCGTCAGCGCCAGGAAGAAAGGGTTCAAGACATTCTCGTACCTGGTCAGGAAGGGGCAGCCAGAGGGGAAAGCAACGATGAAGTTGGTGCAGCTCTGCGACTGTCCACCAGCCACACCACCATCGCCAGAGGCAAACAGGATGGAGCCTCCACGAGTACCGTATGCCGCATATGCGTTGCAAAGCTTACTGAGCTATGGATCAGCCATTGAAAAACGAGTCGGCAGGACCAACTTACGTGAAAGTAGCAGCAGTCTGGTCGGGCTCGTCCTCGCCGTAGCTGGTCGTGAGTACCTGAGGAACGGTAGCAAGTCCGCTCAGGTTGTTAATGATGTCCAAGAAGCCCTGAACCAACGTCGATACCACAATAAGTAGATTCTTGAAAAACATACCTCAAGAGCACCGTCGGAGAAGGTCTCTCCACCGCTGACAAAGGTCACAGGGACGCCGCTTGCGATACCAACAGTGTACTGAATGTCTAATGATATAGTTTAGCGCTGGGATTGGGACAAAAGGATCGAAGTTACCCAAGTTGGCTTCAATACCGGCCTGGGAGGCGCTCTGAGTGTTCTTTCCACCATCGAAAAGACGGGTAGCAAAGGTAGTCGTCGAAGGAAGATCAGTGCGGAATCTGGTCAGGAAAGTCGTAAGATCCTTGGTCTGCGCAAATTGCTCGATGAATCCAGCGACAGCGATGGAGTTGGTCTTCTGGGTAGCAAGCGTCGTGGGGATTCCGTACATGGCCTGAAGGCATGCAGGAGTGACCTAAGGGGGATTAGAAGACAGATCGTGGCAAACGAAATGTGTCGCTTACAGTGGTGGCGCATGAAGCGGGGACAGCGTCAGAAACGGGCGAGGTGCTGGCGTTAACAGGGCGGTCAGCGGCGGTAACAATGGGACCGCGTCCGACAGTCAAAGGGCGACCGAAACTAGACCAAAATTGACCATCCGAAAATCAAGGACAAGGGAGGAGACATACCCAGTAGCCGGGTGAAGTGCCTCGATATGAGCGGTGAGCTCAGCGGGCAGAGAGACGGAGAGCGTGCGGGTGATCTGTTTGCCAGTCTCGATGTGGGTGAATGTCTCGTAGTTGGCGTTGAGCATCTCATTAGCCTTCGATACGGGGACATCGACGTGGAGCCTACGATACTTAATTCAGAGACTGTGTCGAGTACCAAAGAATCGAAATTACCACTCTCCGTACGGACTCGCGACCGTGGCCTTGAGACCATTCGAGTCAAGCCACGCGGTAACAGCGCTCAGAGATTCGGCGGTGGGTTCCATGAACGCTTTGGCTTCCTCGAGGGAGAGGTGCTGGCCATAGCGTGCAGAACCGGGGGTGGAAACCGCATACAAGGTCTCCTCAAGTCCTGTAGAAGTGTTGGGAGATGGTTCACGACAGCGAAAGAATGCACGTACCTGGGAAGTCGTTGCTGAACAAGCCAATGCGCAGAGGAATGGTTTGCGTAGATGGGGCAGGTCCAACCTTCACAAAGCTGCTCGGTGCTGCAGCTCTCTGCTCATGGAGCACGAAGTTAGAGTGCGCCGGAGACGCAGTCGCCAACGAGAACAGCGAGATGAAGAAGAGGCCAGCAACCATTCTTGCTCGATTCAGGATGATAAACGGAGAGTTTAGCCATTCCCTTTATACCCCACTGTAATCTGGGGGGGCACATGGCCAGAAAAACGATAAGGTGTGAAACCATGGTGAAGGTAGGCCAGCTGAGTCGCCGGTGCCAAAAGGTCCTCGAGACAAAGATGCGGGTCGTGACCTTCAGCGTTATTGATGGAATAAGAAGCACACAGGCCACGCGATAAGTAACTATGCGCGGGAAATTTTCGGCTTGATCATGGCTTGATCATGGCCCACAGAATGCGATTCCTCGAGGTAGATGTGGTCGAAATATCCGTGCAGCCTCTTTGTCTTGACAAGATGACCATACCGGTATGTCGAAAGATACGAACAGCACATGGTCCGCAAGTGAAAGAAGCCTCCTCATCTTTGATTAGCTGTGATTCTGTTCTCGGAGCTCCAGGGAGCTCCCTCGGTCCGGAGGCTTTTCTATCTGTGAATGCGGGGGATCAGCCTTGGCACATATCTAATTATAGACTTGAGAGATGTTTTACATGTGGTCTCCAATGCCTCTATCGCACGCACGGTGTGTTCCAGTCTGCAGACCTTTAAGTTGTTCAATCTGCACATGAATCCCGACAGCCTTGAAGCGATTGGCGGATTTGTTTGATCTAGTCCAAAAAATAAACAAGACATACATACCTCTCAAGCATGTACCACCGACAAAACCGACGAAAGGCAATCAACGACTAGTCTACCCTAGGCAGACGCTTCCCAGAAACAAATTATACCTAACCACCGAAAGCGATATCCAGGACTTGGAGAATATTGTTCACTTCGGGAGTCGACCGGAGTCCCCGATCAAGAGCGCCCGCTCGTCACGGAAAATAGTACAGAAACGGCAAGCAGCGCGATAGCGCAGGTCGTTTTAGTCTCCATGGTGCATTGCCACTCAGCCAGCTCTCGGCGACTGCGGGAAACAATTATAATGGATCATCCAAGTAAGGAATTCCCGCTTATCTTGCTTGCATGGTCCATAAATAGAAGCGCGCACATATCGTGCGAGGATTGCAGCCTTCAGCCGAGAGTATGAAAATACCGATACGGGGACCCGAGTGTGTTGCCAGTAGATGCTAGGGAGTCGAGATTAAGGTCGGGGCCACTACGTTAGTGCACAACGTTTCGTCTGGCGACTGCGGGCGCCGGGAAACAATCATAATGGATCATCCAAGTAAGGAATTCCCGCTTATCTTGCCTGCATGGCCCATGGATGATAGAAGCGCGCACATGTCGTGTGAAGATTGCAGCCTTCTGCCTCGCTCCCACTCGGAGAGAAAGCACCGAAGAACATAGTCGAGCGCTTCCATTGATCGAGATTCCTGCGGTTCCAGCTCCCAATTTTTTGTATTACCTCCGCCACCCAGTATATGTGCAGCAGTTCGAATCGCGACGCAACCCATCAATGGGAACAAGGCGTATTCTCTGGCAGAAGGTGCGCATGGGGTTTTCCGTTGGGAAAGGACTGCAAGTTCTGGAATTCAAAGCGCGCGAAGGTCTTTTCAACCCACAGACGAGAGTTGAACCCCGTCAAGCAGACGGTTTGAATCGTACTGGTGGCGCCAAGCAGTTAATGAAACAAAAAGCGGCTAGATGCTTTGAGAGTTTCCTGTGGCCTGCCGGATACATCGGGGAGTTCGAGTTAGAGCTGTATGGCGGATAGTCACAGCTCCAATCCCAAAAGCTTTGATCGAGCGGATTCGATGGTTCAAGGTCGAAGAAGTCGATTCACGGCTACTCTATCCTCTGCTTTTTAACGCTACTAGTAAGCGGCTGGTCCACGTCTTGAAATGAATCAGATGCGGTTTCAGGGTTAGAAATAATACTGACCCTGTTCAAGCTGTGTTTCTATGCTTTTCAACCATTCACCACCTTCCGCGCCATCGAACAACCATACGTGGCTGACGATGCATCAGTCAACTCCATTGAATATCAACGACATAGTTACCTCTCGCCGACACGCCGTGGCTCCTCAAGAGCGTGCAAGTCTGCTGTCGACCGCTTTTTGGTTTGAAGAAATTCGGGTGGTGTCTCTGACAGCTGGGCCGGGGCGGTGGTCAGATCCCATCCAGATCCAAGTTTGCTACACAGGTGAGCTATGATAGTATCTGCATTTCCAAGTAGAATGATCTTCGAGTGCGGTCGAGTTGCGGTTAGAAAATATAGATAGAAGCTCGAGCGGCTTACATCTGGGTTGATATGTCGGACAGGTGTCTTATTGATGAGAATCTACAGTAAATGCGTGAATAGCTGAAGTCGAATCTCATAAAGAGACCTACTTGGGGCACAGAATGGGGGAGATGGCCTGAGCAGCGACAAATAAGTAGATGGATGGTTTGTGGGAAATCGTGTACGCACATAAGATATCGGCCACGGGGCTAACCTTCAGGGATGTACCGACGACGAGTAATAAGTCTACTTGGCTTCTATCCGCAGCGAGGGAATGATCGAAATGGTCTTTCAGTTTCTCCCCAAAGAAAGTGATATCCGGCTGAAATTGTCAGTCACCTTCCGATCAGCGGCGTTGAAGAAATTGCGAACCTTCATTACTCCCGGGGGATACGCGGGCTCATCGCTTTCGTCGTTGTCGTCGCTGTTCCAGCCACCCTTCGCTTTCTTCTTGCTCTTTTTCTTCGGTTTTTTCTGGGGCGAAGCATTGCATACTGAGCAGAGGGGCACTTTCTGCGCCATGATGTCGGCTTCGATTTCCGAACCAGGGACCTGTCGATGACACAAGACGCAGGTTGCCGTTACAAAAGAGCCGTGGCATTCAAGTACACGGGTCACGCCAGCAAGTGTGTGGAGCCCGTCTATGTTCTGGGTATAATTCTAGGGATGAAAGAAGTGAGCGGGGAATAATCAGAGCAACGGGCAGCACATACACGTAAAAGCTTCAAAGCGGTGATATCAGCAGTGTCCAGTACAGCATCCACACGATTCACATGCCTGATTTTTATCTTCAACCAGTTTTATGAAGCGGTGGCACGGTGATGGCACAAAATTGGAGGGGTATATTTGACTGCACTTGTCGTCAATGGTGGATTGTATATCTAGCGCTTAATTATGAAGAACCTTGCAAAGGAGCTGAACTTGAAGCATTAACGCCGGGATGGACGCAAGACATGTAACGCACTAAAACACTGTTCACATAGTCAATAAGATGGTGCTACACCCAGGAAGGAAACTTACCGGCGGGATTTTCTCGGAAATATTTGATGTCGAACCTGGACAGGTCAGAAAACCATGTGAAACGGACGAATCAACATCTTACATCTGCTGGGGATCATCCAAGTCGTATTCGCCACGCTCCTTCAGGGAGGCATACAAACCGTCCCGAGAACGAAAGTCGGGAATACCACAGGATACGCCTGAAAGCCGTTGGATCAGAAGCGAACACACTTACGGCGGGAGAGTCTTCACTTATCCCGGCACCTGTGAGTATCATAAGTATGCGAAACAAGAGGGGGAGTCACATTAAAACTAGCCTGTGAGTATGATGATTCTTCGAGAATCGCGTATGAGTTGAACAGCGTCGTCCACAGTGTTGTAATTTGGAAGCTTGTCACGCAATTGAAGTCTGTCATCGAGGTTGATTTTTCAACACAGGTGGATCCGGTCATGCTTACTCCCGACTCATGGCAACTCGCAAGAAATACGACATAGTTGCTGGCGACATGTGATGCAGCGCGGGACTCTGACTTAGGATCAGCAAACATCATGTTACGATCGTAAGTCCTACTAATTTGATTCCGAACGCGAGGAGGAGGTGGGGTATAGAATGGTTGCGCTTCACAATATACTCGTTTACCCAAGAAGACATTCCTGAAAAGATTACAGATTTTAATTTGATGTTGGAAGAGCCGAACCTACTGACCGTGCTCTTTCAGATGATGCAGCATGCCTCGAATCTGTTGTGGCGTCCACGTTTCGGGGTCTACCTGAAATAAACAAATATGCACGGTACCGCCAAACTACATGCATACCTTGTTCATGCAGACAGTATAAAGCAGAAATGTCCAGCTCGGAAACTTCCAGGTCGAATCCGCCATCAGAATCAACTTCATCGGGCTTGGCCGGGTCGACAATTCCAGAACTGCCGTTAGTGGTGTCCGAGAGTAAAATCTGCACAAGCTCTTCGAGTGTTTCAGGATCGATATCCACGTCTTCTGAAGCCGCCAGGAATGCTCGGACTAATAAATTTATGTGCGTGAGAGCAGGAAGTCAAAAATATCCGACACCGACCTTGAGAGGCGGTCAATCGCCTTGCGACCGAGTCCGGAGGTGAATTCGTCGTTTCTGCCATTGGGAAAGAGGATTGCGCGCCAGAGGGGTCCATAATTCGTCAATGTTTCCGCGACGTGGTGGCGTCTGAAGGAGTGCAATTACCAAACACGGCCAAGCCGTCTCCATCAGGTTCGGATCAACATCGGCTTTACAGGTTCAACCAAGGTTCGATTTCCGTTCGCTTCTGTTTCGCAGACAGTTTGGAATTCGGTCTACGATAATCGCCACTTGGAGCGCCCACATGCTGCTAGTACAGTAAAATTTAACACTCTCCAATGCATATGATGACGCCCGACGTCCGAATAACGGATGGAAACAATGTGTGTGTTGAAAAGCACTTTGAATCGATTTCCGCTCCAGGTATTTATGTACATACACACAAGGTATTTCAACAACTTCCCATTCAAATGACGACCTGAAAAACCGCACAGAATCAGCTTTCCGCATGATTGTCTGCGCAAAAATGCGAAGCTTACCGGCCATCCGCTCGAGAAGTCGAGACGGTTGATGCCCAGCTGAAAGATAGATCGAATAAGCCAGATATCGAGGCAGGATGGACGTGTTTGGCGGCACTTACGAAGCTTCCGGCTGAGGTGTAGTAGTCTGCCAAGGTAGAAGACGATGATTTTTTTAAAAAACGGAGAATGAAGGACTGGATGAGGGGACGTACGATAAACTAGGATGGGTCCGTCGCCATCGGTGAAGACGTCCTGTCCACCAGGCCCGATGATCTGTCCGAATCATCGTGGTTGATTAACAACAAGAGAAGACGGATGAAGGACATACGGAGTCGTGAGAGCCCAGGACCAAAGTTCCGCCACCGTTGAGGAGGGACACGCCGGCTGCATCGACGAATCCTCCGGTTGGGCTTATAGCGCGATCATGTGATTAGTGGTTGAAAACGAATTTATAGAACAGAGGCGCGAATTCACCTGCTCGAACGGCCGACGCGGATGTTGTATGTGCTCGAGGTGCCCTGGCAGCAGTTGTCCCAGGAGCTGAAGAGGTAGTAGAAGGAGCCGGATTTGTAGATGACAGAAGCCTCAATCGCGCCGTTGTTGGCGGTACGCGTGGCGAGCGAGGTAACGGCAGTGCTGGCGGGCTTTCCAGTGGATGCGCTGAGACTGGTTGCGAAAAAATAAATTCGTGAGTATATAGTGGACGGGAGAGGGATTGAAGATACAGACGTCTCGAGTTTGATTCCGGTCCAGAAGCTGCCGAGGGAGAGGTACCAGTTGCTGCCGTCGATCAAGAGGCTGCGGAGCTGAGATTAGGCTTCGTTATTCAACCAATGTCCAAAGAAGCGTACTTGGGATCAATGGCCTATAGGGTGCTTGAGAAAAAGCAAGAGGCGGGAAGGTAACGCACTCACGTTGTAAGTCGCAGAGTTGGTTGTAGAGGTAACAAGGCCCTCGTTTGTCCAGCTTCCCGGAAGTCCAGTGGTAGACTTGGCAAAGAAAATGGCACTCTGCAGTGATGAAAATAAAATGATTAATGTATCGCTGAAATTGGTCGAGCGACGTACATTCCGCGAGCCAAACGACGACGCAGCATAGTAAAGCTGAAGGTATTCGTGAGTTGCAACGCAGAAAACGGACTGCTGATTATTACATAGAAGGTGTTTCCAATGACAGTGCAGTCAGGAGCCCACAAAGCCCTAACGACGACAAAGTTAATAAAACTTGTTGTGAAAGATATAGAATGACGTACCCGTTCGATGTACCAGTGTATTGGTCGGTCCACGAAGCGCCGTTCGGCCATACTAGGAATTTTTCCATGAGAGCAGAACAGACATTATATACAGCTCCCTAACCTAACCCTTGGAAGGTCCAGGCGGTCCGGTCAGTGGAGGTACGAATTTCGAGACCCACTCCTGTGGCTGCAAACGATCGATTCAGTGACTGTTCAGACTCCCGGCAGCAGATTGTACGGACAGAACACGAAATACGTTCCACTAGCGGACTTGCAAAGCGTGGGGTCGTGCACAGCAGTGTTGCCGGTCACTTTGCCGGGTCCAACCACGGCGCGAGCGAGGGTCGCCAATGCGAGAACGGGAGCAATGGAGAGCAGGAGCATGGTTCCGAGATTGGATTTTGCGTGCAAAAATATGCGTGCATGGGTCGTACTTATACGAGCAAAGGAAGCCGAGAGCACGCGCGTGATAGTGCGGCGGATCTGAACTTGAATCCAGGAGTGAAAATATTTACACTTGGCTGGTCGTGTGGTTACGTAGCTGACCAGTGGGATAAAGTCTGGAAAAAGGCCGACTCGGTTGTGCTCTGGGGCGGGCCGTGAATGAGCCCACGTGCCGATGAGGTTTGTCGTCGCGATGCTGGGCAGTGGTGGCCTGCTCACGGGGGAGATTTTAGAGTGTTGGCGACCGAAAGGGTTTCCGGTAAAGGTAGATCCTGCTGCAGCACGAGGAGGGCAGTGGACGCGGTGGATTTAAGCCGGACACGGTCCGTCGGACTTTGTGGTCCAAGTAGAAAGGTCAGCAGCCAGGTTCAGCCGCGTTGATCTGGTCGGATTTTTCAGATTATTCACCTATTACAAATCTTGGACGGCCCTGCGCAAGGTTGAAGCGTGGTTAACCAGTCCATGACCGCGAATATCGCCGACCCTAGTACGACTCTAGATCTGTGCAAGTTTTATGACTTGGCCGACCGAATCGACACAAGACAGTTCAAGGAATTACAACCCGAAGAATTTGGCGTCGGCTAGTCGATGCATCCTGACATTCCGAGACTGGGCAAGAGCCTCAGGCTGAGTCTCGAGTTCAACGTTCAGCGGGCACTAGAAGTCAACTGCATCGCCAGCCTAGACTCGAAAACGAAGTAGAATCAGATCATAGGCTGTTTGCGGTACTCTGCTCTTCCGAGTCCGATGGAGAGCCCAAGGCTGAGCAAGCACTGCGGCGATGGCGGGCGTTGGTGGCGGTTGAAAGGTTCGGGCCGACTCAACCCGAGATAATCCGCAAATTCCCATTGGACCGGAAGGAACCGGATTGATCGCCCGCCTTAAATTTTTGTGTGCTGTCATCGGTTCCAACTACTCTCCTCCTTACCCTCCTCCTCCCTACATTCTCCTCCTCCTCCTCCCTTCCTCCAAAAATGCCTTCCGCCCCCGGTATATCTGCATTCTCTCCATCGCCGGCGACGCGTTTTCTGACCTCGCTCTTCCAGGTGACGCTACCAAAGGAGCCAGTCTTTTCAAGACCCGTTGCGCCCAGTGCCACACCGTACGCATCTGTATTCGTTTCCGAGCGTTCCTAACCTTCTTTACCATCCAGCTCGGCAAAGGCGAGCCCAACAAAGTTGGCCCCAACCTCCACGGGTGCGCTCATCCCGCGTCAAGTTTGCATACAATGTCTGACATTCTGTGGTTAGCCTTTTCGGCCGCAAATCCGGCCAGGTAGAGGGCTTCTCGTACACTGCCGCCAACGTCAATAAGGGCGTGGTCTGGGATGAGGCCACCCTCTTCGAGTACCTCGAGAACCCCAAAAAGGTGTGTCGCCTGTGCTGCCACAAGTATCACTCTGACTAGGTTATTTGCGCAGTACATCCCCGGCACCAAGATGGCCTTTGCTGGCTTGAAGAAGGACAAAGACCGGAACGACCTGATCACACACTTGAAGGAGGCGGTAAGTGTCGTAGTTTCTTTGAATTTGCCGCATGCTGACTTTACGTGCTAGACCGCATAAACTAGACGCGGTACTGTGGACGGATAGACTAGCCCTTCATCTAATTGCATGGTCGTCGTTTGGGTTTTACACACAGCCGTCTCATATATATGGCATAGACAGCTCGGTTTGCACATACACACCCCACTCTTATTATTATTGCATTCTGGAGTTGTGGGATGGGCGTCAGGCCAAGCTCGAAATATGAGGGAAGAAATATTCTCGATTCTCCAACCACTCTCCGCACTGAGGCGAGTAAATCCAGCTCCTGG
The DNA here is from genome assembly GCA_029282495.1 of Mycena albidolilacea. Lineage (NCBI taxonomy): Eukaryota > Fungi > Basidiomycota > Agaricomycetes > Agaricales > Mycenaceae > Mycena > Mycena albidolilacea. The sequence goes on from JARIHO010000002.1 coordinate 1,718,719, forward strand.
CGTTGAATCGCCAAATGCGGCAAGGTTTGATGCGAAACTTTTTTCATGAACCACCATGCCCGCCGCCTTTGCCTCAACCAAAAAAATGCGGCTCTTCGACAGCCCCCCAGCCAAGAAGCATACCACTCCCCACCGCAAGGCGATCCCCAAGTGGGTTGACGTGAACGACGAAGATGACCGGATAGGAAAACGCAAGCGCCAGAACGTTAACGGCGGGCTGAAGCAGCCGCAGGCTCATATCACGCCGCCACGCAAGAAGGCCCGTCTGTCAGGCCCGCTGACGCCTATTCAGGAGCAAAGGCGGCTGTTGCCGATTGCGAGAGGTCGGTGGGAAGGGCTGATTATGGATTGCGCGGACTGACACTGTGCAGGCAAGGACGCGCTGGTGCAGGAGATTAGAGCCAACGACGTGACTGTGCTACTCGGCGAAACTGGTTCGGGGAAGACGACTCGTGAGTGGTGAAATATCTGTGACAAACTCCGAGGAATAAAACGGCGCAGAGATCCCGCAGTATCTTCTGGAGGCGGGGCTGGCAGACTCGGGGCTCATCGGCATAACACAGCCGCGGAAGGTCGCAGCCACGTCGCTTGCGGCGCGCGTGTCCGTCGAGCAAGGCACCCCCATGGGGGGCCGTGTCGGCTACTCGGTGCGTTTCGACGAGCGGACCGGGCCCGAGACACGTATAAAATACATGACGGACGGTATGCTCACGCGGGAGCTGCTGGGCGACCCGCTGCTCAGCAAGTACGCGGTCATCGTGATCGACGAGGCGCACGAGCGCACGCTACGTACCGATCTGCTGCTTGCGAACCTCAAGCGTATCTTGCGCGAGCGGAACGGAGACGCACATGATAAAGGCAAAGGAAAGCAGAGGAATCCGCTCAAGGTCGTGATCATGAGCGCGACGCTCGACGCGGAGAAGTTTAGCCAGTTTTTCTACAAGTGCGCTGCCATTCCCCAGCAAATTACAACGCTAACTCTCAACAGCGCAAAGATCATTTACGTTAAGGGCCGGCAGCACCCCGTCAAGATCTACCACTGCGCGCAGGGCCAGACGGACTACGTCGACGCCGCGCTACGCACGTTCTTCCAGATCCACGTCGACCAGCCGCCGGGGGACGTGCTAATCTTCCTCCCCGGCCAAGAAGACATCGAGAGCCTCGAAAAGTCTGTCGAGCTGTTCGCGCGCCAGCTGCCCGTCGGGCACGCCGAGGTCGTCGTCGTGCCCATGTTTGCGGCGCTGCAGGGCCCGCAGATGGCGCGCATCTTCACCGCGACACCGCGCGGTGCGCGCAAGTGCATACTCGCGACGAATATTGCGGAGACGTCGATCACGATCCCGGGCGTACGGTATGTCATCGACACTGGCAAGAGTAAGGAGAAGCGATATCTGGCGGGGCATACGGGGGGAGGTGGGCCGTGCATCCATTCACTCAAACGATGGCTTATGTTTCTCAAGGCCTCGATACGCTCATGACGCGCGACATCACCAAGTCGAGCGCGATGCAGCGGGCTGGGCGCGCGGGGCGTGAGGGTCCGGGGTTCTGCTACCGGCTGTACACGGAGGAGGCGTTCCTCGCGATGGCGCCCACCGCCGAGCCGGAGATCCTGCGGTGCAGTCTCGCACAGGCGATCCTACAACTGCTGTGTCTCGGGCAGGACATCCAGGAGCTCGACCTCATGGATGCGCCCGACGTCGATGCCAGTACGCGTTCCCTTTCCTACCTTGTCTACTTGGGGACTAACGCGAACCCAGTCTCCTCCGCCCTGCGCACGCTCTTCCTCCTCGGCGCGCTCGACTCGCACCGCGCGCTGACGCCCCTGGGCCGCGCAATGGCGAGCTTCCCGCTCGAGCCCGCGCACGCGCGCGCGGTGATCGCGTCCAAGGAGCTCGCGTGCACCGCGGAGGTGCTCGATGTCGTCTCCGTGCTCGCCGCGTCGTCCAAGCTGTTCGTGGACGCGACGGACAAGCGCGCAGAGATCGCCGAGGCGCGGCGCGCGCTCGTGCACCCCACGGGCGACCACCTCACGCTTCTCAATACCGTGCGGGCGTACCGCGCCGCGGGGGGCGAGCCGGAGAAGGAGGGCGACGAGAAGGAGAAGGTGGGGCGTAGTGCGCGGCGGGAGTGGGCGCGCGCGCATTTTGTGAACGAGCGCACGCTGAAGGAGGCGACCTCCATACGCGACCAGCTGCGCGTGAGCTGCACGCGGGCTGGCATCGACTGGCGCACGAGCTGTGGGGAGCGGGAGGAGCCCGTGTTGTTGAGCCTCGCGCATGGGCTTGCGCAGAACGCTGCGCTCATTGCGCCAGACGGCAGTTATAAGCAGATTATGGGGCAGTCAGTGGGTCGTCTCTTTGTTGTCGCCGAGATTTTTTTGACTGGTGTATAGGTTGTCAAGATTCACCCCGGCTCGTCGATGGCGGATAAGAAGGTCCCCGCCATTATATACGACGAACTCGTGAGTTGCCATGTCTTACTTCATTCGTGCCTATCGCTTATATGCGTAGATATACACAAATCAGATCTACGCTCGGGGCGTCTCTTCTATCCCGAAGAGTTTCTTTGCTACCCTCGGCGCGTTTAACCGCAGGGAGGCTTGATGTGCTGTCTGTCGCCTGCTTTGCACTTGTCGTTATTTCGCATTTTCCTTAGACAGCCTCTTTCGTTTGCTCATTCGTGTACGTGGGAACCAGGGAATTGCATAGGGAATGAACTACTTCTGTTTTGCCTATTCAAAGTCGTTCGACATCAATTCCTTCCACTCAGGCAGGCCAAACATCGAAGGCAGCTTGTCCCAGCATTCTTCTCTCCCAGCTTCGAAGACATCCTTCGCCTTCTTCTCGCATGGCCGACACATGCCCACGCCCCATGTCTCGTTCCACTCAGAGATAACGCAGAGGGATGGAGGGTGCGTTGAGGCCGCTTCCAATATAGTTTCCTTCACCATGGCGACGCATCTAGCAGGCTGGAGACAATTTTGGGCGGGGAGAGCCGAGGAGGGCAGGTCCACTTCAAGCCAGGCCATTGTCGTCGTTGACTGGAGTATTTGAAGGTTGGCGATGCCGAGGAGACATGCAAATCGGTCACTTGCGCCCAGGCTCGCGTCGTCAACATTCAAAATCTAAGGTGAGTACATATGAGCCTGATCTGTGGACAGATACCGGTTTACCGACCTTGGGCATGTATCTTCCTCTACTCAGCGTAAGCATGTGACAATAGATCAACGGAATAATCGAGTGGAGGCCGATTTCTCTGGCGAAGCGTAGGATGGGCAGATATATGTTTTTGTTGCCTTTTATGCAGGTCCACGGTTCAAGCTCGTCGTACTCCTCAAGCGTCGTCGGAAACTTCGTTTTCAACCGGCGAACGCAATCTTGGCGGAATGCAGGGCATTCGTATTTTTTGCTCAGCCGTAGGATAGCTGCGATGAGTTCAAACCGGGGCACTTCTTCCATAAGAGATCTAGGTATACGCTTTATGAGACCCCTCGAGCATCAGTCGCTCAGCACGCCTACTTCGGGTACATGGCCTCAAGGAAAAGCGTCCAGTCTTGCGCTGTATCGCCAGAAAGTACAACCACTGGGCAGTTTTCAACAGTCGGTTCGTCGGCGGGGAGAGGCATCATGAGCATATCGCGAAAGACAGACGAATGCCTGGATAGTACGCTTTTTGCGACGCGAAATTGTGTGGATTCGACCTGGAGGATGATGTTCCCGTCGTCGAACCAGTATTCGGTCGATCGAACGAGCGGGGTTGCTGGAGTATCCGCATCGTCTGTGCGTCGTCGTTTCGTTCGCGTCGCGTCTCCCATGAGCGCGTTTATTTGAGGCAGGAAGGAGCTGGGACAAGAAAGGAAGAGATCGAGCACTGATGGCGATATCTGATGAATTCCCACGTTTTTTTCAACTTGTTCATCGCCAACTTGTCCGTCTTTATTCTCGCTCTGAGCTTGCTCTGAACGCAACAAGCGCGTACGCGTACGCGTCGAAAAACCCAGCAGCACTCATGTTCCCTCTTGTTGCAAGAGGTGGTTTTTCGTCCTCTCGCGCTACGGCCGGCGTCACTTCTTCCATTTGCACCATTGTCCTCGAGCAGACCGAGCGAACCAGACAAAGCTCAAAGGCGGATATCGAGCAGCTCATCGAAAAAACCCAGTTGAAGATTGCCTCGCTCCAATCGCAGATTGAGCGGGAACGCGCCATCGCTGCTGCCCTCAGATACATCATCTCGCCCGTCCGCGCGCTTCCGGTCGAATTGTTGGCCGAGATTTTCGTGCTTGCGATTCGCGACTGCACACACATCACGGACGTGCTACGACTATCCCAGGTTTGCTCAGATTGGAGGCAGGTCGCCCATAGCACCCCGCGACTATGGACTGGGCCGATCCGAGTAAACCTGAGTCACAAAAAAAGTGACTTGGGGGAGGTATATGCCGAAGGTTTGAAAGCATGGCTCGCACGCTCCGCACCACACTTGGTGCAGTGTGTCTCCTTGGTGCAGTGCCCCACAGAAGATCCTCGTTCTCGTATATTGGCGGAGGTTCTGAAAACTTCCGCCCGTTGGCGGAATTTAGACCTCGTCTCTACACCACTTTGGCTAGCCATCCGAGTGGCTGAATGTAAGTGGGACAGCCTCGACGAGCTGTTCCTGGGCATAATGGGCCCAAACACTTCTCATCTCGATTCCCTATCCTTCACTGTCCCCCGCCTCCGAAAATTGGACATAAACATTCGTTCCAATGACCCGCACATTCTCATGCCATGGGCTCAACTCACCGATCTCCACCTCGACAGTGACTATCCTGATAGTGCTCTCGATATCATTGTCCAGTGCGCAGATCTTGTCAAGGCAGTGTTCTCCATTTGTGGATGGCGAAAGCTTCCCAAAGCTAGACGAGATAATCACATCCTCAGCCGCCTGCGCAGTCTCGCACTCGTCTTTTTTGGGTCGGCAGGATATGTCGCACCATTTTTGGACTGCATATCGGCCCCGGTGTTGGAGGAACTATGCTTCGATTTCGAATACATGGATGGCCGCATAGACTGGGCAGCAGCCCACTTGCCAGCGTTCCAGATGCGTGCGCCAAACCTCGCCCGTCTTGATTTGAGACACACAACTCTTCAGCCGGTCGACCTCGTCGACATCCTTCGCTGTGCACCGGCCCTCACCCATCTGAAATTATCGTCATGTCGGGATTGCTTTGATGACACCCTGATCCGCTCCCTACACTACAAAAAAGGCGTGAAGCCCCTAGTCCCCCGCCTGCACAATTTGATCCTCCAGGACATATTCGAAATTTTTACGCCAAAGATTCTGGCGGATATGTTAACTTCCCGGTGGTGGACCAACGCCGAACTCAAGTCGTTTTCGGCCCCGCCTGCGGTTGCTCGCTGGACACTTTTTCATGTCCAGGGTGACCACTGCAGCGAAAATTTTGCGGATATCATGGAGGGTCTCCAGAATAACGGTCTTCCTATCGAGTTCTACACTATATGAGGCAAGTGACACGTTTCGGAGGCTCAAGCCATGATTAACTTGTGCCCTCCGACAGGGAAACATCCAATTTGCGCCAACTCCATCCAATCAAACACGATATGTGAATGCAGCCCAGCAGATGCATATATAGTACATATATCACTACAACACAAGCAAGAATGCCGAGGTCTATCCATGTTTATTTCGACGCCCAAAGACCGGTCGGTTACGAGATGGTACTGGTCCCAGAACGCGCGCGTCGGGTCGATGGTTGATTTGGATTCGATGCCGTTCAATTTTGGTGCCAGAATACTGCAGGCAATCCACCGGTCCTGCGTTAATCTGCGCATCCTCTGGTGTAAAATTCCGACCTCATTGAATACTGTACATAATATTCGTGCCAAACGAAAAATATTTGCAGAGGTAGTTTGAACACTGTGTTCGGAAACATGATACACATTGATAGACTATTGACAAGAATACATCAATTGGATTGACCTCTACGTGTAATAATGCTTCAAGCATCTAAATATTATCCACTACGAAGAAGCTAAACCAGCAATCTCATCAGAAAGACAAAGCGCAACTAAAAAAAAACACGAACTAGAATACAAAGCGAGAGCATCGTATTGCCCGATAGACGCTGTGAATGTCCCAGTGGACGAAACATCGTATGTCGTCCCTGAGCAAGTCGTCGGATCGGCATTGGTGTCGTGACTGAGGGACAGTGTCAGGCATATCTCGTCATAGCGTTTGCAATCGAAACCCATACATGATATCGCAATCTGAAATAAACGCGAGTTCGTAAGAGGCGAGAACGATATCGAGTATTTGGAAGACATACACGTTCCGCTTGGAAGCGAGGTGGTGAATGTCGCGGTCCAAGTAGTCGCGTCATTGTTGATAACCAAAAATCCACTCGAACCCCGTCCAAACGCTGAATAAAGTTTGGGATCGTGAGCTTGAACACAATAAACCGCACTCACCAACTTGCTGAGCAGTATCTCCGACAAGTACGTTGGTCAAATCTGCAGAACCGACAACATTATGAAATTGAACCATGTTCGCAATGGCGATCCAGCGATGCTCGCCTGGAAAAGTCAGCGACGAAGAGTTCACAGATTTGTGGAGACGTACATCGGAAACCGTTGGAAAAACAGGTGACTGAGTTGGTATACCCCTCAGAGTCTTGTGGGGCACCTACGTCGAAATTCCCGCTGAAATTATACCTGCGTTCAAAGTCGAGAATGTCAACGCAAATTGCGGTGAATAGCGCGATATATACCCAGAGTAGACCGTCGGTGTGCCATAGTTGAAACCAAGCATGAAAATGGCAGCAAGAGTGTAAGAGTTGTTGGGGGAGGTGGAATTGAGAGAGGTGGGGTTGGTAGTTGTTCGCTCCTGCGAAATTGATGAGATACGAATGGATAGCAAATGCTGGTTTTGTACTCACCGTGTCTTGGTTCGCCATAATATAGTTTCCGACGCCAGAGTCAACCAGGTCCCATGCCGTTCCCATCGCTGTACAGGATTTTAAACGAGATCATTGACAATTTTCAACCACTTACGAACGGGGGTCACCATATTGGACACCTACAAAGCCGATCAGCGCTGTGACAAAAAATCAAGCATGAAATTAATACAGTTGCGTTTGCTGTTCCAGCGAAGGAGTTCATGGCATATGCTGTAGCCCCAAAAGCAATAACATCTCTGTGGACCAGCTCAGTTCAACGCACACGACAATGAGCGGGAACTAACCCGTTCGAAACATATTGCGATGGATCTGAAGCTCCGCCTGCCGACACTTCCTAAACGTTCGGTCAGACAGTCCCGAGTGGATAACTGAAATGAAAGCAACCTGGGTAATATAGGGAGAGCCGTCAAGCTTGGAGAAGATGGTCGAGAGAACTGTGGGCTCCATGTGCTTGGCTGCGTCCACCCTGAAACCAGCGACTCCCTATTTGTGTACTTAGATTTATAACGGCCGAAGAAAATTTTCTGACCAGTGACAGAAGATCGTTGAGGTAGGCGACAATTGAATTCTGAACGTCTGGTTGTTCTTGGGCCAAATCCGAAAGACCAACAAGCTGGAAGGATGAATGGTCAAAGAGAGTCACATAACGTCAAATTCAGGTCAACCTCGCAGTAGCGGACGCTGCGAGAATGTCAGCAAACTGAAAAACCATTAAGTACGAAGGGTAATACTTGGTAACATTGTTATAATCAGTCACGTCTGCAGCAACGGTACCGGCACAATAATGGAACTGGGATTCGGTGTACGGGACGGCAGGGCTGATGATGACGCAAATTAGTTGTAGAAACTTCAAGGAACAGTCTTGAACTTACTAGTTATACTTTGAGTATTGGCTTCCAGCGAAACCAGTGCCTGCTTCTTCGGCGCTGGCACACATTTTCAGACCGAGATATTGGATATAGAAACAGTTCTTACCCAGTCATATGGTTGGTAACGACTTAATGCGAAGAATAAGAGAGATGAAAGCAGGAAAGCAGGTTTGCGCACCATCTACGATAATCCCAACGCCAGCATTTGAACAGGTCGAGACCATGTTCTCGAATTGCGTGCGATTACCACGCTTGGACGAGAGAATATATGAAACAACTTGATAGTCGGTCCACCTGAATGTCAGACATAAGATGTGTGGAAGCGTAGGTCTGGGAGAGACTAATAACCATTGGTCGCCTTGGACTGAAAAAAAAAAAAACTGAGTAATGAGTCGCGTGCAGTGAGGAATTCATACTGTGCTCGGACGCGGGGCTGACTTGGGCAAATCCATACCCAGCAGGCCCGAGGAAATCTGTGCATTCGGATGCTACGCTGTCCCATGGCCATTCAAATAACTGCAAAATCGGGATGGTCAGCATGAAAAGGTACTCTTGCGGCTATCTAACCTGAACAATGGCATTGTTAGCCTTCTGTGGAGACCGTCCAATGCGAGCAATGCTGCCAGCAGCAATGCACGAGAGAAACGGTATGGAGACCAAAAGAGAGTGTGTGAAACGAGCGATCATGTAGGCTAGGATTCGAGGAGATTATTGTAAGAACTTTGGGAGCTGCTGAGAGCTTTAAGTAGACCTCTATGTGGATATCGGTGAAATGCTGGTCGTCAATGCAACTAAGTAACTGCGTCATGGCAATGATCTCCGACGATGTGGATTAACCATTAGCATGAGGACAGACTGCAGCCATAGTTGGAGTCTTTGGGATGAAAGTTGGACCCAGCGGGTTCGTCAACGGACACAACGAATGGCAAATCGCAAATGATTGAGCCGGAGTGAGTACGTTCAAGTGCCAAAGTTCCGCAAATCAGAGATGACGTGATCATGACTGACTGGTTGCAAGTAACACATGCCAGACTCAGGGGTTCGAATCGTAAACGAGAAGGGAGCGAGACAGCGGGCCAAAATGGTGGACTTGTGTGTATTTCAGCTCTTGACTCAAGAATATTTGTAGGGTAATGGGTTTCGGACAACTACTGAAACGGCGCGCCTAAGAAACACCCGTTAAATCACATTTCCCCCGCCCCCTCATTAAAAAAAAATTCGTTAATTTCAGGGTCTAACTAGGGAGGCTAAGAAATACCACCGGGCAGTACAACTACGGAGCTCGGCGACTTACAGTCCGGAAGTCACAATAGGCTCGGGGAGCCTCAGGTTTCAGGGCTGAACGTTGAACCACGAAATGAAATTTCGTACAAATTCCGTAAACATCTAATTTCGAACATCGCATCTCCTTGGAATAAAAGTCTTCCCTAGAACCCAAAGAAAGCAGATGACTCGAGCGAGCGACGACAACGAGCAGATGGTGATGTACAGGAGAGAACCACGACATGAAACTTCGTACAAATTGCGTAAACATAAATTCGAACATCGCATCTCCTTGGAATAAAATCTTTCCCAGAATCCAATGAAAACAGATGAATGGACTTCTAGAATTGCCAGGTAGGACTTGCAAGATATGACCATCAAGAAGCCAATCCCGATTATACCCGCAAAAAGCCCGGCAGCTTTGGCGTCGCCCAACGATTCAGGGGCAATAGGGAAATAGAATGGCGCGGTCTTCCGGCTAGTAATTGTGAGAATCTAGAGCAAAAGGGGGAATGTATCCACAGGTATCCACTCACAAACGCATACAGTTGCCTCAGGAACGTAAAGAAAGCAGAGACATCGACTATCTCCACGTAGGATTCGATGGCGTAGGGTGCTATCTGTAAATTGAAGGCATACCGGCATAACGTTCCATTTCCCCACAATTCCGTTTGTTGAATACCCCAAACTAAAACTTCTGAGCCGGGACTGATACGAGTTATGGACGTACTGTATGGCTCTCAAGCTGAATAGCAAGGTCGTCTCCATCGACGCGCAGGAAGGGAAAGTGACTCTGGGGCGTGGCGAGATTATTTCCAATTCAGTCATCATCGGCGCCGACAGCATCAAATGTCTTGTTCGTGACGCCGTCGCACCAGGCCCTCCCATACCGCCCGTGCCGATAGGGTATGCTGCGTACCGCGCCGTTATTTCAACGTAAGACATGATTTCCGATCCCAAGCTCAAGACACTCGTCGACCGGACCGAAATGACCATCTGGATGGGACCTGCCAAGCACATCATGCATCGTTGGTGTGTCCTCTCCCGACACGATGCATTAATGACCAGGATACAGCGCGGAAAGGCCGAGTATAATCTTGCGATGGTTCGCCCAGACGATGGAGAGAAGGAATCGTACACCACTGAAGGCTCGGTCAAGAACATGAGGGCCGATTTTACAGGTTGGGAACAAGGTCGGGATTTTATAAGTTACACGCGCGCGTGTTCTCCTAATCCCATTCTGCAGTGCACATAAACTCTTACGCTTGGTTTTCAACCATGATTTGGCTGTTGCTGTACCGGCAACCGCTCTATACATGGGTAGCATCTAGCGGCAAAGTTGTTCTTCTCGACGACGCTTGTCATCCTATGCTAGTCAGTTCATCTCGCGTTCCTGTTTTGAAGGTACTTACGAATCTTTTTGTAGCCATCCCGTGCCCGAGGATGTGCTGACCATGAGTTATTGTTGTTCTGTGTCAGCTATCGCGACGAATTAGGGTTCGGACAGGTCAAAGACGCCGCAGTACTCGGCGTAAGTAGTTTTCTCGCGTCTATCGAGACCCGGCCAGTTGGCTTCGCTGTTACGCGGATATCAAACTTTCGATACGACCGCACGGCGCAGTCAGCGGGACGCTCTCCCGAATCACAACGCCTTCCACCTTGAAGATGGGCCGAGGCAACAAGAACGAGACCATCGTATGCGCGCAGCCATTGAGGCGGTGTTGAACGAGGGCCAGGATACATCAGCAGCCGAGTTGGATGGAAATTCAAATATGTGGGCAGATAGAAAGAAGAGTGAAAGCCAATCCAGTTACGACGCGGAGGTGGAGGCGGAGCGGTGGTATATTTTCAACGAGCTGAGGTTTTCTGGGAACCCATTCAAGCTGTACACGTGTTTGGTTCAATTGTGGCCGTCGCTATTGTTGTTCTGGGTTTCAGGGAAAACGAGTGAAAAAGGCGAGCTCTTGATGTGCTCACCTCATTGGATTCGACGAATTCGAAGGTCTGCAGATTCCCCCCAAATTGAAAGGGATGGAATCGACTCACAACTGGACTCGCACGCCTACAATTTCGGTTCAACGCAATAAGTTACAATTGGCCCTCTAGTCTAGGTGGTCGCGTCACGGTCTAACCACCGCGCCGTTGACGAATAAGGCGGGTCCTTTAGGCATCTCGCCAATTACCTCCTTCGCAGCGTCGTCTAAATTAGGTTCGGACGAGAACTCCCACTCGAGCGTTCCCCCATACTGACGTGGGAGATCTTTGGCATCTATGAGTTTTAGCAGAGTTTCCGCCGGGTTCTTGCCCAATATGTGGATCTTGTTCCGCGTGCCCGGGTCGAACCAGCCCTGCGGGGGTTTAGTCAGCAATGTGGTCCCGCGAACGGAGCCGGCCTACCTTGATCCAGCCCCAGATAGTCGGGAAAAAGGAGGGCGCATTGACGATTGCAATAGTGCTCAGCGTCTCTGGGTAATTGGCCGTCGCAAGCTTGGCGGATTCAGAAAGATGGCTGCGCAGGGTCCACATCGAGGCTAGGGATACATCTTGGAGGTCGATGATAGTTACGACACATGTGATGGGGGTCTCGGTCGCGTGCGGCAGAAAAGTGCAGAGTGGCATATTGAACCGAACCATAGTTTCGTACAAGGCAATGCTGGTTTGCTTGATCAGTGCGATGTGAGTTACAGGCCAGAAGATTCCCTACATCCGTTGGTAGCGGAATTCCGGCGACGCGCTATGTAGTTCTTTCTGGATCACGGAATTCAACGACGCGAGTCGGTACACATAGACAGGCATGCCGTTCTATGGACCATGAGCAAACGCCGAGAACAGTGGAATATTACTCGCCTTGTCTCGCCTGCCAGTCCAGCGAGGATAGAACCGTCTCCCGTTCTCGAGCTCGGCGGAATCAAAGGTAGCGAACAAATTGTCGACGTCGTGTTCACGTCTCCATTTGTCAGAATCCGAGAACTGCTTTAATGCAGCCGCAGGATCAAAGCTTCGCGCGCGAAGGAATCGTCTGGGAGAAGTTGAGCACCGCGTAACCGACACCTACGCGTCACGCACAACAACGTCGGGTCATCGAGCGAGGGCTGCGCTGGATCATATAGCTTCGCCTCGGTGAGGGCCTGCTTGAACGCCACAAGAGCTTCCTCCTGCGATGTAGACAGATGACCGAGATGGCCCGTAAAGATATTATATGTCGGAATGTCAGAGTCGGCCATGAAATCCGTCAGTGTCGTTAGAGAGCTCTAGGACGAGAGTCGGCCAGAGAGAAAAGAGCTCGAGGTCGCCCGGATCATGATGACTAGCAGCAGCAATGATGACTAGCAGCAATTTGTCAGTGCGGCGTGAAACATGTGGGCGGCCTCGCGCGGCGATCAAATCTCCTTCTGGCCTCCAACTCTCCGAAATGACTCAGAATCGAATATAAACCTCTTCGCTCCCCTTGCGCCGAGCTCATGTTCATGGCAACTCGTCGCGCACCTTCCATCCTGCGCAAAACCGACTTGGCCCTTGCTTCTCGGTCTGCTCGCTATTCTCAGCATTCTGTGGCCGGACATGCAGCCAACGCATTGGGCTCCCTCACATCCGCCCAGATCTCCTTCATCCAGAAGCTGCCCAAGGCAGAACTGCACGCCCACCTGAATGGCTCAATCCCCGTCCCTGTAATTCTCGAACTTGCCCGGGATCATGCGGCCAGCGAAGACGTCTCTTCAGGAATTCAAGAGGGCCTCAAAAGACTGGAGAATGTTGAACTCAAGGACCTGAACGAGTTCTTTGGATTGTTCCCAGCCATATATGCGCTCACTTCCACACCACCGGCATTGGCACGCGCCGCACGGGGTGTTTTGAGCGAATTTTTGGATGGTGATACTCCGCAGTGCACGTATCTAGAGCTTCGAAGCACACCCCGGGCGACTTCTCAGATGACACGGGCGGAGTACGTTGAAACAGTGGTCACCGAGGTCGAACGGTACCCTGAAGACAAGGCCGCTCTCATCGTAAGTGTGAATCGAACCATGACTGAGCAGGAGGTCGAAGAATGCATCGGCATCGCCCGGGCTTTGAAGGCGAAAGGGAGGAGGATTGTAGGCATCGATTTGTGCGGAGATCCGATGGTAAGCGGATGCTTCCTGCGGTCGAGTCTCATTTCCATTCGCATCAAATCAGGGTGGCGATATGAACACATTTGCCAGACACTTCGCAGACGCCAAACGCGATGGTCTTGGAGTGACCCTGCATATCGCAGAGGTAATGTATAACAACTTGGGGTTCGAACTCAATTTAGCCCATTCGCAGACAACAGCAAACACCTCGGCGGATACACTTCGTTTGCTCGGATTTCAGCCGGATCGACTCGGGCATGCGACATTCCTGGACGATACGGCCAAGACGCTCGTGCTCAAAAATAAATCCTGCATCGAAATATGTTTGAGCTCAAACCTACTGTGCGCCAAAACAGATGACGTTAGTCAGAGCTGATGAGAACCCGCCGCAGCTGCAAGACCGTTTCAAGTCTGGATCAGCATCACGTCCGGTATTATCTGGCGCAGCAACATCCCATTTCGATTTGTGTTTGTTCTATACTTTCTTCTCGAGACATCCTGTGCTGAGCGGAGACAATAGACCGACGACACCCTTCCATTTCAGACTTCTTTGATCGCCGAATACGCTCTTCTTCTGGCTCCGGCTCCACTCGGGCTGGGCCTATCAGAGGCAGAAGTGCATCGCATCGCTGGAATGAGCATGGACAATAGGATGTGCAGGCTGATGGCTTAAAATATGTCATTTGTGCATGCAGCTTCATAGCCTCGCTGGATCAACTCGTGTTTGTGTGGGAGGCTATTTTTCAGTCCTTACTCATTTCACCCACCGGATGTGACTACTACAGAGGGAGAGCTATCCATGCGTCGTCCTGATTTTACCTACGCATGGAATGAGGACGGAGGTTTCTGATTGAAGTTGATTCTTTTTGACAGCCTGGGAATAATGCGGATACTACCGAGCGCACGGTTGAATCTCGAATCCAACCACGATATCTGCGTCTTTCAGCTGATTCCTCATTTCTATCGCGCTGTTCCGAGGTGGCCTTGAAGTCTATTCAAGACGCCCTTGACTTGAAGATCGTCTCAGGAGTCAGAGCGGTGTCTGCCAGTCGATAAATTTGATGTATTACAGTATGGCAATGCTCGCTTCGGAGATGCGTGTCCGTATTTCTCAGTTTTCAAGTCGTGAGCTCGATAATAGCCTTCCTGGGTACGAATAGCATCGTCCAACCGTTCCCCGAGATCACCCATGATGCTGCTATCATCCCTCCATTGGGGACGCCGTACTCTCGCATGTAGGGTCTCCGAATAGCCCGTACACGCGTTATCTTCCCCAAAAACAATCATGTTCCTCCCAAAAAAGCCCGACTCGCAAAGGCTTTAAAAGTGCAGAGGATCAAAGCACAATTTATCCCAACCCAAAGGTAAAATACCTCGATGAATCCGTTCTCTCAAGGCTGGTCGAACACCACTAACACCCGGAATGCGGGCGCCGGCCAGAGCGGCTCGCAGTGGCGACAAGGTCCATCCGTGTATGGTGCACTTCCGTACCCCGCCCAGAACGCGGCCCCCAACGCAATCGGATTCGCGTTTTTGCCCTCAAACGGCGGGACATCGGTGTTGAACTCGGTTGTAAACGGACCGCAGTCGCAGACATATTTTCGCGTCACTACGGACTCTACTGCAGCCGGCTTCTCGATGGTTCAAAATGCACGGCACGAGACTATCGCTATTATCGAGTGGCGGAAGCACCCCGTCGTCGAGATATGCGGCATTGTCTCGAACAGAAAAACTTCGCAGTTCCTTCCGCTGTCGGCAGACCGGACGTGAGTAGCTGGATCCAACTTTAAAATATTGAGTCTGAATTTCGCGAAACAGCCACCGACTGATGAACGTCCGAGGACGTAACTTCAGGTGGATGCCCGATACTCAGTCTGTTGGCGTATGTCTTTTATGATGGACAATTTCATGTGCTGACATTTTGATTAGTTGTATAGCGTGAGCCCGGTTAGTCCGCAATTCTTCGGGCGAATCTGTCAGACTCGAGATGGAACTACATTCGAAGTAACAGCTGAGGCGCTTCAACTCGGGCTTTTGGAGATTTTCGTCGTTTCGGCGTTGCTGTTGATGTGTGGGCGCAACATCGACTGAGCAGTGGAAGTACTGGGTCTACGAGATTGTGGCCTACAGACATTAGGCATTTGTGCTTGTATCATGGAGATATTACCTGCTTGTAAATAGAAAAACGTTGATCATGATCACTCGCCAGGCAGAAAGCAAACCTCAGAAACGCTGTACCGCCTCTGAGGGTGCATTCCCCAAAACTACTTTTTATCCTGGCTGGTTAAGAGAGCCCGCAGCGGCAACGTCCAATAGGTTTGTTAAAAGACAACCCCGGCCCGGGGAAGAACTCTTTGATAGCTTCTGCGGAGGAGTACGAGAGCGAGATATTGGGCAGAATGATCGTGCAAGCAAGAACTATAGGTGCCCAACGTGTGAAGGGGTTCAATAGCGGAGGGATGAGTCGAATTGCTCGTGGTTTATTGGCCCGAGGGAGGACAGTTCCACAAAGTGTTTATGTAAATCACACCAGAAAAATATAAGAGGGGGAGGAAAAGTATCCCAGAATGTGGACAAGGACTTGAAGGAGCGAAGAGACAGCTCCCGGCAGTCGCCGGCAGCCATCAAATTTGATTTGCAACTCTCTTCTTTGCCGCAACGCGCACCCACACACATTCATCGGTCACTGGTGAACTTCGAGGCAGGCAAACTTCGAGCTCAATAGTCGTACAGTTGGGCTCGTACAACCCAATTCCCACCGCCTTCTGCCGCGGACTTTGAAACACAATGGGGGACAACATACCGGACGAGATTCTTTCAGAAATCTTGTCGCCTGCTCTTCGGGTTCCAGACGAGATGTTCTCTGTCATGGCATCTGAAACAAATTCCCCCTTCCACTCTAAATCAGAGTCCAGCTCTGCTTTCCTCCTTGTATCCAAATCCTGGCTCCGTGTATCGACCCCGTTGCTCTACAGCGTTGTGGTTTTGCGCTCCAAGGGGCAAGCACAAGCGCTAGCTGGAGTCCTGACCGCCAATCCTGTGCTCGGAAAATTCATCCGCAAATTGCGCCTCGAAGGCGGATACGCAATTTCGATGTTCAAAATTCTCCAGGCGGCACCGAACATCAGTGATATCTTTCTGACTCTGGATATCATGACTCCCGATAATGTGTGCGGCCTGTGCCGTGGGTTGCAATTAATCCAGCCTGTTCGTATCATCCTCTACGGCACCCGCGACTCAATTCCCTATCAATACCCGGAAGGGCGGAAGCTTGTTCAAGCGCTCGTCGACAAGTTTCTTCCCAGTTGGACGAGATTGGTACTTCAACTCTTCCTTGTTTTGGTGTTACACTTACACAGATTAGGCGGTAGTCAAACTGGTAGATGAACTCCTGGAGTCCTCTGAACTGCGGCAGGGTTTAGGAAGAGCGCCGAATCTCGCCACTTTAGTGGTGTCGAATCCGCCAGAGTTTCTTCTTCGGCATATCCGTGAAATCTCCAACAATCATTCTCTTCAACGGATCCGAGTCGACCCATTTGGCTCATGGCTGGGGTACAGCCAGGGATTGTACTGGAATCATGTGAAACAGGACAAACGAATCGCGGCACTGCTCGACTTCCCCGACGAAGGGTAACTTGCTTTCCTCTTTTTGTCCCTGTTCTCATATTTCTGCGCAGGTCTTCGTCAAATAACACGCCTCCACCTTTCATCTATCCACCACGACTTGCAGCAGATCCGGTACAAGAGGACGCGATCTGGAGTCGCGTCCTGTACTTCTTATCTCGAAGTGCTCCTCTCTTCGGTTGGCGTTGTGAATGGAAACCTGCCCCATTGGCGCCAATACTCGTGTGTAAGAAATTTATGGTGGGTTATTCCGTCGCGTGCTGCTTGTTATTCATAGCTGCCTTAGCGACTCGGCCTGCCACATTTCTACACGAGTCCCTTTTTACAAGGTTCCGCACTACAGTCGTTTGCAGACCGAGTGTCCCAGCATCCTCCTCTCGGCAGACACGTTCGTCAGCTTACAATCGGGCACTATGGCAACTCGGACTTGTTTAGAGCAATCACTGCTTCCACTACATCTCTCGTCGAGCTGTACGGGATGCCAATGTCTTCACCCATAGACTGGGAGTCATTCAACCATCTGGGTGAATGCACCGGCTCTACTCTTTCGTCGTTTGAAGATGTTCCGGTTTTGGAAACCGACCCCTTCAAATTCGCGAGCCCGGCTGTCTTCAAACTGTTTCCCCAGATGCGGTTTTTTGGCTGGGACTCCCCAACAAGCTTCAAACTCCAAGGGGAACCGATCCCTTCTGATACTTTCAATAACCTTGTCCGACTCACGGTCGACGAATTCCACTCCTCATTTCTCGAAGTCCTGGCGCAGATGGAGTGCGTGGATATTCTCCAAGCGAACTTTGGTTCCCCAGTTCTTAACACTCACCAGATTACCCGCTCTGCGTGCAGCCGTTTTCTCAGCTACGGCGGAGGGCGGCCTTGGTTTCTTTGAAAAACACGGCAAAAAGCTCGAGGACTTGACGGTTTCCGTTCTACAAATGGCGGATCCCGATCTGGCGATCTTCCAAAGCTGCCCTTCCATAACCGTTCTCGGCATTTCCTGCGACGACAAGGTTCGCACGACAAACCTCCATTGTTTTCTTCGGACCTCACAGTTATCTCCAGACCCTCATAAGCACATCCGGGTTTGATCTCGCACACAGTTATGCATGCCTCGAGCGCATAGTGTTCCGAACTCACAAACTTTATCCACAAAGGTTGGCCCGAAGGGCATTTCCAACGCAAATCTCATTTCTTTCTCATCAAACAGCATGAAACCGGCCCAGCGCAGTTCCCTCGGCCGCTTTCTAACCTCCCTTGATGTCGCGCCGTTTCCTGCCCTCCGCCAGATCGAGCACGCCGACTGCTATTGGCCCATAACCGAGCAAGTTCTCTCAGCTCTGTTCTTTACTCCACTATCGATTGAATTGCATTGCGCTTCTTGCAGGCGCGACATATCGAGAAGCCAGTGGGTGCGCTGGGCAGAGTCCCTTCTGGAGCGGAATATCCAGTTGGTGGATCGTAAAGGCACCCATTGGCGACCCCGGTTGAAGTATGTTCCGAACTCGAAACGCTGAGTCTGCAGGTATATCTACACGACTTTTGTGGTAGCTTGTGCTTCTTTTTACAGCCCTTGCCTAAATTTTGTATCTACCTTCCTCCAGAGGTTGGATATAAAAAATTCAACCCAGAAGTCGGATGAATGCATTGCCTGTACGCCGAAATACAAGTGATGTCGAGCTCTCCGTAGTTTCGAAGACCAGAAGAGGGCGCGTCGAGCGACAGGCTCATCGTCACCTTTCGGACTTGGCGAGACCAAAAACTCAACGCAGAAGCTCGCGGAAGTCGTGCATTCCATCAAATTTTGTATCTACCTTCCTCCAGAGGTTGGATATAAAAAATTCAACCCAGAAGTCAGATGACTGTATTACCTGTACGCCGAAATACAAGTGACGTCGAGCTCTCCGTAGTTTCGAAGACTAGAAGAGGGTGCGTCGAGCGACAGGTTCATCGTCACCTTTCGGACTTGGCGAGACCAAAAAACCGTCCCAAAATACAGGTCACGTCGAGCTCTCCAAAATTCTTTTCATCGAGAGCTCGTTGAAGGAGCTCCACAAGTCCTCCCCATCTCATTCCACAATACGGCGCCCCATTTCCTTCAGAACCCGCGTTGACGTCGATGTTCCTCACTCACGCTCACCTCCATCCCCAGCCAAAGACAACGCGAAAATACAGATCAAAAGTGCACAGTTACTTGCCATCAAAGATACAACATTATGTATTTATTCTTTCCCATCGTACAGAGAACTCTCCAATAACAAAAACGTCAGCGCGACAACGGCGCTCAGGCAGCCGGGGCCGCGGGTGCGGGCGCAGCGGCCGCCGCTGGTGTTGTCCCGCTCGCCGCCTTCTGCTCCGCCGATATCCGCTTCGCCTCCTCGTGGATGTCGAGCGCCTGCTTCGATGTCGTCGTGTAGAACGCGCGCGCTTTCTCGCCCCACGCTGATGAGAGCGCCCTGGAGTAGTACTGGTGGAAGAACTGTTTGTTCAGAATCACGACAACATAGAGACGATCAGCTGCGGAGGCCAGCGAACGGGGGAGGAAGGACACGCACGTCCGTGGCGGTCTTGGTGATGCCTTTCTGCTCGTCGAGGGCGCGCGCCTGCTCGTAGCCGGCTTTCGCGGTGTCCGTGACCTTGCCAGATACGGTCTGGTCGGGCCCGACAACTTTCTGGCCGATGGTCTTGTCGATGTGGGTGATGTACGAGAGGAAGCGTGTGGAGATGCCGTTCTTGGCTGCAGGAGAGTGAGGAGTTAATAATCGCAGAGCAGCGCGCAAGGATCATCACGTACCGTCGATTTCGATGGCCCTCTGCAAGACGGTGTCAGACAAAGTGTAGCCCTTGGCAAGGTACTCCGCAGCGACTGCGGGCGGTAAGGTTAGCGGATCCGACTGCAGAGTGCGTTTGCGGGCTTACTTCCTGCGCGGGGCTTATCCGACTGGTCAATCGAGTGCACCGGCTCGTTGCCGACGTGCTTCTCGTCTTCGTGCTCCTTGTCGGAAGTCACCGTCAGCGTCGCGCCGTCTAGCGTACCGCCGTTCAGCTACAGTCGATCTCAGCTGATTAGAGCGCATCCGAGACCAAAGAAACACACCATCAACGCGGTCTTGGCCGCGGACGACTTCTCAAAGTGGATCGTCGCGTCCTTCTCGTGGTGCTCGATGTTCGTGATCCTAGTACAAAAGCTTTAAGATGCGATCCCGCCAACGCCGATTACTTATGCGCACTTGCCACAGAACCTGATAGGTGGCGTTAGGTTTAGGATACAGATTCAAGGATGGATGGCGCGTACGTGAAGAACTCGTTGAGGTGCTCTTTTGTGGTTGTGGGAGCGATGCCCGAAACCTGGAGCTAATTAGACGAGACGGGAAGGAGAGGGAGGGAGGTACATACGTTTACAGAGTAAGTGGACATGGTGGTTGTGTGGAAGGAGAGATATGGAGCGGAGGATGCGATGAATCGACCTTTAAAGCAGTCGATGAGTCGATGACATCACTTCGGATGTTTCCGGTCGTTTTCACAAGCAATTGCGTCTTGCTTTCCCAACCTCGCTGCTGCGTCGACGACGGCCATCCCCACGACGAGCTCATAGACCTGAAAACTCCAAAACAAAGACTTGATACGTTTCCTCAAGATCAGCGCAAAAATTACGAAAATCGTAGTATTGTAACGCCAGCGCAGAACCTAAGCAAGCACCGGCGAGTGGAGGATCCTGATTACTCGAAGCGTCGTCCAAAGGGTCTCCTTCTCAACGCTTATATTCGAAAAGAAAATACACGTATCATTTATCATTACTGATCCTCGTCCGCATACAACTGTTGACATCCTGGAACGCAATGTTTCTCTTTCTAGGTGTACCATTTCCACAATCAATGCATTAGGGGAAGTCAGAGCGGACGAAAGTCGGGCGAAAACGACACGAAACTGACCTCGAAACTGAGCTGGTTTTGTGTCAAGTTTCGACGAAGAATTGCCTTAATTTTTGACCGACCCGAAACTGCGCAACAATTCTAGCTTCGATTCTGGCACCATCAAAAGGTTTTGATCTGTGAAAAGATAGTTTCGCCTGTCGATTCTGTCCGAGTTCCTCCTCCAGAGGAGGAACTGCACGAAATAGCGAAACAGTTTCGAAACTGAGAACGTCGAAACTGGACCAAAACTCGACTCAGTTTCGAATTAGTTTCGACGCACAGTTTCGACTCAGTTGCGTCCACTCTGACTTGCCCTAATCGGCAGCCAACTTTTGCCGCTCCCCATCACGTCATCGTAGACCTCAAACCTCAACAAAGTTCTCGACCGCGTTGACTCGAGATCTGTACCAAAATCGTAGCCCAGGCTGCTGGCGCGGAACCTAATAGCAAACATCTGCGAATGGAGTCCTAATTACTCGATGCGTCGTCCAGGGCGAGATCATGTCTGCTTCTGAACACTTCTGTTCAAGAAGAAAAATACGGACACCCGTATCATTGATCATCGTCTGTCGACATTCTGGAACGCGATGTATATCCTCCCTGGTTGCGCTCGCTATAGGAACAGAAAATCCTCATGATCGGCTCTGTTCCAGGTGCGTCCCGAACCAGACGGGATACTTACTACGCCCACTTGATTACATATTGAAACGGCCTTCCTCACTTCCGATCCTCGAGGAACGCCGCTCGTCTCACTTCCTCGTCACTCTACCCGCTGGTTCTTTTGCATAACGCCCGGTCGATCATCATTTAAAGATTTAAAGTGCGCAATATATTACGCCGTGGGCTGTGATCCGTACAACATGCACATTGTCAATGCGCAGAGGTTTCAGCGGCGACAGCAGCGGGGAGGTTGTCCCGAGTAAGGCCTCCGTAAGGCTCGGACACGACGCCGCCGCACTTGCCACTATGCAAGGCAAATGCGCGAGGCCAGAACTAAATGGAAGACCCCGCGCGACATCGAAGCGGGAATGGCCGGGCACTTTGTACGGCATACATATAAAACCTAGAGCTGTACGATTCAGATCTAGACCAGTGGCAGAGCCAAGGGTATATGGGTATTTTCTGTGGCCGAGGAGGATTGTGTATCGTAGAAACATCTCCGTTCTCCGAGCCTTTATTAATTTATTTCGTACTCTGTAGGATTGATCTGCAGCGGAAGCAAAAAAGGCGGGAACAAAACTGACATCACTCAGCCGAAGACAGGCAACTGCCTGATTGGGACGCAATTATTTATGGCAGCTCTGTGGGAGCTATAAAGGCCTTTGCGCATCTCTTTCTCTCACCCCCACACGACCAGTGAGACGGACTCCCATACAAGCTATTCCCATTGTCTTTTTCTTCCCTCATCCCCTTGGCCTTAGCTAGACGCCGAGTTGCTATCCGCGAGTGGCAGCCGCTGGTGACTCAAGACCCTAGTGCCAGCGTTCACAGCCTCGCACGTCCGTTTCCCCCTTTTTTATACCTCTTTATGAGCCCTGACCCTTGCATAGTCGCCACAGCTCCTCCACGCCTTTGCTTTTCGAGTGGCACTCCCAAAATTGAAAAAGTTGTCGCGCAGACCCCTAGCATGCAATATAACTCTTGTCCGTTCTCTCTGACCGTCTTCTCTCCGACCGTTCTCATTTGCTCGCTCCAGCATTCATGGATATCCCAGGCTCGCAATATTCCGAGTCAAAGTCCTTTTTCTTTCACCCACCAAAATCCTCGTCGCCAATCGAGATTCCGGGCCGCCACGACGACGAACCCGAATACACCTCCGAGCGCACGACCTCTCCCGAGCTTATATTCGAAATGGAACCATTCTCTCCTCTAGACCGCTCGACAAACTACTCCTCTGGTTCCTCCACATCCACCCGGACCGCACGCAAAAAATCCTCGGACGACCGTGAACTCCCCCTACTGTACTCCTTTCCCGTTGTGACCCGCCTTAATACCGACTGCCCCCATCCCACGCCACAGAGCCCCGCATCGCTTTCCCTCCCCCCTATCAGCCACCACCCGCCCACGACGCGCGCGCACCGCCGCACGCGGACGCTCCAGCTAAAATCCCCGCGGCAGACCCCGCCGTGCCCCGCCGCCATCACCGACCCCGCGCACGCCATCCGCGTCGTGCCCCTCCACAAAATCACCGGCTTCAAGCCAGACTTCGCCGCGCAAGCGCCGCCTGAAACGGCTGCTGGCATCATCACAAAAGCGCCACGGGAGAAGGCCCTTGCGCCGCCCCCTCGCCGAAGCGCCACACGGTCTTTCTCGGCGGCGGCGCGGCCGTGGCGGCTGGACGTCCCGTCGGACGATGAGCTGGCGCGGTCGCTGGACGTGGACGCGGGGGGAGCAGGGGACTTTACACAGTATCTGCTGCGGCGCATCGACAGCCAGAAGCCGCTGCAGTTCCAGGCGTTTCGGGCGATGGCGATGAGCGTGTCAGTGCGGTAGCTGCGCGGCTCGGAGTTGGGGTCGGTCGCCCGTTGTGTATAGTGTATTTGTAGGTGGGTTTCATGCTCTTCCTTCCTACGTCATACATTCCATCTGACCCGGACGTAGACGCCTTTTTTGCATTCGTCACCACCACCAGTCAACAAATAGAATTCCGACGCTGCGCAGACGTAGCTCCTCCCTCTCAACTCAATCTTGTCTTGTCTCTACATCCGTACATACAGCATTCGCCTCCGGCATCATCCTCATCCGCATTGTACATATCGTCCAGCATCAACTCAGCATCATCGACTCGAGCATACATACATCCCCCAGCATCCACCAGCATTGTATATACAATCATAGATACATACATCCACCCATGCATTCTTCTCAGATTCTTCTCCGCGTAGCACGCGTCGCGTATTCGTTCGTCCAGAAATACGGCATTATCTCATTGTGTATCCAAGTTCGCTAGCAGTGCACCTCATTCGGTACTTACTAGGCACCCTCTCATCCCATCCTCATCGCATGCATACATACATAAAGCAAAAAACTATGTTTATCGGTGTGTACTTAGACGTTACAAATGCACTTTCGATTCGAGGCGTCTCGATACAACGACTCGGATACAAACGAACGATGCGATGCTTATTTGTTGTGCATTTTCAACGACGCACACGGATTCCGATTTTGCTTAATTCTGGCATTCAAATTCTATCGGGTTTTTTACTCGAGGACGCAGAATATATAAGAGTTGAACCCGAAACAATAATAAATGATTATATAAAAAAGTTATCAGCTTGCAGTAAAATCGCCGTGAAACCAACCCTACGACAAAAGCTGCGTAGATACACCCTGCAGGTCTCACCGCTTCCGAGTCAAGTTCGGAACATACTTCAACCGGGGGCGCCAATGGGCGCCTGTACTATCCACCAGCTGGATCTTTTGCTTGAGGAGGGCCTCTGCCCAGCGCACCCACTGGCTTCTCGATATTTCGCGGCTGCAAGCAAGCAAGGGCAATTCAATCAGTATCAATCTCGTGTGCACTTGGTAGGGGAAACGAAGCCAGAAACAAAGGAGGACAGAACGCACTCGGTTGTGGGCCAAGAGCAGTTGGGGTGTTCGACCTGCCGGAGGGCGGGGAACGACGCGAGATCGAGGGATCTGAGGAAGCGGCCGAAACTCTCTCGCTGGGCCGGTTTCATCCTGTGAATTTAGAAAGAGATTTGCGATGTTAGAATTAATACGGTTATGTATGTAAGCATTGTAGAAGGAGTAAGTGAGTATTCCACCTCACCTATGAGGTGTGCGATTTTGGAACACTATGCGCTCGAGGCATGCGTGGCTGTCTGCGAGAGGCCACCACTTGCTCACGAAGGTCTAGATCCGACCGTGAGGCCCGAAGAAAAATAATGGAGGTTTGGTAGTGCGCTAACCTCGTCGTCGAAAGAAATCCCGATCGTGGTTATTGAAGGGCAGTTCTGCAAGATGGCCAGATCGGAGTCCGCCATTTGCAGAACAGAAACCGTCAAGTCCTCGAGCTTTTCGCCGTGTTTTTGGAAAAAGTCGCCGCCGCCCTCCGCCGTCGCTGAGAAAGCGGCGGCACGCAGAGCAGGTAATCTGGCGAGTATTAAAAACTGAGAAATCAAAGTTCACTTGGAGAATATCCACGCACTCCATCTGCGCCAGGACTTCGAGAAATGAGGAGTGGAACTCGTCGACCGTGAGTCGGACAAGATTATTAAAGGTATCGGGAGGGATCGGTTCCCCTTGGAGTTTGAAGCTTATTGGGGAGTCCCAGCCGAAAAACCGCATCTGGGGGAAAAGTTCAAAGACAGCTGGGCTCGCGAATTTGAAGGGGCCAGCTTCCAGAACCGGAACGTCTTCAAACGACGAAAGAGTAGAGCCAGTGCATTCGCCCAGATGGCTGAATGACTCCCAGTCTATGGGTGAAGACTTCGGCATCCCGTAAAGCTCGACCAGAGATGTAGTGGAAGCAATGATGCCTTTAAACAAATCGGAGTTGCCGCGGTGACTGATGGTAAGCTGACGAACGTGTCGGCCTAGAGGAGGATGCTGGGACATCCGGTCTGCAAATGACTGTAGCGCGGAACCTTGTAAAAAGGGACTTGTGTAAAAATGTGGGAGGCCGAGTCGCTAAAGCGGCAATGAATAATAAGTAACATGCGACGGAATAGCCCACCATAAATTTCTTGCACACGAGTATCGGGGCCATTGGAGCAGGTTTCCATTCACAACGCCTCCCGATGAGAGGAGCACTTCGAGATAAGAAGTACAAGACGCGGCTCCAGATCGCGTCCTCTTGTAGCGGATCTGCTGCAAGTCGTGGTGGATAGATGAAAGGCGGAGGCGTGTTGTTTGGTGGGGACCTGCGCAGAAATATGAGAACAGGGACAAAAAGAGGAAAGCAAGTTACCCTTCGTCGGGGAAGTCGAACAGTGCCGCGATTCGTTTGTCCTGTTTCACATGATCCCAGTACAATCGCTGGTTCCCCGCCCATGAGCCAAATGGGGTGACGCGAATCCGTCGAAGGGAATGATTGTTGGAGATTTCACGGATATGCCGAAGAAGAAACTTTGGAGGATTCGACACCACTAAAGTGGCGAGATTCGGCGCCCTTCCTAAACCCTGCACCAGTTTAGAGGACCCCAGAAGTTCATCTGCCAGTTTGACTACCACCTAATCTGTGTAAGTGTAACACCAAAGCAAGGAAGAGTTGAAGTACCAATCTCGTCCAACCGGGAAGAAACTTGGCCACGAGCTTTTGAACAAGCTTACGTCCTTCAGGATATTGGATATGGTGGGATGAACCGCGGGTGCCGAAGAGAATGATACGGATAGGCTGGATCAACTGCAACCCACGGCACAGGCCGCACACATTATCGGGAGTCTTGATATTCAGAGTCAGAAAGATATCACTGATGTTCGGTGCCTCCTGGAGAATTTTGAACATCGAAATTGCGTATCCGCCTTCGAGGCGCAACTTGCGGATGAATTTTCCGAGCACAGGATTGGCGGTCAGGACTCCAGCTAGCGCTTGTGCTTGCCCCTTGGAGCGCAAAACCACAACGTTGTAGAGCAACGGAGTCGCTACGCGGAGCCAGGATTTGCATACAAGTAGGAATGCAGAGCTGGACTCTGATTTAGAGTGGAAGGGAGAATTTTTTTCAGATGTCATGACAGAGAACATCTCGTCTGGAACCCGAAGAGCAGGCGACAAGATCTCCGAAAGAATCTCGTCCGGTATGTTGTCCCCCATTGTGTTTCGTCTCAGGAGTACGGCAGAAGGCGGTGGATATTGGGAAATCCGAGCCCAGCTGTACGAATATTGAACTCGAATTTTGCCTGCCTCGAGAAGCTCGTTAGTGAATGCGTCTGGGTAGTAAAGGAGCAATAAAGGAGAGAGTTGCAAATCAATCAAATTTGATGGCCGCCGGCAACCGCCGGCAGCTCTGTGTTCAAATTTTGTCGGTTTGACTCCAGATTATGAAGAATGGAAACACTCTCAGCCTGAACTCGAAGCATTTCACTGCAATCCCAACTTACCACAAAAGTTGTGTAGAGATATTCTGCAGCTCGCGGCTCTTCGGAACATACTTCAACCGGGGGTGCCTTTACTATCCACCAACTGGATATTTCGCGCCAGGAGAGACTCTGCCTACCGTAGTGGCTTGGGCGACTGCAAGCGCAATCAATGTCATGTGTTAAATAAAAACGGAGAGAGAACGATGTACTCGGTTATAGGGCAGACGCACTGCGAATGCTCAATCTACCGGAGGGCAGGAAACGTTGTGAGATCGAGGGAAGATAGGAAACGGCCGAGGGAATTTCGCTGGGCCGGATTCATGCTGTTTATCAAAAAAAGAATGAATTTGCGTTAGAAGTGCGGTTGGAAGGAAGCTTTTTTCACAAGTATCCCACCTCATAAAATGACTGGTGAACACGATGCGCTCGAGACAGGCATGGCTGTCTGCGACAGCAAATCCGGACGTGGTTGTGTTAGTCTGGAGCCGCCAGTGAGATCCGAAGAATGCTATAGTTCACAAACAGGATTTATCCTGTATGTGCCTATTTGGGGGGAGTGTGAAGGGGAGGACCGAGAATGTCGCCTTTCGTCACATGACTTTCATTTATTACCATTTTGGGAAAGCATCTGATGGCGTCTATTTAATCTTCCGGCGCTAAGCTACACAACCCTCAACAGCCCTCAACGCCGACCGAGCGAACATTGAGCCCTATGTCTGCAAATGCAACAAATCTGCGTCTTATTTTTCTGTTCCTGTTTGTGACCCGCCGCTTGCCGGCCTACACCTATCATAGATAATGGGCACTAACGTTGGCGTCGCAGGCAACCCTGAGACGAGTCGCGCGTATTGAAGGACAGCTCTGCAAGATCGTCAGATCGGGGTCTGTGATTTGCAACGCGGAAACTGTCAAATGTTCAAGCCTTTTGCCGAGTTTTTCAAGAACGCAAGGCCGCCTTTCGCAGTTGCCGAGAAAACGACTTCACGCAAGGAGGGCATTCTGGTGAGTTTTAAATTAGAGACTGAGGCATCCATCTGAGTTGGCTTGGAGAGTATGTACGTACTCCATCTGTGCCAGAACGTCGAGAAATGAGGGACTGAAATCGCCGACCATGAGTCGGACAAGATTGTTAAAGCAGTTGGCCGGAATTGTATCCGCATCGGTTTCGAACCAAATTAGCGAGTCCCAACTGAAAAACCGCATCTGGGGAAACAGTTTGAAGGCAGCTGGGCTCGCGAGCTCGAAGGGGTCGGCTTGTAAGATGGGAACACCTTCAAACAACGAAAGAGTAGAGCCGGTATAGTCGGCCAGATGAATGAATGCCTTCCAGTCTATCGCTAAACACGACGGAATCCCGTACAGCTCGACTAGAGATGTAGTGGACGAGGTGATGGTTTTAAAGGACAGGTTGCCGTTGTGCCTGATTACCAGCCGACGAACGTGATGGCCTAAAACAGGATGCTGGGAGACTCGGACTGCAAATGAACGCAGCGCCGAAGGTATTTGCAACACGGGACTTGTGTACAAGTGTGACAGGCCGAGTCGCTAATGCACGTATATTAATAAAAAAGAAGAAACATGTAGGTGGATAACCCGCTATGAAATCCTTGCACACGAGTATCGGTACTACTGAAGCTGTCTTCCAATGGCGACTTGTACCGACGGGAGGAACGTCTCGTAATGCGAAGAACAGCACGCGGCACCAGATGGCGTCCTCTTGTACCGGATTAGCTGCAAGTCGCTGTGGATAGACGAGGGGGGGAGACGTGTCATTCAATAAAGGCCTGGGCAAAAAAATTAAAACAGTTTAAAAATAAATCCGAGCCACCTTTCGACGGGGAAGTCGAACAGTGTCGCGATTCGTCTGTCTTGTTTTACTTGATCAAGGTACACTTGCCGTGCGCGCGCCGACTACGAGTCGAATGAGCTGACTTGGATGTGTTGAAGAGAACGAATTTTGGAGATTTCAAGAATATTTCCAAGTTGATCATGTGTTAGATCTAAATTCGGAACCACTAACGTGGCGAGATTCGGCGCTCCTCTTAAGCCTCGACCGATTTCAGGGTGGATCAAAAGTCGAACGTCCAGTTAAACCACCGTCCAATCATTTGTTTAGATGAAAACGCAGAGAAACGAGGAGGGGTTCTGAGTACCAATCTGGTCCAAGAGGGAATACACTTTTGAACAAGCTTAGATCCTTCCGAATATTGATAATGGTGATAGTAGATTGAGCCGCGGGTGCCGTAGAGGATGATACGGACAGGCTGGATTAGTTGCAACCCGCGCCACAGCCGTACACATTGTCGGGGGTCACAATATCTATAGCGAGAAAGATATCGCTGGTATTTGGAGACCCTGGAGAATTTTGAACATCGAAGTCGCGTATCCCCCTCGAGACGCAGTTTTCGGATGAATTTTCTGAGTGCAGGATTAGAGGTCAAAACCAGAGCAAGTGCTTGGGTTTTGAACGCAAAACCACAACCTTGTAGAGCAATGGAGTCGCTACGCGGCGCCAACGTTTAGATACAAGGAGGACCACAGAGCTGGAGTCGGAGATCGACAGGAAAAGGGAAACATATGTCATGGCGGAGAACACCTCGTCTGAAACTTCAAGACAAGATCTCTGAGATAATCTCCTCCGGTATGTGTGGGACAACCATGTTTAGTGAATGGCGGCAGAAGGGCGGAGACTTGAGCGGAGAGCGGTTGCAATTGCGAAATTCCGAGTCCAATCGGAGTCCAGCTGCACACCTGAAACTCGAAATCTACGAGCCTTATAGCTCTCGAGGTTGTGCGCAGAGAATGAGCAAAAGAGAGAGTCACGAAGTTGCGATCAAGTTTAATCAAAGTTTAATGGCCGCCGTCGGTACCGGTAAATGCCGGCCAAGCTGCCGGCCCGGGCGCCGCTGAACCATCATTAAACTTATTCAAAACTTATTGGCCACTGCTGGGCAGTCTCAGGCAGTCTCTCGCAGACATACGCTTCAAACACTGTTGAAGAGGAGCCTCCGAGAATCTGACTCCGGGTCCGGCTTGAAGTCGTCACACGACATCAAGTACTTACCGGCTTTATTACGGGAAGTAAGGTCTTGACAGAATCCCGAGCCTCGGCGAGGGAACTAGAAAAACAAAGGCCGCTAAGGCAAGAGAAGCACAAGTCGCTCAAACCTCTGTTTCCTCTGTGCCTCAAAGTAAAACTCGTGCCAACTGCTTTTATGCAACTTTTATATTCGAGCGAGACTTCGGGCGAGAGTTTCTGGATGGGAGAAAGGCTACCTGGCGCAGAGTGTATGCCGCCGCCAACCATCGAATAAAAGCCAAGTCGACTTGATACTCCAATTCGGACGTCCTCCTCGGCTTGGGGGTCGGGGATTTTGGAATGTCGTATGGCACAGTATTAGTGCTGTCGCGAGCTGAGTCCGAGGTACCTTGGGGTGATGCATATGGGCGATCAAACTCGGTGCAGCTCGAGGTATAGTACCTTTTTGGCATTTAGGTTTGCCAAATGGGATGGCCGAGACATAGAGCCATTTGAACCCTGCCGCCAAAGGCAAATTACCTTCCGACTCCAGTCAGACGCCTTATGCGTCAGCCCGTATTATTCGCTCCCAGCTCCGCACTCGTGCGCCGTTTGTTGCTCGTACCGGATTAATTATCCGAGTGGAAACCAATGGAACTGTGTCCCAATTTCTAGATTTTGGTCCCCGCCTATTGTGCACGACTTGACTCGAGCTCGTCCGTGCCTCGGAGTCGGGCGCAATCAGCATTATTCGCGTCGACGGTTTTTTCGTACCCGGGTATATCGCAGCGGAAAGCGTTGTCCCGACCAAGTTAAACCAATTTCATCAGGCTCCAGTGCCGTTTTCAGGAACCGTGGGGTGGCCAGCGGCGGCGGTAAGGCGGGATCTTGCGGCGCCGTGCATCATTTTAATCTGAGCAAGGTTGAATGGCCGAGTACTCCGAGTACGTATAGCGCGTCGGCTACGATACTCGAGCGACGCTACGTGGGCCCTGGCGCGCAGAATGAGCTATTTTTTTCCAGCACAGCGCATTACGGCGGCGCCAAACGCTCGAAACGCGGTCCCCGTTAATTTCGTCGGTTCATCACCAGGTCAAGTTGCAGCCAGCCCCGCGGAGTGAAGAGTGAGTAATGGGGTCGCGGCGGTCGGTCGCTACGCGCGCGCAGTGTCCGCTGGCAAAATAAATGATAGATTGAATAAATATCGTCGTGCGCCAGGATAATCATCATCTGCGGGCCCGGCGCGAGTTCAGGCTGCGCTGGATTAAGGATAATCCTGGTTCGATTTCGAGTGATGCGCGGATCTTGGCCCTCGGATAAATGGTCGATGATTCCTCCAATCCCTGAGTATTGAGTTTCGCTAGTGCGTTCGTAGATTATTGCGCCTGGCGTCGGACGAACGACCGAACACCGACCGTCCCATTTGTGGACCACAGGCACGTCCGAGCTGTGGAATCATTCAGAATGATATCTTACACAAATCTTACACCACGGTGTCGACGCTTAGCGAGGAGCGAGAGAGAATCGCGTAGTGATAATCATCTCCTCCATCAACTCTTCGGGAAGCACCGAAGAGGTTCTTGCCCCTTGAACCCCATCTACCACATCTAAGCGAGGTTTATTATCGGGATCCGGGATCTAAGAGTTTGAGTTTTGGATTGGACGCACCGCTCGTATGTACATAGAACGAGTGTACCTGATGAGCCCGGCAAAGGCGAGCCAATGCAACATGCCATGATTTGCCGCCGATCGGAAGGACATGACGAAACTGATCCAACCTGACTCGCGGCGGATCAAAAGGCTTAATGAAAGCAGGAACGATAACCTGTGCATCCACCGTCCGAGGCGGACCAGTTGGAGTGAAACTGAATGAATGGTACGCGAAAAATAAAACGAGGCAAGTTTGGGTTAGGCTGTCAGTGATAAGGCAATGTGATCTGCGCCAATTCTCGCAGCGCTTCGGACGGGAGGGCGTCTCGCCGCCGGCAGGTTATGCGGGGAAATCCTCCGCCTAGCGAATATTGATCTGATCCCCGTTCGCTAGGCGAGCCTGGCGCCTGGCAGATAAATAGAGATAATTCCGGACACCTTTGACGCCTTGCATGAGGATTGAGGAATCTCCTCGAATTAATCAGAGAACATGAAAGGCCAGGCCAGTGCAGCGGAGCCAGACATTGAGACCGTATTTCCGGTCGCGACATAAGAGCTCGTTGCTGGTTCGTTTCTCCGAAGTACTAAGACAATGATCGCAAAGAATGTTTAATTGCGGGTTCCATATGCATATGCTGATCATGAGGAGCGGTTGGTTGGTTCTTCGGTCTATGAACAAGCGTTGAGTTGGGGACTGATAATCTTTGTGATGCGCCGCAGTTTTTAGACAAAGATAGCTTGGTCGCGGCGCCGAAGCAGCAATAGTGTGGGGAGAAGAGTCGTGGACTATCAGTGGCTAGATCCCCATAACGCCTATAATGAAAGCAATACCGCTTCTTTCAATGTGCCGTGCACTACGGGTCCCAGGGAACAAGGATTGAGTTTTGGATGCAAACAGTCAAACACAATTAGTATTGACAGAGGAACGAATTTAGCTAGCCTCCGCGTTCCGGTTCTTGAGCATCGCACCATAGCACAGCCATACATACCATTACGGACCAATCCACCGATGTCAACTCTGGATCTGCACATGTGCTGGTGTCGGTAAACTGATCGTGCAACAGTGCGATTGTCAATCCGCGGAGCAGGCAGACTGTCGGCTGACCCATAGCGGGAGGGGAACAAGAGACTGCCGTTCAAGCCGAACAGGAATATGACAAAACTGGCAGACATATCCTGCAGGTCCGCATGTAGAGTGTAGGGTTCGTGTAGTTGATCCGTTCAACCAGCGCATCCATCGTAAGAAGGAGAGATCGACAGGCCAGAAGATAACCATGGTTCTGGACTTGAGAAGACAGCTGGTTTGCTTTTCGTTTGGCAGAATATCGCATCGCCAGAGTCGACAGCGAATCGGCGGCACCTAAGATCACGGTGGTTCGTAAATAGCCGACTTTCGGAGACAGCTGGTTTGCTTTGCGTTTGGCGGAATATCGCGTTCCAAAAATACCTTAAGTTTCAAACATTGAATTAGATAGAGCAACATTTGGGTCGAGTCGGTGATAAGAAGAACGAACTATGAAGAGATTGGGATTACTCATAGGCTGCATCAGATATGAGGTATGGAAGGTTGAGATTGTTTTAGGGGCCCCAGCTCTTGTTCCATTCCATTCTGCAGAGACTGATGCGTGGATCCTGCCGAGTTTTAAAGTGGAACGCCAAATCCCAGCAATGCCGCCGCAACCGAGCCGTTGATCATGAGATGGCTGGGCAGGAACGCCCTAGACCGGGGAGCACGGAAATTGGATTCGAGACGATATGTTCCTGGTTCTGAGAATCTCGTTTGTCCTGTATGGGGGAATTTCAGTGCACCGAGGACCCAGAAAAGAACGTGGAATGAGAGGGTGAATATTGAACTGAACTACCCGATGAGCCACCGCAGACCACCACATATCACTGGGAGATATCAAAGAGTGCACCGGCTCACACAAGACCACGAAGCCGGTGAATCGGGTGCGCAGATATACCCGCGACTGTGGTATGCCTATGCGTGAAGAACCAGCAGGATGTTTTAGCAGTGTGATACTTTCAGTTGACTTGGCCAATAGGCCGACAAGCTGTTTGCCTTGGGGAAATTCTTCGGGAAAATATGGGAGAGTCCGAATGCAAAGCGGATTCATATGCAGAGAAAACAAGGGGCGCCGTACTGAGAACAATGGCACCCAGCGCTTCGCATCCGAATACAGCACGGAGTCATAGGCAAGGGCAAACACACAATACTCCCAGAGGTTCGCATGTATTATTGTAAAATGGGTTGGTTCAAGTCAGTGTTTCAGTTCGATGATTACCACAGCGTTGTTCAAGTCCATTGAGTGATTACCAGTCCCCAAATAATCGTAAGAACAAGGATTCGTGGGCGGCCACCGAGACAGAGTTGCGAGCGCTGATCATGATCATCTCAAGAAGCAACCACTTTAGCCTTTCACAGTTAGGAAGACGCACACGAAGGAGTGAAAATAGGCTTCCGCTGACGGCGACTAAGAGTCTGCCGCGTTTGAGCCAATCCACAATCAAGAAATTGAGCAGAGAAGAATTCTTAACAGTTTGACAGATACCAGCGGAAGAAAGTCTTGCCAAAAAGTGGTCTTCGATGCGAGGCTGTGAAGATGATTATCACATTTGCGGCAAGCAAAATAGCAAGAGAAGGTTGGAGAGATCAAAATAGGGCGGGCGCCGAGCACTGTGGAGAGGCCAAGTTTTCGGCGGTCGCGACTGAACAAAAAAACTCGGGATGTGATGATGGTGATGTTGAACCGCTCGATTGAACTGAATGGGCGGCTGCTGGTTCAAAGCGTGGATTATTCGATGCTGCTCGTAGCAACCGTTGAATTCAAAATTCTGGTCGCTGGAAGCAACCAGTGAACAAGGCCAAAAAGTCCAGAACAGAGGGAATTTCAGTGAAACAAGGACCTTTTCTTTTCTTGTCGTGGATTTCGATAATTGACCGACAAATCGACTTGAAAGTTCAAGCTCAAGTGCGCAGTAGGCCGAAGGTTGTGGTAAACAGAAAGCATCAGCGGACCGCATCGCCACAGGGGCGGTCACGTGTTGGATCGATCAACTTGGATCAACACGCTCCCCAACGCTCTCTACACCCTATTCCGCAGCCTCCATCGTGCCAGACGATGTCGGAGGAGTCTCCTCAGCGCCCAGCCTGGCAGACAGAAGAATTACAAGAAGAATGGGTCGAAGAGGACCCCAGCGACGACGACGCGAACAACTTGACATACGGCACTCGCTCTATCTCACTCACATTGCCCCTACCTAGTCAAATCCACACCAACAGCGACCTTGACCTCGACGTCGACAACTCTAACTCTCATACCTCGTTCCGTGCTGTCGGAACCTTCCTTGTCCGCGAGGACATTCCCAATGTGCCTGTACTCGCCAAGACCCCGGGACGAGCCAGGACAGGCATAATCAAGGACTTTTTCAGTCCTTTGCCTCTCGAGCGTATGTTCGAGCCGCCCACACCTCCCAAGGCGACCATGTCCGTGCCACCCGTACCCGCGGGTGAGCCAGGTTCACCGAGCGACGAGATCATGGAGACGGACCTACCGAACATGGTCTCCTTCCACGGGCGCAAGGCAAGTATTGCCTGCCAATTTACCTTTGCTGCACCAAAAGGTCTGGCCCTGGATCCCAATGCTGTGAAGCCGTCCTACCCTCAGGCACAAAGTACGCCTACGCCGCATTTTGCGCCGAATGCAGCGGCCCCGGCCACCGATCCTCGCCTCCGCCTATTCCAATTCCAATACGACACGTTTACGCGCGAACACCTATCCGCCTTGGCGGACTCCATTGCCGTTGCCTCACCTTCAGGGACGGGTACGAGATCCGGCGGGCGGTTATCGACTGTTTCCGAGGCGAGCTTTTCTGACCTGAGGAGCACCAAACGGGTCAAGTTAAGTCCTCCGAGCGACTACGGGGAGGGCGCAGGCGCCGGGGCTTCCATCGCTCGCCCCAAGATTTACGGTAATGCATATGTCCGGGAGTCGCAGTCCTTGATGGAGAAAATCAAACAAGCTCGGGATTTCTCCACAATATCGACGGTGGCCAGTGCAGACGGAAATGACGGAAATGCTTCTAAAAACGACAAGTCCAGTGCTTACGGTGAGTCTTTCGTTGCACAGTTGTACTTCGGAAATCATACTTAGATTTCTTGCAGAACAATTACGACGCTCATCTTTGCTCAATGTACCCAGCAAGACGGATAGCAATCCCTCTTCATCTAGTGGAACTATGAATTCCAATTCTCCCGCACCATATTCTTCGTCGACATATCGACAACAGGCAGCGGCCTTGATGGCCCAAATTAAGAGCGACATGAAGGGGAACAAGCGTATATTCTCCGGCGACAGCGAAATGTCGCACGTTACAGCCCATCTCGACGACGAAATGTCGTTTGCCCACGTCCTACCCCCGACTATAGTCGTTCACTCACACGACAAGGAGAACCAGCGGGATAATTCCCGCCACCACCGCCGTGTCTCGTCAACCTCATCCGCCAGAACGCGAGCGAGCCCGCGCCGGCAGCAGCAACGCCCTCTGGAGCCAACGGAAGGGGACCTTGCGGGGGAGCTGTCGAAGCTGTCGCTGTGGCGACGGCCCCACTCGTCGCTGGTGCCCCAAGGCAATGTCGCCATTATCGCAAACCCCGCGCTCCTGGGCCCCGTTTCCGCCGCCCCGACCCCGGCTCCGGCGCATCCCACCACCTCGATACGCGCCGGCACAAACGACGACCTGAACCGCTTTGTGTCCTCCAGCACCGCGTCGGGGACGACGCTGACCGCGGGCAGCGTGCCGGCGTACGTGAAGCACCCGGGCCCGGCGCAGCTGCGCACGATCGCGCCGAAGGACCTGCCGACGCTGCCGGACCGCATGGGGGACATGCTGTTCGACAAGGTGATGATGAAGTGGGTGAAGAGCGTGCAGCCGGGGGGGCCAGACGTTATTCCGGAGGAGGAGGTGAGCGAGGACCCGTTCGGCGACATTGAGAGCCTGAGGGACGACTCGCGCGGGGGGCGAAGAGCTGAGAGTGGGAGGGGCGATGCGACGGAGGATGAGGAGGAGATGGAATTGACGAGCTTCTCAACGGACGCGTCGGGGCGCGTGGTGGCGGTGATGACGGGTGTGGACACGAATGAGCTCGACGAGGAGACGACGGACTCGGAGGGCGGGAACGACGCGGTTGTTACGGGCGAGCTGGAGCACACCGTCCCGACGCGGCGAGACTCCGAGTCCGAGTCGGAGCGGGAGGAGGAGGAGGAGGACGTCGGGAACGAGACCGAGGTGCCACACCACCTGCAGGCGGACTTAGAGTCGCTCACGGACGCATTCGCTCCGCCCCCGATCGTCGTAACGACTTTCACTACACCCCCGCCGTCCGTCAAGAAGACACCCGCGTCGGCATTGAAGACGCGCACCTCCTCCGTCACGCCCAAGTACCGCGGAGGCACGCCCACCTCTGCGCTGAAGAGCATCAGCGCGACACCGTCGTCCGCGCTCAAGGACACGCGGTTCCGCACGCCGCGGCAGGGGCACGGCCACCGGCGCTCGGTGAGCTTCTCGGACGGTAAGCGCGACGGGCCAATCCGCGGCCTGGGCAGCGTCGAGCCGTCCGCGCGCTCGAAACGCATCGCGGAAATGCTCGCGCGGAGCGATTCGTCAGGTACAACACCCCGTTTTCCTCCTCGGCCTTGGGTACCCGTTGACTGACGAGATGTGGTTCCCGCAGAGATGGACTCGGACTCGCCTACGAAGGGGTCCGGCGCGCGCGCGGGCGGGTCGGGGTCGAGCATGGTGTCGACGGCGCCGTCAGCGTCTATGTCGGGCAACGCGTCGGCCTCGAGCTCGCGGCAACAACGCGTGTTTGCGCGCTCGCACGCGTCGCGCTCTGTTGGGCACAACAACGGGACGTTCCTGACCGAATGCTCGTTCGGCGTCGCGCATGACCGCCTGGTGGAGGTGCTGACAGACGTCGAGCCGTTCGAGCCGCATTGGGAGACACTCAGTACCGTGGACCTGTCAGAGCGCCGGCTCGAGAGTGCTGCACGCCTGAAGGAGTTCCTTCCTGCGCTCGATGCGCTTAACCTGTGCGTTGCCCTTCGTTTTCCTCTTCCCCGCTTTGGATCTGTGTTTATATTTACTACCTCTACCTCTCCCCATTTCTACCCTATCCTTTTCTATTCTACTCTATCTCTACCCAACCACCATCACCCCCTGTGGGATATCCCCGCTATCTGCGACACGTTGCTTTCTCGTCTCCGTCGCCTTGCGTCATCCTCATTAACTGCGTCTCGCCTCGCTGATTGCTGACTGACCCTAACCTGCCCTTATTGCATTGATTAGGAACGCGAATCAGCTGTCGTGGCTGAGCGGTATTCCCGGGGGCGTGCGGACGCTTTCTGTCGCGTCAAATAGGTGAGCCTGTCTGTCTTTCTGTCTCGGTCTCTGTCTGGCGTCGATCCTCTGTCTGGCTCGCTCGTTTGGCTGCTTGGCGGCGGTGCATATGTTAAGTGCGGGCCGCGCGCACATATATGATATATACATATATATAAAGAGACTATATCTGTGCGCTATGAGCGACGGACGGGTCTTTCGTCGTTGGGTGGGTGCGGTTGGGTGACTCCCCGTTACCTCGCCCCTCTCGACGAGCTCTTCTACTTTTATTTATTTGTGTGTCGTGTCTCCGAGTATACTCGCTAACGGATTTGCGTTGTTGCAGACTGACAGGGCTGACATCGTACAGCCACCTGCTGAACCTCGAGAATCTGGATATCAGCCGGAATGAAGTGGATTCGCTGAGGCGTGCGTCCCTTCTCCGTCCCTTCTTCCCATTCTCGTTCTCATTTTCATTTTTCATTCTCATTCTTACTTACCCTCATGCTGAATTCTATTTTTAATTTTATTTTGCAGAACTTGCCTGCCTCCGACACCTCCGTGAGCTGCGCGCGGACGGAAACACGATCGCGAGCGTGGAGGGCCTGGAGCGCATGGACGGGCTCGTGAAGCTTTCGCTCGAGGGGAACGCGCTCCGAGCACTCGACCTCCAGCCCTTCCGGTGGACGCGCCTCGAGATGCTGAACGTCAGTGGGAATAGGCTTGAGCGCGTCGACGGGCTGGCGGGGTTGCAGGCGCTCGTGGCGCTTAATGTCGGTGCGTTACTTCTACTTTTTTAAATGATGGAAGCGAATTAGCTAACTGAGTGCAGATGACAACCTGCTGGGGACGCTGGACGCAGGGGGTACGATGCCGCGGCTGCGTATCCTGCGCGCGTCGGGGAACCGGCTGCGCGCGCTGCAGGTGCATTGGTTCGCGGGGCTACGGACACTGTATGCCGATACGAACGCACTGGAGGGAGAGGCGCTGCTGGCGGTCGCGCCGGCAAGTACAGCGAAGACCGTGGGCCGTGCCGCGGGCAAGGCCGCCAGCGGCAGTAGCGCGCTGGGCAAGTTGGAGAATTTGAGTCTGCGGAACCAGGCGTGTGGGCGCGCGCAGGGCCTGCGGCTGGATTTCGAGGACGTGCGGGACGCGAAGAGGTTGTATTTGAGTGGTAAGTCTATCTAGGAACATGGAAGGATGTGGCTAATGCGTAGAGGACAGGAAACGCGCTCCCGGCTAACTTTTTGTCAGCGGCGTGTTATAATCTGGTGTACTTGGAGCTGGCGAACTGTCGGTTGGCGACGCTGCCGCCGGGCCTTGCTACGCTCACGCCGAATTTGCGGGCGCTGAATCTGAACTACAACTTCTTGGAGGACGTGCGGGGGCTGGAGGGCCTGGCGCGGTTGCGGAAGCTTAGCGTCGTGGGGGCGCGATTAAAGGTACGTCGTTTATCGGCCGCGGCGTAGACTGTAATTCATTGGCAATGCAGGGCACAAAGGAAATTATCCGGGTTGTCCGTGGCCTGCCCGAGGTTGAGGTACTGGACTTTCGGTGAGATCACTAACAATTGCCGTGTGATAATCATGGCTTGTGATAGGGGTCGCTAATTTTCTTCTTTGTTTTCAGGATGAACCCATGCACGTTAGGGTGGTACCTTCCGTTAATAGTGCAGGGCGAGGGTGAGTTGTCCGCGGGTCGGTGGGCGGAGCTGGATGGGCGGTTTCGGCGGGGGCTGCCGGACGCGGTGTACGTGGGACGACTCGCGTATCGCGGGCTGGTGATGGGAGCGTGCGGCGGGGTCCGGGTGCTGGACGGCGTTTGCGTGACGGAAAAAGAGCGGGCGAAAACTGTTGGCGTGCTTGCGCGGCTCGCGGGCAAGTGAACCAATATAACCCTAAACAGACGAACTGGCTGGAGCTGGCCTGTTACATAACGAAGATCTTAGATTCCGATATCTCCATTAGCAAGCCAATCATACACGGTTCCTGTGTGAATTTAATGGGATCCTATTCGGGCGTCTGGGTCTTGGATAAATAGGTCGACGCTGGTCCTCCTGGTCGCACCTCCTCAAATGCTCGACACCCCCCACATCATCCAGAGCGGCGACCAGCTCAACTCCTACAACGTAGCCCAGCTCCAGTACGCCCTGTAGGCCAAATGGAATTCTCCAAGCACCCCAATTAACCTCCTCTCTAGTGCGGCTGACAAGGACATATCATTTTTGTCACCCGATCCCGACGCTGCCTTAATGTGGGTCCAACTTGTCTCCTCTACTTCAATCTCTTATAGCATATTAGCGTGCCAGACATCGACTACGACAGCCGCCGCATGTCCAGCTCGGCTGCATCGGCCGATACTGAGTCTTCCTCGCTCTCGCGCGGTGAAAAGCGCGCGATTACTCCCAATGACTCGCCCCAGCCAAAAAAAATACGTTCTCTGGAGCAGCAGAACAACTGGGAGGTCGACTCGGCGGAGAGTGGCAACCCCTCGGACGAAAAGGACCAACTCGACCCGGCAAAGGTCTCGCTGCCCTCCATTTTCACCACCTTTGAGGACTCATATCGCCCGGAGCGGCGCGCATCGCTCCCCAATCTCTCCGAGCGATCTAGTGTCCGCCATGCGCCGTATCCCCCGTCCCACTTGCGCCAAAATTACGCCCCTTCGTCTTTGTCTTCCTACACCTTCCCCCCGACAAACGAGGACGAGAGGTCCGGGCGGCCCACTCTGTCGACGGACCTGCGCTTCGACGGCTACGACGGCTCTTACCCGCCCCCTAGTGCGGTCTCTAATGGAACGACGCCCTCGAGTGCGGTCTTTTCTTCTCCAAATTTCAGCTCCCCCTCAGACTACGGCCGGGGCGCACACCTCTCCCCCTACGCCGAGTCCGACCACTGGACGACTTCCCCTTCTGGAATCGTTCGGCCCAGCTCGACTCCGGGCCAGCTCTCCAGTCCGGCCGTCAAATACGAGGACGGCTTACGCCATTCTTCCTTTAGCGCCGCGCCCCCCCATATGTCACACCAGATGTTCGCAGGCTCGGCTCGTATTTCGGGACATCAAGGTGCAGATCGCAGGTCCATGCCAGGTATAAAAAGTGAATGGGCCTTCCCCGCGTCAGATTATCCTCTCCCGTCTGGTGCTGCAGGCGTTCAACAATATTCTATGCCTCCTGCACCTGCGCTCAACTCGCCCAATCGCTCCCCCCAGGCCCCCAGCTCGACCCTCGTCGACCGCCCCCAGCGCAAGCGCG
The DNA here is from genome assembly GCA_029282495.1 of Mycena albidolilacea. NCBI lineage: Eukaryota > Fungi > Basidiomycota > Agaricomycetes > Agaricales > Mycenaceae > Mycena > Mycena albidolilacea. The sequence continues at coordinate 1,759,765 of JARIHO010000002.1, forward strand.
GCAAGCTCCCCAAGGAGACGACCGACTTCCTCAAGGCATGGCTGCACCGACACTCCGACCACCCCTACCCGTCGGAGGAGGAGAAGAAGCAGCTGTGCCATGCGACGGGCTTGAGCATGTCTCAAGTTTCGAACTGGATGATCAATGTGAGCGCGCCCACCTTCTTCGCGATGTTTTCTCTCTTCCCAATCACTTTTCCGCCCTCGTCGCCACCATCATTAATTTGTTTAATTTATCATCTCGTTCATTCTGTCTGCCATCCTTTCCTCACTTCACTCTATTATGTTGTATGTCCATCACTGACACCACTGTTGTAGGCCCGCCGACGCATCCTTGCACCCGCGCACCGCGCGGCCTCGGGGCCCACGACAACCGCGCCCTACCCACCACAAGGCGGCCGCGGCTCCCTCAACGGCCTCCTTGACGCCCGGCGCGCCTCCCTCCCCGGCGCCGACAGCCTGCAGCTCTACCATCCCATGACGCTGCAGTCCCTCCCCCACCACAACCACGGCCACGCGCCACACCACCCACACCACGCGTATCACCCCGCACACCACCCTGATATGGGCGGCTACGGGCGCAGCATGCGCATGGGACCCGGCATGGGACTCGACTTTTCGCAGCAGCCGCACCCGTCTCAGCAGCACCAGCCGCAGTCCGCGCACCCGCATAGCCAGCCGCGCGGAGGGATGTACCCTGGGGCTGGGGGAGCGTACGGCGTGCCGTTGAGCGCGCCCGCGAGCATGTCTGGTCCGAACCCGTTCTCGCCGCCGACGGGGTACCTCCCCAGTCCACGCGAGGAGGGCGGGCGGCAGTACTTTGACTCGCCGCATCCGGGCAACGGCAACGGCGGGGGAGGCGGGAGCAGCGGGAATGGAAGCGAGTCTGCGCCGGGAAGCGGGTACGGGACACCCCAATGAGCAGCGCGTCGCCGCTGTTCGGGGAGTGCCGGATTGGCGTGATACCGGTTTTGGATGCCTGGGATTTGCAGGGAGCAATTGTGGTGATGATGATCACTGTGATTGACTGTCCGGCGACCACCCGTTTGGCGTGATGATGCCGCTGAAACGACGAGATGAAGCAGGGCCCGCCGGCCTAACCCTCCTCATCCGCGATTGAATAAGGATTGGATCTGCATCTCATCCATCGCCATCCCGTACTTCCATCTTGGTCTCGCTCCTACTGTTTTCGGCGCCCACTGATATCCATCACCCACTCTGCACTTGCATCTCCGCCGTCTTTTCGCGCCTCACACGATCTTTATTATCACTCGCTCGCCGCACGGACGCAGACTCTCTATCGCATTATTTATTGCCAGCATCGTTACCGCGCTCTTCGTTGTCATTTTTTGCTGTTGTTTTTTGAAACTAAAAACTGTACCATCTCGTTTGGACCGTGCCTCCCCTCCCTCGCGCGCCTATCGACTCCCCTCGCTTACCGTCCATTCGTTCTTTGTTTCACTCGTTCCTAGATCTACCCCTCTCTTGCTCTGATCAATGTACATGTACCGACAGTAAATATTATAGTAATTATATATTCGTCGTTGATTGGTCTCGCACAAAATCTCTCCGAGCTCGCTTGGATGTGATTCCGCCGTTATCGTGTGCCCACAGCGAGGTCTCCGTGGGTCCATCCATATCAGCAACGCTAACGTTGTTTTTCTTCAGAACGGAACAAAGACGTCGTCGCTTATTCTAGTTCCGTCATCGTTTGTTCTCCGTGCCCAGCCAGGAACGTCGTTTGTTTCGAAAAAACAAGGGCGCGCGGCCCTTGTTCTGTTCTGGTCTGCGGCGACCCTTGTTGTATTTACGGGATGGAATATGAATATTCATTATGATTCGCCCCCTTGTACTGAAAAACACGCTCACCCCTTTCCAGACAACACCGCCCCGCGCCCGCCCCTTTAGCGCCACATGCGCGTATGCAGCCAATCCCATGCGCGCGGTTCCTCAGTGATCATCATCCGCGCATCAGATTCCCGCGAACATTAATATATTAATATTTTTATCAGGCTGAGAAGAAGATTCGAGGAAATAAAATGAATTGCGCATTCGCGTTACGGGAATTCAGGCCGCGGAGGTGGGTCCACGCAGCCGACAGGCGCTGGTGATCACCGCGCTTGCGAGGCTGCCACTTCTTTCCGTCGCCGCCGGCCCAGCCAAATCGCCATCTCACCCATCACCCATCTCATCTTCCACTTGCTTCCCTCCCTTCTGGCGTTGATTAATTAACAATTCGAATTCGAACCAGCGAACTCTCTTTCCGTTAACGTTATACACTCGCAATTTACCTCCTTAATTATCGAGTAAGGATAGTGAAGCGCGATGGCGAAGGGATCCTACACCATGCATGAGCTTAACAGCAAAAAGCTTGCTGCCCGGAAGCAAACGGGAATGGCTAGATTGCGAGCATTTGTTTAATAGGTTGTGAATACTTCCGCGGGCCTGTCTGGCTCAGCGACGGACGCTTAGGGTGGGGGCCTAATTCAGGGCTACAAACGCGTTGTGCGGGAGTGTAATATATTTCTGTAGTGTTGTTGTTGTATTGTACAGATTCCGTGCCGGTGATTATTTAAATATGCTTAAATAGCTAGTGTATGTTTACAGCAGTGTGAGTGTGGTTAGCTCTATGCGATGGGCGAGGTGGGTGATGATGGATACGGCGGGGGGAGCGAGGACTCGTCTGAGGGAGAGGCTCGCCGGATGTACAGCGGCATCTGATTCCCCAACTCGGGCTCCGACTTGACGAATGGCCGGGTGACGACACTGCGAAAGATGGAAGGTCAGTGAAGGCTCCAGAGGTGCGCGCACAGCCGAACTGCACGATGGCGAACAACTCACTTGACCTTCTTTTCGATGACCATCGAGGCCTCCTGCCGGAATTCGATGTCCTTGACCAACGTGTATAAGAAGATTTTCATCCTGGGAAACGATTTGAACAAGGCCCGAACAAAAAAGATGAATAGCGCGCGCGTACTCAATCAAGGCGAACTTGTAGCCAATACACGCCCGGTTCCCATCAAGCGGATTCCCGTTGAGGAATGTGAGGGTATTCGAATACAGCCCGGGGATTGCTTTGGCCGTTGATGGAGGCTGCGCCCAGCGCTCGGGTCTGTTCGCGAGCGCGTTAGAGCTTAATAGAGTCCCGAAATCGAGAAGCAACTCATACTTGAACGCCCGCGCATCCTCGCCCCACAACGCTTGACTCTTGTTGATTGCCTGTATGGGAATCGTAATGATGTCCCATTTCTTGACGCGAATCCCGAAGAGTCGTTTCCCGTTCTTGTCGACACACCCGCCGCCGCCGTGTTCCCCGTTCGCCCCCTCGGACGAGACGGGGATCTCGTCCTCGTCCCGCATACACACACGCATCGTACTTGTTATCGGTGCGTGCAGCCGGAGCGCCTCCCGGATGACCCAATCCAAATACTCGCATTTGGATAACTGATCAGTCAACGTTTGCTGGTAGAGCTGTGGGTTCGACTCCTCCAGCCCAGCATGCTCAAGCTGGAGGTCTCGCTCGACGTCCCTCAAGGCCGCCCGCAGTTTTCGCTGCACTAACGGATTTTGCACCAGTGCGTACAGACACCAAGTCAGAGCCGACGACGTGGTTTCGTGCCCCGCAGCTATGAACGTCGAGATCTGGCAGAGTACCTCGTCGACCGACATGTTCGCATTTGCCGCAGTAGCAATATTCGAACGTACTGGAAATACAATAAATGGGGGCATGAAACGGCGAGCTAGAAGCGACTTACTCAGGACACTCAGTATATCCCGCCCCAGGATGGTCTTGTCCCCATCAATCTCGCCGCCCTTTCCAGACAACACTGCACGCTGCTCCTCTATCACTGCCCTACTCCGCTCCTCGATGAGGTCGAGACCAATGCGTCGCATCGTCCCATGGGCTTGGGTCATCACCGCGTTATTTCGGCGCTGAGAAAGAAGCGGCGATTAGTCGGGAGCGCATAACAAGAAGTCGAGAGAGAAAAATGGCGCTTCCACATGAGTTGAGGCGGCAGGAGCACGGCCAGAATATCGTTATTGAAGATAACGAATCGCCGCGGGAATCAAGCAAGGAAGCGGAATACTCACAAATCTTCTGAGAAACGGAAACCAAACTTGGAGGATGGTCATCACACGAAACTTGCGCGCGGTGGAAAAGATAACACCGAACGCCTGAGCCAGTTCGTTGTTGTCGTCCGTTAACGAGTTGAAGTGGTATCCGAATCCTTCACGGACCAGTGAGCGACATAATTTTTGGACGCAAAAATAGCAGTCTCACCGGCCAACCCAATTGCGTCCAACGTTGCGCGGCCTAGCCACATGAGGACGTCGACGCGCGCATATCCGGAGGGGACGGAGGATCTGGATTTGGATTCATTCGTTTCCTTCCCGTCTGCCAGCGACGCTGTATGGAGCCAGATGTCGCGCAGCTGGAATGAATCGGCAGTCAGTGATTCATCCGCAGGCAAGGCAACGAGGGATCCGGCGCAAGGGAGCGCCACTGGAGCCTTGGGAGTTGCGACGACGATGAAGATCAACACACCTTTTGGGCTGCGTCCCAGAAGATTGGAGTCAGTGATTTGATGTGCGACGACGAAAACGCTGGAGTCTATTGATAGGGTCAGCTGTGGGATCGCGTCGGGCATGTCGGGAATAAATAGATAAGATTGTCCTAATCGGGACAAACCATCGGTCCCCCACATTCAGGCCTTTCGACGGAACGAGCAAGGCGAACATTGAAGCAGAGGACTAACCAGAATTTTACGCTGCGTAGAAAATACGGAATGAGCTTCGTAGAATGGCGGTGAAATGGCGGTGATATCTGGTCACACACCTGTCTCTTGTGCACATCGCCTTCCACAGTGAGCAACCCATCATGTCCTGCCGCCATCGTCGCCAGACTGTCCCGGACAAAGTCAGGCTTGGGATAGTCGTACGCGTTGCCCAGGATGTGTGCCACCGCAACCGGGTCGGTGGTCATGAGCCTGCACCCGCCGATGAACCCGCGGTAGACAAACGTCGACCCGTACGCGGCCTCCCATTCCGCCACCAAGTTGTTGTTTTCCTGGTCGTGCATCTCCATGAGATTCCCCATGAAGAACGAAGGACATGGTGGGCCCCGAAGCAGCGCTAGCGGTGAAAGGGCTTGCCGGACAAGGAGAGTGATGAACCCAGAGAGGAGATAGAAGATTAGAGAGATAGCTAGAAGTAGAGTGTAGAGCGTTGTGGATTCCATTGTCGGCTGCCTGCAGGGGGGGTGGGGGGGTAGAACTGTTTCGACAGTCCAGCTGTTAAATAGATTTTACACGCTGGTCTCAATCCGTCAGGAGATCGACTAGATCATTCGGTCAGCTCGGCGCCGAAAGTTCGGCACGGGCGCGGAAGTATTTTCTCTCTTGCCCAAACGCAAGCTTCTCAATTTCTGAAACAATCCTGGGACTGGTCCTTGCTCAAGGGATCCACTACTACAATATACGCTGGTCTAATACTGGCTCTAAGGAGGGAGCTTTCCCAAAATTACCACACCGAGACTTGCGAATGACAGCTGCTACTGACGGCTTCTTTCAACATGGGTAACGTACATATACTATAGCCTGCGGTTGTTCAAGACGAGTGTATTTCTGTTCCCGGAGAGTGCGACGACCGCTAGCGGTCCGGCCGAGCGTAAGCATTGCCTAGCTGCAGTGCCAAGCAGTTCTCGCTGTCAACGCGTCATTTCTTCATTTCTGCACTGTCGCCTCCGAGTTGTACTCTAGCTCGCGCTCTAAGGCTCGCCGCCTGGACGCGGCGTTCAGTCTAGATTTTCGTCCACAAATGGTTCAACTGTTCCTGTCATTTGATGTCACTGACTCGGCAATCCCGAGAACGCCGAATACGGGCGTCCACATTGGATGAAATTTTACGGACCAACGTTATTTTATTTATGGCTTGCGGCCATTTCGGTTCGCTCGGGTCGGTATCCCGTAACGTAGTTGAGGTGTACATTCAGGGGAACGTCGGTACAAGAAAATACCGTTCAAGTTATTGGTACGTCCTAGAGAAAATTTTGTAGCTGGTGTCTGCTAGCTTCAGTTCAAATGAACGTACCTGTGATGCATGCACAGCCAAGCATTTTAGCAAGTACGAAAGCCCAAGTTCGAGTCCAGGCTCGAAGCAACAGCGATAATGAATCGGATCCGGTTCGAAGCGAACATCTTGCCCGCGGCCGTAGTATGAGAGTATCGTCCGAGATTTTGGGTCCACAACCCGTCCCAGGATGGGAAACTTTGCCCGTCTGAATCAGAGTCCCGCAGATGCTATTCCCTTCCGCCGGCAACCATCCTTCTATTCTGATATTGCGATATTTTGGTCAGAATCGTTGAGTAGCCGCCGGAATCAGATATCTTTGCCAGTGGAGGCTTGAGAAGATGCGCATGATACAGGATTGGGTTGTGAATTATTTGTAGCTGAAACGTCGAACGGCGCACACTTTGTTGAACATTGTAACCTGTGCGATGGAGTTGGTCAAATATCTACCTCGTTTCACGGGAGTTATTGTTGGTCAATTATCCACAAGCAGGAGCCAGATGATCCACGGCTTGGAAGGATAAAAAATGGACAATGACTGTTGGTATATGGCTGGTTCAACCAGAAGCTCGGGCTGAATCACGAAATTGCCACTGCAAGCGGCTTCTTTAGAAGGCGATGAAGAGACTGCCCACATCCTCCTCGAGATCGGCGTCGACGTGAACACGGAGGCTCAACCATACGGCACCGCACTGCATGCTGCTTCCGTGAGCGGACATTATCCGGTTGTGTGCATGCTTCTGGCCTATGGTGCCAGTGTGAACTCGCAGAGTGGAATGTACGGCACACCACTTCGGGCTGCTTCGTTGGCAGGCCATGCAGATATTGTCCGTCTGCTTCTCGATAATGGCGCCGAAATCGATGCACAGGCAGGAAACTATGGCAGTGCCCTTGCGACCGTGAAGAGGTGGCGAGGAGATTTCATCAGAGTTAAATCGGGGATGAGCCAAACTTAGAGTAAACGCAAAGCGTCAAAGCCTGGAGCTTCTATGAATGCAGACAGCAGTGAGAAAAGCAACAGTATATGAGTGGGTGGCGGTGAGAGAAGAACTCGCAAGGCGGCACGTGGCGAAAATCCTTGATGAACCGCACCGCCATTGACGGCTCCTAATGGACAACCTCGATGTCATTCGCAACTTTGTCACAAGTCCATTGGTCGAGTCTTTGCTGTTCACACATCCGAATGACCTGTCTGTCGCTGTCGTCCGCCCGGCCCTTCCATTCCGGGAGCCCTGGTGGGCGTGGGCGGCGGACGCCGAGGCTTGTCGATGGATGCAGCTCTTTGAATATTACACCGACCCGGTCCAGCGTACAGTGTGTCCATTTCGATCTATCGTGAACGAATTCCAACCGCTTGAAGGACTGGGACATTCCGGTTGAGTTTCGCGAATTAATAGACCAAGTCTCCGCCCTGGCGCTACCCCGAAGTCCCGTCCATATCGTCACTGGTACTACTCCGTTTGCTTGCCTCGTCTGAGAACGCACGACGTCTGATATCCGAAAGAGGTGCCTCTCGAAATCTCGTCAAGGGGAATGTCTCCGAAAAAGGCCCATGAGGTTTACCTGTTCACACTCTCTGTCAATCACGGTTCTTGCTAACTAGGTTTTAGGTGACCCGAAGCGTCGCTTATATCTCCAATCTATTGCGCTCTCTTGGCGTAGACCCTCGCGGTGTCCGGATTGTCGACGTCGGGGCTGGTCAAGTCAGTTATTTGCCTGTTTATGTGCTCATCCATTTAAAAACTAGAATTTTTTGTGCTGTGTATTTAGGGGTATTTAACGCGCACCCTGCAGTCGCATTTGGGGAGCACGCATCTTCTCGCACTGGACTCTTCAGAGATCCAGACGCAGGGTGCGCAGCGCTGGCAGGAGCGTACAGGCATCACCGGATCCATAACCCAAAAAAATATCCACATTACCCCGACAACCTTGTACGAGTCTATCGACGAGTGGATCAGGCACACCTCCACCCAAGACGAGCCAGAAGCGGATCCTGCGCCCGTGCTTCTCGTGGCACTGCACGCATGCGGATCGCTCACGCCCGACCTCCTTCGCACCTTCTTCATCCAGCAGGACGTCTCGAAAGATCGGCGGTTGTGGACGCCCATAGGCGTCATCGCGGTCGGGTGCTGCTACAACCTTCTAGCTCCGCAAGGTACATACATACACACTTAATTAATTTCGTCCCCGCGCACGATTAGCTCGGGTTGCTTCTTTCACCAGCGCACTTCTCCTACACTGATTATTTTTGCAGACTTTCCGCTTTCCAGACGCATAAAGTCAACCTCCCCGCCGATAGTGTTAGCTACCTCCGCGTACCACATGGCCGCGCAAATCCCTGCGCAGTGGTTTCGGACCCCGGAAAGCCGCGCAGACGCGACACTGGCTATTCGGAAGGTCGTGTGGCGCGCCATCGTCGCCGCAAGGCTCGCGAAAACAACGAAAACAAACGGAGAACAAGAAGAAGACGCAGTTGCGCTGGACGGCACGGGGGACCGCCCGGTGATGCGTCGGTTGGGCCGGCTTAACAACGCGGTATATACCGACTGGAGGACCTTCGCGCGTGTGGCGGGGAAGCGGATGGGCGTGGATTTCGGACCTGATAACGAACTAGACGCCGAAGAAAGGGCACTCATCAGCGAACTGGAGGTGCTGCACGTTCTCAGGTGTATCATCGGCACGGCAGTCGAGAGTCTGATCATCGCGGACCGCCAACAATGGGTTCAGGAACATCTCGATGCGCGGGAGATGTACGGTGTGCAGGTGGAACTCGTAAATCTATTCGACCAGGCGACCGGGAGCGGCCGCAACGTCGCGATGTGCATTCGCCCACAGTGATTAGGATAGGATTGAATCCGCACACTTTTTTGCAAGCGTAGCGCCGGGGTGACGGAAGCGGAAGCAAATCCTATTAGGAAGTGAACCAGTCCGCCAGCGGGTATTTATGGCAAGGTTTCGCCGAAGACATCAATGCACAATGCTCGGAGGCTCGGATCCTTTTGAGTAACGTAAGATAGAAATCACCGTACCAAAATCGTCGACATGATCTGCCAACTAAGGGAGTCCCGTTGATCTGAGGATGATAAGGTGCAGCTCCTTGAGCGCTTTCGAGGCCAAAAATGCCTTCCTCGTACCGGATCATGTCAATGCTTGAATCGAATAGGTCTGTGAGCTTTAGCCGGGAACATACGAAACGAGACGAAACATCGACGTGGTTATGAAACAGGTGGCACATTTTTCGAAGATCGGGAGTGGGCAATGCCGCATAAACGCCTTGGACCTTGTGCATGAAGAAGTTTGAACCGGCCGCGGGAGTCGGAACAGAGGTCGGTATAATGAATTCCGCGATCGCTTTCTCCGTGCAAAGAATCACGGGTCAGAGGTTTCTTGTGGCGTCGAAGGCGCATTATCATAGCCCAGGCACCAGACGCGCCGTGTGATACATAAAACAAAAGTCCAGACGCCACTAGCTAGGTTGGACAGGGACGATTTACTTCACGTACCATTCAACTGCCAGTGCGAAACCTCTTTGCCGATTCTAATACTGATTTCGCTGATATCAAAGCTCTTCACCGCTGCGCCTGCGAGCGACGAGCCGTACTGTTCATTCAACGCAGGGAGCAGTACGGGTGGAAATTTGGTGATTTTGGGGTGCTCATCGGGCACACGGGACACGGACGTGTTGCTGGAATCCGGCATGATCGAAGATATCGAAGCCTGATCCATGTTTGTATTGTCTGGAGGAGGGGAGCTAGCACGGCGGTCAAGAAGTGCCCAGCCTATCGATGCATGGAATCTGGGGGCTGAATAGAACTCCTGCTGGCGTATAGCCCGGAGAGTTGGCGTCAACGAAGTCGTCAGAGTCGTAAGCTGGCAGAAGCAATGTTAGGCTGATTTAAAGTACAGACTTTGTGATGCACCTCTTGATGTCCCGCGCCTATTTCTAGGGCCAAAAATATTCGAGTACCATCGTCATTAACCAGTTCAGATATACGTGCGAAAGAGGCGGTGAACCTACACACGGTCAGTCAATGAGAGGGAGAATAAATTGGTTGAGACGAAATACGGGAGGCTCTTCTCTGCGATGAGTTTGACCGCGCGTTTCATGGATTCTCTTTGATGAGCACGCAGATAAATGGGGCGTGAGAGAGAGATATGCAACTCGGGTCCACTATCTTTCGAGGATGTCCAAAAATCGTGCAGAGTAGGGGTCATCTTTTTGGCAGAGTCGAGTATTTTGCAAAGCAACTTGAATAATGGAGAACCACGGTCAAGTGGCACAGATGCATAGACGTGTGTCGCGTATTGCCCGTCAACATGGGGCATTGTGCGTGCCCGACCTTGGTGGAGGGACGGATTGTCGACATGTTCTGGACCAGCTAAAGTCGCTGAAAGAACTGGGAGTTTCCTGCTCCAAAGGTCCATCTCAGCGTAAAAATCGCAAGTTTAACCGCACCTTTTTTTCGGAGGCGGCGTGGCAAAGTCAGGTTCAGAGTCCTCTGAGCTGGAGTAGGATACCAAGGCTGAATCTCTTTTCATGTACTGCAGAACTGACAAAAGGCTCAGAGGTCGTGGTGTGAGGCAGTATGACAGTCGGCAATCACCGACCAACAACTTGAATCGTATCTTGAACCGAACGTCCCCGACCTCTGGTTTCAAGTACTATGAGCGTGCAATTCATCAACAACCTCAGCTCCTCCGGCGCTGCGCCCCACACCCATTCTCATGACCAAGACGGAGCCCACTCGCACGATCACGGCGGCGACCATGGGCACACTCACGAGCATCTCGATCACGCTGGTACGAGATTGTCCTGATCCTGTGTTAAACTGGACTCATCTGGCGTCCACTGGCAGGCAAGTTTTCCGAACGCGATTTACCCGATTATTCGGCCCGCAACTTTCAAGAACGAGGTTTTACCATCGGAATTGGAGGGTAGGTCTTGGATCATCAAACCACCACAATTTCATCCAATGCGCGGTGACCAGTCCGGTCGGCTCCGGTAAAACCGCTTTGGCTCTGGCTCTATGCAAGGCTTTACGGAAGGAGTACAACATTGGTCCGTTGCTTGATGATATATATCCAGATTTTTATCTGAGGTCAAGGCACATAGCTGCTGTGACAAATGATATATTCACCCGTGAGGACCAAGAGTTCCTCATCAAGAACCGTGCGCTCCCGGCATCGCGTATTCTTGCGATAGAAACCGGTGGATGTCCGCATGCGGCAATCCGCGAAGATATTAGCGCAAATATGGGTGCACTCGAAACACTCCAGGCGACGTTTAACTGCCAGATGCTGCTCGTCGAGAGCGGCGGAGACAATCTTGCCGCGAATTACTCTCGGGAACTTGCAGACTATATCATTTATGTTATCGACGTCTCGGTGCGTTTCAGCGTTCGTACCAACCCCAAATCCTGAGTGGTCATTTGCAGGGTGGTGATAAAATTCCCCGAAAGGGAGGTCCAGGTGAGTGTTGCTTCGACATTCAAGTTGTCTGCCTGAGGACTGTATGCTAGGTATCTCGCAGTCGGACCTATTGGTTATAAACAAGGTTTGGCGTAGCTTGGAGGGTATTCAACATCTATCTTATTGCTAAAAGACCGATCTCGCGCCGTACGTCAATGCGTCCCTGGAAGTAATGGACCGGGACTCGAAGCTCATGCGAGGCGACGGACCGACAATATTCACCAGCGTCAAGGAACACAAGGGGGTCGAGGACGTCATTAGTCTGATCCTGGCTGCGTGGAGGAGTTCTGGCAGTCCTGGGGTGGTGGGTGCGGTTGGAGATGCTGAATAGGCTTGGCCCACATCGTGCCTGTCGAACCAACGCGAGCCCGCCACAGATAAATTAGGAAGACGCCGAGTATGTACATGTACCTGAAACTGTAAACTGATAAGCACCTCACAGAGGAGATCGAGTGCGACGGTAAATTATAATTAGGCAACGGCATGTATATATGCAGCGCGAACACGGGAAAATCGGAGGATGTTTATAGGTAAATGAAGGTACGGATCCACACGCACTCCAAACCGGGAAACTGATAGTGAACGACGCTGATTGAAAATCCTCCGTCGTTCTTCCGGTTTGAACTGTGACGACATCTGACCAAGGCGGCCAGCGGCGCAACGCCTATGGGATGTGTGACATTGCGCGAGCAACTCTCTGGGCACGATCTTGATTTGAAGCCCTCGGTTGGGCATCATAACTTGGATGCTTATCAATGACTGTCCTATCCTCCTCCTTGAAACGACGTCGAACTTACCATTGAGCGCACGAATAGATGAACCCCAACAGTCACCCGCTGGAAGGCAATGAAACACCCTCTGTTGTTTCGTGTTGAAATCGCAGCGATAACGAGCACCAATAGCAGAAGCCAGACGAGCCAGATTGTTTGGGGGTCCATGTCTCGTTTCGGTTTACACAATGTGGACGGCGAGAGAAAGCTGGAAGTAGGCTTTCGGAACACCTCAAGTCGACCTATATATACAGTGGGGGAGCTAAGTTCCAAACCCGAAATGTCCTAGGATCAACTGTGAGCGTTTGTCTTCGCGGTGCATGTACGCAGTCCAGTGCTAAACTCATCCACGGAACTGCGGCTAGCAGCATAAGCTCTGTAGTCGGATTCCTGGAAGTAAAAGCAGGTAAAAGATTCCTCCTTCGAGTCTGTAAGCCGGGACCAGGAATTATGCGCTACATCCTTTGGCTGGGACCGGTTGTATTTTCTCCGACTGTGTCAGTGTCTGCAGTGCTATGGAACCGGTGCGTAGACGGCCTAGGCTCGGCGTTCAAAGTTGAATTGCCTGACTCATAGGAATCATATTGATCGGCATGTTCAAGTTGGAACAACAACTTGAGGCGGTACTACTCCGACTTGTCTTATGTCCACGGTCGATTCGGACTCCACTTCAACTGCCATGTTTTTCTTGGGGACAGCCTCGTTCTTGCTGCCAGGCTCCCAACTAGAAAAGCTCTTCGACTGAGGGAATGGCAGCCACACAGAAGTCACAGACCGCCATGAAATAATATTCTTTCTAAGTTACGGGTGGGCTGCTCAGAAGCACCATCAACATAATCATGATCGTCGCTTTACACCTACTGGTATTCTTTGCAAAAGTCCGCGATAGAGCTTTGTGGTGTACACAGAAGCATGCATGATCACGCATGATCACTGGCGGCACTTATCATCAAGGGGACACTCAGAGGAATCACGATACTGCCAGTGTGTGCGCGCGTTTGAGAACAATCACTACTTCTCTCCCAAAAAACACATTAGAAAGCAGCAGAAGAAGAAACAGGTCGGAGCAGGAAAGAGACAGCTTGTAACCAACCTGCTCAGCAGAAGAGAGGCGACTTTTTTTGGATGTAAGTGATTCTGCCCTAAACCGCGGAAAATAAAACCGCAGACCAGCCAACGCTGGATAGCTCCACGGAGTCGAACGCGAGATTATCCCCACTGTTTCCGTCAACTGTGATTTTATGGCGGTATGTGGGGTTCCGAGTCCACCCAAGGAGTCCTGCCCTATTGTTCAGAAAGACTCTAACCCCTGTCGTAGTAGAAAAGGCGCGGGACCGAAGTCGAGGATAACAGACGGAGGCAAGGCAATCGTCATTGCTACAAGACTATTCAAGTCCTGTTTGCGGACAAAAATAGGAAGGCTCGACGGAAAATACTCAAGACTAGATAAACTGCCTGGCAGAGAAAACAAGTGAGCGAGTTCGATACCACCCAGCCCCAAATCGAACGGGGGCTTTCTGCATGTCCTGTTTAAGGGCTCACCACTGGCCACGAAGAGGCTTCTGAGATTTAAGCAGATTCCGGCGAATGAGTGTCAGTACTGCGTTCGACATCCGCACCAGTAGTAAGGTGCTCCCAAGTCGGTATATACGACTGCAGTGATAGCAACGCGTATCTGCTTCTTTTGTTCACCGGCCATCTAGTGACTCAACCTGAAGTTTGAGGTTAGAGCACCGCCGATGTACTCAGGAAATTGGCAGTTGCCTTCTTGTTCAAAGCGGATCAAAACCGCCAACATCGGGATGGGCAATCTGAACGGTAATGTCCCGACCGCCTCGAGTGAAAGCGGTGCCCTCTGAGGCAAGTGAAGATTCAATTGGGTAGGGCCAGCGAAAACGGCATGCCAGCCTGCGACAAGAAAAGTGATTCAAAAAACAACTACAATCCTTACAGCTAATGTCGGAACTGAAGGCACGGATGAAATTTTATTGTTTTCAAAAAGAATAATTGTAAATATCTCAGTCAGTTTGGCACCAATTTGCATAAAAACTGGATATACTCAGTGAATTCATGCACAATTAGTGACAGAGGAGTTTTCGAAAATATTAGATATTAGGTAACGTGTGTTTTCAGGAACATGTTGCAGAGGGACCTAAGATTTTGTGAGGAGAAATATTCATACCGAGGAAAGGATGTGACAGAGACAGAACTACACATGAGTAACCTTATTCCAGTTCTTTTAGTTGTCAATATACAGACACATCTTGCATGTGACCGTGTTTCCCCACCTCCGCGCGTCGAATATTTTAAATCAGTATGGTTGCGACCTGATTTGAGTAACTTCGGACATACAATATTCTAACCCACCCTACACACCGTCACGCGCAGACGAGAACAGAGTCCCTCTACCGTCCAAACAATCCAAACGTTCGCCCAATAACATCCTGCACACCCTCTTGGACCCCAAGGTAATCATGCCCTCCAGCCAGAGACTGCACGTATACAACTTTCCTCCCGCCCTCCATGAACTCATGCACCGTCCCGAAATTCCGCAGCTCAACGCTCGTCACGAGTTTCTCACGCATCTCTTTACGCTGGGCGAGCTGGGCCATGAGCGCGGACCATTCGTCTTGGCTTAGAGATGCCGCGTTGGCGGGCAGTTCGGGGGTGGGCGGGAGATGGGGGTCGAGGAATGCGTCGAAGAGGGCTTCGGAGTGGGAGTAGGGGATGTCCCAGTCGTTCTCTGCGTGAGCGATGAGGACTGGACCCTTAATCCGCTATTGCGCAAGGTCAGCGTGATACTGGAACGCACGATGCTCAAGACATACAGGGACAAGGGTGTCGGTCTCGAATGTGTGAATGACCCTGCGTAATACGAATCCTATTCGTTGTTACAGTAGCTTGAAGTGACGCAGAAAAAGAGGACGCACTGGCTACCCAAGGAATCGTCGCCAAGGGCTTCATCAAAGGAACAACGCCGAGGATGCTGTAGGTCTCCAAGAGTTTGGATATACTGGAAAAAGGCGACAAGAGGACAACGCCTTTGGGAGATATGTCTTCGTCAGAAAGCTCCGCCGCGAGCAGAGCAGACACCGCCGTCCCGAGACTGTGGCCGACAATCAGGATCTGGTCTGCGGGTGCACCATTTTTGATAAGCCAGTTCCAGGCGGCTCGGGCATCGCGCGCAACTCCAGGTTGGGTTGGTGCGCCGGTGCTGTCACCAAAGCCGCGGTAGTCGATTGCGAGGATATTGGCGGAGAGCCGGGACGAGAATGCGGTGTAGTGTTGGATACGGGCAGAGAGTGCGCGGGTTGCGGCATTACCTGCATGAACGAGGTTCAAGTTAAAAAATAGTGTCTGTCAGAAGTGAGTAGGCACTACCATGGAAGAATAGAATTGTGGGATGGGTTTTCAAGGCAGTCGGAATAAGGTCAGCCGGCTGAGACGGGATTGTCGGGAGAGAATGGTAGAAAGAGTCTGACAGAACAAACCAGGCGCCTTCAAGGAAAGCATTGAGCTGGACTGTATCTGTTCAGAGGTGTCCGGCTAACCTAGAGTTTCCTTATCCGCCGTTTCTACCTTTAGATTTATGGTCTTGTTTGGCGCCAACCCGAAATGCTCGGGCATGTCAAAATTGGCAAAGAGTGGTATCTTCACCGCATGCAAGAACTGCAAGCAAAGACGGCTCAGAACACGAAACCAGATGCTGGGCCACCCTTACCATCGTGCTTTTTACGCGTTTCAATATGTAAACATCGCAAATTACGAACTTTCAATGGACTGACTGGGTTTGAAAATAGGGGATTGTCAGCAGCACTACGGCGGCAACATAGAGCCCTCCCAGCGCGGCGAACACCTTGCGGGCGGTCGAGAGACTAAGAAAGCCTTGGGACGGCATGGTGGGCGGAACGAAGCCTCAAGGTTCCGGTGTCCTCTCTGATCGGGATGTTAACGATATGTCCGGCGGGACAACTTTCTCAGGCTCCACGCTTTTGCGGTCTTGCTGTTCTCCACAACTGCTCGCTTTCGACGGCCCTCGTCGCGAGTCCGGTCTTCCCTAACGGAAAACACGGCGAGCGGATGTCATCGGAACTCTCTCATAGACCTGGGTCTCGCTTAGGGGACACAGTAGAAGAAGACTCGCCGGCTTCTACCATACACCCCAGAAGTCCACCCAATCCTCGAAAATCTAGAGCTGTGATAGACTGGATTCGAGCTCTTGGATCCGGAGTCGTCTCTGACATACGATCTCGCGCTCCTTTCTATCTGACTGACTGGTCTGATGCCTGGAATTATCGTGTAATACCTGCGACGGCTCTTATATTTTTTGCCAAGTGAGTTTATGACACAGAGAAAATAAAACATCGCTTACCGAGTAAAGTGTATTACCAGGAATCGCCTTCTCCCTCGACCTCATTGAAACCACCAACCAGTACGGTGTCTCAGAGGTTTTAATATCCTCTTTCATGGCGGCCTTCGTGTTTTCTGTTTTTGGGGCCCAGCCTCTCACCATTGCTGGAGTGACTGGTCCGTATTTCATACCACTCGTCTTTCTCAACCAATTTTAACGCTCGAGCAAGGTCCCATTACTGTATTTAACAAGACAATCTACACCATCATAGAAAACGAACCAAGTAAACCGAATTATCTTCACTTTGTGGGATGGGTCTATCTATGGGCGGCCATATTACATTGGATCACCGCGGTTCTCAATTGTCAGTCTTCTTGTCGCAATATCCGGTTGTCTGACTCTGGGTCCCAGTCTGCAATTTTCTCAAATATGTTACGCTTTTCTCGTGCGATACGTTTGGTTTCTACGTAGCTTGGGTCTACCTGCAATACGGTGTGCAGGTGCTTACCAGGCAGTTCGATGCAAACCCTCAGAATAGTCCGGGGCCGCTGGTTTCTGTTATCCTTGCGCTGCTCATGCTTGTGACCTCGTTTTTGTTCCAACATCTTTCTGGGCGAGACTTCTTCCACCGGCACACACGGCGCTTCCTCGCAGACTATGGAATGCCTATTTCGCTTATCGCATCGTCCGGCATGGCGTACTGGGGGCGATTCAATGCGACAAACCCGTCGACGCTCCCTGTGGGTGGGGCATTCCAAGCAGCAGGCGGCCGAGAGTGGCTGGTCAAGTTTTGGGAACTGGATGGGAAATGGGTCGGGATCGTAGGCGCTCATCTCGAAATTCATTAGCACTCTCTGAAAGTCGACAGGCATTTCCTTTCGGATTTATTCTCTGGGTTTTGTTTTTCTTCGACCACAACGTCTCTGTAGGCGCTCATCCGGAAACTCATTGGCACTTTCTGAAAGTCGATAGTCGCTGATGGCCCAGGGATCGGAATTCCCGCTTAAAAAGCCACCCGGATTTCATTACGACTTTTTCCTTCTCGGGATCACTACGGTGAGTAGTTGCCTTGGTTCACAGTCTCCGGAGCTCACTCACTTCTCCATAGTTCATTGCTGGCCTCATCGGCGTTCCGGCACCCAATGGCCTTATCCCTCAAGCGCCGATTCATACAACTTCCCTCCTTATTATGCAGCGTTCGAGGCCTGAGAAGGACGACGAGGAACGAAAATCAATCCTAGACCCTCCCCAAGACTTCGCCGAACGCCCCGTCGCGGTCGTTGAGCAACGCGTGTCAAACCTGGCCCAAGGAGCGCTCTGCCTCGTCCTTCTTACCGGTCCCTTCTTACACGTCCTGCACCTCATCCCACGAGGTGTGTACTCCGCGGTCGTTCCCCCCTTCCTCATTCAATTGTCGTCTAGGTGTCCTTGCCGGTCTCTTGTGAGGATATCACCTTTACTTGCAAATGTCTCGAGCTCACCCGGGTGCCCAGCTGGTTCATGGGCGCGGACGCACTGCGTGGTAATGGGATCACTCAGAAGCTTGTGTACTTCATCCGCGATAAGAACTTGACGCCCTTGGACGAGCCTCTGCGTAAAGTCCGCAAGTCTCGGATTCTCCTTTTCGTAGGCGTCCAGCTTGTGGGCTTCGGAGCGACATTCGCAATCACTCAAACGATTGGTGGGTGTCTCGCTTGTCAAATTGGCTCTCGCTGAGCATGTATGTACTGTGCAGCGGCAATTGGGTTCCCAATTGTAATTATGTTGCTGATCCCGTTGCGGGTCGTTGTCGTCCCACGGCTGCCTTTTACACTCGAAGAACTGGCAATCTTAGATGGCCCAGCAGCATCTCCCTTCGTGAGTGTGCACTTGCCGTTCCGGTCTTGACAATGACTGATTCTTCCTTTGGCAGACCATGGAATCGGTTGGAGGAATTCTATCCTAATACTAGACGGACAGATCTTCTGCTGCCACACTATTAAAACTTTGTATCTGTACCTAGAATCTGATGACTCCCACATGAAAAAACTGGAGTCACTGAGGACCTCGCGGACCTCACGGCATGACTATCAGGCGTCACATGGAGCTCCGTATAAGAAGTTGCGCGGGATCAAATGGTTCTCCGTGTCCTTTCCACCCTCGCAAGTATGGCCGCCTCCGATAGCAAGCTCCTGGGCGTTGTGGTCCTGACTAGGTTTTTTTTTTTTTGACATTGCAATTGAAGCGCTGCGCTAACGTGACTCAAGGCACGGGGATCGCGCCGGTATGTTTTCGATCGCGACGCGTTTATGCGTCTCATAATTATTTTCGCAGGCTTTTACCAGGATCCCAAAACCTACGCGGCAACCTCCACGGTTATCACGCCTCTGGGAGCTGTGAGTCGATCGAGTTGTAGTCTTCCATAGACGACTAAGATTGGCATCTCAGGAACAAGAGTTCCAACTGGGACAGCGCCTGCGTTCGCTCTATTTGAACGCGACGTCAGCTTCGTTTATTCAGGGTATTAACTCCACCTTCGTGGATCAAAACCAGATCGTGAGTATTATCGTTTTCAAGCCAGAAACGACTCGAACGCGGTGCGGTGATTCAGCATGTCCGCGCGGATGCCGGGGGCGAGCTTGGTGTGATCTACGACTCTGCCGTGGCCCTGCTCCAGGGACTGTTCCCTGCTACCACGAACTACACGACCGATTTGGCGAATGGAACGGTTGTTACTGGCGCGCTCGGAGGGTATCAGGTGTGCACCTTATTCCCTACACTCTTCTGCCGTGTTTATTTAGCTTTCGTTTACAGTACGTTCCAAGTGAGTGATTCTCCGAGCTCTGTTGTCTGTCAAGTAATCTTTCGTCGTAGTCGAGTCTGTTGAGCCGGCAAACGATGTCTCTCTTGAGGGTTGGACATCATGCGCGGTATGTCATTCGCACTTCATATCCAGATTAAGGCTGAACCGTCTCAGGCCTTCGATGCGTCGACCGCTGCATTCTACAATTCCATTGAGTTTGCCCAGAAAAAGAACGAGAGCGCCGCATTTTTAAACCTGTTGCCTCAGTTCCTTGATGGCAGACCGGTTACGCTCGAAAACATGGTACGCGGTTTCTGTGCAAAAATGCATCTTGATTCACATACCAACAGTACAATGTGAGGATGGATGAGATGCCATTGATTCACCATTAACGGTTGCCTCGCTAGATTTACGACTTCATTAACGTCCAATCGATCCATAACGAGGCTTTTGCCAAAGCACTTCCCCCGACATTCTTGGCCCAGGTTTTCACTCTAGCCAGCTGGCACGAATACGGGGTCTTCACCAGCGGAACTCTGGGGGGCATAGGCAATAGTACGTCGCAGCTGAAGATAGTCCAAGATGCTGTTTCACACCCATCTTTTCAGTTCCTGGGCGGGCTATCTTGCCTCAGATTTTATCTGAGCTCAAAAGTATTGCCAACGCGACAGATCCTTTGAAGTTCGCGTATCAAAGTATTTCATACAAGCCTTTCTTGTCCCTGTTCAACATGACTGGTGCTGCTCAGCAACACCCCGAGCTGGCTGAAATTGGTGAGGCAATACAATACCGCTATGAACCCAAAGACTCATGCGACTTCAAGTTCCTTACGCGTCGGCCCTGGCTTTGGAAGTTCGCCAGCCTGCGACGGGGGGTGAACCTGTTATACGGCTCAACTTCAAGAACGGAACTGGAGTGGACTTCGTCACTTACAACTTCCTCGGTGGCTCAGGCGACATGCCACTTTCCAGCCTGGTCGATCACGTCAACGTGAGGGACTTGCATCGTCTGCTGGGGATTCGATGTCATTAAATATTTGCAGCCCGTTCTGATCAACTCGACGTCGGCTTGGTGCACCGTGTGCAACAACACACAGGACCGCGGCTGTGGCCCCTTGGCGGCCGCGGCTGCTCAGGCAAGCACAGCGGCCTCTCGGGCGAATGTAGCCCACCACCAGCCAATCAGCCCTGTCGGCGCTGGGTTCCTTGGTGCGGGGTTGGCGCTTGCAGTGGTCCTGGCGATGTTTGCGGTCCTCGCATTCTTGGGACTTCTGACCGTCGGACGAGGTCGCTCGAAGAAGGCTCGCACTGCCTCCCCGGTAAGTAATTCTCGCTCATCCTTTCAGGTTGCGTGAGCTGATAAATTTGCAGTCGAACTCCAACGAGAAACCATGAACCTGAAATGATCAATGAGAGCGGAATCTATGTAATCCTCCTGTATTAACAAGTGCGGTTATCTCCATTCGTGGCTCGATTCATCTTCTTTGTACGATTCGTTCTCAGAATCTTCGTGGAACTCATCTGCGAAAAATGGTGAGAATACAACAAGTGCCAAAGAGAAAGCAAGCTACCACCACTGTCATCCTGGTCAGAGGAATCCTCCTCTTCGGGGTAGTCGTTCTTGTAATATTCCTCAGCTGTTAAGGTTTTAGCACGCGCCGCAGTATATAAGCAGAAGCAAAAGCAAAAACTGACCATTAGAGTCTTCGTCTGCCTCATCTTCTTCCTCTGAATCCGACGCTGAATCGTACGGATCTGTGATTGAAGGAGGAAGACCAGTTCTAGAATCGGGTTTCAGCTTTTCAATGATCATTTATCGGAACTGCAGGCAGACGTACAGCGTGCCGACGTTTGCTGCCTCGTTCCATTCTGTCAAAGTGGCGGGTCGGTGATAAAAGACATCCCAGACATAATCGTCGGTGGCAGAGGACTCGGGCGGCGGGAAAGTCTCTGAAACTGAAGATGCTGAGCTCGATGTCGAGATATCATGTACTAGAAATATTGAGCAGCTTGAATTGTTTAGAAACGATGAACCCACTCTTCAAATATTCGTTCAACATCGGCATGAATTTCTCCATTTCTTCATCGCTCTTCGCTGTGGATTTATCAGCCGACAGAACGGCATCGTAGAGCTTGAAACCGGTGTCTTTCGGTTTGGGGAGAACGTCCTTTGCTGATACGACTTTGGGTCTTCAATTTCTGCTCAGTATCGACATTATTGAAGAAGGAGTTTGAAAACAAACGGGCTAGTCGGAAGCCGCCGCCTCGTAGAGACCTCTTCTTCATGTGCGATGATCTTATACCGTCGTAAAGGGTCCTCTTTAAGAGTAGTCGGAGAGGCTCTGGCGCTCGGAGGTGGCTTGGGGTCGACGGTGGTGCTCGCGCTCTCACGCGCCAGACGCGAAATTTGATCCTTGGATCAAGGTTAGGTTATGACCACACAGAATTGTCCGGGTTCGTTTCGGGCTCCTGACCTCGATATCGCGCTTCCGCTTGTCGTCCTCCCATGCATCATGCTCGACTGTTTGTGCAAATTGGAAAACGCCAACACCGCCGCGCGACTTTTTTCTGCGTCGCGATTCGACGACTGCTTGCCAATCAGTCAGCAGAAGCGCAGGGAGACGAGTGCATGCCTAAGGCATCCAAAGGCTCTTCATTGCGTTTTCGTTTTATGCGCAGGATCGTATACGATTGGGCAACGGGGACATCGACGTCCATTGTTAAGAGTTAGCGGTCACCTGCTCGAGCTCCACCAAAGATGATGCGGGACACGGATTGACAAGTTTTTTTTTCACCGTCTCGATACAAAGAAAACAGGCCTGTCTACGAGCTCCCGTTCCGATATTCTTCAGGAACTTCTTAATACTCAGGCCACTCGATCTCCAACTCCGATTTCATCTCCCCCAGATGCTTCCAATCTTCTCGGTGCGTGTTCATCTGGCTGATGAAGAGACCTTCCACAAACGAGAACTGCACTTTGGTCAAGGTAGCCGGTGGGGTCCCACCGAGAGGTATTGTGAACCCGTTCCGGAAGAGACGTGACTCTACGAGAGCAGAGAGAAGACCGTCTCCTGCATGTATATCCCCTAGCTCAATGCTCTTGAGGCAAGGATTGGGGAAAGGATACTCGCGACAGGTGAGATGCTGGAGGAAAGCATCTGCAGTCGGCGGCTCGCACCCCCCCACGGCAAATGTTTCTAGCGTATTGCAAGCCTTGTGCTGAAGACAGGCAATAATTTGGTCTTCAGATATGTGGACGTCATAAAGATCAAGGCTTGTTAGAGCGCAGGATGAGCGGGAGAGAAATGAACGGAACGCAGCCTCGGGCCAGTTGAATATCTGGTGAATAAAAATGTCGTCGAGGGCCGGGAATTCCGTATGCTCCAAGAACTCGCCGAGGTGTTCGGCGGAGGTGAGTTGCATCCTCGAAATCGACTTGAGAACAAGGATGTTTCCGGCGGAACTGGTCACAGTAGGGCCCTCGACATCGAAAGAAATATTTTGGAGACCTGGAACAAGCTCCAGAACCTGGAACACAGTGGCCATGGGCTCTGGATCGACCAATTGCAATTTCGTCAAACTGGCGACGGGGAATGAATCGAGGGAGAATTGGGATGTTGTGAGCTCTTTTAAACCGGGCGACAGCCGGCACGCCGCGCGGATCCAGTCGAATCCGCTGTTCGGGGGAAGATTGACCCCGACACTGTAAAGCAGAGGTGCAGAGGATGGTTGGACAGATGGAAATGTCGCCCTGGGATATGAGTCGTCGATGGCTTCCAAAGCGTCGTCAATGTCTAGTCCTGCGAGACATGAGGTGCGAGTGAGGACGGATAAAACGAGTGTCATGACGGACAGCGTACCATCTATCCAGAGTGCAGAGGTGTGGTAGAGGTGCGATGTGAATGCGGATATTACTGGATTTATGACTTCCGGGAGAGCATTGCGGCCCCAGAAAACCTGAAGATACGCTGGGAAGGATCGAGAACGATCCAACCAAGTCGAAACCCAATCGAGGGGGCGCTGCTCGGCGTTTAGGAAGAGGGAGACGACATTCCATAGTGATGGTGTCCTCAAGGCAATGGCCCTCCATGCCGAGCAGATTTTGCAGACGAGTAAAGTCCCCCAGCGATCATCGTCCCAATACTTGTCATCATCTCTTTCTCTGGTAACCTATCGACAAGAGTTAGTACTGAGAATATGGTGTTTATCAAGAGAGACACCTCGAGCGTGAAGAGAAAAATCTCCGACATGATCTCGACTGGTAGGCGCCGCCAAGGTGCAATCAAAGCTTGGTGAAATTTAATAAACCGACGCGTGTAATCGAGTTGCAATCTTAGTTCACGGGGAAACTTCTTCCCGGTGCGCCGTTTGGGGACTTTGGAATTGAGATGGGCAAGGTATGCTTTCTTTTCTACCAGCAGCTCTTGAATCATCTTTGTCTCCTGGACGGAAGGAACTCGGCCCGTCTCGTAAAGGGCGGAGAACGGGGAATCTGCAACATGGAATCCTTCAGGTTTCGGAGTCCGTTTGGCAGGCATCGAGCTCGGTGAAGGATAACAAAGAGCGGTGGCGTGACGTTACGCGGCGCGTTTTGGTTTTCGCGGTTTCTCCTCGGTTCCGATCGATATCACATCCGCATCATCTTCTGATCGAGTCCCTTCGTGCGGTTTATATCTTCGCGCCAACTTCACGCTCTTGGTTCAAACTGAGTCTCTGCGCTGCGTCGGCGCCCTTCTCCGACCTGTTCTCGGCCGAAATCATACTTCTGATTATGTCCGTACTCATCGGCCGACCCCTAAATTGTATTTAAGCATGGTTGTGTGGCTCTCGAACAGAAACAAAATCTACAATGACCTCCAACATACCCAACGCGTCAGACTACGTGCATATCCGCGACTCGCAGGGCTGGTCCGCGTCTCTGTACAATAAATCTGCCGCGTTTGTCTACTCGCCCGCGTTCACGGCACCTGTCCTGGAGCTTCTGTCCGCTCAACCTGGTGAGAATAATATTTCCAAGCTCTCAATGCTCTAACAAGTTTTTCAGGCGAGAAAATAATCGACCTCGGTTGCGGTAGCGGCGAAGTTACCGTGGTCATCGATGAAATCGTCAAGAAAGCTCCAGGCGGGCTTGTTGTTGCCGTGGATTACAGCGAGAGCATGGTATTCGCATATATTATATGCATGGGGTGGTCCTGACGCTGATATTCTCGGGCAGATTGCAAAGGCGAAGGAGGCGGGCCTGGATCATGCGTTTGTATCTGATATTCAGAAACTTGACATTCCCATTTCGGTATTCAACAACAACGACGCGGATTTCAAGTTCGATGCCGCCTTCAGCAACGCTACATTTCACTGGTGTAAAAGCGATCCGGCGGGTGTGCTGGAAGGCATCAGAAAAATTCTGAAACCCGGTGGCCGTTTGGCTGTCGAAATGGGTGGAGCAATGAACTGCATTGGTATATTCGACTTCGCATGTAGTTCGCATTTTAACTTGCTTCACGACAGGTCTCAGAAGTGCTCTACATCGCGCGCTCAAATCTCGTGGTTACGATCCTATTGCTTTGGATCCGTGGTTCTTCCCTTCTGTTGAGGAATATACCAAAGTATGTTATCATCACTTCCGCTCCAGGTTTGAACTAATGGGCTCCGTTAGCTCTTAATCGCGGCTTCATTTGAACCCCTCGAAATTTCGATTGTGCCTCGAATTACTCCCCTCGCAGACGGTATCCGAGGATGGCTCGAAGTATTCGCGCGCAAATCCATCCTGAAGGATTGTCCCGACAGCGAAGCGACTGAAATTATCGACGAGGTGGAAGAGGTGTTGAAGATTGACTGCCAGGATGGCGAGGGGAATTGGTCTATGGTTTATGCACGACTGAGATTCAGTGCTATACTGAAGTAGTTGCATTCTTAATTAAATGCGTGTGTGGTTGAAAAAGTGCCCCTATGTACATATCTCTTGCCTATTATGGGTTGTTCGGTTGTGAGAACCACCACGTGGCACAAACGCGTCTTGACTGCCAGCTAGCTGCAGTAAGGACTCTTGCATACAACGCGCATGTCTCGACGACGGGACGTGAAGAACGACGCGGCGGAGGGGATGGCCTCGGTTCCTGCCCGAGATTCCGTCGACCCCGGCGTACGTCTGTCTCAAGCCACACCTGCTTTGGTCGACTATTACTCGATCCTCTCAATGGTCATGGGCGGTTGTTGCGTGTACGTCGCTTCTCTGGTACACAAACGCTGAATATTCAGACTGAACAGGAATTTTTGGGCGTACGAGCAGCTGCTCATGATGAACGCTAGAATTGGTAACGGTCCAACGTAATGGGTAATTCAAGCACGGCTAATCATCGCTCTCTCCGCAGGTTCAGCCCTAACTTTCTCGCACGTTGTATTCATTACTGCGCAATCGCTTCCTACATTCCTGTTCTTCCCTCCCGGCCATCTATTGCCTCGTCTTAAGCCGCGTCAGGTCCCTCTGCTGCACTGGGCCGCTCAGGTACTGTTATTGACGACCTCGACCCTGTTATATAACTGGGCGTTCGCGTATAATGTTCAAGTCTCGATTCTCGTCGTTTTCCGGTCTGCGGGTGTGAATCATCCTCTCAAAAAGACTGTCCCTGTGCTAATGTTCCTGTAGGACTGGCTGTGTCGATGCTTTTCGGCTTTTTGTTTGCCAAAAAGAAGTACACAATAATGCAAGTGGTTAGTCGGAGCGCTTCTAATGTACACAGCCAAAGCTAATCCATTCAGGTCTCCGTGTTTTTAGTATCGGCCGGGGTTGTTCTGGCGACGCTCGCTCGTCCGTCTGCCACGAAAAAAGGCGACCCGATACAGTCTGCGGAAGACGTCCGGAAATACACCATAGGCATCTCGATGCTCTTCGTGTCTTTGATTCTTACCGGCATCTATGGCCTGCTGCAAGAGCGGACGTACACGACGTATGGCCCATGTTGGAAAGAGGGTGTATTTTATACGGTACGCGAAAAAACTATTCCGATTCTTCGATGCGAAATGCTGATACCATACTGTCGTAGCACTGCTTATCACTTCCAG
This sequence comes from Mycena albidolilacea, assembly GCA_029282495.1. Lineage (NCBI taxonomy): Eukaryota > Fungi > Basidiomycota > Agaricomycetes > Agaricales > Mycenaceae > Mycena > Mycena albidolilacea. Next base: position 1,786,263 of record JARIHO010000002.1, read on the forward strand.
TTTTCCTCTTTCTCGCTCGAGATGTTCGGCAGGGTCTGGGTAGCCTGTCGGATTCCACCAAAGGCACCTCCGCCATGGCATCCTGGCTGATCCTTGGGATCAATCTCTGCTCGCAACTCGTCTGTGTTTCAGGCGTGAACAAACTCTCATCTGTAAGCCTACTCTGTTTCCCAGCGTAAATGATATTGATTGCGCCAAATAGCAAGTATCCTCGGTTTCTACGAACATTGTCCTCACCGTACGGAAGGCCGTCAGCCTCTGCTTCAGCGTGTGGTGGTTCGGGAACCCGTGGAATGCTGGGCTGGGCATTGGGGCCAGTATGGTGTTTTGCGGCAGTCTGCTGTTCACGGTTAGTGGACCGAAGAAGATAGATACCAAGAAGAAAGATAATTAGATAGATGAACGTTTCGTGTAGAATCTAGATGTAATTTAGTTAGAGGGTTTGAGACCTTTCGCTATTTTATTTTCCAAAGACTTGAAATTGTGATCTTGGCGAATCGTGATCTTGCCAAATCGGGACTGATTAACAGAATGCAATCTTACCAACTGCCCCATTTCCCGACGCACCTATCCTGCGTGCACACAGCCTTGTACACAGATGTCTCTGAATCCGACCTGCTGAGGAAGCGCCTCATCACCGCCTCGACCGCCGAGGGCAGTACCGGCGAGCGCGAACGCGATGCGGTCAACTTCGCCTTCATCGAGGCGCGGCTCGTCTGTTGCCAATGTTCTCTGCACCGCGACGATTCCTGATTATGATGATTGAATGAATGAAGATCACAAGCGTAGAGCACCTCCGGACGGCGGTGTACCAGGCCGTGCTGGCGGCGGCGCAGGGCGGGCTGCGCACGAAGACGGTGCATTCGGAGATCATTTGGGCGTTGAACCCGAGTAATAACGTGTGTAACTGACTAACTCTTCGCCGCGAATCTGTGTGTGGGTATTCATGGGAGTCTTGCTACTCTAGATCTCCGAAGCTATGCGCCGGTATGGGGTGTCAGATACGACGGCGTCGCTCGTTGTGGTGCGCATTGGTGGACCTGAACTGCTGGCAGAGGATGTCGAGCGGGACATGGATGCAGCTATCAAGGGCATCAAAGCGCCGTTTGCACGCTTAGAAGACCTCACGGACTGGACTGCAGTCAAAAAGGTGCGTGTATATAAACAATCCCGGCCCAGCAACGCTAAACGCGCTTCAATACAGTATCACAAACTCGGGAACGAGGTTGGCATCCGCGAGGTGAAAGACAACCCGGAGCGTGAACGCGCGGTAGTAGATGGCATTGTTGTAAGTTCTGTGGCAATGAAAAGTGTGATGGGATAAGTTACGTTCCGTGTGCTCTGTAATATCGTCCGGAGGAAGAAATAATATATGTACGGCCCGGTGCTGAAGGCTACGTCGAGCCGTTAGGTTTGTGTTGCGCCGGATTGGCGCTGGTGTAGTCTAAGTGGACGCTGCAATTGTGCTTCAGCATCAGAAATTATTAGATTTGGGAAGACTCACTAGGCGCGCGAGACGAGGTCGAGAGCCTCAATCGACGCCTGGATCGTCTCCCCCACGTCGTGTGCGTAGGGAAGAGTAGTGTGGGACGGGAGTCTGGAATTAAACGAGGTCAAAATGCGATAATCAGTCAGTTATTGAAGTAACCTACATGATGTCCACTTCGACGATGAGCTCATCCCCGACGTGGCTGGGTTCTTGTATTCAGTGCAAATTGAGGAACAAGGTAGATTGGTAGCTCACTAGACTTCGAGGTAGGAGACCTCGAGTACGGGTTGGAACCGCAATATGAGATACAGGATCCGGAAGTGGTGATCGCTGCTTGCGATACGTCCAGAAAGCTTGCCGAAGTTTTCGAGCAAAGTGTGGACCCATTCGGAGATGACTGGGGTGAAGAAGTTCGTGAGTTTTGAATGGATGGAGATGAAGAGTGTATTGACTGTAAAGACTGAGAAGTGCACCACCCAGAGGATCGAGCTGTCTGATTGACAGAATTTCACCAACCCACTGTGTATTTGGTTAGAATGCCAAGTGAAGCTAGAGGAGGGGGAAAAAAGTACAGGTATGATCAAGGAGAAGATGTTGAAGAAGACGTCGTTTTTCGCATCCTTGTGGTGATTTAAATTTCAGAGGTGGGAAATAATATCCAGAGTGCGAACCTGAGCCAGCGCCTGAATACCGCTTGACCGAAATCGAGAACACCAGACCCATATGATACCTATGCATGTTGAAGGATATAGCGTATGGGGACCGAGAGACTAACCCTTGATTGCAATAGTGGCGCCCATGGTACTGAGAAAATATGTCAACAACGGAGCTTTCATGGGATAATCTGAAAACGAACGCTTTGCCGAATAATGACACTGTCCCGACATCAGTTTCTTCGCCGAAGAGTTTCTTCAACGATTCGACAAGGACTTGGGAGAACGAAGCGATCATGCAGACAGAGAAAATGAGCACTCCGAGTGGCTCGAAGCGTTTCTTGCCGGTCGGGTATTTAGTACCACGATCCTCCCTCTTGGCCGCGAAATCTGCACCCCAGATAATTAGAGTTGAGAGGAAGTCGAGAGCTGAGTCGACAAAGGATGCCAAGAGTGACATGGAGTTTGAAAGCAGAACTGCAGCCCCTTTGGAACCCAGCAGTAGTATGTTCACAAGAATGTTCACTGAAGGACGTTGAGCACACATTTCACGCGAATTAGTAGCGCACCATTCAAGGCAATTTTATCCATGCGTTCCCTTTTCATTTCTTTGCTTTCGGTGTTCGGCAATAATGGCTGCCGTTCAGCCTGCTCGTCGTCGTTCGCGATGGGGGACATGACCGACGGTGCGTCTGAAATCGGCCGATGGGAAAACGTCCCAGTGACTCTGTCAGGAAGAGTGGACGTTAGAACCTCCTCAGCCTCCTTGAAGCCGTCAAGTATCTCATCTACAGAAAACAATCAGTAGATGACGATGTGGCGGAATGTGAATCGAACTTTGCCGTTGGTAGAATTCGCGAAGACCGCGCTTCAAGGACTTGAGCTCTTCGTCGGTCTTGCGATACTTCTCGAATTCGCCTGGCGCACACCGGATCATTTCATGGCTGGATTGGCACAGACCCAGGAAATCGGTAAAGGTTCAGAAGCTTGAGAAAATGAAATTGACGTACCCCAGCGCGGGTGGAGGAGAGGATATTAGCGTTCCAGATCGAGTAAGCCGACGCTTGGGGGGTCGAGTGGTAGCAGTGCTCCTCAAAGCTGAGACTGAGGCCATTGGGGTTCCAGCGGAGGATGTCTTGGCACAAACGGTGGCTGTGCAATATGATTGATGGGACTAACAGGGGCAAATAATAGCCCCTCTAAACGCGACTTCGCGTCTACCATTATGCCCGCAGTCCATCTTCCAGACGAAATCATCGTTAGTGCCCGCCTTGACCGTCAAGCCACGTATTAATTATTCCTTTAGTCCGAAATTCTGTCTCCAGCCTTGAAGGTTCGGTTTTGCAGACGCTTTCAAGTTATATCTTAGTCTATGTATCTCAGGTCTCTGACGACGCATTCTCCGACACCTCTCTCAATTCCCCCTTTGCGGGCCGTTACTGTGAATCGAGTTCTGCTTTCCTGCTTGTCTGCAAGGCGTGGCTCCGAGTCGCGACGCCACTCCTCTATCACGTAGTCGTGCTTCGCTCAAAAGCACAGGCGGCGGCGCTCGAGAAGTCGCTGCGGGGAAACTCGGTGTTGGGTCAGTTCATCAAGAAGCTGCGGATCGAAGGCGGATATGGCAGCTCTATGCTGAAGATCATCAATGCTGCCCCAAATACGAAGGACATCTTCATCTCAATCAATATCTGGTCCGCGGATAATGTCTCTGGACTGGTCAAGGGTCTGCCTACGATGGATCCGACGCGTGTGGTTTTGTGCGATTCCCACCACAGCAGCAGTCGCAACAAAAATTCTCAGACTCTGCTGGGCACTCTCACGCGCTGTATACAAACGGAATGGAAAAACCTCGTACTTTTTTTCCCCCAATAATTCCTCCGTTTTCGCGGCTGAAATCCAGATAGGCTGTGTTTGAACTGCCTTTTTCGAGCTATTATTATTCCAGTGGAAGTCTGATGGCGATTGGAACGGCGCTGAGCCAGGCGCCGGCCCTCAAGACCGTCGTAAGCCCCGCTATGCGACTATATGGCTTACAACAACCTCCGGACCACCTAACTTTGATCGCGAAAAACCCTTCATTACAACGCATCGTGCTAAGACAGTTGCCCGCTAACAGATTCGGCGCATTCGGCGCGGATTTAGATGGTATATCGCAAGTCTTCGGTCATCCAAGCCTGCGGGGGCTCGTCAAATTTCCGAAGTAATATTCCTTCTCTTCTCCAATAAATACACTCACGATTTGTAGTCCGCCTGCCCGTCCGCACACTCCAACTCCGGAGCCCTCATCGGAGCCTCTGCAATACTCTACCGAGTCAGTTCCCGAAGAGATCTGGGATCGCATTCTGCGCTTGGCGATGACGCAGAATTTCGAGAACCAAGAATGGAGTTGGAAGACGCAACCTTCATCTCGCGTCTGGCTTGTCTCCAAGAAGTTTGCGGTAATAATCTTTGGATATCTTTTTTACTAGAGCTGATCAATTGGCAGAGACTGGCATTACCATATCTCAAGGAATCCCTTTATTTCCAAACTGCCCACAAATATCATGATCTGACCAGCAAATTGGCAATCGATCCGTCCCTTCGCTCCCAAGTCCGGACCCTCTACTTCCACACCAATATGGCGATAGATTTGCGGCCAATATTTGGCGTGCATCTGGTCAATATAATAGGTCTTACGCCCGTCAGTGTTACGTTGAAGGTGTTCAGCGACTTGGTGAAAAATTGTGGCGCGACGCTTGTTCGGTTGGAGGGAATCAATGTAACGAAAGCCTCCACCAAGCCCGGAGATCCAGCTATCTTTTCTCACTTGACAAACATTCGATCCTTGTCGCTGGGATTCAAGACCCCGTTCGCCTCTTCCACCTCGATTCCCCCCAGCACCTTTGCTACTCTGAAGCAACTCAAACTCACGAACTTCGATCACTCGCTTATGACTATATTGTCTCAGATGAAGTGCGCATAATCAATAATTATGTCCGTCTCACAAGCTGATCCTTTTCGAAGTTTACCTGCACTTCGCGACGCTTTGTTCCCTATCGACCACGTAGCGCTGGACGTCTTCTTCGCCAAACACGGGAGCAAGCTCCAGACCTTGACAGTAGCCCTCGGAGCCCTTCGTCTCCTGAATATTTTCGATATCTGTCCCGCCGTGGTCGACCTTGTTGTAGTCTGTGGTAACGGTGTCAGTATTCATTCTCGCTGGATCGGCTGTTCGACTCACGACGCACTTCTCATCGCAGATCCCGGACCCGACGCGCTTTTCTTGCAGTGTCGCTGCTTCGTCTCTCGAGACCGTAACTTTTACCACTGAGGGCCGGATGTAAGTTTCAAAATCGATGCTGCGCCTTTTTTCCGTGCTAAAACTTGCAGCGCTAGACGCGGGGCTGAAAGAAAGTGGGCGACGTTCTTCGATCGTCTGAATATCGACACGTTTCCCGCTCTCCGGGAAATAACTGTTCCTTGCATTAGATGGCCGACGACAGAGTATGTGACTATCTATTTTATTTCGGCTGCGTCGGGTCTGAGTGTGTTTTACCAGACACGATATTGGGAAGAGTCATTGGGCGCGATGGGCGGAGCGCCTTTTGGATCGCGACGTGAAGCTGTTCGATGGGGGGGGTGTCAATTGGAGACGCCGATTGAAGAATTGAATGTGGCGCATCTCGTGTGGGTGCAGTGACTTGCTGGTAATGGTCCTATGAGTGGACAATGCAGTACGGCGTATCAATGTATATTATGTGCATTTGGCTTTAACCTCGGCATCGGTTCCGCTCGAAGAGCTTCTTGAAGTTGAATTACCGGATGCACAAAGTGTTTGCCCCATTAGGCCACCGAAGCTCGCAGAATATTGCCGATCTGCACTTTGCGACTACTTACGCGCATGACCCAAGGCTCGACGCCCTCTCGCGCCCGAGGCGGTCCCCCTTCGAGGCCCGCCTCCGCTCGTCGAGCCGGACGCGAAGGTAGATCTCCGTATTGTAGCCCTTTCAACCGCAATTGAGGCGTATTGTAGGACCCTCAGCAAGTGGTAGTGGCAGTAGTGAACGCACCCCCCGTACCCCCCGACGCGCGACCGCCGCCAGTGCTAGTGCCAGTGCGTCTGCGCCGCCGACAAGCACGCGGCTACGCGCCCAACCTATTACAGAGGTGAACTCGGGTAAGTAAGATTGATTGGTTCGGTAGCGCTCGTTCGAGATTTACGAATGACCCATTGGGGTGCCAGGCTCGTCCAGGGAAACGAGCCCCATGCCCTTGTTTACCCCGAGGGCCCCCCCGCGTGCGGACCGAGCCCGACGCGGGGGAGCACCGCAGAGCGCTATCCCGGTCCGTCCCTTCTGCAGCGAAAGCGAGGACGAGGAATTTCCTGCGGCCCTGTTGGATGGGAGCCAGGCCCCCACACAAACGACACTGAAGGGGTGGAAGAGTCCCGAGAAGGAGGCCAGGGAGCGCGAAGAAGTTTTGAAACGGAGCGCAGCAAGGAAAGCACGGAAGGAGTGGAAGAGTACGTTGATCTATCGTGTTGGTTCGCGTACATACTGACACAGGAAAATCCTATCAGGAAAAAAGGAACTCGAGGGGACCCCCCGTTGCAAAAGTGGGTTTCCCTCGCTTCCTTTGGTTCATGTTGCTCATGTACTGTAGGCTTCGTCCCGCCGGACGACGCCGATGTAATACTCATATCCGACTCGGACGAAGAACCCACTCTCTCGCCTCTTAAACGCAAACGACCACGAAAACAAGACTCCCCCCGCAAAAAGGCGCGCTCAGCGTCTGTCATCTCTATTTCCTGTAGCGAAGACGCAGAGACCCCTGCGCCGCGGCCGGACGTCGAGGATGCAAACGATATGCTCTTGCCGCTTGGTGAAGAGCCACCACGAGCTGTACCGCCTGGCTCTGATTCATCGGTGGCTGCATTGAGGCGACACCCTTCACCACCAGCGTCGATTTCAGCGACGGATGTGAATCAGCGTAGCAATTCACCCGAACTGCACGATATCAACGTCGATGGTATGGCCGACATGGCTCTGGACGACCCCGGCGCATTGGACCAAGACATGGTTATGGTTGGAGATGAGTCGGCGGCAGCTGAGCACCTTCCAGAGAGTGTTGATGTCACTACTACGAGTATCGGCGAACCACCTGTTTCCAATGAAGTCGCGCAATCCACCACTGAATCTACAAATGCGTTCGAAGCGGTGCTGTGGACCCAGAGTCAAGCAGAGGACGCCCGCTTTTTCGACGAAGCTCTGGCAAGTGTCGCCCGGGAGCTGCAAGAAACTGTTACCTCGACCCCGGCTCCTCACGATACGACATCGACCACGCACGCCGCAGCGTTTTCTGAACCGTCCCCCACAGCCGCACAGTCCCAGGCTGTGCCTCTCCGCGGCCCAGGCGTCCCATCTTCACCACTTCCCTCTCCTCCATCGTCAGTTGTAGTCTCTTCAGCTCGCCAGCCCACTCCTCCTGCTTCAGAACCAGTCCCTTCGTCGAATGCAGGGTCTTCGCCCCTGCACCAGACGATCGCTTCACCGTCTTCCTCTGGATTGCAACTACCTTATAGGCGGACACCATTCGATGGGCTCGGCCCAATACCTTGGCGGTCACCATTCAGGTTATATGCCAACCCAGAAAGAGATGCGTCTGTGCCGAGGCGCGACCGAGCACCGGAAATGCAGAATGTTGCAGAAAGAGGCGTTATAAATGCGTGCGACAAGTGCTCGACCGTGTCGGTGCCAAATCGCGATCCAGAACTGGAACCGCAGAAACGCGCGGACCAACCCAGACGAGATGTTTCTGTGCCAATGCGCGATCCAGAGCCGGAACCGCGGAAGGTCGCAAACATGGGCGTTGCAAATGCGCGGGACAAGTTCTTGACGCGGCATGATGCGTCTGGGTCGAGGCTTGACCCGGAACCGGAGCTGGATGCGGAGCAAGCCACAACCGCGACTACATATGCGGGCGACGCGGACCCGCCGCTGCCGGTTTCGCTCGCGAACAACTCGGCGCTTGATGGGAATATGAATCTGCAACTAGAACGAGACGTCTCTGTGCCGATGCGCGACCTGGAGCCGCCGACAGTCGCAAGCGCAGGGATTCTGAATGCACATGAGTCGTCGACGAGCCAGGATGTGTCTGCGCTGAGCAGCGACCCGGAACCGGAGCTGAAAACAGCGCAAGGCTTAACCACGGTTGCGCCACCGCCTGTGTCGCCTATAAACGACTCGTCACTCGGTGGGATACCGCCCAATGGGAGCAGTGTTTCTCTTGCGACGGCTGAGGTGCCACCACAGGACGTGTCGGGACCAAAGCCGGAACCAGCGCACGGGACAACGACAACTAGGAATCACGACGGTTACTCCCCGCCGCCGGTGTCGCCCACGAGCGATTCGACTCTTGGCGGAACGCCGCCCATTGGGACTGGTGTTATTCTCCCACTCGCACTCGTGGCGGCCGGCGCGTCGTTCGTGAAACCGGTGGACATGGCACTGAGTGAAGATGACGAGGAGGAGGAGTTGGAGTTGGAGCTGATGTATCCGTCATCACCGACCCCGGGCCCGTAGAGGTCCGTGTGCGCTAATCGCCTCTTTTTCTATCATTCTGGGTCAGTTCCTCTGTTGGTACATACTAGAGTTTTTTGCTGGCTACTGTCTCCCCAACACTCCGGGCCGTTCGTTCTGTTGCAGCTCATTAGTAGCTTCAGAAAACAGATGTAGCGCTTTCCCTATGTACATATACTTTTGTATACATAATGCTTGTCCGTCCGCCCGTCAAGTCCGCTTGTTCTAGTGCAAAAAGTCCTCTAAAATGATGCAGTGGTATGTATGGTACATTATGCGGGGGCGATTAATCTGTGCGGTAGGCTAATGCGATGAACGATTGGCGAGTCTAATCCTAATCGTCAACTTCGAGAGAGAGGGTGGCTCGGTCGTAGACCAGTCGTCCGACAGCTGCTGCATCAATCGGAATGGAGTTCCCTAGGGCGGGCATTAGCTCAAAATACAATCGAAGAGCCGCCAAGTGAGTATCTACCTTGGAAGCCTTCGGGATAGACGTTGAGGGGGAGATTGGGGCTGGTGAAAGACCTGGATTGGTGGTCAGTGACGGTTACGCAAGAGCGAGGAAGAAATAAAAATGCTAACTTGTCTCCCCAGAACCCATAGTGAGCAATACCAAGTGCACGCGCGGTGTACTCGTAGTCGTGGGCGAAGCCGCCTGGAAAATCCACGTTAATTTTGAAAAATAGTCGAGAAAACGAATAAAGGTGCCTGGGTAAAAGAATTCGAGAACTGTCGTGCGTGGCGTCGCTCGCATCCAGATGAGATTGGTGAGCCCATTGCCGTGGACGCCCATCATTATCTGGTCCGGAATCAGCACCAGGAACCTGTCGGTCGAAGGGCAGGGGCTCACAGTTGTCCGAACAGCAATCCGTATTTGCTCCGCGCGACTCACTTCTTCCATGCGGACGATATTGACCTCCCAGCCGTGCTTGTCTCGGAGTCTGTACAGCTCCTGCACGAGCTTCTCGTGATCCTGTTGAATGAGAGTGCGGCGACCCCACTCCTGTCGGGATATGTACGTGATGACGGGCGTGACGGTGGTTGAGCTCCCGTCGTTCAAATCCAGTCCTGCGAACTGCACGACGTTGTTTCGGATTGTCATCCACCAGTTCACGCTGCCGGGGAGGGCGAACGGGACGGCGGCCGTGCGTTGGTAGCGCTGGTAGTTGTAGGCGCGCATTGCGGAGGAGCGGTCGGCGAGTACGACACGCTCAAAGACGAAGGGGACCCCCATTTTGACGCGGTCGTCCCAGTCGTCGCGGAACTCCATGGTCACCTCTGGGAAGGACGACCGGAGGACGAGTTCGTTCATTTCGGTTGGGTCGCGCCATCTGAAAGCGTCTACTCTGTTGAAGAACATGTGGCGAGGTTGGGGGAGAGTCGTGGTGCCTTCTGGCGGAATTGAGGGATCTAGCGAAGAATACGTTCGCCAGAAACCGAAATATAGCTCAGCAGACCAGTGGTAGTAATGCCGGATGCTGCACAGGCATTTAGAGTGGGTCAAAAGATAATTACAAGCCACTTACAATTGGGGATGGTCGTTCACAAAGTACTACCGTAAGGGCGTCGAAATGAGTGCGGCGACAGGGTAAATATAAAGACACGAACGGTAACACCATCGACGACCGCAGCGCCGGTCCCAAAGAGTTCATGTGCCTCAGCAGTGCTGATTATTCGGATATCTTCATCCCCAGGCAGTCGTGAGTCTTCCGCTTCCTTCCCGGGAAAGATTTCCAGGCCCTTTGAATACATGTTCTTGATATCGGGAACGGACTCGGGATCGTCGGACACGACATATACGACACCCTTGAAGAGGTATAATCTATCAATTATTGACCAACCTGCCCAGGGGTTAATGCTGCATTGCTGAGAGAATACATTAAAGTTTTACCAGGGACGTTGGCGAGTATTTTTGTCTGTGGTACTTGGTCATTCCCCCACGTTAGACGGGTCTCGTAAAGTTGCGGAGTCTTTTCTTCGAGAGTGTTCAGAAGTTCTGAAGGAGTACACAAAGGGGGTGATATTAAAGCAGGAGTGAGGTGGTCGTAGGCTCGGAAGCTGGAGTAATAGAGTGTGGCCACAAGCAGCGCCAGTACCAGGACGCATTCGCGTCGTGTGGGCACCCCTGGTGAAAGGCTCATTCCGACAGCGAAAAGAGAGAGACACTATAGGTCACGTGCTGACGCGCCTTTCATCTCCGGTCGTTCAAGTCGACGCCGCAATTCTGTCAGTACTTTGGCGGCCATCTGGAACACACCAGGATTCAGTAATTCAAGAGGCCAGTCTTTCCGACGCGTCTTTCTCGAGATTTGTTATCGAGTGCCTGTACATCAGGCTCGGTGACTGGTCCGTCTGGGGGGAACACACAATCTATCCTTCCTGGCACTTTATACCTCCTGCGCTTGATTTCACACGTCGAACGGGTGACGAGACTCTGCAAGATCCCATGCCTTGTTATGTTGTCACTGCCAGTGCCATCTTCGGAATGCGGCGGTAGGGCGCCTTTCCATCCTTATAACTTTCTTGTGGTGCATCAAGTCTGATTCTCCACCGTCGCTCTGTACCTCCAGCATGGGGTTTTCCCCTGCAACCCCACGCGAGATTCTTCTCGTTTGCTTATTGCTGGCTGGTCTGTACTTGATTTTTGTCCCTGGGCGTCATCAATTGCTTCCTGTGCCGCCGCCCTTATCCCCTGCTCCACAACCTCTCAATACCCAGGAAGCGTCATTTTACTCTACTAGATTATCCTGGGCAAGCGCTTCACAAGTCCCACAGACCAAAATCATTGCTCATGTGCCGGGTAAGCGACCAACTGGCCATTATTTGATTTTTATTTGACTTTATGCGCAGGCTGGTCCATCATTGACCGATTGTATATCTATCAAGGCGTTGTGCTCATCGTTTCCAATGAACCGCACAATGTTCCCAATATATCTGCAATATATTCAAAGGGAGTAGACATTGAGGTCGGAGAAGAGGCCGAGATGGCCCGGCTCCCCGACGATACAGATATCCGAATAATCAGCACCACCGAGGCCAGAGCCCTGTTTGGGTCGGGAGCCCAACTTCTGGATGGTGTTACGGTTCGTCTGCATTTCTTTCGATTTGTAGCTCCGTTTAGCTTCTTGTCCAGTACTTGGTGAACGACCCCCCACAATAGTGAGTTTCGAGGTACCGAGCTTGACGTCTCACAAATTTTCAAGTGTTCGGCACTACTATCACTGGGCCGCGGAGCTCTGGTTCGGTTTTTGGCGCACATACTCGTCTCTCGATACCTCGATATCAGCCTCGGGAAATACGACTATCCCTCCACCGCGGCGGATGTGGTTCAATCGCCTCGACGCGTTCCGCTGGCGCGACTACTCCACCATGAACCAGTGGATCGTGCGCTCATCTTTCCCGGACCTCACCATGGAGTTCATCGACGACTGGGACGACCGCATCAAGATGGGTGTGCCGTTCGTCCTCGAGCGCGTTGTGCTCGCGGACCGCTCCGCCGCGATGCCCGCGCTCAACTACCAGCGCTACCAGCGCACGGCCGCTGCTGCGTTCGGTCTACCCGGGAGCGCGAACTGGTGGATGACAATCCGGAACAACGTCGTGCAGTTTGCGGGGCTCGACCCCGAGGAGGGCGCGGGGACGCGCCGCCGGCCGGTCATCACGTATATCTCGCGTCAAGCGTGGGGTCGTCGGATGCTCATCCCGGCGGACCACGAGAAACTCGTGCGCGAGCTGCGCAAGCTTGAGCGGGCGTACGGGTGGGAGGTGAATGTCGTGCTGCCCGAGAAGATGTCGCGCCTGGAGCAGCTGCAGCTTGCCGCGCGAACTACGGTGTGTCTCGTTGGCGTCCAGCCTGCACGCGTGTATTGATTGATACGCGCCAGATAATGATGGGCGTACATGGCAATGGGCTAACGAATCTGCTGTGGATGAAGCCAAATTTCAGGAGCACTGTGATTGAGTTCTTTTTCCCAGGCATATCCACTCACTCTCGACACTATACCTGTTCGAAGCTGATGTGAGATTTCCAGGCGGTTTCGCCCACGACTACGAGTATACGACACGGGCTCTCGGTAGGCATTCTCGCTGGATGAGCGCTGCTTCTAACTCAAATACAAGGCATGACGCACTACGGCTTTTGGGACGACGCGTGCGTTTCGAAATCCGTTTGGGTGCTGAATTCTGCTCATTCTTTTCACCAGGGCATTCACGAGCCCAGATATTCCGCTGCCAGCGTACCCGGAGGGCTTTCAAGGTTTGTCGCGCCCCTTGGTTACCATATGCTGCTCACTCTCCATTCGTAGGAAATGAAATTCCTGTCGATGGAGAAGCAGTAGCGGAACTTTGTATACAGCGCCTGACGCTTGAAGCGGAGGTGGATGATGGCTAATTATTTACTTATTGGGTGTAATACTAACAACAGATTCAGTGGGACCGGGCTGCATGATTCTACCTACGTACGATAACGCATATATAATGGATCCAATGCCATACACGAAGATTCTGAGCACGGTATCGCGTACTGAGGTCGTCCCCACAATATGTCATTTCTTGATCAGGCTTCCAAGTTAGTAGTACAGCAATAATGATATATATCGGCAGGAGATTATAGGTACAGGGTCGCAGGGCCATTCGACGACGTGAGGCTGACCTTGCCGCGGTCGGCGTTCTTCTGATCCCAGTACGCAGTCCCTGCAACACTCGACCGCTTCGCAGCGGTCGCCCGTACTAAGCGGCTCCGGCCGCTGCACTTCTCATCACGTTCGCAGGCAGGATCCCGTTCGCCGGAGTAGACGCGCTCAAAGGTTGCGGGTGCGTTGGAGGTCACGACCTCGAAGCTGCCTTCGTAGGTCGAAGGGAGCGCCACCGAGGCCACACGGTTCGACGTCTTCGCATCAACGGTTAGCACCGAATCGAGTGGGGCAGATGCGATCTCCGCTTGTAATGGCGCATTCAAAGTGTGCGCTCTGATATGGAAGGTGCCCGCCTGGCCCAAGACCGGGACTAATAAGTTGACGACACAGTGAAGTGCACTGAACATCACATTGGTCAATTCTCGCCCACATGTGGCACCCAGTGGGACGCTCACCCGTTGCTCGTGTCCATCACGATGTGCTTGGGCTTTTTCGCGTCAGTACTGTTCACTGCGACGGCCACATTGATGGGACCGTCGCTATTCTCCAGGTGCAACGAGTCGGAAACAGTATAGCTTCCGGAGATACGGCCATTAGAGGTCCGGACTGTGGCTATTTGAGCCTCCAAAGACTGGGAAGGTATTAGTCAGGTCGGACGACCTCGGAAGCGCACTCACGTCGACGATAACACCGGCATTGGAACTTGTGAGAGTGGCTGTCCGAGCAGAAAGAAGCTATCGAAGGAGGCTTAAAATCGCAAAGCACCATCTCAAATAATCAATCATACTTTCGCCTGAATCTTGCCATTGGTTCCCGTCAAAGAAATATCTCCAAAATGAGCGCTGAGAGAGTCAACGTCGTGCGAAAAGTTGTCCACGTCGGTGGTAAAGCCTGGGACGTATCGAGCCGATCCCGTCCGGGGTAAAGTGAGTTCAACCTCGAAGAAGATGCGGTCGGTGGATAAGAAAACGTTGCGCCAATTTGATGGTGTCTGCATTCAAGTTTTCAGTGATGCGGCATATAAACATCGAGAAGAAGACCCGTACGAAGATGCCCACGCCGCTTTCTCCCTTGTAGCGTTCAATCACGCAAACCTTTGCCGAATCCCGGACGGCTGTGCTGAAATATTTCACGGTAACATTCACCTGTACGTCGGTGATTTCGGAAGATTCTGTGATTTTCAAGCGGCCATTCGATAGCGCTCCATTGGAGAGTAAAAGCAAAGTCTTGGAAGGCAGAGGGAGCTCGAAAGAGGTCGAGACGGAGTACGGGTAAAATGCGACGCCGTCATTCTTCTTCTTTTTCCTGGGCCAGGCCGTTACACAGCGATCCAGGTCCACATCGGTCGGGAAAGAATATTCGTAGTTTCGGGGGACCTAAATACAACAGTCAACACACACACACGAAACGCGGTGCCTGCAAGAGTCTTACCCGGCTTATCACATTGAGGTACAGTTCAGCAGATATCACTATCCCAAGGATGAGGGTGATAACAGCAATGATTACCCAACGGTTAGCGCTTAGAGACCTTTTGGTACGCTGACTGCGAATCGGCGCCGGATGGACGGTATACTGAGGGAGCTCAGTGTCAGCCTGTTGTCCACTGGGGTCGCCCAACAGCGGTGTCGAATCGCTGGCGGGGCTCTTGACGGGTTGGTCGTCAACAATCATCAAGGGACTCGAAAGAGATGTTTAGCACATCAACTGCGCCGATAAACAGTGGAGACTCTGTCAATGGGAGACTGCGCGCGTCTTCATCGGAGGTATAGAAAACATCACATGTCATACAGCTCTACGGGACTCCCACACAGGCATGTCCTCTGTGTTTGTAGATCCCTAGATGTCGAGCCAGTAGAGCGATCAAGACAAAAGTTAAATAACGTAATAACCCCTAATAACCCGTTTCACTTATGCCTGCTCTGCAAATGAAAACGAGGTGAGTATCTCATCAACGACTTCCTTATGACTTTCTGATCACTACTAAGGTCACACCTGAAGCAACTTGAGGCGCTGGAGCTGTATGAGAAGACAGCCTCAGACGAGCGCGATGCGATGGCACGCAGCATCCTTCCTGTGAGCTTCCCCGCCGAGCACCGGTGTCCCCTGACTCACGTTCCTCCAGGGCGAAGAACCTCCTTCCGCCAGCCTCTCGGCTCCCTCCTCAGACCCTCCGCCCGTCGTGCCATCTGCGTCCTTCTCTCAACTCCTTCCTACCGATTCTGAGGCGATAAAATACCCAAACAAGACGCTGATATCGGTGGCTGCAACCGGCGTCATCGGCAGCCTTACAACAAGCGAGCGCAAGGAGCAGCGTAGCGAGGATGCCCAATACTGTGCCAGGCACTTTGCCGGCCACGTTGTCCTCTCACCACTCAACGTCGTTCTGGCCAGAATGGGCACGTCGGCGCTGGTTGACAAGCTCGAGGAGCTCAAGAAAGCGGCGCACGCTCAAATTGACGCGACACTCGAGAACGCTGTACTCGCAAACTTCAGCAAGGAGTCCATCTCATCGTCGACCCCGGTCGACCGCAGGATAGATGATCGCTACTGGCTTGCTCGGCTCGCAGATGTTTGTTTTGTTACCTCGCATATCCTCACCCCATTGACCGGATGAACTGCGCAGGCTGCTCTGAAACCTGCAGCTGACGGCTCACTGCTCGTGCTCGACTACTTTCCTACTCCCGCTGAGAAGCTACCTGAGCAAAAGCGGCACGGCTACATGAAGAAGAGAAAATACGACGCCTCCCTGCGCCCTTCCGCAGCGAATGGTTCGACTATCTCCAACATTTTCGTCAATGTCGAATTCACCAACACCGACCCACCTAATGTCACCTCTAACCCCCTCATCGGTGCGACCCAAAATGTGGGCAAGTACCAGCAGGCTATCACCAATGCGGATGCCCTTCTGACGTTCCAGCCAACGCGACTCTCTGTACCGACGTTGTCTTTCCACGGCAAAGGAAAGAACACGAAGCTCTTCGTCTCCATCCTCAGCTGTGATCGATTCGAGTTCGCCGTCATTGACGATTGCTTCGACTCGGACAACTTCCCCACCGTCTCGGCACTCTTGCACCTCTTCCGAATCGCCTCGTTGTACCAACTCGGCTACAATCCTCTTTTCATCTACAACTTCATCTCTCCTCCCCCCGGCTTCTCTGTCGGCGACGCCGTACCCTCTTACGTCGTTCTTCCTGCCGCTCAAGGAGCAGTCAAGGTCCGCCTTAGCGGGAAGTGCCTGTCACAGCTGCGTTTGACACCTTTCCAACGTTCGACGGTCGTTCTCGAGGGCGAACTCGACGAACCGGACGGTAAGGGATCGACACACGTCGTCGTCAAGATGAGCTTCATTGCCAACGGCCGGCTCTGGCGGGAAAAGATCATCGTCGATGCTCTACACACCGCCGACGTCCAGCCTGCCCCTGCGTACGCCCCAAAGATCCTCGCGGCGTTTGCTGCGCGTGCTTCGCCCCCTCCTAGCCTGCCCAACGACTCCGAGATTTTGCAGCAGAAGAGGAAGCGACCGGCAAGTGCTCTCGAGGATCTCCCTGCTATAGTTCCTCGCCACCTCGAGATCATGGCCTTCGACTCGCCCCCCAACGCCCGCAAGCTCGCGTACACTTCCTCGGCAGCGAATTTCCTGGCCGTTTCGGAGGATCTTTTTCGAGCAATCCTCGACGCGTTCCGCCGCCGCGTCCTCCACCGCGACATTTCAGTGAACAACATCCTCGTCGCCGACAATATGCTTCTCTTAGTCGACTGGGAGATTGGACGACGCTTTCAGGAGCCGTCGTCCGCCGCAGGGCGAGGCACTGTTACCGGCACGTTGGACACAATGTCAGTGGCGAGCCTCGCGAACGACGATCCGCTCCCGCACGACGACATCGAGTCCGCCGTCTACGTAGTCCTCAAGGTGCTCACCCAGACGTTCGTGCCCCCTGTGGACCAGGAGCGCAAATGGGCAAAAACCCTCAACAACTACTTCTGGGACAACTCTGATGTGACGCCCGAGACCCTCCGGGACCTTCGGATATTATTGTGGACCCGTAACTTGAAGAAGTCGACGGCCGATACCACTATGCAGATTTTCCGCTCGGCCGGAGATGCGACTCGTGCCCAGCTCGTCCTTTCACTCCTCTCCCTCCCTCTTCCTGATCAGCGTGATTTAATCGATAGCTCCGACTATGACGCCGTCCTCTCGTCACTCGAGGGTCTCGTGGAACAGGCGGTTGCTGCTGTGCGCTCTGTCGATGCGAGCAGTCTTATTTTGAGCAGCGCCTAAGTGGTGGATGCAGGGCAGGAGGAGATTTGACCGAGTCTTCTAGCGGGCAGAGCATATTTGAATATACAAAAGTACTTTGCTTGCATCTCTCAGGCTTGACTACAAATTGTTTGACCTCAAGCTTTGGTTATTGTAGCGCTCTTAGGCTCAAGGCAGAAGAGTTGCCGTGGCTCCGAATGCCGTGACCATGTTGAGAAACGACCAAAACACAATCTTTGTAGCCTCAACGTATTATATGAATTTAAGCTAGAACTCTTGTCGAACGCAGTCGATGCATCTATGGTTCCAAGGCGCATTTAGCGGTGAGGCCAATTCCTGTCCCGATTGCGGCACCAAGCTTGTCATCGACCTGCCACACAGTTGAGAGGTCCGTATATGATTCCATATAACACTTACACAAGCGAACATGTTTAGAGATCGCTGAAAATGAGTTAGAACACTGAAGAAACGACATTTTAGTCCTGTCACCGATATGGACCTGCCAAAATTTCCGAAGGAACTTTTCAACGGATCGGCACCTGTGTGCATGTCTTGGCGAGACCTCGTTCTGGTATAGCGAAATTATTTCGATAAATACGTGAGTCCAAATAGAGAGCGGCAATTCACAGTATCGGACATTAGGGGAAGAATGAATTCGGTGCACACTACATCACTTGTGAAAACTACAAACATCTAAGTGAACGAAGGAGCATATAACGACTGTAGCATCGATAGGTATAAATAATCTGTACGACTGGCAATGAGGACAGACATCTAGGGCTTCAAAGCGCATTTAGCGGTGAGGCCAACTCCAGCCCCAATTGCGGCACCAAGCTTGTCATCGACCTGCCGTACAGTTAGTTAAGAGGTCCGCATATGATTTCGCAATACTTACACAAGCGAACATGTTCAGAGAGCGCTGGAAATGAGTTAGAACACTGAAGAAGCGACATTTAGTCTGGGTCTGACCTGTTTGATATCTTGGATTGTGACGCTGTTCAGAGCATCAATGACGTTCGACACCAACGACTGCCGCTCCTCCTCGGTGAATTCCTGGGGAATGAATGATGGGTGAGTTTTATTTTTATGAGAAACGGTATCGTACTGAGTTATACAGAGTGTTGGGCTGCTCGAAATCCAAGAGGGAAAGCTCATAGCTTCCCTGGGTCGCTGCAGGTCCGGGAGTGACGGGATCCGCGATGGCAGAGAGGTTGTATGGGCGCTTTGCGAACGAGACGGGCGCATTAAACGAAGACGGGTAGTTAGCTGCGTTGGCGGAGAGATTGCCGGCGCCGCCGTCGATATGCATCCATCCGGCACCTGTAAAATTCATGAACGGTCTAAATGAGTGTCGTGACCCCATCGAGGCGTACGTTGGAAACTGCGAACAGCAACAGGGCAGTTAACCGGGATTTCCATGTAGTTAGGTCCAAGGCGGTGGCGAGCGGTGTCGGGGTACCTGCAGGTTAATTGAGACGAAGGAGCAAGCCCGCGTTAAACGGCACGCACGAGAAGAGACGAGCCTGGAGGACAGGATCATTGGACGGCTCAGCCTAGAGTGGCGGAAGTTAGTCTAGTTGAAATGCGGCTCCGGACAATCTCCTTACCCCAGGAACCATATTGGAAGGGGAGAAAGCGACTTCATCATGGTTAGTTGCCGGCCGGGAAATAATGCAAAGACATACGTTGTTCAATCTCCGCGAACCAGTTCTCCGGGTTTTTGTTCAAAACGATTTTCCCGACTTCGAGCAAAGGGTATTGGGTTTCGGGCCACACTTTCGTGAGGTCATTCTCGATTGTGGGTTAGTTTCGGGAGACAGTGCTCAAAAACAAGACCTACGACATCGTATTTGAATTTCTGGCCTTGCTCCGGGGTCATGGTCTGAATAGACACAGTCCATGTCGGGAAGTTGCCTGCCTCGATACGATGCCTGCAGTCGGCGAGGTTAAGAACCGTCTCTCAGAAGAAAAATGGCGTGCCTCAGGTCCTGGGTGTTATGATCGGGGTTCTCAGCGGCCGTTGCCTGGAAAACTAGGTTGGGCGAGTGGCAAGTGATTTAAATTTCGGTCAGACCTTAGCTTCCGTGGCATTGAAGTTGGCGATGCCTTGCTGAGAGGTAAGCTTGACCTGGACGTAATGCCACGTCCCATCGGCCTTCACCCACTTGTAGGTGTGCCCACTCCAACCGTGCATCTAGTAAAGATTAACGAGGACAGATACGAGAGCGGTTGATGAACCTGAGCCCAAGATTTGGGAGCTAATCACCCAAATTTCGTTAGTTGAAGACCAAAAATATATGATAATGCACTCACTTCCGCGGTTCGAGAAAAGAATCATTATCTGATAGATTGCTTCTTGGTTTCTGACAGTCCACAGTCAGAGAGATGCGATTCCGTGAGTACGTTTTGCTCACTGAGACCAATAATCCCTAATAATAAGACTGTTAGAGTGGAGCCAAATATTACGGTTCCACTTACCATTGGATGGTAGGGTTACGAAGGTTGGTTTGAGGATCACGCTTCTGGCTAGGAAGAAATGAGGAATGGTTGTACGGTGAATATGTTTCTTCAAGTACCTGTGAATGAAAAGCGGGAATCTATAGCAAGCCATCAGGAATAAGAATGCTTGGATTTCGCACACGTAACTCACTTTGTTGGATCGCGCAGAAAAAAGACCGGGGTATTGTTGAAAACTGAAATAGAGGTCAGTAGCCGCGGCAATGCCCCAAAAATAATAAATACGCACCCCAGTCCCAAATTCCCTGAGATGTGCGCAATTTAATGGCAAAGCTAGGCAAAGAGTCACAATAAATTCAGAGCGCTGCGGCACATGAACTAACCCGCGAGGGTCGCGGTTGGTATCGGGAGATCCAGACTCGCCGGCCACCGTGGAAAAACGCATGCTCAGAGGGACCTGTGTGCCCACCCCCTCGGAAAATGGAGCAGCCATAGTGATCTAAAAAGTTAGATACAAAATGAAATCAAGAACCGTTTCGAATTCACATTGGAGATATCACGAGTGACTTCGAACTTAAGTCGATGTAAGCGAGGAAACACGAGGGAAGGAACAAACATACATAGCCGTGAGCTCCGCTGCCCTTCGCGTGGACCACACGCTCGGGGATCCTGTCGAAAGATATTAAATGAGAGGTAAGTAGCACCTTGTGAAGTGTGCGGACCTCTCGCGATCGAAATGGCTGCAATGTTGTTTAAGTTGGTGCCGTTAAGGGATACCACAATAAAACCTCACCTGAGCAAATCGATGAGATGGAAGTCCTGGAGTACGGTTATTAATGCATTCCCTGAGAAGTCGTATATGAGCCTCGCCTGCAGCAACAGAGGTCCCCTCTTCAAGTGAACGGTCAATAGAGGACAAATAGCAAGACATTGGGACGAACCATCCCTGCAGAGTGTGCTCAGATCAGTGTATTTTGCTGAAGGAACGACAGAACGTACCGGCTCTTTGATAATCATATGGAGACGATACTGGGTGCCCAGCTCCATCCTTGTTAACGGTAAGTACCGAATACTCATGTACCAGCTAAATGATACCCACCGTATAAACGGGCAAAGAATCATTGGCCGCAAGAGCCGCAGGCGTCCAGCCGGTCGCCAACAAAAATGCTAGGAGATTAAGGACAGGAGAAATTTTGACCATGGCGAGGATTTGGTCTCTACCCGGACAACGGGCGATGGTTATATAGGAAAATGAAGGGGCTCCCCAAATGCACTTTCTCGCCCGAGTATCGCATGTTGGCTTACTAGTAGTGTCAAGTTAGTGAATGTTGGTGAACGAAAATAGAGCACATTCGAAGCACCCTTTTTTTTAACGATGTTTCTTTGAAAAATGAATATTAATGAATCCTTGATCTTGTAAAACCTAAGCGGTGCCACGACAGTGGAGCGTGTTGATCTGGGAACTGCCATTCATCTGTGGCCAATGGTATGGGCTTAGGAGTGGCGGAATTGGCGACAGTGGACAGCGAGTCGCGCCGCCAGTTCATTACATTTGTTGTCGTTCATGGTTAGAATAATTTACTTGTGCGGGGACGCGACTAGTATTTTGGTACGCGCTGCTTGTGACGTATGTTGCCATCGCTTAGCGCCCCACTCTTGAAATTTTGCCCTTGAAATTTTGGAACTTAAAACCCGCTTCGAAGATGCTCCAACAAAACGGAGCAAGCGCCGTATGCTGACATTTCATCTCGTTGGACCGCAAAAATCGGCGGAGGAATAGGGATCTAAAATTGTCAATTGCATTCAAGTTGCCCTGCGGCCCTTGCCAAGTAGCAAGCGACCCGAACACGGACCACAATATTTTAGGCAGCGGTGATGGCGAGGGCTAGATCCAGGCTTAAACTTAAAGCTTAACAAGCGGTTAACGGCAGTTGCGAATCCGAGTATGATAAGAGTTGAAATTAAAACCAAGAACGCCATAGTATACTCCACTCACTCGGCATTATTCACCGTCGTCCCCCTCAATTTAGAGTAATTAGCATGGTTCTCTCCTCGAAAGCCTCACTTGGGAGGTGCTCACAAGGCTGAAAGGGCTGTAGAACATAACGGTAGTTGCGCGTGCCAGGAAGTGCTACTTTGCAAAGTTGAAGTTTTTCCGCAAGGAGAAAGTAATTTAGGTAAATGACTGGCCTAGGGTGGCGATTCATGGGACGGGAATCAACGGCGTTGGGGAGTACAAGCAACGCGTGAGGTGCAACGGTATTAGGCGGCAGCGCGCAGATGGATACCCAACGCTTGTTGGACGGTTCGAATCGTTGCTCCCAGTCTGCGGTCTTAGTAAGACGGCGTACATCCTGAAAATTCAGAGCACCCACAACGTACAGTTGGACATCAGGAGGTCGGACTTGTCGTCAGCGCTACCCTGCCCCAGATCCAGGCCAAGTAGATTAAATATAAATGGCGTACCGGAAACAGAAACCGCAGAAAGTCCCAGCGTCCCCGGTTGGCAGGGACAACCTCAGATCTCAGTCCGTATGCGGCCAATTTCGCAGGCTCCTACCCGCGCACGTTACGAGGTTTGGGAAGATCGAGTATCTTCGTCGGTATGAGACAAGTTGGACCGAGTTCGAAAAGCGGCTGATCCGATGCCCGGCGTTTGCCCGGCGTACTGTTCCACCACCGTCATGTCTTCGCCGTTTGCCTCATATCTAGGGACCAATTACTCTCCTCGAGACACCGAATTAGCGCAGATACGAAGGCTTTTAATCGAGCCTGGCGTAAGGTTGAAGCGTCTAGAGGATGAAATCGCTGCTATCCAAAAGACGCTTGACGAGCTCACCGAGGAGCGCGACACACTCAGCGCCTACGTAGAGGCACACAAGGCTCTTATGTCTCCCATTCGACGACTGCCCGTCGAGATCATCCAAGACATCTTCCTTGCCTGCCTTCCCACCCACCGGAATTGTGTCATGAGCGCCCAAGAGGCGCCTATTATCCTGGGCCGGATATGTAGCTCGTGGAGAGCCATATCACTTTCGCTGCCACAACTCTGGTCTCGACTCCACATCGCTGAACCAGTTCTCCCTCCACCCAACTCACCAAATCGCCGCTTAACGGAAGCCAAGGTCGCGCAGCGGTTGGAAGTCGCATATGCTTGGTTGCGGCGATCTGGAGACTGTCCTCTATCGATATCCCTGGAAAGTCGCTCCAACAGGCCCATGAATGCACACCTCGCCGATCCAGTTCCCTCCTCTCCGAATCTTTTCATGGAGGCACTCGTTTCCTTCGCACACAGATGGCAGAATATCCGATTGGCCGCTCAGCTCGAGACGTTACTGCATCTGACAGAGAATGATGTGCCTATATTGAAACAATTGGAACTGGTCCAGTATTTCGAAAACCCGCCCAACTTCGTGTCCCAATTTGGGATCCTTCATAGCCCAAGTCTTACAAGTTTTTCTTTCGCAGGAAGCAACAATCTTTCAGATTTGCCGCTTCGGTGGAATCAGCTAACTTCCCTGTCCCTCTTTCCACGTTGGGATGCGGAATATGCTCAGACGTGTCAAGTTGCTCTGGACATCTTATCCATATGTCCCAAGCTCCAGACTTGCAGACTGATTGTTCATGATTCTCCCGATGTGACAAATGCGGTCATCGAATGTCCATTGCTTCAGACCATCGATCTCGTGTGTGTCAATGGATCCCTCCTTCATACTGCAGGGCGTCTGTTAAGCCACCTTTCACTTCCTGGGTTGGAGGATTTCAAGCTGGGTGGGCAGCAAGACCCTCAACAGGAATCCACTGCAGGTTCCCTTCTGTCCTCCCTCGCCGCCTCGCCCCGTTTAAAAATTATCAAGATTGACAGCGACGCTTTTACCAAGTCTTCTTTGATCGATTTCCTCCGTGGTCTGCCGCCCACCATCCAGCAGCTTCACATCCTCGATCCAATCGCCCCGTGGATAGAAGCCTGGCTCGACGACGATGGCTTGGCAGTTTTGGCGACCCATTGTCCCGGGCTGCAGGAGTTGACCATACTCAACTGCCGGAAGGTGTCCGATGAGGCCCTCCTTCGCTTCATATCCGGAATGCCAGCACTCAAACACATCGCGGTCGAATTCAGGCGAGAGAGGGATAGTGATATACGTCCGAGCATTCAACCGCTTGTGGACGGTGGTTTGAGCAGCATCATCACGTATCTGCCAGACCTGCCTCCTCCACCCTTTTCGCCTTGGGAGGGATTATTCGATGAGCCGTCGTGACCCTATCAAAGGTATGTTGTATTTGAAGCCCGTAATACTTCTGCTTATATATTCCCAGTCTGTAAACGGCTCCTTGCGGCGCTTGAGTGTGTGTGAATGGCATTCATGAGAATATAGAAACTTGGCTGGTCAGATAAACGTGTACTCGAGAGCACTCTATTTCTAGGTGAATTAATCCGGAATCGCATGCCTTCAACGAGGCGCTTGATGATTGGGCAAACCAATATCGAAACTCTTCGCGATATCGCACTAGATTCTACTTCATATCAGAGGGTAGGTATATAGCCAGTGTTCCACCTCCCCTTCAAGTGTAAAGTGCTCGATACATAGCTTCGCCAGTGCTTCTCCATCGACAGGAATTTGGTTCCCTGAATGAATATTGAGTAGGATAGTGCGCTGAATTTCGAGGTGACACAGTAAACCTTGAAAGCCCTCAGGGTGTGATGGCAGTGGGATATCCGGGCTTGTGAGTGACTTGACAGAAAGACGATCAGCAAATCCACCACTTAGATTTCTAAACATACACGCTCGTCTTTCGCACCCTTTCAAACCCTTGGGATCTCCTGCCCCCAGAGAGCCGGCCGTGCCTACATTCTTAAGCTGAAAGGAAACCGGAACACACCGTAGTTCGCGCAGCAAGCCGCAGTTGTTCGAGGCGTCTCATCTTCTCGGCCAGCACAATATTCATACACCACCTCAAGCTTGCGCAGCTCGCGCGCGAGCATCCGGCGGCCCCATCGCCTGGTGTTGGCCCTGACGAGTTTATAACGAAGACTCATGACCTCGTTATTCTCATTCCGTTCTCTCCGCTAAGTTCTCTCCGCTAACATATTCTTTCTGATTAATACAAGAGTCCCATCGGCATCCTTCTCTCGATTAAGATGCGAAGCTTGCGCTTGCGGAAACCATGCTCGGCTTTGGGCTTCGAGGCCACGCTTGATCGCAGTTGAGGGTGTAAACTTGTGTGGCCAAGTGGGTGGCCCATGGTCGCGAACTGCGTGATCAGCCGGTGGGAGGCGATGGGCGAGTGGTGGAATGAGCCCGGGGTGATTTGACCCGCGGTGGAAGGGCTAGCTTGGGACATGGATCGTCGATGATTTCCAGGTCTGCGCCGAGATGCAGATCTATGGTGCGTTAACTATAGAGCACTTCACCGCGCTTTCTGGCGGCGCAACGCCGCGGTTCCCCCACGCGCTTGAACGCATTCAATCGGAGCGGGCAGCTCACACGAGACACCGTGTAGCTCGGCGTCGGCGCCATCGGGCGCCGGTTCATTGTAAGAGAGAGTCGGACGTCTCGCCCGCCATATTTTTCACGTCTTGCAGTGGTTTCCAGTGCTCTGACTGTCGTCACCACCAAAAATATCGAGAAACGAGAACTGAACTTTTTCAGCCGAGCGGGGCTGGGCTGACCGCAGTCGCTCAAGGAATACTGAGTACCGGTCGATTTGAACGTGGATTGTAACCCATAAAACGGCGTCACGAATTCGTGCTGGATTTCGCCTTTTGTTCGTTAGGGGTTCCATGGCGGACGCTCGCTCTATGTTCGCGGGGAGTCGCGGCGGTGTTCTTGACAGTGTAAGACATGATGCAGAGCGGCGTGCAGTCCGTAGAAATGAAATGATTTGATTTGAAGGAAGATCCAGAACAGTATGACCACCTAGACAGAGACAAAAGAGAGGCGCCGGATACCTAACTAGAGTCGGCACGGTTAATTGTCCTTGAAGCTTCCGAGATGTGGCCAGAGGTAGGAGATCGACGATCGTGTCCTGATCGCCACGATGTTCCAAAGTAGTACAATTATATTCCGTCTAGTGCATTACACAGTTCGTCTGTCGGTCATGGTGCGTACAATACATCCCGTTCCAGCGACTTCGGTCAACTGCAGCACGATGATGAGAAACAGCGCCCGTCGGGACTAAAGCACGAACCTTCTCGTGCCACCCCAGTAACACGCTCCCGCTGATATCGCCCCAGCCGGGCATGGCCATACCTTTGTAGAGGTACTTCATGAGGGTGTCCTGGCCGTCCTGGGAGAGGGCCTTGATGACGGCGGGGATTTCGGTGGCTTTGGTGGTGTTGAGGATCGTGAGGAGGGTTTGGAGGGTGACGGTCTGCGTTGCGCTCAGTGCTGCGTACTCGATAGCATGGGCGCGCGCACCTTTGCCTCTTCTACATTAGGGCCGTAGGGTGCGTTCTCTAGAACTGTGTTGAGCGCGCCGACGACGTCGCTCCTGCGGGGAATTAGCTGGGGTAACAGCAGGGACATAGCAGCGACCTTGCGAGTGCGCTGCGGACTGCGCTCTGGCGCTGTTTTGCATCGTCGAGGACCTGGGCGGGGTCGCGGGGATCTGCGTCAAAGAGCTCCTCTTCCTGGAGGACGTCCTCGTCGTATGCGTCGATGTCGATTTTGCGGAACGCGTTGTCCATGATCAGCAGCTGTTTGCGCGTGTGTGGCTGCAGCGCGCACTAATCTCGGCTACCCATATCGGGCGACAGCAACTTCATCTACCATATATGGAAGTGCGGAAGCAAACTTGCGCAAACCCCCAAAACATATAAATACCGGGCGCGTTTTGAGCAAAGGCAGCTTCGCTCTTTTCCCTCTTCCACCATCATCTCTATCCTCACAGCTACTCCGACACCATGATTGCCATCCAGCCCCGCTTCCTCGCCCTGCTGGCCCTCTGCGCCGCCGCCGTCGCCGCCCCGTCTGAACAGGTGCGCCCTACGCGTCGTTCCCTTCTCGCCGTTGCTGATCCGCGTCCTTCTAGAATGTTAGCGGCGCCTCCAACGTCTCTGAGCCCGTCCACGTCCCGCGCGCCCCTGGTCTCCCCGCCGGTCTCCCCACTGGTCTCCCTGGTCTCCCCGCTGGTTTCCCTCCCGCCGGCATCCCTCCCACCGCTCGCAACGTTTTGACGCCCCCCAACGCCAAACTCCCCGCTCCTGTCCCCACCCCACATGGCATGGTGCGCAAGCGCTCGTCGCCTCCCATCTCCGCCAAACTCCCCACCAGCAGCGATAAACTTCCTACCGACATCGAAAAAGCCGCCATCTCCAAGGCTCCCGTTCACCCCCGTTCCGAATACGTTCCTCAGCCCGTCGGACACCCTCCGATCTCTCGCTCGTATGCCCGCCAGCTCGACGTCGTCGGTGGAGCCTTGGCCACCTCTGGCCGCAAAGACACGACAATCATGAACCCCATGGCCGGCGACGACGACGACCGCAACCTCGTCCACACGTATGAAGATAACGGCAGGGATGACATGACCTTCGCACCCACGGGTGAACCGCTTGCTCACACGCACACGGAGTCCAGGCGTGGCGGCGAGACGGAGGGGAGCGAGGACATGGATAGCAACGATTACGACGAAAGGGAGCAGACGGAGGAGCGCCGGGCCGAGGTCGAGAAACAGACACCCTCCATCATCCCGGTCGGGGCCACTGTCGACGGGAAAGCGCAGTAGATTCGTTCTTCTTCTCATTGTTGTATTACTATAGTCTCTTCTTTGGTTCTTGTGGGGAATAAATGGGCCGAGTCGTACAAACATTCCTCTTTTGAGTTTTGAGTGCTTTCGAGGTGAACGCTAATTTTCAAGACAGCAAGTACACATACAATTGCAGAAAGGTTTCATGCACTTCCGCGCAACTCGAACTTCGCAACGCTCCCCAAAAACCCATCGCCACCAATCTGCGCCAACGGCGCCTCAATCGCGATAGGCTTCCACTGAAAACTCTCGCCATTGATCCCCAAAATCGCCAAAAACTGCATCTCGGCCCCGACACCCGCTCGCAGAAAGGTGGCATTCCCGCGGCCGATGAGCGCCACGTCCGTCCAAACGTCGCGCGGGAGCGTGTAGTTGAGTGCGTACGGCTGGTTGCCCGAAATGAGCATGAGGTGCGGGACGGTGCCGTTCCCGAGGACGAGCGCAGAGTCGGCACCGGAGAGGATGGGGGCGCCGATGCGTGCGGCGGACGAAGGTTTGATGGAGAAGGACAGCGTGTAGTTGCGGCCTTTGGAGGACAGCGGCGTCGTGAGCAGGCTGGCGGGCGACGCAAAGGACGCAACCCCATCGCTGATGGAGCACGCGTGGCAGACACCGTCGTAGCCGTTCCCCGAAGAGTCTGCGGCGGGGACGACGCCGTCCCCCTCTATCGCAAAGTCGTACCGCAGAATAACGTCCCCCTTGGACTTGATCGCCCTATCGAGGTTCTGTCCCGGGATAACGGCGTGCAGCGCCCCGAAGACCGAATCGTACTGCGCGCGCGTCAGCGCCCCGCCCCACTGCTTGTCCGCCAGCGCGGGCAGCGCGTCGCGCCACGCGTAGTACGCCTCGCTCACGACCGTCGCGTTCGGGCCGTAGTCGTTCCACTGCGCCGCGACGTGCCCCACGACCCGCGGGTCCCCGCGCGCGGGGTTGTTCGCCGCGTTGCTCGTGTCGAAGACGTACGGTGCAAACGCCCCGCCAGCGGGGTTGCCCGCGAAGATGCGCGTGAGGTTGAGCGTCTGCGGGTAGCTCCCGGAGAACTTGCCGACGATGTAGAACGCGTCGTCGGCGTTGAGGACGGAGTAGTTCTGGCGGATGAGCACGAGCGGGGAGTCCTCGAAGAACTCCCAGTGCTGGATGGTGATGGCGCGGGTGACGACGGAGGTGTTGGAGGGCTCGTTGGTGCCCCAGATGCGGGTGTCCTTGGCGGCGGTGGCGTTGATGAAGGCGGAGAGGGTGTTGACGAAACGGATGTAGTCGTTGGCGAGGCTGGAGTCGTACTCGTCTGCGCCGATGTGCACTGTTTTGGAGTGGAACCACGGCAGGAAGGTGCGCCAGATGGCTTCCATCGTCGGGATCGTCTCAGGGTGGCTGTAAAAATGTATATCAACGAATCTGCTCTCAAGTCAAGTCGGCGACCATAACGAACCTGATATTCAGGAGACTCAAGTCATCCAACGCCAACTCGGGCTTCCACTGCGCAATCACCAGCGCATGCCCCGGCGCCTCCAGCTCGGGTATAATGGTCACCCCCCGCGCGGCACACGACGCCTGCATCTCGTCGAACGTCTCCCGGGTGTAGCTCTCGTTGAACCTATACGGCCGCACCAGCCCCGCCACCGCCGGGTCGTCCGAGTGCAGCCGGAACGCGGCATACAGATCGAGCGACCGCTCGCGCGAGTAGAGGCCGACGTTGTTGAAGAGGTTGTCGCTGAGGTGGAGGTGGAACGTGTTTTGCTTGAAGAACGAGAGGTAGGCGCAGAGCTCGGTGAGGAACGAGGGGGAGTAGTAGTGGCGCCCGGCGTCGAGCTGCACATTAGCGGTCAGAATTTGCCTGTAATCAAGCTCGATGCAGGTACTTGCCATAACGCCCCGTGTCCCCCACCCCGGCGCATCCCTCCCCGACCCAATAGGCAGCGCCAGCCCCCCAAGCTTCGCCAGCTGCATGATCGTCCGCGTCCCCCAGAACGCACCAAGCGGGCTCGCACCCGCAACAACCACACCCTGCGTCCCCACACTCAGCTCGTACCCCTCCGATGTCGGTCGCCCCGCAGCGTCCAGAAACACCCCGGGGTCGCCCGCCAGCGTGAGGAATATCGAGCCCGGCCGCGCCGCGCTCGCCACCTCCACCGGGACGCTCAGCCCCAGCTCAAGCAGGTCTGCCGCGAACGTCGTCCCAAACGCCAGCAGCGTCGGAGGGATAAGCGTCTTTCCTTCTGTATCCACAGTATTTTGGAAGCGCGAGTCGACGAGCACATGGGTGACGCTGGAGAGGGAGAAGTGGGCAGTGGATGTGGCATTAAAGTTGAATGTGGGGATTCCGACGAGGGTTTCCGCAAAGACTGTTAGCACAGACGCAGCAGCAGCAGCAGCTAGACTGAGAAGACGCATTGTCTGAAAAGAGGAGGTCGCCGGGCTCCACGAAAATTCTCAAGACTTCAGCGGACGTCTTCGAAGGCGGTCACCAGGTCGATAAGGCGGACCGGCCATCCTGATCTTTGCTCAAAAAGTAATATAATTGCAGGTTGAGTGCGGTGAACGGGCTGGACGTGTCCCAAAGCTCGATTTGGAGGAACCTGGGTGGAGGTCAAGAGCAAGCACGAAAAGTCACACACACGTGATGTGACTCATTTGCGCGTCCATACAACGCGCATCGGAATATTGCAAGGCTTGTCGAAAGCTTGGAAGGATTATTGAACAAGAGTACGGTAGAATAGTGATTTATTGGCGCGAAATGACTGCAATCGGTCGGCCGTTGTTGTCAATGTTGAAAATGTTCAATCATCCAGTCACTCTCGCGCTACACTGGCATTCTCGTATCCGTTTTTCGAATTACTTGAGTAGAGGAAATTGGTGGTACAACATTCGAACGACCATTGTGGCTTGGAAAATACTAACTCAACCTATCATCGACCGAACTGCATTTGTCACAGCCATTCTGCGGAATGAGCATTCAAGGACATCGGTGCCTGGCTGCTCTCGCCCTCTCCAACTGGCGTACCCGAGAGAATGGCAGCATGCTGCAAGGCCGTCATCTTTCGCCCTCCGTTGGACGTCCAAGGAAGGCTTAATGCGTCGATTTCGGGGTGCAACGGGAGCACTCTGGGTGGGAACGGCTTTGCCGCAGGGCCAAACGCCTCTTCCGGCGAAAGCTGACCCAAAGACCGAATCCACTGCCCAACTGCGGCTAGAGATACGCGCACCTCCCAAGACCCTCCTTCCTATCGCGAGATGTGAAGCGTGGATCAGCATCAACGATACAAACCTACCGTGATCGTTTTACAAAGTGCAGCATTTATCCCAAAGGTTAGGAGATATCCGGCAGCGTGGTCCAGGGCCTGCATGGGAAGTGGACGGGGCTGCAGAGGACCTTCATCGCCGGTACATTTAGCATAAGCTTCTGCTTCGGAAACGTTGAAACCTGTGGCCGTTTGCACTAGAGAATCGAACTGTTCAAAATTTAGAAATACGGAACGCAGATTTAAATAAAATGGCGATACTCCGCGGCGATCTTTCCAAGGGCCTTTCCAGCCCCACGCTGTTAGATTGGCGGTCACAATTCCAGGACGCAGAGAGGCCAACTCTTCAGGGCCGAAACCTTTCGCTTCCAACCCACCCGGTCGATAGGCCTGCAAAAATACGTCCGCAGCTGCAGCAAGTTGCTTGAGTTTCTCGTGGTCCGCAGGTAGCGTAAGATCGAGTTGAGTTGTGCGTTTGCCGCGAGAAGTGTCCACATCTATGTTTGGGAGAGAAGGCAGGCGCGGGGATGTAACTAGCAGGACGTCTGCTCCGTGAGCTAGGATGAAAGATCAGTGTCCGTAAAACAGTGCGTTATAAAACCAACCTGCAAGGGTGCGACCGGCAACCGGCCCCGCTGCCATGGTTCAAAATGAGCTGCACAAGTTCACAAAGCGCCGCACCTAATACACGGCTCAAATCTAGAACGCGTATACCATCGAGCGGACGAGTAAAGTCGCCTAGTACTTCTCTTTTGGGAGCATCACCTATCTTGATGATTTGAATGGGAGGAACGCCTTCCAACTCTTTTGCATGCGGATGCACGCTCCATTCTGCGTGAGATCGCAGCGCCGTCGCGCACATTCCTTTCGCAGCAGCCTCTGTTTCGAATTCCACGGCGTTCCACGTCTCGAGGGCCGCCTGGACGCTGGCTCTGGAGGTCTCTGCGGAGTCCGGGACATTTAAAATTGATAGAATCCCCGCCCGATGACTATGGGGCAGTCAGAGAAACCTTCGCCATTTGAACGAGCGGTCCATTACTGGGGAAAATTTGTGTGTATCCGAATATAGCCGTCTTTTGTCTGATACAAGCCAGCAATGCTGTCCCAGACACCCCCGGGCAGAAGGCCGTCGACCGTATGCCACGCCTCGCTATCTGCAAAAAATGAGTAAAAATCCGCAAATCAAATGATCCGAATCTCTGACGAAATTCAAGTGCGGCATGGCGTGCGTCTACCGCAACCTCCTGGTCAACCCCCGTCCTAAGAAAATGGAACTGGGCCGCAGAAAGACCGGAAAGACCAACTGCTGTCTGATTAAAGTTGAAGCGGGGGAGAAAACGCTTATATTTGGATACGATTTTGTTACCTGCGCGATGTTTCTGAGCTTGAACGAAGAGTTTATCGCGGAATTGGGGTGGTTGGACAAGTTCAAGCGCGACAGAAATTGGGCAGGCAGTCCATTGGCTAGCCAGAGACTTCTTGCCTTTCCGATTACTTCTGGTGTCATTCCCAGAGCCATGAGTCACGATTCGAGTCGTTGCGAGATGAAGGCGAGAGGCAAGACGGACCGGAGGATGGCGGACCGGCACCGGTGATTGCCGCAGGTACAAGTTCAACCATGTTCAACCAGCATCAAACCAAGCATGCGGAAATTGCTTTTTCTTCGGCGAGCGCGGCTCAGGGAATCCCGAAATCGTGGATCGCATACCAACACGGACATAATACATTTACAGATTGGGACATTGGTCACCCAGTACTTATCTTACAGACTACAGATTCTTGCTTTCCTTCAACTTTCCTTACTTCCACATGTCGAAAACCGCTTTCCCTATCTTTGACTGGTCGAAAGCCGCATAGATTTCCGGGGCTTCGTTGGGACCAATGATCCTGTCCACAAGGCTGTCTAACCCCCCGACTTCACCGAAGACGTCTTGCCGCTTGACTAGGGAAGAGTAATGACGATGAAGAAAGAAAGAGATTGGACAGAAATCTCACCTAAAAGATCGAAGGCCATAGGGAACATCGCACGCGCCGGGCAACGCCTGACAGTCCGGATAAACACGAGCAGACGTACAGATCACCGCTTCACGCACCCAAAGTCGAAGGAAACATTCTTGTTGTAAAGTTGTCTGCCCGTAAAAGGCATCTGTGGTTCCCCGTGCACACCTACTGAAACGATTGCACCGAAAGGTCGAACGAGGTCGTATGCAAGGGATATAGCGCTGGGGTTTCCAACGATCTGAATTCGTTGGTTGAGTTCTGTTCGGCAGATCTCCCGAAAATGCTAACCTCCAAAACCGCGGTGCAGCCAACACCCTCGGTCCAAGTTGCGACAGTCTTCTTGGCGTCGTCGATGCTCTGTGCTATGAATTTGCCCGAGCCTTTGCCTGCCTGGTCGATCTTGGAATACACGGCCATAGCTTTCTCTCTTCGACTTTCAACCGGATCTATTGCCACGATCTGGAAAGGAAGCTGTTTTTCTGAAAGCATATCGAGTAGGCTGACACTAGCGCATAGGCCAACTGGTCCAAGTCCAATGATGGCGAAAGTCAGCATTCGGTCTTTCGGCAAGACAGTCGTGCTGACGTCCCCGGGGAAGAAACTAGCGGGCCAGGGGCGACCCGAAAGAGCAGGAAGAACTTTGGGGTGGTTAAGCGCCTGCAGCGCCGCAAACACGCCGGTTGGGAGAATGTCCGCGAGCATAAGCAGGGAGCTGTCAGCGATCCCCGCGAGGGCCTTCTCTTTCATCTCCGGGGAGAGAGTGGAGTGCCACGATTTGGGGTCGCTGAGATTGAATAGGGTTCCACCAGCCTTGGGGACTCGTACATACTGCGCTTGACCACCTTCGAGAGCCGGGCTCCCGAACAGCGCACCAACAGGGCAGCGACAGGTATAGCCCAGGCGACAGACGCTTGGATCCGTAAGCAAAAATCCTTGCCTAAATAGTGTTTTCAAGTTTACTCACTCGCACTCCCCGCAATTTACGGTGAAAGGCGAAACTACCTGGAGTGCAGTTTGATCGGCGAATTTCCTAGGCGTTCAGAAGAAGAGAGCACCTTGTCGCCAACCTTCAGTGTTGCGTACAGTTCCGGTCTTCCTTTCGAATGAGCACCGTATGAGGATCCGAGCTCTACGACCTCGCCCATGAATTCGTGGCCAGAGATATGGCTGCATCAAAGTTCAACGCCGACATGCCCGAGCGTGTTCAACGCCACGTACATTTTGTCCACCCCGGCGTGGCCTCTGTAAACGTGGAGATCGCTTCCTGAACGATAAAATTAAGCCAATTTCGAAAACGCCTCGAGATTCTTACCGCAAAGCGCTGCAAGCTGATCCATCGAGAGGTTCAACAGAAGCACACCACACTCCATATATAACCATGGAACATACCGACACTTTCACGATTGCATCGTCAGGCTCTTGGATCCTAAGGAAGCCGCCGCATCACTCCGATTGCTCTGCTCAGATTGTATTTGCTCACTTGGGAACGGGAACGGATTCCACTCTGATGTCGAACGCTGGAGGGTGCCAGCGTATAGCCGTCATTGTCTCCGGCATCGAGTTAGAAGGAGCCATTGGATGTGTAGATATACGGTGGCTGCTGGTCCAGGGAAGCTCGCGATCGCTTCAAGACCGAGTCGAAGCTGAGGAAAGCTTGGCCAGTCGGCCATTCGGCAAGCCGGCCCCCTCTAGCCGGCGCGCGTGCTGTGATCTGCTGTGATGCTGTGCTAATTTTAGCACTGCAAAATTAGACTCAACCACAACCTCGACCTGCTATACTTAGCCAGCCTGTATCCCTGCTCCATGTGTGGACACACGACCTCAGACAATGTCCCCAGGACCCGTAATTTTTCCGTCTATATAAGCACGGTCTGAGCCCTTCACGTTTCCCCACAAGTTTTGAACCAACTTGATTCAACATGCGTTTCCTGCTCTCGATCGTCCCCTTGTTTGCCTTGGCCTCTCTCTCTCGTGCCGTCGTAGGCCCAGGAGTAGTAACCGGAAACGTAAACCCCGTCGCGGATCCTACCATGTGCAAGTCCAGTAGCGGGGAATATTTCGTCTTCTGTGAGCCTCAGTCTTCTCCACCGAAAGGCTGACTCAAATGGACTCATCGAATGTCGCCAGCCACTGCTCCGGGAATTCAGATTCGTACCTCACCTGATAGGATCGCCTGGACTCTGATAGGTGTCGTTTGGCCCAACGGCGCGGCTACCTGGACTGATGAGTATACCGGAACAACCAATGGGTAATATCCGATTCCCATATCTAAATTATCTTCTGAGGATCCCAGGAATCTATGGGCTCCTGACTGCACGGTACGTCTCCTCGTTGCCAAACACTAACCCATATTGAGGAATTATTACCTCCAGGTCATTGACGGCACATTCTATGTCAGTCTTCATTTTCATTCTCAAATATTGCCCGAAACATCTCATGACTCCTGCTTGTTCAGCTCTACTACGCCGCATCTTCGTTTGGCTCTCAAAACGTGTGTTTTCTGGATTCGGAAAACATATGGCGTTAACTTTGCAACACAGTCTGCGATCTTCTTTGCCAAGTCGACTACGGGATTGCCTGGCAGCTGGACGAATGAGGGTTTAGTTACTTCCACAGCTACTGGAAGTACTTACAATGTCAGTGATATTGCATTTTGTTGTGTTCTTCACTGAATTTTTAAACAGGCTATCGATCCCAAGTACGTTCTTGTTTGAATATTTTTAAGGAGGAATAACGCAAACACGTTCATAGTCTACTCATCGGCCAGTTTTTTTTTTCTATTGGAAAGGCAAGCGCTGATCGTTCCTTTAGATGGCAGCAGCTGGTACCTTTCTCTGGGAAGCTTCTGGTCTGGAATTAAGCTGGAAACGTTAGGCTCTCTTTCTGTTCAACGAACTGTTGTTGAAATACGGTGGCAGCCTCGGATCATCCACGGGGAAGCCTTCCAGCAGCTCTGTCACCTCGCTTGCCACACGGACGGCCGACAATGGCGCCATCGAGGCCAGCGTCATTTATAAATTCGGCTCGTTCTATTACCTGTTCAGTTCTTGGGACACTTGCTGCCAAGGCACCTCGAGCACATACAACATTCGCGTCGGACGGTCCACGAGCGTGAACGGTCCCTACGTCGACCAATCCGGTGTCTCTTTACTCAATGGCGGTGGTACTTTGGTGCTTGCTAGTCATGATACCGTGTGTTGTTCTCTGCTGCTTCAGCTTACCCTAAACATTTGCATAGATTATCGGGCCGGGAGGGCAAGATATTTTCACGGACGTCGATGGGCCAGTTATGGTGTATCGTGAGTCCAGCATATTTTCGCATGACCAGTCACCGACATAGTCCAGACTACTACACTTCGGCTGGAACATTCGTGAGTTGCATGAGAAATAATTCAGACCTTGCAGAACTAAGCTTGGCTATAGCTGGGTATCAACTTGCTGGACTTTTCCAGTGGATGGCCGGTAATTTCCAAGTCTGACCTCATTCGGGCCCCAATCTTACTCGAACCAGGTCGTCGTGTGACTGCTGGGCGCTCCGTAAACCATCTACTGTGTATAACTGTGTTTCAGTCAGACGAAGATATTTTTTATATGCACAAATCAACTGGATACGTACTTCATATTTTAGCCTCCGTCTGAGGTATGCATTGAGGATATCACCAATGAGTTCTGCTTCCCCATTGAGTAGGATTGTTGCCATTTGAGTTGTGTTGAATCCGCTTTGACCCTGCATGACCAAATGGGGGCTTGCGGCGAACGCCATTGCACGCAACGGTCACGAAATTTCCTCCACTACGCACTCTATACAGCCCACAGCTTGGCTCGCAGAATACTCGGCGCCGAGAACGGTGAACACAACCCGATTTAGGCGGTTGTCCCCGGACCAGACGGGAATCGGAAAATAGGCAGCACGACAGCACTCAATATCGAGTCAGACTAATAAATGGCCCCACACCGTGCGCGGCTATCATCGCGTCCATTTTTCATTCCATGCTCACAGACGGTGCTGCAGCCTCGCTGAGTCGCAATCTGTGGCAGTCAGACACGTCCCCGGGCATTCCACCTTTGTTGCATTCTCTCCGCGAACTCCGTTCGGTGTTGAGCCTTGCCGCTAGTGATCTGTATATCTTCTGCGGCAGCCAGGGCCAGGATATCCCAGTACGTTGGTTGCCTCGCTGGCAACGCGGTCGGTGCGCTGACGATGGGAACGCAAAGGTTTGGGACAAGAAGACTTTTCGCTTAAAAGATAATCTTCGCGGTCACACCGGGTCAGTATTGGCCCTCGCATACGCCGAAGACCGTAAATGGTTATTTAGTTCGTCGGGTGACAGTACCGTTCGAGTGCGCAACAGTTTTGTTCAATGCATGTTTTGTATCTCATTTTCAGCTAGATTTGGTCAACGACCACTCTAACACCAGTATACGTCCTGACCCCGTACTTGGAGACCGGCGCAGGCGACCTGTTCTCTCTCGCATGGTCCCCCTCGTTGCAGACAATTTATGTCGGGTGCCAGAACACGTCCCTACAATGGTACCACTTCGATTCTGCGCACCATCCAGCCGGTGAAGGCGCCGCCCACCTCAGTCACATCTCTGGCTCTGCGTCTGGGACGTCAACACCCCGCAAACCGCACAAGTTTTTCGACAGCTATCCGCAATATGAACGGAGGCCCGCCGACATTCACGCCAAGAATGGTAGCCGCGATACTTCACCGCATTCCGACAGCAGTGTTCCCCGTCCCCGCGCATACCTCGATATTCCTCCGGAAAATGTAATTGACTCGGCCCACTACGGGTATATCTATTGCATGGCACTCTTCGCGGATGAGAAGGGTGTCCGGCTTGCAACTGGTGGCGGAGATGAATTCGTGAAGGTCCGTCCTGGTTCCCTCTTCGTCAGCTTAGGCCCAAAGTTACAATAGATTTGGGAGTGTTCGGGGAAAGAACCTACAGAATTGCACGCGTTCGAATGCAATAATGGCGCCATTTACTCCCTGGTCGTCAAAGATGAGACCGTCTATGCTGGGTGCCAAGACGGCTCTGTGAAGGTTTTGGATATGGAAACCAAAACCTTAGTGCGCACGATAATCGTACAAGAGGTTCGTGTGCGGTTCTGGGTCTGACTTATGCTCACGGTAATTTCAGGGAATTGATGTTCTTTCAATGTCTATGATCAACTCGGATTTGTACACCTGCTCCGCGAACGGTGTAGCGCAGAGATTTTCTGCGTCTTTCGACTGCACTGCGTCTTGGCATGCGCACAACGGCTTTGTCCTCTCGTCCATAATTACCCCCGGCAATTCGAAAGACCATTGTTATCTCATCACGGGAGGAAACGACGATCACGTCAAGGTTTGCTTACACCTCGAAATCTCCCCGACCTCACCCTAGTCAGGTTTGGGAACTCACCTCGCCACTTGAAGCGGACTCTCTCGCAGACAACAGTCGGATCGTGCTCCCATCACTCAATTCGCATACATCTGGTTTGTTCTTGACCCCAACATGTTTCCTGTTCTCATTTACGATCCAAGACACCCTAACATATGCGCTTTCCAAGTTCATTTCCATCCCAAGTGTCAGCTCCAGTCCATCGCACAGGGAGGACTGCCGACAGGCTGCTATATGGCTCAAGAAGTGCTTGAGCCAACTCGGAGCCAAGTCGTGTCTTGTAAGCAAACCTGCCGGGTGTCGTATGTATTCGTCCGACCAAATGCATTTCAGCTTCCGGTTGGAGAAGGTATTAATCCCCTCGTCTTCGGCACCTTCAGCGGTGCGAGAACCGATAACAAGCAATCGAAGCCCCGGGTGCTCTTCTACGGGTACGTCAGAATACACTTGCTGCACTCTACACCTGGTGCTTACTTCGGAAAACCATTCAGCCATTACGACGTCATCTCGGCCCCTTCTGAAGGCTGGGACTCCGAGCCTTTCACCATGGCCGGCCGAAATGGATACTTGTACGGCCGCGGAGTGACCGATAACAAGGGACCCATTCTAGCAGTTGCTTGCGCTGTCGCCAACCTGCTCGCTAGTCGGTCGCTGGGTGTTGACGTCGTATTCTTGATTGAAGGGGAGGAAGAATGCGGCAGCACTGGCTTCGGTGAGGCTGTTCGACAACACAAGGTAGGGTAGACCCGGTTTCTTTGCGCTTCATTAATCTCAGGAATTCGACAGGATCTCATCGGAGACGTTGATGCTATTTTGGTTAGGTATGTGTTGCGCTTAGCTTGTTCTCTTACCGCTCCGTTCTCACGGATTCTCCAGCAACTCTACGTGGATTGCAGAAGACACACCGTGTATCACGTATGGGCTTCGCGGAGTGGTGCATTGTTCGCTTGAGGTGATGAGATGCGCTCAAGCATGAACCCATTCACTTACCGCTCTCGCCAGATATCAAGCTCGCTTCCCGATCTGCACTCTGGTATCGAGGGTGGTGCCGTGGTGGAACCGTTGCTTGACATGTAATTCTATTCCTTTTTTGTCCATCCTCTGCTAATAATCGCTTGCAGGGTGCAATTGCTTGCCACGCTGACCGACGCACAACATCAAGTCCGCATCCCTGGATTTTGTACGTCTCGCTGGTGTCGCTCCCATTTGAGAATATTCACCTTTTTTTTCCATAGACGACCAGGTCCGTCAACAGACGGCCGCTGAGAAAGAGTTGTACCAACGACTTGCGACCATCACCGGCCGACCGGCATCCTCCCTCTCTTCCCGATGGCGAGAGCCATCTCTAACAGTTCACTCGATTGAGATTTCTGGACCGAAAAGTCGGTACTTCTCTGCCATTATTTCGTTAATTCACCCTCCGTTTACTTAGATTCTACCGTTATACCCGGGACAATTAAGTCCCAGGTCTCGCTACGTATCGTGCCAGATCAAGACCTCGACTCTATTGCAAAGTCGTTGGTTGCACATCTTCAAACATCCTTTGGAAATCTGAAATCACCAAACAAACTGAAGGTCTGAATCCTATCTATACGACTTGCTATGTTACTGATCAGCACGTAGGTCAGCGTGGAGAACACGGCCAATTGGTGGTTGGGTGAGCTCGACGATTTCTGGTTCAAAGCCCTGGAGAGTGCCGTCCAAGATGAGTGGGGCATGGAACCACTGCGAATACGAGAGGGCGGGGTACGTTGTGCGCGCTCTGTTTGTCAAGTATGTTCTGACGCAGCGCCCAGACAATCCCTTCCGTCCCGTTCCTAGAAAAAGAGTTTGGATGCCACGCTCTACACCTTCCCATGGGCCAAAGCTCCGATCAAGCTCATTTACCGAATGAGCGAATTTCCCTGGACAATCTCAGACGGGGGAGATCTGTCATTGAACGTTTTCTTTCCACTGTGGGCGAAAAAGGGCCGATATCTTCTGCTCCCTGAGTCTGGTTTTCTTCTGGTCCCTACTTATGTATCATACTGATTAATATAATTCTCTGGCTTTGCGGACTCGGCGGCTCGTTTCCCAGAATATGAAATATGAATGATATGAATGGGAAGTGGCTTTCATAAGTTCACGTTCTATTCCTACAGGAGTGATGGTACATAATTTCCACTTACATAACACGGTCAATCTACAAGAACCCACTCTCTTGGAGCAGTCGAGCCATTTTCTCGTCTTCACGCGTTCTAGGCTCCAGCTCTAAACTCCTCTCCCAAAAACCAGACTCCGTGGTGCCTGAGATTGAGTTGAGAGATTCTCCGACGTATGCCTGAATGGACGGAATGGAATCCAAGTTATAAGGAACCTGCCACCGCTTCAGGTCGTTTATAACCTCCCATGCTTTGCGGCGTTTCCGGAAATTAATGAGGGTAGGCGCATCCCTATCTTTCGCAGGCGACATATCAGGATATCCGTCTTGGATAAATCGCAAGCTGGATAAGTAGATGCCTGTACAAGGTTAACCAGAATATCAGGACACGAGGCGGACAACGAGCTGCTGACCAACGAGCGGTACACAAGGAGGATTAACAGAAGTCATCAGAGATCGATACATGGAAAAGCCACGATTGCTGCCAATTATGTCTTCGCAGGCCTTGAAAAGGGCCGTGTGTTTGTGGTCGATGCGGTCCCACGTCCACTTCAGTCTGCGAACGGGGGGCGAATTAAGCCCAGATGTTATGGCATACATGGTGGAGAAGTTGTTCAAGGACCGACAGCACTGAGGTATTATCAGCATCCACCCTCCAGCAAACACCGCACTCACGTCGGCCACATTGATTGCATGCTCGACAGCTTTCGCCCTCTGCGGCAAATTCTCCTCGCTGAGAATGCATCCAGTGACCCAAAGTTGTATCTTTTCGAAAGAAATCAGTACGAATCCCAGCGGCGCAACTGCGCACACCTTGTTGGTGTTTTGAATGAAATTAGTAATGCTGGGACCGTTTTCTTGCTGAAGACATTCCAAAAGCCTGATCTTACAGTAAAGCTGACTTTCCGTTATTGTGAGCTGTTGAGCCAGTTCCACAGGATCGATGTCCAAAGGTTTGAGCTTCTTGCTAGATTGTAGCACGAGCGGCGGTGTGACCACCTCAGGTCCAGTGTTGCTGCCTTTCTGCTATGAGGGCTATCAGAAAGGTGCGAGAGTGAGAGAAACAAGGACGACTACTTTGATCAGTTTCGAAAGTTGCTTCGCCACAGGAAAATTCGCGACCTCTTCGGTGGCGAGGAAGTCTTTCATACGATTCAAGATAAACATGTCATCCTTCTCTGATATGCCATCGTCGACGACCATTGATCTGAATGTGTCCAAAACCCTGCGGAAACGGCTCAAAATTCGGTCACAGGACAATGAGGAGGAAGGAACCTGCGTTGGATGCCATGTTTCCACTTGAGCCAGTCCTTGCGGTCGGCCCGGGACATCTTCGGCGGGGGTTGGATCGAGAAGCGCTGCACGAGAAGCTCGAACAGTTCATCGACTGTCGTGAACGACTTGAAGGTCATGAGAAACGAATTGAAGAATGTAGAGTCGGTTTCTTGCTCAGGCGACGTGAGGTGCTTCACTAGCGCAGGCACGGTTCCCGCGCGAACTGAGCCGTCGGGATCGATCATGATATCAGTCGGGGCATGCGGCGGAGGCAGTTCCGGCTGAGGTGCGGGTGAAAACTTCGATACGACTATGAAATCTTTCGTCAGAAAGACAGTTCGCCTCAATTATCTTGCCAACTCACAGTGCGCATCCATCGACTCCCCGCTTGACTCCGCCTCCATGATTTGCGTTGTGGTATCGTCCACGTTGGGATTACCGTCGAGTGTTGTGGAATTCAATGAT
The DNA here is from genome assembly GCA_029282495.1 of Mycena albidolilacea. Taxonomy (NCBI): domain Eukaryota; kingdom Fungi; phylum Basidiomycota; class Agaricomycetes; order Agaricales; family Mycenaceae; genus Mycena; species Mycena albidolilacea. The sequence goes on from JARIHO010000002.1 coordinate 1,828,565, forward strand.
TCCGCCAGTAAGCGAATACTTCGGGAACTTTCGTGAGGCGAATCTCGCGCGTGCTGTCCAGTTTTTGTGTTCACGTAGTATATCTAAATGTAAAAAAGTATGAAAACGAGATAATGCGAAACACTTAGAACTCACTTGGCCATCAGACGATAGTTCCGGTACCCAAAAGTCATCAACGACCGCATTCTGGGTCTCCGACCGCTCTTCGTTATTGGCCACAGACCTCTGCACTATCGAAGTGCCCCCATGTACGCTAATGGCCTCCACAGCGTCTTTGTCGGAAATGACGGCAACATAATTAGATGGGAACCAGCCACGCTTTTCGCCCAGAATGCCGTCCCACCACCCGGAAGGGTCCTGTGTCACTACCTCGATGATATCATCCCGGTGAAAGGCGAGTGATGAGGCGTTCTGGGTCTCATAGTCGTATAAAGCACGACAAAATGTCGCGACATGGTTGGATGGGAACCAGCCACGCTTGTCGCCGAGCAGCCCGTCCCACCATCCAGACGGCGCTTGCGTCAACACCTCTATCACATCGTTCTGGCGAAAAGACAGTCCGGAAGCGTCCGGAGCCTCGTAGTCGTACAGAGCACAGCAAAAGAGACACGGTGAAGCAGAGAGCTCGGTTTCACTAGTCATAGTGTCCCCGAGAACAGAGACGGTGTGAGCGCGAAGGTTGGGAGACCTGATCTGTGATCTGTCGGACAGTGCACTGCATGCATCATAGAGATTGTTATCATTTGTACCGTGAAGTTTCACGAAAGGCAGCCGTGGGCGAACGGGGAGATTTACGGGGAATGAAAAGCAACTATGCAAGGAAGGACTGCACCGTGCACGACGCTGCGCGACGGTCGCGAAGGTCGATTTGACAATGACAGCTGATTGGATCACAGAGAAGCGCGCGACTCAACGCCCGCTGCCAAAAGGAGAAGCAATATAAGGAAAACGGCGCGTTTATTCAAGATTCGGGATTCGGCGATGTAGTGGTCCAGGAAAGAGCAGCAAAAGTCATCACGTGAAAGAAAGATACAGTCGCGGGGCTGCTCGACGCGTCGACGTGTCTGTGGGTCAACAAACGCGTCGAACCAAATATGGGTCCCCATTTGTATTGGATTCTTCAACGGTGTTGAACACCGTGTTAGAATGCCAAGTGTCTTACGGATCCCCAAATACCGATACAATACTTCTTCCTCCTCATACTTGCCATCACTGGCACCGCGAAGTATCTGAAAAACACAGATCTGTGTTACGGGAAGTCACCTTGAAGTCACCCCGCTCACAATTCAGCATTTTTTTTGTGGGCGCTGATGCCGATTCTCACGATTCGGAATGTACCGTGCGGCATATCACATGACCTTGCACAGCAACAAGCATGGCTCGCCGCTTTCTGTCGACACTCGCATCGCACATCGAAATAGAGCGAAAATTTCTCCCAACGCGCGCGCTTTTGAATGCACTAACCCGCTCCACTTCCACTCCGCGTCTGCCGCCTTTGATCGCCCGCGTCCACCCCGCCCCCGAGCACTTCATCCAAGACGTCTACTACGACCGCGCCGATGGGCGTCTCGTGTCCGAAGGGGTCTGGGTGCGGCGGCGGAGCGTCTTTGTCCCCGGTGACTCCCCTACTAGTATCTCATCTTCCACGTCGTCCTGGGAAGCCAAGGTGCGCGTAGGCGGCGACTTCGCCGCGTCGCAATTTGTCGAGGTCCAAGGCGCAGAGGCAGTTGAGCGCGAGATTCTCCGCGCCTTGGGTGGTCGTACGCGTGTGGTTCTGGATAAAATCGACGAACATCTTGCTGTCATGTGCGATTTGACGACGCGGAGGCTGGAGAGCCGGTTGGAGCTGTCCTCCTCCGCTTCCACCGAGTTCGCGGATGACGAGAACGACGCTGGGCTGAAAAATCTCACTGTCGTGATCGACCAAGCCATCGAGACCCCTCGCGCGGACTTTGCCGTCGCGCGCAGTTTACTGGAGCGCATGTCCGCCTTTGATGAGCTCGACGTCGCCTCGTCGCCCACACCCTCCCCTTCCCGCGCCCCGTTCTTCTCCCACGAAATCGGCGAGCTCGAGATCATGCAGGAGGTCCGCACCGAAGGCGACACCGAAGAACAAACGACACAAAAACATGAGTGGCGTCGGAAGACCGTGGCCGGCAGGCGTGCCTTTCAGCTCGAGGCCTTCATGCGTGAGCACCCGGCGCTGTTCCCCATGGAGCCGAAGCCGCGCGGGAAGCTCGAGGCCTATTTTACGTGGGTGGAGGAAAGGGACAAAGCGCGTATCGCGTAGCGTCAATCGAACTCAAAAAGTACTGTACATATCTTTCTTGTTTTTGTACGTGACCATTTATTACTGTGTCTTGTTTTCGACCAATGCTCACCACTCATTTCTTCAAAAAGTTGTAACGTAACTATATCCAACCAATACAACCATCTTTCCAATCCTGGTATCCGCAAAGCCAAGAAATATAAAGCGCGGTGCTATCAACGACGTGCCAAGATTGACTGCTCGCAAGCTCAATCAAGGTGCATACTGTTGAACAGACGATGCCCGGTGTCAGTCGTGCCTTTACCGGTGTACTTGTTCTGAGACACGCGCAAGGATACAACCCCAATGTTGTCGTCTCGGGCCAACATATCACCAAGAACGCCCTCCGCGAGCGACTGGGCTTGGATCACACCGACAACCACCACTATGCGAACAGTGGAGTGCAGCGTCCGGATGTGCTTAACGAACTCGTCCACGGACTTGCCGCTGTTCACCACCGAATCGACGAGGACGATCGTTTCCCGCCCCTTAACGAGCTCGTTGGTGAGTTCTTCGGGCTTTTTGGCATGGACGCTGCAATGATTGAGATAGATCAGTAAAGGCTCGAAACAAATAACCACTCGGCGAGTCGGGACTTACAACATAGCGAGTGACAGAGCTTTGTAAACACCCAACGCCATCGGCTCACCCCCGCGCATTAGAGCCACAATCACCGTCTTCTTCTCATGGCGAAGACGATGGCCGGTCGTTTGGTGTCCTTGCACATGCGGGATCGCAACCTCCTCCAATCCTCCCACCAACTTCGGCAAGAACGTCGTTGCTAGGTACCATCCCACGCTCCCATGCGCCTCCTGCAGCGCCGGACCAGAAATTCGCGCATCGCGCATCGGCGTCATCAGGAGTTTCGCTGCACACTCGTCCGTCGCATGGAGAACCCTTCGATGAAGAGCGAAACGACGAACCACGGAGTCGATCCAGTTCGCACTCATGTCGAAGAGCGGGAGGCGGTCAGTATCAAGACGAGGGGTTGCGCTGCTAGGCAGCAGCCACTGCTCGCATCGTAGTCCATCGTTGACGATCGCATCCCCCAACGCCGCGTCCATCGAGCGGCTCCTCATATGCTCCTCGCCGACGACGACGACCGCCTTCTCCGCCTCCTTCAACATCGGCAGGTCCAGGCTGCTATCTCCAAACGCACAGACGCAGATCTCATGCGCATCCCGCAACCGCACGACCAGTTCGCGCTTGATCCGCGCAGTGACGACGATCGCGCGTTCATCATGTACCCGCCCACCGCCGATAACCTTGACCGCCTGCGACAGACCCGCCGCATGTACTATCTGTTCCCAGATCACGTGTAGCCCGCAAGTGATAATGACCGCCCCGACGCGTCGCTCCGCCGCGCTCTTCAGCAGCGAAACGATCTCCGGGTGGAGGGATACTGCAGCCGCCGCCTGTGCGCAGTAGGTGTCGAATTTCGCGGCGTCGAGTGCTTCGTAGATGAATGCGGCTTGCAGGAATGCCTCGTACGAATAGCCAAATGGACTGCTGAACAGATTCTTCATCGGATCGCCTTCCCCCGCCATTCCCAACGCAACGGTGTCCGAGTCCGAGTCGGACGACGCGATCTCCCAGAAAACCTTCCCGGTGTCCTGCGCAACGAGTGTTCTGTCCCCGTCAAAGACCAGCATAGCGCCCCGTCTCATCTCGTCAGCCTTGAACCCCGCAACAACCTCGACCAGCCTATCGTGTGCGCACGAGAGATTATACGCCTCGGTCCTGCGTTGAATCTCGCGAATGAGGACGGAGACCGCGCGCGTCGGAACGACGGTGAAGATAATCTTCTCCTTGAGACAGATACCACGCAGCTCCTCCCGTTCCGTCTTCTGCCATTTGCGAATATGTTCCTCCGAAAGCGCTGCTCGTCGTCTGTGGGGATCGTTCGCTCGGCGCTGCACAACCTCTTCCGGAGGGACCGCCAGGTAAATGATATGCGTGAACACCGCCGCGTCGCGGTTAGTCCATACTCGATCCCCCGCTTCCTCCGACTCGTCCTCCCAGAATATGAAATGCCCCGCCACCAGCCCGAGTTTCCCGCTCCCGGCGCATTCGGCGCCGATGTGCGATATGGCTTTTTCGCGGCAGCGCGTTTTCTCGACGTCGTTCATGCGCTTGAAGGCGTCCAGTCCGCCGGGAACGAGAAGGTCGATTATGGCGGAGCCTTCGTAGAATGCAAAGTCTTGCTGACCGAGCTCGGTGGCGGCTTTCAGCTGACCGAGGAGGTAGCTTTTGCCGCAGCCAGGGGCGCCGTAGAGACCGATGACGGTAGGCGTCTTGGAACGGGCGGGCTGCGGGACATCGACACCTGCCAGCGTCGCTGTGGGGGATGGATTGAGAAAAAAGCTGTTGTTGTTGTTGTTCAACATGGGCGGATGCAGCTAGCGAGGATTGAAACAGAAAGTGGGTGAGCGCTGAGCGGACACCAGGACCAGGCAGGCACCAGGCGGCATCTTAAGCAGACAGACGCCTCAAATCACATAATTCCCTTACCCTTCACGATTCCTGACCTCACATTTATTTTTGTACAGCGCAGATTAGCTCTGGGCATCCTTCTGTGGGCTGTGGTGTGGGCGCTGGGCGCTTATCGGATGCTAACCGTTTTGAGCAACAAATGAAGCGCTCATGCACGTGGGGGGTCTTAATTCAAGCTCAATTCAGCACTGTCCAGCGTCCTTTCGTCTCTTATGTGGGCCCCCATCATTCCAGGGTAGACTTAGACTCGTGACCGCGCGAGTCGACATAATACAGTAAAATCTTCCGCAATCTCTCCTCCGAGTTCGGTTTCTCAACCTGCTCCACCCCGAGGTCGACAATACGGGAACAAGGATAGTGAACCCATTTTCGGGATTGCGGTTCTTCAATTCAAAGGTTGACACTTTCAAGAATTTATATCACCGCCGCTGTCGTTATGAATGTGTACTGCAATAGGAAACATTCACCTCGTGCACAAAAAGTAGGCTTTGTTATTCGGTTTCTTCCATTGAAGTTAACCAAAAGTTGACAATTATTACCGCGCTTGTCGTTTACAAGCGTAAATGTGTACTGAAATGGAAGACAGTCACCTCGCGCACGGAAAGCATCGTCGTATCTTAGTAAAACTACAAAATTCAATACATTCGTGACCAACCACTGTGGGTCCACCATCGGAAGATAGATGCCTCCGGTGCATCATATCATACACGAGGTAATTGGCTTCCATCGCAGTAGTACACATGAATACTTCGTAATCGCCAAGACGGACGAACAAATTTTGTTAAACTTCAATGGTCATTATACGCCTAAAGCTTTAATGGTCATCTGGGATCCGCATTACCCGTACCCCACATTTCTTCCCCTGGGTACCGGGACGTACCACCGTTAGCGCCTAGCCTTTATTTGGCCCATCTCGTTGGGTCCGTTGCAAACGCCTAGTGTATGCAGCCCCGTGAAGCGGGACCTTGTCAAGGACTCAAAATGATAAGAGGTGTGCCGTGGATGTAGTCCAGCATTGGGCTTAAAGCTGACGAGACAGACAAAATGCAGATCGCACGTGTAAACGAGCTCTCAGCGGATAATTCTATTCAGAAACCCGGTTTCCAGCATCCTTATCTGGAAACCCGGGTTCCGAGAAACCCACCAGGTGCCGTTGGTGTTGCCGAGTGGTCCCGAGACGTTACCTCCTGCGGTAAACATGGTTGGGGGCTTTCGACTGTCAGATTCACTTGGAAAAGATGTATAATTGCACCGCTGTATCAATCCGTATGGTGAACCTTGAGTAAACGGCATCCTGCCCGTTGTCGGCATTGGGGCCACCCAGCCAGAATTTCTGTCAGTGCTATCTCATCCAGCCTGGTGGTAATAAATGTATGTTTAATATTTGAACCTCTGTGTCAAATGGAAGCTCTGGAAACACTGAACCATCTAGCCGCATTCCCATTCTGCACTTGCCGGAGCCTTCAATTATCTGCCATGATGGCGGCGGCATGCCTCGTTCCTTCGGCTGCAAGGAGAAAACAATAGAGATCCCCCGGGCCCGGAGACAGTATTTGGGCACATGAATAGGTGAGGAAAGGCTTGCTTTGTGTGTGGAAGCGTTCGTGTCTCTGTCTCCGGGCAAAGCGAGCACATCCAACCTTGGGACTCCGCTCGCCGACTGTCAGTGCCGTAAGTGGGTTTAACTTTCTAGATAACCTTTTCTCTGGGTTTCCGCTTGAAACCGGGTTTCTCAATAGAATTATCCGCTCTCACTCGCCGCGCACGTAGATGGAATCATCGAATGCCACCCTGCGGTGCGTAAGGTACTGTACTATTACGACCATTTATTCAGGTGACGGGTGACGGAGGGTCGTGAAATGAACTAATTTGCCCCTGGTGACGGTGACATTGAACTTTCTGGGCCCAATTAGGCTGAAAAACGTCAAAATTTTCACTCCGGCTTTCGCCGGATTACCATTTATGGTAATTTCTGTGTGATTGCCGAGAAATGAAGACCTTATCCAGTGAACTTTTGAGGTGACGGGTGACATGCTGTGAACAAATGGTCGTAATAGTACAGTAGTGGCGATATCCGGATGCAGCAGCAGCATAAGCGCTAGCAAGCCTGAGGGCGCGTCTTCTCGTCAGATTAACTCCAGCGCCAATCACATCTAGTGTACCAGCGCGTGTCAATGACCGTTAATTTAAACCACGCAACGCGCCCTGGCACTTGAGCAGGCGCAAGAACTTCCGTGGATCCTGTACGCTCCTGAGAGGGCCGCCGCGATCATTTGGCGCTGGAACGAGCATCGCAGCAGTGCCGGCAACTTAGGCGAGGCCAAAGAAGAATTTCAGGGCCACAAGGATGTCTGGTCGTTTTTGGAGACATATTGAGACCCTCCGGTTTCCCGTGATACACGATAGAAGGGCAGCCAGGGCAATGAGGAATACGCCGGAGGTTACGTTAGAGTGCGGTAGAAACTCTTGCGCGTCGAATGCAGGCATGGAGGTCGGATTGGAAGGGGCAATGCGTGCCCTCGAGATGCGTCATGGCGGCCGTTCAGTCGTCATCTGCCTTTCCTTTTCTACATGTATGTCCCTGCATCCCGTGGTTTTTATTCCCTCAAAATAATTTCACACCCTGGCATGTAGGCGCTCCGTGGCGGTTATTCAAGTCAATCTTGAAACTGGAGAATCTGAATCTCTTCATCACCCAGCTAACCAAATGCCATATAGAGGGAGGCATACTTAAATCCCCGTCAAAAATCTGGTCCTTTCTTGCTGATCCCGAATCTAGACAGGATTCGCCGACTGGATGAAATTTGGGCGCCTCGTGGGTGGAAATTTTTGGGCCATTTTTTGTGGACGGAGCCGCCACCCTGCGTGTTATTGCGGTCCGATTTGTCTGTGCGCTCCGTTCTTGGATTTATCTTTTGGGTTCTATAAGCATTATTTCGGCGGATATCTCTTATATCGCGGCTTGGCTCTCGGTCACCTACCCCAATGTATTTCACTTGATTCGGGACATCTCCTGTGCTCGCCAACTCAATTCTTCAACCCAAGGGTCTCGTTTACTTCTCGTTTTCGAGACCGATTCGGACCATCCCCTTCTGGCAGCGGGCGTTGAGTCGAAATGCGCTTCTCGATGATCCAATCAGCTGTCAACGCCACCTTTGGCTTTCTCTCAACCATCGAATGCCACCGGCAAGACCTGCGAAGCGCCAGCGACGCCTCCCACCTGACGCAGCGGCGGCCGAGGAGACCCCTTCAGTACGCCTGTCCTTCTGTCCTTCGTTGAATCGTTCGGGTCATCGAGCTGTCGCAGACATCCAGTAGACTGCGTCTCCTCTGGCTCGCGGTTCCAGCTATTATCGCAGGCTTGGCGTTCTATGTCGCCAGTGGACGCGAGCTTGGTGTTGACTTCACCGGCGCAAATAGTGCCTCCGGTGCAGCAGAATATACATACCTTCCTGCGTTGAAGAAGTCGAACCGCGACCCATTCGTCGTGGCTGATCTCCCGGGCAAGGGCAAGGGTCTCGTCGCGACCCGCGACATCAAGCAGGGCGAACTGGTGATTCAGGAATCGCCGTTGTTCACCGTACCCACGTCAAGTACGCGTCCCACCCTCTCCGAGACGACACCACAGCTAACGTCCGAAAATTAATAAACAGCCTCCGAGTCCCCCACCGCGCTCATCTCGCGCCTCCTGGCTGCCGCAGACCCAGTAGGCCGCGCTGCGTTCCTGAAACTGTCCTACGTCCACTTCCCGGAGGGCCTGGACCCGGAGAGCAACCCCGCGGAGGTCGCGCTGGCGATATTCCAGACGAACGCGGTCGCGGCGGGGGACCAGGCAGGCGTGTTCCCGCGCATGGCGCGCCTGAACCACGGGTGTTCGCGCGCGTTTAATGTGGTGTATACGTGGCGCGAGCGGGAGCAGCAGCTGTTCGTGCATGCGCTGCGGAATATTTCGTGGGGGCAGGTGGGTTCGTGTCGGGGTGGTTCGCGCGACGCTCATTTTTGCATGTATGTATGTAGGAATTGCTCACGACGTACACGGATACGAAGCGGACGAGGAGGGAACGGAGGTGAGCGTCTGTGTTGTATTACTAAAGTGTGCACTAAACCTTCCTAGAGAGTTTCTGTCACAGCAATATGGCTTTAAATGCACTTGCGCCGTCTGTTCGCTCGACGCGGCGGCGTCGAAGGATTCGGACCGGCGGCTCACTGGCATTACACAGCTCTACGGGCACTTGTCTTCGTGGGGGAACGGCGCCATAGGAGGGGTCGAGGCCATTCGCACCATCAACGAAATTTGGAAGCTCGAGGACGAAGAGGGCTATTGGAGTGAGCGTGGCCGACTCGCAGCGGACGGAGCGTGGATTGCTGCGTCTCATTCGGAGTACGTTCTCGGAGTTCTCGGAGTTCGGAGACCCGGCCCAAGCTCACTTTTCGTCCTTTTCTTAGCGCGCCAGCTGCCCGGCTGTGGGCGCAGCTGGCTATTAAATGGTATACCATCGAAGCCGGTGCTGACAATGATCTGGTGTTGGACATAGAAAGAACCGCCAGTGATCCTCAAGGGCACCGGGCGTGGGGCCTGCGGGAGCCATTGGCTGTGGGTGGGCCGTTGACTCAGGGCGTTTGATCATCGCAGTGCGGATTGAAACGGAGTGCGGAATAATATCCGTTGACGAATCGGACCCTCCGCCGGATCACCCTGAGGCCTCGACGGGACTAGTCCGGTCGGTGGTAAAAGCTGAGGGCCGAGGTCAGCTCGGAGGCAGCGGCGAGGGTAGAAAAAAAAGTGCATAGCAGAATGGATTGTAGTTTCATCGTCAAGTCGATTGCGGCCGCTTGCCCGCTTGGATCGGTCCCTGAGCGCCACAACAGTTGCGAGTGGATTTGTATTGAAGTGTTTATCTGATCAGGCCACGTCTTTATCTCTTGGTCCTTCCGACCTACATAAGCCTGTGAGGTGATTTTTTTCACGTATATATTTCTGCTGGTAATTTCCCAGTCCCCTTTTGCTTTCTCCCACCATTAACCTCCTTTCCGTTCGCCAGTTATTCCCCTAGACGGTAACCTCTGCCAGCGAAAAGTCGTACCATGGCCTCCACTTCGTCGTCGGATGTCGTCGTCCTCGGTCTTGGTGTCGTTCTTGCCGGACTCTATCTCTTCCGCGAACAGCTTTTCTCCGGCGCATCCAAACCCAAGGTTGTAGCACTGCCTACCAAGGCAGCAAATGGATCGGGGAACCCTCGGGACTTCATAACGAAGATGAAGGAGGGCGTACGTACCACGAATACTCGTCTACTTGTTCTTCGTACTCACCACATCACCACAGAAAAAACGGATTGTCATCTTTTACGGATCGCAAACCGGCACGGCAGAGGAGTACGCCATCCGTCTCGCAAAGGAGGCAAAGACCAAGTTTGGTCTCGCGTCCCTCGTATGCGACCCGGAAGAGTACGACTTTGAGAACCTTGACCAGCTCCCCGAGAACTGCGCCGTGTTCTTCGTCATGGCTACCTACGGCGAGGGTGAGCCGACGGACAACGCCGTGCAGCTCATGCAGAACCTCCAGGACGAGTCGTTCGAGTTCAGCAGCGGCGAGCGCAAGCTCGAGGGCCTTAAATACGTCGTCTTTGGGCTGGGCAACAGAACTTACGAGCATTATAATTTGATCGGGCGGCAAGTGGATGCAGCGTTGACCAAGATGGGCGGTATCCGTATGGGCGAGCGAGGTGAGGGAGACGACGACAAAAGCATGGAGGAGGATTATCTCGAGTGGAAGGACGGCATGTGGGAAGCATTCGCTACTGCCATGGGCGTTGAGGAAGGCCAGGGCGGCGATTCGGCCGACTTTGCGGTCTCTGAGTTGACGGACCATGCCCCTGAGAAAGTATACCTTGGTCAGTGTGCCGTAGTTTGTTCATCTATCTCTATTGACGTCCACAATAGGTGAACTGTCCGCCCGTGCGCTCACAAAGACCAAGGGCATCCACGATGCCAAGAACCCGTACCCGGCACCTATCACTGCGGCTCGCGAGCTGTTCCAGACGACCCAAGAGCGGAACTGTGTCCATATCGAGCTTAGCACCGAGGGCTCCGGAATCACGTATCAGCACGGTGATCACGTCGGCGTGTGGCCTCTGAACCCAGACGTCGAGGTTACTCGCCTCCTCTGCGCCCTCGGTCTGCTCGACAAGAAGGATACCGTGATCGGCATCGAGTCCCTTGATCCCGCGCTTGCCAAGGTTCCTTTCCCCGTCCCCACAACCTACGCCACCGTTCTCCGGCACTACCTCGATATCAGTGCTGTCGTCGGTCGTCAAATCCTCGGCTCGCTCTCGAAATACGCTCCCACACCCGAGGCGGAGGAGATTGTGAAGACTCTCAATTCCAACAAGGAAGAATATCACGCCGTCGTCTCCAATGGTTGCCTCAAGCTCGGCGAAATTCTCCAGCTGGCGGCGGGCAACGAGATCAACGGCAACCCTACCAGGGAGAACACCACCGCGTGGCCCATCCCCTTCGACATCATCGTCTCCGCGATCCCGCGTCTCCAGCCGCGCTACTACTCCATCTCCTCCAGCCCGAAGCTCCACCCCACCTCCATCCACGTCACCGCTGTGGTACTCAAATACCAGTCCCTCGCCAGCCCGCGCCTGCAGCCCAAATGGGTGTTTGGTGTCGGCTCCAATTTCCTGCTGAACCTCAAGTACGCGGCGACCGGCGAGAGCCAGCCGATGGTTGCTGAGGTCAGTCAGCCGTTGTATGCCATTGAGGGGCCGCGTGGTGCCTACAAGAGCGAAACGGTATATAAGTCGCCCATTCACGTCCGGCGATCGACGTTCAGACTGCCGACCAACCCCAAAAGCCCTGTGATCATGATTGGCCCGGGAACCGTATGTCTCCTTCTCTCGTGTGTGTATTCCGATTCTAAATCTTTTTGTTCCAGGGTGTGGCTCCCTTCCGCGGCTTCGTCCAAGAGCGCGTGGCGCTCGCCCGCCGCTCGCTGGAGAAGAACGGCCCCGACGCGCTTGCGGACTGGGGGCAGATCTCGCTGTTCTACGGATGCCGCAGGTCGACGGAGGACTTCCTGTACAAGGACGAGTGGCCGCAATACGGCGAGGAGCTGAAGGGCAAGTTCCGGCTGCACACGGCATTCTCGCGCGAGCCGCCGTACAAACCCGACGGGAGCAAGATCTACGTGCAGGATCTGCTGTGGGAGGACCGGGCGCAGGTCGCGGACGCGATTATCAACGGCAAAGGGTACATCTACATCTGCGGCGACGCGAAGAGCATGAGCAAGGCCGTGGAGGAGGTGTTGGCGCGCATTCTGGGCGAGGCCAAGGGTGGGTCGGCAGAGGTGGAGGGCGCGGCGGAGGTGAAGCTGTTGAAGGAGCGGTCACGGCTCATGTTAGATGTGTGGAGTTAGATGCCTTGCCGCCTCCGACTGGCGACGAGTCCGAGCCTGACGAGGACACTACACTCCTTTGGGTTTGGTTATATATTTTCGTTTTATTCGTCCCTAATCCTCTCTACTACTATGTCATCTCTCCTTACATCCCCGCTACGTGGATACATGGTTCTGGACACCTAATGTAGACGTGGGGTAGGTAAAATATTAGACTTTCTCGACATTCTCAATTTCTTCGCCAAAAATTTTCAGCGCGGGATGGACTTCCTATTTGGGACCTGCCGCGTCTCGTTGCCGAATGTTGCTGAGGTCGTCTCTGCATCGACCTCTTGTCGCCCGCCGGCTCCCTGCTCCTCTTTTTAAACGCAATGTAGTGCGTTCTGTACCTCCGGACCCTGAACCCCAGGTCGCCCAACCTGTGGTGGAAGAATCACCCTCTGAGGCAACCCAACCACCACTCGTCGAGGAACCGTTGGCTTCATCCTCTCGGCCTGGCTCTGAGCTCAAGGAACGCATCCGGCAATGGACTGACAAGAGCGCGATCGTCGTCCGAACCCGGGCAGACGAGTTCACGTCCAGCACGAAGAGCACACTGTCTCAGCTGGGATTACACCTGAATAAAATGACGGGCTACGAGGAGATCGAGGCGCTCAAACGGCAGGTCGTCGAACAGGGTGTGTATGTGGTTTTTGGCATCCGACTTATAACATATTTATTTTGTACTTTATAGAAACGCGTATAAACGAAGCGCGCCTGGCCGCACGGGCAGCGAAGACGGCGTACGACCTCGCGGTGGTGCAGCGCTCTAGCTCGCAGCGCGAGATCAATGACCTGCTGCAACGCAAGTCCGTCTGGACCGGCGCGGATATCGCGCGCTTCACGACGCTCGTCCCACAGGACCACACCTTCGAGCAGGACGAGGCGCGCGCGCGCGCGGCGGTGCACGCGGCCGAGGAGGCGGTCGAGCGCGAGTTCACGGAGCTCATGCGCATCATCCTCGCGCGCTACCACGAGGAGCAGGTGTGGTCGGACAAGATCCGCAGCGCGTCGACGTACGGGTCGCTTGCGGCGTTAGGGCTCAATTTGCTGGTCTTTGTGGTGGCGATTGTGTTCGTGGAGCCGTGGAAGCGGCGACGGCTCGCGCTGACGTTCGAGAAGAAGATTGAGGAGATGGGGCTGGAGAATAAGGCTGTCGTTGCGGAGAGTATGAAGGAGATTGGGCGGCAGATCGAGGCGCAGGCGCATTTATTGCGTAGTGCCCCTGTTGTGGACGCGGTGCCGGTCGTGGCGGACGTCCCGCCACGCAGTGTCGTTCTCGACAGCTTGCCGAGGAGAATTTGGGAGAAGAGTCGGGATCCCGAGGTAGGCGCGACAGTTGCCGGCTCCGCCCTCGTTGCAGGGATATTTGGCTGGCTGGTCAAGTCCTGGTTGGGCAGCTAGCGGGCTTTGTGTCTAGAAAGAGTCTTCGTCGCCTCAAAAACATAAATAATTCCACTTTCCATCTGTCCCCTTCTCGCAAAATAGTTTGCCCCACGCAGCACTCATTCCCAACCTTCAGGCAGCTTGCGAGCCGCCTGTGCCCTGAGTGGAAGAAGGGACTTCTTCAGCAGATTAGATAGTGATCTAATCTACACGGTACTGCCACATACATCTCTTGCCGTTCTCCTCCACATCGACGCGTCTTTTGAACGTCACCCGCCCTTTCCTGTTTTTCTCTGACGCTGGGTCGGACACCCTTTACGTCTTCATCCTAGTCCCTTCAGCAGACCCGCAGTGCACAGCGGTGCTCTGCATCTCTTCACCTCTACGCGATCCCTAGGACCACACCTCCCTTGACTCGGAGTTGCCTTATGCTTTCCTGGAGACGTTCTCTCTTTCTTCTGATCTTTCTTCTCTCCATTCTTGGTCTCTTTTACTCGGTCCCTTATTTGCAGAGCGCTCCCGGTGTATATGTCTCTGGCGTTTCCGATGCCAGCACGACGGCCAACTCAAGCTCAACCCCAATCCTCCTTGTCTCCGCGTTCTTCCCTCTTTCTAAATCCAAGCACACCATACGAGAGTACGAGTGGTGGTTATGCCAATTTCTCAGGCCGATTACGACCGACATTTACTTCTACACGTCTGTGGAGATGGCGCCGCTCGTACGGAAGTGCCGCGGAGATTTACCAATAACCATCGACACCACGTTCGCGAGTCCGTTCGATATTCCCCCGCTTCGCGAGTTTAGAGAACAATACCGCGGGCAGCTTGAGCTCGACCGTGAAAGGGATGTTCACCAAAGCGAGGAGCTGTACGCCGCGTGGAATGGCAAGCCGTTCTTCCTCGATGAAGCGGTGAAGACGTTAGCTCGGCAGGGCAAAACGTATGAATACGCATTTTGGAACGATGCCGGGAGTTTCCGCATCGTGCATGGGTTCACCGAGTGGCCCTCATTCGTGCGGGTGGATGAGATATGGCGTGAGGGAAGTGCGCTGTCCGGAGAGAAGCCCGAGGATCTGCTGTTCTACCCCGTGTGTCGGGTTCCTCATCCAAGCTACATGAATTGGCAAGAAAACACGGGTCCAGTCGATGGCTACTTCAGCGAAGGTCGGCGCGGCTTAAACTACAGTCTATAACCTTCCAAACTAATTATTACTGTGCAGCGTCGTTCTTCGGCGGCCCCCCACAAACCATATCCTGGTGGCGAGAGACCTATTACGCGTACCACGACCATTACCTCCGCCAAGGCCTGTTTGTGGGCAAAGACCAAAACCTTATCTTTGCGCTCTTCCTCATGTTTCCGTCCCGCATCATCGGGGTATGGCTCGATGACCCTGACGCGCCCGCCCACAAAGAGATGGGACCAATATCGGACGCAGCCCACGAAGGGAACTTGGGAAGCTGCGGCGAAAATTGGTTCTATTATCAATTTTGGCTCGCCAAGCTGGCAGATCGTGTTGCGATGAACGAAATTTGGGAGAACGCGGCGCGGTGGAGTTGGGGCGGATGGCGCAAGCGGCATGAATGCCGCCTGACGCGCGTTGTGTGGGTGAAGAATCTTTTGCATCGGTGAGATCGTCCCTGAATAAGCCGACTGAACATTAAGTGACGCCTTTCCTTGCTAGGCAATTCGGGAGTAGTTGGAATCCACCCGTGTCTTCGATTGACGTCTAGAGAGAATCATTACCTGCATATACTTGGATTTTTTGAGAGCGCAAGTGTTCCGAATCTTCGTAAATTCAGCATTCAAGGATAGCGTGAGTAACGGATCAGGCAGCACCGGCAATCGCCGAACATCGTTGAACTCATCCTCGATCCTGCTGGTTGGTCGATAAATGCCGAGCACTTGTTTCCCGCCTTTCGGCTTCGGTCAAGCTCAAACTTTTCTAAAATCGCACATCAATCGGGAAGAGTATGTACTGTTTTCAGTCAAGCGCCAGCCCTGGCGCTTGGGCTCAGCGCCTGTATCTCGGTCCAAGTTAATATGTACGCCCTTCTATCTCCCAGATGCCACCTCGTGTCTCTCTGCGGAACGTGTGCAGCCTCTCCTACTCCACCACCATGAACGAAGTCGTTTCTCTCAAAAAAAGCAGGACCTTGCACCAACTCAATTTACTGCGATACAAAGTAATTAGGGTCTTTCAGCAGGGTTTCTTCCTCCTAACAGCATCCAGCACGGTAGCGAGCCCTCTGAGCAGGCGTATTTTCAATACCAGCGCAAACAGGCCGACGCGCCTGATCCTGCACTTCAAGCGGCCTGGTTCAACTCGATGCGAAAGGTGCTTGAAGAGATAGATCAGGTACTGCGTTGCGTACCGGACATTATGCCCTTCCGGTTCCTTGATCTCGGGTACACGAGCACCTCTATGAATCCCGCTTGCGGTTCAATGACCTCGCTTTGACAGCTGTTGTCCCGGTGGTTTCTCGTCCTACATTCTCAGCAAAAATCCGCACGCATCCGGTGTAGGGATATCTTTGCCCGTTGAGAGGGGTGGCCACGCTTGCTTGCTGGAAGAACCCCATCTTCGCCGATTCGAGCTCCACTGGGCTGACCTTACCCAATACCAGCTCGGGCCGGTCCCCATCGACGACGCACAGTTGCAGAACATTCCCTTCTCCCCCGGTTTTGATCTAGTCGTCATAGACGGGCACCCTCTCCGCTGCGCGAAAGGCCTGCCGAACGACAATGTGCACCTTCACGGAGACCGGCTCCTCATCTCGCAGCTCATCGTCGGGCTCGTCTCGGCCTCCGTCGGCGGCACCATCGTCCTCAAGCAGTCGAAGCCGGAGCGCCTCATCACCGCGCAGCTCATCTTCCTGCTCGACGTCCTCTGTGCAGACGTGCGCACATGGAAGCCAGTCTGCATGCACTCCACGCGCTCCACATTCTACCTCGTTGGGAAAGCATTCCGCTTGGGCTGGCAGGCGATGCAATGGGACTATATCCTCGGCGGTCTGATGAACCTCTGGGTGCAGCTGTGTTATGCCGGCCCCGACGGCAAGGGCCGCAAGTTGCTCGCCACGGACTTGGACTTCATCGTGAATAAGAAGACGCTCGCGACTGCGTATGCGCCGCGGCTCCGCCAGCTCAGCGAGCACATCTGGACCACGCAGTCGAAATGCCTCGAAGGGTGGCGAATTGCGCAAGCGGAGGGTTTCTAAACTTGTTTCAATGACCCGAGTTGTATTTGTTTCAAATCTTCGCAATGTACTTTCAAATATTATATAGTGTTACAATAACCAAGCCTGAGGTCAATCGATTTGTAGTCAAGCCTGAGAGATGCAAGTAAAGTACTCTTGTATGTTCAAATATGCTCTGTCCGCTAGAAGACTCGGTCAAATCTCCTCCTGCCCTGCATCCACCACTTGGGCGCTGCTCAAAATAAGACTGCTCGCATCGACAGAGCGCACAGCAGCAACCGCCAGTTCCACGAGACCCTCGGGTGACGAGAGGACAGCGTCATAGTCGGAGCTATCGATTAAATCACGCTGATGAGGAAGAGGGAGGGAGAGGAGTGAACGGACGAGCTGGGCACGAGTCGCATCTCCGGCCGAGCGGAAAATCTGCATGGTGGTACTTGCCGTCGAGTCATCCAAGTTAAGACCGATCCACAAGAACATCCGAAGGTCCCGGAGGGTCTCGGGCGTCACGTCAGAGTTGTCCCAGAAGTAGTTGTTGAGGGTTGTTGCCCATTTGCGCTCCTGGTCCACAGGGGGCACGAACGTCTGGGTGAGCACCTTGAGGACTACGTAGACGGCGGACTCGATGTCGTCGTGCGGGAGCGGATCGAGGTTCGCGAGACTCATCACTGACATTGTGTCCAACGTGCCGGTAACAGTGCCTCGCCCTGTGGCGGACAACGGCTCCTGAAAGCGTCGTCCAATCTCCCAGTCGACTAAAAGCAGATTGTCGGCGACAAGGATGTTGTTCACTGAAATGTCGCGGTGGAGGACGCGGCAGCGGAACGCGTCGAGGATTGCTCGAAAAAGATCCTCCGAAACGGCCAGGAACTCCGCTGCCGAGGGAGTGTACGCGAGCTTGCGGGCGTTGGGGGGCGAGTCGAAGGCCATGATCTCGAGGTGGCGAGGAACCATAGCAGGGAGATCCTCGACAGCGCTTGCCGGTCGTTTCCTCTTCTGCTGCGAAATCTCGGAGTCGTTGGGCAGGCCAGGAGGAGGCGAAGCACGCGCAGCAAACGCCGCGAGGATCTTTGGGGCGTACGCAGGGGCGGGCTGGACGTCGGCGGAGTGTAGAGCATCGACGATGTCTTTTCCCGCCAGAGCCGGCCTTCGGCAATGAAGCTCATCCCTTACCGTCCGGAAACTGTTCGTCGAGTTCGCCCTCAAGAACGACCGTCGAACGTTGGAAAGGTGTCAAACGCAGCTGTGAAAGGCACTTCCCGCTAAGGCGGACCTTGACTGCTCCTTGAGCGGCAGGAAGAACGACGTAAGAGGGCACGGCGTCGCCGACAGAGAAGCCGGGGGGAGGAGAGGTGAAGTTGTAGATCAAGAGAGGGTTGTAGCCGAGTTGGTACAACGAGGCGATTCGGAACAGGTGCAAGAGAGCCGAGACGGTGGGGAAGTTGTCCGAGTCGAAGCAATCGTCAATGACGGCAAACTCGAATCGATCATAGCTGAGGATGGAGACGAAGAGCTTCGTGTTCTTTCCTTTGCCATGGAAAGACAACGTCGGTACAGAGAGTCGCGTTGGCTGGAACGTCAGAAGGTCATCCGCATTGATGATAGCCTGCTGGTACTTGGCCACAGATTGGGTCGCACCGATGAGGGGGTTAGAGGCGACATTAGGTGGGTCGGTGTTGGTGAATTCGACATTGACAAAAATGTTAAAGATAGTCGAACCATTTGCTGCAGAAGGGCGCAGGGAGGCGTCGTATTTTCTCTTCTTCATGTAGCCGTGCTGCTTTTGCTCAGGTAGGTGCTCAGCGGGAGTAGGAAAGTAGTCGAGCGCGAGCAGTGAGCGGTCAGCTGCAGGTTTCATAGCAGCCTGCGCAGTTCATCCGGTCAGTGGGGTGAGGATATGCGAGGTAATAAATCAAACATCTGCGAGCCGAGAAAGCCAGTAGCGATCATCTATCCTGCGGTCGACCGGGGTCGACGATGAGATGGACTCCTTGCTGAAGTTTGCGAGTACAGTGTTCTCGAGCGTCGCGTCAATTTGAGCATGCGCCACTTTCTTGAGCTCTTCGAGCTTGTCAACCAGCGCCGACGTGCCCATTCTGGCCAGAACGACGTCGAGTGGTGAGAGGACAACGTGGCCGGCAAAGTGCCTGGCACAGTATCGGGCGTCCTCGCTACGCTGCTCCTTGCGCTCGCCTGTTGTAAGGTTGCCGATGGCCCCGGTTGCAGCCACCGACACCAGCGTCTTGTTTGGGTATTTGATCGCCTCGGAATCGGTAGGAAGGATTTGAGAGAAGGACGCAGATGGCACGACGGGCGGGGGGTCTGAGGAGGGAGTCGAGAGGCTGGCGGAAGGAGGTTCTTCGCCCTGGAGGAACGTGCATCAGGGGACACCGGTGCTCGGCTGGGAAGCTCACAGGAAGGATGCTGCGTGCCATCGCATCGCGCTCGTCTGAGGCTGCCTTTTCATACAGTTCCAGCGCCTCAAGTTGCTTCAGGTGTGACCTTGGTAGTGATCAGAAAGTCATAAGGAAGTCGCTGAGATACTTACCTCGTTTTCATTTGCAGAGTTAAATTATCTGATCACGGTCACGGGCCACCCAAGCGACTTGGTGACGTCACCGCGACTTAAGTTGCCCCGTTTGCCGACGCGTAAGCTGACCCAACAAAAAGGCTCATGAGTCATGCATATGTACTCAGGTCTATTAGACCACTCGCCATAACGATATCTCAAGGTACACAAACCATACAGAAATCATGACGACAGCTATCATGGACCACTCGGTCGTCCACCTATTGAAGTCGCTCATGTCCATTGTCAGCACGAGCGAGCTCGAGCACGGCATCGGCGTCTTCTTGGAACAACATCTCCAGAGCCTGGGCTATACCGTGGAGCGCATCCCCATCGCACTGGGGTCGTCGCGGCACAATGTGTACGCCTACCTCGGCTCGTCACGCAAGACGCGCGTGCTCCTCACAGCCCATATGGATACCGTACCGCCGCACATCCCGCTGACAATCGACGGCGACATCATCCGCGGCAGGGGCTCGTCCGATGATCTAGGTCCGCTGGCGGCGCAGGTCCTGGCCGCGGAGGAACTGCGACGGGAGGGCAAGGTCCGCGACGAGGGAGACATTGGCTTGCTGTTCGTGGTCGGCGAGGAGAACGGCGGGCACGGCATGATTGCCGCGAATGACATGGGGTTGACCTGGGAGTCGGGCATATTTGCCGAGCCGACAGAGAGCAAACTTGCAAAAGGTCACAAGGGGCAGGTGGCTTTCGAGGTCATCGCCCAGGGCCTTGCGTGGTGAGTCTCTCCCCGGAACGAATCAA
Source organism: Mycena albidolilacea (assembly GCA_029282495.1). NCBI lineage: Eukaryota > Fungi > Basidiomycota > Agaricomycetes > Agaricales > Mycenaceae > Mycena > Mycena albidolilacea. The sequence goes on from JARIHO010000002.1 coordinate 1,848,719, forward strand.
CAGTCATACGAAGCGGCGATATTAATGCCTCAACTCCAGCCACTCGGGGTATCCTCACCTCGGTAAAAGTGCGACCTCGGCGCTTCTCAATGTTCTAAACGATCTATCTGCGGCGACTTGGCCCGAGTCTGACCTGCTCGGTCCATCCACGTTCAACATTGGCACTCTCCAGGGCGGAGAAAAACATAATATCGTCGCCCCGTCGGCCAAGGCGCTTTGCGAAGTCCGTATGGTCTCCGACCTTCCGGGCATCAAGGCCAAGGTCGCGGAGATAGTCTCGCGGCATCCCGACGTGGAGCTAAAATTCGTCTTCGAGTACCCCGAGGCCCTGTTGGACTGGGAGATTGACGGGTTCGATGCTGCTCCTGTGGCATTTGGTACGGATGTCCCTCGACTCAAGGCCGAGTGCTGCGGTAATAGGGTCCTGTACGGACCAGGATCGATATTGGTGGCACATGGGCCAGATGAGTACATTCGTGTTCCTGAGTTGATTGACAGTATATCTGCGTACAAGAAGTTGGTACTTCACTTTCTTCGGCAGTAATCCTACCCTTCTTCCATCTTGGTGCATAGTTCAGAATATAAAGCTTCGCTTGCACCGAACTCAAGATACTTCATACCATGTCATCTCCACTGAAGCATTACGATAATGCTTGATTGATGAATGGTCGTGGAAGCTCTTGGATTGAAGTTGTGCGAGACTGAGATAATCAACAGACTAGACTACTAACCACTATGCTAGCACTCGCAATATCGCAAACAAATTGGAATCAAGCACAGGAACATGACAGAATGTTAATCCATTCCTTGACTAAGCACGGCTCTTGGAACCTAGCTGCGAGCCATCTTGGACCCTCTGGTACATCTCGCAGAATCAATTAGAGATCAAATAAACACGGCACGGCCTGCAACGGCAGGACCTACGTCTACCAGGAGCTGGCCGGGTACGGGTCCGTGGTGTCGGACGCGCTGGACAAGTTTGGCGACACCCTGGGCGGCCTGAGCAGCGCTATTCATATCGACAGGACGTCGTGGAGGAAGACGTGTAATGGCACTTGTACGAGGACTTTGTGGAGTCTCCCGGACCGTGGTTGGTGAGTCTGATAGATATTTCTGTTTCTGGTAACAGGACCGTGACCTTTTTCTGTGAGACCCCTTCGAGATGTTCGGATTTTGAGAGGGACTTTGCAATTTAAAACGTGCGAATCGGAACTGTTGGAGAAAGCTTGGAGGGCTTTATTCCCCGAGATCACACTCTGACATCTGGACATAGGAACACGGAAGACTTCGTTCGTCTTATGCCTCAGTTGTTCCCTGCGACGGCCGTAATATGAAAGCGCAAGCGCAATCAGGTGCAACATAGTACAACCGGACGAGCCTCGGCGCAACGCCGCGGAGTCTGTGATTCTGAATTGCATATACACGGGGCCCGTGACAGCGCGATCAAACCTCCAAACGCCAAATTAGGCAATTTTGGATGTCTGGTCGGTTACGTAGTGGCGTGAACCCTATCCAGCCAGAATCGTTTAAAAGACCGGAAGGTGTGAGCTTCGAGCGTTATCTTCCAACATGTTCAGCAAATTCACCCTCACTGCGTTCTGCGTTTCTGCTGTCTGCTTTGGCCGCGGCGCGGACCCAGCTCACAAATGGGACGCTCGGGAAAATCCAACAGGGACCCGGGTACACTACTATGGGTGCTCTTCGATGGCAGTCAAGTGGTGGGCAACTCAATTTTAAAAATCTTGAGCGCGCTAGGATTGATTATTCTGTCTCTGCAGGAGTGCTCTGGGAAGGCTGCTCCAGCTCAGCGGCCCACCCGATCGATATCACCGAATGCTACGGCCTGCAACTGTTCGCAGACCCGACGAAGAACCTGCAAGACTCCGCTGCCGACTCGCCCCGGCAGCGCATCGAGTTCCTGACCGCCGGCGCGGCAGACGGCACGTCCTGGGTGTACGAGCGGAAATTCTACCTGTCGAGCGAAACGGGGACCACGAACCACTTCTTCCACCTCATGCAGATCCTCGCGCGCGGCGGCAGCGGGGGCCCGGTGATCACTCTGAACGCGGCCGCGGGAAAGGTCGCGATTGGGGACGTCGTGCGCGGATGCCCGAAGGCGGGGTGCCCGTCCATCGCGCTGGCGGATTTCACGGATAGGACGACTGTTCACAGTATGACGGTCACGTACGGGCCCAAGGGGTCGGTCACGTATGCCGTGAAGGATGCAACGACGCGTAGGACCCTGTTGACCTATTCTGCAACGGGGTCCATGGGTACAACGTCCACTTCGTTCGTCTTTTGTTTCGTTCCCGCGTTAAATTGCTGACGATACCTGTTTCTTTAGGCTCAAATTTGGAACATATCGGCTGGCTGTCGCGGGGATGACTGCATCTCTGTGAGTCGATTTTTCTCGCGAAAGAATTGCATGGGCTGAATTCAATTCAGGGCTGCTGTTGGAGATTTCACTGTGAAGAAGTTTTGAGTTCCAGGTCGAGTTCCCGAGAAACGTATTTATTTAAATCGAGTGTGTCACTAATAGAAATACCAATGAGCTCCAGCGAGAAAACTGAATCAGAGGCTACAGCTTTGACCGTATCTGTTTCGCCAAAATTTCTCCTTCCTCCTCGTCGAGTTCAGTCCGACCGTCAAATTCTCGTTGGTGCATCTCTTTCATGGTAAGGGGTTCTGTGTCCTTTGCCACCGGAGTCAAAGGCTGTTTACCGAACGTCGGGGCCGGAATAACGTGGTAGTGGACCTGAAGCGAGTAAATTACGAGAAAGCTGCGTTCGACGTTCAAACGCACATGTGGGACCGCCTGCGCATACTCTTGATTGCAGACAACGTTCAGAGCCGTGTTATCGAGCGCTGGGAGTATCAATGAGCTTTTTATACGAATAGTGCAGTTTCGAGCGCACCTTGCGTGAGAGCATGTGCGACTTTCGTTACGGCCAATCCAACGGCTGCGAGAATAGGAATTGAATGTTGGATTTAAGAGTGGTTTAAATTTACCAGCAGCATATTCTGGGGGAAGCTCGGAAAGCCGAGAGAAGTGAGCCTTCGGAATGACGAGTGTGTGTCCTTTCCTTAGGGGTAAAATATCTACAGTAATGTAGGTTTAGTTGGTACGCAGATATTCCTAAGACAAACCAAGGACAGCGACGACTAGGTCGTTTTCGAACACGCGGAAGCTGGGAAGTTCGTCCTTGATTATGCGACAGAAGGCACAGTCCTTGTAGCCATTCCAGGAGGACTGTGCGCGATTTTCGTGTGCCTTGATGAGGAAAGAGGTCATCAACCGCCGGCGAAGTCCGGGTCGTCGGCTGGCATCACGAAGCGTCACATGTCCCGTGATCAAGCAACGCGCAGGTCACATCACATTTCTCTTTCTTTCCACGACGATTAATGGACACGAACCCATCACCGATCGAGCAGAATGCCGAGGCGAGCGCTCCACAAACGGTGGACGCTGTCCACTTGATGCCTGCAGTCAATGTGGTCGAAGTAAATCCTGCGCTGGGCGTCGAAGCGGCACCAAAGAAAAAGAGGGAGAAAAGAGAACCGCCCAAGGTCGAGCGGCCTCCGGGAAAAACTCTGCTGCCTATATCCAAGGTACAACATATCATCAAGGCAGACAAGGTACGTGCGCTCCAATTGCGATTCACTTCTCCCCCAGACGCGTTGTCGCAGGATATTGCGATTGTCGCTAAAGAGGCGACGTTTCTTATCTGTTGCGCCACAGAGGAATTCATCAAACGATTTGGAGAGGCGGCTATGGCTCTGGCAGAGCGGGAGAAACGGACGACAATGCAGTACAAGGATATGGGTACGCTTCCGTTTGAAATGATTCTTCCGCTATTCGAGCAAGTCTGTTACAGCTACTGTTGTGCGGAAGGCAGACGAGTTCTTGTTTCTAGAAGGTGCTTTCCGTGTGCAGCGACCACCTGCTTTCCCGTCTCACCCTCTCTTGCCAGAAATCATTCCATGGACACTTCCAGACGCACCGGCTAAGCGGAAAGTCAAGGCTTCGAATATCCTCACTGGTGCATCAACCATGTTGGACCAATTCGTCGTGAAGCCCAACGAGGCTGCCGGTGAAGAACCACGGATAATAATGAACGAAGATGGTACCATCGGGGATTCAGAGATGGCAGACGATTTCGTGTGAATGGCGGCATAGATCTCAGTCGGCTTCCGGTTCACTTGTACTATTATTATTCGACTGCAATTGTATTCATAGCCTGCGGCAATTCATGTGGACTTCAAATCGCTCGGACAGGATTGTACTGTCGGAATTATCGGACAAAGGAGCCGATCCGGCGGCATAGTAAGCACTTCGGCAAGCTCTACGACTGGTACAGTGAGCTCCTCATCCGCCTCCTTGGATTCAGGCGACGATGAAGATCGTATCTACCTTTTACAAACCCTCCTCGGTTCTGTGTTCCGTCAAATGCAACCTTACATCCACCGGTCTTGAACATTTGGTCGTCGCCAAGCTCGACGGACTTGACGTCTATTCCGTTCAACCAGAAGGGCTCAAGCACGAGTGCAGATGGAACGTCTGGGGCAACATTCTATCGGTCAAATCTGTACCGACCTCCGTCCGTGTCCTTTAAAATGGCTTAACTCTTGCTAATTCATGGGCTCCATAGGACTCGTCTCGCTCGAATTTAATTGTCATGCTTGATCACCCGGAGCCGGAGCTGGTGTTCCTCACATACACCCAATCGGATACTGGGGGCACGTTGTCTACCACGAAACGTCTCGAGTTGGTGGAACGCAACCACAATCAACGGCCTGCAGAGTTCTTCAACGACGTGCTGGTGCATCCCGATGGAAAGCTTGCTCTGGTGAGCTGCTATACCGGCAAGCTCAAGGTGGTAGTTTTAAATAATGGCAACTACAAATCGGATTGCGATGCTTCGTGCGTATGTTTCAAAATCTAGGAGATACATATTTCCTAACAGAAACCCAGCATCCTGGATCTTGTGATCCTTTCCCTTGCATTCCTGCCATCCCCGGGCGAACGTGAAATCGCGATCCTATACTATGACCATACCCGTCGCGTGCAGCTTCATGCTCGCACTCTGGTCAAAGATAACGATTCAGCGTCCTACGACATTTCTTACGACTTGTCCACTGTCCTGCATCCGACCCCGATCTCGACCAAGATTCTGCCGTATCCTGAGGAGGCAGTTCCGAAGCTGATTCCCGTGCCCTGCCCGCTCAATGCCACCGACTCAGAAGACGAGAGCGAGACATTCCTCGGTGGCGTGCTCCTCGTCGGCGGCACACGCATCCTCCTTTTCGAGCTCTTGTCTGAACATGGGCAGGCCAAGCAGCGGAATAAACGCCGAAAGCTGGACCAACGAAAAGAAAGTGGGAACAAGTCAGAGGTGGAGAAAGCTACGCAGAAGCAGCAGGAGCGTGATACGAGAAAGCGGAAGCCAAAAGCGTTTGTGGATTGGCCCTGGAGCGAAATCACCTCGTAATTTGTGCTCCTCTCTTTCTCTCAGCTCTTATTTATACCGCTTAGGTGGTGTGCGCTTGACGGTGAACCGTTTCGATATTTCATTGGGGACTCTTTCGGCCGCCTCTCTATGCTCTCTTTGCATGATGTGCCGAATAACGGTTTGGTGCTCATACCTCTTGGAGAGGTAAGATTTTATCCATAGACCGCACTGGTGTCTGATGCCGATGACTAGACTTCCCCACCGACGACGCTGACCTACTTGGCGAACCAAGTCCTGTATGTCGGTTCTCATGCGGGCGATTCACAGCTTGTGCAAATAAGCTCGACCTCACTGTCCTCCTCGGACGAGTCCCCTACACTCCCAATACCCCCGGAGATCAAGACCGTGGCCGCTGCTCGCCTGGTCCCGCCCTCTGTGAAGGGAAAAGGTAGGGAGGAACTCTCGGAGCCGCTTCGGGATTGCGTTCTCGATGTCAAGGGTCCATACATCCGGGTGATCGATACCTTCAAGAACGTCGCTCCCATCCTGGACGCCGTCCTGGTGGACACGGACAACAGCGGCCATGTGCGTATTTGCGATTCTCTTTCCTTCTTGTACTAAAGTACCGGGTCCAGCGTCAAATTGTTACATGCTCTGGAGGGCAGAACACTGGTTCGATCCATATAATACGGAAGGGTGCTGATTTCCAACAATTGGCCACCATTCCTGGAATGGCGCACGCTGTTAGCGTTTTCACTCTGAAAACGAAATCCGACGCCGTGTGAGTTACATCTGATTATTACGACTCAATCCTGAATTTGTTCTTTAGTTTCGACAGCCACATCCTTGTGTCCACACTCCAAGAGAGCCATGTTTTTGAATTGACGAGCGAAGATACATTGGAGGTAACTGAATCCGACGCGGGATTTGCGCCGGGGCGCACACTAGCTGCGCGCAATGTACAGCGCGGAATTGTTCACGAGGCGACAAAGAGAGGGAATGTGATTATCACCCCGGAAACCACCGAATACCAGGACACGGCGCTGGTGGTTCAGGTGACACCTGACGGCGCATTTCTCCTGGAATACGAGATGGGTCTGGCGGCGTTCACACAGGTCCACCACTATGATACCACGACGCGGGGTGATCGCCGAGGACTGCAGGTGGTCGCTGCGAGCATCAATGCCACCCAGACTGTGCTAGCCTTGAATGACGGGGCGCTGCTATGTCTCGAGGTTCGCAGAAACACCCTCATTCTCAAATCCGAAACTCTCAGGCATGGCCACGAGGTTTCCGCGCTGTCGTGCACGCCTCTGAATCCCGAAAGTAATATATCGTCCCAATTCGTCGCGGTAGCGCACTGGGAAACCAACGACGTCGAGATTTTACAACTCGAGCAGGGCAAATTTAACTCGGTGTGCCAAACGAACCCGCTCGGCGCAGTCGTCCGGAGTCTCTTGTTGTACGACTTTGGAACCACGACCGACCCACGTCCCTACTTGCTGGCAGGCTTCGGAGACGGATCCTTCGTATCATTTTCCTGGAACGTGCAGGAGCGGACGTTGACCGAACCAAACTTGACTTCGTTGGGCGACCTTCCTGTCCATTTCACTCCCTGCCGGGTGAACGGCAAGGAAGCGGTCTTTGCAGCCGGCAGCCGGGCCATGGTCCTCACGTGGCAGAGAGACAGCATCCACCAATCTCCGGTCATATTGAAGGTCTGTTTGTCGATTCCACTTTGCCGTTCCCTCCTCTCATCAAGTACATCAGGAGGTGATGGCGGCCGCACAAATTAATTCGGAGAAATTTGAATCGTCTCTCTTACTGGCTAATGCCTCGGCCCTCTTTATCGGTAAAGTAGGGAATGTTGACGAAATGCACATCCGTTCGGTAGAGCTATTGTGTGATCTGATTCTTTTTCGACTGTTCACTTATTACCGTCTTGTAGATCCCGCTTGGCCTGGACGCTCCCCAGCGAATAGTTCACGAGCCGTCGCTGAAGGTGTTCGGGGTCGCATGTGCACGTCAGGAACCTGTACGGGTTGGGACGACCGAGCCGCCTCGCAGAAGTTCTTTCAGGCTTCTAGATGACACCGCTTTCACTCGTATGCCCGTTTTTGTTCCCCGCTGTAACGTATTTATTCACCTGCCCCCCCAGATCTAAGTCAATACAACTGCGATCCTGACGAAGAAATAACATGTGTCACCACTCTGACCGTGAAAGAAGACGAGGAGTCCACCGCATTCTTCTGTCTTGGCACATACGTACTCAAGGCTGACGAATCGGAACCCGGTAACGGTCGCGTACTCGTCTTCTCTGCTTTCCAGCGCAGCACCGAGTCGTGGTCATCAAACTTTGACCTCTCGTTGGCTGCGTCCGCTGATGTTCGTGGCTGCGTGTACTGCATTACCACCGTAAACGGACTGATAGCGGTCGGGGTCAACTCGGCGGTGCGTCGAAAAATCATGCCTCGCAAAACCCAATGGTCTGAATGAGCTTGTAGGTGATACTCTTCCGGCTGCAGATGGACAAAGACACGAAGCAATGTCGGCTCCACAACGTAACAAACATCAACCTCAACTACTTCGTCACAAGTATCGTCGCATATGAGAACAGATTAGTGGTCGGGGACCAGATTGCCTCCGTCTCTCTTCTCGAAGTATCCGAAAACCAGAAGCTGCGGACCCTGGCCCGGGACCTGACACCGCTGTCCCCCGTCTGCGTGCAGGCTCTCAACAACAAGCACATCATCGCCGCCAACGATACGCTCAACCTGCTCTCCTTCACCCTGGATGAGGAAAATCGCAAGTTGGACCGCGATGGCTTCTACCAGCAGTCGGACTTGGTCACGAAGTTTGTCCCAGGTACACACTCCCTCTTCCGAAACCCATTCGTTGCTGACTTGCTCTACAGGCTCCGTCTCTACCCCAGACGCCGAAAGCAAGCTCGAGCCCGTTCAGCTCTTCTTTGCATCATCAGGGCGTATCGGGATCATCGTCGACATTCCCGACCGACAGCTCGGCCTGGACCTGACGAGCCTGCAGCGCAACATGGCCAACGCCTTCGAGGACGGCCTCAATCACACAACGTGCGTTCTTCAGAGCCTTTCCATGAAATTAGACCTGACCTGACCTGTGCCCAGATTCCGCACTCCACAATCCACCGCCCGGCGACGCGTAATCGAGACCGCCTACGGATTCCTAGACGGCGACTTTTTAGAGCGCCTCCTCACCGCGCCGCCCGCCCAGCTCGCCAAAATCGTCGCCGGCACGAGCGAGCCCGAGCGCCTGAAGCGGCCGCTGCCCGAGTTCCACCAGCTCCTCAAGACTCTCCAGGCGCTGCACTGACCCTAGATGAGAGAGACGAAACGCGCGTGCCTGCATACAGACTACACATACACTAACTATCCCGGTCGGCACAATGTACCATTCAACTGTAAAATTACGTTCATGCAGAATCTCTACGCTAACGCGGATGGGTGTGGGTGGATGGGTCATAAGCGGGTGGTCGTAAGGTATTCGTAAGAGAGGGTATGTATGACGAGAGAATGGACCGGACGCAGCAGAAATGCTACTAACACGAAACAACTGTCTGAATATGCGCAAAGCGGACACGATAATGATATAGTACGGCGGTTATGCCAGGTAGTTCAGGACGCGGCGGCGCAGTACGGACGGGCGTGTTACCACAAGTGGGAAAGGTGCCAGCGAGCGGTCTGCCAGAACGTGAGCACAAACTCGCGCGTCTCGTGTCCGCGTTCGACGAGGCCGCTCTCGTGGCCCTTGTCGATCTCCATGTCGTCCGCCGGCGCAAAGTAGAAACCCGCGGTGAGGACAAGGTAGCTGCAAAATTACTTCAGTCCCGAACCACAAAAGAACGCAAGGACGTGGGCCCGCGTACCTGAGAATAAGTATACTCCCGCGATGGTAGTTGCTCTTCGCCTCGATATAGGTATACGTCATGAGGAACATCGAGAGGATGATAACCACGACGTCCCAGCGCGGGAAGATGAGCGTAAACGTCGTCGCGACCTCGCCCATCTTGTCGGGCGCATAGAACGCCGAGAACGCCACCATGGCAGGGATCTGCAGCAGGCACACCTGCAGCGCGTACGCCGAACCGATTTCCATGCTAGGCACCCCCAATCAATTAGCTTCGCCGGACCATATAAGGAGGGCGAGGATGAATGACGCACCTGAGCGCAATATTCCCATTGAGCGCAAACGAGATGGCGTTCATAAACTCGGTCGTGTTGGGCACGAGCGCAAAGAGCGTCACACCAAGGAACTTTTCGTCGATCCCCGAGCCCTCGAGGATAACGTCCACCACGTCTACCAGCAGCTCTACATGCACCCGTCAGACTCGAACAACGAAGAGAATACAGAGCGACACGCACCAGCAATTCCCGCATACAGCGCCGTGCACAACAACAGCACGCTCGCGCTCGTCCCCCGACTCCAGCTCGGCGCCTCATGGCCGCCATGCCCTCCTCCCCCGCCACCCGCACCGGCCTCGCTCTCCGCCGGCCCCGACACTCGCTGCACTCCGCGCGCGGGCGACACCGGCGCCCCATGCTGCGCCTGATGCCGCAATGCACTAACGGTCGCCACCGCCACCGCCCTTGTAAAGTCATCCGTGCTCAACGTCGTGCCGCCGGCCACGGGCTGCGACGGGAGGATCCCCGCTGACACGCCCTGCTTGACCGCCGCGTCGACGCTCTCGAGCACGGGGCTGAAGCCCGCGGGCGCGTGCGCGTACGAGACGCGCCGCGGCATCGGCTGCGGGAGGATGGGCGACGGGGGCGCCATCGTGATCGACGGCGCGCCTTGTGTGTGCGAGGCGGTCGCGGCATGCGAGACGGGCGTTACGCTCCGCTCGACGCGCGCGCCGCTGGCTTTGTGGTGAAGACGGGTGCCGCCGCTCGTGTTCGGTCCCGGCGTCTGCGGCACGATCCGATGATACAACGACAGTGGGCGCTGGGCCTGGCCGCCCTGCGGGTTAACGCTGGTCGGCAACTCAAGCGGGTGCAAGAGCTGCTGCGGGTTTTGCCAGATCTGCGACGCATGCGTGCGAAGCGAGAACCAGAGGCCGATGAGGTAGGACTACGGGGATTGCGACGTTAGCGCCGTTCGTTCGATCACGCTAACGTAGTGTGAAGAAACAAACAACTTACAAACACCAGAATCGCCGCACAGAAATACATCAGGCTCTTCACCGTCGACTGGTAAAACGGGTCGTTCACGGGGTCGGGATGCTTGTAGTAGCACGCGTCGCATATCCACGGCAGGTCCTTATCCTTGTCCGTGCGCGGAGTCGTCGGGCACCCCGTGCAGATGAGCTGGAACTATGGTGCGTACGGGTGTTGCGTCAGTCTTACGGTAAGCGAAAACGGATAGTAAAGGAAGGGGGGAGGGTAGCGAAAAGAACGCAACGCACATTCCCATACGTCTGATAAAACAGCGTCGGCGCCAGCGTCCCAATAATCGCCATAATCAACATCATGCTTGTCACTCCCGCGCTCTTCGCATTGAACTTCTGCTCCTTGCGTCTCAGCGCGCTGCTGCACATGCTCATCCCGGGCATCAGCAGCACCCCCGCCAGCAAGCTCCCCACGATGCTTCCCTCGACGATGTGCCCTTTGCTCTCCTTGAGCATGAGCGCATAGAGGATGATCTCGATGATGCTACCGAAGGTGGCGTTGATGACCGCTCCCATCCCGATACTGCTCTGCGCACTGATGGACGCGACGGCCATGCCGATGAAGTAACTCAGCGGGATCACGCTCATCAGACTCAGCACGAAGATCAGACCCCGGTCGGCGACGATGGCGAGCAGTTTTGGGACGGGCTCCCCGCGCTCGAGGTACTCGGTGAGGAGGGGGAGGAGGATGAACCCGTCAAAGATGACGAAAAAGACCACGGGGAGCAGGTTGACGAACATGATGTTCACGCCGCCGACGGTGTATTTGAAGTATTGCGTGCCCGCTGCGCGGTACGTGCACAGCAGGACGGTGCGCGCGGCTGCGGGGGCGACACCGGGCGCGGCCTGTCCCTCGGCGAGGCGGGGGTGCTTGACGCTGAACTGAGGCGTGTCGTTCCCGGTGTCCTCTTCGATGTGCGGCGACGAAACGACGACGGCGGGCGGGGCGGCGCAGAAGCGCAGCGTGGTGGGTTGGCTAAAGATGGATTTGACCAGGGCCCAGTTGAGCTTGGCCATGGGAAGGGTGACGACCAGCGCCCAGCAGAAGAGGGAGACGAGGAGCATAAGCGGCATAATGAGGGACGCGAATGCGATCCAGAAACACACACGGCCGAGGGTGTCGCTGGGGGTGACTTTTGCGGCGCCGACGGAGGAGGCGGGGGATGATGCGAGGGCGGTGGCGCCGTAGGAACGCGAAGGGGGAGGCACACGCTGCAGGAGGGAGGAGTGCTCGTGGACGTCGACGGGGTTCCAGGACAGCGACTGGACGTGCTGGGGCTGGACGTGCTGGGGCTGGATGGTGCTAGACTCGGAGAGAGGCACGCCGCGGATGGTGCCCTCGTCTGCGGAGCTGTCCTGACGGCCCGCAGAAGCCTCTTCGTCGTCGACCTCTTCGAATTCCTCGTCAGACTCGCCCTCGACATACTTGCCGAAGGGCCAGACGAGGTACCAGCCGAGACCGTAAACGAGGGTCGAGTAGCGCTTCCCGCCTTGGGGGACGACGTAAAGAAGACCCGCTACCAGCATGCAGACGAGAGAAAGCCACCAGCCAAAAGCGACGACCCAGAAGATATTACCCGGCAACAGATGGCGTTCGGCCTGAGACGAGGGCACCGAGTGCAGCGCCTGGTCGGCATAGCGGGTGACAGAGCGATCCTTTTTGTAAAGAGCAGGTTTCCAGATTGGCAGACCAAAGGGATGTTCTACGTTAATCAAAGACTGGCGGTCGCGGACAGTAATAGGGTCCTCCTCGTCATCAGCTTCTCCGTCGATGCTGGCATTTGAGTTAGGGGCGGGAGGGTCTGTAGCTGCCTGCTTTCCGTGACGAGTGCCGCGGCGAACGACGCTGGCGCCGTCATCCTCGTCCTCGTCTTCGTCATCGTCCTCGTCGGCCTCACTCAGGGCATCGTCTCTGAAACCGCGATTAGTGACATGGGAGCTGCTGACGCTGGTACTGCGAGGCCCTCTGCGAATGGAGTGTGTAGAAGAGCTGCGAACGAGAATGGGAGCCGGGCGAGCGGGAAAGTACGAAGTGCCCTGGTTGTGGTGACTGGGTGTGTCAGAGACGGACCACGAGGATCCGTGGCTCAAGGAGCGGTGGAGGTGGCTCGTCGGGGTCGGGGTGGTCGAAATATTGGAGGGATCGTCGGCCGACATTGTGGTGAGCGACAACCCAATTTACCTGCGTCATGTCACGCGTGACCCCCGCCTCAAAGCCTCAAACCGCCATCTGCGGCTTGCTTGGTACCTTACTGTTCCATGCTTGAGAGCAGCCACATCTAGACACATTGATCAAGGCGGGATTACCCAAAGGTCTCGCCCTTTGACTTGTTCCCCGACGCTACTGGGACAATTGGACGTCTGGCTTTCGCAACCCACAATAATCATAGATCTTTACACAAACCTTCTCATTCTCGTTTCGCCGTCGGGCTATGATACGCGACAGGCCACTCATTCCCTCCCATCTTTGCGGCTTTACTCTCTGGATGCTCAATTCTGTCCCTCTCTCCGCAATCAGCACGCCATGGTCCTAGCTTCTATGTTTCTAGTTTACGACCGCAGTTGAATCTATAGCCTTGCTTGCTTTTTGATTTTAAACTGCCCAATAGACGTCGACTGCGTCCACAGGCACTCGAAAGAAGTCGAACCGTTATCACCGAACTCGAAGTCTAGTAGCATCTCTTGGCGGACCTGATCTCCGAGATTTCGACTTCAAACGCCAATCATGGTTTATCTCCACACCAAGTGCTCTGTGAGAGGTGGACTACGCGCTTCTAGGTCCAATGTCCGCGGCACCGAGTGTGATACACTCCTGTCTTTGCTTCTTTGACTTCCACCCACATGGACGTTTGTATCTTACTGGTTGACGACCTCGACGCCCAGGAATACATCCGATTCCGGGGCCTGATCATCCAAAGTCCGCTCTGCACGATTCGTAGGCGGTCTGGCTTACCCATCTCCGACCCACTTTCCCCGAGGCCACAGACCTGAGACGGTCGGAAGGAATTCCGGTCCATGCGAGCGCTCGCGCACATAAGCATCGTTGGAGGGAGCGGTCAGTGCGATCCCTTCACTTTCTCGTTTTTGTCGTGGCCCACGTTTGCTTATTAGCCAATCGAAGCAATTGAGCGTGTCCTTGCCGCACTCGGCGACCCAGAAATTCACACTCGAGGACATCTATTCAGGGTCTGTTGCCTTCTTTGTGTATTATCAACTTTCTGGGCAGTCTCTCGCGCCGCTGTGTACGGAGTACATATACAATAGGGGAAGTCATTGACAGAGTACTGGAATCCCAGCTGGTGTCAACGACCCTGGTCCACTTCTGAGTCCGGCATCAAGCCGGACTGCCGGACTCGGTTTTTGTTGGGCCTGAGAATCGAAACCATAAATTCTGGAGTCGATTCTGATGTTGTTCCTCCGGAGAACGATTATGTTTCGATTCTCGGTCGATTCTGGCATCAGAATTGGTGCAGAATCAATTTCGGAATCGCCTCAGAATCGCAGAATCGACAATGAATCGCCAACTCTGACTTCCCTTATATTTAGAAAGACAAGTACATACATATGTTATTGCGATAGACTCAAGCGGGTCGTTATTTCGCTATTTATGACAGTCTCGTCTTGGGTTCGGTCAGTGGTTGGATTTGGGCTCGGTCAGTGGTTTGGTTTGGGGTCGGTCAGCAGTTGAAACACGGGCTCGGTCAGTAGTTGGTTTGGGGAACAATCCTATTTTGCATGATAGTCGATAAATAGCGTGTCAATAACCAATCAAACGACTGTCTTTGTAAGTATGAATCGCTGGACTGGTTCGAGTCTAACCTTCCGACAGTCCGTTCCAATTGACATCATGCAGTTTTCGTGCAATCCGCCGAGTCGTTGGACGGGCCTACTTTGCAGTAAGAACAGAGACGAAACAACAGTTGAGACAGCAATTCAATTCTATACATTGTGCTATGATGATACAGATAATATTCGATGCGTGAATGTAAATATTACCCAAAGCGCTGTACAAGTCCAAACCTAAGGTATGTACGTACGTTATCCCAGACAAAAACCCACTCAAATAAAATACATTACACTGCAGCCCTAAATTCATGCGGAGACAGGGACGAGGTTGGGGACAGGGTTGGAGAAACGATGAGCCAGCCGCCTGCCTCCCAGCTGCAACCTTGGTGGTACATGTCGAGCTCCCGCTGCGCCGGATTCGTGACGCCATTCAAGATCTTCTTCAACCGTTTGAAGTCTATCGGCTTCAGAATCCAGCCGTCGATCCCATAGCCGGCCATCTCCTCCCGCCGCTGCTCCTGAAGACTGGCAGAAACGGCAAATATAGGGATGTGACCTCCATTGAGGCGGTTCGAGAGGCGAAGGTCTGCGGGAAGAGGGCTCGACTTCTCTAGCTCCCTGATCCGTTGGGTGGCACCGTAACCGTCTAAGATGGGCATCCTTCGAAAATCAAGTCAGAAAGCGGATGGTGTGGCAAATAAGACGACAGACTGGATATCCATGAGGATGGCATCATAAGCCCTATCCGAGGTCACCTTGTCCAGACCCTCTTGACCATTCGTTGTTGTCACCACATCATGGCCATCGAGCCGTAATCGTTTCGCGAGCACTGTACGGTTGATAGTATTGTCCTGAAACCGACAATCAGAGTTGGCGTTGGGTTTAGATTCGGGTTCGTTACCTCAACGATGAGCACCCTCAGTTTCGATGAGTCGGTATTAAGCTCTGGCGGGCATTCCACTGCCGGGGTAGGAGGAAGAGGCAGTAGCTCCGAAATATCAGGAGATTCTTCTATTCCGAAAGGAGACTTTTTGAGGTCCTCTCCGTTTGGAGGTATGGCAGGCGTATCCAACCCGAAACCCTCAATCTTGACCGGCCGAAGCGGTGTGCTCGAGTCCGATACTCCAAACACCCCAGGGATTACCGACTGGCCACGGGGCAGTTCGTTGGGAGATGAAGACCGTGTTCGTCGATGGTAGCTTCCCGGAGGCGACGGTCCGGACATATGATTTGATGATAGGGCCTCCACAAGAGAGTCGATATCCCCCGTCGATGACTCGAGACTCTGTTTCCGCGAGCGCACTTGGAGAGACTTCATCGAAGAAGTGGAATTCTTGGACGATCCCGCCGGCGACGTCATTATCAACTCTTCGCCATCCTCCGACAGTGCCAGAGGAATCAGAAACGAGAAGCGACTCCCCTCGTCTACCTTCGATTCCACTCTGAGCTGACCACCGAGCCTGTTGACGCCGTTTGAGCGGAATGATTCTCCCACTGAAAAAAAAAAATCAAAACGTACTGCTCCACGATTCGAGCCACCACCGCCAGTCCGAGTCCAACGCCGCCCGCGGAACCTGTTCTAGGTTCCATGAGTTCGACTTGCTCGAATTCTCTAAATATGCCCGCCAATCGTTCGGGAGCGATTCCGCAGCCGGTATCCGCTACGACAATCTCTACAGCAGTCTGACTAGGATCCCGCAAGCCTTCCGGCTCCCCGAACGTAGTGCACCCGACGGTGATCGAGCCCTCGGCGGTGTATTTTACTACATCGCGGTTGAGTCTCGGCCCAGAGGTTGCAAGTGCATGAAAGACATACAGGAATTTGCAGTGAGGTTCTGCACCACAGTCCGAATCTTTTTCGAATCGCCCACAACAATCTTCGGAGACTGCTGAAGTTCCATCTTGAACGTGATATTCCGCCGTTGAGCCTCTTTACGGTACAGATGGGTCGCGTCCTCGATCGCGTCCTGTAAGTCAAAGGGCTCGTTGAAAGACGTTTCGTTGCCGCTCTCGAGACGTGTTAGATCCAACAAGTCGTTGATCGTAAATAACAGACTCTGGCGCCCAAAGTTAGAAACTCAATTATTAGCAGCAAATGAAAACATCATCCAACCTTCGATGCAGCATGCGAGCGATTCAGGTTATCGCGCGTCTCATCATCCAATGGCCCATTGAGCGCCATTTCGAGATAACTAGTGGCAATTCAGTCACGCAACGCTTCAACAACGGAGCGACGTACTTGATGATGTGGTTTAACGGCGTTCGTACTGGCGGGATGTCAAGTGAGTAGAATCCCAGCGACCGAGAATCACTACTTACCTTCATGAGATGCATTCGAGAGCAACAAGTTCGTAAGCCGCGTCGTTTGGAGCGCGTTCTCCTTCTGCCTCCAAACTTCGATGAACTAGACGAACTCCGCTTAAATTCGATCCCCTTTTATATCACACTGCACTCACCTTGCCGTACACTAACGCCAGCACACCTGCGGTCTCAAGCTGTTCGTCCGTCCACGCGCGGCACTTCCCCGCTACCGTCTCCGACCAAACCTTGAAGCTCTTCCGTGGCTCGAGCATCGTGTCTGGCTGAATCTTCGTCGAGTTCGGGTTCCCCGCCCAGTGGACGTGTCGCGGCTGTCCCCTGCGCAGGAAGCATATAAAGTCCTTCCCCTCGCCTGACAGAGGCACGTAGAGCATGCCCGCGACGACGTCAAGGCCCGCTGACAACGGGAGATCTTGAAAGTCCATGGTAACGGCCTGCGAGACTTGGATCGTGCTGCCAATGCAGTGAGGATAAATCCGACAAAGAAAGGAGGAGGACTGACGTGAACTGCTTCAGGCGCAAGTACTCCGCCATAATGAGGATTTCCTGCCCGTGCTCGTTGGGCCCGAGCATCTTGGCGGCTTCTCCAATCTATCAATAAAATGAGCCCCAAGCAGTTGGGGGTACGAAGCCACATACCACAAGCACTCCAAAGTCGGCATCGAACAGTCCAAGCAAGTCATCGGCGTTGCTCACAATATACCCCGTTGGATGGTTATCAGACGCCATCGTGTTTATCTGTCCGCAACGTCAACAACCTTCATTCCAAAACCAGTACGATCGGATTCACCAATTTCCGCGTCGTCAACCGCTGCGCATAACTGAGGCGTTCAATGTTGCGTGATATCGACTGGCTGAGAAGACGCAGCATCTGCCGGACAGGAAACGACACCCGCATCCCGTGCGTCCCGTAAGAGTGGCATGTTACCAGCCCCCATAATGTGCCGAATGCCATGATCGACTGGAACAGTTGTAAGCGATCCAAGAACGAAATGATGGGCGAAGGTGGGGAGGGAATCAAACAAAACAACACGCACGACAGACATCGAAGCCCGGACCTCCATGTTCTCTAAATCTGAGATTTCCGTTTCATGAGTCCTTTAGCTCCGCCGATAAATATGTAAACACACATTTAACGTGTATTGGGCTCATAGCGCGTAGATAGCAATGGGTCATGTTCTATGTGTGTGTAAGGAATGCGTTTGCGGGCACGAGCTCAATAAACGCACCAGAGGCGTCTTAAGGTCGTCCTGGTTCCGAACAACGATGCGCGCCGTACTCTGCGAACGGTCATAGAGTAGCCGGACTTTGTCTGTTGTCGAATTGTCGTCAGCTCCAGTAACAATAGTGTACGAATTGCGGAGGCGCACTGATCGCATACAACTGCCTCGCCTATGTCCGCCAACTTAGCTTCGCCCTTAAAATTTCAACAACGAAGTACGCACCTGCGCCGGAATATCCGCCGCTGGAAAATGCAACCCCCGGTACAGATCCTTCGTCTTGCTCCAATCCACCAGCTCCGCGACGACCTGCCCATTCCACGCCTCGTCAAACTGGTACACCAGCACGCGGTGGAACTGCGACAGGTCCTTGATCACACCCACGACGACTTGCAGGAACGCCGGGAGGTCCGGCGCGTCGCCCAGCTGCTCGTTGATCTGCGCCATGACCGCGAACACATCCATCATCCCGACACCGCCCGACGCGCTGCCGCTCCCCATGCGTCTTGACTTTTTAGAACGGGTCTCAGAAGAGGATCCTGGAGTGGGGTCACCGCTGAGGTTTTCATAGCGCGCAATCCGCCGCAGCCGCTCGAGCGCGGGAAGCGGCTTCGCACGGGATGTCGTGCTCTCAAGGATCTCCTCAGCCGTCGGCCCAGAGGGCTCATCAGCTACAAGCGCATTCATAACCTCCGCGACAATCAAAGGATCTTCCTCCTCCACCTCCCCCGCCTTGGGCGTCGGCAGCGGCGTGGGAAGTAGCGTCTCCGTGCTCGTCTCCGTCTTCGCCGTCTCCGTGCTTACGCTGCCACCGCCGCTCCCGCTCCCGCTACTCATCGACCCGAGCGGTGAGCCGATGTCCTGCCCCTGAGCATCCGCTGGGGGGTACAGCGGATTCAGAGTATCGCGCTCGAGTTCGAATTCCATGATAATCAGGCCGGGGTTACTCATGCCGGTTGGATCCAACGGGCGGTGGACGGCGCACCAGCAGGTCCATGAGCGGCGGCCGTTGCTCGCGTTCGGGTCGCCCGGGGCAGCACTCCCTGGCGCGCCCCAGCCGGTGAGCAGAAACACATGCGGCGACGCCTCCTCCTCCTGTGTATTCTGGTCGAACTCAGAGAGGAATTGGATGTTATCCCAGAGCGTTCCGGCCTGGGATTCGGGGAGCGTGTCGGTGAAACACTCCAGGGAGAAGAGATAACGAGTGGGAAGGCCGAGTAATTCTTCAGCGTTCTAGGCGCGCGAATCAGTGAGAAGTAAGTGAGTGGGCAAAGACGTACCTCTGAGACCTGCCGGACGACAAGAGCATCTTCTAACTCGTCTATGGCGATCAAAACGCCGAATCCTTGTACAGCACCGGGTGTACGAATGGGCTGTAAAGTCGATTAGTTTTGAGAAACCGATCAGCAGCGTCATACGTACCTCGTCTTCGCAGCGAGCAAGTTTGCCTTCTCTGCCAACAATGAGGTGGTTACCGTTTTCGTCGGTGACGTGCTGGAAGCGAACGCTAAGGAATTGGGAGGCATCGGTGGCGTCCGAGCCTGAGGCCGACTGAGACTCGGAGCCCGAGCCGGATGCTCCGTTGGAGATGATCGACTGAGAGGATTCGGACCGATGGGCGTCGTCGCTTCCCGGTGCCATTCGCGGAGAGGACGAGCCCGACTCGTCGGGGCCGGCGGATGCATCCCTGCTGCTCTTCTGGCTGCCGAGACGGGATCCGGAAACGCGAGAACTACCCTTGCTGCCTCTGCTGTTTTTGGGCGTGGGATCGGATGGTAAAGAGGGGAGGCGGACGAGGTCCAGCTGGGACTCGTTCCACGGCAGAGATGGTTCGGGAACTATGTCTGGAACCTCTTCTGGTGGCAGGGGGTCGTCACTGACGGGAAACTGCCTGGGTCGCGCCCGGAGTTCTGGCGGGGAGGCCGGCAGCAGCTTTGGTTCCGGGGCAGGAGAGGCGACATCAGCTACTGAAGCTGAAGAGAAAACTGCGAGAGCATCAGGGGGTAAGTCGGTCTTGCCGACCGAGGTCGCAGTGAATGTGCGGCGCAAATTAGGACCCGAATCCTCGCCCGGAAAGTGCCTGAAGTTTGGGGGCACGACACTCGAGCGATGGCGGCGTTTCCTGGGTTTTTTGGACGGAACAGGCGAGTCTGTCTTTGGTTTTGACGCCGAAGACTCGGAAACTGTTCTCCTGCGTCGGGAAGAAGGTAGTTTGACCTCGGGGGGATTGGGATCTGTTGTATAGCCGCTTGGACGGGACTGAGACTGGCGAGACTGGATATCGACGGTTGCGTTGCCAGGATTGTTATCGTTGCGGGCCCGCTGGATAGAGTTGCTGAGCAAGGAGCGAACTGGATAGACATAGGAGGAGGATGCGGGGATATCTGAATCGGGGACCACCATCGTCCATGAGAAAGAGAGAAACACAACCCGCTCTAGTATTGATTGCAATACTGATGTGTGACGTCATATTTTGGAGCCATTCGATCCAAAGCACCACATCGCCCGAGCAGCTTGTCCAGAAATCCAGGGTCACAATGCGATCTACAGAATTACATGGGATTGATATCCCATTTCAAGTTTATTCCGTCTCGTCGGACTGTAGGCATGTGATTACTATCCATGAGCTGCTCAGGAAGTTGTGTGGGTCATTTTTTTCCACTGGGTTACTGGCTGAGCCGATGCTTTAGAGACAAGGTTAAGAGTCGATTAGGGATTTTTAAGTCTGGGTTGTTTCGAGCCTGCAGGGTCCATGACGAAGTACAGCATGACGTCAATCGCAACCCAAATAGGCAGGTACTAATTTGGGTTGCAGCCATCGATGAAGCGTGATGTGGTTGAATAACGGCTTCAAAAAGGGCTAATACGTTGGTTAAAATGTATACGAATTCTTGCCATGGTGGTGAAATATGATACCGCCTGGTCTGTACCACCATGTACTGAATCCATATTTCCACCCCCTTTCGTCGCT
Organism: Mycena albidolilacea; assembly: GCA_029282495.1. Classification (NCBI taxonomy): domain Eukaryota; kingdom Fungi; phylum Basidiomycota; class Agaricomycetes; order Agaricales; family Mycenaceae; genus Mycena; species Mycena albidolilacea. Next base: position 1,869,665 of record JARIHO010000002.1, read on the forward strand.
TCCGTGGTCTAGTAGCATGATGCTTCGTTTGGGTAATTCATTATCACGTGACGAAGAGGTCCCGGGTTCAAATCCCGGCGGAGGTCTTTCTTTTTCGCACTTTTATACGTCAAACCCTCTTCCCAGTAACGCAGCGTACTTGTTCCATGAATTTACAGCCTGTGCCACGTTCTTTTGATCCCCAGGCATTGATAGCCGATCAGCACAGCCACATCTCCTGACACCGAGGTCGCGCTCCCTGTATGCAGAAAAAACTTCCTGGATGCATATTCTGATATGGCTTGGTACTCTGACTCCATTCATCCAAACCCAGTTCACTCCGTGATTCTGGTGTATTGACGATTATCGGTTCTTGCCACCACCATGGCCACTGTGTTCATTGTTGCTGATTTGGACGGCAACAAGCTCGTCCAGTCACGAAACACAACCAGAATATGGAAAAAGGGAGATTCCCTGGACTCCTGGAAAAGCTTCATGGGCGGACTCGATCCTTCATTCAAAGCGCCTTCAGCCGAATACAGTACATACACTATCCTTGTCAGGGCTTTTGGCTCCGAGTCTGGTAGGAGCGGCCCCTTCCCCGATATTGCCACTCAGCCCAATAATGAACATGTCTCAATATTCTTGGTACTGCATGCACAATATGAGTTTCTGGCCGAGGTCCAAGACACCCTGACCGACTCGCGCATACGAGAACCCGCAAAGCGTCTGTCCAAATCTCCAACCAACCAGTAAACCCATAAGTCGATCCAGAACAGCGGCTTTATCCTCTCCCGCTTTCACTACTGCAGCCTGAATTCGACCGATTTTTAGACGACTTACAGGAGTCCCAGGACGCGCCTCTGGAGCCTTCGCTTTCACCGCCGGCTCACAGATGGAGCCGAGATCTCTCCCTTTTCTACTTGTCGGATGTCTTATGAGAAGCTGACCTCCTGGGCGAAGTACTGGGCTGTCAAATCGAGAAGAAGACGATCAGCCCATACACAATCGCTGGCAGAGTAAAACTCAGTTTCCTTTGTCTCGATGATCCCCTGGACAAACCTCTCGGTCTCGCCAGAAAGAACAAAGGCCAAGGCACTTATGACACCACATTCGAGGTGATTTTGTATGACTGCGAGACAACTCATTGCCTCCTTGCCGACCAATAATACTCCGGCGCCGACTGGCGGTACCGAGCCTTCTCGTGGTCCACAACGGTAGGCTGTACTCCCCAATATTGCTTTTTCATGGTCTGATTTTTATGCATCACAGTGCCCAATGTTCAAGTCTTGGGCGCGGTGCATCTGCGCGAGCAATGTGCTGAGTGTCTTGTTGCCATCCATACCACTTGCGTTTAACGAGTACAACACTGGCATGATGACGGAGCTGATGCGTTTTATGGCAGCCGTCAAGAAATTCTTTGACGGACTCCGGGCCGTCTACGAAACTCCGCTGAGCCATCAAGTTGCTGCAAATCAAATTGATTTTCCCTACTCCCACTCCTACCCCGTTGTCATCGCGGCCAGCGAAGACACTTCCACTCTCGTTGATAAAGCAGGTAAGGCTGACGAGCGGCAGGGCCTGCTACCAGGTTTTGGGATTCTCAACAATTCGAGGTCACATTTAAAAACACATTGAATTAGTTTGGTCGTAAGATAAGGCTACTTATAAAACTATGTACATTGGAAATCAATGATTGAGTGACTGATTATTTCGAGGGAGCAACAAGTGAAGGAGCAATGAATGTCTAAGCAGTAGGAGCCTTTTTGGACGGAGAAAGGCCGTCGAAAGCGCTATCAACAGCGGGGTTGCGGGCTCGCTTGGAAGGCGTCGATGGTGTGGCAGCATGATATTGAAAGCGGTGAACAAGAAAGATGGATACTCCTGAAACCTGGAGTCAGCCAAATTAAATAAATGTCGGAAAAATCCCATTTGGCTTTGATCGGCTTTAAACATGTTCCAAGCCAATGCATGCCCAAATGGTTTTGGCTGGCTTCCAACGCACAGTTCAGAATCCTCCAACCGCTTCTAAGACAAGGGTATGGTTCCAAGGTCTACCATGCCTCAGGGCATTAAAGCTTTGGAAATAATAAAAATATGCACTTACTCAGTCAGTATGCAAGCAGCTGCATTAATGTCAGAATATGAACTTGAAGGTCCGGATCTATGGTATTTATACACCATTCGTTGTAGACATCAACACAATCAGGGATAGATATACCCGGAGGAAGGGAAGACGGCAGATGGGAATGAGAAAACTGAAAGCAGAGGCCTGACAGAATGTGTTTTGTAATGGTGGTACAAATGTGGTTCGTGGTTGGTTTCTCAGGCAGTTCCACTCAATGGAGTGCAGCGATGGACAGAAGAATTGGCCTTCAATGAGCTTCAAAAGAGTCAAAGAAATCAGCAACAGAGGCACAAGAGCGACTTTCTATTGTGGCCGTTTTAACAGTGAGCAAGTGCTTGCGAATTGCAGCCTTGATCTTGAAACGAAGATTGCGGCTTGAATTCAATGTGGGAATATTTAAAGCTGCCGCAACGTGATAGAGGTGCTCAATGGAGATTTTGCTGTAGTCAGCAGCAAGAATTATATTGAGAGCAGCAGCAGACATAGAAGCTGCAGAATCAAAATCTTGAGCTACAGCACGGCAGGTTGAGCGGTCGAGTCTCAAATACGAGTTAACATCTGAGATGTGGTCTGCATAAGCCCCTGTCATGAGATGATGAATTAAATGCTTGTCTACATTGAATGAGATTCACATCATGGTGGGGAACAGTATGCAGGGTAAGAGCATGTTGAATTGTCTCTAAATCAGAATATAGCACAGAGATACCGGCATGGGTGCGGTAATGGGCAGTAAAGATATCACGGAAGATATTTAAAGATGTGGTAAAAGGTTTAGGCATATGAGAGTGTAAGGCATGAGAGGATGGGGCGCAACTACAGGCCGATGGCTCTGAGCAGGCACAAAGATCAGAGGAAGCTGCAAAGAAAAGTGTGAGACGAGCCAAAAGGGGAACACGGAAAACATACATTGTGGGAAACCAGCATCGAGATCAGCATCAACATCCATCGGACAAGCTTGGATGGGGACGGTTGCGGGAGCTGGGTTAACAGAGTTAACAGAGTTAACAAAACAACCAGAGAGGAGGAAGAAAGCCATGTGGGTCGGTGCGAAGTCCAGGATGCCAGAAGTGAGCAGAAAGCGGGCCCTGGGAAGAGAGTCACGGCAGAAGAGATGCCAGTCACGACCCAGAACAAGATCAAAGAGCAGCGAGTCCTTGATAGAGAGATTTACGTTCATAACACAGGTAGATCCTTCGCACGGCAGAGACAAGACACCAGAGGCGACAGATCCCGAAGACTTGATACCAGAGGCCAAGACCCAGTCCAAGGAGAGCAAAGATTTTTCATGGTTAGCGCAGAAGGTTGAGGAGAGGGGAATATTGAAGAAGGTAGCGGAGGGAGGCATGGGGGAAGAAGAGAAAGAGTGACGATGCGATGCCACGTCACTCGGGAATAGAAGGCCGAGTCCGAAATGCCGAGGTTGCGACTCAAAAGTAGTGCTTACGCAAATAACGCTGATGAAAATATGATGCTCACCAGTCAAAAGTAGTGCTTACGCGAATAATGCTGACGAGAATGTGATGCTCACCAGGCAGTAAAATTAGGGCGCCCTAAAACCCTTACCTAAAGGTAGCCGGAATTTCTCCTACATTGCCCGACTTGACCCTATCCGGCTCGTCTTCAGCGCGCGCACCCAGGGAGGTGCTGAAATCATCATCAAATTTGGATACGGAAAATATGGGTACGTAGCGCACGAGGCAGCAGTCAAGTCGGGTCTGGCCCCCCTGCTCAGCTATTCCCTGCTGGTGGGTCGGATGTGGATAGTCGTGATGGAACCGCTCGAGGCTGGCTTTAAACCATGCGACGAGCTCACCGGCCTCACAGATCAATATAAGGCAGCCGTCGCCGCGGCCGTCCGGACGTTCTACAAACTAGACCTGGTACACAATGGTGACCTCCATGCCTCCAACGTGTTTGTCAAGAGCGAAAAATAGGGGGATGTAGGATTGCCGGTTCTTTGATTTTGACTGGGCATGTAAAGAGGGAGCTGTGATGTACCCGATCGGCATGTACAACACGATTGCTGTATGGTGACCAGAGAGCCTGAGGTATCTCGATGGACAACTCATTGCACGGGCCCACGACGAACGCACCATGGTTGGACTCGAGTTCCTTGAACGGGCATGATATACAATGTTGATGCACCTGAGTATTCGTCTTTATTCCTTCATACAAAGCAAAGACGTCGTAACTTCCCACCATGACCTATGTACTTTGAATTCAGTATGTCGATGCTACATACACAAAAAAGGAACGTAATACGGTTCTGCGAATTCCTTGCCGGGCGCTGCCGGCGCATTCGCCCGTCATTCCACTTCTATATTATTATTGGGGGAGCTTGCGACCCCGATCTATTAAGGGCTTCCGATTTGCGTGTCACGTGAAAATCCACGTCTTTGGTTTTGTTTGTTAGTCATGTGATAAGTCACGAGTCAATTTGCACGATAGCGTTTCGGCCGAAATTCACGGCAGTTCATTTTGGACATTGAATCTCCGAATAATCAAATCCCCAATGACACAGAATAAATTAATCAAGGCAAGCATGCGGAACCCGCATTCCTCCTTGCTTCCCACCATCCTCGCTGTAAAGCTCCAGGTACTTTCCCCTCTTTTCAGTTGTATTTTATATTTTATTCCTCCAAACTCACCCTGTTTTAACAGCTTTGATACTTGGTGATTGGCCCTATCTGCTTTTTCTGATCTTATCTCAGACACTGCGTGGTTTCTTTAGCCTCGACCTCACTTTTCTCACTTTTTGTAGCTCTGCTGGAATGCATGTCTCCCTTGCCCTTCTGATTCACATTCATAAATTGGCTTCAAACTAGAGATCAAACTCTGCCTAATACCCCTCAAAGAGCTCAGATTGCATCTCAAAGGAATGAGTGGGACATGTTGGCAGTGTTTTCTTCAATTGATAAAGAATAAAAGAAACACTGTGTGCAGTTTGAAAACATGACCGCCACAGCAGCAGAGTGGAATTTCAATTGGTACAAAACATTTATCAGATGCATCAATGCATGTCATTGTTGTCTTCGTCTTCCATCTTCGCATTCACCACGCATGGCTGTTATACAGTCACGTCTCATTGAAGTGGTGGTTCTACTCAAGTTCTGCCCAGATTGTCCTTCTTGGCCTGTCTCTGAATTGAACAAACCTGTGTGAAATCTACCTGTGTGGCCTTAGTTTTCTGCTGCCAACCTCTCACTAAATGGTTGTTCAGTGGTTAGGTTTTAGCTGCACCAAAAATTGTTACTTCACCTGTCTTGCAGAAAAGGGGTCTCAAAAGAGTTATCTACAAGAGTCAAGGAATTACTCTTGAAAAAGCAGCAATTGACATTGCCAACAAGGATTTCTCCTCTGGCCTGTCTTTTGTTGCTATTTCCAAAGTCAAAACACTTCACAGCATAGCTTTCTGGAAATCATTTGGGTGCACCTGCTTGCAAAAACCAATTACTGAGTCAATGAGGATGCTAGGGTGGGACACTGCCTGTCAGGGCCGACCAGGCCGACCCAGTAAGTACTTTTCGGTGCAAGGGTTGGAGCTGTGAGTAATTATAGGCTGGACTTGGTTTTGTGTTACATGAATACTTAGGGTATGGACCTTAACAAGTATATATTTAATGATACTGTATTATTCCATTCAAATTGATAGTCATGCATCACACACCCCTCCATCGGTATTGAAATTTGGTAGGGGTCATGCGGCAGCTTTGTCAAACCTCTCAGGCATGACATACACCCAAACTTTGGTGGGAAGGCACCAAAAAAGGCAACAAAAAAGGTAAATTCCCATACCTGGTGTCAATTTGAACGAAATAATACAATAATTGACAGTAGTAAATCCTTGCAATTCACAAATCATAACTGAAAGTCTGAATTAGCGAGATCCCCCTTATGTATCCGGGAACCGGAATACAAAACATATTTATCATTTCAGAGTGTGTTCGGATGCCAGATCCACATCCATGGATCTGGATATATTTCCCTTTACGGTAGTCGTGAGAATATCAGAATATCCAGAAGATTTGATAAGTGTGACTGGCAGTGACTTGACGCGCTGACATTTTTAAGTGCTCTACGCGCGTTGCTCTACTCTCCCTGAGCTCGCAGAACCGTCCTTCCGATGGCGCCAAATGCTGGCCACACAAACCTGACCTCCGGACTTCCAACCCCCAGTGCCGCTGTCTGGCGTGTCCCAGATGAGACGGCTTGATTGAATTCCTCGCTGAGCACCTCGCAGAAGCTGGGGATAACAAAAACTTCACCCTGAAGACCTTCCGTGCTGCCGCAGACCACCTAGAGAAAACTCGTACTGAAGGCGGCCCGAAAACCTTCAAATCATGCCAGCAGAAATATAACAGTGTGCGTGGCTTGCTGCTTTGTGTAAAAACCATTCTAAAAGACAGTATTTAGCTTCGCAAGCTCCAGGCCCTCGTCGAGCTCATCATGGGTATCTCCGGCTGGAAATGGCACCCCGACAGGGGGGCTGACATTGATCCCACCATGAAGGATACCTGGGACGACTGGATGGCGAAGAATCCGGAGGGCAGCTGCAGGAGGTGGAGGCATTGTCGCGGTCGGTCAGTGTGTCAAGGACGCGTCGTCACGCTCAAATCACGCTGTATTTTGGGTATTCTCACGACAAAAGAAAATATATCCAGATCCATGGATATGGATCTGGCATCCGAACACACTCTCATTCACAACTTGCATTCAACTATTCTCATCGGCTTGTAGAGAGTTTGAATCGGAGTTACGGGCAGATTTCCTCGGGTTTTTCCCCGTGAAACAATCCTTTGGCGAAGAGTCGAAACTCTTCAAGATACAAGTAAAGAAAAAACGTTTTGAGTTTCGCAACGAGCTTGGTTCAAGTACGTCGTTTTTTCCTCCCTACTTAGCCTGCAGTGACACATTTCAGGCCATGGATTTGACCCTTCAATCCATCCTCAAAAGTAACAACCCTCCCGATCCTCACCAGGTGCATGCCATACGTGGTTTGCTTACCTCGGCGTTGAACGAGTTGTCTACCCTCGATGACACTCTGTTGAAGCTTTCTCTTGTGTCTGCGGAGCTACAGAAGCAAAGAAACTGCTGTGGCGAAACCGTGACCGCCTTGCGTTGCGCGCTATCTCCAATTCGCTCTATTCCACCCGAAATCATGGCGGAGATCTTCTTGATATGTCGCGACAACGCTCTCCGGTCTTCTACCTACTCCATCGCGGATGTGAACCGGGTGCCCATGCTACTTACCCATGTTTCGTCGCGTTGGCGCGGTGTATGTCTTTCTACCCAACATCTCTGGGACAATGTCATCATCGATGTCGATGCTGCGACCGCCATGCCTTCCCACAACTTGGTTCGCCAGATAATAGCGAGGTCCGGCACGCTTCCTCTGCGCGTAAGCCTCACTACGGCGCATTCGACATCCGATATGGACCCTCGGTACCTACAGCAAGTCTTGGCTGTGTTGTTCGAGGCGCAGGACAGATTGCAGGATATTAGCTTGGATATCCTATATTCGGATCTCCCTGCAGCTTTCTGGGACCAGTCCCGGATGCTTCCTCTGCTTTCCTCCGTCAATATTGAACTGAGGGACGAGGAAGACGGAGTCTTCGACAGTGCGGGCGTTGTTAGGTTGTTCTCCGCTGCACCATCTGTCCGCGAGGTCGATATCCGTGCCAAAACCACGCCAGCCGTGTTCTGGGCAAATTCATTTGCATGGTCCGGGTTGACAGTTTTGTCCCTGCGCGTCCCCCTCAACACCCGAGTTGCGCGAGATCTTCTGATCCAGTGCCCCGAAATACAGGTGTTCGATGTGCTGCTGGACTCCGCCGACAGTAGCATGCAGCCTTTGAAGAAGATATACAGCTTCAAGGATTTGTCGCATTTCACGATCTTCTTTGAAGTCGACCAGCGCGAGTTCCTTGCGCTCTTCTTTGCGCAGTTGGCATTCCCGAGTCTCGAATCTCTGACGCTTGGATCTCACACCGAGTCGACACACGTTCTGCAGGAACTCTATCACCGCGCGCCGTTCAAGCTCGTGGACCTCGTGCTGCTGCAACTTGACTTGAGCATGGACAATATTACTCCTTTCCTTCAACTCCTTCCGTCGCTCCAAACTCTCCATCTAGAGTGCTACGGCTTCAATGATGCCCTCTTCTCAGATTTCACCTTCAACCCCCACGCTCCAGTTCCCTCGCTCACCCTTCCTCTTCTGCGCTCTCTGGCCTTTGCGGATTTAGAATACGACGAGAATATGATAGATTTTCATGGGAATGTCGTTGCCAGCCTAGCCGAGTCCGTGTCCCAGCATCTTAATGGTCACAATTCCGCCTTCCCCGAGCTACAATCGCTAGGCCTTTATCTCAGCGGGCCGGCATTCGACCACGACGTGGAGCAACGTCTCGCAGAGGCGTGTAGCAGTGGCGTCGTCCGCTATTCGAGGGTGTCAAACCCGCTCTCTCCCCCGGAGTAATACTTGTCATCGCTGTCGACGGTCAAACCTGTCGGACTGACGAAAATGGGATGTTTTGTCGGATATGTAAATCACCAATGCTCGTGACCTCTACTTCAATCTTGCTTCCATACTACAAGCGTGGTTTTCTCCTGCGGTTCTATGAACTCGATCCGTCTCCTGAAGGCTCTGTCTTGGCCTCGTGGACAGGGAAATCCTATCATTCCATGGACATGTAATACAGTGACTTCGAATTCCACAGTTGCGCCAAAAAAAATTTTGAGCAATACAATGGTGTTCTCATCATGATCCGAGACGCATGTACATGCAAGCGCACCAAGCGAGAACAGGGAAAAGTTTCAACTTACTAGCCATGAGGGCAATATTGTGAGACTTATGTAGTATGTGAACAGAAAAAGAACTTTGGTGTCAAATATTCCGCTGCTTGTAAAGCCAAATTGCATGGATTCCTGATACAAGTAGCTGATTGGCAGCAATTGCCCTCTATGTATCAACATGCAAAACTCCACAGCTCAGAAACGACATCGCCGCCCAACACCTCCACCTCGCGAGGAAACAAATCCTTATGTTTCCCTATCTCCATCGCCACCGGCGGCTCCTTCTTGATCTTGCGCGTCGCGTCCGCGTCAAACAACTAGTATACACCGTCCTCAATAAGCACAAATATAAATCGAAGGCACAAGATGCACATACCGTCCCATACGTATGGTCCAAAAAGTCCTCCATCGCATAGCTCGGCTTAGTGAATGCCTCTGCAAAGATCTTCGTGAGGGTCGACACACCCGCAAGGTAGTGCTCCCGGTGTGAGTTGAGCTCCCAGAGCGAGCTCTCGATGGCTTTTGTGAGGAGCGGGTTCGGCTCGGCGATGTCGAAGGGATCCGAGGAGGCGGTGTCGTCGGCGGGGCGGTGGATCATGGCCATGAGCGCGGGGTGCCGCTTGAGGGTGTTGTAGGTGAAGGGGATGATCATGATCACTGCAGAAGGCGGGGCAGAGAGCGAGAGGCGCGCGAGGCGCTTGATGAAGGAGGCGAGGAGCGTTGCGGGGAGGTGGCTGATTGGTTAGAGTTAGCGAGGGATTTTGGGGAAGATTAGTGAGGGACGGACGTTGAGCTGAGGAACAGCTCCGTCAATCGGAAAAATCGAGCCCGATGTTTCGAGTGGAGGACATCTCGGTCGAGGAAAGCGTACAATTTCGTGTAGAACGAAGGATAATCCCTGAGAACACGATTGAAATGGGCGTTGCATCCAGGGAACGATAAACGAGCTTACAAATTATATTCCTTCATCAAGACGAAAAGCGCGTTGAGCGCAAGAAGCCCGATGGATCCGCCTAGATGAATGGAGTGGTTAGCCGGCGCCATTGCGGAGCCAAAAAAAAACACAAACCGATGTCAACGCAACCCCCAACCCAATCCATAATCAGCACCGGCCGTGTCAAGTGTGGCATCACTCCGCGATGCATCACACCAAGCGCCCTGCTCGACAGACTCTTGCTCTTCTCCACATCCCGCACCGCCGATACCTTCGGCAGCAGCGCCAACCACGCCCGGGTGAACACCGCCCGATGTGACGGCAACGAATGCAACGATTGGTGGATCGTCAGTTTATGCAGCCGCGCCCCGGGTTTCTTCGTTTTTTCCGCCGTCGTCGTATCCTCATCGAAGAACTTGCGCCAGTCGTCGTCGGCGTCCTCACCCTCCTTGTCCGGCTCTTCGTCGGACGAGTCATCGGCGCTGGCGGACACCTTCCGAGATGGCTTCGGCTTGGGTGGTTTTGCTCCGAGCTCGGACACCCACCAGGCGTTGAGCTCTTCTTTTTCTGTGGGGAAGGTGTTGAGGCCTTCCAGAATCGCCAGTAGATTCGCGGGAAGGTGGGGGTGCTCAGAAATGGATGCAGTAGTTATTAGCGTTCTGTTGCAACGTTGGTAAATCGTGCGAGATAAAGAAGCACAACATACCCTGCTTCACGAAGGAAGAACCACCGCACATCGTCGTGCACGCTGAACCACGTCTCGTGGAACAGTTGTAGAACGTCCGCATCGAGTACCCCACTGTTGCCTTGTGCTGAACGCCGGGAGGGCGGGCAGAACAGCAGGGCAGAAACGACCCTTCGGAAATGCGAGCCGTGGAATTGCGGCTGCGATTCTGACAAGCTTGCGGCCGTCGACAAATGTTTTTGTAGCGAAAATAGGATCTGCAAAGCAGATATCTGTGCGAATACAACCATAAGCGTCTCCACCAGCAGCGCAGAGTGGAACATTACACGCAGCAGCTTCTCTTCGTCCTTCAACAGACCGCACAGAAAATCTACATAGGAATTAAGTCGGTCCCATATCCAAGCCTTGACCACTTTCGCGGCCTCGTCGCCCCCGGTGCCAAGTTTCCCGCCAGATATTAGAATGACAAAGATCCTGTACAGTGAGTATATGGCCTTGGAGGTGTCCTGTGCATCGCCGGCAGTGAATGCTAGCTCTAATAGGTCGGCCAAGGGGTTTAGTGAGCTATTGGAGGCGGCGGCGGCAGTGAGCTGTTCCTCGAGCCGTTGGATGGATTGCCCAAATTCAGAGTCCTTCTGAACCTTGCGCTTTTTACTCGGCGGCGGCAGCGAGGACGCGGGGCGCGACATGCAAGGAAAACAGAAATTTTACACACTCGGCAAACGCCGAAGACTTTGATGCGAATCATTTTGGAAGTGCACGTGGACATAAATAAATACTCAAGCCGGCTCTCAAGCGCGCGGAGCACCCATCCTCCAGCGGCATCTCAGTAAAAGGAATTGAACCGAAATATAGGTCCACAGCAGGCGGCACGGTTCAGCATCAACACCCGCGTTTCGAAATGTCCTCGAAGCTTTGAGTCCTCTCCCAAAGCTCCGAGTCTGCGATACGACTCCTCCATCTCTTTCATGTTAACTTGAACATCACTCGGACAGCTTGGGAGGGCTTCAAACCGCTCTTCGTGAGGAGTGGGATGGGCGCGCTCGATGCTGGTTTCTTGAAGAATGGCAGGTGGCAAAGCTCTCAAATGGTTGTCCCGACTCCGAGTTGTGAGGCTGAGAGGAGGAGATGTATGGCCGCGTCGGGTGCCAACAGAATTTTATGGAATGTAACGCGGTTACAGGTACTGGGTGGCAAGTGTCGTGCATTGGACTAGCAATTCAAACTTGACAACTACTACTCGTGATACAGGATATTCAACCGCTATACTACTGATAATACCACAAAGAGAGTACATCCTTCGAAAAAGCGAAAGCTGGAAAAGAAAAGCACTCTGTCAGTAAATGGCCAACCAAGTTACTGCAGAGCCAGTGGGTGAATTCCCAAGCATTTCGTGATCCTAAGCGGCTCTGTCCACGCATAGGCACCCTGTCCAGGAGTGAATCGGTGTGGAGGAACAGTGTGCACCAAGCCAAAGCGAGCGGAGAGGGCAATCGGCCTGAGGAATGCCCACGAGTTGCCCAAGGATCGCCAGGCCATAAGGGCTCATAAGGGTGTCTGGATTCAAGGACTCGTCGTGATGAACCGCAAACCACGTAGTGGCCGGCCCAACACATGGCGTTCAACACCGTCGAAGAATCCGATAGAAATTGGGGGGGGGAAGACCCACCTGAGCATGTTGATTGAGGCCAGGGAGGAAAGGGGATGAGCGGAGAAATGGACGGGAGTGAGGAAAAGAGATGGAAGTGCGAGGAAGGAAAGGAAGGAATGATTTCCCATCAAATTGGCCGCCTGCTTATATAGGCTTTGGATATTTTGCTATATTTTTAAATGGTTGGACGCTTTTGTTGGTCCAACAGGCGCTTCGACGCGTCGGGAACCCCGTGGCCGTATATTTCCTACACGTGATGTCTTTTGCTGCTCTTTCCTGAACCACAACGTCGCCTAAACTCGAATTCTGAATAAGTGTGCTTATTGCTTCTCCTTTTGGCAGCGGGCGTTGAGTCGCGCGCTTCTATGATCCAATCAGCTGTCAAAATGACCTTCGCGACCGTGACACCGCGCAGTACAGTCCTTCCTGCTGCATAGATGCTTTCATTCCCTCGTAATCCTCCTCGGCTCACTCGTGTCTGGCTTTCGTGCAACTGCACGGTGAATGATAACAATCTCTTTATCATATAGGCAGTGCACTGTGCGACAGTTCACATCGGATGAGATCTCTTCAACCTTCGCGCTCACCATCTCTGTCCTCCGGGACACTATGACTAGTGAAACAGACCTCGCTTGTTCACTCTTTTGCTGTGCTCTGTACGAATATGAGGCTCAGTACGTTTCCGGACTGTCTTTTCGCCGGAACGATGTGATAGAGGTGTTGACGCAAGCGCCGTCTGGATGGTGGGACGGGCTGCTCGGCGAAAAACGCGGCTGGTTCCCTTCTAACTATGTCGCGACATTTTGTCATGCTTTATACGACTATGAGACCCAGAACGCCTCATCACTCGCCTTTCACCGGGATAATATCATAATGGTGGTGACACAGGACCCTTCCGGGTGGTGGGACGGTGTTCTGGGCAATAAGCGTGGCTGGTTCCCATCCAATTATTTCGCCGTCATTTCCGACAAAGACGCTGTAGAGGCTGCGAGCGTAGATGCTCTTGCTGATGACTTTTGGGTACCGGAACTATCTTGCGATGGCCGGGTGAGCTTCTAAGTTCTACGCTTAAGCTTGTCTTAGTTTTCATGCTTCTTTAAATTTAGGTATATTATGTGAACACAAAAACTGGACAGCACGCGCAAGATTCGCCTCACGAAAGTTCCCGAAGTATTCGCATACTGGCGGAATCATTGAATTCCACAAGACTCGACGGTAATTTCAACGTGGACAACTCCACAATCCAAATCATGGAGGCGGACTCGAGCGTGGAGTCGAGGGATGCGCACTGTGAGTTAACAAGGTAATTGAGGCGAACTGCCTTTCTGACGAAAAATTTCACAGTCGTATTGAAGTCTTCACCCGCACCTCAACCGGAACTACCTCCGCCGTATCCCTCGACCGATATCCTGATTGATCCAGACGGCTCGGTTCGCACGGGAACCGTGCCTGCGCTAGTGGAGCTCCTCACGTCGCATGAGCAAGAAACCGACCCGACATTCTTCAATTCATTCCTAATGACCTTCAAATCATTCACGACGGTCGATGAGCTGTTCAAGCTTCTCGTGCAGCGCTTCTGGATCCAGCCTCCGCCGAAGATGTCCCAGGCCGAGGGTGAGGACTGGCTCAAGTGGAAACATGGTATCCAAAGCAGGTTCGTTCCTCCTCATTGCCCTGTCACCGAATTTGGAGCCGTTTTCGCAGAATTTTGAACACGTTCAAATCAATGGTCATCGACGATGGCGTGTTGGAGAAGGATGACATGTTTATCTTGGATCGTCTGAAAGAGTTCCTCGCCACCGAAGAGGCCGTGAATTTTCCTGCGGCGAAGCAACTTTTGACGCTGATCGAAGTAGCCATCCTTGTTTCTCTCTCTCGCACCTTTTCTGATAGCCCTGCTCATAGCAGAAATGCAGCGACACTGGAATTGAGGTGGTCACACCGCCACTCGTGCTACATTCTAGCAAGGAGCTCAAACCCTTGGACATCGATCCTGTGGAACTAGCTCGACAGCTCACAATAAAGGAAAGTCAGCTGTACCGTAGGATCAGGCCCTTGGAATGTCTTCAGCAAGCACACGGAAAGACGACAGAAAACGGGCCCAACATTACCAATTTCATTCAAAACACCAACAAGGTGCGCGCAGTTGCGCCCCCGGGGCTTGTACTAATCTCATTCGAAAAGATACAACTTTGGTTTGCCGGATGCATTCTCAGCGAGGAGGATTTGCCGCAGAGGGCGAAAGCTGTCGAGCATGCAATCCATGTGGCCGATGTGAGTGCGGCGTTTGCTAGAGGGTGGATGCTGATGATACCTCAGTGCTGTCGGTCCTTGAACAATTTCTCCACCATGTCTGCCATAATATCTGGCCTCAATTCGCCCCCCGTTCGTAGACTCCATCGGACCTGGAAGCGTGTCCACCACAACCACATGGCCCTGTTCAAGACCTGCGAAGAGACAATTAGCAGCCATCGTGGCTTTTTCAAGTATCGATCTCTGATGAATTCTGTTAGCCCTCCTTGTGTACCTTTCATCGGTGAGCAACTAGTTGCCCGCCTCGTATCCCGATATTCTGGCTCACCTTAAACAGGGATTTCCTTGACTAACTTGCGATTTATCCAAGATGGAATGCCTGACGAGTTTCCCGCGAAAGATGGGGCCGTGCGGACCCTGATTAATTTCCGGAAACGCCGCAAAGCATGGGAGGTTATAAACGATATGAAACGCTGGCATGTTCCTTATAACTTGGATGGAATTCTGTCCATTCAGGCCTACATCGGGGACTCCCTTAACTCAATCTCAGACACGGCGGGGTCCGGCTTTTGGAAGAAAAGCTTGCAGCTGGAGCCCAGAAAAACGCCTCAGACTGAGGACGAGAAAATGGCCCAGCTGCTTGAAGAGCATGGGTTCTTGTAGATTGATCGTGTCATGTAAGTGGAAATTATGTACCATCGCTCCTGTAGGAATATGAACTCATGAAAGCCCCTTCCCCATCCATATTTCATATTCTGGGAAACGAGTAGTTGAGTTCGCAAAGGAAGAAAATTATAATCAGTATGATACGTAAGTAGGGACCAGAAGAAGACCAGACTCAGGGAGCAGAAGATATCGGCCCTTTCTCGCCCACAGCGGAAAGAAGTCACTCAATGACAGATCTCCCCTGTCTGAGCTTGTCCACTCGTTCGGCAAATGAACCTGGTCGAGGCTTTGGTCCATCGGAAGGTGCAGAGCGTGGCATCCAAACTCTTTTTCAGGAACGGGACGGAAGGGATTGTCTAGGCGCGCTGCGTCAGAACATACTTGATAAACAGAGCGCGCACAACGTACCCCGCCCTCTCTTATTTGCAGTGGTTCCATGACCCACTCATCTTGGACGGCAATCTCCAGGGGTTAAGACCAGAAATCGTCGACATCACCCAACCACCAATTGGCCTTGTTCTCCACACTGACTGCGCTGATCAGTAATATCCAACATCTCGAATCTTGGACAAACGCACGTATATTGCTTCTCCTTTTGGCAGCGGGCGTTGAGTCCCGCACTCCTCACCAAAAGCGGGGATTTTTGATATCTTGAAGATCATCCGGCATGATGGCTTGTGATCCAATCAGCTATCAACGGCGCTTGGGTGGCCTAACGACCACCTGCATCCACAACCCGCACTAGCGCCTGCCAGTCCACTCAGCACCAGTGCAAGCTCTGCAAAGCCGGCGATGACTCGATATCGGACAACTTCCCTCACATTCGCTGATCTAGGCTGGGATTGAGAAGCTCGAACCACCTGGCAGGGTCCTCTTATGGCTGAACAAGAATCATGCTACTGCTTAATGGTGGATTTCGTGTCTCAGGATCAAGCACCGAAACCACTGTGGGATATCCAGTGACAGGACCTGGATGCCGACAGCAAGTACTGGCAGTTGGATCGCGCGCTTCAAAGGCAAAAATGTTTTTATATGGTATCTACGAATTCTGATACATAGACTTTTAAAGAAAGAACGAATCAAGGAGCAATAACCGCCTCCACACCAAACCCTTTCCTTTTCTCCGCTGCCGCGTTAAACGCAGCCGCAAAGTCCTCCAGCGGGAACGTCCTCGCAGTCTGGATCCCGCCAGCCTCACTCAGCTTCAAGTACCCCGTCTCAACCAGGCTAATCAACACGCGCATATCGTCCTTCGTGTACATCCACTTCCCCTTGACCGTCAGATCATACCGCATTATCGTCCTGATCGGCATTGGCACCAAGTCCAACTGTCCCCCCATCAGGCTCGCTCGACCCTCACGGCGCAGTGCTAGAATGCAACTCTGGAGATGAGTACTCGTGACGGCCTCCCTCGGTGAAATATCGAGGAACCCGTCCGCAGGTCCGTCCTTGGTCAACTCCTTGGTGTCGGCCGTAACATCGCCGGTGTTGAGTACAACGCTGATCCTGTCGGGGTTCACGGCCTTGACTCGTTCCAACGCTTCTGCGTTGCGTCCCATTGCAACGACTCGCGCCCCCATGGCTAGCGCAGCGATCACCGCAGCGCCCCCAAACGCCCCCGTCGCCGGCGCGACGATGACTTTCTCCCCAACCTTCACGCCGATGTCTCGCAGCCCTCCGAACGGGACCGACAATGCGCCTATATAAATGAGGTCCTCGATCTTGTAGCGCAGGTCACCGAGTAGCCGCGCCTCGTCCAGCGGAAAGCAATTCTCGAGGGGAACCTTGGCGTACTCGGCGTACGTGCTGTCGCGCCACTCCCCTTCCATCATCACTCTGCTGCCAACTGTAGGCCCAGAAGTTAGGCCATGCAGGATGAGCGACGTGGGGTCGTCGCGACCGACGATGTAGCTGTCGAAGAAGACGAGCTGCCCTAGCTTGAGCAACGTCGCATCGGGGCCGACAGCCGCGATACGCCCGATGGCGGACGAGCCTGGGATGAACGGAGTCGGGTACTGGTATGGCTGCTTGTGGCCGCTATACACTTCGCCGGCATATGAAAGTACGGCAGCCGAGAGAACACGGATTACTGCGCTGCCTGGGCCGGCTTGGGGCGATGTCTGTTCCACGACGGAGATGTCGAGGGGGTCTCTGGTGGAGTTGAGAATGAGTGCGCGATGTTTAGGCGGGATGGTAGACATTTTGGATGGCGGATAGAAGTCGCTTGCAGATGTCCGCTACAGTCGGGCAACAGTCAGGGCTTATATAGGAAGCATGGAGAGCCAGCGGCTGGCGACCCGATGGCGCGCCGCAACTTCGACTAATTTGTGCTGAGTCCGAGTCGGCGCGTCAACGCTAGGGACTCCAGCTTCCGGGATATTGTAATCACGATTATGTACAAGTTCAACTTTGTTCTTTGCTCACCAACTTGTCGCTGGTCTTTAGTACATGCTCAGCGCCCACCAATCGCTATGGCGCGCTATACATGGAACGGGATTCGTTTGAGCCGGTTTCTTCTTGACACCTTGGGACACCTTAACTACGCGCTTTGACCTCAAATTCAACATCCAAGTTCAAGAATTCCACACATTTCCACACTTCGTACCCGCGTTCTCTCAGTCCGGGTGCCGGTCGCCGCGTACCCGCATCGGATGCATCCGGATCCTTACCCACTTTCAATCACTCACGAGAATCCCCTCGCATCGGCCCTTTGCAACAAGTTACGAGCTGGGGACTGTGAAGAGAGAGAACTACCTCGCCCTCACAAGCTGGTCAATCACATGATTCATGGCCATACAATTATTTTGTTTCTTCACCCTGGCGGAGGAGACTTTCTCGAGACTTTCACAACGATAGCCGTGTTTGCGTGAGATTCCGCTTAGTACGGCGCTCAGCGCTTTCAGAGGTTACCTCACGAATCCGGTGACTGGTGTCCGACCATATTTAACTTGCTCTTCACATCGAATATGGCGCTGAGAATGTCGGTCGTTCTTCTCTATCTATGTCTCGCACTCGCGTCCAATCATAAGCTTGCGTTCGAGTAATATTGACGCCCTAACGTCTCATCAGACGTCTCGCTCCAATCCCTGGGTATCCAGAGACCACACTACGGTCTCAGACATAGGCTATATCAGGATTCACTGTCGTGGATGCGCTGCTCCACCTTGCCCAGTTACTACAAGCATGGTTCCGCTCAAAACATTGCCTCTCTTCTACTTGGTCGCCTCCGCTGTTGCGCTGCCGAAGATTCCACTTTCCAAACGCGATGATATCTTGGCTTCCATGAAGCGGAATGGTGTCTTGAGCAACATCAATAGGCTCAAGATGCAGATTGCCAAAACCCAGAGGTAGCCGTCCCTCTGCTCTCAATTCTCCCTTTTCACGGGCGTCTAGCAAAATCCAGGCCGGTTTCGCTGCGATTGAGAGGAACACGGGGGGCGTTCATCCGGCTGCCGCCGGGATGCCAGGAGCGTTTGTTGCCACCGGCAGTAATCCACCGCTTGAGAAACTCACCTCGACATCGAAGAGAGCAACCGCTCCTGAACCCTTGACGGATGCCGAAGACAGCCTTTGGTTTGGGACAATCGCAGTCGGCACACCTCCACAGAGCCTCACAGGTGAAGTGCAATTGACTTTGCATTCCGACTTTAAACTTAACCAAGTCTCATCTTCCAGTTGACTTTGATACCGGTTCGCAACGTTGCCTCTCCTTATCACTAACCCGACTTGATCGATGAATACAGGCAGCAGTGATACATTCCTTCCTGCTGTGGGTTGTGATGCCACCTGCAATGGGCACACTCTGTACAATCCTGCTGCCAGTTCGACTGCTGTAAACACTACCGATCGTATGCTGTTCGAGCACCGTGAAATTCATGGCAATAACCATGTTGTAGCTTTCTTCCTCCAGTTTGGCGCAGGAAATGCCACCGGATTTGTTTTCACGGACACCGTAACGATTTCAGGTCTTACAGCTAGTGCTCAAGCTGTTGGTTCGTACTTTGCCACATGTTGCTCTAAATGTTTTAACAAAACCCAGGTGCCTCGAACCACTATTCTGTGGATTTCGAAATAGATGAATTCCCTCCCGACGGCCTTGTCGGTCTGGCGTTCCCCGCCTTGGCCGTATTCGAACGCAACCCGCTCTTCTCCACTCTGGTCGCCCAAGGGACAGTCCCACCCGTCTTTGGGGTGAAGCTGGCAGAGACGGGATCGGAGCTCTTCCTGGGTGGCGTGGACACTGCGCTATTCACTGGAGCATTCCGCAATGTATCGCTCATTGAGGAGGTAAGATCTTCGTTGTTTGCTACGCAGCCTCTCATACGATTATTTTAGGACTTTTACGCCCTCAACCTTCAGGCACTTGACGTCAATATAGTCTCTCTTGAAAGACGCTATATCATCGTTCTTACTCGTATCTCGTTCAGGTCGGTAACAGAGCCGTAGCGACAGCCACTGGCGTAACTGCCATCGTTGATACAGGTGTGTCTCGCTGTACCACGGTCGATTGTTACTGACAACTCTAGGCACCACTCTCTTGATCGGGGACGAGCAAGGCGTCGAGATTCTTTACAGCTCAATTCCTGGCGCCAAGGACGCCGTACGTCCCACACTTTTTACCAAATTATAAACTCCGGTCTATAATTTCCTACCAGAGCGCCATCATAGGGCCTGGGTTTTTCACCGTGCCTTGCAACAGGATCCCGACAGTGGGTATTACATTGGGAAATCAGATCTTTAATGTCGCGCCGGCCATTTTCAATCTCGGACTCTTGGAAGGCAACGACTGCGTGGGTGGAGTGGTTTCCTTGGCTGGAGTTCGTAAGCATGCATAATTTTTTCTTCTTAATTAAATCCAGCCTACTGAGCTACTTGCTTTGGTCGTAGCGTTCTGGGTGCTGGGCGATATATTCCTCAGGGTCAGTATTAAAATTAATGTGTATCATCAGGTGCTGATCATGACTCCAGAATTTCTACACTGGTACGTTCTGGGACAGACGTGCTGCAGGGAGACTGACGGTGGTGGCTAGTCTTCGACCAAGGCAACGCACGTGTTGGATTTGCCACACCTCGATGAATGTAGTCTCAATGAACCAAATAACATTTGTGTATTGGAATTTACTGTTTGGAATTTACTGGTTCCGTATCTTACGCCTGAGCGAATCAATCTTCGATAGCCCAGAACAAAGAACGACCGTCAATGACACTCCGGGAAGAGACCAATGCTAGCATTGCTTCATAATAGATAGACCGAAGTCCTTTGACTGAAGGTGACTGATTTGGTATCAATCTCATGGCGAGCCCTTCGCAGATAACAGAAGCACAAATATAACCATGTTCTCTCTACGAAAGAAATTACCGAGGTTAAGGCTGCTATCTTTCTCCTTCCGGATACGTCTTTCTGGAACGTGGAGACCTAGACACAGTACAAACGAGCAGCTTTCATTGGGGCCCGTCCTCCTACGCGGCCTTCCGTCGGGGCGAGAATAAGTATGTAGTCACAGGTTCCGCCCTTTCTGAGAAAAGCACGCCTACGGTACGGAAGTAAGATCGAGGTAGAGGTCACCAGCATCGTTGGTCGTACATAGCCAACAAAACATGCCATTCTCGCGAGTCCGACAGGTTTGACCGTCGACAGCGATGGCAAGTATTATTCCGGGGGAGGAAGCCGGTCTGGATTTGATTCCCTCGAATAACGGACGACGCCACTGCTGCACGCCTCCACAGGGCGTTGCTCCACGTCGTGGTCGAATGCCGGCCCACTGAGATGGAGGATGAGGGATTGTAGCATGGGGAAGGCAGGATTGCGACCGTTAAGATGCTGCGACACAGACTCGGCTAGGGTGGCAACGACACTCCCATGATACTCTATAAAATTCTCGTCGTATTCTAGATCCGAGAACTTCAGCGAACGCAGAAGAGGAAGGGTGAGTGAAGGAACTGGAGCGCGGGGATTGAAGGTGAAATCGGAGAAGAGCGCATCAGTGAAGCCGAAGCACTCCAGAACAAGAGTTTGAAGCGATGGAAGGAGCTGAAGGAAAGAAATGATATCGTCGGTGCCGTGGTCAAGTTCCATCAGCACAAGGTCCACGAGCTTGAACGGGGCGCGGTGGTAGAGTTCCTGCAGAATGTGTGTCGACTCTGTCTGAGAGCTAAACAACAGATATCGGTGACTCGGAAATGCCAGCTGCGCAAAGAAGAGAGCAAGGAACTCGTGCTGGTCGACTTCAAAGAAGATCGTGAAATGCGACAAATCCTTGTAGCTGTATATCTTCTTCAAAGGCTGCATGCTACTGTCGGCGGAGTCCAGCAGCACATCGAACATATGCAATTCGGGGCACTGGATCAGAAGATCTCGCGCAACTCGGGCGTTGAGGGGGACGCGCAGGGACAAAACTGTCAACCCGGACCATGTGAATGAATTTTCCTAGAACGCGACTGGCGTGGCTTTGGCGCGGATATCGACCTCGCGGACAGATAGCGCGGCGGAGAATAACGACGCCCGCACTGTCGAAGATTCCGTCTTCCTCGTCCCTCAGTTCAATTTTGACGGAAGAAAGCAGGGGAAACCTCCGGGACTGGCCCCAGAAAGCTGTAGGAAGATCCAAATATAGGATATCCAAGCTGATATCCTGCAATCTATCCTGCGCCTCGAACAGCACAGCCAAGACTTGCTGTAGGTACCGAGGGTCTATATCGGATGTCGAATGCGCCGTAGTGAGGCTTACGCGCAGAGGAAGCATGCCGGACCTCGCTATTATCTGGCGAACTAAGTTGTGGGAAGGCATGGCGGTCGCAGCATCGACATCGATGATGACATTGTCCCAGAGATGTTGGGTAGAAAGACATACACCGCGCCAACGCGACGAAACATGTGTGAGCAGCATAGGCACTCGGTACACATCCGCGATGGAGTAGGTGAAAGACCAGAGAGCTTCATCGCGGCATACCAAGAAGACCTCCGCCAGGATTTCGGGTGGAATAGAGCGGAGGGGAGACAGTGCGCTACGCAAGGCGGTCACGGTTTCACCACAGCAGTTTCTTTGCTTCTGTAGCTCCGCAGACACCAGAGGAAGCTTCAAAAGGGTGGCATCGAGGGCAGATAGTTCGCTTAACGCGGAGGCAAGCAAGCCACGCATGGCATGCGCCTGGTGAGTATCGGGAGGGTTGTTGCTTTTGAGAATGGATTCGATGGCCAAATCCATGGTCTAAAAGCGTTAACTTACATGCGTCACTGCAGCTAAGTAGCAATGAAGAAACGACGTACTCGAATCAGGCTCGAAACTCAGAACGCCGGGCTGCGAAATAAACGCAAGCCCACAGATCTGTCTTTCTCTTTATTGTGAAGAGCTTCAACGTTTGTTCAAGGCAAAGATCGTAGAAAATATGTTCAGACTCTACCAGCCGATGAGAATAGTTGTAGGCTAACTTGTAGATAGGCTAGTGGGTTCAACACGTCCCGTGTGAGAAGATAAGGGAAGGAAACACGAACACGCTGGATAGCGAGTTCGTGGGTGTGGGAAGAGCCGAAGGCTCTGCGCTCGGCCGCCTGTGCGAGGGGCTGCGAGACCAGACGGGGAAGGACGGGGAGGCCGCGTGAAGCAGACGACTCCGCGCGTCTACCACGGCGAGCGGTGGTCTCCGAGCGGCAGAGTGGGCTCTGAGCGTGTGGCTGGAAAGGGAAAG
This sequence comes from Mycena albidolilacea, assembly GCA_029282495.1. Lineage (NCBI taxonomy): Eukaryota > Fungi > Basidiomycota > Agaricomycetes > Agaricales > Mycenaceae > Mycena > Mycena albidolilacea. The sequence goes on from JARIHO010000002.1 coordinate 1,892,439, forward strand.
GCGCGCCAAGGGCGCAATGCCAATCAACCACCACACACTGAAGAAACAGAAAGAGGGAAGCGGAGGGAGGGCAAAGAAAGAACTGAGAGGATCGGGCGCGTCGTCGACGTCGCGCGCAGAGCGAAAGAAGTGACCGAGTCACGCTCGGTCACCTCTTTCCCGATTCTCTCCTATCCTACGTCAAGCCAGAGCCGCTCGTGCCTCGCGTCAGGCTTGACTCGGATTATTTTGGAATGGAACTGAGGCACGGTCGTGATGTGACGATGTTTGTGACATGTTGAACTTCCTCTCCGACCATGTTGAACCAGTCTCGGACGTGCTCGGACCTGAAAGCAAAGAACTTCTAGTCTCGTTTACATAAAACGATTGAATCAGACTGGAGTCTCTGCTCCGGCCTGTATTTTATCCCCGCCGCCGCAGGCTACCAACGAGTACTTGGCCGCGCGCTTTCCAGCCCATTGGGAACAGGGCCGTTCGAGGCAGGTCTGTCTCACTAACCATCGTCACCTCTGTATATGCACTGCGCCCGTCATCTCTCTTGCTTCGGCCGCCGCCGTTTCTTGGACCTAAGTTCCGTGTTTGGAAAATCTCTTCGCCTGGCCCAGCTGCCTTTCCGGACCTGACAAGGCGGACCTATATCTCCTGGTTGTATCGCGGCTCCCCACCGCTTCAGTACATCTTTCGGTGTACTTGCCAAGTACTTGCGAATCATTTCTTGATCTCCTCAAGACAGTTTATTGACTGTCCCTCGCCGTGCTCTATCCGCCTTCGCCTCTGGTTCCTGTCACCCGGCTGGCATCTCTGGCTTCTGCCCTCTTCTGCTCTCGTGCTGCTTGGTCTATTCCCAATCGACCCCTCAACAATTCGGCTGTCTCGACGCTTTCAGATCTCAGCCCGCAACCTCTCCCCGATCTTTATCTTCCACCAGTAATTTCAAGCGCTCGCACGTTGCCCTTTCCCGACCGGAGATTTAGAGTAATTCGACGCAGCTCGGCCTCCGCTATCTTCACACACAGTCACTCATGTTCATTTCGGACTGCTCGGCCATCTCTAACAGTTGAACCTTCCCCGCCAAGCCGCCTACTTGGCCGGTTTGCAGACTCACCAATGTAACGCACACTACACAATTGAATCAAAACGAGGGTCTTCCGCGGCGCATCGATGTGGTGCAGTACTTGATCGCCGACCGATTGGAAGTATTTTATTCCTATCTTCCTCCGTAGCTTGTCCGTCGCTCAACCGTGACGTCCTGCGTATCGGATCTCATGGACCGCCACGCACTCCCGGCGCCCGACATTCGACTCCCCCATCAGATAATCGCGTTCAACTTCGCGTGGTGGCTATCTGAATCGCGACTCGTGTGTGGTAGCTGGTATTTGTCTGCGTGTGCGCGGACGCACCTTCGGATTCAGCTGCACACCGCGAACTCTCGTCCTTCCTTCCTTCCTCGGTGATGATGAACTGTTCAAGTGCAGCGACCGCTTCGTCGCATTAATTTCGCCCGGCGCCCGGCGGCGCATTAATTTCGCCAGGCGCCGGGCGCCGGGCGCCGGGCGCCGGGCGCGACGCGACGCATGTCCGTCAGCTGGCAAGCCTACGCGAAAGGCTATCGGCATAGTCCCCCTTCGCCTGGTCGTTCGTCCATTGATTTCCCGCGTCTCGCTCGTTCTTCGCATCGATTCGGAACCGTCGATTGTCCACTCCCACCCACACCGACCTCGCCATGCAATGCGGAATGTACGATATCGAATAAATTATACACGCCCGCCGAACGGCGCGATGCGGTACATACATACATACATGTCAATGCTGAACTGGCTAGTAACTTAATTTGACTTGTGTACATTACTACAATTGCAAGTTGATCCTGGATACTAGGCCCGGGTTTTATATGCGATAGATACAGTGCGGAGGGTCGAGGATGGAGAGTAGTGAAATGGAACAACATCCGCATGCGCAATGCGTCCGTGGTACATGAGGTAGAGGTAAAGGGAAAAGTAAAAAGTCGAAAGAAAAATCGTGTGGTCGTTAATGGGATATGGATATGCAGGATGGATGGATGGGTAGGATCTGTCAAGGTCCGATGCAAGAACTGGAATTGGAATTGGATGGTCAGACCGCGATGGGCTTATCAGACTGTCGTTCGAGTTTGGGGGCCGGGGTGGGCGTCGCAGCTTCGGTGGGCGGCGGCCGCGGTGGGGGCACATCGGGATCGATCCCTGCTGCCTTTCTCGCCGCCGGAGATTTTTCGATGGAGCCCGCTAGCGGTGCGGCGGCCTCTGCATCCAGCTTCAGGCCCGCATCTCCCTCCCCCTCCGGGTCCGGGGCAGCATCGGCAGCGCTCTCGAACGTCTGGTTGTGCTGCGCATACCAGCTCTTCAGCCACCGCTCCGCGTCGGCGTACTCGCGCTTCCCCTCCTTCAGCAGCTCCGCAATCTGCTTCAGCGCATCCTCCGTGGCACCGCCGGCGCGGGCTGCGCCGTCCGCGCCTGCAGCCTTCGAATCTGAATCGGCCGCGAGACTTGCCTCGCCGATGCTCTCCATGCGTTGGCACACGGCCGCGACTCGCTGGAGAGCCAGCGTCGCGGACGAGCCCATGAGGAAGTGGGCGAGATCCGCGAGTGTGCGGAGGTCCGTCTGTGCGCTGTCGTGCCCCACGCCGAAATCACGGAGAAGACAAGAACGAAAAAGAACGAGCAAGTTGTCAGCAGGAATGCACTCAGGGGCAGAAGAGCGAGAGCGTACAGTGCGGCGTCCATGCCGGCAAACGCAGTAGGCGCCTGGGCGAAGTACATGGTGAACATGTCTTTGGTGTACGCATGCGTGTCGTCGTCGTCGAGCTCGAGGTTCTGGTCGAACGTCTCGGTGTTGATAATGCCACTCGGATCCGTCAAAGCAGACGCCTGTCGCAATTGAAATATTGTTCAGATAAACAAGGTGCCGAGACGGGCATCGAGGAGGAAGAGACGGACCATTACTATTATTGTAGGAGAAGGCGGGAGCAAGGAAAGGATGTGACCTAGTAATGACCTGCCGATGGAGTTGGACTCGAAAAAAATAATAAACCCCAGGTTCAATCTCAGAAAAACCCTAGATTCCGTGTACACTCCGTTCTTACGGCTCCCCAGCGAGTTGTTCCCCCATCTCGCCTTCCTCTCCGAGTCGAATCTCGGAGGATTTGTGCATTTTCCCACAGTCTGCCAATATGTAGCAATGACATCATCAAAGAAGATTGATTGAGTGATGGCGTAAATTGCCGCTGGTACTGATTTACTTAGGATTGCTTCCGCGCCTCTAATTCTCAGTCCCTGCGGTACCGTCGTTTGCTGGTGACCTGGATTCCCATGCTCTCCACTGCCTGGGCAGAACACGGAGTGTCGGGGGCGATATTCCGGGGCCGCATTCAACGCGGGAAACAAGGGTTCGACCAGAAGACCGGCACCATCGCGCAATTTGGTTGAAAATAAATGAGGGGACAGAAAAAACAAATAGAGGGGACAGAAAATCACCGATCGTGCTCAGAGTGGTTTTGCTCCACCCCCTCGATCCATCGCGCGCATCCAAGTCGGCGTGAAGGTGCGCGGCAAAGCAGAAAAGTACACTTGTTACCGTCCCAGTGGCGCCCGACGGGATCTCATCGGATTAAACTGGACTAGTTGCGAGCGGCAGTTGTGCACCAGAATAGACCAGAAACACATACCAGATATACCTGCAGCTGATCGCGGATCGTGAGAACGTTGAAACTCGTGGGTATTTGAGGGAACCAAAAAATCACCATGTCCGGCAAACAGTCGTAGCGGCTGCGGCTGGCAGGAAGAGGTCCAGATGATAGATGTTTTCACTGAACAACTGCTGCGATATTATTCGCCGAGGCGGTCGTACCGATGCACACGCCCCTCGGATCCAGCCACCGATAAGTAATCTTTTGCAGAAAATCAATTCGAGAAAGAAATCCAAAAATCAAGAACCCGACGCTGGCCGCGCATAAGAGGTCGCCGAGGATGCAAAGAGTCTGTCGTCCAAGGAATGAATGCACGTTCGAGCCTATAAGCTCTTAGGTAGAAAGATAGGGGCGTCGAACTTGATAGAATGCGATGGACGTAATTGACGTCTTCACTGACGAGCGCTGTAGAAATTTAAAAGATTATGCAAGGAATGACTAGGTAGTGATGCGGGGAGAACCAGCGAAAGCGTAAAATAAAGACAGACAGCATTGGCCCCGCAGGGCGAAAGGGCATCTAGGATACGGCCACCCAGCCTCGAGCAAGAGAGCGCATGCGACGAAGGATGCGGGATCATGGTGGGCGCGATACGTGTGTACACCCGGCGACCCCGCTCACCCGCACGGTAGATACATCATGATGCGGCCTTGTCGTCGACGAACGGAACCTTCTTGTCCCTGTACCACTTCTTGAGCCACTTCTCCGCGTCCGCGTACTCCGTCTTGACTTCCGAGATCAGGCCATCGATCCTCTCCAGCGCCACGGCGGGCGTGAGATCCTTGTTGGCCTCCTCGTCGCGGAGTTCGCCGTAGTGCTGCATCTTCTCGCACGCAGCCTGCACCCGGTGGATGCCCAGCGCGGCGGACGAGCCCTTGAGGAAGTGGCCGAGCTCGGAGAGCTTGATTAGCTCCTTCTCCCCCCTTAACAAAGCGTGGGCGCGCATCCACTCAGTGAGGACCGCGGCGGGACCAGAAGCGGCGGGGGGACGTACAGGGCATTGTCCATGTCGTCAAACGTCGTGCTCGCCTGGGAGAAGTAGGCCTCGACCATCTCCTTGGAAAACTCGAACGTGTCGTCCTCGTCGAGCTCGAGGATCTGGCCGAAGATGTCCATGTTAATGGGCTGCAGAACATGAGCACGATGTGCGGCCGATAAGAAGGAGACCCTTGCCTCGGAGTCGGCGGGAGGGTCCTCGGGCTCGGGCTCAGGGGCCTTGGACTTGTCCGCCTTGGCATCCTTGGGGGGCGGGGCGGCGGCGTCGGATTTGGGCGGGGGAGCGTCGGATTTGGGCGGGCCGTCTGCTGCCATGGAATTAACGGAACTTGACGGCGAGCAGCTGAGTTTGCTCGCGTGCGATGGGAAATTGCGAAAACAAGCGCAGACCGAGTACAACCTTAAATGGGAGATATGACGTCGTACAAATAATACATTCACCCCTATTCAGGACATTACATTCAAGCCGCCAGCTGCCCCCAATCGCAGCGTCTAGAGCATTCACGCCGAACCTAGGCGCGTCACAGCTGACACATTTGCCCGGCACGAAACCCCGGTGTCGTAAAAGATAAGCAGGAGCACGAGCTTGTTGGAAGCAGCAGGAATGAATGATTCAAAAAATACACAATAGCAAGAAAAGCCCAAATTAAGACGCGCTTGGATCCGCCGGCCACTCCGTAATTTGCGCCTGCGTTCCCGTCAGCTGGAAGCTATGCGTGGCCCCCGTCGGCACATCCAGCAGCAGTGTATACTCTCCCGGATACAGCGACGCGCTCCCGTCGTCCCCCGTGCGCGAGATGGCTCCGAGAGTCACCGCCAAACTCGCCGTCGCGCTCTGCCCCGCACCCACGCCTTTCGCGCGCGCATACCCGACCAACTCCTTCTTCGGGAACGGCCCCGGCCCCGCAGTCGTGTTCACAAACCCTAGCACAACATAATCCGACGCCACCTTCCCCGTGTTGCTCACCGCCACCTCAAACGTATCGAACAGCGCCAGGTCGAGCGGCCCGCCTGCCGCCTGCCCCGCAGAGACGAGCGCCTGGATATCGTACGACGCTTTGGCTGTCCCCGAAACCGCCAGGCCGAAGCTCGTGTAGCTCAAGCCCGTGCCAAACTCGTACGTCGGTGTGCCGGTGTACCACTTGTACGTGCGCCCCGGGTTCGTGTCGCTCGGCCGGAGCGACATGTCCGTCATCGGCACTGCGTCCACATAGCTTGCCGGGTATTGCGTCGTCACCAGTCGTCCCGCAGGCGACACCTTGCCGCTCAGAATGTCCACGACCGCCGTGCCGCCGCTCTGGCCCGGGTAACCGCCCCACAGGATCGCGCTGACGTTAGCGTTACTCTTTAGCGCCGCATCGTCGACCTGCCCGCCGCCGAACTGCAGCACAACCAGAGGCTTCCCAAGCGCCGCGAGCTGGCTGATGAGGTCGAGCTGGTTCCCCGGCCACACGATCGTGTCCCGGTCGTGCCCCTCGGCCTCGATGCTCTCGTCTATCCCGCCCGCATAAATCACCGCGTCCGCCGCCTGCGCCGCTGCAATCGCCGCTGCGAACCCACTCGCGTCGTTCGAGTTGATCCCCGTCCCTGCCGTCAGCGTCGCGTCGAACCCGGCATTTTTCGCAGCTGCAAACGGGCTGATGAGGAAAGGCGCGATGCCCTGGTAGTTGCCTTGCATCTGCGACGTAGCGTCCGCCCATGGCCCGATAAATGCCAGCTTCTTAGTGGAGGCGGAGAGCGGTAGCGCGCCGTTGTTCTTGAGCAGGACAATGCCCTCTACAGCGGCCTGGTACGCAAGGTTCTGCGCAGTGTCGGTATTGACGTCCGTCCACGCGAGTTGGCGGAACGGCTGCGAGGCAGCAGGGTCAAAGTACCCCAGGCGAACGAGCGAAGCGTACTGCCTCGTCAGCGCTCTTTGAATATCTGACACTTCCAGCAGCGACTGGTTCAGCGCCGCGCCGAGATTATTCGCATAGGTCGATCCACAGTCCACGTCCGTCCCCGCCTTGATCCCGGTCGCCGCCGCGTGCGGTAGGTCCGGGGAGAACTTGTGGTCGATAAAGTTGCTAATAGCGTCACAATCACTTGTTACCCATCGCTCGTCGTCGAAGCCCCAAAGGTCCCGGAGAATCGTCTGCAGCAAGTACGTGTCGGCGCACGAGGGGATGCCGTTCACTGCGTTGTAGCTGCACATCACCGAGCCGACCTTGGCGTCACGCACACATGATTGGAAGGGCGGGAGATAGTAGGAGCTGAGGTCTTGTTGAGAGATGACGGCGTTGAAGGAGGTGCGGTCATTTCCCTCCCAGTTCTCAATGTCGTACCTAGATGAAAGCGATTTAGAAACGGAATTGTAGCCTCTCCGAGAAAGGGCCTTACCCCGCAAAGTGCTTGCAGTCCGCGGCGATCTTAAGCAGCGGCGGGTCAATCCCGCCCTGCAGACCATTAATGAGACTGAAAACATATTTCGAAACTCGCAGCGGGTCTTCCCCAGGCGTTTCTTGACCTCGGCCCCAACGCGGGTCGCGGAAGGCTAAATAAAACCGTGTCCATTTTAGATATGAGTGAAACGGATGGCGAGACCCACGGTTGATATTCGGCGTAAAGTAGTCCAATCCAGCGCGTCCAACGTTGTTGAATGCCCGCGCCTCCGTGCTGATCACAGTCGCAATCTCCTTGATCAACTCATCGTCGAAGGCGGCGCTCATGAGGATCGGGCCTGGGAACGACGTCGCGAAGCTAAAGTCTTGGCCCGCCGGCGCAAACGACACACCCGGGCTCGATGCCACACCGTGCTGCGAGAAACTACAATCAGCTGCCGGTCTCAGTGCAAGCAGTGCGGGTTATTTACCAGCGCCTCCGACCACCAGTTGTACGCGGGAAGACCGAGCCGCGAGACGCCGGGGGACATATTAACGGTGTTGGCGACCAGTTCGGCCGTTGTGAACATGGAGATGAGCGCCTTTGCACGCGTGGTGGGGCTCGCGGATGTATCGCAGACTGTGGTATTCGCGAGCGGCCCGCCGACGCAGTCCGGGAAGGAGTACGCGTGCGCTGCGCCTGCGAGGGCAAATACGAATAGGAGACTCGAAACCATAGTGCCGGGAGGTTCGTGTGAGGGACGACCGCACGAGAACGATATTTGCCCATCGCCTGATTTTATACAGATGAACAGAACGGGTCCGCATAGAGAGCTTCGGGGAGGGCGAAGCGTATCACCAGATGTGGGTATCACACGGCGCGTTATTTACAGTGGCAGAATTGCGGGAGAGGCCGCTCGGGAATAGTCAACGCGCAGCCCTGGTCACCGGACGCTGGTTTGGAAGTCGAAGGCATCAGCAAAAATTGAAAGAAGAAGATGGTAAGCCCTTGGAGCTGATTCGAGAGCGCAATGTACAGCGGATGAGAGCACTTGATAAGATGAAGCTTGAAGGATGTAGCTAGGAGGGAGGAGATCTCCCAAACAATCAGGCATTCAGGGGCTAGACCAGAATTCTCACGCCAGAACCGGTGTTGAAGGATACAGGTAAGGGAATACCAATGGAACCACAGTACTTCGTCCAAAGAACGGTTCGAGAATCCAGGGTCGGTACGTTCATACCTGCGTTAAAGGCCTGCGGCCCGTTTGCTGACAATTCGAGGGGCAGGTGATAGTGGAGCACCACCGAACCTCAGGACAATGGGTGGCATACAAAGAACAAACAGACATTTGTTTGGCTCCCAGCGTCTGAACATCACCTGACGCTCGGAAGAAGACGATCGGGTCCGCTCGGCATCCACACCAACGGCAGTGTTATATTCGTGCCTCTGGACTAGCCTTTGTTGAGTTCGGAAAGTCCCCGGGGTGGTAAGAGACAAGCCAGAAACCCCTGTTTCAACACATAAATAATGTTCAAATACTCAGATGATCCGGCCTGCACCACTACACCCCCGTTTGTAAAAAATGTATCAGAGAGGTTTTTGCCGCAATGTTGCGAAACAATTGTCTGATCATTACAAAACGCTGTGCCAAACATTTTCGAAACAAAGATAATCATATCCCACAAGGCTTGTGCAATGTGCCATTGAGAAAACATTTTGCAAGGACCTTTGGCAGACATTCTGTTGGACATTTGTACAACTAATTTTCCCGCATTGGATAGCCCAAAAAATATTTATTATACAAAAATTGGCCAGCAACGGGGCCGGCACAGGTACACAAACTATGTAATGGTGCTACTCCACTTTCCCACCTTCCCGTCAACCTGCTGCCGGTCGGGGTACTCCGAAATATGCTGCGCAAGTGTGCTGTGTGTCGGAACACGGAGAAGGCAACTGTGCCCATGGTGTAGGGGCGCCACTTAAGTGTGACACGGGTCCTGTATGGAAGAAGTAGCACGTGACTCAGTCAAGATGGGATAATTCCGGATAAAGTAGTAGGAAGGGAGGAGGCGGAGGACTCACAGGTCCCACGGCGCCCCCGAGGATCCTGGCTCGCGTTTGAGGGTAACATCAATCGTCATTGGAGCTGGATTCGTGAGCCACGGCGGCAGCGGCGGCGGTGGGGCAGTCAGTGGGCTGGGGGCCCAGACAGACAGTTGCGTGTGAGGCTTGAGGTTTGAGGGTATATTTGACAACTTGGGGGCAATTTGAAACTGACGACATTGCAAATTGAATATTGGGATAGTTTGATTGTGGCTTGGATGGATCGTGGGAGATGGGTCGAAGGAGGCTGAGGTCTTGAAGGGATCCACCTTGGTCGCCAATGCACATTTGGAGAGACTACGAGTTGCCATCTTGCCGGCTTGAGCAGTTTCCCAGATTGAGACTTGTTTGGCTGAGATCGCCCGGGGTAGTGGCCAGGCTGGATGACGAGTTGACTCGCAAGTTGGATTCAAAGCAGGGGGAGAACGGAAGTGGGAGAAAGGGAGAAAAGGACAGACGATTGTGGGCGCACCAACATTGTACTTGTTTGTTCTGATGCGCACGGACGTGGTCGTCGGTTGATCATACTTAGCAGTTTCTGATTCTGGTAGTACATAGTCCATATACATCTCAAATCACGAATAGGCACACCGACATAGCTGCTCAATTGAATACCTACCCTACCAAAAATGCTCAGTGAATATTTCTGACAGCGTATTACAGAGCTTTAGGCAACGTGCTGACAACCTTGACCAAAGCATTGACGAGATATTTTGCTTTGCACGTTCTCAAAACCTCCTTATGACATATTCCAGACATCCTGAGAAATGTCTCCATCACATTGATCCTCGACGTTTGATGAACAAAATGTTGGATTGGCGGTGTATTCCTTAACACCCGTGCACAGGATCATTGCGTCTGTGTGTGACCTCAAACCAATACTTGAGATAATCCAGCCCTGCGAGGACTGAACTCTCCATTGCATCTGTGCCATGCACAGGCAAACCCAGTCCTGCGAAAACTGAGTTGCCCTCACAACTCCTGTCCAAACACTCCTCCCACCAATACTCCATGACAGTCATAGCACTTCTGACCACAGTGACCTGCACGCCATCAGCAGGCTTAGATTCTGTTGTCAAGGTTGAGAGTGTTGTCAAAGACAGCATTCAAGTACCTGCCTCCCTTTATGAACTAGAGGATGTTGGCAGGGGTTCCCAGGCTGCCACCGGGCATGTGTATGTGCTGATTGTAGAACAAAGGCACTGTTCGTGAACTCTGACTGAAAATCTATTGAGAATACAAGGAGTACTTGTCCTCAGCTTGCACCCAAGTGGTGGTAAGAGACTCTATGTTAGTTACCTATTGTGACAGGGTGTGATGGATATCTGAATCTCCGAGCCTCAGTGCCCTCAACTTAAGTTTTGAACTTACTTCTTCTCAAATAGGTAATTCTCCCACGAAGTCTCCGTTCAGTTCCAGGAGTTGAACTCTTCCAGAGTCCAACTTGGGCATCTCAGCGATGACTCAGACTTGGGCATCAGCTACAAGTCAGACTCTCGCAACTCGGTCATGCCTCAGCCACGACCCTCTCTGACTCCTATGACTCACATTGACTCAGTAGTTACAGTATATAAGAGGAGTGTACCCCTCCTGTGAACACATCTGACTTACTCCTAATCTACCACTTTGTCAAGTACCAGTTCCCAATCGGGATCCGACGGAGGTCCGAGATACACCTGAGGAATGAAGTGCGTATAAGCAAGACAAAGAGGCTGATATATAGAAGGGAATGTCGGAGTCCGAATGGAGGACTGAACCCGTATACTGGAAGCAAAGGGGCTTGGCTTCAGCTCGTGTGCTGCACCCTTCTCTATGCCTGATGCTCAATTTCGGAGGAGGACAGAAGTCTGAGAGGAAGAGTATAGGGCAGATAAGTTGATATTCAAACTGAAGTCTAACTACCGACATGGCTTGTATTTATACGAAGGTAAAGTATTAGTGGGGATATAATATAAGTACTGGAGCTTCAGAGTTCTGAGTGGATCCATGATGGAAACAAGTCGTTATGAGTCAAGTAAAGTCAAGCTGACTCGGATATAATCGGCACTTCAAGGGCTCCGTGATGGAGAAGCATAAAGCATAACATGGGAGTTAGAAGGAATCATATGCAGTACAAACCAATAGAACAAGGGTAATTGCAGAAAAGCAGTGTCGGACATAATTGGGATCGGAGATCGCTGGAGTTCGATGGTGTCTGAAAAGGATGTGAAGTCACGGTACGTGACATACTTTTACTACCTGTAAAACCTGCGTGATTTTAAGTGAAGCTTCGAGCTCATTCAGCAATTACCTAGCTATGTACAGTAATCCTAAGAACATGGAGACATATCCTGTTGTTCACGTCTATCAAAGATTCACTCTTGCTAGTTGGTTGCTCAAGGTCGATATTGTAGGGAACAGTGTTGGTTTTATAAGAATTTTATCATTGTAAACAACCTCTCTATTGCCACACGGCAGTACCAAGTTAACTCAAACACGTGCTACATACTGCTTAGCTTGTGCTCAGCATCCCATGCACACGGTTTCACTAACATGGGGTAGCACACCTTGTATTGTATTTGGACATGACAAGCATACTTGGTTTACAGCATCGGACTTGTACATATAATTGTTAGCATAATTACATACAGGATATATGTAATATATATATCTTTCACTTGCTTCATACTACAATGTATGAAGATTGAAGAATGACACAGGATCCACCCCACAGCTGCCCTTGATATCTGAGCACACATTGTGAGGTCTCTGAGCCTGCTATGCACTGCTCATTGCCTCATGGCGCCTGCAGACCATCTACATGATGACGGAACAAGCTTGGACGTACACAACAGATTTTCCTAAAGGAGAGAGAAGGTGTGTGTATGGTCCGCGGGGGGATCAGTCGTTCCAGCCAAAGGGCTTTGCAACGCAGAGGGAGATCTGTGGGAAAGCACATTGGAGGGAAGGAACATAGAAGAGGCTGAACCCATACACAAAGGCAACCACAGGTCTGATGAAGGAGACCTGAAGCCACCAAAAGAAGCACAGCAACCAAGCACCAATAGTGCATGTGAGGGCAAAAGAAGAAGGGCCAAGGGCTCCACACCATGGCAAAGCAGAGGAAAAGAAGACCAGATTGTAGAGCTTATAAGTCACACCGAAAGTATCAAAAAAATGGTCAATTGAGAACGAATATGAACATTACAAAATGTATGCGAGGAGTGATTGAATTAATCAAAGTCGAGAGACACAGCGTCAGACATGAGACCATGAGATTGAGCAAATTCCACAATGGGTTTATCCCAAGTGCAAGCAATAGCGAGTAGAATGACACGCTCAAGGCAACACCAATAAATCAAGAAACATAGTGATGTCTACCCACCCAGCTTCATGATGATCTCAAACATGACATCAGTGAGAAGGAAGTCAAGGGAGCCACTTATGTGATAGCTATGTCCAAAGACAAGCTCAAGCCCAGCTGCTTTGTATATCTGAGTCAAGGACTTGATCAGGGCATCTTTGGTGATTATGTGCCAGCCGGCAGAGATGCAGTATGCGAAGAGAGGGGTGTCTGGAGGTGGAGAGTGGTTGACGCTATTGAACTAATGTCGAGTGGTAGTAAAGTATATTAGATTAATTAATGGGGCCGGACTGAGGGCCTTATATACTGTATAGAAAATATCTAGAACGTTCCATAACTATCTACAAGTGTCCGTTGAGTTCTACTGCTGACTAATCATACCCGTCAGCCTCGGAGTCGCTTCGTAATACTCCAACACTCCCCCTCGACTCCGAAGACATTCCAAGCCTCAGAATTAAATTCCAGTGCTTCGGAAATGGCAAAGCTTTGGTGAGAACATCTGCCAAATTATCTTCGGATGTGCAGTGGGTAACTTCGATTTCCTGCGAGGAAATCCTCTCACAGATGAAGTGGTGGCATATATCAATGTGTTTACTTCGTCCGTGGAAGGTTTGGCTCTTCGAGAAATCAATTGTGCCTTGATTGTCAACATTGATCAAGGTTGGGTGTTCCGAGGTAAGTCTGAGCTCAAGAAGCAAGTTGTGAAGCCAGATAGCTTTGCGGGCCGCATGGCTAACTGCCATGTATTCCGCTTCCATACTTGATAGAACTACTGTGGGCTGTTTCTTGGAGTTCAAAGAAATAAGACTTTTACCCAGCAGAAACGCAAACCCCAAAATTGATCTGCGGTCAACAGGATTGCTTCCCCAGTCCGCATCAGAGTATCTAAGCAGATCAACTAATTCGGCAATTGTTAGGCCGCCGAGAGTGATGCCCAAATTGCGTGTTCTGTTTAAGTAGCACAGTACACGACTAGTTGCTGTCCAATGAGTCTCTGTTGGATTACTGGAAAACTGACTCAAGGTTTGAACAGAATAAGCAAGATCTGGCCATGTCACGAGTGCTGGCCACATGAGTAATCCAATACGCGACTGGTATTCACTTCTCTGCCTCTGGGAAAGTACGGGCTCTCCTGGTCCGGCACGCAGAAGTTTGACATTCGGATCAAGAGGCATCTTGACCAGATTCGAACTTTGCATACCAAAATTCTCCAACATGCGAGAGATGATGGTTCTTGGGACAATAGAATTGTCCTCTTCTGTCTATCCCTAGTGACCTTCAGACCAACCATTTGTTTGATTTCTCCAAGGTCGGAGATTTCGAACTTTTGTTTGATCTCCCCCTTGATCTGATCTAGATCTTGTCAGGACGACGCCATAAGTGTCATATCATCAACATGTACGGCAATGAACCATAAGCCCTGGCTATTCTGCCTCCAATACACACACTGGTCTGAGAACAGTCTAGTGAAATTCAATTCTTTGAATGAAGCATCCAAAGTATTATTCCACTCTCTCCCTGATTGCTTCAGACCATACAACGTGAGTTTGAGTTGACAAACTTTGCCAGTCCCATCCTCATATGCTGGTAGCTGCTTCATATAAATTTTCTCCTTCAACCTGCCATTGAGGTATGTGCCAACGACATCTGCCACATGGATTTCCATATCGAGACTAGCCCCTATCGTGAGCAATAGCCGGAGTGTTTCCAAACGCACCACAGGAGCAAATACTTCGAAATAGTCCATCCCCAAGATCTGAGAATATCCTTGGGCTACTAAACGAGCCTTGTATTTTTCTATAGCTCCTGAACTGTCCCTCTTGACTCTGAAAACCCATTTACATCCAATCGGTTTTCTGTCTGATGGACAATTAACAAGTTCCCATGTGCCAAGTTTGTGGAGTTGCACAATTTTTTTGTCCATGGATTCCTTCCAACAAGGCCAATCCTGACGACTTTTTGCATCAGCCACGTCAACTGGATCTCCATTTACAACAGACACGGAAATCAGCACAAACTCAGCCCGATTATCATCATTGTCATACACTGGGACGTGATGCTGCCATTCTCTCGGGCCTTTAGCTGCCGGGTTATTAATCACCCTGTAATTCGTCCTACTGCTTTGGTATGCAGACCGAAGAGGATGTGCTCAGAGCTCTGTGGCTGGTTGTTGTGACACACTGCTCTGCTGTGGTGTTACCTCCACAGGATTCTCAGAATTTTCTGATTCCTCTGAGTCCCCTGATTTTGGTGGCTCATCCGAGGCTTGCTTGTCCTTACCAGAACTCTCCCCCTCAAGTAAGGGAGGGTGAGCCGGAATCTCGTTATCAAGCTCACTCTCATCAACAAAAATGATGTTACGAGACGTGAGAATCTGTTTTGTGATGGGGTTGTAATACCTCCACACACGAGATTCATCTGTTAAGCCCACAAATCTGAATTGTCTGGACTTTGGTTGCAATTTATGCCTCTTGCCATCCTGCTGCAACACCCAGCATGGCTGCCCAAATTCCTGAAGCCTTGACACATCAGGCTTCCTTCCCGTAAAGGCTTCTTCTGGAGTCATATCTTTGACAGCACGTGTCGGTGACCTATTTTTCAGGTACGTCGCATAGGAGACAGCCTCTGACCAAAGGAAATAGGGCATATCACGCCCAATCAACATTGCACGTGCATGTTCAGCTAATGTCCTGTTCAACCGCTCAGAAATACCATTTTGTTCTGGTGAGTATGGTGCTGTTAATTCCAACCGGATACCATTGTCTTTTAGGTATTTCTTGAACTCCTTGTTCAGGTATTCTCTGCTGTTGTCAATCCTCAGGCACTTCAATTCTTTGCCCATCTGAGTTTTGACATAGCTTCTGTACTGCTGAAACGATGCCTGTACACCTTTTTTGTCCTTCATAAAGTAAGTCATGGTTCTCCGACATTTTCCATCATTAAAAGTGATAAAATAATGTTCTCCTCGGATTCCTGTGACTTGTGCGGATCCCCACACATCGGACAAGGTCAGATCTCTGATCTCCTTTATTTCTGTCAATGACTTCTTGGGGAAAGGGACAACATGGTGTTTCGCTTGGATGCAGGCGGGGCACTGTTTCAAAGGCTCAACTGAGGTGTCAACCTCCATGCCTTCAACCAATTCCTTGGTCTTCAGCATCTTGACTGCACCCATGTGCAAGTGCCCAAAAATCCGATGCCATTCATCCCATGTTTTTCTATCTTTTGCCACCATGGCAATGTCTGTCCCAAAATTACAGGCCATCACATTCATGTGATATAACCATCTGGACTTCGAGCCGGAAGCAATACAAGTACGGAATTTCGGACTCAGGATCAAAATTGAATCCTGTTCAAAAACTAGCTTGCATCCTGTATCGGTGAGTTGGCTGAGAGATATCAGGTTATTTAGAGCCTTTGGTGCATGGACTACATCTGTAAGGGTGACCTACTTGACTTCATTGCCAACATTACAGTTCAACTGAATTTTCTCTCTCCCAAGAGAAGGTATCTTTTGTCTGCCAAGCCCAGTAATGCTCCCACTGCATGCAGAATAGTCTGAGAAGAATTCTCTATTCCGGCATACATGAGACGTAGCACCTGAATCTGCCAACCAAATCTGATGTAATGTGGCCAACACAATATCATCTGATGCAAAGACATAGTCTTCATCCTCTGAACTTTTGGCCATGTTTGCCTTTTCCCCATCCTTCTTGCCTTTTCCTCCTCTCCCCTTCTATTCAGTATCCTTCTCTGGACAGTCTGACTTGAAATGACCCTTCTTGCCACATTTATAGCACGTCACATTCTTTCGTGACTTCTGGGACCTTGACTTGGCGGCGAGGGCTGTGTCATCATTGCTATTCTTGGCTTTGATGCGCCGGTCTTCCAATAATATCTTTGATATGAGCTTTTTCAATTCCTTCAACACTGGTTCAGTAGGATCTACTGTAGAAGTGAATGCATTCCAAGAGTCAGGTAGTGAAGTGAGCAAGGTCATTGAGAAATCAGCTTCCTCAATTTTCTGACCTAGTGTGGCGAACTCGGTTTGGTAAGACCGTAACAATCTGATGTGTTCCTCGATATCTCCGCTTTCTGGACACTCTGCACGGAAAAACTTCCGGTGCACCAGAACTATCCCAATTGCGCCACTGGGTTCATATGTGTCCCGTAATATTTGCCAGGCCTCTGCCGCACTTTTCGCACTGCTAACATAGACCAAGACATGATCGGCAACACGCAATCTGATGGCCGAAAGTGCCATCCGATCCTTCCGAACCCACGCTGCCTGTTCCACCATGGCATCATCGCCCGGCTTCTTTGACGTGCCATCGGCATGGTCCATGAAGTCTGTGGATGTCAAGATATCAATCATCTTGGTCTTCCACACTCCATAATTCTCCTCCCCCTTCAATGCCTCAATCTTATACAAGCTACTGGACGAACTGTCCATCTTTCCAATCTCACTGTGTGAAAATTACCTCCAGGCACTATCTTGTCTCAATCCCAGATGCAACGGAGTGACTACCGTCTATAGTCTGGCGAACCGAAGTATAACCCACTGAAGAGTATACACCCAAGAGTACTGTGCCTAACAATGTGCGGATACAATGACCGCCCACACAAATGGAAATCCAATCGAGATGATGTCACCGAAGACTGGTGACTGACGTGATGTGAGAGAGTAGGCGGGGAGGGCGAGATAAGATGAAGAGTCAACAAGTTATAGCGGGGCCCATAACCTATTGAACTAATGTCAAGTGGTAGTAAAGTATATTAGATTAATTAATGGGGCTGGACTGAGGGCCTTATATACTGTATAGAAAATATCTAGAACGTTCCACAACTATCCACAAGTGTCCATTGAGTTCTACTGCTGACTAATAATACCCGTCAGCCTCGGAGTCGCTTCGTAATACTCCAACAGACACGATAGTGGTTCTTCCACACCCAGATCAGGCAGAGGTCAGTGTCTTCCCCGAAGACCTCGGTCAGAATACACTTGCCCCCAGCAGATAGGGTGGTCTTTGTCCAGACAAGGTGTATGCTGAGGACACGGCATCCAGCTGTGAGTGTCTCCGATATAAGTATGGACCAGTCAAACGGTGCACTTGATATATGACTAGAAATAGCTTAGATTCGGGATTGCACAAAACAACCACAAAACCACCACTACAACAATCTATTCCTCCAAAGATGCAATTGCTTCTCTTTGTGAGTTCGGGTCTGGGCCGTAGTATGTGACCAACGGGTTTGGAACAAACACAATTCGACTGCTAGACTTCAACAAAGCTGTTCAAAAACACACTAGCACTATGCAGCTGCCAACAAAAATACTGCTAGCACCTGGGATGGGCAGGGGTTTATGAGTTGGATACAAGGTGGCTGGACCCCTAGGTCAAGAGCACCAGGACAGAGTATGTAGGTTTGTGAAAATCCTTGCTAAGGGATACCCAAAGACTATTGAGGCTAACAACGAGGGACTTCAATCCTCAAGCAACAAGGCAGTCCTTAAGCTGCTGACCTATTCCTTAACCAAGAACAGGAATATTTCCACTTTGTATTGGCAATAGACACTATAAGCATCCAGCTAGCGACCCAACACACTATGATAGCGCTTCCGTCAATATCGGGGTGAAGGCGAAATAACTGACAAGTTACAGTTAGTCTAGAGGTGGGGCACCTAGTCTGTCTTCTTCGCGGTAGGCTCAAGCCAACACACAATCACCTAGCAGGTGATCCAACACACTATGACAGCACTTCCATCAATATTGAGGTGAATGCAAAGCTGCTAGTGCAACTGCTAGCTGGTTCTCAAAGAGAGCACCCTTGGTTTTATATGTGAAGACTCCTCGAGTCAACAACTAGAACCTCAACTTAAGATCTCGATGTGTCCAGAGTCAATAGTATTGATTCCAATAAAGCTACTACTTGTGAAGTGTGTTACAATCTCCACTAGCAACCTGAGACCACCTGCACCAACTTTGTACAAAGTCGGGGTGTAATAATCTCAGGTTCTAGCCTGCTCTGTGCTCCCTTTATACTACTGAGGTCCATGATACATGTGATAAACAGAATGAATAATAGAAATGAGTGAAAATGATGTGATTGATACAACAGCCAATGAAACGACTGCTGTTTGGTTTTATGATGGGTCTATGCCAAGCAGAACAGCCACACTGATCCACTAGCGTCCATTTACAGTCACGGCAAAAATTGATGACCACTTTTGGCGGTGATGGCATGCCAAACTGGTGCATCAATTTCCGCCGTGACTGTATGGGTATTGTGAGTGATTCCTCAGCCTGCCGTCTGCTGCCGGAACCTCTATCCTGACAAAACAGAGTTGAATCCGCTGCCTGGCATCATCTAGCACAGGTCAGAGCACCAGCTAGTAGTTCGTTTATCCATTACTGCATTAGTGGTGACCTGCACATCTGCACCAATAGCCTGCTAGCTATTCCTCTACTGGTCTACTTGTCTCTGTTTGTGACTTATGACTGCATCACAACAGTCACATGCTCACATCTGTGTTTCAGGTCTCGGGTTGATCACTAGTCAGGTACCACATACTAATGCCTCTGTTAGAAGACTGCTAGCGCATAGTTTATTACCCTTCAGATTCCAGACTCGCTGCTCGCACCGCCTGCTAGTGCTCTCGCAGTACCGCTTTCCTGTGTCTCACTTCCTAGGTGCTAGCACCTTGACTGTTTAGGCTTATAGTTATTTCCCTGTGGTTTGTGCCTCCAGACCGTACTAGTGTGTCACACTAGTCGTATCTGGTGTTACAACCGGCAGCTTGGGCTCACTCCAGTTCTCCTTTATATCACCTAGCCAGAGTCCTGAGTGCTAGTAATAACACTTCAGAAGTGCTAGTGCTTTCCCATTGTATAAATACTGGTCCTAGGAAGTCGCAAAATAGCACTAGATGCCGTGCGCTCTTGTTACGGTGTTTCACCGGCATGTGTCCCACAGCATAGAGAACTTGGCAACACTATGAATGGTCATCTCTCCGAGTCACTGACAGCCAGAATATGGTGTGAGGGTGTTGGACCAAGCAGCTGCACCATACAACAAGTTGAGGTTGAGTGAGCAGTGGTACACAGATGAGTGCAGGTAATGGGACCATGCAGAGGATGTTTGAATGTGATGCCTGCTTTGTTGGCCGACTTCTTCAGTAGAGGGAGAAGACTGTTGTCTCCATGCCACAGCACATTGTTATAAGTGTGCCAGAGGTGCAGGCCATTCAGCCAAGTTCAATACACTTGCCTGTGTATGTTCCACAGGCCTTGGCAACAAAGAGGGTGAGGAGATGACAACTTGCAGGCATGCACACCTCTTTGGACATTCCCAGTCTGTTGCAGAACTGGGTGAAACACATCAGCCCTGATGTATATGATTCCAGCATCTTGGGGACATGTGAGTCCAGCATGACCTTGAGAACTCATGATTGCATGGCCACAGTCACACCTTCCTATTCCATGGCTTTGAAGGTGCAGACAGAGTGGGGTGTCATCCAGAGAAGAATTTGATGGGTGGCTGGTACATGCAGACAATAGTTGCTCTCCAGGATGTGGTCCCTCACCCTGGTGTGGCGAGCCACCTTGGGTGGGAGGACAGCTGATGCAAGCCTGTGAACTTCTCTTGCCATGACAGCCAAGAGTGATTGGGTGTCCTCCAGTGCTGCAGGTGCTGTGGCTCTGGGCAGACAGTGTGAAAGCAGAGGCAATGAGGGGAGGGTTGGGAAAAGAGAGTAGATAGTAGCGAAACTACAATAAAAATTGAGGGATGAGCAATGAATATTAACATCAGCTCAGGCACATACTTTGTATACACAGATGCGAGAGAGGGACCAGGATTTCTAGCATGCACAAAAGAAGGTTTGACCAATCTACATCCAAGTCATGATACAAAGGAAATCAATGGATATTGACACACACAGTGAGGCCAGGGGTTTAAAGAGACCGAAATTGGGCAGCTCATATGGTGAGGATAACCAGTTAACTGCTTGGCCCTGTCGACAGGCTCAATGTGTTATCTGTGGCAACTGATAACTGGTTAACTGTTCAGCCCTGCAACAGGCCTAATGTATTATCTTGTGGACCTTGCCGTGGGCAAAAAAAGGGTGCCCAAAGAGTGGATTGAGCTTGAGACCTTTAGCTATCAGAAACAGCAGGGGGCATTACCTTTACACCATGAGAGCTATAA
Organism: Mycena albidolilacea; assembly: GCA_029282495.1. Classification (NCBI taxonomy): domain Eukaryota; kingdom Fungi; phylum Basidiomycota; class Agaricomycetes; order Agaricales; family Mycenaceae; genus Mycena; species Mycena albidolilacea. Next base: position 1,913,169 of record JARIHO010000002.1, read on the forward strand.
CAGGGTAGTTGTCTGTCTCAGCTAGGCTAAGCCTAGGCTTAGCCTACTTGGGGGTGCTTATACCCACCTCTAGGGCAGAGAAGCTGCCCTAAGTCTTTTAAAACAGTTTGTCACTATTTATTATGTGTTTTGGAGTGCTTCAAAACCCTAATTAATGTTGTCAAAACTCCAAAAGTTAAGTCACGACTTAAAAAGTCGACTTCGGGGCATGCTCAACTCGACTCGGCTCGACTTGATGGGATCAAGTTGACTTGAAGTCGACTCAGGTCGACTCAAGTCGATGAAGTCGGGGTTTTTTTAAGGAATTTTCTACACAGCCTGTAGTTATCGCAGAGCATTGAGTAAAAAGTAGTATCACTTGATTCCAGTTGTCTGAGCCATATACAAGTTACAAGTACAATTTCAACACTACTTTCATACCTCACTATGCGCCAACTTCCTCCTCCGGCATAAAAATATTGTCTGCCATGTGAAAGCATTCTTCGATTGCCTGTGCAGCAGTATTCCGATCTTCCTCATCGGGTGCAGCAAGCTGTCGGAGCCAATCTTCATCGTTGTGCGGGATCGGAGGTGGCTGCCATTCACTCATGAAGTTCAGTCGAGATTTCTTGAAATTGAACTTCAGCATCTGTAGCACTTCCATCAAGAGGGGACTTATCCGGTTTTGTCGCTTTGTGTCTGTCTCCGCTGACGACGAAAATACCCGTTCAGATGGCACAGATGTAGCTTAAATCGGTGCGTAATCAGTGAAAAGGTGATATATCGTTGGCCATGTTGTTTTTTCGTGATTCTATGCTGGGTGAGTGTTTCAAGCATCAATTACAGGTCTAGTCCCTCACTATCCAATACCCGATCATATCAGTTGTCTGTGGGGGTGGGATTGGACTCTGGATATAGCTGTCTAGCTCCTGCTCCACAGTCCAAGAACTGCTGGGCCCTGAACCAGTTCCAGCAGAGAAATCAAGTGCTTGTTGAACGTTGCGGTATTTGTTCGCAGCGTTGATAAGCATAGTAGGAGCTGCTGGTCCTCGAGATCGAGATGAGTTACGGGAACCCTGGGAGCCGGCCAGACTGCTGGAGTGTGACACTGGACCTGTATCATTGTCCTGGTCAGACCGGTCTCGATACAATTCAAGCTAATCATGCAGGATACATGAATATATCAATCAAGACGAGATGCAGTGTACATTACCTTTGTCAATATAACTGTCCAGGCTGCAGCCTGTTCGCCAGCAGACCAGTTCTTCTTGATCCATTCCATCCGAATAGAGGGGTTGATGACTGAATTAAGCTGTCAGTATCTTATGTATCGAACCTGGAGCAATACTCACACATTGCAATGATATATGCATTTGAGTCGTCAAGCTTCTTGTAGTAAGACTTCGCTAGATCAAAGCCAGGCGTGATGATTGAGGCAACATTTTCTTCTGCCAAATCCTCATCAGCCTTCATTGCTTTCCAGGCAGACAAGAAGAGCTTGAAGGCAGCAATTGTTGCAGCAAGGATTGGGGTATTTTCCGAGGACATGATGGTTTGAACAGTGTGTGGCTGCTGAACATAGAATTAATAACCACATTGGGAATGGATCATGGATGAATGTCCACACACCTGAAGAATTAGCTCTAGGATTTCAAGACGGTTCCAATGACGATTTTCCAATGGGTGGCTGAAAGATTGAGCACCACGGGACATGTTGAAGAATCTCTTGATCGGCTTTTTGCGTGCATAAACATCAGGAGTTGATTGAATGATATGTGTTGGCACTTACCTGCTGGAGATATCGAAGATGTCAGAGCATGTAGAAAACCGAGTCCCACCTAGTTTTAACGTCTGGGAGCACTGTGACCTGGAAAACTGAAACAACCTGTGTCCCACCCCCTGTGTGAAGCTCTGTCCAGAGGCCATTGTCGTTACCCTCTTTGATGATGCTCAACAGTTCGTCACGACGCTGTCCAGACTTCCGGATGAAGGCCACTGTTTTGCAGCAACGGCGGATGGGACCTGCTCTGGCTCTACGTGGAAGATGTGCAACCTGTCATGGAGCTTCATCATCAGACTCAGTGTCTGTGTCTGTTTCAAGATGTATCTCGTCACGGTCCTCTTTCTCCATGGCCCTGATTGTAGCTTGCACACAGAGATTAATAATATGCGCAAAGCAACAGATGTAGTTGTCCTTAGCGTCGAAATCCAGATTCCCAGCTTCTGCCAGAAGGAGGGAGAAATGATACATGAAAGTGGCATTATTGGAGGCATTGTCCATGGTGAAATGACCAATCTGGGACACGCAAGTCAGAAAATAGGTTTGGATGAAGAACAGACTGTTGCCTTTTCAATGATTGCAGCCTGTTCGCAGATGTCAAAGATAATTCGAGCGAGTCTCTGGCCACTGTGAGCACCGCGAACACGTCGGAAAGCAAGCAGTGCCTGGCGCAATAAAACCTGCTCCTCCTTCCACCCGAGCCAGTGTATGGTGACAGATAAATATGGTTGCATTCCCACACTGCTCCACATGTCAACAGTGAACAAGATTTTGCCCAAGGATGCCTGCAATATAGATGAAGAACAAGAGTTTCGAATTTTTAAAATGCTTACCTGTAGCTCGGACTTCAATTTATCATAATACTTGAGCCACGCATCCATGATCCGGGTACGGAGTGTGCCTCGATGTGGAATATCGCTGTCTTGCAAAGACTCACGAAGCAGCAGCAAAAGGTCGCGAAAATCGCGGTTCTCAATCAAATTAATGGACTGAACATAATTTAGCACAGGACTCCTCAGTGTGCTTGGAACATACCAGGTCATTTGAAACAATTACTGTCAATAGTTGATTCTCAAATGTCTTCACCAAGAACACTGTACGTGCTGAGTCCCTGATACGTTGTTCACGTTGCTGCTTCAATGCCTTTGGGAGCTTGTTTGGCAATTCACGAGCCTGAATGAGTGCAAGATATTCAGGTAAGTGAGCCTTCCCAAGGTGGTTTCTTCGGGTCATGAGACTGCTTGCAGTGGCGTAAAGTTGTCTCAAGAATCTGTAGTAAGCACATATTGTGAATGAAGAAAGATGCACTTACGAACATAACTTGCATTTAAAACCCCGGTGCTGAATGTGCTCCCCATAAAAAGCTTGGCAGTCAGCAGATTTCGAGTTTGCCTCTAAAACTGCATCTTCAGCCCAGGCGAAATCATCCTGGTTGACATGATATTTGTTTCACTTATCATTGGCTCCACCAGAACGACCCTGCTGCTGTTGTAAAATGGCCTTGTTCACCTGGGGGAAAGGCTGAACAGGAGGAACACCCCTTCTATTGGGGTGGGAACGACGGAGATGGGGAGGGGGTGGTTCTTCGTCGTCAGAGTCCAGATTGATACCGAGATTATCCTGCAAATTTCAACTCAAGAGGGAGTATGGGAGATATTTATGCCTACAAAATCCTCGTCATCTTGCTCTGATTCATCGTCACTTTGGTTACGGAGTGGCGGGCCTGGGCTAGCCATCAATGTCTGAGCGTTGAGGCGTGAAAAAAGATGGTTTGCAGCAACACACCCAGGAGTCTGGGGTGGGATTGGTGGTTGATTGTGTGCTGCACGAGTGGGCTGCAGGATGGATGATGTTGTTAGAAAATATACTAAAATATCGATCTGAAGACTCGCCGTCTGAGGTTGTAAGGCCTGACGAGGGAGTGTGGCCAGTGTAACTGTGTGACCTAGCTCCAATCAGCGACATATCTAAATCACCAGTAAGAAAAATACCTCGGGTTCCTGCTGGCAGCATTTGTCACGAGTCCAAAGCTGTATTTGGTGATTAAAGAGATTTTTTTCATCACTGCAAAGGTCACTTACCAGTCAACAGTGCAAAACCATGTTCTGGCTCAGGTGGAATTGCATCCGGAACAGTGGGAGTAGTGCGTGTGTTGCGCCAATTCGAGTGAGAGGGTGCCCTTTGAGGTTGTTCCTGAGGAGTGGTAGTGTGAGAGCCGGTCCTCGTTGAACAAGAGGTAGTTCTAGCTGAATCAACCGGTGCAGGCTCATTGGAGGAGGCTGGCGTCGAGGGGCCATTGTGCAGTAATGAGAGGTAACCTCGTCCTTTTTAATAGTCTGTCATCCTGCTATAACTTCCCAAGATCAAATATCATGCAATCGACGACATATCTTATGTTCCTTGAAAGATTTCAGATAGAAGTTCATTTAAGAGACATCTCATGAGTAAGATGTATACAGTAAAGGCCAAATCTCTCGACTCAACAGATGAAATGCAGCTTGACATGACAAATGCAGCTTGACATGACAAATACATCGGAGGTAGTTTCAATAGACCAATAGGCCTGCAGGGGATGTGTGCAAAATGAAATCAAAGATAGAAGTCTGTTCAGCTGTTGGAGAAATCTGTTGTGAAACAATCAATTTTGATCATTTCGGGCTCGAAGAACTTAGTTAGACTGTGACATATGACCAAGAATGTGGACTTCTCGAGCATACTCCTCCCAATGGCAAGTCGCAAATTTCCCTAGCAATAACTTGCTTCACCTTAGTGGACAGGAACTGGGAAGTTTCGCACTTAGTGTGTGAGCAGCACTGTTCAATTTCGGTCATTTCGGGCTCAAAGAACTTAGTTAGACCATGACATATGACCAAGAATGTGGGCTTCTGTCAGGGGAACCCCTGCTCTTCCGGCCTTTCCGGCTATATCTCTGGCTATCCTTCCGGTTTCCGCTCCGGCTTCCGCACCGGCTATTCCTCCGGCTTTCCGCCCGCCCGTTCCTGTTGGCACGTGCTATGCGACCAGGCCCGTGATCATTGTAGATACCTCCGGACACGTGCTACTGGGTAGTCACTGATTCGTATATAAGGTTTCGCCTAGCGTGGGAATCCTCATCCTTTCTTCTCTTCGGATTCCCCCGCTAGGTGCGTAGTATTCCCGCCCCTGTATTTAGTACCCATATTTATACTTCGGATTCCCCCGCTAGTTTCCACGCCCCGCGCTGAGCTTAAGGTTGCCCTTACAGCAGAAGAAAGGATCTAAGGGATCAACTGGTCAAGATTAGGAAGTTTGGTGCAGGTACGGATTCGGACCACTACTCCAGTTCTCCATCCTCCCCCACTTCCAATCTCGGCCCCTCCTCCGTTCCGATGGACCAGTCGCCCGCTCCCCTCTCTGCGCAACCCGCGATCCCGAGTGTTCACACTCCGGATCCGGCTTCCGGAATTGCAGATTGGCTCGCTGCCGTCGAAGGCTCTCTCGATGCCATCAAAGATGCGCTCCGGCGGCTATTGCCGGACAACCAAAATACGCCGCCTGCCCCTGCCCCTGCCGCTCCGGCTCTGATGCCGGGTCCAGATTTCTCGGCCCCCCACCCAGCACCCAAAACGGTCCTCCGACCGAATCCTCCGGCCGTTTTCGACGGCGACCGGACACAAGAACAGATGTTCCTTTACTCCGTCCTCACCTATTACCGGCTGGTTCCGGAAGCTTTCATGGCGGACCCACTCATACTTCCAGAGCTCCCGCGACATCTACCGGTACACGGACGACTTTGAGGAACTGGCTGTCACGGCCGGTTACTTGGATGCTCTCGTCCGGGTGACCAAGTACCGCTCCGGTCTTGACCCACGGATCAACATCGCGATCACAACGTCCAGAACCGCCCCCGACCTCACCGACTACGCCAGATGGCAGTTGCGCGCCTTCCGGCAGTACGAGGTGTTCGGCCGCGCGCGAACCGGAAACCCTCCGGCGCGGCTTCCGGCCACTTTCCCACGGTCGCGTGCAGCGGGCGTATTCCTGGCTCCAGCTCCAGCTCCGGTTCCGGTTCCCCCGCGCACTCCGGTTACATTTGCCCCGCTTGTGGCACCTGGCCTTCCGGCAGCTGTCCCAATGGACGTCGATCGAGCCCGGGCCCGCCCGTTCCCACGCACCTGTTTCCGGTGCGGTGCGGCTGGACACCTTGCCCGCGAATGCCCCGTCCCCTCGGACGTTCGGCATGCGGACGTTCTCGACGAGGTCGTTCGTCAACTTGGAGACGACCTCCTCAAGGAGCTGTTCGCCCGGCTCTCCACCTCCGCCTCGCTTCCGGCCGAGTCGAGTGACGGAGATGAAATGGAACCGGTGGGTTTCCCCGCCCGGCCGAGTGAGTGGTGCGCCCTCGGTCGCGTCCCCTAATCGCTATGCCCTCCTGTATTCAGATAGTGACAATTTATTTGATTCAGAGGAAGTAGCGAGAGGCGCACCCCCCGTCCCAGTTTCCGTCCGAGTGACGGAGGCTCTTCCTTCCGTCCTGGAGACAGAAGCCTGCACTGCCCCCGAGCTGGGAACAAGGGCAGTAACGGAGGCCCCTGTCCCCGAGACGGGAACGAGGACAGGCTCGCTTCGGCGCGTTCAGCGCCCGAAGTGGGAACGGCGACTTCCCCGGCAATACGTCATCGACTCTGTCGAAGGCCGAAACTCCCTGCACATCCCGTTGGATCTGCAGTCTGTAGAGACCGCCGCCTGGATGTCGGTGAAGGCTCTGGTCGACTGCGGAGCGACCGGAGACTTCATCGACTCAGAGTACGTCATCTCCCGCAACCTTCTGGTCTGGCCTCTCACAGCCTATCCCAGTTCTCAACGTGAATGGCAGCCCGAACCAAGCAGGCGGCATCACTGGTGTAGTCGATATGGTGGTCGATTACAAGGGGCACTCCGAGCGTATCCAGCTCGCCATAACCCGACTCGGGAAGCAGCATGTCATCCTCGGTTACTCCTGGCTCCAAAAACACAATCTGGAGATCAACTGGGAAACCAAGGAGGTTCGAATGATGCGCTGCCCAACTGGATGCCGCACCTGCCGGGACGAGTCGCGGGCCGTCCGGAGGAATGAGAAGCTCGCCGCCTCAATCCTCTGGCAGCTGCGCGAAGGACCGACTCTGTCTATCTGTGCCATCGACTCTGAGGAGTGGCATGGAGATGATGGGTACGATCCGGCCGACGATGACTTACCAGAACTGTGTCCGGACTCGGAGGACAATGATGACGAAGAGGACAACCTCGAAGAGGGTGACCGCATTCTGTACACTGTGTTCGCCCCCGTCGAGGAGATTTGCGCCGGCAGCACCGTCTCGCAGCACCTTGTGGAGGCCTATGCCCGGAACTCCGCGCCCGCTGGAACTGATGTTCCGTCCTGGGCTGCGGGTTTCTCGGACGTCTTCAACAAGGAGTCCTTCAACTCCTTGTCGGATAAGCGAGCATGGGACCACGCCATCGAACTTGTCCCGGACGCAAAGCTGGCCAATTGCAAGGTCTACCCGATCTCCCCACTCGAACAGAAGGAGCTTGATGCCTTCATTGCGGAGGGGTTGAGCACCGGCCGCATCCATCCATCCAAGTCGCCGATGGCGTCTCCGGTCTTCTTCATTAAGAAGAAGGATGGGGCCCTCCGGTTTGTCCAGGACTACCGGGCACTCAACGCGATGACCGTGAAAAACCGGTACCCGCTCCCTTTGATCAACGATCTTATTAACCGTTTGGGGGGAGCCTGGTTCTTCACGGGACTCGACGTCCGGTGGGGCTTCAGCAACGTCCGGATCCGGGAAGGTGATGAATGGAAGGCTGCGTTCTGTACAAACCGGGGGCTCTTTGAGCTGTTGGTGATGTACTTCGGCCTTACCAACTCCCCGGCTACGTTCCAGACGATGATGAACGACATCTTCCAGGACCTCATCCTTTCCGGAGATGTTATGGTCTACCTGGACGACATCCTCATTGCGCACTCCGACCTCGCCCGTCACCGTGAGATCGTCCGGGAGGTGCTCCGGCGGCTTCGCGAGCACCGTCTTTTCCTCCAACCGGAGAAGTGCAAGTTCGAGAAGTCGATGATTGAGTACCTCAGTGTCATCATCTCGCACAACCACGTAGAGATGGACCTCGTCAAGGTCGCCGGCGTTGCCTCGTGGCCCGAGCCCGAGAACAAGAAGGACGTGCAGCAGTTCCTCGGCTTCACAAACTTCTACCGGAGGTTTATCTGGGCGTTCTCGGACATCGCCTGGCCGCTTTTCGACCTGACGAAGAAGGGTGTGGCCTGGACCTGGACCGCTGCCTCGGCCGCCGCTTTCCAAGCCCTCAAGGATGTGGTGACTCACCTGAGCAGATAGGTACTTCGCGAAGTGACTTGGGTATACCCCACGGGCTCCTCGAGAAGTTTTCCGGGTACTCATAAAAGGGTTCCGACGGGCTCTGTTTGCGATGGGGGCATATGCCCGGCATCACGGCCTGTCCACTGCCGCCGTTCCCCGCCGTCGCCATCAAACGAGCACCTCAAGCCATTCAGGCCATCATCTCCGTGCGATTCGGACTCCCGGCATCTCGGATTAAATTCCCTAAACGAGCAACCAAACATTTATAAAATAATTGGCAGGGGCGCGGCCGCCGCCCCTCCCGACACAATACTCGATACCTGCCCCCGTTCCACCAACAGCCCCAGAGGATCCCGTCTTCGGCGCCGCCCCGCCCGTCCAGTACTGCATCCCGCCGCTACCGCTCCCACCCCCTGAAAACGGCCCCAACAATCGGGCGCGCACCCCTCGGGGCCACCCACGCAGTGCGCCGAGATACAGTAGCACCAAAGCATAGCTTCGGGGCAGCGCGCCGCCGCCTGTACCGCCCGTGCGCCCGCGCCCGCCCCTGCCCGCGCACCCGCCCCGCTCCCGCCCCATAACCCAGCACGGGCGACGAATTAGGCGGCGAGGAGCCGCTATGGGGCGCATGCCGTTGCGGCTGACCATGCTGCCGCCGCACGCGCCGCCCGCCGCGAGGATCCCGCGCGCCACGGGGTTCCCGCCCTCTCGCCCTCCGCCGCCCTGCTCTAATGTGGGAGTTGGGCGGCATAATGGGGCAGGGGGTAGAGGAGCCGCTATGGGGCACATGCCGTTGCGGCTGGCCATGCTGCCGCCGCACGCGCCGCCCGCCGCGAGGATCCCGCGCGCCACGGGGGCCCCGCCCTCTCGCCCTCCGCCGCCCTGCTCTAATGTGGGAGTTGGGCGGCATAATAGGGCAGGGAGTAAGTTGGGGAATGCCCCGCTCTGCAGCGCACGCCACCCGCCGCGGGAATCCCGCCCTCCCGCTCCCCGCCGCCCGCACCGCCGCCCAGATCCCGCACTCCCGCACCGCCGCGCTGCCACCGCCCAGCTCTCCCGTCCCCTACGCACGCGGGCAGTTGGGTCCCCTGCAGTCTGTAAGTGTCCAGTTGCATAAGACGAGCATCAAACTTACTTTTCCCCTAATCCTCGTCGTCCCCGCCTCCCAAAACGAAATCATCGTCGGCGACTTGATCCGCACGTAGGTCCTCCAGCTCATCCTCTTCGCCTTCCACCACATCATCCGCGTCCCCATCAACGTTTACCCACTCATCGTCGTGCACAATTCTCCTCTTTTTCCCTCGGCCCCTCCTCTCCTCCGCCATCGACACAGTAATCCGGCGAGCCAGGTCGCGCAACAACGCAGCCTGCTTCAGCGCGTAGGCCACCGCCCCCTCTGCTCGCTCCACGGCCCACTGCCCCGATGCCTGGCCCCACCCATCCCATTCATCCTCGCCCACCGGCACGGCCTTCGCGCGTTCCTCCCATTCCCTCGCTCGGTACTCCAAGCTCACCCCTGCGCGTCGCACTTCCTCGTCAACCAGCCGCACCTCCTCATCCCACCGCCGGACCCGTGCCCAGGCCTTGCACCATTCGATTTGCAATGCTAGCAAAACGTCAGCGTCAATCATGAAAGCTCAATCTCCAAACCCACCTTCATCCACGTCTTCTTCCGACCCCTTTCCCCCCGCCGACGTCCAGATCCACAACATGACCCTAACGTTCTCCCCACCCCGCGCCCGCCGCTCCATCTCGTCGGCCGTTAGTGGCGGAAGCTGGCCCTCGAGACGTAGCTCATCTTCACGCCGATTGCGGCGCTCCGCCTGTGCGCGCCGTCTCTCTGCACCTCTGATTTCCTCCTCCGCGTCCGCCATACACCGGATATCCTCCTTGCGCAGCTGCTGCCAGCCCACTCGCTTCACATCTCCATCCACCATCCGTAGTTTGGCCGTCCACGCCATCTGATATTTCTCCGACGAGAGACGAATCTTCGTCTCATTGCGTTCCACGATTGCGCGCGCCCTCGTGTTCGCACCCTGGTGACGAGACTGGAGATTCTTGTACGTCACCAGTCGTGATTTCGCGGTGAGTGCACGTCGCAGGCGCTCCAGAGCAGTGGAGCACTGGGCGTCGCGAAGGCTGTCTTCCATCACGACCAGCGCGTCCACCCCCAGCACCATGCGCGCAGCTGGCGGCAAAGCGGAGGGCAGGAACAGCGGAACGTGCTCCGGCTGCTCATCCTCCGGCACATTCTCGCGCCTGCCGAGAGCGACGATTGCTGCGGGCATGTACGTCGCCTGCAGCTTGCGCAGCCGCTGGATACTTCTGTTCAGAGCACGGCGGAGCGCGAGGACGTCGATTGCCTGCACGGATGATCCTGCTTTCTTCCGCTCGACCTGCACTCGCACACGTCGCCTGTCAATCCTTGTCAGCTCTTAGATCATTTCCACGCTAAAGCGAGACTTACTGTTCCGCTTCCACCTCCAACCCCGCCACGACGAATGACGCCGGGCTGACAAGGTGAATACTAGGAACACCGTTCTCAACGCGCTCGGCATCGTCCTTCTCCAATTGTAGGAGGATCTCGGCCTCCGTGATGGCTGCCACGGATTATCAGCTCGCGCTCACGCCAGAACAGACTTCCCTGCGTACCTTTCACGGTCATTTGGTATGGATTTTTCGCGTCGGGGTCTTTCTCAAACTCTTCGACCATCTTTCGCCAGACCGGTACGCGCGCAGCCTGTTGTGCTGAGAAGTCCGTGAAGGCTTCGAGCTGATCCGCGTACTCGGTCTTTGCGTGGTCCCATCTAGTACGTAGACGCTCCCCTATTAAATCGTGTGAGTACCCATCGCGGTTATGTCGCCGTAGCCCATGAGCACTTACCCAAACCCACAATCTTCTGCCAGTTCCAAGACCCCCAGTGTCCGTTCAGCGTATCCTCCCGCGACCCCGGTCCCATCTCCCGTGTACTCGGCCCCACACCCCCGATATGTGCCCACGGGCGCTCGATCCCCTCTCCGCAGGTCTGGCCGCTCCCAGGGACGTAGTTGAGCGAGTACGTCGTTTGGCACTCGGGCAGGTGGCCCTTTATATGCATCTTTGGGATGACGAATCGTAGTAGGGCCATCACCAGAACGAAGCGGATGCGGGGTGGGAGCGATTTAAGCCGGTTCCGGAGATTTTTCCACCACTGGCAGACGATGTCGTACGAAATAATTTTGCGCAGCCGGGGGTCGATGTGGAGGAGGATGCATGCGAAAATCCAGTCCATATTCGCGTACCTGAAAAGTTGTCAGTCAGACGGCCAATGCGCCCTAACCGAGAACCAACACGTACCGTTCGCCTTTCTGCAGGTCGCCGACGCCATTCGGCTGCACAAATTCATGGCGCGCGCAGACCCCCATACCCACACCCGTCGCGGCGTATCCGCGTGAAAATTTGGTGTTCGCGTGATCGAGTGCCGCCAAACCACTGCAAGTACTCATCTACGCCGCTATCAGAAATTGATCCTCAAAAAAAAACCGACAAATGCAGCGTACCTCTTTTTGGTCCGTCATCGTGAGTAGGTGATCGCGGTAAGTCAGGGTCTCGACCATGTACGCCCAGCCGGACGCGAGAGACGGGTCCTTGAGCACGCTGGAGATCAGCCGCCTTTTGAGGCGGAAGCACGCGTCGATAGCGAGGAAAAACATGTAGAGAAATCTGAGAGGATTGACGTCAGCACGGAGCAGCGACAAGGTCTCCCAAGACGACTTACTGTGATCCTGGGGGCGCATTTTCCCATCCCTCTGGCAAATTGATGCCCGGTACAGGGCAGCACGGGCATCGGACTGCGAGCTCGCCCTGTCGCGTCCCCATCACGCCCGACTGAGCGTGTCCCCGCCCAGCGCGCTTCAGCATCAGAAGGTGGGTATATTCCCGCACCATCCGCAAGAAAGCTTGATAACGATTTGGGGGCTTGATCCCCGTGTTGTTGGTGAGCTTCTCCAAGACCGAATAGTAATCGTACATAGTCGTTTTGGCTTGGTAGGTGAGAGTGAGGAAGGTGTCGAGGACCTCGAAGGTGGCACACGTTCGCGGGCGGTCGTCCGTCGCTGGAAACCAGCCCGCCCGCTGCAACTGCTCCTCCGGGGACCCCGCCCATAACCGTCGTTCGCAGTCGCATGCGTCTACGGCGACCTCGTGAATGCCGTTGGTGTGCAGCACAACGACGCTCGCATGAAGAGGCGTAGCGCCTGCACAGCGGTCACCGACGCGATGTCCGAGCTGGACGCGTAATCCGAGAGTCTTCAAGTCTGACGGCTCGAAGAAAAGACCATTCCACCTCTACGAATCATGAGCCACGGCACGGGCGCGTTGAATAAACACTTACCTCGATCCGATGCAACGGAATCGCGGAATGACGCGTCACCATGCATCCCCCGCACACCAGCTCGTCCCCATAACACGACTTGCAGCGAAAAATTTGCGGGTCCAACGCATCAGTGGGCTCTCCACAGTCAGCGCACTGGTCTTCTGCCGATGGCCAGATGCAGCCGTCGCGGCGTAGCATGTTCCCGAGATACGTGTCCCGCTCCGAACGAAATCTCGCGAGGGCGGGATCCTTGCACCCAGAAAAAATCGTTGAAAATCCCATTAAATGACGCGAAAACCGCGGCCAAACTCACCGACGGCTTGACGACTCTAGGTAAGGTAGGTTTCGGAACGCTAAGGTCGGCGGCGATGGGAGGCGGATCCAGGTCAAAGCCCATTTGATAGCGCTCTGCCAAATCATCGCGTTCTTCGTAGACGGAGGTCCGATGTGGGATGGGTTGCACAAGGCCGGCACGGGCACGCTTGACAGGCGATGGAGGCTCTACCTCCACGGCCTCGCGGTACGAACACTTGTTGTCAGTGGATGCACGCTCGACAAAGGTGGTGATGGGGGCTGCCGTGTGGTTGCCGGTGATGTCGGCTAAAAAGAAAGTAGCCGTGTGTGTGAATGAGAGACCGTCTGCAACCGGCAATTTCCGTTTTTTGTTGTTCTTCTCCACGCGCGACATTCTCCTCGACTTGAGGTTGGGCTGGGTCTGGTCGTCGTTTGCCCTGGCTGGCGCCTTCTTTTCTGGCTTACGCTCGCCTCGCCCTGCGGCGTCTTCTTCCTACTCTAATTACGTCTCCTCCCTCGAACTCGATGTTTGGACCTCAATGTTCCTCAATCAATCTGGTCGACAATCTCCTTTATGCGTAGTGGAAGGGCATTTCCCAAGACAGAACGGGAGACCACCGCAGGTGGGGACTGGAAATTCATGTCACTCGGTGAGTCCAAACGTAAAAAGTGTTCGCCGCTCCCTCTATTACTCGTGGTCGGGTTATCTGCCCTCTTATCTTATCTAACTGCTATATCCAGCAGCCTTTCTTTCAGTCTTCAGCTGCTCATCCTGCCTTTGCTCGAATACCCCGCTCGATGCGCGCCCTCAGCGTTCAACATCCCAAGCACGGAATGGTCGTATTGAACGTGCAGTGACCGTTGGCTTTGGAGCGCGGAAGTTGTGTTTGCTAGCCCCTATCTTAGGCAGACACTGAATCCCGGACGTTGTAGCGTTGTTCACTATACCGGACACGTCTGTTCCAGCGGTCCTTGGGTGCGGGCGTCCCCACCCCTTGTTCAGTAGCGAGCAGAGTGTTCCACCGTCTCGTGCATGGCGGTTTCACGGCCCTATGGGCCTTTCGCGGCACTAGTCCCATATACTCGCCAGCGCCGAGTGTTTCACTCTATTAGCCCTTCATCTCACCTCCGGTACGTTCTGGCAGCCTTCGTGAACATTCATTCCTGACACTGAGCCGTATCAACGTTCACAATTTCGCAGGTTCGTTGCACAGTAAATTGTGTTTACCAGTCTCATTCAAGCTCCAATACCCTTCCAAACTGCTTCAGCGGGGGCCGGCAGGACATAGATAATGATTTGTGGCCCCAATGGCGCCGGGATAAATCGGTGGATTGGGTTGGGGCGCTGTCGACAGGTGATCACGTACCTCACCACTAGCTCGATCACGCACTCACCACTCAATTAATATTTTTTCGACCCACAGGCAGGTCTCCGACCATAATCCGAGTCGGCAGTTCTCGTTCATTATTGCCTCCGGGCCTACCACTTTAACGTGGGATTTTTCTGGGGGGCGGGTGTGGCTAAGCCAATGGTGCGTCGAGTTCTCACCAAAATGTTGGGACATCCATTGATGATTCCATAGCACTTGGACCTGACTTCCACCATCGTCTCGAACATGGCCACAACCGGCCAAACTTCGTAGGCCACACTTTCCTGCATCAACCGTCGCTTACTCGCCGCCATACAGGTCCAAAAAATCCAAAGCCAAGAAACTCAATAAGCAGCAAATCAAGCGTCGTCATGAATCTAGACGGGCCGCCCAAGCAAGATATCGCGAGCGGTGCGCAACGCACTCCATTCCCCTCCTCCCTCCTCATTCGTACCATCATCTAGGAACCGTGAAGCCGTACTCGAGGCAGGGCGGGAGCGCTCTGCCCGCCGCCGTGCTCATCTCAAGACGCTGCAACTGGGCGACAAAGTTCTTGAGGATGCCCGTGCCAAGGCGCGTGAGGCCAGCGCTCGCTACCGAGAACGGTACGTCTACTGGGCTCACTGGTACCGACAAGAAATGCTAACAAAGTTAGGAATCGTGAGGAGCTCGCTCTCCAGCAGCGCCAAGTCCGCAAGCGCGCATACATCAAAAAACACGGATTATATGCCCATATTCAGCGCCGCTTCGACGCTCCCATTGCCGTCCCCGAGTCGGACTCGGAATCGGAGGGTGAGGAGGATGATCTGTCGTGGGGCCCCATCGGCTACGACGCGATGGCGGGACCTCTCATCTGTGACTACGTCGATCCTCTCCTGAGACGCTAACTTTGCGGTACATTTCTGTATAACGGCTATGCTGCAATACAATGTTGTTGCCCACAAAAAACTCCCGCCCCCGCTGCCCACTACTTTCTGATTATTTCGGCGCCGTCTCCTCCTTCTCCCTTCTGCGACGTCCCCTCCGGCTCCCGTTCCGTTTTCTGGCACTGAGTGAGCTGCTATAATTGATTCAGTGGGCAAAATGAAAGCCCACCTTAGCTTGCGCATCGTCTGCGCCCTCGCTGTCCTGCATCTCGGAACTCTCGGCAGGTGTCTGGGATTTGGTCCAGAAGCGCTCAATGGATTCGCCGTCGTAGTCGTGGTCGAATTGATCCTGCGAGTAGTGGTGCAAACATATAGACAAGAGACGGTCATCGACGTAGCGCTCGCCTTTTTGAAGGTCGACGGCGGGGGTAAATTTGGGAGGCATGATCCAAGATGGGTCTCGTGACTTCTGAATTTCTTAGCTTCCCATTGTCCGTGTCCAGCAAAGCCATCCGTCCGCGGCGACCTTCTCTCCCGTCGCGCGTTCCTCGCCTCATGCTCTAACCCTCGACTCTCCAACCCTTCGCCCTTCACACGGAACATTCCACTTTTACCTAAATGTCCGCCACCCAGTCTTACTTGTACTCGCGGCGACCTGGCGACCTCTTCTTAATCTCTTTCTTCATCCCTTCACTCCCTTCTTCGTTTGCAGCTCTCCTTCGCTCTCTCGCTCACCTCCTATTGGCCATGATTCACTGTGTCCCCCCCTACTACCCTTCCCCCGGCCACGAGACTCGCTCTTGCCACGACAACGACTCCATGTGCCTCTATTATGCGGTTTTCGTCGGGCGGGTGCGCGGTGTTTACACTAATAGGTAAGTTTGGTGCTATGATTTTAGACTTTGGTGCTGAGAACACTCAGTTGGATAGCGCGCGATCAGACGGATCGCTTCACCGACGCCCAGCACAAGGGCTTTAAAAAATGGGCCGAGCTCGAGCAGTGGTGGCGCGTGCAGTGCTCCGCTCACCACCCGGGCGCATGCCCCGAATTCGAGGCCGTCAATTTCACACTCGACCCCCCCAGCAACACCCATCCGTCGACGCCCGCCTGCAACCGCGCGCCTGCAGCGCCCGTCGACAGTTGCACTGCCATGTTTGCGCCCGTCCGCGCCGCCGAAGACCCCACCATCCGTGTGCGCCCTATGGCTGCAGGTTCGCCCTTCGCCGCTTCGCCACAGCCGAAACGCGAGGAGGGAGAGGCCTCCCTCAAACGCGAGGACACCGAGCCCTCCCTCCACCTCAACGTGCCCCCCCGCGTCCACGCCCTGACCCGCGTGCAGCTCACCCCGACGGGGCATGCCCGTGGGACCGCCCTCGTCGCTGCCCGCACGACCCATCAAGCCTCGCCACCGCCGCCGGCGTCCGTCCGCCCTTCCGTCCTCGTTACGCCGGCGCCCGCCAATTTCGCCGCGGAGCGTGGCCCGCGCTACTACGGGATTCGTGGTGTGTCCGTGTTCTACCACACTCACGCGGCGGCGGCGACCTCCCTCCAGTTGACCGAGCCGCACATCATGGTGTCGCGCAACGTGGAGAAGTTGGAGCGCTGGATGTTCGGCGAGCCGTTCGAGGGGGAAGATGCGGAGGCTTGATTTCGTGCGGGTCGTTTCTTGGTTTGGTTTCGTATTGCACGCACACTCGTTGATCGTATATCGCATACTCGTTGTTTTTGCTCACATCTTGGACTCGACTAAATCCTTACTCTTTTACCTTGTTCATTCACCCATCCCCTCCCATCCCTTCCTTCCATCACTCCCTCTAACCCCTTACTTTACTGGCTTCTCTGTATAATGTCTTAGCCACTATGTTGTACTTACCTCTATTCGAATACTATGGGTGTGGTCGCGATTTAAATGGTTGATTGATGATAAGAAATTTGATAGGAGATTGGATAAGAGATCGTTAGCAAGGATCAATCAAGGGCACAACATCAACAAATGCCCGTTGATTGCTGATTGCTCGCGTCGCGACCACAAACCGACATGGCCAAAAACAAGAAACGAGTCGACAAGAAACGAGTCGACAAAGGCGACGCAAACTCGGACGATGACGCGCAGCCGCAGCAGAAGAAATGCGGCTCACCGAGCGACTTTGCTGGACAGCGCCTGGCTTTCTTGACGTCTAAAATTCCCGAGTACATTGCGGCCTCAAAGAAGAAGGGGACGAAGTTGGCAAAGATGGAGGGCTTGCAGGTGTTTTGGCCGAAAGTTTTCCAGGCTTATTGGGACAAATTCCCTTGGGATCTACCGTTGACGGAGGAGCCTGATGCAGTGACTTTGCCGGCTCCTGACGCGAACGCGGCCCCCCCAGAAGAAAACGCTGTGGACGTGGACACTCCGGAGTCAGACCACAAATCTAAAGTGATGAAAGACACGAAGGACGTACGTGCTCGCTCATATAATACTTTTGGCGCGTCACTGAACATTCAATCCTCAGAAAATCAAGCGGTGGTTTTGGCGACAGCGCGCGGGCACGATGGGCATTCACGGCAACCCATATTTCGCGCATCTCGCTCAGTTGCGCAGAGATGAGTCCACGATGGGCCCACCGAAGCGCCCTGCGGACTTTCAGTGGTACATGCGTCACGCCGACTTCAAGGAGGGCGTGAGCGAGCGCTTCGCGGAGGAGCATGGGGACAAGCCGAAGGAGCAGCACATCGCCTTGCGCTGTCAAGTGGCGAGGGAGATGCTGATGGAGGAGTCGGAGGAGGTCCAGTCGCAGATCAAGGCTGAATGCGACGCCGCACACGCGGAAGACCTGGAGGCCTACGAGGAGAGTGGTGCCGGACTGCCCGACGTCAGCGAAGAGGTCCAACGCCAGTAAGTGCTGGCTTGCCTTCCCGGTTAGCCGCGCTGACCATCTCTAGGTGCCGAGAAAATTTTCTGGCGATCGTGCAGCCTCTTCTGGCCGGCCTGCACGAGTATACAGGGTTAACACTCAACATCATCGGCGCACGTATTAACGACGACACCCAAGACTTCGAGACCATGAGGTATGTCGTGGATTGTGGTGCTATGGGCTTCGCATTGATTTGTGATTCAGTGCGAACACGGGAGTGGTCGGGGGCAAGGACTGGGCGCGATGGGATCCCGAGGGATATTCGTCGACGCTCAAGAATTATTTGAGATTTGTGCATGCACGACATCTAGGTAAGTTGCTCGATGATCTCGCTATATAGAAGGGTACTGACTGACATATATTAGAATCGAAGAATTTGATGGATGCGGGCCCTCCTACCGCGCCTTCAAATGCTTCCAGCGAACTCTCCACGGCGTCCACACCGTCTAACGCCGCGGCTCCCGCTGCCGCACCATCGAATGCTGCCGCTCCGCAGCCCAGCGACTTGTTGGAGTCCAATGGGCTCTTGCGTTTTGATCCGGATGAGGACGTGGACATGGGTCCCCCGCCGCCACCGCCGATCATGGAGGATGGGGATGATGAGGCGCTTGAAAAGGGGATTCAGTTATCCACCGTCACCCCCGCACTGTCTGCGCCCACCGTCACCGCCGCACCGTCCGCGCCCATCGTCACGCCCGCGCCGTCCGCGCCCATCGTCACGCCCGCGCCGTCCGCACCCATCGTCACGCCCGCGCCGTCCGCACCCGCCGTCACCGCCGCACCGTCTGCGCCCATCGTCACGCCCACGCCGTCCGCACCCGCCGTCACCGCGGCACCGTCCGCGCCCATCGTCAACCCCGCGCCCGTCGTCAACCCCGCACCGTCCGCAGCTGTGGGTCCGGCCCCGACGTGGGGGCTGAGAATCATTCGTGATGAGCTGTGGGCAGAAATTTTGGCCAAGAGCGGGGATGAACGCGAGAATTGGCTCCGGGAGCTCCGGCGGATGAACGACTACTGGTTGGAGCGTGAGAACAACATGGCGCGTAACCGCAAGTTGTTGAAGGACATGGATCTGAATCAAGTGACTAACCTGCTGGGGATGAAGCGTCCGAAGGGGGGTAGGGGTGGCGGCTCGAGGAAGAAGGCGAAGAAAGGGATGGAGGACGAGTGGAGCAGCGAGAGCGACAGTGCCGACGACGACGACGGCGGCAGCAGTGACGAGGAGGAGAACCAGGATGGGCCCGCCAGGGAGCGGACGCCGCCGACGACGAGGGCGAGGGCAGCGCGCGGGGCTGGGACGGCGAAGGGAGGGGCAAAGTGGGCGGAAACAGCACGGTCAATCCTGCTGGAGGTGGAAATGGGAGTTGATTGGAAGGACGTGGTGAGTCTGTGGTGGACGCTGGAGGAGCTATGGAAGTTTGCGACCTCGGTAAGTGGAGGAGAGCCGCGGGATGAGATAGCCGCTGACCGATTACAAACAGACCAAGTCCCACGCGACGACGCATCGGCCGAAAGCAGTGGGCGTGTGGGTCAAAAATGCGTGCAAAGGGAACCCGGACATCGGGTCGGCGTCGGGCATGGAGCGGGAGTGGTGGGCATGGTGGAAGAGTATCAATCCGGGATGGAGGATGAGGGATGGCGAACTGCTGCGAGAGGGAGACGGCGGCTGGGATGTGTTGAGATGCCCGGGTCAAAACGGGTTTCTCAACATCATCGTGTGCCTGAAATGGTGGCGCTCCTCCATGGAGACACCGTCAGAAGCGTGGATGTGCGCCGTCGCGGATGTGAAGTGGGTGCTGGGGAAAATGATCGAAGGGTAGGTGGTTCAGCCATCTGCTGTGAAGACGCGCGTACTAACAGAAATGAGCTAGTGCATCCCCCGAAAGCAACGAATGCACCGCATCGGGCGCTGGAGCTGGATCGTCGGGGAGCGTGCAGGCGGTAACAGGCGCGCCGGCGGGTAGCGAGGAGGCACCGGCTGGTGGAGGAGGAGCGGCAGCAAACGGTGAAGGCAACGGTGAAGGACCCGTGGGCACCGGTTCCCCAGCCGCCGCTACGGATGGAAGCGCCCAGGGCGGGGCGCCCCCCGAGCGCCCCCGCCCCCGCCCCCGCCCCGCCCACCTAGGAGCTAAAACCCGTGCCAGCAAGGCCGCGGAAGTCGCGAACGAGATGTGATGCGGGTGGGACTACAAGGAGCCGCCCACGTATATATGTAATGTTTTTTTGTGATTTTTGGCAGCAATTTCCGTATTTTTGGTTTTTTTTCCCGCCCGGTCCCCTGCGCGTGTAGAGCGAAGCCGATAACTAACAGGATCTACGGGTGTGTGGTGAGGTACGCGCCCGGCAGCCAGCGATGCCAGCGCCGCGCTTTTTTGGGGCGAGCCCTGCCACCCAGATTGGGAAAAGCCCCTATTTGGCATGCGCGGCGACGAGCGGCAGAGCTCGAGTGATGGGCTGATGGGGCTTGAAGCCTTGCCGAGATGTGCCCTGTGGCCGCCAGAGCGCCCACCTATTAACGCACGTGACCTTGGGGTATGCTCGAAAAACTTCGCAAAGCACCCTTCGGGTGCACCCAGAAAACTTCGCAAAGTCATAACTTAATGAGCTGGGTGACTGCGGAGCCCATCTTAGTCCTTCCGGATGAGTCCCAGCCGTACCGGCTTGAGGCGGACAGCTCCGACCGGGCGACCGGAGCGGTTCTGTCTCAGCAGGGGACCGATGGAAAGTGGCGCCCTGTTGCCTTCTACTCCAAGAGCTTGAATGACGTCCAACAGAACTATGTGATCCACGACAAGGAGATGCTTGCGATCGTCCGAGCCCTAGAGGAGTGGCGACACTTCCTCGAAGGCGCGCAGTACCCAGTCGAGATCTGGACAGACCACAAGAACTTGGAGTACTTCCAGAAGTCGCAGAAGCTGAACCGGCAGCAGGCCAGGTGGTCCCTGTACCTGTCCCGGTTTGACTTCGCCCTGTTCCATCAGCCCGGACACCTTATGGGATGTCCAGACGCGTTCTCGCGTCGTCCGGACCACGGAGCCGACTCGGAGAACTTGGACGTTACGCTCCTTCGGCCAAAGCTCTTCCGGATTTGTGCCATGGAGGGAATTGCGGTTGACGGACCCAAAATTCCTCTCCTGTGCGATGTCCGGAAGGTGTTCGCGACCGAGCCGGAGCTTGAGGACCCTGTGGCGCTTGTTGCCCGGCAGCTCCTCAAGAACCGGAAGGCTCTTTCCCCCTGCTCGGCCGAGTGGCACATCTCGGATGGACTCCTCCTGTTCCGTGGCAAGATCGTTGTGCCGCAGAATAAGGACCTCCGTCACTGGATTATGGAGCAGCACCACGACACGCGCGTCGCCGGACATGCTGGCCGCTTCAAGACGTTGGAGTTGATCTCCCGGAACTACTGGTGGCCCCAGTTGTCCGACACGTCGGCCAGTACGTCGGAGCCTGCAATGCGTGCAACCGAACAAAGGCGCTCCGGCGACTTCCCCACGGTGAGCTTCATCCAACCGAGATTCCAGACGAGCGCTGGGACACCGTCTCGGTGGACTTCATTGTCGAGTTCCCGGAGGCCCACGGGTTCGATGTGATCATGGTTGTGGTGGAAGTCCTCGGTAAGCGAGCCCACTTCAACGAGTGCCACACTGGCCTCGGTGCTGTCGGAGCTGCCCGGTTGTATTACCGGAACGTCTGGAGGCACCACGGAACTCCCCGGAAGTACATTTCCGATCGTGGTCTGCAGTTCATCGCTGAGTTCACTCGCGAACTGTGGCACCTCATTGGTATCGAACCTGCCACCTCCACCGCTTACCATCCGCAGACCGACGGTCAGACCGAACACGTCAACCAGGAGCTTGAACAGTTCGTCCGTATCTTCCCGAGCTACAAACAGGATGACTGGGATGAGCTCCTGCCAGCAGCCAAGTTCGCCTACAACAACCACGTCCACTCCTCGACGCAGCAGGTACCGTTCATGACGGACACCGGCCACCTTCCTCGGATGGGTTTCGAGCCGAACGGTAGGCGCTCCACCGATGAGTCTGTCACGAGTTCCGCGACTGGATCACCGCCGGAGTCTCCGAAGCCAAAGCTGCCCTCGTTAAAGCCAAGGACGAGTTCAAGCTGTACTACGATCGCCGGCGCATACCCGCACCGGAGATCAAGGTAGGCGACCGGGTCTGGGTGGATGCCTCTGACATCAAAACGACGTGTGCGTCGCCCAAGTTCTCGGACAAACAGCTCGGACCCTTCAAGGTCGTAAAGGTTGTGGGCAACGGAGCATACAAGCTCAAGCTTCCACCGTGTTACTCCCAGCTTCACCCAGTTTTCCCGGTCGTGAAGCTCGAGCTTGCAAAGCTGGACCCGTTCCCTGGACGCCCCTGGCACGACGAACCACTGCCCGTCCTCCAGCCGGACGGAGACGAGAGGTGGGAGGTCGACGAGATCCTGGAAGCGCGAGTCCGATACAGCAGCCTCTGGTACATGGTGCGCTGGAAGGGTTACGGTCCAGAGCACGACAAGTGGGTAAAGCACTCTGACGTCTTCGCCAAAGATGCCATTGACACCTACTACTGCCGCTACCCCAATGCCCCCCGCCAGATCGCCTCGGCCGCCTTCGACTCGCTGTCCTTCCGGAGGCGCGATAGGACCATCCGCTTCATACGTCGGGACGCCGTATTCCAAGGGGGAGGTGATGTCAGGGGAACCCCCGCTCTTCCGGCCTTTCCGGCTATCCTTCCAGTTTCCGCTCCGGCTTCCGCACCGGCTATTCCTCCGGCTTTCTGCCCGCCCGTTCCTGTTGGCACGTGCTATGCGACCAGGCCCGTGATCATTGTAGATACCTCCGGACACGTGCTACTGGGTAGTTACTGATTCGTATATAAGGTTTCGCCTAGCGTGGGAATCCTCATCCTTTCTTCTCTTCGGATTCCCCCGCTAGGTGCATAGTATTCCCGCTCCTGTATTTAGTACCCATATTTATACTTCGGATTCCCCCGCTAGTTTCCACGCCCCGCACTGAGCTTAAGGTTGCCCTTACAGCTTCTCGAGCATACTCCTCCCAATGGCAAGTCACAAATTTCCCTAGCCATAACTTGCTTCACCTTAGTAGACAGGAACTGGGAAGTTTCGTACTTGGTGTGTGATCAGTACTGTTCAATTTCGGTCATTTCGGGCTCAAAGAACTTAGTTACGCCTGGCACGATGAACTATGACCAAGAGTGTGGGTTTCCTGCGTGTTTCTCCTCCCAATAGCAAGTCGCAAATTTTTGCTAGCCATAGCTTGCTTCACCTTAGTGGACAGAAACTGGGAAGTTTCACACTTAGTGTGTGATCAGCACTGTTCAATTTCGGTCATTTCGGGCTCAAAGAACTTAGTTGTGCCTGACACAATGAATTATGACCAAGAGTGTGGGTTTCCTGAGTGTTCCTCCTCCCAATAACAAGTCGCAAATTTTTACTAGCCATAACTTGCTTCGCCTTAGTGGACGAGGACTGGGAAGTTTCACACTTAGCATGTGAGCAGCGCTGTTCATCAGTCATTTCAGGCTCAAAGAATTTAGTTACACCCTCACATGATGAATTTTGTGGACAGGGACTGGAAAGTTTCAAAGTTAGCGTGTCGGCAGCACTGTTTGGGGTTCCTTCCAGGGTTTGTCTTTAAATGCTGGGTCTTGGAACATTGTGAGGTCTCCAAGCATGCTACACACCACTCGTCGCCTCATGGCCCCTGCAAACCATCTGCACGAGTGACGGGACGAGCTTGGACATACGCGACGGATCTTCCATAACGGGATTCTACGTTACCGGAAGCAGCTTCCGAGCAAGACCAGTGCTCTCCCCACTATCTGAAACGCCTTGTTGCCTCTTGAACTCGCTCCCGCGCCATCCTCAGCAGGATACAACAGTTCTAGACTCTCAGCTCCTTCCTACAATGAAACGGCGAGCGACCTTCTGTATACACGTCAGATGAATGAGGCCTCTCCTGGCCGACGCAGACAACGTGTTTCACCTATACTCATCGACACGATACGACCGGTCCCCTCCTGTGGCAGAACGCGTGGACGACCTCTCCCGTTACCGTTTCCAGTCACCCTCTCGTGCCGGGCAGACCTTGCCCGTGCCTGACACTGATCCAGCGGACGAGGCAGAACTTATCCCGACACTGCCTCCTCCCCCACTTCACACGACGCATCGACTAGCCGAGGGAAGACCACTCGTCTCCCCTCCATTCTGAACACCCGAGCACCTTCTGACGCGACCACCTGGCCGTGCCTGAAGCTCTGAACATGTTCTGAGGTTCCTTGGCCTCGCTGTGCCTCACGCGCACCCAAAGACGATTGGTCTCCTCAGCAGAGGCGCCGAGTCTCCTGCCGTATATGCACCCCAAAACGCCTCATGCCGTCCCCTGCCCCCTGGAAACACCTGCAACCTGCATGGCACCTCTGGATACGTGGGAAGTTGTCGAGGAGGTATAAAAAGGGGAGTGCATTTAGTAGGAGTAGTCAGTACCTTCCAGCCGGCAGAAGTAGCCTCCAGGACTTTTCCCCACTTACTGTACCACTCACACTCAATCTAAAGGGGTACTCCCAGCCTTCCCCCACCTCGTACCTCTCGTGCACCCTCCTCCTCGCCCACTGCTGGAGGCAGGCCACACATCTCATATTCGCTCGTTCTTCAGTGTCTTACCTCTCACACCTCCATCAGCAGGGTTCCTTTTCACCGAACCCGGTGTCACAATCCCAGGCTTCCTCAATTAGGATCACCGTTCTCACGAGCTTCGCTCTGTAGAAAACAGGCCTAGATAGAAGCCATCACATTCAAATTGCCATCCGAACCCTTCGAGACCGATTGTCTTGTCCACCGTCCGAACAACGTCAGTGTCATTGTCTGTGCGATATCCATTGTACCTCCAGTGCTGGTTCTAAGGGGAAGAGCGCACCAAGGAAAGCAGGCAGGGCAACGCATTTAGGGTTCCGGTACTCTCGTACAGGGAACCAGGTCTAGTATATTCTCTTCTCCTACCATATTTCGGCTGATAGCAGGTCCGCCACACTCGCTCGTACTCAGGAGACAAACGGTCTCCACGAACTACTGTTCACACACACACACATATACACACACCTCACACACACATACCGGATTTTGTGCATCGACCTTCCTCACTATCATTCGACTATACTTTCCCCTCTAGAGGACAAACACAGTCGAATTCGAATCATATACATTTTGATACTGACACCGCGGTCCTTATCACAACGTACAGTCCAGCCATGCCTGAAGGATCCAAACAAAACTGTACAACAAACCTGCAGTCAGTGCATGGACTTGGCCCAGTCAAAATTCATGCCGATGCCTGGACTTCAAGGACCCGTATATTATATGTAGTTACTGCTCACATGTTTCAGGCAGAGGTATGAATATTTCAGTCACCATGCACCATGCTTATTTATCACCAGAATCCTACACACTTTTCCACATTGACTATCAATAATGCATGCAACAACCGGGTTCTTTCCACCCGATGGACATCTGGATACAGATGTCTTGCACATCTTGCCAATTTACATATTCAAGCCCTGGAACATCAGTTGCAAGAACAAGAAAATGTGAGTCCAAAATTGCACATATTCAACCATGACTCAAATTTCCACAGAGCCCCACGGAAGATCATCCACAGACGGATTGAGGTGGAAGGAACAGTGGAGAAGGTGGCCAAATACTTGTGTGATGACTGAATTTGAGCATTGATACAAAGTTGCCTCACACTTTAAGAGATAAGACACCCAAATAACTAGCGGGATGGGGCCATCGCGCGGCTGAGGGCGTGGCAGTACTTGTAATTATGTTTTCAGTTAATTAAATTCCATCATATTTTTTATTTAAGAGAGACCAGACACGCAAATAAATATGAGTATGACCTTGTCGAGGTTATGAGACCACATTTCAAAGGGCGACCCTCCCTGAATTTTTGTGGGACGTCATAGTAGCATACACAGAATGTAAATGAATTGTATGTAAGGATTCCGTGCATGGGTTGTGACAAGAAGCGAGGATCAAATCAAGAAATCAGACGTGCAAATAAATATTACCTTGCCAAGGTTATGAGGCCGCATTTCAAAGGAAAACCCACTCTGAAATTTTGTATAAAATTGTAGTAGCATAGGCAGAATGTAAATTAGTTGTACGCAAGGATTCCATGCATGGGTTGTGGCAGGAAGAGAGGGTTGAATTAAGAGATCAGATGTGCAAATGTGTTGATAATTTGAGTTGAACCACGTAGCTCCCATGTACAGTACAACATCCTCTTGACTGCTAGAGCAATTTGAATCACAAAAGAAATATTTTACATCTTTTGTTTCGACTCAAGTCGCTCCAAGTCACCCCAAGTCGACTTCCATCAACTCACAAGTCGCATCAAGTCACACTTGTGACTCGACTTCGACTCGGTTCAAGTCGACTTTGAAAGTCAACTTGGGGACCCTGAGTCGCAAGTCTTGACAACATTAACCCTAATCAACCTTAGCCCTCAACCAAAATAAATAAATATACCTAGGACCAAGGCACTAACCTCTACATTACCCTCTAACCTGAACATAAATAGTGACGAACTGTTTTCAAAGACTTAGGGCAGCTTCCCTGCCCTAGACGTGGGTATAAGCACCCCCTGGTAGGCCCTAGGCTTAGCCTAGCTGAGACAGACAACTACCCTGTTATAGTTCTCATGGCGTAAAGGTAATGCCCCCTGCTGTTTCTGATAGCTAAAGGTCTCAAGCTCAATCCACTCTTTGGGCACCCTTTTTTTGCCTACAGCAAGGTCCACAAGATCACATATTAGGCCTGTCAACAGGGCTGAACAGTTAACCGGTTATCAGTTGCCACCAATAACACATTGAGCCCGTTGACAGGGCCAAGCAGTTAACTGGTTATCCTGACCATATGAGCTGAATTGGGGCCAAGTGCCCAATGTGATAACAGCTGAGAGAGTGGTGCTGAGGAGCTCAATGGGAGTCAGAGAACGTAACTAATGAGTCGTGCAAGCACATACCTGTGATTCAAAGAAGATAACAGTTGAGATGTCCCTTCCTGCACAGGCAAAGAGACAGGAGATAAACTGAGACAGGGTTCAGTCTGAGGATAGAGCACAAGGTGGTAAACTTACCCATACATGTAGTGTGCAAGAGGATTGATCAATGTGAGAGAAGAAGAGAAAGATGCTGACATGACATCATGACAAGCTGTGCATTCAGAAGGCAGGATGATGCACCACAGGGTAGGAGGATCTGGAAGAGCAGCAAGTCTACAAACAATGTCAAGAGGGTCAATGAGGACATGTGATGGACACTCGGTCCATTTGAGGGGGGTCCATCAACATCAATGAAAATGCTTCTGAGATTGTGTGGAAGGTGGAAGTCTCATTTAAGGTGGTTCTTGCCGACAAGGTGTTATATCTTGTCCTGAGCATAGTCCTCCTCCAGATCTATCCACCTCCACTCCACCAACTCCAGACTTCCAGTCCCTTGGAGTTGCACTCTGGAGCTCCCTGGACTTCAACTCCATCCTCCAGACTCACATGGGTTTTTACGCAATGAAGGATTACTGAGTGTTTTCCCTTTTTATCTGTTTAACTGTTTACAGCTATTTGCGGTACATAAGGCGCCGACTGTTTTTTTTTTTTTGCAACATTTTGCTTAGAACACTCACCATGACCTCAATTCTGGTCAGAATCCTTCGGGAGTAGGTGTGTTCAACTCGCACTGAAAATCCGCAGGGGATCGAGTACCGGCTTTTTTGATGTAATTATGTAATGAAAATTCTCCCCAAAAATCGTGGTTTCCATTAGAACAGCCGCACCACAATGAATACTGGGTCAATTGACTTAAATCTTGGATATGTTATGTATCAGAACTATTACCAGGGGACTATCAGGTTTACAGATATAAATCCACTCAAGTCTGCATGGTAGGCTCTACCTATGTTAGTACACAAATATGGTGTTTGGTAGAGTGAGTGCCAAATCACAATGAGTTGGGATAACACCCAAAAAAGATATACCATCCCTCGGCACTAGTTTTGATACATAACATATCCAAGAACTAAGTCAATTGGCCGAGTATTCATTGTGGAGTAGCTGTTCTAATGGAAACCACAATTTTTTGGGGAAATTTTCATTACATAATTACATCAAAAAAGCCGGTATTCGATCCCCTGCGGATTTTCAGTGCGAGTCGAACGCACCTACTCCCGAAGGATTCTGACCAGAATTGAGGTCATGGTGAGTGTTCTAAGCAAAATGTTGCAAAAAAAAAAAAAACAGTTGGCGCCTTATGTACCGCAAATAGCTGTAAATGGGAACTTGTGGCTATGCTTTCCTTTTGTCTTTTATGCTTCTATCACCATGCTTTCACTTATGACTTCTTACTTATTGTTTTAACTTAGTTCTTTCTCCTTCCGTAATAACAATTAGAATACTGCTATAAAACACTGTAGATACTCTCCTGTACTTCAGTTTGATTATTAAAGTTCTCTCCAAGCCTTAGCACTATTTCCACATTATATTTCCATCTCCTCTCATCTCCACCACTTCCGGCCCACTCCGGACTTGACTCCAGTTTCATACTTTCGCTCAGACTTGACCTTCAATGAAGGTCTACTTGATGTCTATACTCTGACCAAGCTCCTGTGGTTATCCACGAAGCTCCGCCTCTGGTTCTGGTCCTCGGGTAACTTCAGACCTTGTTTGTGATTGACTTCTATACGAACAAGGAATCCATCAGTCACCTCCTGTTGTCATCTCCTCTGTCCATTGAACCAACACAGCAGTCTACACTCACCCTGTGCCTCAGTGGTGTTGTGTCTTTGATATCCGCAATTTTGGATCTAGTATTTGAGGCACCCAGTTAACATCTGTTCTACCTTGACTATCTGTTTCTACGTCTAGTTCCATCCCTCCGGTAACTCTGTCTTCCCCTGGTATCAGACAACTCTCCTCTGGAAACTCTCTGTACCTCTTCTTCGCTTTCCTTCCCCTTGACCCGGATATAACACCTTCATGCTTTGGACTCTTGTGAGGTGCTTCAGATGTTTGTCATTGGCGAGGAAGACACAGCTCTCAGGGAAGTTCCAGTCCAAACCCAGAAAAACAATCCAGTCGGAAAATTTTGTGCCGGTCTTCATCAGATGCCATGGCATATTAGTCGGGTCAATGGGCACCATAATGATGAGTCTGTTGAAGCAGTAGACATGGCCATTTTCTTGAAAACACCCAATCAATCTGGGATATTGAATAATGGGGAGATCATCCTCGTATTTCTTGACATTGTCGTCTTCACCGATTTCTCCGCCAAAATCCCTCAAAAACGCAATATCCGGACAAGGATTTGGAAATTTTGGCCTCAAAAACGCAAAATTCGGACAAGGAAATGGCCAAATTTCGGCCTCAAAGATGCAATCTTTCGGACAACCCTTTGGTGGAGCTTCCCGGGGCCTGGCTGTGCCCCTACCAAATTAGATTGTACTACAATGTAATCTACATGTGACGCTAGGCCTATGCTATATCATCCACGCTACCTTGCCTTCCAGAGCTCGCAAATTGCGAAAACAAACGCAGACCAAGTACAGCCTTAAATGGGAGATATGACGTCGTACAAATAATATATTGACCCCTATTTAGGACATTGCCATTCAAGCCGCCAGCTGCCCATCGTCTAGAGCATTCACGCCAAACCTAGGCGCGTCACAGCTGACACATTTGCCCGGCACGAAACCCCGGTGTCGTAAAAGATAAGCAGGAGCACGAGCTTGTTGGAAGCAGCAGGAATGAATGATTCAAAAAATACACAATAGCAAGAAAAGCCTAAATTAAGACGCGCTTGGATCCGCCGGCCACTTCGTAATCTGCGCCTGCGTTCCCGTCAGCTGGAAGCTATGCGTGGCCCCCGTCGGCACATCCAGCAGCAGTGTATACTCTCCCGGATACAGCGACGCGCTCCCGTCGTCCCCCGTGCGCGCGATGGCTCCGAGAGTCACCGCCAAACTCGCCGTCGCCCTCCGCCCCGCACCCACGCCTTTCACGCGTGCATACCCGACCAACTCCTTCTTCGGGAACGGCCCCGGCCCCGCAGTCGTTTTCACAAACCCTAGCACAACATAATCCGACGCCACCTTCCCCGTGTTGCTCACCGCCACCTCAAACGTATCGAACAGCGCCAGGTCGAGCGGCCCGCCCGCCGCCTGCCCCGCAGAGATGAGCGCCTGGATATTGTACGACGTTTTGGCTGTCCTAGAAACCGCCAGGCTGAAGCTCGTGTAGCTCAAGCCCGTGCCAAACTCGTACGTCGGTGTGCCGGTGTACCACTTGTACGTGCGCCCCGGGTTCGTGTCGCTCGGCCGGAGCGACATGTCCGTCATCGGCACTGCGTCGACATAGCTTGCGGGGTATTGCGTCGTCACCAGTCGTCCCGCAGGCGACACCTTGCCGCTCAGAATGTCCACGACCGCCGTGCCGCCGCTCTGGCCCGGGTAACCGCCCCACAGGATCGCGCTGACGTTAGCGTTACTCTTCAGCGCCGCATCGTCGACCTGCCCGCCGCCGAACTGCAGCACAACCAGAGGCTTCCCAAGCGCCGCGAGCTGGCCGATGAGGTCGAGCTGGTTCCCCGGCCACACGATCGTGTCCCGGTCGTGCGCCTCGGCCTCGATGCTGTCGTCTATCCCGCCCGCATAAATCACCGCGTCCGCCGCCCGCGCCGCGGCAATCGCTGCTGCAAACCCGCTTGCATTGTTCGAGTTGATCCCCGTCCCTGCCGTCAGCGTCGCGTCGAACCTCGCAGTTTTTGCAGCTGCAAACGGGCTGATGAGGAAAGGCGCGGTGCCCTGGTAGTTGCCTTGCATCTGTGACGTAGCGTCCGCCCATGGCCCAATAAATGCCAGCTTCTTAGTGGAGGCGGAGAGCGGTAGCACGCCGTTGTTCTTGAGCAAGACGATGCCCTCTACAGCGGCCTGGTACGCAAGGTTCTGCGCAGTGTCGGTATTGACGTCCGTCCACGCGAGTTGGCGGAACGGCTGCGAGGCAGCAGGGTCAAAGTACCCCAGGCGAACGAGCGAAGCGTACTGCCTCGTCAGCGCCCTTTGGATATCTGACACTTCCAGCAACGACTGATTCAGCGCCGCGCCGAGATTATTCGCATAGGTCGATCCACAGTCCACATCCGTCCCTGCCTTGATCCCGGTCGCCGCCGCGTGCGGTAGGTCCGGGGAGAACTTGTGGTCGATAAAGTTGCCAACAGCGTCACAATCACTTGTTACCCATCGCTCGTCGTCGAAGCCCCAAAAGTCCCGGAGAATCGTCTGCAGCAAGTACGTGTCGGCGCACGAGGGGATGCCGTTCACTGCGTTGTAACTGCACATCACCGAGCCGACCTTGGCGTCACGCACACAGGCTTGGAAGGGCGGGAGATAGTAGGAACTGAGGTCTTGTTGAGAAATGACGGCGTTGAAGGAGAAGCGCTCATTTCCCTCCCAGTTCTCAATGTCGTACCTAAACGAAAGCGATTTAGAAACGGAATTGTAGCCTCTCCAAGAAAGGGCCTACCCCGCAAAGTGCTTGCAGTCCGCGGCAATCTTAAGCAGCGGCGGGTCAATCCCGCCCTGCAGGCCATTAATGAGGCTGAAAACATATTTCGAAACTCGCAGCGGGTCCTCCCCAGGCGTTTCCTGACCTCGGCCCCAACGCGGGTCGCGGAAGGCTAAAACCGTGTCTATTTCAGATATGAGTGAAACGGATGGCGAGAGACTCACGGTTGATATTCGGCGTAAAGTAGTCCAATCCAGCGCGTTTAGCGTTGTTGAATGCCCGCGCCTCCGTGCTGATCACAGTCGCAATCTCCTTGATCAACTCATCGTCGAAGGCGGCGCTCATGAGGATTGGGCCTGGGAACGACGTCGCGAAGCTAAAGTCTTGGCCCGCCGGCGCAAACGACACACCCGGGCTCCCAGCCACACCGTGCTGCGAGAAACCACAATCAGCTGCCGGTTTCAGTGCAAGCAGTGCGGGTTATTTACCAGCGCCTCCGACCACCAGTTGTACGCGGGAAGACCGAGCCGCGAGACGCCGGGGGACATATTAACGGTGTTGGCGACCAGTTCGGCCGTTGTGAACATGGCGATGAGCGCCTTTGCACGCGTGGTGGGGCTCGCGGATGTATCGCAGACTGTGGTATTCGCGAGCGGCCCGCCGACGCAGTCCGGGAAGGAGTATGCGTGCGCCGCGCCTGTGAGGGCAAATACGAACAGGAGACTCGAAACCATAGTGCCGGGAGGTTCGTGTGATGGACGACCGCACGAGAACGATGTTTGCCCATCGCCTGATTTTATACAGATGAACGAAACGGGTCCGCATAGAAAGCTTCGGGGAGGGCGAAGCGTAGCATCAGATCTGGGCGCCACACGGCGCGTTATTTACAGCGGCAGAATTGCGGGAGAGGCCGCTCAGAAATAGTCAACGCGCAGCCCTGGTCACCGGATGCTGGTTTGGAAGTCGAAGGCATCAACAAAAATTGAAAAGAAGAAAATGGTAAGCCCTTGGAGCTGATTCGAGAGCGCAATTTACAGCGGATGAGAGCACTTGACAAGAGGAAGCTTGAAGGATGTAGCTAGGGCCATTACAGGGAGGAGATCTCCCAAATAATCAGACATTCAGGGGCTAGACCAGAATTCTCAAGCCAGAATCGGTGGAGGATACAGGTAAGGGAATACCAATAGAACCACAGTCGTCCAAAGAACGGTTCGAGAATCCAGAGTCGGTACGTTCATAGCTGTGTTATAAAGGCGCCGTTTGCTGACAATTCGCCGACGCTGAGCTTCTAGGAAGCTAGTGATAGTGGAGCACCACCGAACCTCGGGACAATGCGTGGCATACTCAGCGAACGTTGCGGGCTTTGGCAGCACGTATGTAGCAGCTGATCAGGCGCAAGAACTTGAAGAGCCCCTTCGCCGCACCTAAGTCGGCGGTTGGTGGTATCTTTGTTTCTCACTCGGATTCAAGGGGTTCATGGGGGGAACCAGACGCGCGATCCAAGAGCGCAGAGCAACGTTGAGGGCAGGGCGGTGGGCAGACACAAAAGGTGACTTGTTGTCTGACTGAGTGGACATTTTCGCGAACACGTGCGGCGTGAAAGCGGCATCGAAACGGCAGAGCCCGCATTGGGCAAAACAAACGCGTACGCATAATATGGACGCGGCCTATCTTAATTCTCAATGCTTTTTGAACGCATCCGTGCTTGTTGCGGGCGGGCATTTTTGTACAAGAACAACAGTTACGTAGTGCACCCGACTGTACATCGACAAAAGCTACATATGCATATACAAACAATTTTTGGCTGCCAGCGTACTTGACTGCTAAATCTGAGTAGAGAACACAAAGTGGGGCTGGCCAGGGCGCATCAGCACGACACTGACTTCTTCCATCACCGCGAAGCTTTCGCCATTGTAAGGGAGGGGAATCCGAAAACTTAAACATCGTGCAACCCGCGGAGAGGAACATTGCCGGAGATTGTAAGCTGCTCGACGCTGTAGCCGTGGGGCATGGGTACGCCTACAGTATGCCCCCGAACAAAGTCGAAAAAGACCATGTGCTGGTTGCGCTCGAAGCCCCTCGGGAAAAACCGAATGGAGAGGCAGTCGTCGGGGATGGGCAAGAGCTTGAGAGCGGGCTCTCCACCATCATCGGGCTTCCGCTGTATTAAATAAGTTGGCAAAGGTATCATGTATCTAAATGATCACACACCCCCAGCATCGGAATTTCCCCGCTTGCGGGGGCGATTTGATTGGAATTCTCGATCCATCTTGCTTTGGCTTGAGCTAGCTCCTGAGGTGTATTGCAGACGGGCGCGAGCATCCAGTCTAGAGTGGCTTCGCTGATAGTGGGAAGACCCGCTCGGGCTAGAACGCTGTTGAAGTTGCTGGGGGCAGGGTGTCCGTCAGTACCAGAGAGGAAGGCATAGCTCCCGTTGTCTGTAGCGGCGGGAGGAACGAAACCGGACGGCTGCGGGGACGGTAAGGCGCGTTGCACCTGGTGACGCCGGGCAAATCTTACCCTTGACCGTGACCTTGCTTGTTCGCCAGTGGGGTTGTAGCCCGCGGTGAAATCTAGGCTAGTAGGGAACGGGGCGTCTAGGACAGTAAGACACGCAGCAATCAGAGGACTGACTGGACTTACCTGCGGCATTATAGAGACTAATATGATAGATGTATGTGGACAATGGTCATCCACATAGGAGGTTGCTTCACTTACAATTGGTGCAATTTGTCAGCATCTCAGACCATCTGCATTTCGTCTCCATCAACTTGATGAAGTCTCCAGATCAAGCGCAATAACTTGAAGAGCCCCTTCGCCGCACCCTGCCGCACCCAAGTCGGCGGCCGGTGGTATCTTTGTTTCTCACTCGGATTCAATGGGTTCACGGGAACCAGACGCGCGATCCAAGAGCGCAAAGCAACGTTGAGGGCAGGACAACGGGCAGACACAAAAGGCGACTGTCGTCTGACTGAGCAGACATTTTCGCGAGCACGTACGGCGTGAAAGCGTGCAGAGCCCGCATTGGGCAACGCAAAACGCGTTGTCCATGCAATTTACATCTATTACCAGATTTATACAACTCCCTTTCCCCTCAGTTCTGCAATCCGCTCTGAGCTGTACCCAAGCTCCTCTAACACCTATACCAGAAAAATGAATCACAGGAGTGCACTTGACCGCAATTCATACCTCGTCGGTGTGTTCTGACAGCCACGGCGGTGGCCGGCGGACCTTCATTTTCTCGCCGTTGTACGATACTGCGGGCGCCACGAGCTTTATCTTCCCCGCCCTCGGGTGCTAACTTCGAGTTTCAAAAAAAAAAATGAATGAATGAGACGACTGCATCCCGCACCTCAACTTCTACCGTCACCCCCCGCGCCACAGCCTGTGGATGCGCAAATGTCTGCTGAATATTGTTGATCGGACCAAATGGCACTCTAGGAACACGTAATCATCAGTCGCCTGCCCGCCACCAACCTTGGAAAGTCAAAACGCACCCTAGGCCCGTCAGCCGCGCAAGCCAGTGCTCGCGGTCCTGCTGCATCAGCGCGTCCTCGATAATGCGTACGAGCTCCGCGCGATTGGTCACGCGCGCCTCGTTCGTCACGAAGCGCGGGTCGAGTGCGAGCACAGGGTCGCCGAGCACCTTGTCACATAGGATCGCGAACTGCTTGTTGTTCCCCGCGCCAATCATGATGAAGCCGTTGCGGCACGGGAATACCTGGTATGGCACGACCGACGGGTGCGCGGTACCATGGCGTGCAGCCTCCGTGCCCGCGATCAGGTAGTTTGATGCGATATTGGCGAGGCCAGCGATCTGGCGCCGAGAATAAGAGATGGAGACACAGAGACTAAGAAATGAAGTGCACCTGCGTCTCGAAGAGATTGCAGTCGATCCAGACGCCCTCGCCAGTCTGCTGACGCGAGAGGAGCGCAGCCATGATAGCACCGTGAGCGTACAAACCCGTCGCGATGTCGGTCGCGGCTACGCCCACCTTGGACGGCGGGCGGTCAGGTTCACCGGTGCTGCAACTTACATTCAGTGCCGCACTCGCGATTCAGAAAATAAGAATGTACATGTGCATCAAGCCGGCCTCCGCCTCAACAATAACATCGTACCCTGCCGCTGTGCGGTACGGGCCGGTCTGGCCTATACCGAGTTAGAAACATCGTTGTCGCGTCTCATAGAGCGACTGGCCATATCCTGACGCTCGTTTAAGAATGGAGCCGCGGAGATTGTAAGAACGAACGGACCAGTTATCGACGCGTAGATGAGTCGCGGGTTAATCTTGTGGCATTCCTCCCAACCCAACCCCATACTCGCAAGTTTGCCGGAAATAAAGTTCTCGACGAGAACATCCGCGCGCGCCACAAGCTTGCGCAACACATCGAGCCCTTCTGGCTCTTTAAAGTTGACCTAGTCCGGCTCCAGTGTCGGAAACCGGCAATAGATGAAAGGGAACTCACGGTCATGGAGCGCTTGTTTCGGTTCACGGCGAGAAAGTAGGCCGATTCTGGCGGGAGGTGAGCCGATGCCGAGGGTGCGGAGGCGACAATAGGCGCGGAGGGCGGGCTCCAGGTACCTAAGAGCGACCAGTTATACTAACATGTATGTTTCGCGGAGGATACATTACGGGTATCGTCGCCGCGGGTGATTTCTTCAACTTTGACTACGTCAGCGCCGAGGTCAGCAAGCAACATGGTCGCAGTGGGTCCAGCTGAACGCGCGTCACGTCAAAAAACCTAGAACAAGTAATGACTGCTCAAGAACCTAGAACTCGTGTCAAATCAAGAATGCGAATGCCCCTCAGCGGCGGCGGCATTCCGGTAGGCGGGCGCGCATGGGGGGTCTGGTAATGGCGAAGATTCATGAGGGAACCCGCGCGGGTCCTCAGACGGATAGGCTGCAGCATGGACCGGGACATGGGCGTGTAATAACTCAAGGTGAGAGTCAAGACATCACAAGGTCAATTGCAATTGCCGAGAACAAACGAAATCCGGTTGAATTGCACCCCGTTCCTAAGCAAACTGGAAGTACGAGATAATGGCAGGACCTGCTGAAACTGCAGGACATCTGCGCGAGCTAGTGTTGGCTGCAAGGATAGTGTCGGCGAGAGCCGGGCCGACCATTACCGCACGCGCTTCTCACCAATGCTTGCACTTGTGGTATGTTTCCGGCCATCTATCGTCCGCTCAGCTTGAGGAGTCAAAGCGTGCACCAACTTGGATGGGTATCCGAAAGAGAAAAAAACACGATATTTCAATTCGTGCTGCGAGTAGTAACAAGTTACAACAAAAATTCCGTTAAACGGCACGTCGAGTCTACGAAAAACCACTCTCTCGCAGAAGTTGAGCCATTTTCTCGTCCTCGGGTGCTCTGGGTTCCAGCTCTAAACTTTTCTCATACAAGCTGTCCATGGTGCTGGAGGTTGAGTTCAAGATTTCCTCGATACGGGCCTGGATGGACGGAATGGCATCCAAGTTATAAGGAACACGCCAGCGCTTCATGTCGTTCATGACTTCCCATGCTTGCCGACGTTTTGCAAAATTAACGAGGATACTTCTGGCGCCATCTTCCGCGGGGACAAGATCAGGTAATCCTTGGACATAGCGCAGGACGCTGTAGGAAAAGCCTGTACAAAGTAAGCCCAGGATTTCGGAAGGGTTGGGTGATTTAGCTGACCAAAATACGGTATACAAGGAGGGATAACAGATGTTATTAAGGACCGATACTTGAGAAATTGCCGATCGCTGCTGATGGTCTCTTCGCAGGTCTTGAACATGGCCATGTGTTTGTGGTCGACGTGCTCCCATGTCCGCTTGAGTCTGCGAACGAGGGACGAATTGAGCCCGGATGTTATGGCAGTCATGGTGGAGAAGTTGTTCAAAGACCGACACCACTGGTGCATCTTGAGCATACGTCCTTCACCGTGAACGCTGCACTTACATCTGCAGTACTGACTATATGCTCGACAGCCCTCGCTCTCTGCCACGGATCCTCCTTGCTGAGAATGGATTCAGCAACCCAAAGTGCAATCTGTTGTAAAAGAAATTAGTATGAACGCAGGACGAGGCAGCTAAGCTGCGCGTACTTTGTTGGTGTGTTGAATGAAAATGGCGATGCTGGACAAGTTGTCCGTTGTCGATCCGTGCGCTTGCTGGAGGCATTCCATAGGTCTGATCCCACGGTACAGCTGACTCTCCGTTATTGTCAGCTGTCGAGCGAGTTCTAAGGGTTCGATGTCCCAAGGTTTGAGCTGGTTGCCGGATTCTGCCACGAGCAGCGGAGGAACCACCTCAATTGCGTTGTCGCTTCCATTCTGCTACGAGAAAGTCTATCAGGCAAGGCGTGAGAGTACGAGGGACACCGACTACAAGCTCGATCAGCGTCAGAAGTTGCTTTGCCGTAGGAAAATTCGCGACCTCCTCATTAGTGAGAAATTCTTTCATCCAACCGAAAATGAATGTTTCGTCCTGCTCCAACACATCATCGTCCGCAACCATTGATTTGAATGTGTCTAAAACCCTGCGAAATGCATAAAAAAATGGGCTACGGGGCAAAGAGAACAAAACGAACCTGCTCTGAATGTCATGTTTCCGCTTGAGCCAGTCCTCGCGCTCGGACTGGGCCATCTCCGATGGAGGCTGGATCCAAAAGCGCTGCACAAGAAGATTAAACAAATCATCGAGCGTCATGAAAGATTTGAAGGTCATCAAGAACGAGTTGAAGAACGTCTGGTCTGCTTCTTGCTTGTGCGCCGTGAGGTACTCGACCAGCGCAGGGACGGTTCCCGCGCGAACCGAGCCACGGGGATCGAACAGGATTTCAGCCAGGGCATGTAGCCGAGACGACAGAAGTCCCGGCTGAAGTGGGGAGGGAAGGGCTGAAGGCTTCGATGTGCCTGTGGGATCTCTTGTCAGAGGCGTTCATTTCATCATCGCCGAATATCTTGCTAGCTTACCGTTCGCATCCAGGCCGCCTTATTCAGCCTCTGACCCCTCTTCGTTTTTGGCCTCCGACCGCGGTAGCACAGCGGAGTCAGTATTGGTCGGATCGCCAGGTACGGCAGCGTCAGGGTCGGAGAAAGACAACTCGGCCTCTTCGTCAGAAACGACTGTGACATAGTTGGAAGGGAACCAGCCGCGCTTGTCGCCTGCCGGCCTAGCTAAGCAGCCATCCCACCACCCGGATGGTTCCTGCGTGAAAACTTCGATAACATCATTCCAGAGAAAAGAAAGGCAGGAAGAGCCTTCCGGAGCCTCGTAATCATAAAGAGCACGACAAAAAAAGGTGGTCGGACTTGATGAAGCGTTACGGGGTTCTTTCGTCGTAGACATATGATCTCCAGCGGACATGGATTGAACGGCGTGATGACGGAGGTTGATCTGTAGACTGTACGTCGTTATGAGTCCGTATTCTGTAGATTGTAGTCATGGGCTTGTATGCAGGCTAGTCCTCAGCCCTGGGGCTAGATCAAGAGGTTCCCAGGCGCTTTGACAGCTGATTGGATCAAATAGAGGCGAGACTCAACGCCCGCTGCCAAAAGGAGAAGCAATATGCGTACTACAGTATACGCGTTGTGCTGCGCATCAAAGACGTACAGAGTAAGATTACATTTGAAGGCCACAGCACTTCTTCGACTTAACCCACCCCGTGTGTCCCAACTCCTCGCGTAATGTTTTTCTCAAAGCTTAGCTCTCTGCTCTTCGCACTAGCCTTGGTCGCTACTACGACAGTGACTATTGCGTCCGCTGCCGCTGTTGACGCCAACGTGAGTCGGTTTCAACTCGTCCAATCACCGCCGCAAACTACCAACGAGCTCCTCTCAGAATTACAGTGGCTGATCATTGATCATAACCAGTAAGAACAGTGACACCAGATTACGGCCTCGAGTGAGTTTGTGGATAAGACTATCTATGAGAGAAAAAGGTCGGGGGGGAGCGCCATCTTCCTTTGAACGAGCTGCAGTAATAATTTGCCGTGAAAATCGAGATTCGCTATTTCCAAACTTTACATAGCGACTTTCATTAGAAGTACACTCCATTCATACGCAATATCTAACCAACTCAAGCGTTACAGGAAGCCGCTCTCCTGAAGCAGGCGAGTCATCATCTCCCCTTCATGCCCTCTTGGTTCCAACTCGAGACTAATGGCGTCCAAACGCTCCCTGGTGTCTGCCGTATCGCTGACCGAGTTGAGGCAGTGTTCGATGTGTGCCTGTATCGACGGAATGACATGCAGATTGAAAGGAGCCTGCCAACGCTTGATGTCATGCACGATGTCTGCAGCTTTTTGCCGTTTCTCAAAATTAATGAGATCTAGAGTATCTCCTGCGCTTTCTTTTTCGCTTTGTGCTGGCACGTTATCAGGAAGACTAGAAATAGAGACTTCTGTGGAAGGATTGGATAAAATGAAGAGAACAGACACGCCGAACGTACCCAAGAACGGAACACATGGAGGGATTACAGAATTCATCAGGGATCGGTAGTCGGAAAAAGCTGTTCGGCAAGCGCTGAATTGGGTTATAGATCTCGGGTTCACTTGCGCCCATGTCCGGGTGAGTCGACCAACGAGTGTACTGAGTCCAAAGGTAATGCGAGCCATGGCGGAGAAATTTTTCAGGTTTCGACAGTGCTGAAGGAAGCTCGGCATTCAGCATACACCAACAATATTCCACTCACGTCGGCGACACTGATAAAATGTCCGATCATCCTAGCCCTCCGCCGCGAATCATCCTCGCTGAGAATGGATTCTGCCACCCAAATCGGTATCTAGAAGATGTCATCAACCCAAAGAATTATGAGATAAGTATTCATGTGTACCTTTTCACTCGTCTGAATGAAAACGGTGATATTATTGGTATTTTCCGTTTGTTGTCCCCATATTCGTTGCAAACAGTCCACCGGTCGGATCCTCTGGTATAAGCGACTCTCCATGATCGTCAACTGTCGAGCCAGTTCCAGTGGCTCAATATCAAGAATTTGGAGTTTCTTGTTTGACCTTGGGACGAGTGGTGAGGGGGGCGCGCCTTGGGTAGCGGCTACCATCTTAATCAGGCTATCACCTTGTCGCTGTGAGTGCAGGCTGTTGAGTGAAATATGTTAGAATGGGGATTCGACACCAACCGCTCGCTCGATCAGCGTCCAAAGCTGCTTCGCCGCAGGGAATCTCGCAACCTCCTCCATGGCGATAAATTCTTTCATCCGATCCAGAATGCCGAGGTCTGCCTTTTCCAGTACGTCATCGTCCACGACTAGATATCTCAAGGTGTTCAAAACTCTGATAGCAGGCGTTATTTCTCAAACTCCGTCCGAAAAAAAAAGGTAGAGGAAGCGAACCTGACTTGAATGACATGCTGCTTCGACCGGCGCCACTCCTCGCGCTCGGCTGCAGTCGTCTTCGGCGGAGGTTGGATCCAGAAGCGTTGCACGAGAAGATCGAACAGTCCGTCGACCGTCGTGAACGACTTGAATGTCATCAAGAAAGACTTGATAAATGTCTGATCTGTATAAAAAAGGATGGCACCGAAAGACGGGTAGATGTATGGGGAAGATTTCACCTGCTCGCTCATGCGTAGTGAGGCGCTCGACCAGAGCGGGAAGGGTTCCTGCGCTAACCGTGCCTTCAGGATCAGTGATAATTTCGGTTGGGCGGCTGTATGTCGCTTGCTGATACGATTGTGGGGGTGATTCCGGCGGAGGGGGCATGTCCCAAGCCAGTCTGCCCATGCTCGTCGTCCGAGTTGGCCTCACAATTGTCTGCGCTGATGATCCGGCATTGGTTTCGACTGCGGGATCTCGACTTAAGAACAAAACTGGTGTCTGGTAGCGAGCTTACCTTCTTCATACACCGGTGGAGATACATCCAGATGCTCTTCCTCGAAGCTTGGGGAGTCCGGCGAAACTATCATGTCCCCAATTGGCGGGTAGGCCTCATGCCCGTTTGAAGGATAGCTCCTTGAACCGCTCGGCGATGACGATTCCGCTCGACCCTTGCCACGACCCAGTGCACTTTTGATGTCAATATCCATATCCACGTTGCCCTCATCAGGTATATCTTGAGCGTGCTGACCAGTTTTCGTATTCACGTAGTATATCTGAGTTGGAATATAAACCCAATTAAATATGCAAGTCCATCGACTCTAAACGACTCACTCGGCCATCGGATGATACTTCGGGAATCCAAAAATCAGCAATACGAGGGCTTGGTACTGCGTTAGCAAGTTCCCTGCCCTGCAAACGACCAAATTCCATGTCTGCAACATCGGTCTCAGGGCGGTCAAGGTCAAAGCCAGAGAAAGCCAGCTCGGCCTCCTCATCAGAAATGACGACAACATAGTTCGAGGGAAACCAGCCGCGCTTGTCGTCATCTGGTGGCATAGCTATCCACCCATCCCACCAGCCGGATGGTGCCTGCGTGAAGACTTCAATAACATCATTCCGCCGAAAAGAAAGGCAGGAAGCCGGGTCCTGCGCTTCGTAGTTGTAAAGAGCACGACAGAACAAGGTAAGAGTGGATGGGGTGGGTACTGGGCTAGACCGTTCGGACCTGGGGGACATAGCACGGAAACGGGATTCAGGACAACGGTGACTTGCTTGAGAGTCGCACGAAACTGATGCAGAAGATTCTAATCATGTCGCTGAGAATAACTATGATTTGCTGAAAAATACGAAGCTGTGGGCACAAGACAGAAGACGATGCGCGCCGTGTATGTTGACGCGTCGTAAGAGCTGGTGATATAGGACTGATGGGGGACGGGGGACTGATGGGGGACTGATGTGGGAATGATGGGGGAATCCGCTGAACGGATTTTGCTACACAGAATTCGCTACATGTACTGTACTATTTCATTCAATTCGAATATGCACGTGACTTTTAATTTTTCCGACAAATCTCCAAAATCCGCTAAAATCGAGAAAAAATTATTGCAAGGGTTTTCAGAAATCGGCTGTGACGCGTGACATTCGAATTGAATGAAACAGTACAGTATTTTCTCACATTTCTCGCCTCCACCTTTTTCCCTCCTCGTTTAAGTGGGTGACTTTCCATAAGCATTATCATATCTTAAAGCTTGATTGAGCGGTCCCAACGATGCTGGCATCCCGATCACTCCAATTAATTTAATGCCCGCGCGCAGGTTCCCACAAGCAATAGAATATGTGCAACAGTTATTTGGTTCTGGATCACATGGGTCATACATACAACCCGTTCGACGCGTCCCGACGCGTCTCAACATGTATTGAATGATGCCTAATGCCTAAGATGTGCAGAATGTCAACAGAGGACAAACGACGCATCCGTCAATAAAACGGGGCGCGACTTGAGTACAACAGCGGGTTCTTGCGAACAATAAGTTCCGGTGGCTGGCCCGAGGACGTGTTACATCTCGGTTGTTGCGGAGGTTCAACTTGAGCAAGTCCTTTGAAGCTAAGCACCCTATTCTCGTCTTCGTCGACGCGTTGAGGATCGGAGCGGAGGTCAACTGCAGTGGCGCCGAGACGGCAAGGTGACGTGGGAGGAGGAGCTTGCCCAAAACGGTCTATTCGACGCGAGAATAATCTGTAGAGGGGGTAGGGACCCCTCTTCTAGATTATAATAAATAAGAGGGTCAACAATATTCTAACCGAGATCTGAGGCCGATGGGGTCCTGGCAGCTGTCTTGTCATTGCGGTGATTCGACGGTTATAGAGCTCGAAATATTCCGAAACAATTTTTTAATGCTTATGGAAAGTCACCCAGTGTCCAAAATCAGCTCAGTGAATTTCTCCAGCGAATTCACTCCAGCTATCTCACTCCACGGAAATCCCAATATTTTGCTGCACAGATTTCCGTACAGAAAATATAAACATTTTTCCCTGCAATGAACTCACTTCATGTAATAGCTTCTAGTAGCTTCTCTCTACCGTATTCCCTCCATATAATCCAGTCCAGCCTTGTTCCTCCACCGAAATCTGTGGAATTCCCTCCACCACTTTGTGTCCAGAGATTTCTGTCCAGTGCATTCCAGACAAATGCCGTCCAGTGTTTTCCGTCCACCTAAATCCTTGGAATTACGTCCACGGATTTCTATCCAGGCATTTCTAGACAGATACCAGCCAGTATTTTCCGTCCACCCAAATCTGTCAGGGAAAGAAAGACACGCAGTGAAACCCGTGGAGGAGAAAATCAATTGACAGGCTGAAGGAAGACAAGTGAAAAAAAGTAAAAAAGTAAAAAAAAAGTGAAAAAACACCGCGTCCTACCAGAATAGAAGGTGGACATAAACATTACATCAACAGCACTAGACATCTTAACCACTAGACTAAACTGCCAATAAGTGATTTCACATGCCATATAATATCAGGGGACCGGGCGAGACTCCTTTTTTAGGAAAGGAGGCGTGTGCAGGTAAAGCGAATTCAATGCAGTCCTGCAAAAAACCTGGAGAGAAAAGTGTCCATGAGAAAAATAACGAGTCACTGAAGTGAAAGTGCTGGATGGAAATACGTGGATGGAAATCTGTGGACAGAAAGACTCGGGAAATTCATGCACCGTAATCATGCACCGTAATCCCTGGAGGGAAATATGTTTAGATAATTTTATTCAGCGGAATAAGGTAAATCTCTCGAGTGATTTCTCTGGGGGAAAACGATGAAGTGAATTCACTGGTCCGAATTCTCCCGGAAATCCGTGGAGGAAAAACCGTTCAGCAGTTTCCCCCATCAATCCCCCATCACCCCCATCAGTACAGTATCACCGGTGCTCTCGACGCGTCGGTCACGGTCGAGTCCGGGACAAAGTCCTAATAAAGTAATTCGTGGACGTCGACCCCAACTGACGCGGCTCGGGGCTTTTGTCAAAATATTGGTACATTGGCGCAATTTCATAGGTGTTGTAAAAATAGCAGTTTTCTACACAATTGGTACTATCCAGCACACATCCGTTCATCCACTGGTCGAGACTCCGAGCAGGTAGTAAATATGTGCTTCGCCTGCTATCAATTCCATCTTTCCATCCATAGCAATTTGTTGAGTTAGTCTAATTGGTAGTTCCATCAATAGCGATTCAAAGTGAGTCGGTAGTATGTCGGTGCTTTGAATCCGACGTCTGGGGTTGGATCAAGCGGATGGAACATAGAAAAAAGATTGTTTACCAGAATGAGTTGGAGCAGGTAAAATGAAGGATAGAGCCGAGTAGCAAGCACGGTTCGGGCTTTTGAGACGAAGCAAGCAGCAAGAGCAGAAGCATGAGAAGTAGAGACGTCACTAGAAACACCCAGAAAGCAATCAAGCGACAGGAAGTAAAACCTAAATCGGTCGTCAAAAAATGAACACTACCTCCATGCCACATACCGTTGGTTAGTCTAGCTCACTCGTCGAAAAAGTTGAAGGACAGCCGCAGAACGGGAGCCTCATCCAGATCCT
Organism: Mycena albidolilacea; assembly: GCA_029282495.1. Taxonomy (NCBI): domain Eukaryota; kingdom Fungi; phylum Basidiomycota; class Agaricomycetes; order Agaricales; family Mycenaceae; genus Mycena; species Mycena albidolilacea. The sequence goes on from JARIHO010000002.1 coordinate 1,958,032, forward strand.
CGACGTCCACCACCTCCTCCTCGCCATCCTCCTCATCGCTCCTTTTGGCAGCTGCGCCATTCGAGCCCTCGTCGCTCTCGCCGCCCGCACCCCCCTCGGAGCTGTTCTCTTCCCCTTCCGCGTCCTCCTCGTGCAGCCAGTCACCATCGGGGCTCATCAGCAGCGCCCCGCCAGCCAACATCTTCCACTGGGGGTCGCCCGTCGGCAGAACAGGGAAAAACTGCTCCACCCCCGCCCCGTGCTCGTCGACGGCGATCCCGTCATATGTGAACTTCTGCCCGTCCATCTCCACGAAGCCATCGACGTCGTACGTGAAGCTGAGACCACCGACGTCCCCGCACAGCGGCTCGGCCGCGGCCGCGCCGAGATATTCAGCAGGCGCAGTGAGGAAAGGGATCGCTGAGAGTGGCGTGACGTCAACGACAATGTCGGTGTAGTCGTCGGGAGGCCCAGAGAAAGCTCCGAATCCGAAATGCCAGTCAAAGACTTCCGTCGGCTCAGTCAGGAGGCTGCTGCTGTCCGTCGCGTCGAGGGAATCGGAATCGGAATCGGAATCGTCGCCTAGAGGGAGTAAGCGTTGAAAGCAGCTGGATCAGGGGATCGAACCTGTAGGAGCTGCACAGAGAATGCAAGTGAAACCAGTAGACGCCAAATGGTTGCCTTGATCGCAGAACCGCGACTCCTCCTCCTCCTCCTCCTCTTCCCGGATGGGCGCAGGGGGAGCAGCCTCATGCTTGCGTTTCTTGGAGGACTTGGTGCCTTTCTTGAGCGCACTTTTAAGCGGCGCACGGTTCTCCTTCGCGGAGGCGTTCTGAGGATTAGTGTTGAGGTCCTTCGCCTTGGCGGTGCTTTGGTCGCGGGACTGGGTATATGCGTGTTCCTGAGATTTGGAGAGTGGAGAGGAGGGGGGAGTGTCGTCGACAGCGGTCAGGGCGTCAGAAGGCGGTGGAGAGGAAGCATACAAAGTGGGGCTGCTTGATGGAGGCATGTCCGCACTGGGAGAATCGAAGCGGACCGTTTTTTTCTGGACCGTTTTCTTCTTCTTGCGCGTGCGCCTCGGGGGCGCCTCGGGGTCGGCGGGTTCAACGACAGGAACAATAGAAGGCTCGAGCGCGGTCGTCTTGGCTTTCTTCTTGCGCCGCGCCGTAGGTTCGGGGACATCGCCGTCGGGAGTGGGATCGGTGTTGACGTTCCGTTTCCTCTTGCTTTTCGTCGGGGCGGGTTCAGGTACAGTATCGTTGGGGAGCTCGATGTCTGCCTTCTTGGTCCTTTTGTTCGACTGCTTCGTCGCCACCGCCTCCACCTCCATAGCGTCGAGCTCGACTTCGGTCTTCTTCGTTGGTCTCTTTGGTTTCGCCTGATCCGTCGCGCTGTCGTCAGCGAGAGCCTTCTTTCTCTTGTTTTTGGGCTGCGATGATTCGGGGACGTCGTCGCTCGGAGGGTCGTCCCTCTTCCTCTTTAGACTCTTCTTCGTCAGTTCAGGCTCCACATTCGCGTCGACTTTGTTCGTTTTCTTCTTCGAGTCCTTCTTCAGCGGAAGTGTGGGCGCGTTAGCCTCCTCCTCCTTCACGTTCACCTTCTTCGTAACGCGTTTGGGCGTGGGCTCATTCGCCGGCGCGGGATTCTTCGTCGGCAGTTCAGGCTCTACATTCGCGTCGACCTTCTTCGTTTTCTTCTTCAGCGGAAGTGTGGACGCGTTAGCCTCCTCCTCCTCCATGTTCACCTTCTTCTTCTTCGTGCGTTTGGGCTCATCCGCCGGCGCGGGATCCTTCTTTGTCAGTTCGGGCCCTACATCCGCGTTGCTGGTGGTGGCCTTTGGGTCGGCTTTCTTCGTTTTCTTCTTCGAGTCTTTCTTCGGCGGAATTGTGAGCGCATCAGTATCCTCCTCCTTGACCTTCTTCTTCGTAGTGCGTTTCGGTGTGGGCTCACCCGCCGGCGCGGGGAGTTCAGCGTCCACTGGTTCGTCCTTGATCACGATGGGGACGACTGGCGGGGTGCCTACGGGCAACTCGTACGTCTCAGCGGGGATCTTCAGCCTGAGCTTCTTTGCAACGGGACGACGACGCGAGAACCACTGAACGCGTCGTTAGTAAAATGGAAATCAAGTCAGTTACACAAAACTCGCATTGTGGACGTATGAAGGTGTTATGTTCCTCGCGAGGCTCCAGGCTCTGCGGGACTCGACACTGGGGATGCGTGGATCGGCGGGCCAGATAGCGAATAGTTCGTCAAAGTGGACAGGCGCAGGTCGGCCTGTCTGTGCAGGGGTAGAGTCAGTGTTAGTAGTATCCTTGCTGTCCTGCGTAGTATCAGTGCTGTCCTGCGCTGCTGCTCGAGCGCGTTTTGCCATGGTCGTAGTAGTGTGTGAAGCAGCTAAAGCCAATCAATGATCGCAACTTTCTTTCCAAGTCCAAACCAGCATGTCGCTCGAATCGCTTCCCGCAGAGCTCCTCTTAAACCTTCCTCAGTATCTACATTCCATCGAGGATCTTTACTCCCTCTTTTCGACATGCCGCACGCTCTATCACGCATGCGCGAACACCAGTCCAAAAACCATACTCCGACTTGCTGCCAACTCTGGCCGCGTCTTTTTTCGCCCGCACCCCCATCTTCTCATCGCCGCGACTGCGCGCCAGATTGCGGACTGGGCAGTCGAGGAAGCCGATCACCGCTACCTGCTGGAGGTTGCCATACAGGGGGGCGTCGAAAAGCTCTTGGAACTCGCGGTTGATGTCGCAGGGCTTTCCATGGACGACATTCGCAGATTATATGTTTATAAATGCGACGTTCTCAATCCCCTCAATCGGCGCCTTGACCTGTCCGCGGGCCCCGCCAGCACCTCTAATTCGCATATGACAGTATGCAACGATCCAGAAACAACACTCTTGTCTTGGATAATATACGGGGAACTTTTTCACCACTCTCTGGAGCTTGCCTATCTCCCATTTCCCCAGCACAAACCCCTCAGCAGCGTCATTCGATACAAGTGGTTCGTTTACTGCATGCCCGACGTGAACAGTTTCAACTACATGAGATTCCCTTCCGACGACATACCCCAGTTCTTCAAAGACTATGTCCAGGAAGACGACGATAGTTTCCAACAGTTGAGCATGGCGGAAGCGACGCGTGTCTTCTTCGATCCTTCCCTGTGGAAGAAGGAACTGGAGGCCTCATCGGCATACCAAACGACAAGTGGGGCATTGCGCGAATTGTTCATCTCTTGTGCGATGCACCTGGGCTCGAAAAGCCTGGAACTACTTGCCCCGGGCGGTGTCGAGAAATTCAAGGGGGACCTGGAGCGGATCGCAAATGGTATTTGCATCTCGGACGAAGAGAAGAGTGTCGACGAGGCTTCCGTAATTGACTCCAGAGCTCAACGCATCCTTGAGGCCGTCGGTGACCCTTGGCTCTGCCTTGCATTTCCTACCCTACAGGATGATTTGGCCTTCACACTCTGGAGTAGTTGGCAGGGAGACGAGGAGGACGAGGAGGGCCAGGAACCGCTCATGAAGGCTATCCGTAGTCCTCCGCAACAGGGACAAAGTCAGCCAGTATGATATGGACCTACTTTTTCAATACGGAACGGGGCCAGGGTTGACAAGAACTTCGGCAGCCATAGTTGTTTCCCTTGGCTCTTCTTCCCCACCTTTTGTAAATCCGTCGATTCACTTGTACTTTTGGAATAGAATAAATCCCAGCTCACTTCAGTTTCTGACAAGCAATTATTTCCTTGCGTCTCACCTCCGGCGTTCTCGCAGCGCGCAGCGACCTGGCGACTGCGATGTCCGGGCATTTTCTCAAGAGTAGTGTGGCTTAATGATCTACACGTCGATAACGTTCATGTGACTGAGGGAAAATATTTAGAATTTACGGAGGTTGCGTCTCGACATTTGGCAGGTATCGCGTACATCCGCCCTCTTGACTGCATGGCCCTGGAACACTCCGAGATAGTCAAGAACCAGGTATGTTTACGATCCGCCTGCCACGGGTTATTCTCATTTTTGAATATCCAAAGTACAATTCGGCCAAGACCGCGGGCACAGCTAGCGCCATCAGCCTCGCGGACGTCAAGACCAACGACGTTCTTCGGAAACTCGACAGCTGCCAGCGACATCACAAATATGCGTGAACCAAAAGTCGTTGTATGCCAGATCAAAACTGAATTTTGCTACAGCCTCTGCGAACTTTGTGGCCACGGCAACCCTTGGGTGGACTAAGAGCCCACCATGAGAGGAGTCTTCTGTCCATACGTGCAGTAATAGGGACAGTCAGAGTACGCGCTTCAGATGCGCTTAACCCGGTGCTTTAGATGTGCTTCACAAGCGCTTAAAGATTTAATTTGCCATCATAAGCGTGTGATAAGCACCAGTTTGTTCTGACCGTCCCTTTTTCAGATGTGCTTCAGATGTGCTTCAAATATGATTATCTCACCACAGTGGCTGTTCGGTCATAGTTCGGAGACCAAATCTTGCCGGATGCCTCCTGCACTTCGTCGCGTAGCCCGGGAGAAGGCGCTTTTGAAGGCGTATGTGCGCTATAACAAAGCCCGACAACGTCGCATCTTCTTACGTCGGCGCGCTGCAGCCCGCTTTCGACGCCAAAACCACGTAGAAAGTCTACGCTATGCGTGCCATGCAGCCACCGACAGCCTCTCATCGCTTTCCTCTGGCAACAGCTTGGATGGAGATTCACAGGATAGCTCCAGCAGCGATGACTGGGCTGATATCTTGGGTGAAGACTGGCGTTTTGCCAGTGATTTACTGGACGATGAGTCCTCAATTATTATCACGGACTTCACCTCGGAATCCTCCAAAAACGACTCTATGCCGGATCTTCGGTCTGTAGGAACGAGCTCGAGGATGTCTTCCTCCGAATCGGAGTGGGAATGGTCCGACTCAGGGGCAGACGGTGATGATGAGGAAGCCTCAGACGACGACTCTGTCCAGCGTCCACCCGATTTGCGGTGGTTCGTTCGGGAGAAGATTGATAGGATGTATGAAAACAGATACGAGAATCCCCGAAACAAGCTCCCCCGTGGCCCCTCGTATCTTCACCATGTCCTCGCCACACTCAAAGCCGGGCGTGAGGACCACTTTCGCCAGGCACTTCGTCTCAGTCCTGTGACGTTTGATGCTCTGGTGGCTCGTCTCGAGCATGATCCAGTGTTCTTCAACAACTCGAATCACCCCCAGCTCGCCGTGGAGTTACAGCTCGCCGTTGCCCTCTACCGATTCGGCCACAATGGAAATGCTGCAAGTCTTCAATCAGTTGCGAACTGGGCAGGACTTGGGAAGGGAACAGTCCACCTATGCACACGTCGAGTTATGACTGCGGTTCTACGACCTTCTTTCATGCAGCAGTCTGTGCGCATGCCAACACCTGCGGAGAAGGAAAGGGCGAAGCGGTGGGTCCACGATCACTCCTGTAAGTCTTGGCGAAATGGGTGGTGCTTCGTGGACGGTACTTTGGTTCCACTCGATGAGCGGCCAACTTGGTACGGCCCGAGCTACTTTGACCGCAAGTGTAATTATTCTCTGAATATACAGGTGTGTACTGTTTTATTTCTTTCGATTTCCCGTGCTCATCCGACTTGCATTAGGTCGTTAACTTGCCCAACCTGCAAATAATCGATTTCAGTTACGGGCATACAGGCAGTACCCACGATGCGGTTGCGTGGAACGGTACCAAAGTTGCTCAAGAGCACGAGACTGTCTTTGAAGATGGGGAATGGATTTGGGCGGACTCGGCGTATCCCGTAATTTAATCATCTATACATTGTTCGCCATTTGACGAGTGTATTCAATTCAGATCACCGGTTGGCTCACTGCGCGGGACCTGCCTGACAACGAGATCTTCAACAACCATGTTTCGATTCTACGTATCCGGTCAGAACACGCCATTGGCTTCCTCAAAGGCCGATTCCATTCTTTGAAGCACCTCCGTGTCAACATCCATGATCAGGCCAGCCACAAAATTGCGACGTACTGGGTTGCTGCTTGTATCGGCATTCATGCATTTGCAATGCGTAACGAGGAGCAAGAAAGAGGCGGTGACGACCCGGACTCCGACAATCCCGATCCATTTATTGCGGAAGGGATGTCCAGTGATGGTGGTTCCTCCGATGCTGTGCTGGATGTCGAACACCGAGGAGGTGGGGATAGACTCAACGAGGGGAAACAGCTTCGAGAACGGCTGAAGGAGAAGCTTTTTCGGGCAAAGGAAAGGCGGCAAAGGCGAAGAGCAGCGAGACGTGCGGAAGAACAGAGATTCTCGTAATACTTGTCGTATAATTTGTCTGCCAGTTGAGTTACCCACCCAGGAGGTCGAATTTATTCGGTTTCTCTTGGCCCTTATTTCCCTAATAATTATCCAACTTACCCCCCCCCCCCCCCCCCCCCCCCCCCCCCGCTCTGAGGAATCAAAAGACGTACCGGCACTGAATTTTGCACACCGCCACGGCGCCACTTCGAGTTACCAAATTTGGTAACTCAGCCTTGCTCTCTTCCATTTCTCTTCGATGTCGACGACTCCAACTTCGCATTGAGTATCAACTATACACAAGTACACTATAGGTCACTTTGGGCTACCGCTACCGGTACTGTAAGGGTACGTAGACGTAGACGACATATCAAAGGAACCGTCAAAGGAACCGGTAGAAGCAGTCGACTCAAAGTCAAGACTGGTGTCGGCAGCGGGGTCGAAGAAGAAGGGAAGATTGAAACGGGTCTGAGGGCCGCCAGTATAGGTACTTGGACCAGCATGACGCTGCCCCATGGCACCCATGGCCTGCATTCGCATCTGCTCCATGCGCATCTGTTCCATGCGATACTCATGCTCCTGCTTCATCTTGAGCTCGATGATCTCCCGCCTGGCCCGCTCCTTCTCGACCTTCGCCTTTCCCTGCATCCGGAGCTTCTCCAGCTCAAACTCCTTCTGTGCCAGCTCGACCTCCTTCCGTGCTATAACCTTGGATTGTCTGACCTGGAGCGATTGTTGTGCCGTCTGCTCCTCTGCGACTGCCATCGCCGCAAACTTGTCTTTGGCAGTAACTGGCTTGGCGGCAGGTGTCTTCGTGGGAGCTGGCTGTGAAACGCCAGGCGATGGCTTGGTCTTCTTCTTCTCAGGCTTGACAGTATCGACACCGGACTCGGATGGCTTGCGTTTGCATATGGTGGATGGCGCAGCAAGGAGTGCAGGAGGAGGGAGGTCGGAATCACTGTCATCGTCGACGTCGACAACAGGTGCCGTTGATCCAGTGGGAGAGCCTGGGTCCTCGGTGGTGTCATTGGGGGCAAAGCTTGACGTGTCATCTCCATCGCGGTCGCTCGTGAGAAGTAAAGATAGGTCGACCTCGGACTCGTTGTTCCCGAGGCCAGTTGGCATGAGATTGGGGCGCTCTCCGATTAAGGAGCGCACATGGAAGAACCACGGGAATTCCTTCTTGATCTTGTCTGTATGTCAGCATGTAAATTGACTGCCTCGCACAGGAATAATCGGGCCACATACCCCACTTCGTGGTGAAAGCAGTCCCTGGATGTATGTCCTCCTCTTTCTCGATTCCTTCCCCGGTCTGTCCCATCTGGTTTATGTATACTCTCGCCTTCTTGACCAGACTAATATGTGATTAATGTGATTGGCTGCAGGATCTACAAGATGCGAGATACTCACTAATCAAGCCTATTCTTCACCTTTGTATACCACGATTTCTTATCCTTCGAGGTCACCGCCTTCGCAAATGCAGCTTCGTACTTGGGATGCTTTGCAAATAACAACGTGGCCAACTGGTACTGGTAGTCGCTCTTCGGCTTCCCCCCAGTGATTTTTGGAGCACCAACAGGTGGGAAAAGGCTGTCGCGAATGAGCTGATCATCCTCGATGGCCGTAATCAGCTTCCAGGTGAGCTCGATGCCATCCTCGTCCTTCCAGCTTATTTACTCGATTAGTGCTGGCCAGAACCCGTTTACAGGTACTTACTCAATCTCGTCTGCTCCTTCAGCCTCGGTAGCAGAGGCAACGTCGAGCTCAGGCTCGGGCTTGGGCTCGGGCTCGGGCTCTGTTTTCTTGGGGCGGCCCCGTTTCTTTTTGGTTGTAGTCGTGCTTTCGTGGCCTTCGGCGGCAGCGATAGCAGCGGCGTTGAGAGCCCTGTCCGAGACCGTGGCGGCCCTGGGTGTCTTCCCTGTCGCCATGATCGAGGGGAGCAAAGAGGAAACGATTTTCAAATTTTATTGATATGTTAGTCAGCGCAGTAGGATAAGTAGTGTACATAGGAGTCAAGCAAGAAATGAACGTTTTAAGCACATTTTTGAAGCGTGCCTGAAGCGCCTCTGGAGGCGCTTCAACGCTTCAGACGTGCTTAAAGATTTATGTGCTTTTCCCACGCTTTGAAAATCCTTGAAGCACATCTGAAGCACATGTGTTAAGCGCATCTGAAGCGCATACTCTGACTGTCCCTAATTCTGCGTGTCCTGTTTTTTTTTCGGATAATATGCTACAATAGTTATCTTTTGCCTTACCGTTGATTCGTTCATTGACTTGCAACAAGATGAAACTATTCTTACATGCCAACGAATATGACGGGTCTGGAGGCCTTTTATGAAGAACAGTGCCATACGTCGAATACATGAGCAAAGGATATAAAAAAACTATGGCGATGGTGCATGTGTCGAGGAAAGGGCCCCTCTTTTGAGCCAACCTTCGAACAGACTATTCTGTGTTCAAGGTGGTTTTGTCTATGACATTCACTACGTCAGCATCGCCGCCGACTCGGAACCCAGACGCCACGGTTGGGTTCCTGCCTTGTTAATTGAATCCCAGAAATGCGAAGTTATTTTCAAATCACAAAGGAACATGCAACCCGTTGCCAAAATTCATCCCTGAGATGACCGGGAGTCCAAATCCACGCATAACCTCATCAACTCTAGTCGTACGCGTTGTCAGTAATTCCATGTGTTCCGAATCAATAACCTCGCCTCCACGAATAGAGTTGAATGTGTTTCCCGTTGTACATTTTGCACAACTGGAATATTTTATTTAAATGGAATGATCTTAATGTAACTTGCGAACCATAGCCGAGAGCAATGCGAGGCATAAAATTTATTTCTCCTTTTACAAAGTACGGCGACATGCCTTGCATTATGGCAACTGTTGAATCGAATACCGTGCCTGAAAATCATAAAATGTTGTGAAAAGGTAGTCTGAATTCAACTGTTTCGTAAATCACATAATTCACTGATGAACCGAGAACATCAAGGATGTATTGCCAAAAGACAAGACTGTAAAGTATTGTAAAATTAAGCTGTAGTGACTACAGCAATGCGGACAATGCTAAAAAGAGGCCAAGGGCCACTCAGCCCATTTTTGAAACATCTTGGTTCCCCTCCTCAGTGTCTCTTCATTGGTCTCTATCCCACGGACACTGGATTTTCCAAACAAGCGGTGTCTTTTCGGGCCCAGGTGCAAGGAAATCTTTGTCAAGTGCTGGCCATACAACTTTTCTCCACTCGTCATTATGCACATCCCATCCCCGAGCCAGATATTCATGTGTCGGAATGTCAGCAAGATCTTTAACAGAGGTGTGTTGACTGCGCTTGGTGAAAAAAGATGGGACCCCTGCTCGCAATTTTCTTGAACCAGTTGCACTTTGCTTTTCCACTTGTGCAACTGAAAGAGATATGGTTCCTGGTTCCTGGTTCTCTGTTTTGACTGAAATATTAGTTAGTTGGGCTCATCATCATTGTGCTACCAAACAGGAATAACTTACATCTTGCAGTGTTCGAAAACCCAGCACCCAGCTCAACCTCCCCCTGTTCATAGATGGAGAGCTTCGGTTCAATCCAAATGTTGTTGAGGTAACTCTGGAAATAAAAATTAAATACCTCAGCCTCAAGTCTAAAAAGCAGATTGAACTGACACTCATCAGCACAACAATGCCGCGTATGCGTGATTTTAATGTTGTGTCTGAAACCCAAACCAATACTTGATTCCGATTTACAAAGGATATCTGTGGGAGCGGTGTTTCTGAACCCTGGAGAATGGTTAGTTGAAGGATATACATACCTGGCCACCACTCACCGGAGGACGTAGATTAATGCCCATTCCCACTTTCACTTCTATGGGGAGAAATTCAGGGCGCTTGGCATCCAATTGCATGGCCTGTGCCCAGTAGCTGATATTATATGAGGAATATGATTTCTTGTCCTCGTTCCAAGTCTCTCCAGGCTCGGCGACGACACAGCAATTGGGCATAGCCTTTATAACATTTAGTTAGCAGCAGAAAGAACAGTGATGATCTTGCTTTAGTATCCGTAGCCTCCAATGAAGTATCATTGTTCCGATTGTATGAAAATCCTGCAGTTGCCAAGGGACTGCCCTGTGAAAATCCCAGGACAGCTTTGACCCCTCGCTGAATTTGCTGCTGTTGCCCGTGTTTGTACACTCTCCCGGGAAGGTCAAACCCGCGGGGCAGACTGTCTCGACATCAGATAATATCTGCTTACATTGGAAGAAATACTTACAATTCACGATCAATAATTGACTTCTTTCGATGGGAGATAAAACCGATGCTTGCATAGGAACGATCCACTTGAGTTTCACGTTGTCGAGTTTCAACTTTGAGATCCACTAGAGCAACAACTTCAGATTGGGATAAGGGACGGGTCAGATCACCAAGATCAATAGGTATTTCTGTCTCTCGATTGATTGTGAACTAGGAAGATGATCAGACAGATAATTTGAACTCTTGAAAGCATTACCTTGAAAGTGTAACCAATATTTACTGCATATGTATGCCCAGCATTGAGTTTGAGGCTGAGTTCAACCCGTGTTCTGTGTAACGGACTTGCCCATTTCCCATCCACCATAGTTGGGCCTCCATCATCCCCACCTCCACCTCCATCATTGCCCCCACTAAAATTAATTCCCTGGTTGAAACTTAGTCTGTCATTCTCGCTTCTGCTTGTGCTCCTGTCTCCTCCACCACCATTTCCACCAACACCTGGCCCCCTCCTATTTGGTCCTTCATCACCATCCCCGCCTGTGCCTGAAGTTCTATTCTGGCTGCCATTTCTGCCTGCACCTGTGCTCCCACTGGTATTTTGGGCACCATCATTTGTTCCACCACTAGCACTGTCTGAGCTTCCATTGATACTGCTTGAATCAACAGGGATGTTATGCAGACCAGGTTCATCACCTCTGGATAAATCACTTGTTATAAAAGCAAATAATGAACAAATGATTTGACGCACAGTAGAGTTAATGCTGGATTATCACTAGTAGACCGGATTACCACTGGAAAGCCTGAGGAATGTGCCAGTGTCTGCACCATATTAACCACCACTGCTTCATTGTGGGATCCAAAAATTGCCAAGGCAGGCTGTGTTGGAGAGAGCATCCAGGCAAAAGGCCCACTACAACTACTGTTTCTGATGGAAGTCAGAAGAGCGCTGTTCCAATTATCCTCTATCCATGATACAGCTTCTACAGGTTCATGGATGGACATCAGGCAGCCCCCACTGCCAAAATTGGCCTGGACACAAGCCAAGTCATCTGTGGTAAAAGAAGTGGGTGGTGTTCTGATGGCCAAATGTTTTTAAGAAGGATGCTGATTTTAGTAAATACATACCCTGGTCTGTCATCGTGAGGCATGTATATGAAGAATGTTCCAGGCTCCACATCCACTGCAGTGCCGTGGCCATCTGATATCCCTGACCACAGTTGTACAACCCAAATGAGTGACATGATTTTGTATAGCAGAGGTGCAGAGTGTACCTATGTCCTCTGGCTGTAAGGTGGGGCTCCCACTGTTGGTATTTCCTCCACTTTTTTTTGGATTCAACCCTGCTCAGAGATTTGAGTTCAGCACCGGGTATATATATTGCATGGTCTGTACCTGGAAAGGGTTCAATCCCACTAGTTTTGTCACGCTCCCACAGCGGTGGCGGTAAATCCTGGAGGGAAGTGCTTGCAGTGGAAGGGAATACTGGACCAGGTGGTCTAACAATTATGGGTTCTGCAGAAGGCTTTACTAATGACTTTTCTAGGTCACTTATGACGCTCGAGGGCTGTCGGTCATTGTGAGGAGGTTGTAATGATTCTAAAGACGATGCGGGACTAGCAAGGCTGTCGTCTGAAGACGGACTCTCTGAGCCGTCCCCCCGGGGAAAGACATTAGACCTGTCCCTGCTTCGGGGCAAGACCCGGACAGGGCGCCGCATTGGGCTGGAGCGAATTACTCGGCCGGAAGAACTGTCAGTGCTGCTCATCAAGATGTTTGTATTGGAAAGAGGGATGAATTCCGCCTGCTCGACGGTGGGTGGGACATGCCGGAGTGATACTTCATAGGCATGTGGTGCATCAGTTCTCATATTTTCTGTGAAATCTGCAAGGTCGTCTTCGCTCGCAGTGTCTACACCTGCTCATTGAATGTGAGTAAACGCTGTGAACCATGCAGGAAGGTACCTTGAAGCGACAACTCCGCTCCAAACGCAATCCGGTCCGCGAGCCGCTCGATGGCGTCCCCTCTATCCATTTCGTCAAGGGTCTTCTTAATGAGGAACTGGGTGTCGAGGCCCTCGGCAGGGTCGCGCCCCGGTATGCGCATCGAGGGCGCCAGAGACGAGGGCGCGGGCCGGCCAGCGGAGGAGGGCAGGGGCAGGGGGGGTGGAAGCCGCTCGTTGAGGATGTCGAACTGGCGCCTGGGGAGGCGTTAGCGAGGAGAGGAGAAAATCGCCGCTCGACGTGGTTGTCGCCATAACAAATACAGAATGGAAACACTCACGCATGCTCAAAGGTATGTATACTCTGCCGTATCTGCCTCTGAACGTCCAAGCTGCCCAACACATCCGCCTCTTCCGCCTTCGCGTCAACGAGCTCAGATGCCGACTCAGCTTCTTCTCTGTAGGATCAGGAGATCATTAGTAAATCATTGGTGCACCAACCTCACGAAAGGAGGAAGGTAGGACGGAGGGCGGGGGACGAGAGAAGAGGAAAGGTACCAAGACGCACCGTAACAACTGGAACACTCTCTGCATCCTCCCTATTCCAATGATCTTGCTCTTCATCTCCTCCCGCCGAAGCGCGACATCTTTCGGTCTACCCTGGCCTGTGTGGATTGATATGAGTACGATTCAGTGAATTGGAGTGAGCGAACGAGGAGTGAGAGGTAGGCAAGTGCTTCACGCGGAGGCAGCGGACAATCGACAGCAATGTAACATGCGCAATCGAACCAATAACAGAGAGTCGTATCATAAATGTCAAAAAGGACGAAACACGTACGCAACGTCTTTACCGTCCTATCTCGCTTATTCGTGGAGCTGTCTGCGTCTGTTAGTCTCTTCATTCTTGGTAGCGATGGTCTGTCCGCGTCCGTCTCGCCCTCAGGTGGGTCACCGTCGTCCGACTCGGCGGAATCGGAATCGAGCTCCTCCTCGGAGCAAATGGAAAGCATCGCGAGGAGAATCTCGGTGACTGCCGGGAAAGAAACAGCGCTTAGCATTAATTTGTATTAAACGGAGCAAAAAAAAGGGAAGTGGGGATTCCGCTCACTCTTCGCCCCGAGAAACGGCAAACTCCACGTAAACGCATTCTGAAAATTAGGCAGCCAGTATGGGTGCGGGGAGGCGTTGTACTGCCGGAGCGTAATGTTCTTGTTGGTATATATGAGGATGGCGCCGTGGTTTTTATAGACGTCGAGGTAATTGGGAGCCTGGGCGAAAGGTTACTCAAACAGGAACCAAGAACAAAAAAGGAATAGAGGCGACGCACAGAAAAGATGGTAGTCACCGCGGGGAACTTTTTGGTCGGTGTTTTTCGGAGCATGGCGTATCTTGGGCACAGATCAGTAGGATTGAAATGAAAAGAGCGCAAAACGCACCCCGCCTCTTGAACCTCGTGCCCACGAATGATCCCCAACAATCCATTCCGTTTCAAAAACTGGCACGCAGCCGCATATGTGAAGAAGAAACTGCATCCCCGTGTCGGGTTATACAGAAACGTCGTCCCGGGAGGTACCGCCTTTCCCTCGTGACCAAACCCCGCTATGGGGTCGCTCCACAACAAATCGCACAGTAGCCCCGCACTCCCGGGCTCCACAAAGCGGTTGAGCGCCTCGATATCAGAAAGAAGCTCGAGCTCTGGAGACAGCCCACCGTGAACGCAGAAGAAGCGGCCGTCAACGAGGGCGGCGATGGGGAGGGCGCGGAAGGAAGCGAGGCATGTGTCGTACACGCGCGGCGAGTACTTGTGCAGGCATTCGCGTTTGAAGGTGAAATACTCTGTGAGCTGCTGACACTCGTGGTTCCCTCGTAGAAGGGTGAATTTGTGTGGGAACCAGAGCTTGAGAGTATATAGGTACAAGAGGCATTCGATGCCAAAGCATCCGCGGTTGACGTAGTTCCCGAGGAACAGATATGAATTATTGGTGAGGACCCCTCCGACGTCTAAGAGCTTCATAAGGTCGTACTACAAGAAAAAAACCAATGAGAAAGCTACGGGCAAAATAAAGGAAGGAAACGCACGTATTGTCCGTGGATATCCCCACAAATTGTCACCGGCCCCGGCACTTCGACCATGTTTGGCTCGGAACTGAGCAGCTCCGTCGCGTGATCGAGAATGTAAAGCGCATGTTCCTCGGTCAGGCGTCCCTCGCGAAAGAAATGGTCTCGGAGGACGCGGGGACTGGGATTTGTCGTGCCAGACTCGTCCTGTGCAAAGAACTCTGCATCGGAGAGACAGTGTCTGGCGGGATGCGGAACCTGGCCGTGTGTTTATAAATATCTCAAGTAGAAAATGCGAGTCTTACGGAGGGGATAGGCCGATCGCTCGTGTTGGTAGAAAGAAAGTCCATGAAGTAGATATTAATGCACTTGCCGCATTGGGATCAATAGCAGTATCCGGCCCGGGCATCCGAAGGCTACAAATGTGGTCCGCACCCGCAGCTTGACCCGCAGCGAGGAAAGCCCGTGAAAATCGATACCCCCAAGGTCATTTAACTCTAGTAAAAAATATAACAAAAGGGTAGCCTGTGAGCTAGTATGCTGGTGTCATCCTCCGTTTGTCCGTCGGGCCAATCGGACTTGCCTTGATGGGGTGAGTCCGACGCTCTTCATTCCACACACAAGACACAGAATCTGTGAGGTCTGACACCGTGTTCTCAGTGCCTACATCTATCGCGAATGTGGTAGATACTCATATAATTTTACAGCGTTCTCGGTGCAAATCCACGTCACAGCGGCCGTCTTTTCGCGACGATTAGTTCAGGCCTTGTACATTGCCTGAATTGCAGCCGCCATGCAAAAATTCGCTCCGCTAGAACCCGTTCGGTTGTACAATTCAGCTACAACCACCGGTGCTCGGTTTTTGTCGCGCAATCAGCAGGGGCCAAAGTCTCCTACAACCCCGTCTTTCATCGGACGCCTGCCCTCGGATCTGCACCTTCTCATTCTCTCGTATCTCCCTGTCCCCGACTTCCCTGCATACGCCCGGTGTACTCGCGCAACCGCGGGTCTCAGCCGCTCCGAGAAAATCTGGGAGGCCCGATGGAAAGCCCTCGGTATCGAGACGCACCATCTTGGCTCCGTGCTCGATGACCTCGAGGCGCGGTCGCGCGGCCAGGCAGCAGCCTCGAGAGCTGCCGCGCCGCCCACGATTGCGGTGGACGACGAATTCGGCGACTTTGCCTCCGTTGACGTCCTCGCCCCGCCTGAGGAATTGGGTGACTTTGTCGGTGCCTTTGGGCCCCTCACGCCCATGTCCGCGCGAATGCCGATCCCGTCTACCTCAAGCACGTCAACCTTCAGAACGATGTACATGCGCGCTCATGCGCTACTAAAGCCGCTGACCTCCACGCTTGCGTCCCCGCCGCACATCATTCTCACCGAGCTCTCGTCCATCCTGTCGACGCCGTCGCTGCGACAAGAGTCCCTCACCCTGCATGTCCTCTCGCTGTTCCTCTCCCCCCGGATCAAGCCGCTGCGGAATTGGGACACAATGTACTCGTCCCTCCGCTCGGCAATGGACCGATTCGACGCCAACGCGCTCGCGGGCTTCGACTCCGCAGACAGCCGCGGCGACGAGGAGGGCATGCGCGAGACAGCCGAATCCAGCTGGGAGGTGTGGGACGGCGAAGGCGACTGGGAGATGGGCAAGGTGTGGGCTGAAAAGCGCGAGATCTTCTATCAGCAGGGACAGTGGCGGCCTCTGGACAACTTTACTTCGGAGGGGTTGCTGGACTTTGACGCCATGGACGAGTTCATGGCGAGCATCCTAGCTGCCATCACAGAACACGGATCCCGCGCAGTCCGCGTCTTCCCCCCCGCCTCTGATGTGCTCATTTCGTTCTGCGACCGCGTGGCCAATGAGGTCGTCGCCGAATACACGACGTCGCTCCTCACGCGTGCCAGAGAGATTTCAAATGCCACCTACCTCAAAGCGGCGGCCGCGACGTTCCGGGAATCGTGGAGAATGGTGGACGCGATCATGCAGGCCGCCTCCCAGCGCCCCGACTATGTCGAGCGCACTCGCGCGGAGGACGTGGTGTGAGTAGATGCTCATTTACCATGGTGTCAACTCATTGTTGAAAAGCGGCCCATAGATATAAGATGTTCGAGATCAACATGGACGAATATCTAGATGAGGAGGTCGAGTCGGTCAAGCAGGCCTTCGAAATCACTTGCAGAGGGTGGGATAAGCAGGTTAGTTAGCTACATACACCAACCTGCTCCATGTGCTAACGCTTTGAACTCTCAGATGGCAGAACAGGCAACAAGCGGCTCATCCTCGACACGCTTCCTATCATCGCACAACCCGGCGCAGGTGAAACGGAATGTGCTTGCTTCCTTCACATCGGTGCTTTTGATGCCTGTGACCATCGTCCCTCGCGCCGTCGGCGGAGTCCTCATGACGGGCGGCAACGCTGCCGTTCAGGGCATCGCTATGCTCAACCCGCAGCGCTGGGGAGGAAGTGGTGCTATCGGCAACGGGTATTCGCGGAATCTGGAGCTTGAGAAAGGCAACGGCGTGATGCTGTTCGACGGGGAGGAGGACGAAGACGAAAAGATCAACGAGAAAGCTGCTCCTTCCATATGTATGTCTCTTTTCAGAACAGAACGCTCCGTGGTATTGAGACTAACTGATACGATGCTTGCAGCGTCTTCGTCGTCTTCCACAACGCACCTAGACCTCCCGCCTTCAGCCTCCCGCAGCACCACGTCCCTGGCAACGTCCGTCAACACAACGAATAGTACGAATAAGCTCGAGCTCTTACTCTCGCTCGACATTGCACTCGAGCTCATCCATGCCGACCACGAGGCGCTGAAGCGTGTTGAGACCTTCGCGGGCTATCCCGGACACTATGGGCATCGCGTCCGAGATACCATCGAGGAGCTGTTCATTTTGATGCTCCAGGCTCTCGGCGGGCGACATATCAGCGTCGGATTCGGGTTGTGCGTCCTCATTTCCTACATTCAAAGTCTTGAACGTTGCTGATTAAATTATACTTCAGAGCAACCGAGCAGATGACCTCGTATAAGCCGGAGGACCATCAAGAAACGACGAGCGTCGCACCGCTGCTGCAGTTCTTTGAGCTGGTGCACATCGGCGACACCATTCAGTCGATGGTGCAAGTCTTTTTCGACAAGGAGTTGGCGCCGCACATCGACCGGACGGACTTTCTCAATGCCGTGGTTAGAGAAAAGAAGCGGTTCGAGAATGCCTTGGACGATTCTGTGGCCGCGGGTTTGAACGCTGGGACGGAGGTGTTGATGAATCAGGTATGGTTTCAACTCTGTATCCTTGGCTGCTGATTGAAGGTCCTTGCAGGTAGACCATCTCATACTGACCCTGACGCAACCACGCGAATACTACCCGCCCGATGACGCGGATATGGACTTGAAGCCGACGAAAGGATGCACAGAGGCAATCAAGTGTCTTGAGATGCATTGCAAGCTCTTGAAAGGCAGCACGAGCAAGGAAGTCCTGGAGGTGTTCTACCAGGAGGTGGGGATCCGCCTGATTGCGTGAGTGCAACCGACACACGATGTCGGCGAAGCTGAGGTGTCGCTATATCCAGCATCCTGCAGAAACACATCAAACGGCAGATTATCTCACTCACGGGAGGGTTCCACCTCATCGCTGACCTGAACACGTACCATGTGTTCATCTCATCGCTCAAGGTGCATTGCAATGCGATCTGCTGTATGTGTGTGTGTGCTGACCGAATGTCTCCGCCAGGTTCCCGCTATCACGGCCGATTTTTCGCACCTCAAGATGCTGGGACACGTGTATGTTGTAGACGACGCGAAGGACCTGGCGCAGATCGTCCGCGACGTTTCACGGTACGGTGGCGCGTATAGACCCGAGGTGCGTTCGCTCCTTCCCTTTGCACGCGTGCCGCAGAATTGAATTGGCTGTCTGATTCCAGGATATCTATGAATTCATCCAAAGACGCTCGGACTGGAAGAAGATCGAGAAGACTGTGGATAAGACGATGTATAATTTGAGTTTCAAAGAGGACTGTATAATCTGTTAATTTATCTATCTACAAAGCCACTTGAAGGGGTGCGCTGGGGGGCCTGTGCCTTGTGTCCTGAGGGTTGGCTTGGATCGTTGGCTTGGATCTAAGCAGAAAAATTGCTTTGACGGAACTTGGACGGAACACGTCTCCGAAAAGGCAGCCATCGCGATATGATCCGAGTCGAATCCCGTTCTTTCCCGCCGCAACCATGCTTGACGGAGTCTGCAGAAGGTTGGCCGCAGGTCGACACTCTGGTCTGCGGAATCTCAATTACCACCGATTCTTTCCACTGTCTTCCCCGACACGCCTGCGGCGATTGAGCTCTTTGTCGACAACAAACAGCGGAACGTGCGAAGAAATGTTAAGAGATCTTACTAGGATTGGCGCCTTACCTCGTCTCTGTCTCCCGTTTTGCTTTCTCGCTCAAGAAGGCCGTTCTGTTCTAATCGACTTGTTTGCCCTTACCGACCCCACTCGAGAGCAGCCCCAAGTAAACAACGGTTGACCGGTATGGCACGTTCATTTCCGTCTCATACTACAAAAGCAAACGGATTACAGCGTTGCAAAATATTGTCGCCTACTCCATGTCCGAACCATTGAAACCCGTCGAGGAACCAAAATACCCGCCGGGAGTGCCATCCAAGTTCGATTCGGACGGCAATGCCCAACATTTCCCTGGCAATACCGTCGTCTCCCACCTTTCGCCCTCTTCCGAACCTGAACTATACGAATCGATGCTAGCCCTCTATGACAAGCTCAAGAGGTACCATCTCAGCCATCTCTATGCGCTCCTCCCACCGTCGAGTTGGCATATGACGGTGTTCGAGGGTGTGTGCGACCAAGTTCGCGTTCCCGGGCGATGGCCAGACGATCTTCCCATCGATGCCTCGCTCCAAGAGTGCACTTCACTGTTCGAGAACAAGCTGTCTTCCTTTGATCTGCAGTGCGATCCGCCTTATCGCATTTCTGTTACCGGGTTCGACCCGTTGGAGACCGGCATCGGTGTTCATCTTGAACCCTCTACGCCCGGCGAGAACGCCAGGATTAGAGGCCTACGAGATCGGCTGTCAACTCTTCTGCATATCCGCCACAAGGGTCATGCTACTTACGGTCTCCACCTCAGTATGGCGTACCTACTGAGGATTTTAACCGAGGAGCAGGAAAAGGAACTGAGGGGGCTCTTGATGGATCACTTCAACGGCATGCCCAAGCTGTTTAAACTGGGTGCACCGGAGTTTTGCACCTTTGAGGACATGTTGGCTTTCAAGCGGCTGTTCTACTTGAAGAATCAATAGTTAGGCGCGGCTTCTCGTCCGTGTTATTTTGTCCCGTGTGTTCGTGACTCTACCAACTTGTATATCTGTGAAAGACTGACGAATCTGTACATTCTGCAGGATAAACGAAGCGTTTGTTGTCCTATTCTTCTGTATATCGAACGAATGGTCGCGATATACGGCGTCTGTCAAGAATATCATCGAGTTCTTTGGAGTTGACTCTGGTCCACAACGGTGGCCTGCTTTCGGAGGTCGGCCATAGCTGTCCTTAACCTTCCAGAGCCCAAAAATTTGGCGCTTGCCTCTCAAATTCAGTCTCAATACGGCGAGTCTGGCCTGGACAGCGCTCATTTGATTTGCCGTCAGTCACGGTGAAGTACGATATATGATATAAAAGAAACTGAAGTTGTCGCACATCTGCTTCAACTTATTGCTTATCCGCCTGCCTGATCAAATGTCCTTGAGAATGCCGAGATCGTCGGCATTTTTCTCCTTGAGTCAGCAATAAATGCTTTTACTAATAGTCCCCCAATCCCTCAGTGACACGAGAATATCACCATCCTCGCATTACGCCGCAATGCCACTCGGCGCTGGCGATAATTCCTGAACAGCGCTGAAACGCATGGTTCCCCCATGACAGCCCGCGAAAATTTGCATCCTTGCATTACGCTGCGCGACTTAATAATGAATTCCTGAACAGCGCCATGATGACAGCCCGAGAAAATCACCATCCTCGCATTACGCTGGGGGGCCGCCGGGGGCCTCTTAAGGAATTCGTGGACAGCGCTGAAACGCCATTCATGTTCACATGGCCCCTCCTCAACTCATCTTTGGCACCGCAAATGTGGGCTCGGTTTGGGCGGCGCCAGAGGACCTCAACACCCTGGCTCAGCTCCTGCGTGACGGCGGTGTTGGACGCCTGGACACAGCAGCACGCTATCCGCCTACATCCCCAGGAGCATCGCAACGGACCCTCGGCGCGCACTCTTTTGGCTCCAAGGGTTTCGCCATTGACACTAAGATCCTGGCATTCACGGCAGATGGTTCTGGCGAGATGACCCCAGAGGCAATCGAAAAGTCGGTCATCGAAAGTCTTGAGGCACTACGAATTGAGAAGGTAATATGTTTTCTTGGGAGATATACATATACTCAACGCTCGAATGGATAGATCAACGTTTTATATAGCCACCGGCCTGACCCCAGCACACCGCTCGCCATCCAACTCGAGGGGGTGGACGCGCAGTTCAAACTTGGCCGCTTCAAAGAGTTTGGTGTTTCCAACTGGTCACAGGCCTCGATCGAATCGTATATCGCACTGGCAAAGGAATCCGGGGCCGTCCAGCCCACCGCCGCGCAATACCAGTATAACCTACTCGCTCGCCACGCTGAGAAAGAGTTTCTCCCCTTCCTTCGCAGTCACGGTATTCGCTTCGTCGCGTTCAGCCCGCTCGCCGGCGGCTTCCTGACGGGGAAGGACGCCAGCTGGAAAGAGGGCAATCCTATTGCTGCGGGATACCGAAGCTGGTACATCCAGCCGGGCATGTTTGCGGCGGTGAAGAGGCTCACAGCATTGTGTGTGGAGCATCTGGTGCCGCTGCCGGAGGCGGCCATGCGATGGCTTGCATACCACTCGGCGCTGCGTGAGACGGACGCTATTCTCATCGGCGCGAGTAATGCGGGGCAGGTGAGGGATGCTATCAGAGCCGTAGCTGCCGGGCCACTGCCAGCTGGGCTTGTAGAGGGTATGGATTCGGTTTTCGATCTCTGCAAAAATGACGCAGAGAGCATTGTGACATTCTGAGAGTCCTTTCGCGTTGACCAAATGTAGAATCAGATGTGCCATATTGATGTTTTGTGCCATTATTTTCAAGCCAATTACAAGTCGCCCGCTGCCAAATAGGGTTGCAGATCTGGAGAAACTCGGGATTCAGTCGCCGGCGTCGTTATATTGTACTTACTTGTTCGTCATCAATGTAGAGTATCTGTCACAGAGACTACGGCGTCGTGGGGCAGGTGTTCGTACGTACCCAAGCATTCACAACCACATTTTTCTACGAGTCTGATGGCCCGAAATTTCCTCAAAAAATATAAATGCATCTTTTATTTCGATTTTCTCTTATTCTATCCATTCTTGAAAATGACGAAAACCGCAAGGTCCAAAGCAAGATGAGCATTATTGGAACGCCCAAAAATACTTATTATGATTGTGAAAGGGGCTAGGTTTGGTGAAGCTAACTCACGCTTGCGTTGTGCTTTTATATCTTTTTATTTTTATAAAATGAACCAAGCTCCCGAATGGCTTGCCCAAAGCCGTCCGCTACGGTCATTCTACCGCCAATCCATTTGGGCAGTTTAGCGCGGATGGAAGCGGACCCATAACGTTGGTCAAGTAGAATCAAGGACGCCCAGTCTCCCTTATGTCGGATTGCTCGGCCTATCGGATATCTCAGGCCAGGAGGAGGCTAAGAATTGTGAAAACCCACCAATACTTTGATTCACCGCATTCATACACATATTCTCGTAGAGCTCCGCCGCCGCATCTTTCTGGCCTGGCGGTCGTTTTGTCCCTCGCTTCGCTTCCAACTCCTTCACATACTTCATGCGCTCACGCAGTTCCGGAGAGCTAAGATTAGCAAAAGGAAGACCGACGATAACCACAGCTCGAGCAAGATCGTCTGCGAAATTGAGTCCTTCAGACAGTTTCGCACCAATGACCGCGAACTGTCAGAAAAATCAGTCGAACATACGAAGATCATGGGTGCGCGGACATACCAGTAGCCCTCCTTTGCTTTTGACCTGCTATAATTCTGGTCACTTGAAAATTCATCGAGTCTAGCCCCAACTCACCGACGTTGGCGTACTGTTGGTCTCGTGAACCGCTGAAGAGTAGTCTTGCAGCACCTGGTCGACCTGAGTGGATTGCTCGGGTTCGAAAAAAACCTAAAAGCCGTTGTTAGGGCGGTGGATCGGCCACTCAACTGCTTTTCCGTCACCTTCTTTTTGCTCTCAAACCGAGCAAAGGCTCCACTTTTTTGCCACACCGCTCTCGCCGTGTTCAGAAAGTGATAGGATGGAAAAAATACGATCATTCCCCGCGGCACCAGCGCTGCGAAATTTTGTAGGATTTGGCCGAGCTCTGCGATCTGTGCAGGGTTAAACAATCGTGCGCGGCACTACAGCTACCGACTTACAACTGTTTCATCTCCCTGCTTTCCTGCTTTGTATTCCAAATCCCCTCCTCGCGGTCCCTTGCCGACCACTATTGTCTGGAGATTGGATTCCGGAATAATGTGGCCGCACGAGAAGCTGGTAATTTTGTCCGGCGGAAGCTGAGCAAACAGCTGGTTTATAACATCCGATATCTATGCAAAAAGGTGAGCAAATACTTCAATATCGTTTTCAGAGTATATACCGGTGACATGGTCCCTCCCGCCAGAATGACCGACCGGGCGCATTCAACCACTTCCAGAAAATGGGGAGCCGGATTTAATAGTTGATACTTTATTTCAACGTCCTCTTGACCCGAGTAGCTAGGCGAGTAGCTAGGTACAAGGGAGAAAGTAACACGACCATCTGTAGCACATCAGCAGAAAACGGAATCAAAGTACAGGCAGGCACACCGTCATTTGTGCCTGTCAGAGCAAGCAGGAATGCCTCCACGGCGTGCAAAGGAGGAACCGCTCCTCGTCTGGGACGCAGCTTGGGATCTGCCGAAGAACCGAATATTAGAAGAAAGGCCAGTCACGCCTGGTTGAAGTAACGCTACCGGACTGTTTTTCGGCTTCCTTGTCGGAATAACCCGAAATCTTCCTTGCGATCTATATAACGCGAAATGGGTCAACAAGAAGTAGGATTTGGCGAATCTTTACCTTGCTTCTCTTCAAGTAACCTTCGATCTCCAACAAGTTCACGCCGCTGGCCTTCCGGCCTAGGCGATCCACAAGTTCTGCTGCAGTCATCACTTCCGCTTTGGACCCATTCGACTTGGTATTTTTCTCTTTCCATTCTACCGCATATTTCTGGAGTGCATCTAAGAACATCACCAGCCGCCGGAGATTCAGCATATTTTGCGCCGACAGTCTTGAAAAACCAAACAAAAAATGGTCAAATATAATACGGATACGCGATGAAAGAAACCCAACCTGGTGCGGAATTTCGAGACATATATACACACTTGCTGGAACGATGTGGAGAGGGTCGAGAACGGCAGACGGGCGGTTGAGAGGGAAAGAAGGGTAGGTATCAGATCTAAAGGCGTTCAGCATCACACTGAGAAAGAAGCTGAACCGACGCACTGTGAGCTTCGTCGATGATGACGATCTGATCAGTCAAGTCGATTCCAAGCGCCTCCCTGGCGGTTTTCTGGAGGAGGAGGTTGTAAGGAAGCGTGATGAGCTACAAGGAAATTTGTCAGGGAAGGACGCTACGTTAAAATAAGACGTGCCTCTGCTTGTGGAATCGCACGTCGGGATCCAAAGTATGGGCAAGTGTGGGCGAGGCGGCCCACTGAAGCAAGGTCTTCAATGTCCTTGGGCGAAGCCTGATCCGTTCCTGAATCTCCGCAAGACTCTAGATGATTTGATACCGTACCAATATTTGATCTCGAAAGTCCACCATTCGGGACTCTTCCCCAATTGGAGGCAGATATGGGCATCTTTTATCTCCCTTTTCTGAGGCCGAAATGAGACTGGTGGCCAGCATGCAAAGCGACTTGAACTCACCTTCTAAGAGTTCTCGACACCCTTCGTCCAGATCTTTGCTCTTGGAGCGTACATTATCGTTAATGCATAATTGCTTGCGAGAGCCCAAAGAGATCGTTCGTGAAAAGACCACCGGCATTTCGTCCTCGCCTTGTAAATCATCTGGAGCAGCGCGTTTTTGAGGAATATCGACGGAGGAGCTGCAATGGGTCGGAGTGGCGACCACCGGTGACAGTTTCAGCCGCCGCAGTTCAGGAAGAATTTGTGCGAGCTGGGAGTGTGTTCTGGATGCATAATATATCTTTGTGCAGGTCGGATCCTCCTCCTCGTCGAAGAAACTCTTCCTTGACGTCCCTTTCTCTATTCTAAATTCCGGAATGAGACCGTTGGGAGGGAAAAAGAGAGAATGCCAACCTAGCCATCAGCGCGCGCACCTCAGGAGAGATATTATCATCTTCCTCCACTGTCGATTCGGGAAGAAAGATGTCGTCTGGGTCCGCATCTGACACCGGCGTCGCTTCGGATGTTTTCTAAGCACGGAAAGTCGGTGGCATTCAGAAGCAATATTTCGGAAATGACAATTACACACCGCTTTCTTGTGCACCCGTGAACTAGCCATTCGTTTCATGGCCTCCTCTTTCTTTCGAGCCTCTGCGAGACGCTGCGCATATTCCAGCTCTTTGCCTTCTAATTCCCGCGCACGACGTTCCCGAGTTTGAGCCAGCACCCAGTCATGTCCAGCTGAAACGAAAGTCGAAACCTGAATCTCTGAGGGGCGGTAATACAACGTGGTCATACCATCCGTCTCTGTGCCTAGCGCGTCCAAGATCCCCTTCTTCGCCCGATTCTTCTCATCACCGAGCCAGGTGAGACTTGCACAAAGAAGACTGAGAGTCTTGCCCTGATTTACGTGGATGAGGCGTCGACATCTGCGCAACAAGAAATCCACGTACAGTCCCTGTTGGACTCTCTACAATAGTCACTTTCTTCTGCTCAATCGACGTGTAGAGGTGCCGCATGAGATCAACTTGGATGGGATAAGGAGGAGAGTATGGGAAGGCGGGAAATTGTGTAGGGGTCGGAAGGCTGAGGGAGATTTCCTCCGAGGTACCGGGGACGAACGACATAACAGCCGCACACGGGGCAGATTAGAAGTTGGGAACAAAGCTGGACGCGTCTCGAAAGCACTCTTTAAGGAAGAGACCGTCAGGGAGACGAGAGACGGGTGAGTAGCAATTCAAGCACGCTGTGACGTTACCCAGGCCACGTGAGTACATCACAGCGCGATACGTGACACGGCGCGTGCGTGGTCGCGAACCAAACTAGGTGTAAGGCCAAAGCGGCTTTCTTTTAACTGTTACAAGATTGAAGTTGAAGATGGTGCGATGAGCAGCTATTCAAAGTATTCCTATCCATCACATCGGTTCGATAAATCCACCGGGAACCCGCTGCTGCTTTTGGGCGTCAAAGTCCGGCGAAACATAATCTGTGAACTGAAGAGCGGTGGAGAACACGCCATCCGAGATGAGCTGAAGGCCCTCTACTACGGCTCCCGACGCATCCATCGCCCATACCATCACTGCTAGAGTGTTGACCGACTGACGCCGCAAGATACTGGACCAGATTCGTAAGCGATGTCTTTGGTGCAGCATTCCACTTACCTGGCCGGCAAAACAAATATGGTTTGAGGGCTGCACGAGTTGAGTATAAGCTAATCCAGAAAGACGGCCACCCACCCTATGCTGTTAACATATTTTCCAACCTGAGAAAACAGCGTTAATGAAGAATCACAGAAACCACTCCGTGCAGCAAGTACCTGCCACCCGTTCAAATATATTTGAAGGCGGAAGTTTGACACGGTGGTGCTGTTGCTCCGAGTCACCGACAACCGGACAGGCGCGTCGATACCGACAGAGACGGGCAGCGCGAAAGTCGTCCTGTAGAAGTTGATACCAGCCTTTGAGACACCGGAAAGCGGAGACCCCGAGGCCCAAGACTGGTCGGGGAATCCAGGAAGATGAGCGCCAATTCTTTCTGCCCACAACCCGCCTTCGTTTATGTATCCACGGAAGGTGTCAGGTGTGTTCGCGGCCCCGCCCTGAAGTACCGTCATATTCGACTGTGAATACAAGTTCAAGGCGGAGTAACCCACCAGATTCCCTTGTAATCTCCAAGAGTCGAACTCTGTATCGCCTCCAACGAGGGCATATCCCCGGATGCCTCGAGGCTCTTTCCCGCCATTTGCTATACGACATATCAGAGGACACATTTGAAGGTAATGGAGTATCGCACTGTTTGTTTCGATAATGCTGCGTCACATATTTTCAACAATCCATACGAAAATAAGGCGCCTGGACTTACCCCATGTGATCTAAGAACAAGAGGTGAGCAAGAGCTGGTACACAAGGAGATCGTCTTCACCCTGGAACACGACGAGAACGTTGGTTTGGCCGACTCTGAGCGTACCGCTTGGGATGGGCCAGGAGTCGGACGACAAACTGATGGTTGCACTGCCCTGGCTGGATCCCAAAAAGACGCCATTCAACCATGCAGAGTAGCCTGGTGGGCTAGCGTTAGGCGCGAAGGAGGATTTGAGGGAGGGGACACACCTCCCGCGAATCCATATTGCACTGTTAAGTTGACGGCAGTTTCTTGACCGGATGCATTGAAACGTCCGCGGAATATGAGATGGCCTCCATAAAATCTGGTCATCGCGTTCAGGTGGGGCTACAATTTAGACGCTTTCCGCACCCATATTGTTGCGAATAAAGGACTTGACTTCCCGCCAAGGGCGGCAGATTCGTGTACTGAAACAATTGAGTAAAAAACCATGACAAAAAAACTGAAGCATTTTACATTGGTCGTGGTCTGGTCCGCGAGCGTAAAGTTCGAGTCATCAAAGTCGGGGTCGATCTCAGGCAAGCTAGTGGCGAAGGTCAATCAAATATCTAGGTTGGGAATCAGGCTGCAATACCTTCCAGATACCTTCCAGTTCTGCAAAGCCGGAAGACTGATAGTGTTCGTACCGCCCACTTGCCCAGTGAAGGATCCCCGGGTCGTCTTTTTAATCGCGACAGGTACTTTGTTCCACAGAATCTTGGAAACAGATTTCGGGGCAATTACTTCGATCGCAGTTGTCCCATTCAAATCACCGGTCTGGTATGGAAATTAATACGGCTCATAGACCTGCAAAGTAGAAAATCCTACCAAAAACAGCGTGTTAGAAAGTATGGATGCGTTACGAAGCACGTAAGGACCCGAAACAAGCACTCTGCAAATGGGTATCAGAGAGTGTCTAGACGAACGTAAAAAAGCCGACGTTTGATTGCTGCCGATAGAGAAGAAGTTCTCAAAGTTTCCGGGACCTGCGATGATGGGGGCGTGCCATTGGTTTGCCGTGGGCTTATCCAGCATGACGGCGACAATGCGGGTAGTACCCAGCGTAATCGGGAAGAAGGAAGATCCGTTCAGCGTGTAGCTGAGTACCAGAGTGCCGTTGGAGAAGCTGGATGTCACTCCGGAGGTTCCAGCGAGATTCACAGTCGGCGCTGATTCGAAAAGGAAAGAAGTCTCTCCTGTTTGGCCGGTGGGCGCGTAGAAAATGATGTAGTCCGTCTTGTCAATTCTATCCAAGCATAAGATCAGGTTCGGAGGAACTCTGGAGACTCACGTGGTCCATGTAAAAATCCTGGTTTTGTGTGAGAATTGTTTTGATAAAGTTCAAAGAAAGTATTTACTCAGCGGTCGAGTAGAGAATACTTGTCTTGCTTAGGCCAAACACGTAGTCAGTAACTAGAATCTGAAAGCCGGTCAATGGGGATATATATCAGGTCATGTTCATATAACCTTGCTCTCACGTCCATTGAAGGTCAAGGTCCCAGTTTTGGGGATAAGCTGAGACCCTAAGGATGTCTGAACAGTTATTTGAGTCGTAGTTAACTCTGTAGAGCTGAGAATAAAAGTCAGTTCTGCCGATTATTACTTCGAACTGAACACGTTGGGAAAAAACCGAAGCCGCTCAAAATGAGGTCGGGATGCCACTCACACAGAGCTGTTGTGGCGGGTGATATAGAACCCTGCTCCAGTGTCGGGGTTTCTCAGTTCAGCTGTGTGGATCAACGTCGAAGTCGTATAATTGGTTCCATTAGCCAAGAGATTAGCAGCGAGGAAGTCGGGCGAAACGCGGAGGAATAACCCTAAACGCAAGGTCAGTATTCCAGTTAAAAACTAGAAGATGATATTTGCCTTGAAGTCTCATTTCGTTCATCTTGGGTCCAGCGACACGATTTTCGTTAATTCCCCCGCCATAATCATACGAAGTGTATGAGACCGGGGCCGCGATTGAGCCCCAGTTAGAACCTCCAAATAGCATGTAAATGTCTTCCGAGGATATTAAGATCAGGGTACTCGAAACGAACAGTCCAACTGACTGAGGATAGTTGCCGTTTGCGCACTTCACGAGCTGTCAGTACTCGCATCAAAGAAATATTCGAGACGCACTAGTTTTCTTTATAGAACACATTTTCTGTCGTGGGATTTCTCAGTGGGAGGTTGCTCAAAAGCTGGGAACACATCTTACCAAAGTCGGCGTTGGTCAAACCAGGATTGATGCTGTACTTCTCGTAGCCTGTTCCGCCAAACGCTGCGATCGAAAACATAAATGATAAAGAACGAACGAGAGGAAGAAAAAACTCACGGGCCCCGCCCCAGTTTAACAGGAAGCCTCCTCCGAACTGTCAAGAAAGTATTGGAGACTGCAACAGCAGTTTGTACACTATTGCTCACCTCTGCTAGGCAAAGTGGGTTTGAAGGCGCCACCGCTTTATGGGCTGAATAATAGATGGACTGGACTTGTGCCCAGCTGTTCGCTCCCTGTGGATACGAGTCTCCGCTAGAACCAACACTCTGAGCAAAATGAATGTTGCCGATCAGAGGGGAGGCGCACCAGTATATATTGACTCGACCCGTTCCAGGCAAATCCGGGGAGAAATTTCTGGCATGCCATCAGTTCGTCCGCGATTTACATGCACCAAATACCGACCCTGCTTGACCGGAATGCTGATCATTATGGGTGATTGCTGAAAATCCTGTGAGTTTATCGGAGGTGCATATTAAGGATAAAAACGTACGGACGACAACACCGTTAGCGCGGTAAGTGTCGATCACGGCCTGCATGTACGGGCTTTGGGTGGTTCCTGCGCTGAATTCGTTCTAAATTATATTATATCAGATTTAAAATGGATGCCAGTCTGGAGGTAGCCGGCTGTACATACCTCTGCTTGGACAAGGATGACTAAAACGGGAGGGTCACTATCACATAGACCATTCAAGAAAATAATTACTGGAGCCCCCGTTGGTGATTTGGTTTCTTGCAATAATCTTTGAGATGGCAGTCATATATGGCACCCAGGCTTTGAAGGTAATTCAGTCACTGCGTTTTGCCGTCCCAATGAGACGCACTTTCAGTATAGTTAGGATTGTTCGTTCTCAAAGTCCCTGCGATATTTCCTACAAAACCGGGAAACCCGCCACCCGTAGTTTCGGCATCTACCAAGGATTGAGATTTCTAGAGAGAAGTTGGAGCTCGCGAACTAACTGATGTACGGTCCGGGCCGCGCGATTAGCCAGAGTCCTGCCTTTTTAGCCTCTTGCATGAACAGCTCAATATCACGGTAGGTGTTTGCTTCGAAGTCGCCTAAGGAAAAATGTGAATGCCCGTTACCCGCCAAAGCCAAATGATCTTACCATTCCCTCCGTTAGTGTTAAGTTCCGGGAAATGGAGAGCCCAGTTAACGTAGAACGAAACCTGCCCTCCACATCAGCGGCGAGTTTCTTGTTTAAAAAACGACGGAATAAATACCGTGTTGAAACCGTTTGCTTTAATTTTCTGCAGAACATCGGCCCAGATGCTAGGGTCTCCGGGCTGAACTTTGTGAGTACAAGTTGAAAACCGACGCAATATTCTTGTACTTACCAACCGCCAAGGGTGAAATTCGGCAGAGAGAATGAACGTCCGTTGCCCCTGGATAAAAAGTGAATGCGGGTCCCAGCTGACGGTCGTGGTTAAGCCGGTATCATTTCGACGCGAGTGTTCATGGAAGGCAGCAGAACAACTTGAAACGATGAGCAACAATGGGGCCAACAGTCGAGCCAACATCTTGCTTCCAATTCGCAATTTTCACAAAAGCATCGTTGCTTTTAGCTTGCTACTAGCTAGTCATCCGACCATCTTCGGAAGATCCTCCCCTGCAGAGAAGCTCTGTTTTTGGGACCAGGTGACGGGTCGGGGGTAGGCGGGCGCGCATGACGGTCCGGCGTTCGATGTCAGTTTGATGTACATAGCTTAATGTCGCGGAGGCGGCGGCCGTTCGGAAAGCTCCGACTGTTTGACAAAGGTGGCACCGACTAACAACGATTCGGGAGTTATTTGAGAATTATCGCAAGGTTATCATAACCGACTGAGGTACGAGCTGGAATCGAACTATCGTGAGAAGACAATCGTTCTCAAGAGGGCTGTATTGGGTAAATTAGTTTTGCGGGATGCTGCCACTAAGTATCGTCAGCAGATGGTTGATCTTTTCCACTGCTGCACGGCCTGGTGGTTCTTTAACGCTGGATGAATAACTTTAGCATACCAAGTTTCCCAACAAACCAACAAGCTCGATACCTGGCAAAATGTGGTGTGAGCCTTTGCCTTGCGACCAGTCACCCTGCATCCAGGTTGACGGCACAAAATTCTGAGCACGGGATGGTGGCGAGTCGAGACAGTGCGGCTAGGGTCAGCTGGCCTTCGCTGTCCGAGCCCCCAGAGCTCGGTAGGTCGTCACATATTTCTTCAAAACCAATCATGGTTTTAACAAGGAGGATGGGTCCAGAATCATCGAAATATTCCCAACCTCTGGTAACGAGCTTCAGGTTATTGATGTCCATACAGAAATGCGCGTTATCGAGAATTGCCTCTTGAATGAAAGGCGGAAAGAAGACCGAACAAGGCAATTCGCGCGAGGGTCGAATTCGGGCCCATAGTTGATGACTCCATCGATCCGGCAAGTGCGATAGCTACGTTCGCATCTGTTTGTCGGGGGCGGTGAATGCGCCCTCGGTTCGTAAGCGCGGCGTCAACTTCAGCTGTTCCCCAGCCTGGACCTGCGCAAAGAAATCCTTCCATTCACGGACAGCTGAAAGATCTTTGTGGCTTGCATGGGCGCCTTGGATAGGGCGGCAGCAGAGTGTACAAGGCTCAAAGGCCTCCAAGTTGTAGTGCAGACCGAGTTGGCGACAGCAAAACTCGGTCCTGGGTGGTTAAGCTTGCCTCGCCTTTCTTCGTCATCGTGTTCACCCCTCGTTGACGGAACAGTGTCGGGCAGTAGATCCCGCACCCATGAAGGTGTGAAGGCGATCGCCTCGGCTGGTTGGCCATCTCGCCCGGCGCATCCGAATTTCTGCTCCATCTCTTCGAGGTCTGTGGTCACGACACGGCGCACATTTAGAACGTCAAATCCGTACGCTGCCGTGTCCGTAACCACGATGACCCGAACTTTCCCAGAAGCAAAGTCTGCCTTGAGTTTCACCGGTAACTGCCTGTCATCAGGCCGTTATATAGTTCGATGAGGTGGCCAGCATTCGGAACGGTGGAGGGGATCTATTTATCGAGGTAGTCCACGATGCTGAAGCCGCGCTCGATCGTCTTTGCAAAGATGACGGTCAAGATGATGTCGAGAGCGCTCTGGATCCCCTTAGGTACGACAAAGGCAAGGTCGAGGTGCTCGGTTCTAGTGGTGGGATGTTCGTAGAAACGAGGGATATATTTAATGTTTGGTCGGTTAATGGAGTAGCGTGCGTGCATAGATATATGCACCAGACTTGAAGCCATATTTTTTTGCCAGAGCTGGAGCACGGTCTGCTGTTAAGGTAGCGGTGACCACAGTCCATATCGTGGAGATGCCGAGTTTGACGCGAAAAGACCGAGATATCCGGCAGCGAAGACGCCACCCTTCTGGTCGATGAGCTGCCCCTCGTCGACAGAAATCCAGCGCACAAGGGTGACGAAGGCCGGTGAGTTAAAGAGCTGTTGCATGCGCTTCCCCAAGACCATCTGCGGCGTCATGACGGCGACCCGGATGTCGTCACCGCGCGTCAATTCTGCCCACAAATCCCGGCCCTCGAGCGCAGCCTCGAGTTTACGGCGGGAGAAGGCTCAGAAGCGTGTCAGACGCGTCCATATCTTGCATCACATCTTGCATTCGGGTGTAGGTGAGTTATCGTAGATTCTCGAGGGATGGGCGGAGACAAGGGCGGCACGACTCGGAGCTCAATTGCAAATTAAAGCGCCGGCGCCAATCAATTCAAACTCAGCTTTAAAGCCGCAGGGTATAATTAGTCTCGTTACTCAGACTTTATTTCGGCCGTTGAGACAGTCGTTTAGACTTGACCTCATCCTCCTCATCGCAGTCATCCGCGTCTGGTGCCAGTGGTGGTTTCCAAATGACTTTCTCTACCTTTACCACTCCAACAGGTCAGACTCTCTGATCTTCTCAGCCAATCTGGGTCGTCAACATTCTCTAGGTTTCCTGCTTCCTTCCGTACACTCTGCGCCGCCATTCTTCACGTTAGTCGCTCGCATACCTGCTCGATCACCTGCTGTACGTCGACTTTCAGGCAACAACCGCACCCAGACTCAAATGCAACGGTAACTGAACAATGGACCACACTCTTCCTTACATATGCACGACATCGGAAACTGTTCGTTTTGCGAGTCGAGGATGCCGAAACGACAGATAGTGAATGGGTGGAAGTGTTACGGAATGAACGGATAAATCGTGGGTCGACTACCAGCCCCTCATCCCATACTTGCTCAACGATGCAGGCAAACTCCTGCCTTCATATCTATCCGCAATCATTGCAACGATGGTGTCCAAGAACGTGGCTACATATGACCCACCAGGGCAGAATCGCTCGGTTCTGCTGTATTGGCGATTACCCGAAGAATGGGCCGAAGTCTTGCATGGATGGGTATGCTTTTCAAGCGCGATTATTGAACCGTGTCTCACTACTGGCCAGGCGATATCCACGGGGCAATTAAACACAATACTAACATTTTACGAGATTACCGATCCACCTATACCGTCCCCACTTTCCAACATCCCCATCACACTGCTGCGGAAAGCCATTGCCGTATTGGCCAAGACGGGGCGTTCTCAGCTAATAAGCATAGCAGATGGCGAGGGTGTGCGACTATTCCAGGGCACAGGAAAATAACCCGACCAGCTTTCGCTGTACTTTGTATGCTTTGGCCAGGTAGAAGCTTGATGATATTGTAGATTATGGAAATTCCCTGTGTGCTTTTAGTTAGGACCATGTATAGCTTTAATTTGTTCGTTTCAGGCTCACGAAGCCTGTAAATATCGCCAGTAGCATGTAAAGTACTCAGAATTCGACGATAGGAAACTGTTGAAGGAAAACCAGGAACAAACAGCAAAGCCAGATACATCAGCCCGCTTTTCCTTTATGTCCGGCCTTTGGCGAGATAGTAATGCTATTGTACATTATGTGAAGCACAAGAAGCAGACTCGGTACACGTTAACCAAGCATTTTCCTGAAGTCGTCCTGCCCTCTTCCTTTGGCAGGGGCAGCTGGAGGATCTCGAGATCCACCTGCAACTGGAGCTGCTGCTGCGCGGGGGGCTGCTTTACGATGCCCCAACCCAGCCCTTGGCTTAGCTGCGCGCGGTACGAACAGACCCTCGCTCTTTAACGCCGCCTTATCGGTGCTTTCTTCGGACAGCTTGAGCGTATTTCCGTTGAACACCACCGGTTCGGTGCGCAGCAACAATTTGCTGGCTTCCTGCAGATGGATCGATGGATTAGACGCGGTACTCATCTCAGATTAAAAAAGAGTAGGACGAACCGCAGCGTTTTCGAGCTCGACCACCGCCTCGTTCAAGTCGACGAAGACCTCGACGCGCTTGACCTTCGCGATCTTCTCCATCGCTTGCTGGAGCAAGCCTTCCTGGGTCCCGACAGGAAGATTGCGCACGCGCACTGAGCGAGTACGAGCGTCGGCCCGTTGACCCAATCCGCTCTCTGTCTCGACATTCCTAGGTGGAGTCCGTAAACAGTAGTTGTTGGCTATCAATAAAACCTACCTTTTCGCACGGGCCCGCGAATCCGCCAGCGTTACTGCGATGCGGCGTTTCTTGAGCTCTTGATTGTTAGCTTCCAAAGCAGCCTGCGCCGAGCTCTAAACCAATTATCAACACCCGACAAGGGGAGGGTACAGCGCAGCGCATACCTCTTCCTCGAATTCAACGAACGCAAAGCCCCTCGAATGGCCGTCCTTGTCCGTCGCCATCCGGACATCTTTAACGCTGCCATACTAGCGTCCAGCAATAACGTGAGCGGGGAATGTAATGAAATGAGTTTGCTTACAGCTGCAAAGAGCTTCTCCAGATCCACTTTAGTGGTGAACTTGCTTAACCCCGCAACGTAGATTTCGCGTTCGTTGGCGTCCTGGTCCGTCCGTTCTTTCCTACGCTCTGGGTTGGATATCGCGACACTCAGGACCATGTTGGGTTCTAGCTCGCGCCCATCAAGTTCGAGGGCCCTTTGTGCAGATGCCTGTCGAGAGTAAACAGCGGGACAATAGAGAGTGAATTGCCACGCGTACAGGGGAGGCAAATTGGACATAGCAAAACCGTCTCGTGCTTTTGTACTTTTTGCTGGGCCAACGAAGTTCGAACAATACGCCATACTGGGAACACTCGAGTCAGAACGCGGAGGGATGTAAAGAAAGAAAGCGCGCTGACTGCTCCAAAGAGCTCCCGCATGAACGCATCATCGGCGCTTTCAGGGAAATTGGTCACATATAGCGTGGATTTCTGTGCGAGATGGACGGCAACTTCTTGATCTCGCAGCCTTTTCTTGTCCTTCGTCAGGGCCGCAGGGACGCTGTCCTACACAACCAGTCAGATACAGCATGACGTGCAGTATTGAGTAGGTGTACCCGTTCGAAAAACTCGACCGTGGCAACGATTGCACCAGATAATTGAGTAATCTTCACCTCCCGAACTTTTCCGCACTGCAGAAAAGCGATTAACGTTGATCGCGTAGTCTTGAGAGCAACAGGACTCACGTCTTTGAAGAGAGCAGTCAACTCATCCTCTGTGATACCATCGGGGAGGTCCGCCACAAACACTGTGCAGTGTTCTCGATCCCTAGCAAGACGGTCAATCTCCATCTGGGTATCCCCATGAGCTGACGTACCTCTTGAGTGTTACAGGTTTAGAGTCTTGACCCAGAACGCATCAATACCCAGCCATCGAAACGAAAACGAAGCCTACCAATTTTCGCTTTTTTGTGTCCGTTCTCCGAACCGTCGTCCTCCGCCGCGCGTTTCGTCCCACGAGGGCCGGAGTCGACATCCATGGGTTCCGCAGGGTTGATGTCGGGCACAGGAGCTTGAGCGACGGGTACAGACGCCATCTGTTCCGCGGCATACTGCGCTGCCTGCTTTTCTGCAGCCTACCGACAAAAGTGAGTCGGGAAAAGCGCAGAGAGCGAGATGCTCCCTCACCTTCGCGCGCCGCGTATTGACGACATATTGTGCCTTCTCGATCTTGTCCCCGCACGCGTCGATTTGCTCCACCGACCCATGCAGATGCTCGAACGCCAGCCACGCCTCCCAGACCGCCTCGGGCCAGTCGAGGTTCTTCAGGTGCAGGTCGACGAACGTCTTGCGCGCCTTGTCGAGCTGACCGTTTTTTCTAGGGCATGGATGAGTTCAACGGTACCGCTACGGCTCAAGGGGAGGAGGGATAAACGAACATCAGCGCATCGGTATAGGAGATCCACGCAGTGTAGCTCGTCTTGTAGTGTTTTGCGGCGCCGTTCCAGACTTCGATGGCGCTGTCCGCCATGTTTGCCGTGAAGTACTATCTATTGATTCAGCTCGGTGTGTGTTACGAGTTGGACAACTCACCACAGAAGCCAGATATTTTTCTAGGCGGAGGCGCGGATCCCCGGTCGGGGAAGCTGGGTACAATGAGTCGAAGGTCATACGATATTCAGTAAATAACGCACCTTTCCGTACCAAGTCGATACCGGCCTCCAATCCAGCAAACATCGAGACCAAGAGTTCCTCGTCTGTGTTGGTTCAACTCAATAGCCTGTCTTCAAGTGCAAATCGAACACGCACCGCCATCACTAGCTTCAAACCGCCGTTTGTCGTACCCCGAACGGGCCAAAAGGACAGGGACGAGCTGCTCGACATCCGACTGGAGTAGATTCGTACTGAGCGCTTTGTCATGGATGTCTGGAGAGCCATCAGCCGCTGCAAGAACACTTGAACAAATATCGCACGCACCTGAGACGCTTTGAACTAACGCTTCGTCTTCGTCTTCCGCGCGTTCCTGAGCCGCCAAGTTAGTTGTGGTGTACTGGATGCAAAGGTGAGGTTCTCACAAGACAGCGTATATACCGCGCCCAAACATCTCCCGATCCAGGGACACTACGCACCGCCCGCTGCAATACACCCAGCTCCGTGTTAATCCCAGCTTCCAAAATGCGCTGTAAAATGCCATGTGAGACGGAGACGCGCGAAACACAGGCAGAACCAACCGCAGTATCGCAATAACCGGCCCAAAACGCTCGGAGGGTCTCTTCCGCTCCTTGTTCCCCAGAGAAGCGCCGGTTGGCGGTATCGGCGATGGCACGTTCGTACAACGTGCTCAAGATAGGATAGCTGGGATTTTTAGCACGGCGCTCGGACGCTATGTACAGAGCGTAGGCCTCGGGGTTGCGGGATTCCAGGGACGTTTCCCATGTCTCGCGCCGCTGGAATGCTTTGACGGCCGGGCCCCGAATTTTCGATGCCTTGACGAGCAGGGATTCATAGTCACCGGGAGGCTTGTAGCTAGTTGTGAATGACGAGTAGATTTGGCCAGTTCCTTCGGATGCTGTAATACAGTTAGCGTATAAACGAGCCACTGGACTTGGTGCATACTAGCATGGGGTTGACCAAGACGAGCCAGAAGAAATGCTTCGACATGGGCAACAGCTGACGCTCTTCACGAAATTAGTCACAGAGCGAATGGGTATTTTGAATACGCACTTCTCTTCCTCCGGCAAAGCAGCCAGAATCTCAAGTTCCCATTCCTGTAATTGATCCCATAGAAGGTGACTCTATATAAAATAATCAGAACATGCAGAGTAGATGCGAGCCGAATACGGCCCAACTCACCTGAGTCAAATGCCAGACGCCTTTGTCAACAACTTCTCCGAGTGCTTTCCGCGTCCACTCAACCGAGAAGAGTTCTCCCAGCTCTTCAGGCTTTTCTGTTTCCAAATAATGCTCGTAACGCGCCAGAATGAACTCTACGTGTTTTTTGAGTACAGGAACCGCTAAAATTGGAGTCAGCATTGAATTGGACCCGAAACATGCAGACAGACATAGATAGTCCTCCTCGGCGCGCTTATACAGAGCCAGAAGTTCTTCAACACCATCCACAGAGTCGAGGTCTACTGTTTCCTGTTTCGCCTTGATGAGGGCTAGCCAGACATCCTCTCCAGCGGCGAAAAATGAAGTCATCATTTCCATGGCTGCAAGAGCATCTTCCTGCACGCCTAGAGACTGAGTTAGGCGGATATGCGTAGCATGCAGCGAAGGGTCAAAGGGTTTCGTTTCGAGTTGACTGAGGACACTAGCAAGGGCATCGAGGTTCTGCGACTTGTCCATGTCGGGGATTCGCCGCGGCTGAAGGACGTGACAGAAGAGTGACCGCCACAAACTCCAAATGGCAATTTCTGGGAGAGACTCATTCAGTTCTGCTGCAATTTGGCCACAAGTTGGCGCAGAGGACATGATTAACCCAGCGCGTCATGGGAGATAGAAGGGCGAAAGCCTGGCTGCTTTGTTGAGGACCACTCGGACGCCAGCACTGGACACTGCCTCTTCCTCACATTCCTCCATTCTCGGCGGAAATTCTCGCCGCTCTTCCGGATCCATATTGCTTTTTGTTCTCGGCGCTGGCGACGACATGTCTCATATGGCCACTCGGGCTTACCCCACAAAGCCATCTCCTCCATTCTGATTGCATTGTTTCCTATATAACAACATATGCAAGTCA
This sequence comes from Mycena albidolilacea, assembly GCA_029282495.1. Classification (NCBI taxonomy): domain Eukaryota; kingdom Fungi; phylum Basidiomycota; class Agaricomycetes; order Agaricales; family Mycenaceae; genus Mycena; species Mycena albidolilacea. Next base: position 1,996,636 of record JARIHO010000002.1, read on the forward strand.
CCGGCGCCGCCTCCCTTCTACACCCGCACCATGTCCCCTACATCTCGCATGGGGCGAACCTTCCGCTCGTTCACCAAGGCTGTGACCAAGCTGAACTCTCTGTACGCTTCAAAACGCGTAGTTCCGCTCAGCTGTGCTTACTCTGATTAGTTTCCTGCCAAAGAGCAACGCGTATTCACCCCATGGACAAGCCTGGGAGGCTGAACATCCTTGGTGGTACCGAACTATACGCGTTCATTTCATCCATCGCCTTCCCAATGAGATTGTCGCGCGTATATTCGTTCTCGGTGCCGAAGACGACGACATGCTGCCTATGCACGGTGCGTGCTCTGCTTTAATTTCCTTACCTGTTTGATTTCAACTCCAATTCGCAGTCTCCCACGTCTGCAGGAGGTGGCGCGCCATCTCACTTCATACACCGTCTCTCTGGCGTCGTATTTCGCTGAGCCCTCAGGAGCGGATGTGGAGAGAGCGGATCTACCGCGCAAAAGCGTGTTCTCTGGACGTGCACCTTGTCCCGTGGCGCCGCGCTAGTTCAGGCGCAATTGTGGCGCAGAGGCTTGATATCCACACCGTTCAGATGTGCATGCATCTTGTCTCACCATTCATCCGCCGATTTCGGACCCTCGTGATCGTTCTCCCAACCTACGAACCTTTCCTTGCCAACGCAGCACTATCCGGACTCTGTTTACAGAAGAAGGGGAAGGCTTCGTTGCTGGAAGAACTGACGCTCATTTATCGGGCGAATGACGATGAGAAGGAATTTTGCCTGTTTTCAGGTCACTCTCCCAGACTTCGCCGCCTCACGGTCGACGGGTTGCGGTTAAGGTGGTTTCCGTCGCTGTTCCGGAACCTGTCCTTCCTCGACTACACTCACCATGGATTCTCTGGTGGTGACCAAGCGGTGGCCGAGCTCTTGTCCATGCTCGCCGTGTGCACAGGGCTCCAGGAACTCCGGATTTTGTTTCCGCACAAGCCTCTGACGCGTCCTCCGGTCCCGTTCCACTACAATCTACGACGCGTTGTACTGCCATGGCTCCTTCAACTGCATTTACGCGTCGAGACGCGTGATATTCCACCAGAGCTCGCTCGTTTGGTCACATCTCTCTCAACACCGGCTCTCACATCCCTGTATCTCCTAGACCTCGGGCGCCGCAACCATCCTTTTCCTAACCTTAGAAGCTTCATGACGCTGTACCCACCCCTGAGGTCTCTGCAAACGGTGTATCTCGAGCATGGATGGAATTTCCTTCCAGTTCCCTGGTGGCGCGGTTAGCCGGGCCGGGCGAGGTTTACCCCCGCCCGGCCCGATCCGGACAGGGGTCGGGCGCGTGGGCTTAGACGCCTTCCAATTCTTCCTTCAACCATGTCGGCGCAATCTTACAGCGTGCAGAGCCTGTTCGACCTCACGGGGCTGGTGGCGCTCGTCACGGGCGGAGGGACTGGGATCGGGTTGATGATCTCCAGGGGATTGGCTGCGAACGGCGCCAAGGTCTACATCACCGGACGGAGAAAGTCGGTGCTGGACAAGGTGGCCGATGCTTGGGATAAGACGAAAGGCGAAATCATCGCGTATGTGCTGGTCCGTGACATCTGAAAAGGCTTCTGAATGTGCCGCGATCAGGGTGGAGATGGATGTGACGAGTCGGGAGAGCATCCAAGAGGCGAAGAAGCTCATACAAGAGAAGGAGGGGAAGCTGCATATTCTCGTCAACAAGTGCGTCGGATTCTCTCGTCTTTTGGCCAAAATTGAGCTCGTTTAAAGTGCAGGGCAAGTGGGTCCGACCTCCCCCTTCCTTAGCAATCCCTCGGCACCCGAGCGTAAAGACGCAGAAACCTTGGGCCAATCCTTGTTTGACAACGAAACCCCCGGTCAATGGGGAGATCTGTATTCAATCAACACGTTCTCGATATTTTTCGTGACGACCGCGTTCTTGGGATTGCTCGACAAGGGCAGCCGCGAGTCGCAGACGCCTGGTTTCACCTCGAGCGTGATCAACATAACGAGCATCTCCGGCCTCATCAGGCTCGCGCAGGACCACGTATGTTTCTCGTCCATCCGTGCTGTGAATTGCCTCTCACAGTCCCTTGCCTCTAGTTTGCGTACAACAGCGCCAAGGCTGCGGCGTCGGCCCTCACCAAGATGCTGGCGACCGAATTCGCGCTCAAGGGCGCCCTTGTGCGCGTCAACGCTATCGCGCCGGGTGCGTACGCGTCGGAGATGACCTTCGACGAGATCACGCCTGAGCAAGTGAACTTGATCGGCAAGGGTGTCCAGCCAGTGCCCGCTGGACGGGCTGGGACGTGCGTGCCGCCTTCGTTTCTCCGTGCAATCAATAACCATACTTCGCAGTGCGCAAGAGATGGCCGGGACGGTCATTTACCTTGCCAGTCCTGCGGGGTGTTACACGAACGGCCAGGTGAGTTTTAGCCCGCGTCGTTAGTGCTATGTTGGCTGAAATCTGTCATAGGAAATTGTTATAGATGGGGGATACGTTTCAGTCAACCCTACGCTTTGATTTGTATCGAGTCTATTATAATTTTGCATTCGACATCTACGCCCTTGCGTCTCATCCTGGACGCGTTTGAATTCTGAATCCTCGGACATCTCGTGCCTTGATTTTTTACTCGCGCCAAGGTTGCGCTTCTCTTGGATGGCAGACCTGAACAAAGGCCATCGGCGTCGGTGATTCAACGGCCAGGCATATTGTCCAGGCTAGCTTCTACTAAAGGCGGACAGGTGGATTCCCTGGTCAAGTGCTTGCTTCCATCTGTTCCGCACTTCCAGCCAGATGTGGCAATTCTTTCCCGAGCCGGAGTTGTAACGTTGTAATCCCGTCATTCTTGGCCATCCGTCGTGGATTTCATACTAATCGTCCCTGCATTGGTTACTTCAGATTTCATGTCTTCGAGTCTAAAGTCTATCGGTAGCGGTTGCTCTCTTGACACTCTGCACGAAGATAGTTTTTTTTTCACCCGACCTCCATACTAGGACTCGGGGGACGGGAGTGCTTGGCAGATCTGAACAGGGCGATTGAACGACCAGATGTATTGTCCAAGCTAGCTTTTACTGGGAGGCTGGCGGGCTTTCTCTGGACTTCCCTGGTCAAGTGCTTGCTTCCGTCTGTTCCACGCTTCAGGCCGGATGTAGTTGCGGGCATTCTTGCCCGAGCCGGAGCTCCAATCCGGTTCTTCTTGGACATTCGTCGTGGTGAATGCTCCGCTGCATTGATCACTTCAGATTCCGGCTTCGAGTAAGTCTATCGGTGTGCCGGGTTTGCCCTGAACATTCTGCATGAAGGCACCGCTCGTTTATTCCGGAGCCGGGAGATAGCCTAAGGTTATGTCCGATAAATAATATCCGATAATCGTGTTGGAACCCGGCTGCTGTGATCCATTGTCGGGCTGATATTTATCTCGCTGTTTTTGCGGGAACGAGCCAAAAATTGAACCACATTCTCTTTCATGTCTACTGAATATATTAAGGCCTTCATATGTATTTTTTCTAGTCAGTAGCCGATCCAAAATCCAACAGTTGCACGGTCTACGATATCCCCAGGTCGATACGTCACTTTGTGTTTGGGAGCGCCGGCCGAGTCCGGCCGCAACGTTCCTTGCTCCTGCTCTCATGAAACGAACTACAGGTCAAGCAGGCCAATATGCGCCCGTCCCCAGCGCCTCAAGCCTCGCCCCCTTGACCCCCAATACCGCCTCCTCCCATACCCCTGCGTCCCTCCGGGAATCCCTCACAAATGGTGTCGCCACCGGAGAAATTGGCGCAGGCTACGGCCCATATTCAGTGCGCACAGGCCGTCACACCCGTCCTCTTTACTGCTAACTTTTCGAATTCAGTACCCCCAGCCGAACCGCGACAGCGCATTCAGCAGCTCCAGATTCAGCAATGCGGCCTCTATGGTTCCCACAGAGGCTTTGACGCGGTCAAATACATCCACACTCGCGCCTCAGTTTTGGGACACAGATCCAGACCTTGACGACGCGCTCCATAACCCCGACCGAGATGACTCATCGTTCACCTTCTTCTCTTTACGTGGCTGGCTCAATGCGTCCGCCCTTTTCATCCTGTGCGGTGGACTTATCGTCCTCTTCGCCGGATACCCTGTGATCTCCAGCTTCGGTGCCGAATCAACGACGCTCGGTGCATCCAACCTCGGCGGGATAAACAAGACTGGCCAGGTACCAGACCTGATTGCGTTCCCGTCTCCCATCGACAAAGACACCCCGACAGACGCCTATTCACGGACAGGCGTCACCGACGGGAAGAAATATAACCTCATCTTCAGCGACGAGTTCGAGACTGACGGCCGTTCCTTCTACCCGGGAGACGACCCATACTGGTACTTTACCCTTCTCTTTCAATGGAACTATAATAATTTCGTAGGGAGGGCGTCGACCTTCACTACTGGCCAACTGGCGATCTGGAGTGGTATGACCCTGGGGTGCGTGTAATGGGCAACGAATCGAGCAGGTATTCATCCTTGTCTAGGCAGTAACAACAGAAAACGGTAAACTAGTCATCACCATGACGGAACAAAACTACCACGACCTCAACTTCAAAAGTGGAATGATACAAACATGGAACAAGGTACTGTTCCTTTGGCTCACCTGCGAACAAGAGGCTCATCGCGCTTTAGTTTTGTTTCACCACAGGTTCAACAATTTAATGTGATATTCGTCCACGTTTCTGAGACTCGGTACAGGTTACATCGAAGTCAAAGTCAGTTTCCCGGGCACTCCCAACACCCCCGGTTTCTGGCCCGGGGCTTGGACGATGGGGAATCTGGTCAGTCTTGTGTCTCAAATCTTCTCACAGTCACAGCATTGTACTAAGATACCCAAGGGCCGAGCGGGATACGGTGCCACAACTGAAGGGATGTGGCCATATTCATATGATACATGCGACGTCGGCACAGTAAAAAACCAAACCAACAAAGACGGGACGCCAGCTGCCACCGCGACTGGTGGTTCGGGCAACACGCTAAGCTTCTTACCCGGTCAGCGGACGTCGGCATGCACGTGCCCCGGCGAAGACCATCCGGGGCCCAGCGTCTCCAAGGGCCGCGGGGTGCCCGAGATCGATATCCTCGAAGCTCAAATCGACGTTAAACAGAGCCCCTTCGAGGGGCAGGTCTCGCAGAGTTTCCAAGTCGCGCCGTTCAACCTCGACTGGAACTTCGACAACGCTTCCACTACGTTCGTGGACGACACGAAGACCAAGTGGAACGGTTACAGGGGCAGTCAGACGCAGCAGGCGGTATCGGCGCTCACGTACATACCCTCGTCGGTGTACAGCGACCAGGACTACGGTATCTACGGCTTGGAGTACTGGTCAGATCCCGACAACCGCGACGACGGGTACATTACGTGGTTCGCCAGTGACACCGAGTCATGGTCTCTGAAAGCCGGCGCCGTTGGACCTGATACGGGCGCTGAGATCGGCCCGCGACTCATTCCTGAGGAGCCCATGGTGCGTCCGCTCTTGTTGTGTATATGACATCTCCGTTCTAATCCTCCGAGCAGTACTTGATCCTCAATTTCGGGATGTCGCCCGGGTTCCAGCACCAGGACTTTGAACACATGACGTTCCCGAACAAGATGTACGTGGACTACATCCGGGTGTATCAGCGCGACGGCGTGTCCGAGGGCGCGACGTGCAACCCGTCGAAGTACCCGACATCGGACTATATCAACAAGTGCGTTTTTTTTTGCTTAACCCTCGCCCTATCTCGTTTCGTTTCGAGCCTAGTCCTAATGCGCCCGCAGACACATCAACGCGTACACCGACGCGAACTTGACCATTTGGTCCGAGGCGGGTTACACGTTCCCGAAAAACTCGATCTGGGACGGATGCTGAGCGCTGAGCGACGAGTGAGTTGAGATGCTGTTATGTTGTTGTGTTGTTATTGCGGGCCGCTCCGCTGCAGGAGGCGGCGACGGGACGAACAGTGTACGATCAACGCTATCAACGCTATCTACTACTCCTTACCTTACCTTATTTTATGGACGGTTACGATAATTTGGCACTATATATATAGAACTAGCTCGCTGCGGCGAAGCTTGCGCACCTCACGCTTTTCACGACTTAGTTGGATATTGCAAATATAACAATATTGTATGCTTTGTATGTTCAGTAACGTCTGCAGTCCATATGAGTAACTTGTGTAGGACAGAACAGGGAAAGCTTTGTTGAGCGCCAGACTGTCACTTGCGCCTTTTCATTCGACTTTAGTTGACTCGAGAGTAGCAATATTTTATTCGGATACATCCATCCATCCACCATCCACAAAATGCGGTATACGTACCGCGTACACAGTATAAAAACGTACATACATACTCTACAATCAAGGGATAAAAATTCTCGAGTACCCCTCGACCACCTGTCTACAACAAGGGCATCGGTGCTTCGAGGCGGACGACCTCGAGGCGAGGACTTCGCGGCACCCGTCGCACATCGAAAGACACCTGCATGACAAGTACATTAAATGGGAAAACATTAGAAATAAGGAGTGAACCCACCGGCATGGCCAGCAGATGATTTCTCGGGCATCGCAGGTGCAGACGACGCAGTTCCTTCGGGGCTCGTCGAGTGGCTGGGCCGGTGCGCGAGGCGCTGGCGGTGCTGGGAACAAGTCAGCTCGAAACTACGTAGCACTGAAGGCAGTAACGTACGTATCATCGGCGCCTCCGCAACCGGAGGCTCAGGCCCAGCAGACAAGAGCGACCCATACCGGCGTCTCGTAAGGGGGAACTCGCTGTCCCGCGTCATGTGCGCCAGGAGGACGGGGGCTGGTGTTGTCGCCCCGAGGTCGGTGTAGAGACCAACCGTCTCGGCGGCCTCGAGTTCGCGCTCCTGCTCCTCCTCAGTTCCATCTTCGTATTCCGATTCCGGCGAGCTTTCGCCCAGGTCCCATCCCTGCGCTAGGTCACCGTCATCGTCGCTTATTTCCTCCTGTCGCAAGAATCGGCCATACACCGCAGCGTCTTGATCCTCTTCCTCCTGTTCCTCCTCCTCCTCGATAACTTCCACCTGCATTTGATCTGGCACACCCTGCCCTTCGCTCTCGTTTTGGTAGCGCTGCTGCTGCTGGCCGCTCCATGGCTTGGTCCACGACGATATATACGCCCACAGCCCGCTAAACAGCCCATTGGCAACCGCCCATGCGACGCGCAGGAACCGCCACACCTCCTTCAGCCACCTCAGATTAATCAAGTCGGTGCCGAAAACGCGCGAGCCCGCCCTCGCACCCACATCCACCTCCCGCACCTCGTTCGCGAGCCCGCGCCTCATCCTACGCACTGGGCCCGAGGGCCCGAACCCGCTTGACACGTGGACGACGCCGCTCGGGCCCAGGCGCGCGGTGCCGTATTCCGGGTATTGCGCGGCCAGGGGCGCAGCGGTGACCGCGGGCATCTCGTTCCCCCACCCGCGGAGGCCCGTCGCCTCGAGCGACGCGGTGCCCACGCGGAGTAGAACTACGCCCCAGTCCTCGTCGTACGGCGGCGCCCACATCCACGCGCCGCTCATAGCGCCGCTGCCCGTGAGGCCGAGCCCAAGGAGCGGACGCGCAACGCGGCCGGTGAGGATGAGCTGCGTGAGGGCGTTGAGGACGACGGTGAGGGCGATGGTGAGGAGGAGGATGGACTCGAAGGCGTTGGGGACGTAGTTGAGGAGAGGGAAGGTGGCGGAGCCGGTGGGGCGCGAGTAAAGGGTACGCGGTGGGGACGGCGGGACGCCCTCGACTGGTGAAGGGATCGGTGGAGGGGTCGGCGCAGGGAAGGATACGCCCTTCAGGTTCGGCGTGGGATTAGCGGGTGTGCCGGTCATGAGCGGCAGCTTGATCTTGGGCTGTTGCGGGTTGGGTAACAAGGGGGCAAGGGGGGCAGGAGAGCGATAATAGTAGTGCGCATACAAGGTCATGTGGAAGTGCAGGAGAGACAAAATGGAGGACAGGGCGGTTGGGAAGAGGCGGTGATTTGACCAGCGTTTCCGAATGGAGAGGATGTGGAATATCGTCAGCTGGAGAAGGGGAATGGTGATGGTGACGATGACGTGTTTGTCGGGACGAGAGGGGAGGGATGCGGGCTTGTATACATGCGTGATTGGAGAAGAGTATATGTGCAGAAGAAACGCGTAACCGATCTACTCTGCAATCAGAACACGAAATTCAAGTTGCACAAATGCCCACCAGATTAAAAGGGGAGGTATTGGAGTTCATCTGGATGAGGCCGAGACCGCTACCGTCAAGGCCGCGCACAAAAGCTTCCATGGAGAACGCAGCACAAATGGAACAAAATGTTTTCCAGCAAATTTCTTGCATCTCCTTGCGTTGAGTGAACTGGCCCAAGGAATGTATGAATCCCGACTGCCAAGTCGGGTAGAGATCGGATGTTTGCAAAAGAATGATTGTCCATATGACGAGCATTTTGCTTAAAAAGTAGAGGGTCGGTAAATGAAAGGCCAGACGCGTCGAGGTCCTGGTTAGATCGAGGGGCAGAACAAATCCGTAGAGCCGCCGAACAGTGTGATAACCATAGAATCGGCGAGATAGACCACGGGGCACACGGTGTGAATGGCTGGATGTGCGTGCGGGAACTACGATGTTTTGAATTCGATGCAGTATCACGGCCTATTTCAAGGTCAGTTTACAGGACCTGAAATATATATGTAAACTCACCAACGCTACCAAGCCAAGCATATAGCCTGAAAGAAAGAACCCGTATGGTCCAGGGAACATAGGCCCTGGCCCGCCACTGACCGACAGCGGATTGGGTTTGGCCGCTCTACTAGATGAGGGAAGGGCGGCGATTGCATCCTGGAACAAGAAATCGTCTGCTTTGCGGATGCGGGCGAGTAGACGAGAGGGAAATGTGATTAACGAGGTGAAATTGAGGGAGATATTGTATGCAGATGAATGGAACGTCGGTTCGGGCGCCAGAGGCGGGACGGCGGCGGCCGCCTGGCCAGTGATAGATTTCCACAGCGCCACGACGAGTTCTAGTCAAAGCAGAAGTGGGACCAGTTGAATGGTTCCACTAAATAGCCCGGCGACATGTCATCATCATTTGAAGTTTTCCACGTATTATAAATGACTCACCTTCAAATCAATTTACGCGTCAACTCCTTTGCTCTTGACCACCATCCACATTTCCATAACCTATGGCTACTCCTCAGCTCAACTTTCTAACACCTTCAACGATTGTCGACAAGGATGCACAAGTTCGCCAAAAGAATAAATATTTGCTCGAGGCCTCCTATCGACCTTTTCGGTTTGCGAATTTGCCAGTTGAGCTTTGGTGAGTGGGAACCGAATATCTCGTTTCCTGACCGTTGACGATTTGATTAGCCTTCGCATCTTGACTTATGCGACTGGCTGCTCTCAGGGCACATACCGCTCTCTGTCGCTTACAAGCAAAAGAATATCCGATCTGATTCGCTCCGAAAAAATGTTGGAAGGGGTCTCCGTCATCCTGACCGGCGAAAATCAACTGCTTGCCTTTGAGTCCTTCCTCAAGCAGCGCCCTGAAGTTACTCCCCACATCCACGCTCTCTGGACCATTTGTCCTGGCTCAGTTGCCCGCATTACCCGCGTCTGCGTCTCCATCATAAACACCTGCACCAAAATTCGCTCCCTCGCTTGCCACCCAAGCGTCCTCCTCGAATCCATCTGCCGCGGAAAAGCATTCAACCACACTCGTTGTGTCGATCTCACGATGATAGAGTTCCGTGTCACCTGGAACACCTTCACGGAGTCGTCCACCCACGGAGCCAAGTTCCTCAACCAACTTGAGCGTTTGCACATCATTGGGGCGCTCGACCAGTCGCTCTGGGCGACCTGGGCCATAATCCCGAAGTTGGACAGCCTCACTCACGCGTCCATCGCGATGGGATCGCACAGGAACATCACCAAGGCCCTCTTCAGCCGGGTTGTCGAATCGCCCAAGCTTCAGCAGGTGGTTATCACCACGCGTCTGCACGGAGAGGACCAACAGATGCTATCCGACAACGTGCAGGAGATCGACGAGCGCTTCAGCGTCGTTCATCGCCGTAGACGCTGGAAAGAATCCAATTTGTGGCACGAGAGCTTGCAGGACCCGACGAGGTTCTGGAAACAGGCCAAGGAGGAGAAGGATCTCCCGCCTGCGCCTCGCCCCACCCTCAAGAATTCAGCATGACTAGATTCGGCGAAGGGCAGAGTGATAACGGCGGCTATAACATTTGGTATTCTCATCTTAAATATCGTTATCCAGTGATGTATTCTAATTTTTGAGCCACATAACGCGGGGCGGAGATGAATAGAAACCTACAGTGTTACCTTGTACTCAAATGCTTGGCCATTTTTCCAGCTCGTGTGTCGACTCTGTATCCTACCCATTCGGAGTAATTCGGAATACTATGGCAACGTAGAGTGAGCTGCTAGTCGGCTCCGTCTTCCTAGATTTTCTTGCTTTTGACCGCCATCCAGCATCGCATTTCTTCCTCGACACTTGCTGCCTCGGAAACTTGAAACACACTCTAAGAATGCAGATCTCCTCGATTCCGGGTCCTTTCGGGCTTTTGCCACTGGGTGGTCCGGTCGGAAGCTTCGGCGGGTGGCTTTACCACGCGTCTGCATGGACAAGATCGACGGGCGCCTTCTGACGCCGCGCGGGAGATGAACGATCGCTCATTGTCGCGACGTCGGAGGGGGTCCCATCTGTGGCACGAGAACTTGCAGGAGCGGGCTAGAGTTTGGACAATGGAAACAGGCTACTAAGGAGCAAAAAAAACCGTCGCCCGTAGCTACTAGCCGGCTCTACTTCCGAAATGGCTGGGCACATATAAGGGCCGAGGCACAGTCACCTCTCAATATCTAAGTTCGGAAACGGAACTTCTGCGAACCATCCGCCTCGTGGGTCCCAGTGGGTCCGTTGCGGACTTTGGGGGCTCGTATCTGCTCGTATGCTTTTCTTGTCGTGAGAAAAACACGAATGGGCGTCAGTGGGCGCCTTTCAACCTGTGTTCTCGACCTTGGTTACTCGTACACAGGACCTTCGTGCAGGATGTTTGCATTCCATCGGCAGCCGCTGAAGGCTATTAATATTTACCTCACCTACTTCATCACCACAACCATCTTCATTAGACTCCCCGTTTGGGCATTTATGCCCGCCATCCCAGCACTCCGTCCCCGCCCGTCATGGCCTTTTCGTCGCGCTTTAATTCTCCAGGCCGTGAAAGCCCTCGTACAACTATTCTTTGATATCGGCTTCCCCGTCAGCACAGGCCACGATCCTGAAAAGATTGCCCCTTCGCCGGCCGCCAGTGAATCTGGGTTTCCTTGGGTGGATCCTCACACACGATCAGATAGTTGGCGAGCCGAAAGAGCTTGCCGATCGTATTAGTAACAACGTGCAGGCCGTTCGGACTGCCGGATACTGGTTTTATGCCTCACCAACAAATATCGGTGGAGTCGAACATGCCTCATCCGACGAATTAGTTATCTTGCACCTCCACAGTTCGTTCCCACCTCATTTTACTGGCGCTAGACTTGATGCGAACCAGGTGGAGGCCATGTTATGGGATCGGCGCACCCGAAAGGTGGACCAACGGGCCCTGCCTGCAACGGTCTTGAGTCCAGCACTGTTCGAAGAAAGTCAAACGGATTTTTGCTTGTAGTTATCGGCTTACGTCCTCCGCTCCGTTTCCTGCGGCAAACCCGTTTCCGGCCGGCCTACTCGATTGTCTCGCTGGTTATAGATATCTTGTCCATGAAGTAGGCTTTCAGCCTCAGCACATATTTGTCTGTGGTGATTCATCAGGTGATTTTCCATTGCTTTCGATTTGCAACCTGACTGACAAGGTTTTTCGAGGCGGGAATCTTGCCATTTCCCTCGTGCGGCATCTAGCGAGTAATGCTTCCTCAGTGTTATCCTTGCCAGTACCCCGCGGCCTCGTACTTACTTCACCTTCCGTGGAATGGGGTGTAACGCATGACGGGACTGAGTGTTCCTGGCGACTCAACTCAGCCAGCGATTACAGCATCCCTTTCTTTGGAGGATGCACCCAGGAAAGTTTGCTCGGAAACCTTCCCATCGAAATGGCCTACACAAGCCCGTGGACTAGCCCTGCATCGCAAAAGCTGCACCCGGCTGATGTCGAACACCTTTTCCAAGGATTTCCCGCGACCTTCGTTTTATCACGCTATCCTCACGTTCTGCGACCGACTCCGCAAGAATATCGGCAACGATGAAGTGTCTTACCACGAGATGCAAGACGGTGAAGTCACTCCACTTTCAGTAACCGAAATCTGTGCTGACTTGCATGTTCAAAAGTGACTCACGATATTGTGATTGTGTTACTTGATGTTCGTTTGGTAAAAGTGGTGATTTTGAGTGTGGTGCAAGAGGGCTCATACTAATACTAATAGGGGCTTGATTCGAACTTGAAAGTCCGTCAAACAAACATTTCACCGCGGTTCTGTAGGGTCTACATAGCTGACCGGCCTGCACCGGGAAAGGCACAAAAAATAGGTCGAAGATTGACAACAAGTCCTCAACCAACTCACAATGGATGTCACCCTGAGCCTCAGTGACCCGCTAACGCGCTTTCCGCCCGAGATTGCCTCGAAAATCTTCGTTCGGTGCCTTCCCGTATTCCGACTTCAACTCTAGGTGTCGGGTCCCGGCAGCATTGCGCACTCCTCCCGTCCTCCTGCACGTCTGCAGATACTGGAGGGATGTTGCATTCCCCACCCCCGGGCTTTGAACGGACCTCGTCTTTCCCACGGTTGAGAATTGGTATCGAAATTTCAACGGTACACTTCAGGAAATGGAAGTAATTTTTTGCTATAAGCCTACAACTCTGTTGTGCTTTCCACCACTTGTCTTGCAACATCACTGCGAGGAGTAATGGCGCAGTTGAATGGCTTTGGGTGACTGCAGGGATATTATAATGAGCCGCATTGCTCCCATTGTAGTGATACCGTTTACCTGGCCACTCCGTCTGTGAATTCAATTTCGATTTCAATCTCTTTCCCACTCGCATCCTTGGCTTTTGCAATGTTGAAGGTCGACAAGACAGAAACAATGGCTCCCCAAATAGTCGCATCTGCGGCGTGACGACCTACACATACTCTTCGACCAAATCTGTGATTCAGAAGTCATTGGAATACAAGACGTAGTTTGCAGAACACGGAAATAACCAACCCGAAAGCCAGAATGTGGTCATCAGCATTCAGCTGGCCGTCAGCATTCAAAAATCTTCCCGGATCAAACTTGTCGGGGGTTGGATACATGGACTCGTCATGCACCATGGCCCTGGAGAAATTGAGGACATCCCAGTTCGGATGTGGACATTCTTACCAGATATTGGCGAGGACCGTGGTGCCTATGACAATATCAGTATCTTAGAAGAACCGGTAGAGTTGAGTTGGACTAACCTTTGGGGATAAAATAATCGTTGTAGATGTCGTCCTCGGTCGTGGCATGCGGAATACCAAGGGGAACAATAGGTCTCCAACGCAAGACTTCTCTGACCACTGCCTCGCAATAAGGTAATGCAGACCTATGCTCAAACCCCGGCAGACAATCGAGGCCAACAACAGTGTCAATTTCATGCTGTGCCTTCCGCACGACTTCTGGATTCAATGCCATTGCCATGATGAAAATGTCTAATGCCGTGGATGTCTGAGGTACCGTAACGGTTCAGTCCGGCACTTCTGATTAGCGAGGATTAATGCGTACGGTCTCTACAGCAGCTACCATGTAATCAAACAGTCAGAATTGAGACAGGAAGGAGAAATAATTCGAGTACCTGCAAACGCTACGGCGGCAACATCCTTGATCATCTGTTCCTGCTGCTTAGAGTTACCATGCAGATCATTTTGCTCAAGGAGTTCCCTCAGAACAGACGGTCTGCCAACACCATCTCGCTGCAATGAATTAGAAATGCCTTCAAACAGAAACTGGTTCAAGCGGCACACCATGTTTTGTCTCACAAAGTCGAACGGAGCATTTTTCATCTCATCAAGCAACAACGATGTATCTCGGGAGTGTATTAAGTTAGATATAGGAGGCTGTACCAAGGCTCGTGAGAACGTACCTTGGGCGTATCGATGGAAGCCACACCCAGGAAACCAGGGAGGCAAATGGCGGAGGAACGGGAAAGTGTTCACTGCAGATCCGCCCGGAAGGACAACCTCGCAAAACCTTTTAACCCCCTCATCTGCCAGGTGAACGAACTGGTCATGTTCGGGTTTAATGTCGTAGCCATATATCGTCGCCATGATTATTGCGGAGGCCAGTCTGCTCGAATGTGAGCTCAGCCAACTCGAAGCAATTGCATAGCTATAGATTCATTTACGTTTTAGTGTGTTCGACAAAATCTTCTGGAGTGGAAAGCAGACCACGTAATAGACTGTGAATTTTCTTCAGTTGAACTGGATGATGCGCGGGTATCGCTTCTCGACGAAAGTGCTGATGAAATAATCTCCTGTACTGCAAGTGGCCCTTCATTGTATGAGACGCAAATCAGAGCAAACCAAACTACCTTTCGCCATTTTTCTCCATATCGCATTATACTGAAATTGAAGTCCCATCCCATGCTAGAAACATCAGAACGCCAACATAGATATAAAAGACAATGGATTTTCTCACAGAGGGATCATGGGAATTGTCGGTCTGTCGGAATAAATGGATGCCCGTTTTTCAAGCAAGTCGACAGCAGCTTTCAACGAGTTGAGGACGACGATATGGGTTCCGAACACCTGAGCATGCACGACGTCGCCTGGATATGACATGTAAACTTTGCCGAGGGCCCGGCCTGTACATATTCCGCGCACCGTATTGTCTTCCCCACTCCATATAGGTTACCCAAGGCAACTCGGTGGGTATGTCGTGGAAATTTCCCATGATGAGCTTGGGTTTGGGTCCAGGAGGATACGGGAGTCGCGACGTCGCTTTCCATCTGTTCAACAGACCAACAACGGCCAAGAGGATTAAAGCCAGAACAGCAGCGGGAAGATAATCATAGGAAGCCATTGTGGTTTGAAGGAGATATCTTCATCGATTTATACAAGCAGGGCCTTAGGGTGGGAACGAGGACTGGCGTTTCTTCCCAACCCTGCACCCCCCAGCCAATCAGCGAAGAGAACCTCCAATAAATCATCAAAGCGAGGATTCTAGTGCATCCGGGAAGCGATGTCGAGCAAAGGACGTCAGAAAACATGCATGTTTGATAACATGAACTTCGCTCATGCCGTCGGAGTCGGTCCACACCGTACAGATTACGCGATACGAGACAACTTGAGCTTTTGAGGCTACTCCCTTCTTTCTCTCCACTGGTTAACGCTGCCGCAGCGCAACAATTAGATTCTTTCACTTACCACTTCGCATTCTACTTTCGATAGACGTTCTGATGTCAAAGGAATAGCTCGTCAAGTAGGGTAGTTGGGGTCCAACCGTCCAAGACGAAGGCGCGAGAAGCTTGCGCGCGCTGGGATACTCTTGGGAACACAGGCTGCCAGTGGACCATGCTGTGTATAATACTATCACTATCACTATCACGCGGACTGTCTTTCAGATGATTGATTCGGCCACGCACCGCGTCTGCCAGAAGGATTAGCAATTAACAGGAAATTAAGACGGCTCGTAGCAGGTTCAAAATTGATCGGCGCTGCGGCTTCGCAATCTCCATCCGCCTACTGCTCAATAAGATGGCGCTGGTTCTTCCAAAATCTATACACACATGGGAACTAACCAAAGCGCAAAGAGCCCGCAAAATTAAAACTCAGTCGCATCGCTCCAGCAGCGCCTAGCAGCGCGCTCGACGTGTTACTCGGAGCAATATGCGGCACCGCCCTCCGTCCGGTTGAACACCGCGACCACACGGGCCCGATGGTCGGCCGCAGCTTCGCGTTGGGGTCGAGGTGCGCGGCGAAGGAGACGAACTTGAAACCCTGCGTGAAGGCGGTGATGAAGGCGGTGTTGTTAAAGTGGAGGACTGAGCCGAACCCGTCGAAGGTGGGGAAGTAGTTGATCGTCATGTCGCCGTACGGGGCGGGGGGATTGCAAACACTATAGGGGCTTGATATGATTCCAGCTAAGCCGGAAACGATAGACACCTTGCAAAAAGTTCGGCTAAGTTCGGACTGTACTATATTTACAGCTGTTTCGAGAAAATTGTCCGGTTTTGATCGAATGGTAGGTTCGGTCGGCCTAAGCCACACGTAGCCGGCTGTAGTATCACGTACGGTTTTGCACTGTAACTTTGTTCAGCCGGCTGAATGATGGATCTGATGGCGGTGAGATCTTGCTGCCAGAGCTTGACCTCACACCGAGGGTTGACGAGAAGAATGGGAGTGGGACTCACCCACTTCCTTTTTCGGTAAGCGAGTCCCATTATTGATCCCATCAACAATGGGACTCGGCTAAAATGGTACTCGGCAAGTCTGCTTGCCGGTGAATTTGTGACCCCTCCGCATCAAGATCGGCCTGATCAGGCGCTATGAGGCGGCATGGGCGAGCAAGACCGGAGTGATCGGTTGATGTACATCAATGTGACATCGGCCATTTCCGATAACGGACTACAGAGGGCCGGATTGGGGCTGGAGAGAAATACAGAATATGTGAATGTCCCAGGGAGGTATTAAGCTAGCACATATTAACATACCTTGTATTTTGCGACATTCTGAAGAGTTTTGCACCTAGTGCCGATTTTTGTACCCACCGAGCACTTTCCTATTTAGGTAGGTAGGATCGTGGTAAGGTTAACAAAACATGCCTTCGCTTCGCTCCGGCAGAGGAGCAAACATGTTTGCTGAAAATTATAACGAAGTTCGACATCATGGTCCCCTCAACTTTGACTTGCAAAACCGGTTTGAATGTGTATTCAACGATTCAACTCCCTCACGTGATATCTATCTACTTATGGAGGCTACATACAGTGGTATAAATCACATCACAGCAGGTACACCTCCCCGTCCCACCATGGCCATAATTTCAATTGGAATGTTAACTGGAGAGTTGGGGCCTGAGCAAATTGTCAGCGGCGGTACGGACACATGCACAAGCAGAAAGACTGTAGTATGGTGGCTTGATGCAAAAGAGTTGCCAGGAACACGTCATTGGTGCATGTGTTGGCTTTTTTGGACGTCGGGGACGTGTCCGGAGCGACAAAAGGACGTGAATGAGCTGTCCAGGGTGATGCCGATGTAATGAAGCTTGAGGGGCTGGGTCAGTGGTACTGAAAACATATCAGACCAATCAATAACTCACCACTACCTAGTGCCTCGCGTGCAGGACATCGAAAAATTGAATAGAAATGCTGTGGCTACCATTCATGGTGACCACGGGCAGGGTCGAAAGCGCAGGAAGGATAGACATGCTTGCCTTTTGAGCGGGCTTTGACCGCTCGACAGTAGGCCACGTGTTTGCTCGGAATAGGCGGCACGTCAGAAACCAAGTTCTCCAGAGCTAAACACTGATCGTGGTCAACATTAATATTTTCTTCAATTGTACTATCTCTATACTTTCCTGTTTAAATATCCCACTCGCAACTTGAGCAGCTGAGCGGGTGCCGAATATTGGCAGGTATCGGCATTGGATCATTATGTGCATTTGTGCCACCTCATCCATCCCCTTGGGACTGCGTGACGGCAGGTCACTATGTGATTGGCGGCGGTCTCCCCAGTCCCATTTCTTTAGCGAGTCCCATTGTTGATGGGATCAAGAATGGGACTCGCTTACTGAAAAAGGAAATGGGCGAGTCCCACTCCCATTCTTCTAGTATAGACTCCCTCACACCTCTTCTGGCAGCTGGCGGCAAGATTTCGCTGCCTACGTTCACCTTCTTTTGGCAGTGAGATCACACCGCACCGCGCGCCCTCTCTAGCAGTCATATCTCACCACCAACATAGGACTTTGAAAGCTTCCATGGCAGTCACTGCGTTCCCACCCCCTGTAGACACACGTAGACACACGTGCTTCGAGCTTATCTGATATGTGTTTACATGCGGCGATCTTCGGCTACATTCCGTAGATCCCATGTAGCCGAAGATCGCCGCATGTAAACACAGGTAAACACATATCAGATAAGCTCGAAGCATGTGTGTCTACAGGGGGTGGGAACACAGTGAGTAAGATATCACTGCCCACAACATTTCTTTGTCTCTCTGGCAGTCGGATTTCACCACCTACACCACAACCTCCCCTGGCAGTGAGATCTTACTATCTGTATAATCCCTCTGCCAGCGGTATTCAATTGGCATCAACGTCAAAAGATTTCCTAGTGGTGGATTCTGCCGCCAACACCAAATGTCTTGCAGTAGCGAGTTCCTATCACATCCACTGCAGCTCTCTGGCAGTCATATCTTACCGCCTATGTTGTATCACAATTGGCAGTAGGATCTTTCCGCCTACGCCAAAACTCTTCTGGCGGTGTGATCTTGCCGCCTGCACTGCACCTTTCTGGCCGCGTGATCTTGCCGCCTGTACCTCACCTCTGAATTACGCCCAGCTATCCTATGTTTGGTGGTCCTGAGGGGCTTTCAATTCTGCCTACGCCACAACTCTTGTGGTACTGCGCCCTCTCTGGCAGACGTGTATGTTGCTGCTCATCTTGCTGCCCATGCTGTCTTCTGTCTGGCTGTTGGATCTTGTCGCCTACGCAATCACTCTTCTGCGGCAACAGATCTTGATGCCTCTAGTGCACCTCTCTGGCGGTCATATTTTACCACTTGTGCTATAATTATCTAGCGGTTGGATCTTACTGCATACTCTGGTATCCCTGGCAGTAGGATCTGACTGCCCATGCTATTTTCGTTGTAGTGGCGGGATCACACGGGTTTCTTTCTCAGCTCGGTGTGGTGGAATTTTGCTACTTGACGACTTTAACGTCCACCACACTTATAAGCTGTGTACCTTAATATAGCCCATGCACTCTCAATAAAATTCTGCATATGGAAGTTTGGGCATTGTTCGGTACAGCTGCCACCTTAGCTCTGAGAGATCAAGTATCGGGCTCTTCCAATGTCCATGTAACCCAACCTTATGTGTATGCCACCGCTGGCAGCGGCCTGAAGAATACAAGATTTCAATCTCCTTGTTGTGGGCAGCAGCGTGCTTGCATGGCGTGGTAGCAGCCCAGCATAAGTAATCGGCAAGCAGCTTATTTCAAAGTGTGCTGTGAACCTGAGCTTCCCAGCCTTGTGACATCGCCCACATAGAATACGAATTGGTTGAGTTTGAGAGTGGTTCAATCCTGTACTTGTAACGGGGGAAGTCATAGAGACTTACCAGCATAATTAGTTGGTTATTGAATGGTCTATAGCGACAGTTTTACTGCACGAGATTGCTGCCGCTGAAATGGGAAGCTGGAGACGGAGATGTCTGCGCACTACACTGTTTGCCAATGAATTGAGTCGTTTTATGGTCATAGTACATGACCTCAAATGTTTGATCGATGTTTTATGCTCCCGGTGCTTGTAAACAATTTTTCTTGCAGCCAGAACACCGGGAGAAGCATGCTGAGACTCATAAGACCTGATTCAGTCGCCCTGAATTTGAGAATACCAATAGTAATCTCTTCAGCAATGTAAATTGAGTCAGTCAGCAGGCGCTCAGTCAATGTAAAAACTGAACCCTATGACAGTAGGGAGGCCCCAAATCTACCTAAGTCAAGCTTGAAGAAGGTCTATGAGTGTCTACCTTCCATATTTGAGAGAAATTTCGGGTGTAGAAATTATTGAAGTGGTAAATGTTGTGGTCAAGTTTAAGAATTACAATGTAAACAGAACCTACATTTGGCGTCACATTGAGATGAAAGCTGTTTCAACCACATTTCACTTAAATTCACAAAAATATCTGAATGGGTACCTGATTCTCTCAAGAATAGATTGTATGGAGCAGAAAACCGAAAACTAAAGAGTTGATTGAGTAGAATGTGAAACAGTCTACAGACATGGCCGTCACGAGTTTGTGATCAGCCCGTAACGAGTTTGTGATACAGCTTTATCCGTTGAATACAAACCTCATGTGAATCGCAGATACCTGAAGACAACAAATGTGGTACCTATATTCCATGAAATGAGAATGAGAGGATCTTCACGGTAGCAAACTTGCTGAATGTTGAAATCAGCACCGAACGGTTCAGAGTGGACATCAAGCAGACGTCGAGAACAGATTCATGAACGAGAAAATAGGAACTGGGTACAGAAGACCTATGAGCCAATATATTGCATATATTCATGTCCAGATAGAAGAGGTGGTACGAGCCATGCAAATTGTACAAAGAACAAAGGGGTGTGTAATAAATGGGTAAGTAGACCCTGGTTGGTGTGGGACATCAGAAATAAGCTCACCGTTGTTGCCACTTGAATTCTCGTCGAGATACTTACCGTTGACATTCACTGAGAACTGTGAGAACAGCACGCAAAAGGTCAGTATTGCACCATAATTTAGGCAGTAAGATTTGGCCTCGCACTCAGATTTAAAGCTTGGCGGCAGTGGGTTTCAGCCGCGTACATGAGTTGTGGTCAGATCTTACCGCCAGTGCCAGTGCAGCTCCCGGCAGTGAGCTCCAGCCACATAATTAGGACAGGGACACAGCGGCCACATCCTACCACCGGCACAGACACCATCCCTGGCGGTGAAATTTAGCCGCTCACACAGATGAGGTACGCCAAAGGTACGTGGCGGTAATATCTCGCTGCTGGTGTATGTTGCCCCACCAGCAGCGAGATTCAGCCACAGACATCAGGCACGCGGCAGCAGGATCTCACCACTGATGCATGCAACATGTCCGGCGGTGGGACTCTATCCACCTGCGCACAAAGACGAATAATATCTTACCGCTGGCATAGGTACGCCCACCACCCACCCACGCATATAGGTGGAAGTCTTCAGATGTTCCCGCCAGTGCAAGTGCCATGCTGGGCAGTGTAATCCAGCTGCGCATAAGCGTGATGCGCCTGGCGGTCAGATCTTGCCACCGACACAAGTACCGTGCTGGGCGGTGTGATTCAGCCGCGCATAAGCGCGATGCGCCTGGCAGGCATATCTTGCCGCCGACATAAGTACCGCAGTGGGCGGTGTGATCCAGACGCGCAGAGGCATAACACACCTGGCAGTCAGATTTTGCCACCGACGCAAGTGCCGCACTGAGCAGTGTGATCCAGCCGCGCATGAGCGTGATGCGCCTGGCAGTCAGATCTAACTGCCGACGCAAGTACCGCGCTGGGTGGTGTGATCCAGCCGCGCATGAGCGCGATGTGGCCGGCAGTCAGATTCTACCGCCAACACACGTATCGCAATGGGTGGTGTGATCCAGCCGCGCAGAGGCGTAACACGCCTGGCGGTCAGATTTTGCCGCTGGCGCAAGTGCCGCACTGAGCAGTGTGATCCAGCCGTGCATGAGCATGTTGCGCCTGGCAGTCAGATCTAACCGCCGACGCAAGTACCGTGCTGGGCGGTGTGATCCAGCCGCGCAAGAGCATGATGTGCCTGGCAGTCAGATTTTGCCACCGACACA
Source organism: Mycena albidolilacea (assembly GCA_029282495.1). NCBI lineage: Eukaryota > Fungi > Basidiomycota > Agaricomycetes > Agaricales > Mycenaceae > Mycena > Mycena albidolilacea. Next base: position 2,018,156 of record JARIHO010000002.1, read on the forward strand.
CGTACCACGGTGGGCGGTGTGATCCAGCCGCGCAGAGGCGTAACACGCCTGGCGGTCAGATTTTGCCGCCGGCGCAAGTCCCGTCCTGGGTGGTGTGATCCAACCGCCCAAGCAGGCGACGCCCCTGGCGGTTAAATGGTACCGCTGGGTTTTGTGTAGGCGTTGGCGGTTAGATTCAGCAGTAGAATACGGAGAAGTTGCGGGCAGTCAAATGAAAGGAGGCAATGAGGGCAGTTAGATAGCACCGCCAGGAGTGTTATCAGTGCAGGTGGTGGAATCTAGCTGCTGAGGATTATGAGGGAGAGAGACTGGGCAGTAGGAACTGACCGTCGTGTAGGCTGGTGCAGCGGGCTGTATGTACAAAATCAGCAGGCTGCATCAGATTTGGCAGAAGGGCTGTACGTGATATTACAGCCAGCCACCTCACACTTATCCGGTTCGGTCGTTCTGACGACGCCGCGATGCTGGACCAACCAAATACGCCAAACATCACACCAAACAAACCAAACACAAGCGAAGGGCCGACTCGCCGGGCCGGAGCGGCAACAGGCTTGCTCCCAGTATTATGCACGGACCGGCAAAGCCGGTCAGTACCACCGGATTTATTGGCCAAAGTGCCTTCCTTCACCAACTTTCACTGAAGACAACCCCAATATTCACTGAAATTCACCGGCACTGTTGGCCCTCTAATGAAGGTCACTAAACATAGGTGGAATGTTCAATGATGTTCATTGAAACTTGCATCCAACTTGTTTCCAACAATCATATCTGAACTGATCTGACACAAATTCAATTCACTGAACATAATCAAAATTCCCGCTGAAACCTCACTGTACCTCAGTGAATAACAAGTAGAAATACACTGAATTTGACTGACCTTTTCTGTCATATTCAGTGAGATCCATTATATTTCCCCAGGGAGTTCACTTTCACTGCGAATGTCAAAAATTTCAGTGTGTTTTCACAGGAAGTTCACTGAAATTGACTGTAAATATCACAATTACAGTGGAATTTAGCCTGAGCTCCTTTCAATTGTAAGGCCAGTGACACTATGCCCCGTAATTTTTGCCAGGGGGGAAGAGCATTGTAGTCAATATGAGGAGGCATGGTAAAACTGGAAGGAAGGAAGGAAGGATGTATTACTGCGGAGGTCCCAATTAGGAACAAGCAGGTACTGTACCGACATACAACACGTCCCAATTGTATGCTACAGTCGTCACTGGAGTACAGTGGAAGTCACCGAAAGTCAGTGATCATGTGCTTGCGACCTCTGAACACCTATTTGATTTTTTCAAGAAAGGTACACTGAGATTCACTGAACATCTACGTAGTGTTCAGTGAAATTCACTGGATAGGGTCGAACACTGTAGCCATGATTATTGATGGCCACTATTCTAATTGCCAGTCAGCTGATGACACTGGCCATCAGTGATATGCAGTGGATGATCACCGATGTACGGTGTTTATCAGTGACCTTTGTAAGTCCGGGCATATAACTCCTTGCTCCGAACCTAATCAAATGGTGCTGCTCAATTTTTATTTACCTCTGATTACTCTCGAGTCCTTGCCGAGTCGTCATTGCGCTCCACTTTCTATATTTACCCAACTATGCCCTCAACTTTTTAAACTACTGTACAATTTCGTTCAAATCGGCAGTCACGCATCATGCACCCCCCTGTCGATCACAAACTTTGGTCGATGTCACCCGTCACTCAGGCCTCTGTTGAACCCCCAAGCGGTCACACAGGCCCCAAATTGCCTAAAAAAAAAAAAAAAAAAGGCAACAAAGGCATAATTTCCGGTTCAAGTGCCGAAATTTTCGAGGTGTCACGCAAAAATCGGCAGCTGCCGAAATGTTGAATATGTCAGGGGAACCCCCGCTCTTCCGGCCTTTCCGGCTATCCCTCCAGCTTCCGGCCCGGCTTCCGCTCCGGCCTCTGCTCCGGCTAATGCCCCCGACTTTCTGCCTGCCTGTTCTCATTGGCACGTGCTGTGCGACCAAGCCCGTGATCATTGTAGATACCTCCGGACACGTGCTACTGGGTAGTTACTGATTCGTATATAAGGTTTTGCCTAGCGTGGGAATCCTCATCCTTTCTTCTCTTCGGATTCCCCCGCTAGGTGCGTAGTATTCCCACTCCTGTATTTAGTACCCATATTTATACTTCGGATTCCCCCGCTAGTTTCCGCGCCCCGCGCCGAGCTTAAGGTTGCCCTTATAGAATAAGTAAAATGGGTCATGTGTCACACCCCCTGTCAATTTGAACAAAATTGTACAGTATACTGGTGCAGATTCCGAGGTTGAGTGCATGTCATGTTGATTTAAGTCACAATTGTGGAACAGGCAATGCATTAGATGCCTTTTCTCGCTCGAGACATGTGTGTTATTGCCCATGTTGTGTGGAGCTGAGGTAAATCAAGAGCAATCAGAGGTAAATAAAATTGAGCAGCACCACTCGATCAAAAACCGGACAATTTTCTCAAAACAGCTGTAGTAGTTGTGGACAATTGTGGAGCGCTCATGTCCTCAGCGTATACTTATGAGTTGCTCATGAGCATTGTCTTTTATTGCTTGTACGGTGAACTAAATTTGGGTTGGCGGTTGCTCGGTCTGAACTTTATGACGGTGTTTCTCGGACTAAAATGCGATGTCATTGGATTGCATTCAATGCAATCGATTTACGCCGGTGCAATTCAATGAAATTGGATTGCATCAGATGTAATCAAGTGAAACTTGATGCCGCCTTGTTGTGCAATCTGATGCACTCTGGTGAAATGACATGCATTGTTGTGCAGATACTCAGATCCTCCGTTACAGAGCGCTGCATTGAACTGCATTGCACTGCAGAGCATTGAACAAATCAGTAAGAGTACGGTGTATGAACCATCATTCCCACGGGAGTGATGCCGTTCTCGGCACTGTAAGCCGCTCAAACACAGTCGTACATATCCACATGTAGCTCTGCTCCGTTCAACCTGATATTGATACAATCCAGACGGAGAATGTCGGGTCTCAATCTGTCTCTCCTCTTCTCAAGTTTAACCTGCAGGGCGTGGCAATCAAGAGAATCGGCACAGCATCATGAAATGTTTGGTCTTTGCTCTCCAGTCAACCCGTAATTTGTAACTCATTCATCCTAATATGAATCATGTGGCCACAAAAAGAATCTTACACCAAACCTAGCTGTAATCAACATTGTTCTCTGTAAATGTTCCCCCAATCGTGCTTTGATAACTGTTGAACCCCGCAGTCGGCACATGCTGTGGCGAGCCGGGTGATCACACCACAGCATGTGAGAACTGTAGAATTGAACCGCATTTGAACCTCATGCAGTGCAGTGACACGTAGGTGTTCCATCTCTCTGCATTGGTATGCATTGTCCTGGATGCATTAAAGTGCTTTGAATATAATCAGTTTACACTGAAAAGAACTGATTTGCATCGAGTTTGCATCGAGTCGCACCAATGTGCACCGAGGATTTTTCGATGTAATTTAAATCAATCGTGTTTGCATCGTATTTTTGTCCGATAAATGCCATCATAGAACTTAGCCGAACTTTTTGCAAAAATCGAAAGGTGTCTGTCGTTTCCGGCTTAGCTGTCAACTTGAAGCTTGAAGGCCTACCAAACAAATATTTCACCGCGGCTCTGTACATAGCTGACCGGCCTGCACCGGGAAAGGCACAAAAAATTGGCCAAAGATTGACAAGTCACAACAAGTCCTCAACAACTCACAATGGATGTCACCCTGAGCCTCAGTGACGCGCTAACGCGCTTTCTGCCCGAGATTGCCTCGAAAATCTTCGTTCGGTGCCTTCCCATATTCCGACTTCAACTCTAAGTATTAGGTTTCGGGTCCCGGCAGCATTGCGCGCCCCTTTCATCCTCCTGCATGTCTGCAGATACTGGAGGGATGTTGCATTCCCCACCCCTGGGCTTTGGACGGACCTCGTCTTTCCCACGATTGAGAATTGGTATCGAAATTTCAACGGTACACTTGAGGAAATGGAAGAAACTTTTGCTATGAGCCTACAACTCTGTTGTGCTTTCCACCAATTGTCTTGCAACATCACTGCGAGGAGTAATGGCGCAATTGTATGGCTTTGGGTGACTGCAGGGATATTATAATGAGCTGCATTGCTCCCATTGTAGTGACACCATTTACCTGACCACTCCGTCTGTGAATTCAATTTCGATTTCAATCTCTTTCCCACTCGCATCCTTGGCTTTTGCAATGTTGAAGGTCGACAAGACAGAAACAATGGCTCCCCAAACAGTCGCATCTGCAGCGTGACGGCCTGCACATATTCTTCGACCAAATCTGTGATTCAGAAGTCATTGGAATACAAGACGTAGTTTTCAGAACACAGAAATAACCAACCCGAAAGCCAGAATGTGGTCATCAGCATTCAGCTGGCTGTCAGCATTCAAAAATCTTCCCGGATCAAACTTGTCGGGGGTTGGATACATGGACTCGTCATGCACCATGGCCCTGGAGAAATTGAGGACATCCCAGTTCGGATGAGGACATTCTTACCAGACATTGGCAAGGATCGTGGTGCCTATGATAATATCAGTATCTTGGAAGCACCGGTAGAGTTGAGTTGGACTAACCTTTGGGGATAAAATAACCGCCGTAGATGTCATCTTTGGTCGTGGCGTGCGGAACACCAAGGGGAACAATAGGTCTCCAACGCAAGACTTCTCTGACCACTGCCTCGCAATAAGGTAATGCAGACCTATGCTCAAACCCCGGCAGACAATCGAGGCCAACAACAGTGTCAATTTCATGCTGTGCCTTCCGCACGACTTCTGGATTCAATGCCATTGCCATGATGAAAACATCTAATGCCGTGGATGTCTGAGGTACCGTAACGGTTCAGTCTGGCACTTCTGATTAGTGAGGACTAATGCGTACGGTGTCTACAGCAGCTATCATGCAACCAAACAGTCAGGATTAAGACAGCAAGTAGAAATAATTCAAGTACCTGCAAACGCTAGGGCGGTAACATCCTTGATCATCTGTTCTTGCTGCTTGGAGTTACCATGCAGAGCATTTTGCTCAAGGAGTTCCCTCAGAACAGACGGTCTGCCGACACCATCTCGCTGCAATGAATTAGAGATGCCTTCGAGCAGAAAGTGGTTGCGGCACACCATGTTTTGTCTCACAAAGTCGAACGGAGCATTTTTCATCTCATCAAGCAACAACGATGTATCTCGGGAGTGTCTTAGGTTAGATAGGCGGCCATACCAAGGCTCGTGAGAACGTACCTTGGGCATATCGATGGAAGCCACACCCAGGAAACCAGGGAGGCAAATGGCGGAGGAATGGGAAAGTATTCACTGCAAATCCGCCCGGAAGGACAACCTCGCTAAATCTTTTAACCCCCTCATCTGCCAGGTGAACGAACTGGTCATGTTCGGGTTTAATGTCGTAGCCATATATCGTCGCCATGATTATTGCGGAGGCCAGTCTGCTCGAATGTGAGCTCAGCCAACTTGAAGGAATTGCATAGCTATAGATTCATGTACGTTTTAGTGTGTTCGACAAAATCTTCTGGAGTGGAAAGCAGACCACGTAATAGACCGTGGATTTTCTTCAGTTGAACGGGATGATACGCGGGTATCGCTTCTCGACGAAAGTGCTGATGAAATAATCTCCTGTACTGCAAGTGGCCCTTCATTGTATGAGACGCAAATCAAAGCAAACCAAACTACCTTTCGCCATTTTTCTCCATATCGCATTATACTGAAATTGAAGTCCCATCCCATGCTAGAAACATCAGAACGCCAACATAGATATAAAAGACAATGGATTTTCTCACAGAGGGATCATGGGAATTGTCGGTCTGTCAGAATAAATGGATGCTCGTTTTTCAAGCAAGTCGACAGCAGCTTTCAACGAGTTGAGGACGACGATATGGGTTCCAAACACCTGAGCATGCACGACGTCGCCTGGATATGACATGTAAACTTTGCCGAGGGCCCGGCCTGTACATATTCCGCGCACCGTATTGTCTTCCCCACTCCATATAGGTTACCCAAGGCAACTCGGTGGGTATGTCGTGGAAATTTCCCATGATGAGCTTGGGTTTGGGTCCAGGAGGATACGGGAGTCGCGACGTCGCTTTCCATCTGTTCAACAGACCAGCAACGGCCAAGAGGATTAAAGCCAGAGCAGCAGCGGGAAGATAATCATAGGAAGCCATTGTGGTTTGAAGGAGATATCTTCATCGATTTATACAAGCAGGGTCTTAGGGTGAGAACGAGGACTGGCGTTTCTTCTCAATTTTGTACCCCCCAGCCAATGAGTGAAGAGAACCTCAGGCTCCAGCCAATCATGAAAGCGAGGGTTCAAGTTCATCCGGGAAGCGATGTCGAGCGAAGGAGCGAAGGACAGAAAACATGCATGTTTGATAACATGAACTTTGCTCATGCCGTCGGAGTCGGTCCACACCGCACAAATTCCGCGGACTGTCTTTTACATGATTGATTCGGCCACGCACCGTGTCTGCCAGAAGGGTTAACAATTAACAGGAAATTAAGACCTCTCGTAACTTTTAGCAGCACGTTCACAATTGATCGGCGCTGCGGCTTCACAATCTCCGCCTACTGCTCAATGAGATGGCGCTGGCTCTTCCAAAATCTATACACACACGGGAACTCATCAGCTATCCACTAACCAAAGCTTAAAGAGCCCGAAAAGTTGAAACTCAGTCGCATCGCTCCAGCAGCGCCTAGCAGCGCGCTCGACGTCGACGTGTTACTCGGCGCAATATAGGCTCGTTTCAGCCTCTCTAGTCTACCGGGCGTGAAATCTGAAGATAGTCGTTCAGATCACGTATACCAGAGATATGCGGCACCGCCCTCCGTCCGGTTGAACACCGCGACCACACGGGTGCGATGGTCGGCCGCAGCTTCGCTTTGGGGTCGAGGTGCGCGGCGAAGGAGACGAACTTGAAACCCTGCGTGAAGGCGGTGATGAAGGCGGTGTTGTTAAAGTGGAGGACTGAGCCGAACCCGTCGAAGGTGGGGAAGTAGTTGATCGTCCTGTCGCCGTACGGGGCGGGGGGATTGCAAACACTATAGGGGCTTGATATGATTCCAGCTAAGCCGGAAACGATAGACCTTTCGAGTTTTGCAAAAAGTTCGAGCAACCGCCAACCCAAATTTAATAGTACGGTCCCAACTTAGTCGAACTTCTTGCGAAAATCGAAAGGTGTCTGTCGTTTCCAGCTTAGTTGTTAACTTGAAGGCCTGCCAAACAAATATTTCACCGCGGTTCTGTACATAGCTGACCGGCCTGCACCGGGAAAGTCTCAAAACTTGGTCGAAGATTGACAACAGGTCCTCAACCAACTCGCAATGGATGTCACCCAGAGTTTCAGCGACCCGCTAATGCGCTTTCCACCCGAGATTGCCTCGAAAATGTTCGGTGCCTTCCCGTATTCCGATTTCAACTCTAGTTTTCGGGTCCCGGCAGCATTGCGCGCCCCTCTCGTCCTCCTGCACGTCTGCAGATACTGGAGGGATGTTGCATTCTCCACCCCTGGGCTTTGGACGGATCTCGTCTTCTGTGTCAACGGTTTTGATTCGGTAAGAGCAAGGATCTCGAGGTGTGTATCTAAACGAGGTCGGACTTCTCCAGGATAAGTCAATTTCGTGCCGTAGCGGTGAATATACGAGCCACGTTGGTATTGGGATTCCCAGGCGTCTGTTCCGCAGATTTATTGTCCCACCGGATGCACCTTGTGTCCCTGACCTCGTCACTCGCATTGCACCCCGCCTTCAGAAGTTGCTGTTTGAAAATTCCACAAGACCACAAAAGTGATTCATCATTTCACAGTGGATGCGCTTCGACACTAATCACGAATAACAGAGTGGAGAAATACCTGCCAATCTTCTCGGCTGCCTCTGACATTGCCGAGTGTAAACTGTCCTACTTCTCATTTGAGTTCGAAGACTCTCATGGTCAAATCCTAAGTATACCTCGGTGTGACTCTTCCGCATCTAAAGTCGCTCTCCGTCACGCAAAGGAGTAGTAAACGAGACAACAGCAGCGCCCTTCTCTTGCAATTATTCATATTGCCCGCTCTACAGGAGCTCCGGATTCCGTGCTCCGCGCCCCAGGGACCTGAATTGTGCGCCCTTTTCACACGTTCGTCGCCACCGCTGGTCGACTTGGATCTCTTCACCGGTGATTCGCTCTAACCTCGCCCAACCATCGAAGTGTGTCTCCGCCTTCTCCCCGCCCTCTCACAGCTCACGCTGCGCGGCCCCAGAAAGCTATTCCAAGACGACTTCATCGCCGTCCTTGCTGATGACCCCTCTCCTTCTCCTTCTCCATCCCCATCCCCATCCAATAGTCTCCAACTTGAAGTTCTCTTCCCACAACTCACCCATCTCGTCATCCACGTCGAGTCTCGGCCCGACAAGTCGTGGTTCCAGCGGCTTGTCGCGGTGCTGTGGGTCCGCCGCATGTCACCCGTGGCCGTGGCCGTGAAGCTGCAGTCGCTCGCGCTCATAATCAATCCGTTTTATTCCTACGATCACCACCCCGTTGAGACCGATATGAGCATCTGCGACGCCTTAACAGCAGACGGTATGAAGCTTGAGCCCTTTGAGCTTTTCTGCCATTGATACTCGGTCCTCGCGGGCGTCATGAGAGAATGAATGTTCTTGTCTTCAGTAGCATATGACGAATTCCCGGTCGTGTAATGGTTAAAACGTTAAATCTATGGATTGTCTTCCACTTTCGGAAGTCCCGAAAGATAGGTACAGCAGGTCTGCTGGCATCTGTGGCCCAGCCTAAGCTGGTTGACCAATAAGCGGATGTTAGAGATGACGGTCCAAAATATTCTAAAACATTTGTAAGAATATAACGAGTAATATACATTTAACCCAGTATACTACAATCAAAAGTAGGATCCAGCACCTGCATAAGAGCCTTGTGTCTTGTTCATATCCTCAACCGAGTCATCATCATCCACCTCGAGCTCCTCAGCCTTTCGCCTGATATCTTCCAAGGAGCCAGGACCGAAGGCAGGTTGGGGAGGCACATATGTCTTAGCACTAAGCGCCAAACGCCCCGTCGGTATTCGCGATTGCAGATCCGCTTGAGTTGGCACCGGCTGGAAATGTAGCTACCAAACCTAGGTGAGTAGAATGGAATAGAAAAGAACGCGACTAACCGAGTCGTTAACCTTCTTGTAGTGTTTCAGGAACACGTTCACAGTCTCCAGCTCATCCGACACTCTATCCTTCTTCCGCCCTTTCAACTCTTCCAGCTCCTTCTTCGCCCATATGAGGAACCCCACTGCGTCCCCGCCCCGGTCGGCGCCCCCATTCTCACCCGCGTCGACACCGAGCCATTTCCGAGCCAGCGCGTCGTGGAAGACGGTCTCGTCGTGGAGGTAGCGGCGCAAGTCTGCGGAGACTTCCCCGTCTGCCGAGGTGCCTTTCGGCTTCCCTTTACCGGCGCTGCTGGGGGTCTTTGCCAGGGTGCGAGCAGAGGAGTATAGCGATGCGCATTCAAGGTGGAGTTTCGAAATGAGCGCAGGGGAGGGGTGGGATTTGGGAAGAGGCGGTCCGGGAGTAACGTTGCTATCGTATGCGGATTTTGACAACAACTTTCGGATCGCCAGTGTTTGCGCGTCCGCCAACGACGACCTAAAATCCAAATTAGTGGTCGTGTAATACCCAAGGAACAGAAAACCACTTTGCCAATGCGCTGTTGACCTCTCTGCTCAAGTCAGGAGGCTTGGTGAATGCGGATGACGCGAACGATGAAGTGCTCTCCCAATCCCCAAGCACGGTTTCACTTATATACGAGAAAATCCCACTGGTTCTACAGAGCAAATCGGCGGCAACAGTGAGTTGACTGTCTTTCGCCTTGCGATCCGCGTCCGAAATGGCTCGGTCATGTTCATACGTGCCCAGAGAGGAGATCTTTGCCCGTGCAAGATTGGATAGCGCAAAGGCATAGGTTAGAAGTGAATACGCGTAATCCGCGTCAAGGGACGGAAGTGACAGCCGCGGAGAGGTGTTGAACAGGTTGGCGGATAGCGTTGTCCTCCAGCTGAAAGCTTGGCTGGATATCAGCGCAGACCCGGGGAGCCAACAACGGGCCTACTGGGTTCGGCTTTAAGCTGGATCTGGCCGCTCGCTACACAGGCGAGGATACCGCGAAGTCTTGGCAGATATTCTTCAAGGATCTCAGCCAGGAAATCAGCCGAGGCTAATGAGCACCCTCACAGCACAAGTACCTTGACCAGTTTGAGATAGTCCTTCTCCCCATCATGCGTGCGCTTGCTTTCTTTGAGAGCTGCCCGAAGATTGGCGCGAGCTTGTGTTGTGTCCGAGATGTGGTTGGTATACAGCCTCTCGGCCGAATCCGTGCAGAAATCTGAGAACGAAATCGCGCCAGTCGTTGGCAATTCGTATAGGTACAGGCTCATGGTAGTGAGAAATGACTAGCGCGTGTCAAGGGCGTCGGTGCTCCCGGGAAGCTGGAGAAAATGGTGCTAGCTCCGTTCTATATCCGCTCTGGACTGCCCGAATATTGGAGGGTAAGTTACTGCTTCCAGTCGGCTTCCAGAGAATTGTGAATCGTGATGAGGTTGTACATACACAGCCTCGACCGTCGCCGCGGCAAAGCAATTTATTCACAACTTGGGCCTACTATTGTGGAAGTTGCAACAAGTAAACTTTGAAAGTCCGGACTCATCTCACTCCCGACATCATATTATTAGGAACATGTTGAAACCCACGAGGAAATGCCAGGTCGATCTAACCTGACGGAGGCCCTCTGCAAGATCGACGATAAACTTGGCTTCATTTTCGTCAGGTCTGTGAGGATTATTGTATGTTGCGTTTGACACTTTCTGCAGGATCCATAATCCTCCCGGCGATGTGAGTGCCTTCAACTCCGGTGATTATCGCCAGATTGTTTCAGGCAGCATTGGAAATGTCAAGTTCCATTCACTCTTCACTGATGAGGGAAAGGATAAGGAGGGAAACAATAACGGTTATTGTCGTGCCTTTCAAATCAACTCAAAACCGTTGGAATTCTTCAACGAGTGAAACGTAATGTGTCAAATTGTACCTTTTCTCTGTGAGTACTACACTTTTGTTGTAGAAATAATCTGTGCTACTAAGTAGTCTCCGATTTGGTCAAGTTGCGACTTCAGGATATGAGCCTCATCTGCAAATCGGTTTTTCCAAGGGGGTACTTTTTTGTGAACCGCGGAACATACGCCGGTTTTTGATTTTTCTCGAGTTCCTTTGAACCAACCAACCACGTCATACCACGTGACTCCTATATAAGGCAATTATGAAACACCCCTCAAGCCCGTCTCACCAAAATCCGCTGTGAGTTGGTACCGCTTCGCCTGAGGCCGCCAAGAGGAACTCCAAACCACACATCATATTCCTCTTGATGTTTCAGGAATGTGGCAATTGGAGCCGCCTTTTCCTTGAAGAACGCTTTGAGGGATCCGTTTTTGCGCGGCTCCTTGTTCTGCTTCCTTTTTGTGTCCTTGCATATCTCCTTATCTAAATGCTTCTTCACTAGGTTTATTACCCCCGCAGTCCCGTAGCTGCGAAGCAAGCCGCACTTGGGGCAAGTGGCTTTTCCAGGCACATGTACATCCTTTTGCCAGATCCAAGGGTGTGCCGGGCCGAGAAGCCGAGACCTAGGGCAGGGAGGGTGGGTCGACCAGATGGCCGATAAAAAAAAAAAATGACCTCCTATAATTTTGCCCAAAACTCATCTAGAGGACATCCAATTAAGCTATAAAACACCTCCGTGCTCCCTCGAGCTTGTACAAAGCCCGAATCAAGTCCAAACGAAGCTGCATCACCCAGATCTGACCCTTTAGGAAATGTTCTGTCATCGAGTTGGCACTGCTTGGCAGCGGCAACTAGCAAATCATCGCTATTTTTGACCAAAGACATGGCTCATTCTGAGGTGACACTAATCGAGCTGCGGAGGGTCAGCCGGGCAAGAGGCGTTGCAGAGGGTGACGAAAACGGTATTGCGTACATTGCTATTGGAAATGTTGTGCCGATATTATCGAACCGTTTCCGGACATTCATGTCGTCCAGAGCACAAGAGAACCCTTGAAGTCAACTTGGTACTAGTGATTTCGAGTTGCCGGAATAGTGTTATGGTTGAAAATGAGTATTGAAGAGTCCCGTTCGTGCCGAACCAAGAAGCGGATCAAAAATTACCTTATTTGGACGTCACGTGGTAGGGTGGTTCAGAGCAAGGGGTTGCTAATAAAAAAAACGGCCCTAGGTATTTTTTTTTTCGTTTCAGAATCCCCTTGGCCAGATCGCATCTAACGCCTAGATAATTCTCAGTTTGTTTGCTTCAGGAGCTATGGAATTTGAACATACCGGTCCTGCCGGCCCATCCATGGCCTGGACTGCCATTGGTGGTCGCTGTTAACGTTTGCTTGACCTTGATCGCTTGTGATTTTCGAATTGTTTGCGCATAGTATGCCGGCCCATCCACCAAATGCGGAAAATAGGGTGCGATTGCAGTCGGTAACCTTCTGAGACCATTTACATTGAGTGTGGATGTTGCAAGGAGGCCCCAAAGTGAATTATACAGTGTTTATGACCTACAGAATTTTCTGTACGAAAAAAAAAAAAATTGACCTGACCAACGAACCAACCAACCAGGGTCCGGTCCGGCATTCACGGCCCGACACCCCCTTGGGTTTTTCTTTGCTAGAAATACTCCCACGTGTTAGAGTGGCGGTGTCTCGCTAGACGTTCCTAGATCTCGCTTATCTTCCTAGAGCTTTTGAGAGTTGCATCTCTACCATAGACATCCTGTTCTAATTAACTCGCCCCTTCTCTATCACATTCTGCCTGGAATCAATGCCCCGGACACAATTAACTCGGTTCATGGAAGCACCGCAACCGGCACCCGTGCAAGCCATAAAGAGCGGACACCATCAAATATCATCGCACTTCTTCCCTTCTTCCTACTACCATCGACTTTGCCTTCAAGTCCGCCTCAACTGTGCTACTCTTGCCAAGTCCCGCCCCTCAAGCCTGAGCCCTCGTTCTCAAGTCATCAAGTCTTGCATCAAGAGTTTCCCAAGTACATTTTGTCTTATGCTACTGTACTTGAAGCTCGTTGTTGGTCAAAAAATTTCTCATGGCCGCTCCTGTGCTCTTGCCCCCACTTAACGCCGTGCGCGCGTGATCTTCTGTCCGCTGGCGATGTTCGGCAACTTTCATCAATCACATTCACGATCACAATATTCACTGATGCCCCACGACACTTGGCCCCAACGCTCGCGGACTGGGAACCACGCCTCATTGTTTTTAGTATGTATTATGTAGCCTTAGAACTAAATATTATTCTGTTTTTCTTTTTTTTTTGTGCAACTCGAAACAAGTCCGATGAAAGTCCGATGAATCCGACAACTGATCGCGGCCGTCGCAAACCATCAGAGGTGCCGGCGTATTAGGTGGAGCCCGACTCTAGGAGCTCTAGGAAGCTCTCGGGCTCTAGACGTCTCGGGCTCTAAAGATTCTATGGAGAGAATCCTATTCTAGGCAGCCATCCTTAGAAAGGGGGGGTGCCTAGGGGTCTAGAAGCCTAGGGGACCCTTACAAGACCTAGGTAGGTACTAGGTGTTTTCCAGATGCTAGAATGATCCAGTTCTTCAATTTGACATTATCTTTGCTGACTAAATTCCGACAGGCGACCGAATTCCTTCTGGAGAGGTCAAGTGGCTGGCTTCCAATTCTTATGCTCTTCGTGCAGTCAAACAAATTTCAATCACAGAGTTCAAGAGTTGTACAAAGCTTTGCAGAGCCTCCGCCCACTATCCTTCGCTTAGCACGCTCCGGTGTTAGTGTTGAGAATGGCTCGGCAGCCATATAGCCGAGGCAACTACCATCACCTTTCGACACCGTATTCCCCTTATCTAATTTCACATTCACTCTGACTCACAGTTTCCTTACCTACCGATCACTTTATAAATACTTCACCGTATCACATTGTACCTCGGTCGTTCACTCTCGAAGTGCCTGTCTGAGGTATGTTGCTTCTACTTACTTTATCTTCTATCTCTTACTTACGACTCTATTAGTTTATTCTGTCTTCACAGGTATATTAATATAGTCATTCAGTCTCGAAGTGCCCATCTGAGGTTATTCTGTCTTCACAGTTAGGGACAAGCGTGAGCTGGAAGACTCTGTTCGCGCGGATGCCGCCATGGCCATTGCAACCGCCATTGGTAGCTGTCATGTCATTGATACACTCTTGCTGTCTGATCTGGGCGCCGCCACTGCCAGTGTTCACGACGGTCATGCTGCATAAAATATTTCAGCAACTAAGTGTAAAATCATGAGGTCGGACCCACTTGCAGCGGATACCATTGGTGTCAACACAGGCCGAAACAGTTTGGCCAGCCGCAAACTGAATGTGTAAGTATGGTTCAGGCTGTCTTTACTTCACCGTCTTTTGAAATACTCACGGAAAAACCATTGACCATGTTACAGATAGGGCTAATCACAGCGGAGCAGTCACCAGCTTGGCTAATGGCTGTGTCAGTTACATCAAAGAGATTGCAGAATCGGACATACCCTCCACTGAAGCAGCCGATGACTGCAACCAAAGGTGCGAGGGCAGCTAGCGCCACAACGATAATCGCTTTCTGTGGAAATAGAGAACGAACGGTTAAGCGGTAAAAATTGCCAGAAAATGAAGGTAGACTGACAAAAGAAGGGTTCATTGTATGTTGTGAGTGGAGAATGTTCTGAGATGGGATGGGATGAGAGTTACTGTGCTCTCTTGTTCCTACTTATACAATTTTAATCCTGTGTCGGCTGTCATTTTAACAACTGTTGGAGTCTTTTGTGGACAATTATATTCAACTGAATGTTGGAACTGCACCTCAATCTCTGGCGTGACATAGCAGGGAGTCACGTCCCACTATTTCTATTCTCATATGCGTGCTGTTCATGTTTACTTGTTCCCATTAAGTAAGATTCTTATTTTCTGAGTACAAGGGTCATAGCTATACAGCCTCACTTATTTTTAAACCATAGTACTACACTGAATTAAATTAGTTCTTCTGCGAACATTATCCACTAAAGTGCATATCTTCAATACTGAATTGTTGCTCCATCCACAGGTTTTATGAAATAGACAGGAAACAATATCCTCAACATTTCGTAAAGAACTTCCGTTGTTTCTAGGGTACTGAATGATAATGGCAAGGTGACAAAAAGTATCTTCATCTTGGCCAAGTGTGAGGTGTGAGTTTCATTGGAGGATGTCCTATGGTCCGTGCCTCTGGCGTCAAATATTTCGGCTAGACAATTTATTCCACTTGAGTCCAGTCAGCGACTGTTGGCTAAGTTTGTATTAACCGCTCTTGGGGCAGTTGCAGATGTAAAGGGGCTCAGAGGGCATAAAATTCATCAACCAATGGAGTGGAGCACAGAACCCAAACCAACAGGTAACGGAAAACCACCCCCAATTGAACTAACTTACCATTTTTGGAAGCTTACACATGTCCGGCGGTGTACAACCTCGCAGGTAACTGGGCAACGGTGGATGTTGCTCTGGCCATCTGATACGGCCCTGGTGCTATAAATCTAGGTTGATTCAATCCAAGAACCAAGAAAGAGTGTTCAGCTCCAACTTCCTTCCCATGCATTTCTACAAATTCACTACTGTAAGTACTATTTCGACCAAATCTTTACTATTTTTAGATTTTCATCAACCGAGGTGGCCGATAATTTTTCTGAATTATAGCAATTTTTAGGCACATCAAGAAAATCGGGTGTCGCCATCACCTGAACATTTGGTCGAAATAGTACAGTATTCTTGCTGCAGCAGCGTTTCAGCTTGGTTTCAGCTCTTCTGTCCGATTCTAAGCATATAACTGGGTGACCATGGATGTTGTGCTGTCCATCCGAGTACAATTTAATTCAAGATTGAAGAAAGAGAGTCCAGGAAGCCTGAGCTCCTAACAAAAGCACTGCTGAACATTTATGTGAATTTTGCATCATAGCTGTTGGATCCTAGTCTCTTACACTGACTTCCCACTCGCTGAAGTTGGACCCTGCCTGGTGACCACTCAAAAAATGGTAAGAACTTCTGGTGACATGGCCAACAGCCAACATTGCCCCTCATCTGGATTCAATGGCAGAGTCTTAGGGACCTTCCTCCCGAACTCTTAACAATGATATTTGTCCAGCCTTTGTACAAGTCCTTACTGTGTGTGCAGGCTGTCTGCGTGCAGTGGAATGCCATTGCTGCGAAGGATCCCAAGCTCAGCATGCAGACATTCAAGAGGCCCAGCAAAGTGTATGTAGAATCAGGTAAGTGAAGCTGCATGCCGACTACTTAGTACTCAGAGGTTGCTCGGAGGTTGATATTATGTTAGCTTGTTATGAACCTTCTTTCCGAGATGAATACAGATGATACCATGCAGACTTCAAGTCGCAGCCAAGCTGACCTACCCCTCCCCCACTCACTCGAGAAAAACCGCCTCTGCCCCTGATCCTTTTTGGGAAATGCACCGCCCCATGGCAACAGCTTCCCAGCAGAGCTTGAAACTGAAGCTGAGCTGAGGCACATGCCAAACATATGTCCTCTGTTCCTCTGTGATACCCACAGTGCCCCTGTTCCACAACCACCACCTCATGAATGTCAATGTGCAGGGTGTCCCCTGTCCGGAACCCGCCTGCACCCACTTCCTCCCTGCTCCCTGCAAGTGCCAGACAACAGCAACATCTTGCTGACGTTCACCCAAGTGCCACACTTGTCTGGATGGGACAACACACAGTGGTTAAAACAGCGCAGAACCAGGTGTGTGTTTGACCACGGCATTCCTCGTGCACCTCCCTGACTATCCCACAGCCCTAGATTTCCACCTTGTGTGCTGCCTGCAGCTGCGCTGCCAGCCACACACATAATGTTGACCATGCCGCCCTCGACCACACCACCTACTAGTGCACTACCAGCTGTCCACACAACATCAATGATGCCGCCCTCAACCACACCACCTACTAGCGCACCACCAGCTGTCCACACAACATTGACGACACCACCCTCAACGGCGCTGAAATGCTGTAGCAAGAGTGCGCAGCATCTAGTGCTATTTTGCGATTTCCTAAGACCAGTATTTATACAATGGGAAAGCGCTAGCACTTCTGAAGTGTTATCACACTCAGGACTCTAGCTAGGTGATATAAAGGAGAACTGGAGTGAGCCCAAGCTGCCGGTTGTAGCACCAGATACAACTAGTGTAATGTGCTAGCACGGTCTGGAGGCACAAACCACGGGGAAATAACCATAAGCCTAAACAGTCAAGGTGCTAGCACCTAGGAAGCGAGACACAGGAGAGTGATACTGCGAGGGCACTAGCAGACGGTGTGAGTGATGAGTCTGGAATCTGAAGGGTAGTAAACTATGTGCTAGCAGCCTTCTAACAAAGGCGTTAGTATGCAGTACTCAGCTAGTGATCGACCCAAGACCTGAAACACAGATGCGAGCACATGATGATCGCGACACAGTCGTGAGTCACAAACAGAGACAAGTAGACAGCAAGAGGAATAGCTAGCAGGCTATTGGTGTGGATGTGCGGGTCACCACAAAGGCAGTAACAGATAAACAGACTGCTAGCCGGTGCTCTGACCTGTGCTAGATGACTCCAGGCGACAGATTCAACTCCATTTTGTTGGGATAGAGGCTCCAGCAGCTGATGGCAAGCTGAGGGATCACTTACGATACCCATAAATGGACACTAGCGGATCAGTATGGCTGTTCTGCTTGGCATAGACCCATCATAAAACCAAACAGCAGTCGTTTCATTGGCTGCTGTATCAATTACATCATTTTCACTCATTTCTATTATTCATTCTGTATATCACATGTATCATGGACCTCAGTAGTATAAAGGGAGCACAGAGTAGGCTAGAACCTCAGATTATTACACCCCGACTTTGTATGAAGTTGGTGCAGGTGGTCTCGCGTTGCTAGTGGAGATTGTAACACACTTCACAAGTAGTAGCTTTATTGGAATCAATACTGTTGACTCTGGACACATCGAGATCTTAAGTTGAGGTTCTAGTTGCTGACTTAAGGAGTCTTCACGTATAAAACCAAGGGTGTTCTCTTCGAGACCCAGCTAGCAGTTGCGCTAGCAGCTTTGCCTTCACCCCAATATTGACAGAAGTGCTGTCATAGTGTGTTGGATCACCTGCTAGATAGTTGTGTGTTGACTCGAGCCCACTAAGAAGAAGACGGACTAGGTGCCCCCACCTCTAGACCGACTGTAACTTGTCAGTTACTTTGCCTTCACCCCGATATTGACGGAAGCACTGTTGTAGTGTGTTGCTAGCTGGACACTTATAGTGTCTATTGTCAATACAAAGTGGAAATGTTCCTGTTCTTGGTTAAGGAATAGGTCAGCGGCTTAAGGACTGCCTTGCCGTTTGAGGATTGAAGTCCCTTGTTGTTAGCCTCAATAGTCTTTGGGTATTCCTTAGTGAGGATTTTCACAAACCTACATACTCTGCCCTGGTGTTTTCGACCTAGCGGTCCAGCCACCTTGTATCCAACCCATAAACCCCTGCCCATCCCAGGTGCTAGCGGTATTGTTGTTGGCAGCTGCATAGTGCTAGCGTGTTGTTGAGGTACTTTGTTGAAGTCTAGCAGTTGAATTGTGTTTGTTCCAAACCCGTTGGTCACATACTACAGCCTGGACCCGAACTCACAAAGAGAAGCACTTACATCTTTGGAGGAATAGATTGTTGTAGTGGTGGTTTTGTGGTTGTTTAGTGCAATCCTGAATCTAAGCTATTTCTAGTTGTATATCAAGTGCACCGTTTCAGCGCCAGTCCACACAACATCGACAATGCCGCCCTCAACAATGCCTCCAATGGGCTGCCCTCGCGCACGCCAAGCTGCCACACAGCCTAGACAATCCAGGTATACCTCAGCGCTGTCCTCTGGTGCTGAGTTACAGGCCAGTCGTCGTGCTCCCACAATTTCTCTTTTATGTACCGCCTGAGTACAAGTAGTAACATTATATTCATCCTATAGTGTTGTATTAATTCTATAGCTTTGTATTCATCATATAGTCTTGTATTCTATACATCTTGTAGCTTTGTACTTAGTGTATACTGGAATACATCCAATATCAAATATTGTGGACTTTATGCTTTCAGCCTCGTTCAGTAGATCACAGCAGGTCTTGCTCTGCCAAAACCTTGCCGAGCACTGCTTTCCCAATTTGGAAAGCCGGCGGAGGCAGTTTGTAACCAACTCTCCCCCACTACCCCACTACACATTCCCATAAAAGGAAATCCCCCCACACCCATCAGCCATAGCCATACTGGTCACTCTGTCCAAACTGCCATTAGGGGCCTTCCTTTCCAGGAAAAGCACAGCCATCCTGCTGGCAGCTCAACAGGTGGAGCTCGAACTTGGAGCTGTGGTGAGCCGCATGCCAAACAAGTGTCACTACCGCCACCGTCCTTCCTTCGCGATACCCACGACCCACGACCATCATGCCTCTGTTCATGAACCACCACACCATGCACATCAACGCCTGCCACGCCCTCTGTCTAGAGCTACTCTGCACTCAGTTCCTGCCTGCTCCCTGCCAATGCCAGCACGGCAGCAACCAAAGAAAGTACTACGTTGCGGTAAGTTGCAACGTGTTTTCTTTCTCTGCCTTTTCTTCCTCTCGCCCTGTGCTAAATTTTCTATGCAGTGCCTCAGCACAGCCCATGAGCCCTGAGATAAATTCTAGGACCTTGGCCTCGCAACACTCTACCTCCCACCAGCAGAACATCGCCCAGCAGAACACTGCTCCACCTCCCTTGATGCAGACGGCCACTGCAAGACCCCCTCCCTGCCCGAGTGCCGAATGCCTTTCCTGTTCACACCCAGGAAATGTGCAGTGCGCGATGCGCTGCTGCAGGTTCTGCTGTTGCAGCCTTGCGACCTCGTGTTGCAGGATTCACGCTCTCCACCAGCACCCGCCAGATCCTTGACACCAGTCTTGCTCAAGCTGCCGCTGCCTTCCCAGCCCTGTGCTGCCCTGAGTGCGAGCTGCAGCATCAACTTCTCACCTGGCAAGAAGCAACCACGTGTCTTGCTGCGCTGACGCCGCTGCCCCCGTCGCCAACACTGTTGCAAGAAGAACACAATGAGGCCCTCGCCGTACGTCTCACCCTTGGGACCTCGCCCCTACCATCCATCACAATGCCACACACCCTTGGCTGCGACCCAGCCTTCCTGAACAACATCGCGGGCGGTGCCATCAAGCTCACAACCTACACTCTTCCTTCCAGAAATTCCAGTTTGTATTGTACGTACCGCAAAAATACCATTAGTTATGTAAATTCATAAATATCTTATCATACAAGTTGTTTTGTACCTTGTTACATGTGTAATACAGCTTGTTTTGCATAATACAGCTTGTTTGTGGACTTAAGTGTTTCTGGGCTTCGTTTTAAACTCCGCCGAGTGAGCCGTCGGCAGGGTGGCTGTGATCATCCCAAAATGGAAGGTGTTTAATGGCGGTTCGGACGCAACTCATGCTGGTTCACATCCTTAAGACTGCTACTCTAGTCTGTTATGTGTGCACTTCGGTGCAATGATTGCATCATTAGTGCAGTGATGCGTCTGCGTTCGATTCTTTTGGGGTGCAATCCTCCATCCCTCTCAGAGGGCATATATACTGATAGACAATCCGAGGAGTCCGCAGCGCTCGTCCATTCGTTGTTTGATGGCACCTTCCTTCCTGAGAAGGCGTAGTGGGGGAGGCCAAGGACATTTTCGCGGCCAATCAGGGTACGATCTATGACTTGCATGTGTGTACATCTCTGTTCACTCACCCGCTACAGCTTCATCCTGCGCTAAACAAAGTTTTGTATTCCATGGGCGGTAACCATTTCTACACCGAGTCCGACGACTACCTCTGTGAGCTGGCAATCACCAACAATTTCATTTCGATCCCCGCAGTGACACTGGCTACCCTCATTATCTGCGACGATCCCTACTTCAAAATCACTGTGAAAAACAGTCAGGGAATCAACCTAAGTGATGTTTTCGTCGAGATGCACAAGGAGTTTGTCGCATCTATCCAATCTGGGGTCTATCTAATGATCCGTTATTCCAGCTCAAAGGTGAAAATCATGACAGAATATGGAATCATGACTAGGGTGTCGGTTTTGTCTATAACTACTTGACCAGAGTGGTTCTAGCTCTACCGGTCGAATGATTATGGCTAGAACCGACAGAGCGTAGAGGCCATCTTGGACCAAGAGCGACTCAAGGGAATGTTTCGCGGCGGTTTATGTATATTGAGGAGTACGTCCTATCGGTTGGTAGCTCCCAGTTGGGCCAGAAAGGGTGCACTACATAGTACGTAGACGAAAAACTCGGTTAGCGGAGTACGGCTTAGGTGCGTATGTGCTAAACTGACTGTACTTCTCGGTAATGCACTATAGCCTGGCCTTGGCTTTTTCTTTCACCTGCTCCTTCAGCACTCGCCTCATAATCTTCCCAGATGGATTCTTGGGAATCAGAGGAACAAATACGACCCCTCCTGCCAAATGCTTGTACTTGACTTTATTGTCGGCAACCAGCTGGAAAAAGCTCGTGAAGGTCTCCAGATAGAGAGAGCGAGCGAGTGTACCTTGGCAATGGATGCTTTGATAGGCTCTGGATTGTTGTTGGCCTTCTTCGCAGCAGCCTCCGTCAACACTACGTACGCTCTTGGAACCTCGCCACCTTGTCTTGTTGAGCTCCTCGACCAATTTTGGTAGTAACAACACTTACTGAAGTCGTCAGGGACCCCGATTACACAGGCATCGGAGACGTCGGGATGATTTCTGCAGTCGGTCAATGACATGTTTGCGGGAAATAACAGTAGAAACAAACAAAATGAGGCCTTCCAGCTCGACCGGTGAAACTTGGAATCCCCGAACTTTGATGAGTTCCTGGTTACCAAAAACGCTCAACATCTTCGACAAGAGAAATAGTCGACAGAAATACCTTGAGTCGACCCGTGATGAAAAGTTCGCCATTCTCGGTGATTTTGACTTCGTCTCCCGTCCGGAACCACCTGTCATGTATCAATAATCCCCAATAGTGATAGGTCGAGAGACTCACCGGTCAGCAATAAAAGCGTCATCTGACCTGAAAAATAAGGCACACTCAGTGACATTTCGTCGAACTAGAGCTCAATCCTCACGCTTCCCGGTTCTTGTAATACCCAAGCGCCAACGAAGGGGATTTAATCACAAACTCGCCAGGCTCATTGTATCCCGCCAAGGTGCCGTCACTCTTTACCACCCGCGCTTGCACACCGGGAAGAAGCGTCCCGGCACCTGGGGAAGTAAATTGAGCTGGGTACGACAAGCGACCGAACGAACTACTCACTGCCTGAGGTAAATGGCCGAGAAATTGGAGTCATAGTCAGGATGGCGGGAGTCTCGGTTGTACCTGCACAATCTTCAGAATATGAGGGATTCAATGATTTGAGTTCTAACCGTAACATTGGCCGATAGTGGCCTGAGGACACAGTTGGCTCAGCTGATCTTGAAGCTCGCTTGTCATAGGTGCGGCACCGCACTGCGGTTCGACGTTATTCAATGGTCTGAACGTCGTGAGGTAGAGTCCTCACCCCAATGTATTTGAGTTTGCTCAAGTCGTATTTCTTGACCACTGGACTCTGGGTGATTTATGAGGCAGGCTTCTGGCGCTACGAAGCCGATTACCTTGCATAGCGCAATCGCCACGGGAGGTACCAGCCTTTCAAGAGAACCTTTAAATATTTGCCAACGGTAAGCAAAAGCACGTACATAAGGTGCTGCATGCGATGACGAGCGATACTATCGAGCATCCCAACTAGACTGAATTTCGGAATGACGACAAGCGTGGTCTGCAATGGATAAGCGCTGATCGTTTAATACCCCGTTTAGATCCACGATATCGACTAACCGCATTGAATACCATCCAGTGAAGCTGCCAAAACACGCTGAGCCTGTAATTTCCACTTTCAAACCAAGACGTACAGTGAAAACCATCCCGGCGATATGGAAGAAAGGCAAAAGACCCAGCACCACATCCCCAGGACTAAACATAATGTGTGAATCCACATTTAGGACACTTAATTGAACCTGCGGGGGGCGCTGGTCAGGATCTGTCAAGGTACGTCAAAGTAAAGGCTTACGAGATTGGAGATAATTGCGGAATGACTTATGGCGACGGCCTTGACAGTTGATTAGAACGAGAACCAAATTTTCGAGTCGTCCATACCTTCTGTGGTCCGGTGGTCCCGGATGACATATACAGCGCAGCAACTTTTGTCTTCCCTTCACCAGGACGCAATTTCTTCTGCACAAACGTGGAGCCAGCGGAAATACTGCCCGAAATAAGGGTTGCAACCGAAGTCGCATCGAGCTTGGGATCAGAATCGAGGATTAAAACTCGGTCTGGCGAAATTCCAGCAAGTTCCCCGGCTTTCCGCGCCGTCTCGAGAGAATCAGAGTGGGCAATGATCAATGTCGTCCCGGTCAGCGTGATCTGATACACCAGTTCATCCGGAGTACAGTTGGGGTTCGCCCCGCTGTGTTTCGTCACGTTAACACGTTGCAGGCCAGCGACAAGCACCTACGTGAATATAGCCCCGAGGTATTGGGGAGCCCAGATCGCGGCGGGATAGTCTGGCGATCGCGAGATACATACTCAATTGAAAGCAAAATTAAATCAGGTTCACATACCGACATGATTGGGACTGCAGATCAGAACTGGCAATTGTGTTACTTGATAAACGCAAGGAGACCAAGATTCAACGAGCATCTCACCAACATCTTTCTCGCCTGTTGCACCACGATCTTCAGAAAATGCCCAAACACTAGGTATCGGGAACCGACCCACCAATCTTGTACTTTTCGCTCAAAGCCTGCGCCAAAGCCAACGTCCGCTCACGGAGCTACACGTCCGAGTCAGAAAACGACGCCAAAAATGCACACATTATTGCTGCACACTTCGTGTAGATACACCGCGCGCCCCGTCGCGTCCTCGATCAAACACGGCACCGTTCCCTGGGCGGGGCGCAGCGGATGCCGGTAATCCAGCATAAATGCGGCAGTGGTCAGATCATTCGGAATTTGGCGTGGGTCCAGCGGCGGGCCATGAAATTCGGTCATCGTCGATGGTTCTGCGTCTGCAGAAAGCAACGAGCACGGGCGTGAGCGCGGCGGCAGCTATCGTGGAACGAGGGGGGGGGGCGCACAAGATTTCTCTGCCAACGTAGTACTATAGACACTGGGCGCTAGCAACGGTTAGGCGCTTGCGGAACTTTGCCGCCGGGCTTCACGGAACGAGGCGCGCGAAAAAGGCGCGAGAGTAGCAGAATGGCGCGAGGGGTAAAAGGCAGAGTTCGATGGCGCGTTGCCCAAGACGGTAAATATACAGCATGCCGGACGTGGGGAATCAGGAAATAGTCCGAATCGCAGATCGGATGACACAAGGTGATGACAAGGCTCCGCTTTGGTCCGTTTCAGGCGACCCAGCGGCTTTCGCGGCTGGTCCGCCCTTTACAGCCGCGCCTGCTGCTGCTCCTGCGCGCCGTCTATCCGAAGCCCTGCATCCCCGTCCCGGTCGCCCGCACCCGCACCCGCGTCCTGGAACAAGCTCCGGTTATCGTACCACCACCGCATCGCCAGCTCCTTCTCGCGATCGCCCACCCGCTCCGAGATCTCCACAAACGTCGCATCAACGAGGTCCTTGGACCGCGCGCTCGTAAGAACGGCCGCCCTAATCTCCTCCAAGACCCGTGGGAGCAGGGCCAGCGGAAGCGACGGCACGGCGGAAATCAGCGCGAGGTGCAGCCGGTGCAGCCGCTCCGCGTCTTCGTCTGCCTCCGCCAATGCGTGGATAGCCCCCAGGAGCGCGTCGACGCAGTACCACGCGAGGGCGTACCCCTCGTCCGTGTCCCTCTCCGCTAGATCCCCTTCTCCAACCGAACTGTGCGCGCACGCGCCCGCACTCGCGCTAGCACTCCGCACCAGCGCCGCGAACGCCAGCTGCGCCGTGCTCAGTATGCCGTCAGCCGAGCTCTTGACATTCTTCTCCCCAGCCGAACCCGAACCCGAACCCGAATCCGGGCTGTGCGCGCCCGCGCCCGCACTTGCGCTCGCACTCCGCACCAGCGCCGCAAACGCAAGCCGCAGCTGCGCCGTGCTCAGCATCCCGTCCGCCGAGTTCTTTCCCGTCATTCGTTCAGTTCCGGCTCATAACAACAACAACAACACTATGATGATGCGTACCTCAATCAGACACCGCGCGTAGAACGGCACCATCCTTTCCGTGAATCGGGATCGTTGGCTTGGCGCGCGTGCGTGTGCGTCCGGCCCCGCCCCCGCCGCGCGCGCACGCTGCTGCTGCTCCGCATGCGCGGCGAACACGGCGAGCACGACCGAGTGGCTCGACTCGTACGTCTCGCGGTTCGACGCGTCGGAGAGGTACCTAAGTCGAACGGCAACATTGAATTAGATGAACTCGAAATTAAAAAAAAAAAACGAAGCACGCACGGAATCGCCAGCGGCAGCGCATACGCCTGGATGCACTCCCCGCCGAGCACGGGGACGAGCTGCTCGATGCACGTTAGCGCGTACGCCGTTTTCGCTTGCAGGTCTCCGTCCCCGTCTCCGTCTCCGTCTGCGATACGGTTTAGTTAGTTAGTTAGTCAGTCAGTCATCTCGTTATGATTACGGAGAGACGCACCTCCCCCTGCCTGCCGCCATCTCTGCACGTCCGCGCACACCTCCCGCACAAACCTCTCGCTCTCGTTCTCGCCTTCCGCCTGCGCCTGTGAGGCCTTCTTCTCCCCCGCCCCCGCCCCCGCAAGCACATCCAGCGCCAAATAAAACGTCTTCTTCAGCTCCACGAACCCCGGCTCCGCGGCGGTCGTCACCCCGCCGAACTGCGAGACCACAAACGCGAGGTGGGCGAGCGTGTGCAGGAGCGTCGTGGCGAGGGCGGAGGGCGTGGGGACGGCGCAGGGGTCCGAATACGAGTACGAATACGAATACGAGCGAGAGGAGGGGAAGAGGGCGGGGGAGGAGGAAGAGGCATACACCGCCGGGGGCACGAACACCACCGCCGAGAGCGCCGCGTCGGCGATCATGAGCGTCGCGAACAGCAGCGTCTTGAGCGTCGTCCACACGAGGGCGGTCTCCTCGTCCGCTTGTGTATCTGTTGAATGAACGTACACAATCAGCTGAACGTGCACGGGAGAAGGGGAGAAACCAACCTGCACCTGCCCGCGCACCCCTGCCCTGGGCCCAGTCCCCCTCCAGCCGCGCCGCGAGCGGCCGCAGCGCACCCAGTGCCGCGGCCGCGGCGCGCAGGCCTTCCGCGGGCCGGGACTCGCACAGGATGGTGATGCTCAGCGCGGTGAGCTTCGAGAGGGGGGCGATGTGCTGCATGAGGGGGGAGGCGGCTATGGCGTGGAGCGTGGACGTCCCAGTCGGGGACGCGGAGCTGGAACTGGAACTGGAACTGGAGGAGGGGGATGGCGAGGAGAGGAAGCTCCCCGCCGCAAACGCGGACGTGACGGTCGCCGTGAGGAGGTTGGTGAGGATGGCCAGCGGGAGGGCCTTGAGCTTGCGGGGGACGACGAGTGTGAGGGACTGCGCGGCGAGGATGAGGGCGAGGGTCATCGTGTCCACTGTATCAAAATAAATTAGGGAGCCACCTAGCATTTCGTTTCGCGCGCTCACCTTCGCCTTTCGGCTGGAACTCGGCCTCCCAGCCACCAGCGCTAGACGCAGAGTACATATCTATCGACTCCGCTACGGCAATGACGATCTCGTCTTCCAGCTGCGCCCGGCCCACATCGAGGTGTTCGGCGTTCTTCAAGTCCTCCAGCCCCGCGAGCAGCCCCCCGGCGCACGCGAGCCGCAGAATGGGCTGTCCGCCTTTCAGCCCCTTGAGCACCGCGCCCGCCCACTGCCGTAGCCGCGCAGCGCGTCCTCTGGAGAACACCGCGCCGAGTGCAGTTTGATTCTTCTCGGCGTCGGTGGCGGCGCGGAACTTGAGGTGGGTGGCGTGGCGGAAGGCGGTGAAGAGGGCCTGGAGGCGGGGGTGGGAGACGGGGTAGGCGGCGAAGAGGGGGGCGGAGACGGCTGAGGCGGCGAGCGGGGTGGGGAGCGGGGAGAGGGTGGAGAGGTGGTGGGCGAGGGCGGATTGGATCGTCGGCAGGGGCAGTGGCGTCGAAGGGTTGTGCAGGTGCGCTAGGAGATTGGCGTAGCCTGCGTTTGACATTGCGCGCTTTGAGTTGGACTAGCGAGATGGACGCGTTCAGTCGAAGCAACGTGACCGTGACCTGGGTGTGTCACGTCTGGCTGTCAGCTTTCGTTCTTATTTCAAGTAATACTTGCACGACGCGGCGGCCGACGCCTTCGACTCAACGTATCTTTGTTCAGTAATGTCATTCAGCGCGCGTTCGCATGCCCTGACCCAAGTCACCCGATGTCGGCCGCAAATCGGACGCCAACTTCCCGAATCCTTCTATTTTGTTCATCTTGTTCTCCGACTGCATTAGTGCCCGCCTTTCCCAAAGCTTGACATGTAGACGCGGACCGTGCCAATTAAACCAAAAGGATGGCTCTAAAAAAGTGCACCCTAGAAGTGTTTTAGAGTTTTGATGGCCAGGAGGAATGACGGATGAATGTTTGAGCGGATGGACATAATTGAAAAAGGCCGAGGGCGCGTTGACGCGTTGATGAGGGTTGCACGCCGTGGCGTGATGCTCACATGGGCGAATGCGCATTTTCGCATGACGCATAGTGGTGTGCCTGAGAAGTGAAAATAAAATAATAATCTTTATGAGCTATGTGAGGTGAGAACTGGATCCGGATGGGTTGGGTACATAACTCGGTGAAATAGAGGGAAAATTACCGATACTCTGTTTGTTCGTGTTTGTTTTGGTGTCTGCTGGTCTCGTCCTCGTCGTCGTCTCAGAGTCTTACCCGTGTAGCACCGGTTCGGCGTGCCTTACTTTCGACCTCCTGGGCCTGGATAATGCGATATACACCCATATCCATCCCCTATAATTCCATCCAAGCCATCCACTAGACCAATGCCCACCCCTTCCCAAAACATCCTTTGGCCCGCCCAGACTCCCGTCCCTCACTCCTCCTCTCCCCGCCTCGCAAAGCGGAGGCGCACCCTCAATCCCCCGAACGGCGGTAGCACCTCAAAAATGGCAAGACAGATCGTCACCGACAAGGACGCCGTTGGTCGGTCGTCTTAAATCCGTCCATTTCTTGGCCTGACCACTCTTCAGCCCAAGCGAAGACCAATTGCGAGGTCAACTCGGGTAACGAGGTCGTGTCATGCTTCCCCACCTCCGACACGGTCATACCCCAGCACCAGTGGGCAACCTTTGTCTGTGCGTACTCGCTTGTACCCCGCTGCATGACATCTGACATCTCGCAGGGAACTCGAACCTCCCCGATTTCACCCAGACAGACCGCGTCGACATATACCTCTTCCACGGCGACTCCCAGGAACAGATCCTCCACTTCCAAAACATAGTCAATCCCAAAGGCCAGGCTGGCTCCATCACCGCCCAGGTCAACGACTCGTGGTGGGGCAACCGAGCCACCAATTGGAATGGCCACAACATCTCGTATCCCTTTTTCTGGATCATGTCCCGGAGTGACCACTCGTTGGACGATGGGACGCAGCAGCCGCAAGCAACGTTTCAGGCAGTCCGTAAGTATTTCTCGGTGTTCCGCCGAACTACCGTGCTCAAGAACTTCTAGAAACAACGTTCGCCGATTTTGTTATCGCTTCCATGGCATCGACGTCCTCTGTCGCCTCCGTCTCGGCCACGGCGACTTTCGCCGCCGCCTCGACCACCGGCTCCTCGCTGTCCCTCAGGTCCAGCGGTACCTCCGGCGTCAACCCCACCGGCGGCGTCCAGACCGGCGCCAGCAGCTCCGGCTTCCCACACTGGGCCATCGCCGTCATCGTCGTCCTCGGCTTCCTCGCCATCGCCACCACCTGCGTCCTCGCCTTCTTCATCATCCGCCGCATGCGCCGCCGCGCCGCCCTCGAGTCCAACCGCAACTCGATGGGCTCCAGCTCCCCCATGATGGCCAACACCGGCACCTCCGCCGCCGCCCCGCTCCTCGCGGGCGCGGCCATCCCGGGCCGGCACGCCAGCACCGCGACGTCCCACGGCGGCGCCGCGCCCAGCGTCGTCTCGCCCGACGGCGCGTCGACCATCTCGCGCGCGGGGAGCGCGGGCGACCCGGGCCCGTTCAGCGGCGCGGACGCGGCGATCATGGCGGATGCGTTCCGGAAGGCGCTAAGGAAGCCCGACTTTGCGGGGCGGCCGGTGGAGGAGGGCGAGAGCCCCGAGCACGACGAGGGCGGCGCGGAGGCGAACGAGGACGAGCTGCTGCGGGGCGAGCTCGCGGACGAGGGGCGGGATATCCGGAGCGTCGGGTCGTCGCGGGGCGTTCACGTGGAGACACTGAGCGACAGCGGGGACACGGCGCACGAAAACCCACACTAAGCGCGCGTTCCCCGTTCCGTCACGACCCCTACGTCTCACGCCTGTCTGTCTGTCTGTCTCTTTTCGGTTCGGCTTCGGTCTGCGGCGGGTTTGTATCTCCACTGTCCCATTGACATTATATAGTCTTTCCCCGTGTTCATTCATCATCCTTACTTATTTCATTCATCACCTCTCTCCTCTTATCGCACTCTCCCCCCTTCCTCCTATCGCACATTCACCCACGGACAACCTGTTCAGTGTTCAGCAGCTGAAAATATTACCCTTATTGCCCCATGATGTCGTCGTTCCCCGTCGCTCTTTACCCGCGCCTAGTGCGCATCCACTCGTTTGTTCCCGTCCGTATGTACATCCAAATCCAACATCGTTACCGCACCGGCAGCCCGTCCCTTTCTTGATACTCCTCTTGCTTACACTCCAACTCGGGCGCAGCGCGCTCCTCGGCTTCACTCGTTTATCACTCATTCACTTGGGCTCGAGGGGCGGGTTGCCACGACAGGGCGGGGCGGGAAGACGGGACGCAAGCAGTTGTTGTTCCCGCAAGTTATGACGATGACCGATAATAAAAACATATTTGACGATGACCAGAAACTCGATCTCGGATCTGGATTCGAAATTGGCACCATATTCAATTATTGGATGCCGATATCGGAAAGCTTAAGAACGTGATAAGTAAGTAGTACAACAGCAGCAACAGCAAAAGCGGGTGGTGGTGGCGACTAGTCTAGGGTGAGATGAGATACACGGCGTGCGGTGTCATGAAGGCGTCCGGTAGAGGTGCCGCATCAGCAACTCGTATCTGTCGTGGTGTGAGCGACAGAAGGAAGAAGAAGCCAACGGGACCCACGTTAGCATAGTCACCGCGCTGTTGGGCACGGTGCGGATGAGGTTCACCGACAGGCCCTTGTACAGGCTGCGCCACCCCTCCGTGCGCACGAGCTTCTTGGTCGTGTGCACGATGCCCCCGCGGTCCATCCGGTTGATCAGCCCGTCGGACGACTCCACCAGCGGCCGGCGCTGCGTCTGCAGCCGCGTGCGCACCACCTCGTGCGGGTACGTCACGACCGACGCCGTCATCTTCGCCACCGCCGAGCACAGCAGGATCGACTGGTTCGAGAGCGGCCCGTGCGTGCGGGCCTCTGCGGCGTCGGCATCGAGTCAGTCAGCACCGCGGCGCACAGGGGGACAGGGAGGGAAGCACGCACGCGCCCAGAGCTTGAGCTGCTCGTACAGCGGAAATTGCACCGCGACGTGCGAGATGCCGAGGAGGCTGGGAACGAGGCCGCGGTAGAATGCGCTCGCGCCCTCCGAGCGGTAGATAGTAAGCGCTGCGTCTAATGTGTGCTTGTACCGCACTTCGGACCGCGACTGCGTCTAGCGTGCCGCGCGAGAAGAATACAATCAGCACGCGTCGATGCAGGGAAATGAGACGGCACCATGAATCGCGTTTTGATTACCCATAGCGGATTTGTACAGATAGTGCTGGCGGCGCCGGCGGTCATCGCAGAGAGAATGTGCAGCGACCAGGGATGCTCCCGCATAACGGGCTGGTAGCCCTTGACTTGGGCGGCAGGATACAGTTTCTCCTGCCCCCCCAACGGCGCCTCTCCAAAGGCAGTCTTGATTCCATCGTAAACAGAAAAGTATATCGCCCAGGTCGGTAGATATCCCAAAATCGTGGGTCCCAGGCCGCGGTAGAAGCCGCGCAAGCCGTCGTGTTTCGCAATGGACTTTATGGTGTCTAGTGGGAGGTCAACCCAGGGTGTCCGACCGAGCCGGGGAACGGAGCTTGCCTAAGATTCCTTCATATCCATAGTGGCCACGGACTTGCCGCTGCGCCTGTAGCTTTGTCTTTACGACATCCAGCGGACAGGTCGCCACGCTAGCAATGAGGCCACCACCCGCGCCAGCTTCATTCACAGTTTCATTCCGAGTCAGACGAGGGAGAAGCCGATAGACGCTAACCTATCATGCTGCGGTGTGCAGACCATCCCAGCCCTGACTGCTGCATAACTCCGCCCCGCTGGTTCGCGGGGAGCTGACGGTTGGGCTGGCTATCGTTGGTGTCGTCTTCGCGCGTATTGGCGGGGGTCTAGGTTGTAAGAAATATAAGCAGACGCCAAAATACAATCGATCACTGACGTGATTCGGCCGCGTTCCGACTTGCCTCATGCGAAATTAAATAGATTTTTTTTGGTAACTGCTACGACCCTCTAATCGCCGCGTCCATGGAACAAACTAATAGCAGTCAGACGACAACTTCAAGGAGCACACTATCAATTCCTGTAAAATCTAGGGACACCACCACGACGCTCCGCTACCAGGGAAGGAGATGAGTACCACGCGTAGTGTATCGGACCGTCGCCCGTCAATACATAGTAAGCTCGACACCCGTGTAGCCTACCGAGTCAACGGCGCTCGACGCTCGTGTATGGGAGCAACTAGAGCCGTATAATGCATACTGAAGCTGAACCAACGCAGTAAGGGATGGTTCCATCTAAGTTGCATCACAGGCAGGTAGATCCGCGTCCGCGCTTGATGGGTGAGATCGGCCCGACATTGCTCGCTCGACAACGCTGCGCCCGAAGCTTCCCCGGAGGGAGGTTGAACCGCGAGAGAAGCGTCGTAGATTAATGGCTGGAGTTTTGGCCTGACATGTAATGTAGACCATACGAGGGTGCAACAGCGATATTGGGCTCGTTCCTACGAGTATCAAGATAATGTCTGTGAGAATATCCTCCGCGTTATCGTCGAAGTCAGAGAAGGAGACCAGATCGAGCAATGCCGATGATGATGGGAAAAATCTTGGATAAGGACAATTAGTGCGGAAAAGATTCGTCGAATAACAAGCGGAGTCCGAAGGAGTGGGCCAATGAAGAGTTTAACATTGAGATTTGAGGGCAAAGCAGTTGATTAGGTCGGCGATTGGTAGAATCAGCTGCAGTCTTCGAATTGTGAGGCGGTCAACAGATTGTGAGCCTGATCAAATCGATTGACTCAAACGAGTCGAGCTGAGGGTTGGGCCGCGGGCGATGAGAGTCGCGGAGACAAATATTTTCGATGCGGCAAAGCTTGGGCTTGGGCACGTACAGTGCCAGAAAATATCAATCGGGCGCTGCGGTGCCATCGGCGGGACTGGGTGCAGAAACCAATCATTTGAAGAGAAAGACTGGCCCGCTCTTGGTTGCGCTGAGGGCCTTTGAGCGCGAAAAACGTGGGGACACGGCCTCCAAAGTTCCTTGAAAACCTGCGGGATATATGTAATCATGTTAAAAAAATTCAAGTTCAACGCCCGCTCGGCAATCGGCACGCCCCCGCAAGCCGACGTGCCGGATGATCTCGGTCCCTCTCGTCAGCTTACCACCTTAACCTGTCCTGGACTTGCGATAAATGGGCGGTTAATGTTCGCGTTCACGTCTCAGTGGGCTGAAATTCTAGGACGTAGGCTTCGCAATCCAGCGCAGGATAAAGCTGTAGCGGGTGAGTGAACAGAAATGTACACACAGGCAAGTCATAGATCGTACCCTGATTGGCTGCGACTTGAAGTCTGCATGGTACCATCCGTATTCGTCTCGGAAAGAAGGTTCGTGACAAGCTAACACGATATCAAGCTCCGAGTAAGTAGTCGGCATGCAGCTTCGCTTACCTAATTCTACATACACTTTACTGGGCCTCTTGAACGTCTGCACGCTGAGCTCGGGATCCTTCGCGACAATGGCATTCCACTGCACGCAGACAGCCTGCGCGTGCAGTAAGGACTTGTACGAAGATGCAGGGTTTCGGATAGACGACGCGCAGATGGTTCGCCTGAACAGAAAAGGACAAACCAAGGGCGGACTCGGAGCCTTGTCATCATCTTGTGTCATCCGATCTGCGGCTCGGACTATTTCCTGATTCCCCGCGTCCAGCATGCTGTATATTTACCGCCTTGGGTAACGCGCAATTTAACTCTGCCTTTCGCTCCTTGCGCCATTCTGTTACCCTCGCGCCTTTCTCGTGCGCCTCGATCCTTGAAGTCCGGCGGCAAAGTTCCGCAAGCGCCCAACTGTTGCTAGCGCCCAGTGTCTATAGTACTACGTTGGCAAAGAAATTTTGTGCGCTCTCCCCCCCTCGTTTTACGATAGTCGCTGCCGCGCTCACGCCCGTGCGCGTTACTTTCTGCAGACGCAGAACCATCGACAATGACCGAATTTCATGGCCCGCCGCTGGACCGACGCCAAATTCCGGATGATGTGACCATTGCCGAATTTATGTTGGATTACCGGCATCCTCTGCGCCCCGCCCAGGGAACGGCGCCGTGTTTGATCGAGGACGCGACGGGGCGCCGTGTGTATTTGCACGAAGTATGGAGCAATAATGGTTGCATTTTTGGCGTCGTTTTCTGACTACGAGCCGTGTAGCTCCGTGAGCAGACGTTGGCTTTGGCGCAGGCTTTGAGCGAAAAGTACAAGATTGGTGGGTCGGTTCCCGATACCTAGTGTTTGGGTATTTCCTGAAGATCGTGGTGCAACAGGCGAGAAAGATGTTGGTGAGATGCTCGTTGAGTCTTGGTCTCCTTACGTTTATCAAGTAACACAATTCAGTTCTAATCTGCAGTCCTAACCATGTCGGTATGTGAACCTGATTTAATTTTGTTTCAATTGAATATCCCGCGATCGCTAGATTATCCCGCCGCGATCTGGGCTCCCCAATACCTCGGGGCTATATTCACGTAGGTGCTTGTCGCTGGCCTGCGGCGTGTTAACGCGATGAAACACAGCGGGGCGAACCCCAACTGTACTCCGGATGAATTGGTGTATCAGATCAAGCTGACCGGGACGACATTGATCATAGCCCACTCTGATTCCATCGAGACGGCACGGAAAGCTGGGAAACTTGCTGGAATTTCGCCAGACCGAGTTTTAATCCTCGACTCTGATCCTAAGCTCGATGCGACTTCGGTTGCGACCCTTATTTCAGGCAGTATTTCCGCTGGCTCCACGTTTGTGCAGAAGAAATTGCGTCCTGGTGAAGGGAAGACGAAAGTTGCTGCGCTATATATGTCATCCGGGACCACCGGACCACAGAAGGTATGGACGACTCGAAAATCTGGTTCTCGTTCTAATCAACTGTCAAGGCCGTCGCCATAAGTCATTCCGCAATTATCTCCAATCTCGTAAGCCTTTACTTTGACGTACCTTGACAGATCCTGACCAGCGCCCCCCGCAGGTTCAATTAAGTGTCCTAAATGTGGATTCACACGTTATGTTTAGTCCTGGGGATGTGGTGCTGAGTCTTCTGCCTTTCTTCCATGTCGCCGGGGTTTTCATTGTGCGTCTTGGTTTGAAAGTGGAAATTACAGGCTCAGCGTGTTTTGACAGCTTCACTGGATGGTATTCACTGCGGTTAGTCGATATCGTAGATCTAAACGGGGTATCAAACGATCAGCGCTTATTCATTGCAGACCACGCTTGTCGTCATTCCGAAATTCAGCCTAGTTGGGATGCTCGATAGCATCGCTCGTCATCGCATGCAGCACCTTGTGTACGTGCTTTTGCTTACTGTTGGCAAATATTCTAAGATTCTCTCGAAAGGCTGGCACCTCCCGTGGCGATTGCGTTATGCAAGGTATGTAATAGGCTTTGTAGCGCCAGAAGCCTGCCTCATAAATCACCCAGAGTCCAGTGGTCAAGAAATACGACTTGAGCAAACTCAAATACATTGCGGTGAGGACTCTACCTCACGACGTTCAAACTGTTGAATAACGTCGAACCGCAGTGCGGTGCCGCACCTATGACAAGCGAGCTTCAAGATCAGCTGAGCCAACTGTGCCCTCAGGCCACTATTGGCCAATGCTACGGTCAGAACTCAAGTCATTGAATCCCTCATATCCTGAAGATTGTGCAGGTACAACCGAGACTCCTGCCATCCTTACTATGACTCCAAATTCTCGGCCATTTACTTCAGGCAGTGAGTAGTTCGTTTGGTCGCTTGTCGCACCCAGCTCAATTTACTTCCCCAGGTGCCGGGACGCTTCTTCCCGGTGTGCAAGCGCGGGTGGTAAAGAGTGACGGCACCTTGGCGGGATACAACGAGCCTGGCGAGTTTGTGATTAAATCCCCTTCGTTGGCGCTTGAGTATTACAAGAACCGGGAAGCGTGAGGCTTGAGCTCTAGTTCGACGAAATGTCACTGAGTGTACTTTACTTTTCAGGTCGGATGAGGCTTTTATTGCTGACCGGTGAGTCTCTCGATTTATCTTTGAATATTAGGGATTACTAATACATTGCAGATGGTTCCGCACGGGAGACGAAGTCAAAATCACCGAAAATGGCGAACTTTTCATCACAGGTCGGCTCAAGGTATTTCTGTCGACTACTTGCCTCGTCCAAAATGTTGAGCGTTTTGATAAACAGGAACTTATTAAAGTTCGGGGATTCCAAGTTTCACCGGTCGAGCTGGAAGGCCTCATTTTGTTTGTTTCTACTGTTATTTCCAGCAAACTTTTGATTGACTGACCGCAGAAATCATCCCGACGTTTCCGATGCATGTGTACTCGGAGTCCCTGACGACTTCAGTAAGTGTTGTTACTACCAAAATTGGTCGAGGAGCTCAACAAGACAAGGTGGCGAGGTTCCAAGAGCATACGTAGTGTTGACGGAGGCTGCTGCGAAGAAGGCCAGGAACAATCCAGAGCCTATCAAAGCATCCATTGCTAAGGTACACTCGCTCGCTCTCTCTATCCGGAGACCTTCACGAGCTTGTTTCAGCTGGTTGCCGACAATAAAGTCAAGTACAAGCATTTGGCAGGAGGGGTCGTATTTGTTCCTCTGATTCCCAAGAATCCATCTGGGAAGATCATGAGGCGGGTTCTGAAGGAGCAAGTGAAAGAACAAGCCAAGGCCAAGCTATAATGCATTGCCGAGAAGTACCGTTGATTTAATACATTTGCACGCAAGTCGGACTCTAGCCGAGTATTTTTCGTCTACATATTATGTAGCGCACCCTGTCTTCCGAGGCACTTTCTGGTTTGGCGTGATTTCTGACCCAACTGGGAGTCACCTTTCCAACCGATAGGATGTACTCCTCAATGTATGTCAACCGCCGCGAAACATTCCCTTGAGTTGCTCTTGGTCCAAGATGGCCTCTGCGCTCTGTCGGTTCCAGCCATACTCATTCGACCGTTAGAGCTAGAACCACTCTGGTCAAGTGGTTATAGACAAGATTCCTAGCTTATTTCTGGTGCAGAGGTGAACGAATTTGATTCGTTTCCACTGAGTCGTAATACTGGCAGAGAGATCGTGGTAAAAAGACATCAAATATTGATAGCAAGATGGCACGGCTGATGGGCTGACCTCGTCATGACAGTTCCCATCGGGTACGAGACTAGTTTTCAGTTTAATTTTGTCCGACATAGCTTCCCGGATGACGAATCCTCGCTTTGCTGATTGGCTGGAGGTTCTCCCGTTCCCACCCCAAGGCCCGTATAAATCGATGAAGATATCTCCTTCAAACCACAATGGCTGCCTATGATTATCTTCCCGCTACTGTTCTGGCTTTAATCCTCTTGGCCGTTGCTGGTCTGTTGAACAGATGGAAAGCGACGTCGCGACTCCCGTATCCTCCTGGACCCAAGCCCAAGCTCATCATGGGAAATTTCCACGACATACCCACCGAGTTGCCTTGGGTAACCTATATGGAATGGGGAAGACAATACGGTGCGCGGAATATGTACAGGCCGGGCCCTCGGTAAAGTAGACATATCATATCCAGGCGACGTCGTGCATGCTCAGGTGTTCGGAACCCATATCGTCGTCCTCAACTCGTTGAAAGCTGCTGTCGACTTGCTTGAAAAACGGGCGTCCATTTATTCCGACAGACCGACAATTCCCATGATCCCTCTGTGAGCAAACACATTGTCTTTTATATCTATGTTGGCGTTCTGATATTTCTAGCATGGGGTGGGACTTCAGTTTCCCTGTGATGCGATATGGAGAAAAATGGCGAAAGGTAGTTTGGTTTGCTCTGATTCGCGTCTCATACAATGAAGGGCCGCTCGCAGCGCAGGAGATTATTTCATCAGCACTTTCGTCGAGAAGCGATACCCGCGCAACATCCCGTTCAACTGAAGAAAATCCACGGTCTATTACGTGGTCTGCTTTTCACTCCAGAAGATTTTGTCGAACACACTAAAACGTAAATGAATGCAATTCCTTCCAGTTGGTTGAGCTCACATTCGAGCAGACTGGCCTCCGCAATAATCATGGCGACGATATATGGCTACGACATTAAACCCAAACATGACCGGTTCGTTTACGTGGCGGATGAGGGGGTTAAAAGGTTTTGCGAGGTTGCCCTTCCGGGCGGATTTGCAGTGAATACTTTCCCGTTCCTCCGCCATTTGCCTTCCTGGTTTCCTGGGTGTGGCTTCCATCGATACGCCCAAGGTACGCTCTCACAAGCCTTGGTACGGCCTCCTATTTAACCTAATACACTCCCAAGATACATCGTTGTTGGTTGATGAGATGAAAAATGGACCATTCAACTTTGTGAGACAAAACATGGTGTGCCGCAACCACTTTCTGTTCGAAGACATTTCTAATTCATTGTAGCGAGATGGCGTCGGCAGACCGTCTGTTCTGAGGGAACTCCTTGAGCAAAATGATCTGCATGGTAACTCCGAGCAGCAGGAACAGATGATCAAGGATGTTACCGCCGTAGCGTTTGCAGGTACTTGAATTATTTCTACTTGCTGTCTTAATCCTGACTGTTTGGTTACATGATAGCTGCCGTAGACACCGTACGCATTAGTCCTCGCTAATCAGAAGTGCCGGACTGAATCGTTACGGTACCTCAGACATCCACAACATTAGATGTTTTCATCATGGCAATGGCATTGAATCCAGAAGTCGTGCGGAAGGCACAGCATGAAATTGACACTTTTGTTGGCCTAAATTGTCTGCCGGGGTTCGAGCATAGGCCCGCATTACCTTATTGCGAGGCAGTGGTCAGAGAAGTCTTGCGTTGGAGACCTATTGTCCCCCTTGCTATTCCACATGCCACAACCGAGGACAACATCTACAATGGTTATTTTATCCCCAAAGGTTAGTCCAACTCGACTCTCCTGGTTCTTCTAAGACACTGATATTGTCATAGGGACCATAGTCCTCCCCAATATCTGGTAAGAATGTCCGTATCCGAACTGGGATGTCCTCAATTTCTTCAGGGCCATGGTGCATGACGAGTCCATGTATCCAAACCCTGACAAGTTTGATCCAGGAAGATTTTTGAATGCTGACGGCCAGCTGAATGCTGATGACCACATTCTGGGTTTCGGGTTGGTTGTTTCCATGTTCTGAAAACTACGTCTTGTATTCTAATGACTTCTAAATCACAGATTTGGTCGAAGAATATGTGCTGGCCGTCATTCTGCAGATGCGACTGTTTGGGGAGCCATTGTTTCTATCTTGTCGACCTTCAACATTGCAAAAGCCAAGGATGCGAGTGGGAAAGAGATTGAAATCAAAATTGAATTCACAGACGGAGTGGCCAGGTAAACAGTGTCACTACAATAGGAGCGATGTGGCTCATTATAATTTCCCTGCAGTCACCCAAAGCCATTCAGCTGTGCCATTACTCCTCGTGGTGATGTTGCAAGACAATTGGTGGAAAGCACAACAGAGGCGTAGGCTCATAGCAAAAGTTTTTTCTATTTCCTGAAGTGTACTGTTGAAATTTTATTTCATTTCTCAACTGTGGGAAACTGCATGAGATTCTGATGGCAACTCAACAGCTATGAGTGTCCAAAACTACTGATTGCCCTCTTGCACCACACTGGTACTTATGTGGTATGTCCACCTCACTAAAAGTGTCTCATAACTTTGCTCGCCGGCTACTAATCCTACAAGCAAATAGATTGTACATTGGACATGTACTCAACAATATTGATCCCTGACATCACAGGAATATTGACTGGACCACCCCTAAATCACTGAGAACTGGCAATCCAATATAGTCTTGAGAGTATTGGTGGCCCACTGAACATTGTCAGGAGAACTGGCAACCTGTGCCAGATCTTCAAGTGTTTGGTGGTGTCTGAAGCACATATGTGGATTCCTGACACACGCTCCCAAGACATCTTTGTATCTTGGAGCATCAATGAAGAAGGAAGGAAAACTCCGAACACTAATGTGCCATCTATCATAGAACCTTGCCTGTGGCCATTGGAACATTGACAAATACATGAGAATGAGGGAAAGCACACCCATTTGAACAAGGTATCTGGTGATAGAAGGAACATAGCCTGTACCCAAGGAAGACCTAGGCTTAGACGTGCTGCTTCATTTGCAAGGTTCTTGTGGTTATGTCGTGCAGCATAATCCAGAACTTGCAGGGGATATTTGGTGACAGAAGCCCTTGATTGAATTTCGGTACAGACAATATTATTCAGATGATGAGCTCACGCACTTCATTTGAATCGCCACCGCAGACAATATGGAATAGACCACATATTTTTCTGCCGCTTCTGCCAACTTGGCAAAAGTAGGGAAGTCAACAGATTTGAGGTCGGGGTGAGGCTGACAGTACATATATTGGAACAGAAGATCCAGCACAACAGAGCTCTCTGAAAGCTGGACCACTTTGTCTGAACTGTTATCTGGTAGGGTGGTGTTCACTGCATCGGCAAATATGTCGGAATGAACTGCCAAATGCTTGCGGTGAAACTTGAAGGTTACTCCATCAGGAGAGGAGATCATAATGTCCGTGTCTGGGGCACAGACTGTTGCAGGAAGGAATCATGTTAGGCCATTAGAAAAATATTTCAGTGCAACTCACATCGTTCCGATGACCGTGGTGTTGGAGGTTCCATTGTGGGGGCGATTACAGACTGGGATAGAGCCATGTTGTATATTGGAGGAGGACAAGATGGTCCTGATTTAAAAAAAGAGAGACTATGGACATTGAGGGAGAATTGCAAAGAGTGGCAATCTTGACTCTTCTTTTTCCACAGCCTTTCACTCTATACTATAAGCATGGGATTTGTTAGATACAGCTTTTTCTCTCTTGACTCTCGTCAAGTCTGCATTTTCATCACCCATCTGTCAACTCATGGGAAATCTTGCACGGTTTCCAAGTCCGTGGCTCTATAAGTACCTTCACAACTAGATCCTGCTCAATTAATTGGGCCAGTCGTCGAAAATTGTTGACAATTTTCGACATGTGTTCAAAGCCAAGCCAGCATGAAGTAACAAATACGGGCTGTGAACGTGTGAACCGGTGCTGTCTAATCTCAGTTGGGCAGATTGCAGCCACTTCTCATTGTTCAACAGCTGTTAAAAAGATCCTAATCTGGTGCACTCTTGGGGTTGCGGCC
This sequence comes from Mycena albidolilacea, assembly GCA_029282495.1. Taxonomy (NCBI): domain Eukaryota; kingdom Fungi; phylum Basidiomycota; class Agaricomycetes; order Agaricales; family Mycenaceae; genus Mycena; species Mycena albidolilacea. The sequence continues at coordinate 2,059,096 of JARIHO010000002.1, forward strand.
ATGTACCCTCTCAGCATTGTTCCTATATTTTTAAAGCGGACACCACTGCTCTTTTTCCACTGCTGCACCATCATCCTCATATGGCAGGGTTTTCTGGGCAACAATTGAATGCAGTCAATGCAATTGAATGCAGCTCAATGCAATTGAATGTAACAAGATGCAATATAAGGCACAAGAGTTTTCAGACACATTCTTAGAAGTTGTGGATATAATGCAGTCAATGCACCATGACGTTCACTGTGCACATTTATTCGAGCGTGCAACTTTTGATTTGTGTGCACAACTTTTGAGTCGTGGTCCTTGGCATTGAGTCCATCCTTATGCACACTTGGATACCTCTCAACATTGGCGCATTTTTGGCTGCCATCAAGAACCATTACCCTGTCCCCACATCAAGCAGAGTGGAGACCCCTGTCTCATCGGGGTTTTGGACGCCATTGTCAAGAGCTACTTGGGCAAGCGTGGATTCATGAGTCCCTGCACTGGATTTCCTTCTGTCGTCAATACTCATTTGCATGCAGGGGCACCCACTGCTACAAAGTGTACGGATTCTTGGAGGTGGTCGCAAAGACAGGTCGTGTCGAAACAAAGTCAGTCTTTTTTGCTAGCGAGTGCTGACCTTCTCTCATCTCCGCTTAGTGGTGGTGCAGGTGCCACAGATGACAGCGGCCGTCCCTGGCACGAGGTGCACACGACTCTCACCCACTCAATGAAGGAACACCTGGAGCCCTACCGCTCTGAGTCCAAGGCTTTTCTCAAGCACGAGCCCCACGAGATGTGTGGTAGTTATGACAAATGCCAATTCTGGGTCAAGATCACCTCACACACTGCCATCGATGATGACCCCATGAGGAACACCAGCAGGATCACTTTTGACACGAAGCATTCTGGGTTGACTTTCATTCTGGGCGATCGTCTCATCGTCTCGCTGTCATGCTGAATAACTCCTGTTCGGATGATGAGGTTTATCGGTAATTGTCGTTTTGGGGATCTGAAGCTCAGTTATTCACCATGGCTTCTCTTTTAGGCAGTTGTCAACACTCTGGGCTTGGGCTTAATCGACTTCCTCAACGTTAATGTTCCCCTCAGTACTATGCAGACTCCTGGCCGACTGGGTTGGTCAAAATTTTCGACTCAACTGCCAGGCACAGCCAGTTCAAAAACCACCCTTACTTGAACAAGATGCTCACATACTGTTTTGGTGAAAACTTCCACTTCGTTGTTGCACCTGGGGTGGACTTTGTTGGCTTTGTTGTGCTCAACGTTGATCAACAACCTGTCCTCCTTGAAATTGGTCTCTCGCAGACAGACACTTCAATATATCTGAACTCATACCTCATTATATTGAACCTTGAAATCCAGGATTCTCTTTATCGCTTGGCTCATGTAAAGAAAGCAGCCAATGTGCATATGCACGAGCACTACGACGCGCTGCTACACGATTGCCCCATCCCAAAACTCTACTGACTGAGCATCCTAGGCACTCATATGTGTGTGTATTGCGGGGACAACGCTCGCAGGAGAGTGTAGCCTTGGTATGTGCCCATTTTGCACAACATCACAGTTTTGCGACTTGACTATCTCAAGAACGAGTGAAGTATCAACATACTGTTGAACAACAGTTTTTTGGAGATGAAGTGGATTGTCAAGTACACCAGTGTCCTAAAAACAATGTAAGTTCTTTACAAAACGTTGAGGATATTGTTTCCTGTCTATTTTATAAAACCTGTGGACGAAGCAACAATTCAGTTGAATATAATTGTCCACAAAAGACTCCCAGCCTAGTTCCAACGGTTATTAAAATGACAACAGACACAGGATTAGAGAGCACGGTAACTCTCATCCCATCCCATCTCAGAACATTCTCCACTCACAACATACAATGAACCCTTCTTTTGTCAGTCTACCTTTCTTTTCCTGCAATTTTTACTGCCTAACCGTTCATTCTCTGTTTCCACAGAAAGCGATTATTGTCGTGGCACCAGCTGCTCTCGCATTTTCGGTTGCAGCTGTCGGCTGCTTCAGTGGAGGGTAGGTCTGATTCTGCAATCTCTTTGATGTAACTGACACAGCCATTAGCCAAGCTGGTGACTGCTCTGCTGCGATTGGCCCTATCTGTAATGTGGTCAATGGTGTTTCTGCAAGTATTTCAAAAGATGGTGAAGCAAAGACAGCCTGAACCATACTTACACATTCAGTTTGTGGCTGGCCAAACCGTTGTAACACTGACTATGGGGCTGGCGGTGAAATAACCACAAACCAAACTTTGTAAATGAATACGCGGTTCGATAATGCAACTACAACAACTCAAACACTATAGTCCTCGTGCAAGTTCGGGGTTCCAATCCAGTATAGATTGTAGCAATTTGAACTTTAGTTCTCTTTGGGAAGCAAGACTTTACAGGTCTACAAGTCGTATAGATAAAACTGCTCAGATCCGTTCTAGGCGCAATCGCGATAGACAGATGAGATTTTATGTTCAACGGTTTTGTATGATGTGGGTCTAGGTTTGGAGATAGTACTCCGATGCGTAGCACAAGTGATTCTTTATGAATCCCGATGCTAATAGTATCCGCGATTGCTAATCCTTGCGAGATTACAACCAATTGTCAAGTTCGTGCGTCTGTTCCGTTTATCCAATATGTCCACGCGCCGTTTATAAAGATCCAAATCCAACACAGATAATATTCAAACAGGGAAAACAAACAAAACTTGGTATAGCTTCTGGGTGTCTCCGAATGAATGCCTACTCTACCGGTTAAGCGTGAAGTCTAGTAACTTCGCGTCCAACAGGTGGGGTGAGATTCACTGGTGTTCCTCCCATAACCATCCACTTAAATATGTTACAGGATTCTAAATATAAACGAGACTGATACAAACGAGCAATAGGGTTCAGGGTATATGACTAGTGGTATGGCAGCTAGCCGATGAACTCCTGTCAGATATCAAGTGATTAGTAAAATTGAGAGATTTATAAGGAACATCAACGAGCCGAACTTAACGATGAGTCAAGATCTACATTGCTTAGAACAATTTGTGATGGGATATTGTTGATATGTCAACTTTTAGCCGACCTCCTTGTCAGCACTTTGTTACCCTCCTTGGTAACCATCCGCTCAAACGGTTCCGCCTTGAACCGCTTAAGTGATTTGTCTGAAATTGTGATAGCCGCCGCCTCCCAGCACCCGAGTATGGTTTCTTAGTCAATTGGTAGATCAACCAAGTCCAACCTTCCCTTGGCAGTTCTGAAGACGTCAGATGATGCCCGACAGTGATCCCTCTGGTTCAGATGGATAATCCCTCGTAATACGCCCTTGGTCAGAGATGTGCAGTAGCCCCAATTCGTTTCCAGGATGGTTAGGCACTTTCCACAATTGCTCCATTAGCGACTTCCCACGTCAACCCTTTACCAGGATTGTTGTCCAGCACCTTTCTAATGGTTCGAGACACATTATATCCCTTTTAGCTAACTGCTCAGGCCAGCAATAGCCCTCGTGAGATGACATTGTAATGTAATGAAGTACATTATAGCATATTGCAACTTGAGCAGATTTGAATAAATGCCCGGGTGCCCCAATACCAGGTCTGTCACTGTTTTGACCTGTGTTGACACCAATGGTATCTGCTGCAAGTGGGTCCAACCTCTTGATTTTAGAGTTAGTTGCTGAGATATTTTATGTAGCATGACCGTCGTGAACACTGGCAGTGGTGGTGCCCAGATCGGACAGCAAGAGTGCATCAATGTCATGACGGCTACCAATGGCGGTTGCAATGGCCATGGCGGCATCCATGCGGATGGAGTCTTCCAGCTCACACTTGACCCTAACACTGGAGCATGCTAAGCGAAGGATAATAAACGGAGACCCCTCTGTAAAGTTTTGTACAATTCTTGAACTCTGTGATTGAAATTTGTTTGGCTGCACGGAGAGCATAAGATTGGAAGCCGCCACTTGACCTCCAGAAGGTATTTGATTGCCTGTCGGAATTTAGTTCAGCGAAGATAATGGGGCCAAGTTGAACCCAAGTTTATGTATCATTGTCGATCTTGCAGAGGGCTCTCCACAGCAGGTGTTGAGACCAAATCAAGTTCAATGATCGCTTGGCAATCAGCATACACCCACAAGCCGACGTGCCAGATGATCTTTGTCCTTCCACCACCTTGCTTTGACTGCTGTGATAAGGACCGTGGTGTCAGTATCAAAATGCATGTGATTCAAACTCGACTGTGTTCGTCCTAGAGGGGAAAGTATAGTTGAATGATAGTGAGGAAGGTCGGTGCACGAATCCAGTGTGTGTGTGTGAAGTGTGTGTGTGTGTGTGAACAGCGATTCGTGGAGACCGTTCGTCTCCTGAGTGCGAGTGAGTGTGGCAGACCTGCTATCAGCTGAATGTGGTAGGGAGAGAGGATATACTAGACCTGGTTCCCTGTACAAGAGTACTGGAACCCTAAATGTGTTGCCCTGCCTGCTTTCCTTGGTGTGCTCTTCCCCTTAGAACCAGCGCTGGAGGTACAATGGATATTGCACAGGCGACGACACCAACGTTGTTTGGACAGTGGGCGAGACAATTGGTCTCGACGGGTTCGGATGGCAATTTGAATGTGATGGCTTCTCTCTGGGCCTGTCTTCTACAGAGCGATGCTTGCGAAAATGGTGATTCTAATTGAGGAAACCTGAATGTATGACACTGGGTCTGGTGAGGAGGGACCCTGTTGATAGAGGTGTGGGAGGTAAGACGCCGATGAACGGGCGAATGTAGGAGATGTGGCCTGTCTCCAGCTGTGGGGGCGAAGAGAAGGGTGCACAAGAGGTACGAGGTCAGGGAAGGCTGGGAGTACCCCTTTAGATTGAGTGTGAGTGGTACAGTAAGTGGGGAAAACACCCCAGAAGCTACTTCTGCAGGCTGGAAGGTCCTGACTACTCCTACTAAATGCTCCTCGACGACTTCCCACATTTCCAGAGGCACCATGTGGGTTGCAGGTGTTTCCAGGGGGCAGGGAACAACATGAGGCATTTTGGGGTGCATATATGGCAGGAGACTCAATGCCTCTGCTGAGGAGACCGATCGTCTTTGGGTGTGTGCAAGGCACAGCAAGGCCAAGGAACCTCAGAATATGTTCAGAGCTTCAGGCACGGCCAGGTGGTCACGTCAAAAGGCACTTGAGCATTCAGGAAGGAGGAGAGATGAGTGGTCTCCCTTGGCTAGTTGATGCGTCGTGTGAAATGGGGGAGAAGGCAGTGTCAGGATAAGTTCTGCCTCGTCCACTGGATCGGTGTCAGGCACGGGCTAGGTCCACCTGACGTGAGAGATCATCTGGAAATGGTAACAGGGGAGGTCGTACCACGTTCTGCCACAGGAGGGGACCGATCGTGTCATGTTGATGATTATTGGTGAGGCACATCATCCGTGTCAGTGGGGAGGGCATCGGTCTCGTTCATCGGAGATGTGTATACGGAAGGTCGCTCGCCACCCACACTTTGTAGGAAGGAGCTGAGAGTCTAGACCCAGGGAACGGTCGTATCCTGCTGCCAATGGTGTGGGAGCAATTTCGAGTGGCGAGGAGGTGTTCCGGACAGTGGGGAGAGTATTGGTCTTGCTTGGAAGCTGCTTCCGGTAACACAGAATCCTGTTATGGAAGATCCATTGCGTACGTCTGAGCTCGTCCCATTACTCATGCAGATGGTTTGCAGGGGCCATGAGGCAACGAGTGGTGCGTAGCACGCTCGGAGACCTCACACCACGTAGATCTTGGACCAGTATCCTCAAACTCAATTGCCAACTCGCGACAGGAAGACTGTCACTTGATTCGATCCTGTTACGACCATGCACTTTCCGATCCGTTCCGGTCTTTCCGGTCATTCCAGTTACAGCCGTTACATTCTATCCAATCCTGTTGCATCCGACTAGTTCCGTTGATGCACACCCTTTAGGGTTTTCGCAATGAAGGTCCTCTGAGTGTTCCCCAAATCAATCATATGACTTATGCAACCATGCTTCCCTCTTATTGTTCTTATTGTTTTTATTGTCTTTTACATACTTCTTTCCGCATTAGACTTATCTCCGTATTTAGTATAAAATATGTATTATGTTCTACTGTATCTTTAGTCGAAAATTAATGTGCTTTGCCTCTGCATCGCTCTGTGGTCTGATTCCGGCTTTCCGTCTCTGAGCCAACTTAGTTGGTATACCCGCTCACCTTCGTGGTATCACTTCCGGCCATCTCCGTCCTTCTGGCCTTCCATCCTTCTGGCCTTTTCCGACACAGATATAACAGATCCCACCATGCTACTGTTGCCATTATTTATTTAAGTAAACCACTGACTTTCCCGGTCGGGTTGCTCATGTTACAAGAACAAGCTCCGGGTCGAACTCTGGCGAAGCAGAAGGGTTCGGAGGTCCGTTTGGTATGAGGCTCGTAAATGAAGTGGAATAAAAGTCTATGAGAGGTACAGAATATCTACGACTAGGCTACGACTATATACTGTTCGTTGTATCTAATCATTGTAACTATCGTCAAGTTCAACCATGAGCTATACCTTCCTAATAAGTAATCATGGTACTATGCTATGATCCGAGCATAAGGCTTCGGCGTGGTAAACGACCGTTAGTGCTGCTGTACTACTATATATAAACCAAATGAAGTGTACGTGCGTTGCTTCTATCTGTTAGGCGTGTGTTCTGTTCCAGAACATGCCATAGTCCGCAAGGCTATTAGTAATCACCACATGTATACCTTGTGGCTTCGTAAATATAACTGTTCATACGTATAGCATGTGTTCCAACTCGATCGTACCAACCGATCTCTTGGCCCGAGTCTTCGGTGGCTTCTTCGATCGTTCTTATAATTATATCCTTCTATGCATGTGGCATAGGTTCGTTCGTTGATCATTGTATTCGATCGTTCTGTTCCCAGTTATACTCGTGTTGAGTTATAATAATATCTTCTCATGCGTGTCCTGCATGTGTTCTTCGTCGAGTGTTGTAAAGACTCCTCCTGGTACCGTGGAACCGAGTGTATGTCCTCATGGTGTTCCGTATATCTTCCACATATGCGTGGGTGTATGTTCTTCAGCCTTCGTCTGTCGTGACTCATGTCTAAGTTCGTACTGGCGATCGAAAGCCTTGATCCGTGAATGTGTCTGTACTCGTGTTATCCTGTTGGTATGCTTCCTTCTATATATATCTTCTAAGCATCTGTCGTCTTGATGCTTCTTCGATCGTGTGACTTAACACCTTGATCGGTACTCGTGAGAGGTCTTGGCTTTAACTGCCTTAACCCTCATGGTCTTCTGTCGTTTAGTTTACAGCAGTGTCGTTCTGCATCCTGGTGTTCTTCCGTGATCTGAGATCCTGTCTGGACTTTGATCCATTGTGTTAGGATCCTATTCTGATCTCTTGATCTAGGGTTCATCAACGTTCTTGATAATGTTTCCACTATCTCATCTGTATGCGTCTAATATGTTACACTTTCAGATAGATCTTATCTGTATGTGCTTGTTGTGCTGCACTCTCAGATTGGCATTGGAACAATAAGATTTGCATCAAATCGTGACAGCTCACAGGGCACTGTGAATTATCTGAGAGTGAGTTGCTCAATGCTGGTTTGAGTCCCCAAACAGCCCAGTTTTCATTCCATTCCATGACAGTTACTCAGGATATAGGGGCAGCTTCGAGTGAGTCTGACATCAAAAGACCTATCATTTTTCATCCACTCCAGCATTACACAATAGCTACTTGGGCTACAGGGAATAAGGGGGCGGCTCTTCTGCACCTATCGCCTGAAGGCGCTCTACCTCTGCTGTGAGTACAGCAATTTGCAGGTGCAACTCTAAGTTTCTGCCCCCTTCTTTGGTTGGACTTCCGGCACTCGGTGTGCGGAGATTGTGCAGGTGTGCCTGTACTGCGCGCATCTCTGCATTGAGAGCTGCCTTCAGCCTGTGAGGGGTATGCCCTTCATATGGGAGGGGATCAACTAATGAAATATTTCAGAATTGTATTTTATGAATAAGGAGATCGGAAACTTGCCCAACTGGTTGTTGGCCCGCCTCAGCTTGAAGCGCCGGCAAACAAAGAATAGAGCTGAAATGACCAGTGCAATTCCAACAAATACCCTGACAATCACTCCCACAATGAGAGCCGGACATAATGAGGACACTTTCCCTGTGCTGCCGCTGCTCCCTACCTTGGTAGAAGTTATGGCTGACGCGGTTGCTGTCGCACGAAGAGAGTACAGCAATGTCGTCTCTGGTTACGTATGATGCTGAATGAGTGTAGGATAAGTGAGGAGTCCTTCGACTTACAAACAGCCTGGAGGGTAGCCTGTGGCTTTGCAACCCCATCATCCAGCAAAACATTGCTTGGAGTCAGGATCCAGAAAAACGGGAAGCTAGTATTCCCTCCAGTCCAGCTGCCGCCTAGATCCCCCCACCAGCTATCATTTATCTGAGCTGTGAGCTCACCTGCCTGACTAACCGGGTTGATAACATTCGAGAACCAGAAGATCTGCTGCTGGCTGTCTGCATGGAAGAGATATATATTGAGTGTGGCAACACCAACTAGATTGACAAATGTCATGTTCCCTAATTTCCTGGTAGTGAGCATGATATACACACTGGCAGCGGTGACACATTTCGGCGTACAGACAAATGCAGTGAATGCATCTTGAACAGCAATGGTGTCCACCATAGGATAGCAATAGAGAATTGTGTTACCTGCATTCGGTCCGCAACTGGTCTTCATGGCGGCTTTTGGGTTTCAGTTGAGCCATGCATAGATCAGAGATGAGCCTACCGAGCTCCAACTCGAGGTCAGATATAGAAAATGGAGTGCGAGAGAACGGGTTGAGATTCCAGGTCTTTTCAGGTTAAAATACTTGCTTTTAAAATAACACGTCCTCAAGGAGATGTGCTTGAAAGATTGATCAGACCAGAAACGGATGAACAAGTATCTATATGTGGTCTGTTACTAATCACTACCCCATCAGGAAGACACTGACTGATTTTTGAACACTATGTTGTGGGTACTCTCCGGCAATAAATCTAGGAATATTTGGGGGCATAGAGAACTCAAAAATAGTAGGGGTCCTTACTTACCACTAAGCAGCTCATAGAGTGCCCCCGATGATATATGATCAACTTGCCAAGGCAAAAATTTTGATTTGATTTCAGGCTGATCTCGTATTGAGATATCAGCAGGGCATATCACTTGACCTTTGCAGCAAAGAATAATGCCATATGAGTCCTTTATGTGTATGAATATTTTCTGATTTATTTAGGGCCTTCCAGCTGCGGTATAAAGGAAAGAACACCTGGTGGCACAGCCATGCAACTGCAGTCTGTGTGTTTCTAACAGGGGCATGATTACTACAAGACTAGCTGTCTCATTTTGACTGAGTGTTCAGCGCTCAGCCCTTGTTATGTGTTACCTAAGGTGTTCATTCTCCTAAGTGGTCAGATCAAGCCTTGGACTGCTACCTCCGGTAAAGTGTTCATTTCGGAGTGTGAGAAGGGGATTGTGATGACCGTAACTTCGCTTCACTTATATGGCACCTCTGGGTGCCAAATAGAATTCTCCAATGAAACATGAGCTGTGGAAGCGCAACTTGCCGCGCTCGTCACTTTTGGGTCTCGGGCCGGTTGCACGTGTCTACCAAACACCAAGGCACAATGTGTCCATTTTTTTTGTTTCATTCTTCTATCATGCTCCTCTTCCCCATTTTAATTCTGAATACATTTTGTTCCTCCTCTTTTCCTCAGATTCCTTCCCACACTGTTTGACAAAGGATATTGTCATAGCAACTACTCTAGAATTTCATTCAATTCAGCGGTCACACGTCATGCACCCCCTGTGCCGCGATGAATTTTGGTCTTGGTCACAGGTCACAGCACCCAGTGCTGAATGTAAAATGCGTAACATTGGGGCCAAATCTCCCTTGGAGGTGCAAAAAAGGCAGAATTTTCGAAATTTTTTATCTTGAATGCTGAATTGAATGAAATTGTACAGTACAAGCTATTCAAGGCGCACACACACATGCACAGTTATGGTGGAGCTGAAACATGGTCAGGGCAATACCTATATTATCTACTGCTTCTTCCTCCCTTTCTTCTATCTCAGACTCTCGGTTCTCTCATATTATCACCTCATTTCCCCATTTTGTAGCAATCCTTATGTCACCGCTGATCTAGAGGTGTGCACTTGCTCGGACTGCGCCGGGGAGCACTCAACTTGAATTGGGCACCCAAGTTGGTGCTGAGCGGGGCAATGTTCCTCCCTATACATTTTTGTGTAGGTTCCCAGTTTGTGTTGCACTTGCGGCAAAGCTTGGGCACATACAGTGTCAGAAAATATCAATTGGGTGCTGCAGTACCATTGGCGGGACTGGGTGTAGAAACCAATCATTTGAAGAGAAAGACTGGCCCACTCTTGGATGCCCTGAGGGCCTTTGAGCACAAAAAATGTGAGAACAGCCTCCAAAGTTCCTTGAAAACCTGTGAAATGGAATCGGTGCCCACCCCACTGCAGGGATCAAAATGAAATTGTTGGTGATTGTCAGCTCACAGAGGTGGGTAAGTTTCCATTTTGGGAACTCACGTGTTTGTGTCCCGGACGCATCGTATTGCGATGTTGACGCATTTTTCAAAGGTTTCTGTCTTGGAGCAGTGTTAATTCTTGTTTTGTGCTCTATAATACACCATCATAGAAAAAGGACACCATGGGAGGGTGTCAACACCCAATTGTGCACCTGGAGCTGCTTTTGATGCCAACTCATGCACAACTGACCAGACAGCAATCATAAATATCATTCAGACAACTCTTGATCCTATTATAGACCTGAGAATATGTTCCTAAGAAACTTGTCACACCTTGACGTCTGAAAACACATCCTTCCGAGTCTCGTGCAGTTTCAATTAGATCCGGAAAAGGAAAGCTTACATAATAAGGGTGGGTAACGGTAATCAGGGTGTGGTAACTAACAGCCTACAGATTACTGTGCAAATTGCAATTTCGTTCAATTTGGCGGTCACGCATCACGCACCCCCTGCCGCGATGAATTTTGGTTTCGGTCACGGGTCACAGCACCCAGTGCTGAATGTAGAATGTGTGACAGCAGGGCCAAATCTCCCTTGGAGCTGCAAAAAAGGCAGAATTTTCGAACATTTCCGTCTTGAATGCCGAATTTCTGGAGGTGTCACGCCAAACTTTGTTGGTTGCCGAAGTGCCGAATCGGTATTTTGGGTCACGGGTCACAACCCATGCCGAATTGAACGAAATTGCGCAGTATTTCTACAACAAAAGTGTAGTACTCACAGAGAAAAGGTACAACTTGACACATTACGTTTCACTCGTTGAAGACTTTCAACGGTTTTGAGTTGATTTGAAAGGCACGACAATAACCGTTATTGTTTCCCTCCTTGTCCTTTCCCTCATCAGTGAAGAGCGAATGGAACTTGACGTTTTCAATGCCGCCTGAAACAATCTAGCGTGATAATCACCGATGTTGAAGGCACTCACATCGCCGGGAGGATTATGGATCCTGCAGAAAGTGTCAAACACAACATATAATAATCCTAACAGACCTGATGAAAATGAACCCAAGTTTATCGTCGTCGATCTTGCAGAGGGCCTCCGTCAGATAGCGATTATATCGTCCTGGCATTTCCTCGTATGTTTCAGCATGTTCCTAATAATATGATGGTGGTCGGGAGTGGGATGAGTCCGGACTTTTGCTTGCCGCAACTTCCACAATAGTAGGCCCAAGCGAAGTTGTGAATAAATTGCTTTGCCGCGGCGACGGTCGAGGCTGTGTATGCACAATCATCACGATTCACAATTCTCTGGAAGCCGACTGGAAGCAGTAACTTACCCTCCAATATTCGGGCAGTCCAGAGCGGATATAGAACGGAGCTAGTACCATTTTCTCCAGCTTTCCAGGAGCACCGACGCTCTTGACACGCGCTAGTCCGACTTTCTCACTACCATGAGCCTGTACCTATACGAATTGCCAACGACTGGCGCGATTTCGTTCTCAGATTTCTGCACGGATTCGGCCGAGAGGCTGTATACCAACCACATCTCGGACACAACACAAGCTCGCGCCAATCTTCGGGCAGCCCTCAAAGAAAGCAAGCGCACGCATGATGGGGAGAAGGACTATCTCAAACTGGTCAAGGTACTTGTGCTGTGAGGGTGCTCATTAGCCTCGGCTGATTTCCTGCTGAGATCCTTGAAGAATATCTGCCAAGACTTCGCGGTATCCTCGCCTGTGTAGCGAGCGGCCAGATCCAGCTTAAATCCGAACCCAGTAGGCCCGTTGTTGGCTCCCCGGGTCTGCGCTGATATCCAGCCAAGTTTTCAGCTGGAGGACAACGCTATCCGCCAACCTGTTCAACACCTCTCCGCGGCTGTCACTTCCGTCCCTTGACGCAGATTACGCGTATTCACTTCTAACCTATGCCTTTGCGCTATCCAATCTTGCGCGGGCAAAGATCTCCTCTCTGGGCACGTATGAACATGACCGGGCCATTTCCGACGCGGATCGCAAGGCGAAAGACAGTCAACTCACTGTCGCCGCCGATTTGCTCTGTAGAACCAGTGGTATTTTCTCATATATAAGTGAAACCGTGCTTGGGGATTGGGAGAGCACTTCGTCGGTCGCGTCATCCGCGTTCACCAAGCCTCCTGACTTGAGCAGAGAGGTCAACAGCGCATTGGCAAAGTGGGTTTTCTGTTCCTTGGGCTCATAATCCTATTACACGACCACTGATTTGGATTTTAGATCGTCGTTGGCGGACGCGCAAACACTGGCGATCCGAAAGTTGTTGTCAAAAGCTGCATACGATAGCAACGTTACTCCCGGACCGCCTCTTCCCAAATCCCACCCCTCCCCTGCGCTCATTTCGAAACTACACCTTGAGTGCGCATCGCTATACTCCTCTGCTCGCACCCTGGCAAAGACCCCCAGCAGCGCCGGTAAAGGGAAGCCGAAAGGCACCTCGGTAGACGGGGAAGTCTCCGCAGACTTGCGCCGCTATCTCCACGACGAGACCGTCTTCCACGACGCGCTGGCTCGGAAATGGCTCGGTGTCGACGCGGGTGAGAATGGGGGCACCGACCGGGGCGGGGATGCAGTGGGGTTCCTCATATGGGCGAAGAAGGAGCTGGAAGAGTTGAAAGGACGGAAGAAGGATAGAGTGTCGGATGAGCTGGAGACTGTGAACGTGTTTCTGAAACACTACAAGAAGGTTAACGACTCGGTTAGTCGCGTTCTTTCTCTTCTATTCCATTCTACTCATCTAGGTTTGGTAGCTACATTTCCAGCCGGTGCCAACCCAGGCGGATCTGCAATCGCGAATACCGACGGGGCGTTTGGCGCTTAGTGCCAAGACATATGTGCCTCCCCAACCTGCCTTCGGTCCTGGCTCCTTGGAAGATATTAGACGAAAGGCTGAGGAGCTCGAGGTGAATGATGATGACTCGGTTGAGGATATGAACAAGACACAAGGCTCTTATGCAGGCGCTGGATCCTACTTTTGATTGTGGTATACTGAGTTAAATGTATATTACTCGCTGTACTCTTACAAATGTTTTAGAATATTTTGGACCGCCATCTCTACTTAACATCCGCTTATTGGTCAGCACCAGCTTAGGCTGGGCCACAGATGCGAGCAGACCTGCTCTACTTATCTTTCGGGACTTTCGAAAGTGGGAAAATAAATACATAGATTTAACGTTTTAACCATTACACGACCGGGAATTCGTCATATACTACTGAAGACAAAAAGACTAAGAACATTCTCTCATGACGCCCGCGAGGACCGGGTATCAATGGCAGAAAAGCTCAAAGGGCTCAAGCTTCATACCGTCTGCTGTTAAGGCGTCGCAGATGCTCGTATCGGCCTCAGTGGGGTGATAATCGTAGGAATAAAACCGATTGATTATGAGCGCGAACGACTGCAGCTTCACGGCCATGGCCACGGGTGACATGCGGCGGACCTACAGCATCGCGACGAGCCGCTGGAACCACGACTTGTCGGGCTGAGACTCGACGTAGATGACGAGATGGGTGAGTTGTGGGAGGAGAACTTCAGGTTGGATACTATTGGATGGGGATGGGGATGGAGAAAGAGAGGGGTCATCAGCAAGGACAGCGATGAAGTCTTCTTGGAGTAACTTTCTGGGGCCGCGCAGCGTGAGCTGTGAGAGGGCGGAGAGAAGGCGGAGACACGCTTCGATGGTTGGGCGAGGTTAGAGCGAATCACCGGTGAAGAGATCCAAGTCGACCAGCGGTGGCGACGAACGTGTGAAAAGGGCGCACAATTCGGGTCCCTGGGGCGCGGAGCACGGAATCCGGATCTCCTGTAGAGCGGGCAATGTGAATAATTGCAAGAGAAGGGCACTGCTGTTGTCTCGTTTACTACTCCTTTGCGTGACGGAGAGCGACTTTAGATGCGGAAGAGTCACATCAAGGTGGTTACTTGGGGTTTGACCATGGGAGTCTTCGAGCTCGAATGAGAAGTAAGAGAGTTTACACTCGGCAATGTTAGAGGCAGCCGAGAAGATCGGCAGGTATTTCTCCACTCTGTTATCCGTAGTGTCGAAGTGCATCCACCGCGAAATGATGAATCAGTTTTCTTTGTGGTCTTGTGGAACTTTCAAACAGCAACTCCAGAAGCCGGGATGCAATGTGAGTGACGAGGTCAGGGACACAAGGTGCATCCGGTGGGACAATAAATCTGCGAAACAGACGCCTGGGAATCCCAATACCAACGTGGCTCGTATATTCACCGCTACGGCACGAAATTGACTTATCCTGGAGAAGTCCGACCTCGTTTAGATACACACCTCGAGATCCTTGCTCTTACCGAATCAAAACCGTTGACACAAAAGACGAGGTCCGTCCAAAGCCCAGGGGTGGGGAATGCAACATCCTTCCAGTATCTGCAGACGTGCAGGAGGACGAGAGGGGCGCGCAATGCTGCAGGAACCCGAAACCTAGAGTTGAAGTCGGAATACGGGAAGGCACCGAAGATTTTCGAGGCAATCTCGGGTGGAAAGCGCATTAGCGGGTCGCTGAAACTCTGGGTGACATCCATTGCGAGTTGGTTGAGGACCTGTTGTCAATCTTCGACCAAGTTTTGAGACTTTCCCGGTGCAGGCCGGTCAGGGTACAGAGCCGCGGTGAAATATTTGTTTGGCCGGGCCTTCAAGTTGAATCATAACAAGCCCCTATTAGTGTTTGCAATTCCCGCATGGCAACGACACGATCAACTACTTCCACACCTTCGACGAGTTCGGCTCAGTCCTCCACTTCAACAACACTGCCTTCATCACCGCCTTCACGCAGGGCTTCAAGTTCGTCTCCTTCGCCGCACACCTCCACCCCAACACCAAGCATCGGGCCCGTGTGGTCGCGGTGTTCAACCGGACGGAGGGTGGTGGTGGGTGGTGGTCCACATATTGTCCCGAGTAACACGTTGAGCGCGCTGCTGGAGCGATGTGAGTGAGTTTAAACTTTTCGGGCTCTTTGCGCTTTGGTTAGCAGTGGGTGGCTGATGAGTTCCCGTGTATAGATTCTGGAAGAGCCAGCACCATCTTATTGGGCAGTAGGCCGCCGCGGATGGAGATTGCGAAGCCGCGGCGCCGATCTGGTTGTGAACGTGCTGCTAAAACTTACGAGCTGTCTTGGTTTCCTGTTAATTGCTACTCATTATGGGAGACACGGTGCGTGGTTGAATCGATCATCTGAAAGATAGTCTCGACGGTGTGGACCGACTCCGATGTGGAACCGGAAGACTCGGAGACGGCATGAGCAAAGTTCAGGTTATCAACATGTTTTCTGTCCTTCGTTTCCACTCGCACGGTATCCCTGGACCGGGCCCTTCCCGAATATCTCCTGTGACATACGCTCTGATAACTGACTGGAGGTTCTTTGCAGCTGGGTCTGGAACCGGTTCTTTCTTGATATTCCAGCTAGCGCCAAAATTCTAGAGCACTTTCCAAAAAAGTTCACTTAGGGCTTTTAGCATCACTTACTTCGTTTCGCCCAGCGGTAGAGCAGAGCACTAGCGCATTCCAAAATTCCTCGCAGGCTCCACCTGACGTCGCTTGAAGTGGAGTTAGCTGTCGTACTCCTGGTCGGTCCGGAAGATGTTTATGAGAGCACCGTAATCGTTGCTGTTAGTGCGAAAGAATAAAGAAGAACTGTCAGTTCTCGTTCCCACCCTCAGCCGTGCCACTTGTATAAATTGACGCTGATATCTCCTCCGAACCACAATGGCTTCGTATGATTATCTTTCCGCTGCAGTTCTGGTTTCAATCCTCTTGGCCGTTGCTGGTCTGTTGAACAGATGGAAAGCGACTTCGCGACTCCTATATCCTCCTGGACCCAAGCCCAAGCCCATCATGGGAAATTTCCACGACATACCCACCGAGTTGCCTTGGGTAACCTATATGGAGTGGGGAAGACAATACGGTGCGCGGAATATGTGCAGGCCGGGCCCTCGGTAAAGTTGACATATCATATCCAGGCGACGTCGTGCATGCTCAGGTGTTCGGAACCCATATCGTCGTCCTCAACTCGTTGAAAGCTGCTGTTGACTTGCTTGAAAAACGGGCGTCCATTTACTCCGACAGACCGACAAATCCTATGGCCCTTCTGTGAGCAAGTGCATTTTTAATCTATGTTGGTGTTCTGATGTTTCTAGCATGGGGTGGGACTTCAATTTCAGTGTAATGCCATATGGAGAAAAATGGCGACAGGTAGCTTGGTTTACTCTGATTCGCATCTCATACAGTAAAGGGCCACTTGAAGTACAGGAGATTATTTCATCAGCACTTTCGTCGAGAAGCAATATCCGTGTATCATCCCGTTCAACTGAAGAAAATCCACGGTCTATTACGTGATTTGCTTTCCACCCCAGAAGATTTTGTCGAACACACTAAAACGTAAATGAATGTATTTCCTTCGAGTTGGCTAAGTTCACAATTGAGCAGACTGGCCTCCGCAATAATCATGGCGATGGTATATGGCTACGATATTAAGCCCAAACATGACCGGTTTGTTTACCTGGCATATGAGGGGGTTAAAAGGTTTTGCGAGGTTGTCCTTCCGGGTGGATTTGCAGTGAATACTTTCCCGTTCCTCCGCCATTTGCCTTCCTGGTTTCCTGGGTGTGGCTTCCATCAATACGCCCAAGGTACGTTCTCACGAGCCTTGGTACGGCCGCCTATCTAACCTAATACACTTCCCGAGATACATCGTTGTTGGTTGATGAGATGAAAAATGCTCCGTTCGACTTTGTGAGACAAAACATGGTGTGCCGCAACTAGTTTTTCTTCAAAGGCATTTCTAATTCTTTGCAGCGGGATGGTGTCGGCAGACCCTCTGTTCTGAGGGAACTCCTTGAGCAAAATGATCGGCACGGCAACTCCAAGCAGCAAGAACAGATGATCAAGAATGTTACTGCCCTAGCTTTTGGAGGTACTTGAATTATTTCTAATTGCTGTCTTAATCCTGACTGTTCGGTGACATGATAGCTGCCGTTGAAACCGTACGCACTAGTCCTCGCCTAATCAGAAGTGCCGGACTGAACCGTTACGGTACCTCAGACGTCCACGACATTAGATGTTTTCATCATGGCAATGGCATTGAATCCAGAAGTTGTGCAGAAGGCACAGAATGAAATCGACACTGTTGTTGGCCCCGATTGTCTGCCAGGGTTCGAGCATAGGCCCACATTACCTTATTGCGAGGCAGTGGTTAGAGAAGTCTTGCGTTGGAGACCTATTGTTCCCCTTGGTGTTCCACATGCCACGACCGAGGATGACATCTACAATGGTTATTTTATCCCCAAAGGTTAGTCCAACTTGACTCTCCCGGTTCTTCCAAGACACTGATATTGTCATAGGCACCATAGTCCTCGCTAATATCTGGTAAGAATGTCCGTATCCGAACTGGGATGTCCTCAGTTTCCTCAGGGCCATGGTGCATGACGAGTCCATGTATCCAAACCCCGACAAGTTTGATCCGGAAAGATTTTTGAACGCTGACGGCCAGCTGAATACTGATGACTACATTCTGGCTTTCGGGTTGGTTATTTCCATGTTCTGAAAACTACGTCTTGTATTCCAATGACTTCTGAATCACAGATTTGGTCGAAGAGTATGTGCAGGCCGTCACGCTGCAGATGCGGCTGTTTGGGCAACTATCGTTTCTATCTTGTCGACCTTCAATATTGCAAAAGCCAAGGATGCAAGTGGGAAAGAGATTGAAATCGAAATTGAATTCACAGATGGAATGGCCAGGTAAACGGTGCCACTACAATGGGAGCGATGCGGCTCATTATAATATCTCTGCAGTCACCCAAAGCCATACAATTGTGCCATCACTCCTCGAAGTGATGTTGCAAGACGACTGGTGGAAAGCACAGCAGAGGTGTAGGCTCGTAGCAAGAGTTTCTTCCATTTCCGTACCGTTGAAATTTCAATATCATTTCTCAACTGTGGGAAAGACGAGGTCCGTCCAAAGCCCAGGGGTGGAGTTGAATGCAACATCCCTCCGTATCTGTCACAGACGTGCAGGACGAGAGGGGCGCGCAATGCTGCCGGGACCCGAAACCAAGAGTTGAAGTCGGAATACGGGAAGGCACCGAACGAAGATTTTCGAGGCAATCTCGCACCGAAAGCGCGTTAGCGGGTCACTGAGGCTCAGGGTGACATCCATTGTGAGTTGGTTGAGGACCTGTTGTCCATCTTCAACCTATTTTTTGTGCCTTTCCCGGTGCAGGCCGGTCAGCTGTGTACAGAACCGCGGCGAAATATTTGTTTGGCAGACCTTCAAGTTGAATCATATCAAGCCCCTATAATGTTTACAATTCCCCCGCCCCGCACGGCGACGACACGACCAACTACTTCCCCACCTTCGACGAGTTCGGCTCAGTCCTCCACTTCAACAACACTGCTTCATCACTGCCTTCACACAGGGCTCCAAGTTTGTCTCCTTCGCCGCGCACCTCGACCCAACGCGAAGCTGCGGCCGAGCATCGCGCCCGTGTAGTCGCGGCAGTGTTCAACCGGATAGAGGGTGGTGGTCCACATATTGCGCCGAGTAACCCGTTGAGCGCGCTGCTGGAGCGATGCGAGTGAGTGTAAACTTTTCGGGCTCTTTGCGCTTTGGTTAGTGGGTGGCTGATGAGTTCCCGTGTATAGATTCTGGAAGAGCCAGCGCCATCTTATTGGGCAGTAGGCCGCCGCGGATGGAGATTGCGAAGCCGCGGCGCCGATCTGGTTGTGAATGTGCTGCTAGAACTTACGAGCCGTCTTGATTTCCTGTTAACTGCTAATCCAAATTCTGGCAGACACGGTGCGCCGTGGCCGGATCGGTCATCTGAAAGATAGTCTCGGCGGTGTGGACCGACTCCGATGTGTAACCGGAAGACTCGGAGACGGCATGAGCAAAGTTCAGGGTTATCAACATCATGTAAGAGTCGTGTAGTGAGGAACGAACGGAATGAATCGCAGTTTCGTGCCGGACCGGCACGCAAACAAGACGCAAGCAACTGCTGATGCAGTTGATTCTTGCTTCGCGCGTCGACAGTGAAGACGCGCCGTCTTGTTGCGGGCCCTCAGCAATTCTCCGCCTTTTCTCCCACCCACCCACTCCTGTTGTTTAGGATACCCGCGTCAGTCCATTTTTCCTGTCCTGCCGACGGGTCTGCCAGGGGCGTGCGTTGGGTTGGGCCCTCCGCACGCTTCGCTTGTCCCGAACGGAACGGCTTTGAGAAAATCAAAGCCGCCTGTCCGGTCCACCGCCACACACCGGCAGATTCTTCGTGAAGAAGGAATCTGACAAACCTCTACAGAAGAGGTCCGTAAAGCACGAAATCCATGTTTTCTGTCCTTCGTTTCAATTCGCACAGCATCCCGGGCCATCTCCTGTGACATGCGCTCTGATAACTGACTGGTGGTTCTCTCAGTAAGTACGGTATTTTACGACCGTAGAATGTTCCATGTCAATCAAGAAAGCTGGCCAAATTAATTGTGTCAGTGCTGTCACGGAATTACCCCAATCGGCCTCAAATGCAAGAAGAAGCAAGATC
Source organism: Mycena albidolilacea (assembly GCA_029282495.1). Lineage (NCBI taxonomy): Eukaryota > Fungi > Basidiomycota > Agaricomycetes > Agaricales > Mycenaceae > Mycena > Mycena albidolilacea. Next base: position 2,079,192 of record JARIHO010000002.1, read on the forward strand.
GCCTGGACATATTCATACGTTATTCGAACCAAAGCATTGAAATTCAACTTCACCGCCAGGCCTGAACGCCACTATCCCACCCCTAAGTTGCTTGTATAAATCGACGAGGATATCTCCTCCGAACCACAATGGCTTCGTATGATTATCTAGTTCTGGTTTCAATCCTCTTGGCCGTTGCTGGTCTGTTGAACAGATGGAAAGCGACTTCGCGACTCCTATATCCTCCTGGACCCAAGCCCAAGCCCATCATGGGAAATTTCCACGACATACCCACCGAGTCGCCTTGGGTAACCTATATGGAGTGGGGAAGACAATACGGTGCGCAGAATATGTACAGGCCGGGCCCTCGGTAAATTTGACATATCATATCCAGGCGACGTCGTGCATGCTCAGGTGTTCGGAACCCATATCGTCGTCCTCAACTCGTTGAAAGCTGCTGTTGACTTGCTTGAAAAACGGGCGTCCATTTATTCCGACAGACCGCCAAATCCTATGATCCTTCTGTGAGCAAGTGCATTTTTAATCTATGTTGGTGTTCTGATGTTTCTAGCATGGGATGGGACTTCAATTTTAGTATAATGCCATATGGAGAAAAATGGCGACAGGTACTTTAGTTTACTCTGATTCGCGTCTCATACAGTAAAGGGCCATTTGCAGTACAGGAGATTATTTCATCAGCACTTTCGTCGTGAAGCGATACCCACATATCATCCCGTTCAACTGAAGAAGATCCACGGTCTATTACGTGATCTGCTTTCCACCCCAGAAGATTTTGTCGAACACACTAAAACGTAAATGAGTGCATTTCCTTCGAGTTGGCTGAGCTCACATTCAAGCAGACTAGCCTCCGCAATAATCATGGCGACGGTATATGGCTACGATATTAAACCCAAACATGACCGGTTTGTTTACCTGGCGGATGAGGGGGTTAAAAGGTTTTGCGAGGTTGTCCTTCCGGGCGGATTTGCAGTGAATACTTTCCCGTTCCTCCGCCATCTGCCTTCCTGGTTTCCTGGGTGTGGCTTCCATCAATACGCCCAAGGTACGTTCTCACGAGCCTTGGTACGGCCGCCTATCTAACCTAATACACTTCCCGAGATACATCGTTGTTGGTTGATGAGATGAAAAATGGACCGTTCGACTTTGTGAGACAAAACATGGTGTGCCGCAGCTAGTTTTTCTTCAAAGGCATTTCTAATTCTTTGCAGCGAGATGGTGTCGGCAGACCCTCTGTTCTGAGTGAACTCCTTGAGCAAAATGATCAGCACGGTAACTCCAAGCAGCAAGAACAGATGATCAAGGATGTTACCGCCCTAGCGTTTTCAGGTACTTGAACTATTTCTGCTTGCTGTCTTAATCCTGACTGTTTGGTGACATGATAGCTGCCGTTGAAACCGTACGTACTAGTCCCCGCTAATCAGAAGTGCCAGACTGAACCGTTACGGTACCTCAGACGTCCACGACGTTAGACGTTTTCATCATGGCAATGGCATTGAATCCAGAAGTTGTGCAGAAGGCACAGAATGAAATCGACACTGTTGTTGGCCCCGATTGTCTGCCAGGGTTCGAGCATAGGCCCACATTACCTTATTGCGAGGCAGTGGTTAGAGAAGTCTTGCGTTGGAGACCTATTGTTCCCCTTGGTGTTCCACATGCCACGACCGAGGATGACATCTACAATGGTTATTTTATCCCCAAAGGTTAGTCCAACTTGACTCTCCCGGTTCTTCCAAGACACTGATATTGTCATAGGCACCATAGTCCTCGCTAATATCTGGTAAGAATGTCCGTATCCGAACTGGGATGTCCTCAGTTTCCTCAGGGCCATGGTGCATGATGAGTCCAGGTATCCAAACCCCGACAAGTTTGATCCGGAAAGATTTTTGAACGCTGACGGCCAGCTGAATACTGATGACTACATTCTGGCTTTCGGGTTGGTTATTTCCATGTTCTGAAAACTACGTCTTGTATTCCAATGACTTCTGAATCACAGATTTGGTCGAAGAGTATGTGCAGGCCGTCACGCTGCAGATGCGGCTGTTTGGGCAACTATCGTTTCTATCTTGTCGACCTTCAATATTGCAAAAGCCAAGGATGCAAGTGGGAAAGAGATTGAAATCGAAATTGAATTCACAGATGGAATGGCCAGGTAAACGGTGCCACTACAATGGGAGCGATGCGGCTCATTATAATATCTCTGCAGTCACCCAAAGCCATACAATTGTGCTATTACTCCTCGAAGTGATGTTGCAAGACAATTGGTGGAAAGCACAGCAGAGGTGTAGGCTCGTAGCAAGAGTTTCTTTCATTTCCTGAAGTGTACTGTTGAAATTTTATTCATTTCTCAACCGTGGGAAACTGTGTGAGATTCTGATGGCCTAAAACTACCGATTTGCCGCTTGCACCACACTGGTACTTATGTGGTACGTCCACCTCACTAAAAGTGTCTCTTAACTTCGCTCGCCAGCTACTAGTATCGCTATTGATGCCTCCGTTTGACACTGCCGACTCCTGGCCGACTGGGTTGGTCAAAATTTTCGACTCGAGTACCAGGCACGGCCAGTTCGGAAACCACCTGTACTTGAACGAGATGCTCACATACTGTTTTGGTGAAAACTTCCACTTCGTCGTTGCACCTGGGGTGGGTTTTGTTGGCTTCGTCGTGCTCAACGTTGGTCAACACCTGTCCTCTTCTTGGAATTCCAGGATTCTCTCAGTCGCCTTTCTCGCGGAAGGAAACCAGCCGAAGTACGTATGCGCGAGCGCTACGACGAGTTACGCGATTGCCCCCAAAATTCTACGGACTGAGCGTCCTAAGGACTTATATGCGTGTGTATTCGCAGGACAGTGCAACCTTGGTATGTGCCCATTCCGCACAACGTTTTTCGGTTCGACTATCTCGAGAACGAGTGGATTACCAACATACTGTCGGACGACGGTTTTTTGGAGATGAAGCGGATCGTCGAGTACATACGGAACGAAACTGCAAATCAACCTTCGGAGGAGGGGGAGGAATAAATGAACCACACCACACTCAGAATCAGCTACTAGTTTCGCCATTATTTGACACTGCTGACTCCTGGCCGACTGGGTTGGTCGAAATTTTCGACTCGAGCGCCAGGAATGGCTCGCTCGGGAACCAGCATTATTATCGCCCCTACAACGCGATGCTCGCATACTGTTTTGGCGAAAACTTCGACTTCGTCGTTTTACTCTGGGTGTCACCGACCGATATGTTCGGAGAGGCAGACGATAGAAAGGCAACCGGTTTCGTTCAACTCGTTGTCTTCGTCGACGTCGATCAACGCCCTGTCTTATTTCTCGACCTCAAGGACGATTCGCATGTTGGTTTCCCTGCCAAAAGGAAGGCAGCCGATGTGCGGATGCGCAAGCGATACAACGACCTGCTGTATGATTGTCCCATCCCGAAACTCCACGGTTTGAGCGTTCTGGGCACTCATATGCGCGTGTATTGCCGCGACAAAGCCGATGGGATAGTGCGGCCTTCGTCTGTCCCATTGATCCAAATTGCATTGTGCCGGACGAATAGCTCGAGAACGAGTGGAGTGTCAACATACTGCCGGACGAAGGTTTTTTGGACACGAAGCGGATAGTCAAGTACATACAGGACGAAAGTGCAAAACGCGATTGAGACGAGGACTCTGGACTCTGGATTCTTTTGCGCTGAAGTAGTCAGTAAAGCCTACTACATTGTGCTTGTCCACTCACTGGCGCAGGTGGAGGAATAAATGACGCAGGATCACAATACTACCGCACGAAATACCAATTAAGCATGTATTCGAATGATACCACTATCCAAGCTCCCGAGAGGAATTCTCCGTTTGGCACAACAGCAAAATAGCATTTGGAGCCTTTGCCAATCTGATTTCGACTATTCTGGCGGGGGTGGTTGGATACGACCTTCTTCGACGCTACCCGCCATCTGCCTGATCTAACCATCAGAGACCCGGAATCTAGGGTTGGTCAGAATAATCGGGCGCATTAGCGGGTCTGGGTGTGAGTTAGTTGAGGACAGCAAGAGAAGATAGATCAAGCTAGTCTCCTTGACCAGACTTTTTTCCCGCAGATTGAGAAGCAGTCGTTCTTAAGGGAGGAAAGAAAGGATCAAGCGCCTCCACAATACAGAAGCCAACGGAAAGAAGCCCAGTTACCAAGTCGTTCGGCCAACATTCAACCTGCGTGCACCACATTCAATACAGCATTATAATACAAAGCGGAGAACGCGCAAGATACATATTAGATCAAATTCCCTGCCAATGATACAAGACCGTGCCCTGGACGCAACGCAAAGTCAAAGGATGCTGAGGTAGAAAGAATCAAACCCACCGTGCTGCTGTTCTTTTGCACGACCTTGCGATTAACGAGGGCGATGAGGCATTTGTTCACGCGGGCCTGGGAGAGATCGGGGGGTTGGATGAGGTCGGTTACTAAAGTAAGGCGATGGCAAGATGAATGAGTGGAGAACAGGTTAGCTATTGGCCAGACGTACACTTCGCGGTTTGGGCGGGGGCGTTGAGTAGACCTTCTATGACACCTTCCATGTTTCGCCGCAGGTTCTGCATGGCTGGTATGAACAGCAGCGAAATTGTGCAAGGGATGACATACTGGGTCGCTACCACGGAATTCTAGCGGCAAGCAGGAGATGACTTTTTCAATCTCAATCTGGTGGGCGACATGTTGGGGATTATTAAGGGGAAAAGAAACTCGCACACACACTCCGTTCTTTCTTCTCCTTTGCGGTAAGCTTCGGTTTACCTGGCTTTTTCTTCACACCGGGTTTGGCGGAGGGAACCGACGCGTTAGTGGTCGTAAGGCCGTTATAGGTGATGTCCATTTCCGTCTGCTCCATCGTCTTGGTGAGTTCGGCCTCGCGCGCGGCGGCAGCTTGCGCTTGCCGCATGGCTTCCATAGCTGCAAGCGCGTCGCGTTCTAAATCAATAATTACGCCGACATTCATCTCATATGGCACGAACATGCCTGCGCGCCGTTTTGCCAGCTCGAATGACGCGTCCGTCGGGGCCTGGACAAGCATGTAAGAATTACCTCAAGAGAACGGCCCACGCGCACCTGCGGCCAATCGATGGTGAGGGAGTTCATATCCATAACGTGGAGCCAGCTCGCGAACGACTCGTTGAATGTCGCGAGAGATTCGCTCAGCTGCTTCATGCCCTCAACATTCGCTTGCAGGAGCTCTGTTTCGTCCGCAAATTCCGAGATGTGAGCGTCAAGGAAAGTAAGACCCGAGGATTGCGCATCGGGGCCCGAAGCAGAGACTGCGAATAAGGATCCTTGGGAGACGCGTCTTAAAGGCGTTCGAGGCATTGAAGTACTAGGTGGCTGTGTGATGCCATCACTGCGACCTTGGACCGCGACCGCGACTGACTCGCTGCATGTCTTCTGAGCTCGAGAGATACATCAGCGACAATTCTCTCCGGGTAAGTTATGCTGCTGGATATTGCGCTATAGCTAATCTGCTCTTCACAGCTATTCGGTCTCGCTGACCGTAAAATAATTGACTATGTCCTAGCTTCAGGTAGGTCTAATGCTTAATTTCCACCAAAAGCACGTCTAAGTTCTTGCAGCATCATCCTCCAAAACCCCCGAGAGCCTCTTCTCCGCCCTCAACGCCTCCGGTTTGCCAGACACGCCAGATGCGCACGAGTTTATCAACCAAGTGTTCCGACAGGCTCCGCGGAAGCACAAGCACAAGCGCTCGACGGCGGACAGTGCGCGGCGGCAGTCGGAGAAGGAGGCCAAGGCGATGAGCTCGCAGAAGTTTGGCTTCCTGCTCGACGACGATGCCGGGGTTAGCGATGTGGTGCCGCTGAAAAAGGAGAAACAGAGGAAGGAGGACAAGGAAAAGTCTGGGAAAGACAAGAGGGACCGTCACACGCGGAAGCGGGACCACGACGAGAAGGAGTGGGAGAGCGACGAAGAGGAGAAGGCGCGGAAACGGTTAAAGGCCGACGATGACGCCCGAGGGTACGGGGACTACGACGAGGAGATGGAGCCCGTGGAGGACGAGCAGGCTCGCAAAGAACGCGAGCGGCTGGAGGATCTTCAGGACCGTGATGCCTTTGCCGAGCGGGTTCGAGATCGAGACAAGGAGAGGACGAAGAAGATAGTGGAGGACCGCTCGTCGAAAGATAAGGGTGCAGCTGCAGAAGCTGCTCAACGGCGGGCCCTGGCGGACGACGCAGAAGCTCGCGGGATAGCCATGCCTTCGCTCCGACAGCACTCACGGCAGGAATATCTAACGAAACGCGAGATTCAACAAATCGAGCTGCTTCGTAAGGAAATCGCCGACGATGAAGCCCTTTTCAGCGGGATGAAGATCTCGAAACGGGAGCGTCGCGACTTGGAGCACAAGAAGGAGCTTTTGAAGCTTGTCGAAGAACGGCTGAAAATCAACGACAAGTACGAGGGCTATCAACTTCCGGAAGACTACATCACGGAGCAGGGCAAAATCGACAAGAAGAAGAAGAATGATGCGCTGTACAAGCGTTATGAGGAGGCCAAACCAAAGGACGACCAATTCGTGACCGACGTGGATCAATGGGAAGCCAGCCAAACCCACCACAGTACCTTCAAGTCCGGCGCCATGGACAAGGAGGAAATACGCGACGAGTACGAGTACGTTTTCGATGAGAGCCAGACGATCAAGTTCGTCATGGACACCGCCATGCCCGGTTTGAAGATGACTGCTGCCGAGAAACTGCTGCAGGACCAAATCGATGCTGCGGAAAAACGAGGTGAGTTTTCTGTATCTGCGTTCTATTTCGCTGTTTGCTGACTTTGAATAGCTAAAACGATTGAGGAGACTCGCAAGTCGCTGCCCATCTACACCTACAAGGAGCAACTCATCGAGGCGATCAAGGAGCACCAGGTCTTGATCGTCGTGGCCGAGACCGGGTCGGGAAAGACCACCCAGCTTCCTCAGTACCTCCACGAAGCGGGATTCACCTCCAACGGCCAGAAGGTTGGTTGCACGCAACCCCGACGCGTCGCCGCCATGTCGGTGGCCGCCCGTGTGGCCGAAGAAATGGGGACCAAAGTGGGTTACGAGGTCGGGTACTCCATCCGTTTCGAGGATTGCACCAGCGACAAGACGGTTCTCAAATACATGACAGACGGCATGCTGTTGCGCGAGTTTCTCACCGAGCCGGATCTGGCTGGGTACTCTGCGCTGATCATTGACGAGGCGCATGAGAGAACGCTAAGTACGGATATACTCTTTGCTCTCGTGAAGGTTCGTCGCCGCACTCATGTTGCCATTTCGTTTAGATCGTTGACATGTGGTCGCTACAGGATATCGCCCGCTTTCGGCCAGAGTTGAGATTGTTGATCTCGAGTGCGACCTTGGACGCTGAGAAGTTCAGCGAGTACTTCGACGGAGCGCCGACCTTTTACGGTAATTAAAGTGATTTTTGTTCTCAATTCGTTACTGATAGATGGGTAGTTCCTGGTCGTCAATTTGCCGTTGATATCCATTACACCCCTCAGCCCGAGGCCAACTATCTACATGCGGCGATCACTACGGTGTTCCAGATTCACACCACCCAGCCAAAAGGTGATATTCTGGTTTTCCTCACGGTATGTATCCTCTCCCCGACTTTCATTTTTCGCTTCTCTGACTTTCTGTACATCAGGGCCAAGAAGAAATCGAGGCTTGTCACGAAAATCTCCAAGAAACATCTCGCGCGTTGGGCAACAAAATCGCGGAACTGATCATTTGTCCGATTTATGCCAACCTTCCGAGTGAAATGCAGGCCAAGATCTTCGAGCCAACACCCGAAGGCGCACGGAAAGTCGTGCTGGCGACCAACATTGCGGAGACCTCCATTACGATCGATGGTGTTGTCTTCGTCATCGACCCAGGCTTCGTTAAGCAGAATTCGTACAACCCCAGAACGGGGATGTCTTCTCTCGTCGTTGTTCCAGTCAGTGAAATCCCTTTTTCTCCCACTTTGAAGGACGACTGATTTCCCTCTTCGCAGTGTTCCCGTGCGTCTGCGAACCAGAGAGCCGGTCGGGCTGGCCGTGTGGGACCTGGGAAGGCGTTCCGCTTGTACACGAAGTGGGCGTTTTCGAACGAGCTGGAGGCGAACACGGTTCCCGAGATTCAGCGCACGAACTTGGGCATGACTGTGCTGATGCTCAAGTCGCTCGGGATCAACGATTTGATCGGGTTTGAGTTCTTGGATCCGCCGCCGGGAGAGACGCTCATGCGGGCGTTGGAGCTTCTGTACGCGCTGGGTGCGCTGAACGACCGGGGGGAGCTGACGAAGCTTGGGCGGCGGATGGCGGAGTTCCCCGTGGATCCGATGTTGTCGAAAGCCATCATTTCAAGCGAGAAATATGTGTGCACTGACGAGGTATTTGTTTGTTTTTAATTTTCAACGGGATTGGCTCATAATATGGTACAACAGGTATTGACGATCATCGCGATGCTCTCCGAATCTGGGTCGCTATTTTACCGGCCCAAGGATAAGAAGCTACACGCCGACCAGGCGCGGCAGAACTTTGTCCGTCCGGGAGGCGACCACTTCACACTCCTTAACATTTGGGAGCAATGGGCTGAGACGAACTACTCGCAACAGTTCTGTTACGAGCAATTCCTTCAGTTCAAGAGTATCAGTCGTGCGCGGGACATTCGGGATCAGTTGGCTGGTCTGTGCGAACGTGTCGAGGTGGTTGTCCAATCCAATCCCAATTCAAATGACATCGCACCGGTCCAGAAGGCGCTGACTTCGGGGTACTTTTATAACACGGTTCGTATGCCCTCGTACTTTCATCTGCGTTGTTTCTGACCTGAGTCTGCCGACAGGCCTCGCTGCAGAAGAGTGGGGATTCGTACCGCACGCTGAAGACGAATCACACCGTCTACATCCACCCGTCGTCAAGTCTATTCCAATTCCAGCCCCCCGTCAAAACTGTCCTGTACTACGAACTCGTCATGACCTCCAAGTCGTATATGCGGTCAGTCTAACGAATTTTGTGCTTTCATTTCAGATCGCTCATCCCGTTGGCAGACAAGTTATGGAGATCAAACCGGCGTGGCTACTCGAAGTTGCGCCGCATTACTTCAAGCCTGCGGACCTGGAGCAGCTGGCTACAGGGGACAAGAAAATGCCCAAGGCTGTTGGCGCATCGAGCACTGCGACTCCATCGTAGACTCGCTGGTTATCTCCATGTATCATAACATTGTATTAACTGCAGAACTGAACTCGGTCAAAGCGCATTATCGCTTGTTGCGCGGTGTTAGATTTGAATAGCGGTTTACGTAATAGGGTCCTTTTCTCTAACGCGCCAAATGGCCAGGGCGTTGCGCCCCAGGAAGTCTCAACCAAGTTATGCCGCTGCGTTCGCTCTCGACGGCGATGAAGTCGATGATGATCAACCGGTCGCAGGACCGTCTCGAGCTCGGAAAGTAATCGTCGACGAAGACGATAGCGAGAGTGATTTTGCTCCAGAGAAAGAGGTATCGCTTGCCGACCCCGATGAAGACCCGCATTCCGAGGGTGCAGAATCGGCGGCTGACGACTCCCTTGACCTCGACGACGATGTGGCTTCAGGAGACGATTCTGTTGCGCCGGTGCGCACCGCGAAACATCGTCATCCTCATACAGCCAAAGGGCCGTCGAAGCCGAGGACCAAGGGTCCTCCGAAGGTCAAGAAGATTGTCTCGGAGGCGGCGATGGGCATGCCGTCGCTCGGAAGTGGCTCGGGGATTGCGCGCACCTCCAAACGCCAGATTTATATTCTCCCCACACCCAGTGTTCACCACCGCCATAAGGCGGTTCCTTTGTACTCGAAAACAGGGCGCGTCGAGAGACTTTCCGCTAAACCTCATTTGTTTGGTCCTCCCGTAACAACTCCGACCAATAATTTCACGCATAGCGCCGCACTTACGAATCGAGCTAATCGCGCTTGGGGCTTTAATGTGGGACCTGGGCCTATATGGGAGATGGTTGAGGATCGTGGTTGGTTTAAGGAAGCCTTACCCGTTGACGGTGACTATGAAGCCGAGGCCACTCGACGGCCAGTCACTCATCATGGGCTGAGAGTCAAGCCTGGTTTTCAAATCCTCAGTCTTGAGTACGAAATTTTTTCGCCGGTATCTCGGTTTTATTTTTGACGCTTCGTTGGTTTAGTGAAGCCACTCCTTATCTTCCTACGGATACTGTGACGACTGAAGAAGGAAACCTCAAACCACCCCCTCCCATTTCCTGTTCCTTTGGCCCCTTCGACAACCAACACCGCGTTGAAATGGCAATGTTCGAGAGCCGAAAAAACTGTCAGTAATACGTATCGTGAACGCCAAAGCCCAGCTCATTCCACGGTAGCCGAATTCATCCCTGAAAGTTCATCTCATATTTTTAATCCGGGAGCCGCAGCATGGGGAGTCGATTGGTGCCCTATCCACACTGACGACCGACATGGTAGATATTCATTGGAACGTCGTGTATCCCACTCATTGTTTCTTTCTAGCCCGTTCCTATACGCAATATTTAGCGGTCGCCCCCTTCTCCACCGCCTCGCACTCCCCCGATATCGGCGTCAAGATAAAGCGGCCAGCATCAGCCTGCATACAGATTTGGACGCTCAGTCCAACGCAGCCTGGATTCTCGAATAAACAAGACTTCGGAGTGATGCGATGTGCTCTGGTTCTGTGCATTGATAGTGGGCCCGCTCACGATTTGAAATGGTGCCCTCTGCCTTCGCATGATTCGGTTAGTCCATTTAGCACATCGTAGATGGCCTCATTCGAATCGAATCTTTAGATGACTGACCAAGTCACGCGGCCACGGAAGCTTGGGCTGCTTGCGGGCACTTTCGAGGACGGTTCATTTTGTATTTACGCCGTTCCTGACCCAGTGGATGTGACGCCCGCGGGTCATGATCCGTCCAAGCCTGTTTTTGGTATGTGGTGTTTGCAGCAACTGGGACGCGGTTAATTTCTCCAACATAGTCAGGATCCCCGAACCGCTTCTTCGCATTGAATTAGAAGAGACTGCCTGTTGGTCGTTCGATTGGGCTAATAGCGAACTGGTTGCGATTGGAACCACGCACGGTGAGCTTTTGTCTGTCGGCAAACGGCATTCTCTAACGGAAGCAGGCACAATTGCAGTGTACCATCTTGGCCAGGTCCTCAAGGACAGTTGCGGACTGGGTACGCAGCTTTGATCGGCAAATGCATATTTTCTGAGCGCTATTTCAGATCCTCCGCTCCCCACGAATATTCTCCCTTCACATTACCTCACTGTTCATCAATCTGCGATCCGGGCATTGGCTTGGGTCCGTGCTCCGCCCAGTCAAGCGTCGGGCGCTCCCCGACTGGATGGAGATCCGACCGTCATCTGCAGCGGAGGTTACGATGGGCTAGAATGCCTTACAGACATTCGTGAGGGGCACGGCTCGGTCATGAATCGCACGCGAGGTATCTCGATCTTTTTGCCACCCACCCCGACGGTTTTCTCATCCTTCACACCAGATGTAATCAATTCGATGACTTTCTCTCCATTCGGCGGAGGCCCGATAACTATCGACCACGAAAACGTCGTCAAAGTTTATTCGGTTTCCCCGAGCATGCTTGGACGAGGGCATATTTTGATGGAGCCCGCAGGTCCGATCTGGGTATGGATTTATCGACCAACACGAGCGTTACTCAGAACCGAACTGTAGAACCTGAACGCTTCAGACCACCATCCTCAGCTCGCAGTTGGCTCAGCGGACGGAGCTTGTAGTACGACGAACATTCTTCGATCCACTCGTCGAGGCGGCTCTGTCGTGCGTGTTATTGTTCTTGTTACTTCTAAGCTGATATCGTTTGCAGCCTTTCTTCGTTCACAAAATATACCAACTTGATTACAGTCGCAAGACCAAAGAGTTCCGAATGCTAGAGAGATTTTTTCCTCTGGTACTGTTATTTTCTTAAGCGCTGGTCGTGATTTTGACGTCCGCCCTAGGAATCACAAGACCGTCCTACGCAAGGAAAGGCAATCCAAGCGGAGAAGGCCAAGAGAGACAGCACGTACGTGGCTCCAACCAGCTCAGGAGCATGGCCGAAGGAAATTGGCGTCCAACGTGTTGTGTGGAACTGCGGGAACGGCCTCGCTGCGTCGAGCCTGCTCGCGTCTTCGACAGCGTCCGGTCTTTGCAGAGTCGATGTCGTCTGGGGCAGGTTCTTGAACAACAAAGTGCCGTACATGTCGATGGAAGAAATGAGACTGGAAGTAGAGGGCGGTGGAGACGATGCGATGGACGTCGACTCGGATGAATCAGGCTGAAGTCTTGATGTCAATTTTCGACTAGATTGGTGGTGTGCTTCCCGCTAGCGAACAGTTCTCGAATGACGTCGATACATCTCAATCGTATTGCACAAGTCGATACATGAAAATTGTACAATTTCTTGATTCTAGCCTGGCAAGTTACTCGATGGTGGCCTTATTCTAGGAGAAAGGTTTTGAGTACTGAAATTTGCCGGTCGCAACCCGACTCACCTTGTAAAACGCGACATATCCTTCGATGTTCTTGGCCTTCTCGAACGTCGAGGGATAGTACCAAGCAATGTCTTTGACCGTGTTATCGCCTACGGTCGCGTTATAATACGAGGCGGTTCTAGGCAACCGCCAAGGTAAGCTGCAATACTTCACCAGAGCCAAGACGGTAGGTACCCCTTCCAAGGACAGACAGTCCTGTGATTGTAAATGTCGGCAAATTAACGCTGCAGCGGGGATGTCCTGCTTACGAGGTATTGGATTTCGTGAAGAGGTCGGTCTTGACCGAGGCAGGGGGGAAGTAATGGTTGCCTTCAACCACCACGGTGCTGGTCGATTCCGCGAGTACAGTGCCGTCGAGGGTAACTTTCACCATGATGTCACTTGTGCGGTGTTGTGGGAAGCAAGAACTTGAAGAAGGATTCGGAGTCAAGTGGATTATATACAAGGTCCCACGTGATAAGTACAAATTATTAGCAAGACGCGTCAAGATGTCGCGAACGACCGCGCCGCCCGTGTAAATGTGAGTAAGATCGCCGGGTATCGGGATGCTCAAGTCTCGTAGCCGCTGTCTTCCGGCTCGCAGTCTTTAGAAGCCTGCAGACATGGAATTAACAATCCGTTGTGTCCCAAAAATGTTCAACGAACCTGCTCCTTCCATTTCAGCATAGCTTCTCGGGTTGTCACCAGTAAGCCGAAGCCTGTGACGATGAAGGTCAAGTCAGAAAATTTATAATATCTGACTATGGACACTAACCCATGTCATCTGCGTCTCCGAATCCCGTCTGCTCGCTGAGCAGACAGCAGCTTCGCGCCAGGGTCTCCTGTTTGCGACCGATGGCTTTGGAAAGTTCCCAATACTCGGTGCATTCAGACTTGAATCGTTTTACGGCCAGCGCCATGACGGCGTCGAACCGCCTCAGGTGGGCTTCTGCCGCTCGAACAGCAAGAACAGACCGTTTGTCTGTCGAGGAATCGTTTGCTTCCTCCACGAGCGTCATGACCCAGCTGCACCGCTCAACGGGGCCCGTATGAGACCAACCGTCTTGGTACGCGTCAACCGCAGATATGAATTCGTCGATCAGATGGAAGAGAATGGAGAATAGTGTCTTGCCCGTCGCGATTGATGTTTTGGCGCGGAGAACGTTCTGCGCGTGTATATACGCGTCAAAACGCGTCGCGCATACAGAAGAGTACATACCTGGACGGCGGTGATCACGAAGGTATATTCTCGTAGCCATTCGAGGTAAAGTTCTGCCTGGAGCAGCTTGGCGCTGCCTTGCAAGTCCTCGGACCGTTCCGCGACAATGTCTTTAACATGCTCAATTATGGACTGCACCATGGCAGTCATGCTTGGTCCTTGTTCTTTGCCTGCAAAGATGGAATGAATTACGCGTCGCGGTCCATTCTGGAGTGCGTACCAGTGACCAAGCCTTTCAGCGCTTTCACAGTGGCATGGTCGACGCTTTTCGTCAATCGTCGAAGGAGCTTTTCCAGGTCGCAAACAGGTGTCTGCGACTTTGCTGGGCGCTCCTCTGAGGCAAAATTGCATTCAGCCCAACGTCCTCTGGTTAAGACGCGTCTTTAGTACCTCGACAACGCGCCTGACGGTCGTTCGAGCACTGTTTCTTGTGGGCAGGCTCAGCGCGATCGAAACGAGCAGAGCAGGAGCGTTTGAGAGAGTTTGTGGAATCGACAAGAGTAGAGGCGGGCATGATGGTGGAAGGGAAGGTGAGGTCACAGTGGTCACACCGCGACGCGTTTTGTACACAAGCGCGTCTTGACCAGCCCTAAATCTGCCCACGTGCTCACTCTCAATGTCATCCGACGACCCGAAACAGCCAGAAAAACTGAGCGCATTTGAAAAATGGCGAAGGACAGCAATGCTCGTTACTGGCCTGGGCGTTACAGATGACGAGCGACTAGACTATCTCGTAGAGCAGACCCGACTTGCTTGCGAGAAGAAGAAGTTGCAGTTCATGCAACGAAGTGCGTCATGTAATTTTTCAATTGGAGTTTTGACCTCAACTACCGTCCAGGTCCCGGCGTAGTATTTATGCTTAACCATCTCCGGGCGGCTGGTTGCGAACTTCCGCCGTCGAACATAATATGCGCTCCCTGCGACCGCAAATCTGCCGGTGGTTTCGATCCTCAGAAAGGCGCGATTGCTTTATGCCAGGGTGTTTTCTACGGAGACGCGCACATGGAAAACGCGATGATGCACGAAATGATACACATGTTCGACCACTGCCGGTTCAAAGTCGACTGGTTCAACTTGAGACATCATGCGTGTAGTGAGGTCGGTCTGGGCCTTTCATCTCGAAGGCGTGAACTAAAGACTCCGAAGATCCGAGCAAATAGTCTCAGCGGCGACTGCAGATTCGCTCGTGAGTTGCGTATTGGCTCTCTGGCCTTTACGAAGCACCATCAGGTACGATTTCTCCTCGTCTTGAAATTCTATTACAATTTTTTCGGCAGGACTGTGTTCGGAGACGAGCCGTCACCTCTGTCTCTCGCAACTTGATGTGTCCAGACAAGGCTACCGCCGAACGCGTAGTGAATGAAGTCTTTGAAAGCTGCTTCAAAGACACTAGACCTTTCGACGAGGTACCGTTCTAATAAATTCGACTCCTCCAGACAATACTCATGGTTTACGTCCCGCAGATATATTAACCTGTCCTTCACCTGCTAGAATCGTGGAATCTATGCTATCTTCATGTTTTAATTCCGTCCTGTATTTTTAATTTGCAAAAGCAGATGGTCAAAACAGTGAACTCTCAATATAAAATGCATGTAGGATTTATATTCAGGCGAACGATTTCCTAGGCCAACTACAGTTTGGCCTTGGGTGCCTTCCTGAGCTCTTTGGCTTTCTCCCGCAAAACCCTGCGCAGCAGCTTGCCACTCGGTGTCTTGGGAATGCTGTCCACGAACTCTACCCCACCAGCAAGATGCTTGTACGCGACCTTGTTGTCGGCGACATGCTTCGAATCTGAGACCAAGTATCGGAATCCATTTATGAATCGCTCACTTTCAGTATCGAGGCTCTCGTCTCTTCCAAGATCCTCGGATTGGTCTTGACACGCGCCGCAGCATCTACGGTCAACACTACGAACGCCAGCGGTACCTCACCACCTGCATGATCGATGAGAAATGCTGAGCGAAGATACGACGGAGGGTACAAACTGAATTCGTCTGGAATGCCCACAACACACGTGTCGGAGACATCAGGATGGTCTCTGAATTTCCTTTGATTTGAGGCAGCTGCTGGAGCAATGAACCAAGACGTACAATAGTGTTCCTTCTAATTCAGCAGGAGCGACTTGGAATCCCTTGACCTGGAAATAAAGGTCGAAGTACCATCCACGGGAGCTCTGACTTCACCCACCTTCAGGATTTCTTTAATCCTGTCTATGATCCACAATTCGCCGTCCGGAGTGATCTTCACCTCATCTCCAGTTCTCACCCAGCTGAAAATTATTTAAGTTAAGGTCCGACCAAGGCCCTTGCAATTACCCATCGACGAAGGTTTCCTTCGTGCTGTTGGGGTTATTTTATTCAATGGATGGGTAAAGCGCCAGATAACAACGTACGCTTGCGCATTGTTATAATAGCCCAGCGCGTTGGAAGGAGCTTTCACAACCAGTTCGCCGATGTCATTATAGCCGCCCAGAGTCCCATCGGTCTTGACGATGCGAGCGATGACTCCGGGAACAAGCTGGCCTGCACCGCCAGAGAAGCCTCTCTTGCGCTCGATGGACCAGATGCTGGTAACTGTACAGGTCTCGGTCATACCTGGTGAATGATTGGTCGCGTAAGACGAGGTTTGCGAGGGATTCATACCATATCCTTGTCCAATGTGTGCCTCGGGGAACAGACTGAAGAGTTTCTGATTGACTTCGTCCGAGAGCGGAGCCGCACCTGGGGTACATTCGTAAGGTGTGCGTTTCAATAACAGCGGAGAATATACCAATCATAATATATCTTATGCCGCTGAGGTCATATTTCTTGACGGCGGGATGCTAATTTAGCTGGTGAGTACCAAGTGAACGAATTTCAAAGACGCCCCCAACTTTACAGAGCAGTACCGCCTGCGGAGGAACGATCCTTCGTTACATGTGAATATTTCAGATCTAGCAGCCCAAAAAGATGGCTCACATCAAGTGGGTGATGCGGTGTCGCACGATGCTCTTCAACATATTCTCGAAGTTGAATTTGGGAATGACGACGACAGTCATAGCGTTGTAGAGCAAGAAGTGCAACTTGAGATCCGTGAAGCGTCAATCATCAGCCTATTGAATGGTCGAAGTTCTTACATTGACGACTAGACCATAGATATCTAATAGCAATTCATATCTGGATCAAGTAACACAGAGAAAGAACGGAATCACTTACGATACAAAGGAAGAACTGTTGCATGGAGCACATTAGTAGCTTATTGATTGAAGCGAGGTCTGCCTACCTCCTAAAGCAACATCTCCTGGCCGATACCGTCGGTCCTTCCACGGCGCATAGTCTTCGTTCACCTTCGCATGGGAAGCCATTTGGAGAACATTAGCTATTAAAGCAATATGCGGGATTGCTACAGCCTGCGTGGACGTTAGCACGGATGTGAGCCGCGCAACACAATCTGTTACCTTGGGAGTTCCCGTAGTGCCTATATTTTTTTGTCAAAATGCAATAATGGACCCTCATAAAGAAACATACCAGAGGAGAAACTGAGGAAAGCCAGCTTGGTCTTGCCCTCACCAGGCCTCAGTTTGCGTTCGGTAAAGGCTTCCAGCTGTGAGCCCCGCTTCACTAAATCATTCACGGTGACGAGTTTGGCGGTTGAAGCGCCTGGAACATCAAAGACTAAGATCCGTTCGGGGGACATGCCAATTGACTGAGCAGCCGAGGCAGATGTTTCCAATGCATCTGGGTGAGTAATAATAAGAGCAGCCTTGGTGGCCTTCAGTTGGTATTCGAGTTCCTTGGGCCCAAAGTCGGGGTTGGCGGGGGATATAATTCCGCCCAACCTACGGTCGGATCATCAGCTTATAATCCCATCTCTCAACCGAACATCTCAGACCGATGGACAGCCCAAATGGCGACCGGGTAGTCTGAAGCGAATAATATTAGACGAATCCAGGAAGGTATTGTGGACGTACCGACGTGGTTTCGACTGAACAATAGTACTGGTGTCGGATGAGGACGCAGGTTTGTATTAAAATGAGGAAATATAACCCACCCACATCATCCTCCCCTTCAGCACAGATTCAGTGTCAACATCCCTCAAGTTTTAACTGCAACTTACGAAGAGAGTAGAGCGAAGAGAGAGCGTTGGCGAGTCCTTGCGTACGCTCTCGAAGCTGGAAAAATCTATGAATAGCACGAGAGCAAGTCGGTCGAATATAAAAACCTCAGGGAGAAATACCCGGCGCCCCGTCGCGTCCTCAATCAAAGCCGGTATATTCGCAGGTCGAGTGGGCCGATTTGGGTCGTTGTAGTCGAGTTGAAATTGGGGAACGGAAAGGTCGTCGGGAATGCTGGGGAGCACTCCGGACGTAGCGTGTATTTCGCTCATGGTAGGTGACCTGAGGGACAGTGAGAACGATAAACTGCCGCATTTTGGGAACTCAGTGCGTGAACTGCCGTAAGATGATCGAGGTCCGATGCTGCATCAGGTGACCCTCACCCAATTGAAATGGGCTCATAACTCTAGCTTTGACCACTTGGGCCATAGCACAGCTGCGGCTTTCCGGGTCATCTCAAAGTTCAAGTGAAGGTGCAGGCGGAAAATCACAACAAATAACGGGCTGACCTGTCAGAGACCAATTACTATATCGGTGCTTGATAAGATTAGATATAGATTCTCCGTCATTGTGGGGTGAACTCCACGAAGAGATGGCAAGCCCGAATGTCGTTACGCGACAGTTGGGAAGTGGAAACAACGCTGAATGACATACGGTGACATCACTTGAAGATTGGAATAAAAGTGATAGAGAAGGCAAGGACGGTAAATTTACTTCGCCGAATCCCCACCAATAATCATGTCCGGCTCTATCAAAACACGCCTAATCAAGGACGTCAAACAGCTCGAAATCCACATGTGGCGCGCCCTCCGCGATTCGGGACCCGCAGTGTTCGAGTACACCACCGATGACTGCACGTTTGCCATCGACGGCATGGTCTTAGACCAAGACTCCGAACCCACACTCAAGGAGTATATGGAGAAGACGTACAAGCCTTTCGTGAAATACGAGATGCACGACATACGAATAATCGAGATTGGGATGATGGCGGCTTCAGCTGTTTACAAAGTCACGGCGAGTCGGTTGATCAGCGATGACCAACCACCAGAAAAGTACACCCTTTTGTGTGCGAGCAGTTGGGCGCAAGGGGCGGATGCGGAATGGAAGTTGAAGATGCATGTTGAAGGCGAAGCATTTGAGACACGAGAAGGTGTGTTATTTCAATAAATGACGATCTGCGCTAATACCGGGACAGATTAAATTACTGCACGGGGGAGATAATTGAAGGAACACTCGCCGTTATTTGGACCTTGGACATTGTAATGTATTTTTGTGGCTGTATAATCAATGGACGACGCGTCGTGTTCTACACTGTTTTCGGTGGCGTGAGCTCCAAAAAGACGTCAGGTAAAAGGTGGATACAATGACATCAGCTCTTCAAGGAAGAAATAAAAGGCGAAGAACGCATATTATACCCATAACCCCACCCACCAACCAACCATGGCCGAAGGCTCTATTCACGAACGCCTAAAGAGAGACGTTAGATTGCTCGAAATCCACATGTGGCGCGCCCTCCGCGATTCGGGACCAGCCGTGTTCGAATACACCACCGATGATTGCACGTTCGCTATTGATGGGATGGTCTTGGACAAAGACTCTAAACCCACACTCAAAGAGTATATGGAGAAGACGTACAAACCGTACGACAAGTACGAGATGCACGACATACGAATCATCGAGATTGGGATGATGGCGGCCTCAGCGGTCTATAAAGTCACCGCGCGTCGGCTAATCAGTGACCATGAACCGCCGGAGAAGTACACCCTCTTGTGTGCAAGTAGTTGGGCGCAAGGGGCGGATGCGGAATGGAGGTTGAAGATGCATGCTGAAGGCGAAGCATTTGAGACACGAGAAGGTGTGTCATTTCAATAAATGACGATCTGCGCTAATACCGGGACAGATTAAATTGCTGCGCGGGGGAGATAATTGAAGGAACAGTTTGGACTTTGGACGTTGTAATGTATTTTTGTGGCTATATAATCAATGGACGATGCGTCGTGTTCTACACTCTTTTCGGTGGCGTGAGCTCCAAAAAGACGTCAGGTATCAACGACACGAACCTAGGGGTGTTTCCCAAGTTGGTGACATCTAAAAGTGGATACAATGACATCAGCTCTTCAAGGAAGAATAAAAGGCGAAGGACGCATATTACACCCATAATCCCACCCACCAACCAACCATGGCCGAAGGCTCTATCCGCGAACGCCTAAAGAGAGACGTCAAACAGCTAGAAATCCACATGTGGCGCGCCCTCCGCGATTCGGGACCAGCCGTGTTCGAATACACCACCGATGATTGCACGTTCGCTATTGATGGCATGGTTTTGGACAAAGACTCTAAACCGACACTCAAAGAGTACATGGAGAAGACGTACAAACCGTACGACAAGTACGAGATGCACGACATACGAATCATCGAGCTTGATTTGATGGCGGCCTCAGCGGTTTATAAAGTCACTGCGAGTCGGCTGATCAGTGACCATGAACCGCCGGAGAAGTACACCCTCTTGTGTGCAAGTAGTTGGGCGCAAGGGGCGGATGCGGAATGGAGGTTGAAGATGCATGCCGAGGGCGAGGCATTCGAAACACGAGAAGGTGCGTCGTTTCGACGATACAACGATCCACGTTCTAATACCCGCGACAGATTAAACTGCTGCGTGGGGCAGATAATTGGAGGACACTGCGGCCGTCGGACAGTCGAATTTAATCTATGTACAATCAATGGACAGTGCGCTTGCCAGCGGTTTTCGAAGTAAAGAGAGTCGAAGACTCAGAAGATTTTCGTGAGCCTGCGTCAACCGCCAGTGCCGTTTCATGTCCAGCTCGTTTATTCGGTGACCATAGAGTAGCTCAAGGCAGGGCGGTCAAGGTGGTGAAAGGGCAGTGATGGCATCAGCGGTGATGGCCGCAAGCGGACTCTGAACTCAACTTGAATCCACACTCTGCTAAACCAAGTCCAACCAAAACATTACAAGTATGGATCCGGTGGTATCTTGAAACAGACTAGATGGAGGGTCGTTCTATATCTGAGGCTCACAAGAAATCAACCACTGAGAAGTTGATTCAAACTCAAAATTGAGCAATTTACGCTAATTTACGTCGTAGCTGTCGGATGCTCCGTGACCCGACAACCACTCTGAAAAAATGGTGAGCACTCCGATGGGTACAGCATCCTCCCTCATCGTCGGCTCATAGGGTCTTACGGACTTTCCTCCTGAACTCTTGACGAGAATATTTCTTCGGCTCTCATATAAATCTTTGCTCTGTGTTGAAGCTGTTTGCGTGCAGTGGAATGCCATTGTCACGAAAGATCCTGAGCTCAGCGTGCAGACATTTAAGAAGCTCAGCAAGTGCATGTAGAACCAGGTGCGTAGAGCTGCCATCGGACTCGGAGACTGACCATTTGATTCACAACTGGTGGTAGGTTGTACCGAACCTGGTTTTCGATCCGGATCTGGAAGTTTGAAGCCAGCTCTGAGCCAGTCCAGGCAGAGGTTACGCTCGCTTGTGCCCAATTTCTAGCTCAATGTCCCACGGCAGCTTCATCCTGCGCTGGACGAAGCTTCATATTGCATGGGCAACAGCCTTGAAAGCGTTAGGTTCTACACCAAGGGCGACCACAAACTCTGCCAGCTCGCTATAGCGAACGATTTCATCTCGATTCCCGTGGTGACGATGGCCACACTCGTGTTCCCCGAGAGGATCTGGGGTCCCGGCTTCAAAATCAAAGCGAAGAATAGCAAGGGCGTTAGGCTCACTGATGTTTTTGCTGCGTTGGAAAAAGAGTTTGATTACATCTATCTTTTATGGCTGTATCTAATGAGTCGCGATTCCAGGTCAAACGTTCCGGTTTATACCCAAGACTATGGGATCATGAAGAAAGGGGAAGCTCTCGGGGACCATAGGTATCCCTAGAGCAATCTTTGCTGGCTGCCACGCTCACAGCCGCCACTTTATCACACAGATACTACGAAGGGCTCCAGAAGGTGGCTAGAACTGGACTCGGCCTCTCGGCGGAGATATGGTTGGGTTCCTAAGCGTTCCATGACTGCGGTGCGATATGTTGGGGCATTCGGTTTGCTTTCTTGTGACCCCCGTTTCTTTCTTTGCATTGGCGCGACCAGTTTGTTTTTTGTTTCTTGCAATAATCAGCTATTTGCCTAATGGTGCTATTTCTCTTCCCGAGGACTTTGCGTAGGACGCGGCCGCCTTCTGCGCGTCGCACTCTGGCTGGGAATCTTGGGCGAAATATATCTAACGGATGAGCGGAGTTTGCGACGGACCACGAACACTCCGGTAGAGTCAAAGAGTGCGCAAGTATGTGCAAGCCGACATGTATTCGAACCCAAAGTTTCCGTTTCCAAAGTCAGGCCCAAGCTTTCTGTCAACGTCTACCGCCCGACGAAGAGCGAATGTTCGCCGCGGCCCGCCTTCGACGCTTCTGGATAATCCAGAACGCGGAATATAACGTCTGTACAGCGCGACGATCCCCCAAGTTTACAGAAACTGCAAGTCCTTATCGTGTCTTTCCTGTTTGATCTCCATGTTCTCGTCAGCCAAAGAATTCTCTATCCTTCTCTCTCACCCAACCTCTCCACGCCCGACGCGACGAAGAAAAGTCTGTGGTGCCCATTTATAAATGCAATCTAAACTAAAACAAACAAAATATACATGCAGCGAGTACCTAAAATCGTATTCGTATTTGAGCGCAGAAGGGCGGACAGACGATATTATCGACAGGTCGGGGAGGTATGTAAGCAATCTACTAATACAGCAATACAGCGCAGCTCGTGTGTTCATTGGCAATCACAATCGTGTCTCTAGGGGGTCAGGGTCAGGTCCGTAAGTGCGCAAGTGCGTGTGTGCTTTTTACGACGGGGATAGTCCGCAAGTTGGTTGCGCGTCGTACGACGGGGTAAGTAAGGAGATGGGCCGACGACCGTAAGGGGTCGCGGCCGACGTGGGTATCAACTATGTAAGTATCGTCGAAAATGTCAGACGAAATGAGTGGAATGGATGTAATGTGTCTTGTCCATTGTCCAAAGTGCGTGCGGCGCGTCCAGAGCCATAGATATGCAGACAGATAGATCAATACGAGAAGACCATCAGCCAAGGGTTGAGCACGATCTGTGGCGGGCATGAGAACGGCGGGACCTATGTACGAGAAGGAAATGCCTTACCGGGAAGAGAATGTGGCAGGCCGACACGATCCTGGGGGGGGAGAAAGTCAGCGTTACATGCGGTATGCAAGATGGATGAGATGCTTACGACAGAGGGAAGATAACTCCCCACGATGCCCCGGTTACACGCCACTCGAGGGGAACGAGAGTCGTGGAGCATACGATCATGCCGGTGATGATGGCCACGGCAACAGTCAAGGGGAACCAGAACCTAGGCCGCATATGTGTTAGTTGTAGTTACAAAGCGCGGAGGATTTAAAAAAGAACGGAGGATTTAAAAATGCTAACCGTTTGAAAATCTTCGGAATTTCCTTAAAGAAATTCGAGCGCTGCACCTCCTTGACGGTGGCGCTCCAAGAGATGTTCACGCTGAACATATGCGCCAGAATGGCTTGGCTCACCTAGGAACAAGGAAACATCCATCAGATGGGCCTGGACAAAAAAATGGGCCGAGATGCTTACGGGAATGCCCAAGCCACCAAAGAAGAAGAAGCTGATCATCAATCGGGAATGAGATGATTGCGCAGAGGATCGCGAGGAAGAAACGGAGAACATACAAGAACGGTATCCACATCAGGTTAACCAGGAAGCCGCGCAACTGCCGTCCGAAATACCCTTGTCAGTAAAGTCGTCATGGATAGGTGGGTTGGGTGGGCAAGAGTCCACGGGGGGCCCGTACTCACCAACTCCTTGTGCCCCAACCGGTACTCCAACAGTGTGTACCCAATCGTGCCGCTCCCAAAGAATACGGTGGTGCAGGAGAGCCAAATCTCGAAACTCGGGATGTAGAATCCGTCGACGGGGAATTCGAACCCGAGCAGAACGTAGTTGATAACACCGATGGTGACCGAGGCCGCGATACCGTCTGTAGGAACAGAGCAGAGTTAGCAAGGTGCCGAGTAGAATTGAATGCACGCACAATATGAGAACATGTAGGCCATCATGGAGATTTTGTAATGCATTGGCGCGGCCTTGCACCAGAGGAACTTGTGGATCTGCGCCGTGACGGGCCCGCGGCGCCACCACTGGACGAGCGGGTGGAAGAGCAGCTCGCTGCATCCGTACGCGTACTTCTGCCACCTGTTCAGCTCGTCGTCAACCTAGGGAATGTACATTAGTCAGAAATAATTCGCAAGATAGAAGGAAAGTAGTCACCGTGAGCGACACACCCTCTTTGAAGCCGCCATTGGAGTACGTCGCCCAACGGATGATGTACCCACGCAGCAGCAGGCGCAGCGCCATATCGAAATCCTCCGATACGTTCGTCTCGGACCAGATCTTCTCCTTGCCGTCCGCGGGGTCGATGAACGCCGCGTCCTGAATCGCCTTCCACCGCAAAAACGCGTTGTGCCCCATGAAGGGCGCGACTTCGCCGTTGGCACAAGCTATAAGAAAGCAAATGATCAGCACTCATTTGAGCGATAGAAGAAAAGGGAGCAAGCAGGACAACGCACCCATCGAGATACACCTATTGATCCGCCGCGTAAAGTAGCTAATACCATTCTCGAAATAATGGTGCGCAACCTGCATAACGTCCGACTCGTGCTGCAAAATCGCCACCGTGGGGCACTCGCTCATCTCCCGCGCAGCGTCCCTGAGGCAGTCCTCCGGCACCACCGTGTCCGAGTCCACAATAAGCACATACTCGCCCAACCTTGTCGCCTTGCCGTTCGCCGCCCACGGGCGCCACCGGCGCCCGCTCTCCTCGTACATCTCCTCGATCGCCATCCCCAGCGCACGCTCTTCGAGGTCCTCGCCGATCATCGGTGTGTCGCCGCCGCCGCTCCCGAGCGCGACCCACGCGGCAGAGATGATGCCGTGGTCGTCCCCGTCGCGGTTCTGGTACTGGATCCCGTACATCCCGCTTCCTGTGAAGCTCCGCCCGTCACCGGTACTCGCGAGGCTCATGCGGTGGTGCCCGTGCCCGCCCGCAAGCGCCGGCGCGAACGGCGCGCCGCCCAGCTCCGCCAGCGTCGGCGTCCCTTGCTGCGCTTGTGCATTCGCCCTGGCAACAAGGGTTTCGAGGTGCCGCTCCGCCTTCAAGCTGAGCTCAAGCCCGTAGTTCATGTTGCTCGCCTTCTTGAACCGCCCCGCCCTTTTGAACCCGTCCGCTGCGTCCTCGTGCCGCGGCCGCGCGACCCACCCGATGTTGTGGTTCGCGTAGTACGTGAGGCGCTCGTCGCGGTCGGGCGGCGAGAGGAGGCGCAACCCGTCGTCGTTGATGAAGATCGTGGAGGTGCCGCCCTGGCGCGCGTAGGTCTGCATCGCCTTCTTGAGCGACTCGATCGAGGGCGCGAGGACGGTGTGCAGGGACTCTTTGTACACGGGCATCTGGATGGTGATGTGCGGGAGGGCCTCGTCGACGGCTTTGTTGGAGCGCGGCTTGATGGCAGAGTAGTATTTCGAGTTTTCGTGGAAGTGCGCGACGGGGCCGATGCTGAGGTTGAGTTAGTATGATGTCAGGAAATCATGGGAAAGAGGTACGCACCACATGGTGATGTTCTGGATGAGTTGGAGGGCGAAGAACTAGACGGAGATTAATAATGGAGACTCGGAGAGAAAAATAAACATACCAGCGAGACACACCATAGCAGGGGAGTCGTAGCGCACAGTATGAACCGCATGAACGAGCCGTCGAGGGACCACTCCATGAGCAGCGTCTTGACACCCTGGCCGATGAACACAAAGGACAGTCCCGCCGCGAGCCCGTTGTAGATGGGCGCATAGAGCTTTGCTTCGCGGCGGTCGCGCAGGCCGCTCTCTACGTCGGGCGCAATGCTCGTCGTGGTCACACCGACCTTCCTACCGTACCAGTTCCGCCGGACCTTAGTCTTGGTGCGCAGCTTCTCGTCGTTTTCGTCTGACGGGTTGAGGCGGGCGTTGGGGGAGCTGTTGACGGGCATGGGCTTCTCGGGGTCGTAGGGGCCCGAGGGCCGTGTGGGCAGGGAAGAGTGCGAGAAGACGGAGCCGGCGAGGGAGCCGGGATTGGAAGAGGCGGGGCCGGTAGGGCGCGAGCGCCAGAGGAGCTTGATGAGACGGTCTTCAAAGTCTTGGCATGTCGGGATGATAGCGTCGAGGGACTCGGACCAGACGACCAGCACGCGTTCGTCGCGCTGTATTCCGATTTAAAAAACACATAGATGAGAGAAAAAAAAAGGCGCCTACAATGAACGCTGCGCATTGCTCCTTGTCAGCATGCGGAAGTAGTAGCATAGTATCCAGAATCTGTATACGGGTGTTGGCGTCGACGTATATATTTTTGTCGTCTGGAGAGCTAGACACGACCAGTCAAACGGCCGTCACTTTTGCTCACCAAAAAATACCTACACATCTGCGAGCGCCGCATGGACGGCGGCGCTGCGTACTTTTACGGCCACTTGTGGATTTAACGCAGCAACGGCCGTTTCAAAGGGCTCGAGGGCGGGATTCTCGTATGGAAAGACACGAAATTCGGGCCCAGAGGGTTGACCGGTTGGAGTGTTGCCGCCGCTGCTGCTGCCACCACCGACATGAGTGCCGTCGGAGACGCGAAGAGCTACACCAGAGGACACAGGTTCGTCGGGCCTGAACCAGGCGTCGCCCTGGGTCTGCTTGAAGAGATAGTGCAGCAGAGCATCCCAGCGGTCGTAATCCATGGCTGCGTGTGGATGACCGTTGCAGGCAGGAGAAGAAGTAGTTGTACTTCCCACCAAGCTTCCCACACCACCCTAGATATCCGCGAGCGAGGCATCCTTCGAACGCGTCGAATGAAACGCGCGATAACACGGTGTTCGGGGTCCTCCTCGGCTATTCTCTCAATTCGGAAATGAACTTGTTTCTGCCATATAAAATACGTGGGTTTCCGATATCTCCTCCGAATATACACCATGCAATCTTACCAAACCGATTACATTGTCTGCGGCGGGCTGAATGCGGCGTTTGCTGTGGATGAAGGCTAATCGTCTATCGGACTACATCTGTGAATGACGTCACGAGGCGGTCATTGAGAATCCTTATCGGGACTTGCTATGGACTTTTGATCCCCGCCCTTTTCAACCAGCCGAGTCCAGAACTGTTCCCTGTCCAAAATGCATGATTGTCGACTTTTTTCGACAGTTTCATTTCATGTCAGGTACTATTCACTCCGTCTCTAGGCGGTGGTACGTTTTTTTTTTGAGTGAACAAGCTGGAATTCGGAAAACAGTACCCGCTGCAGGACCAATGCAGAACGGAAAATCAGTTAAACAGTGTATCCAATCAGTCGCACGACGTGTCGGCGTGGTGCGGTCCCGGGACAACAGCCGTCTTCCATCTCGAATACAAAGACTAAGACCGCACGCCAAGATGACTTGAGCTCATTCATCTATTCTCGTCCCTCCCGTGTAATTGTATTTCATTATCATCAACGACGTCAGTCCAATGCAAGTAAGTAGGTACAATGAATGAAGTGAATCGTCTATTTTATCTCGATTCGGAGTGTGCAGCTAACAAAGAAATGTCCAAGCAGCAAACGTGTGTCGGTGAGGGAGGTAAGTGTCCATGTGCGAGAGGATCAGGGTCAATGCAGGCAGGCAAACGAGCGGGAGAGCGGGTCGAGTCTGTCAGTCCGTAGGTATCAAGTGTGCGCGGGCCAAGTGCCCGCTCGGGGTATGCAGGCGTGTGTTGGATTCTTCGGTCGCTTTTGCGACGGCGTTGGTAGGGCCGAGGAGCCCAACTAACACTTTTTCCACATCTTCACCGAGTCGCTGGATCGCAGAAAATAATCAGTATGTACGTCGACCCAGGAACAGCAAAACTCACATCCTAAACGCCCCGTCCGCGGCGCTCGTCGGCCACGTCGCGTGCCACGTGCTCTGCGCATTGTAGAACTCGTACATCGCGTCTGTAATAGGCACTGTCAGTGATGTTCCGAAAGAGGAAGGTTAAAGTTGGAGGGATAGGGGCGACGCGGGAGAAAGCGGAAGGAAAACTCGGCACGAGAAACGAAGGGGAACAGAAACGCACTCAACGACCCATCGAACCACGGCTTGTTCCCGACCTTGTCGGGGAACCACCCGCTCGTCCCGCCCACCGCCAGGTCGATGATCAGATAGAACGCTGCATTGTACATTCGTCAGTTGCCATTATTCAAAAAGGATTTGGGAGGAGGCGCGGACTCACGCTGGTCAAAGGGACTGTTGTTATGCTGATACGGGTTATTAAGCGGGATCTCCGCCGACCCGTTCTGCGCCGTGGCGGGGAACCCCGCGCGGTTCCAAAAGCTGCTCTTCGCATTCTTCGTCGAGATGTCGAGCACGGTGTGGATGCGCGAGTCGACGTAGAACCGCATCCACTTGTCGTCCCACTCCAACCCGTACGTGTGGAACCCCTTGTCGAAGCTCGTGCGCTTGAGCCCGTACCACCCGTACAGCTTCTCCACGAGGTTTGCCAGCGGACCGTACTGCACCGTCGCGCGGACGAAGTTCGAGCCTGCGAGAGCGCGTTAGTTAGCCTTAATCATCCTTTCGTTCAACCTCCAGTCGTCGCTCACCCTGCGCCGTATACTCCGGCCCATTCCCCCTTGCTTCCATAATATCAATCTCGCCCGACAAGGGCCACGTCCCGTTGGTCGGCAGCATCCAAATGGCCGGCCACAGCCAGTCCCCCCTCGGCAGCTTGGCGCGCACCTCGACGCGCCCGTACGTCATGCTGTAGTGGTTCTTGGTGCTGATGCGCGCGCTCATGACGGGGTTGATTACTTGGTCGACGCCGTTGCCCGATGCCGTGCACGCGGTTTTGTTCGTTTCCCTGAGCGTGATGTGAGCTACTGTCGGCTGAAGGGAGTGATGAGGAGAGGAACGCACGACTCGGTACACGGGTCCATGGTGTAGCTCCCGCTCTTGACGGTGTCCTCGCCGAGCGCGGCGCTGGTGAGCGTCGGCATGATGTACAGCTGCCCGTTCTGCACATAGCTGTTGTTATCGAACTGGGTCGCCATCTGGAACTCCGCGTTTCTGAAAAGGATTTATCATCAGCATCTTTCTTAGGAAGCAAAAGGGCGCAACAACGCCGCAACGCACCCAAACCCGCCCAGCTGCACCTCCCGCGTCCACGTATTCGCCAAATCAAACGTCTCGAACTGCTCGTTCAGCACACTGCACAGGTCGCTGTCCTTGAACCGGTCCACACCCTCCACGCCGAAGAAGCAGAGAGCGGCGGCACCCGCGAGCCCAAGCACCATCATCGCGAAGGTGAGCCACCACGACACGCGCGCGCGCGGGGCCGCGCGCTGCAGCCACGGCTTCTCCTCCTTCGTGAGCTTGCCCGCCAGCCGCGTGCTCGGGGCAGGGGCAGGCGGGGCGGGGAGCGCCAGGGCCACCGCCGAGCCGGCGCCTGAGTGGGGCCCGGGGAAGGACGGGTACGACGGGTAAGAGGGGGGCGCCCAGAGGCTCGAGCCCGGGCGCGAGGCGGGGGAGAGGAACGGCGCGCGGAAGTTCTGCGAGGAGTTGCGCGGGAGGTTGGTGCCCAGCGTGGGGGTGCCCGGGAGGTCGTGCGTGGAGACGCGCGCGCTCGCTTGGCCGGCGGCATACGCGGCATTGAGCGCGGTCTGGGAGGCGCTGGGCTGGAGCATGCCGGCGGCGGCGGAGTTGCGGTAGACGCTGTTGTTACCCGCCATGGCGGCGAGAGAGCCGGAGGAGGAGTTGTGACGCGGGTCGCCGGTGGACATGAAGGGGGCAGAGGGCTGCGGGAGACCGGCTTCGTGCGAGGTGTCGGAGAGGCCGCCGCGGGCGACTTGGTGCTCGCCGCCACTGGTCAAGCTCTCGAATGAGTTTGAACGACGGCGAGCTGGAAGGGGGTCCGGGTTGCCTGGGTGTGCTGCAACAACCGTTAGTGAAAAACAAATAAACTAAAGTCAAGCGTACCCTGGAACGGAAACTGGAAACTACTCGGGGGCGGGCGAGTGCGACTGGAGGCGCGACCGCGGCTGCCGGCGGGGGAACCCGGCTGCTCGTCGGCATCGTTGTAGTATAGGTTCGTAGCGTTCCAGGTTGCAGGGGATGTCGGGGACAGCTCGGCGTCCTCTGCACCCGCACCCACGGGTGCGTAGTCGCGCTCCGTGTACGCATAGCCGTTATCAGCACCGTCGAACGGATTGGAGTTGCGACGGCGGCCGGTGACGGGGAAGGAGGGGGTGATTGGTGAAGCGCCGCCGACGGGTGCGTAGGTGGAACCGGAAGCCATGGCAGAGCGGCGACGAGTCTGCTGCTGAACGCGGGGCACAGTTTCCCTGTCCGAGTCTGATAAAGAAGATTCCGAGCCAGAATCGCGGCGGGAGTCCTGGGCCAAAAAGAAGGGGCGCGGAGGCGAGAGCGGGACAGCGTCTGTTAGCTGGGCGGACTCGTTCGACTGGGCTGAGTTGCGGTTGTGGTTTTTTGTAAGGCGGGACATGGTGGTAGCAGTTCAAGCGACAACTTGAAGACAAGACGCGAGAAGCAGACGCGCCGATAGCAGCCAACAAGAATCCAAGCGGGCAGCTGGCAGATACGGGCAAGGAGAGAGCGTGGAAGGCGCGTTGCCCATTTTCTTGTATCTTCGCGTCTATAATCAGCCCAAGGACCCCGGACACTATCTTAACCCATTCGTCCAACTGAAAAAAAAAAAGATTCCCGTATGTTCCTCTTTTCTCATGACAGAGGAACTGCGTCATATACAAGTATTGTGTTCGTCAGAAATTGTCGCAGAGATAAACCCCGTTGCCAGCCCAGTTGCAGAGAAGATGCGCGCTGAATATTGCCTCCGTTCCGACCAGCGTGTAGCCAGCAGAAGCCTGTTTGGCAGCCATCCAGCCTTGTACGTACTTGAGTTGCCAAAACACAATGCGGCGAGTCAGTCGTCATGTCGCAAGAAGCCCTGAGAAGTGGAGCGGCTCGTATCGCTCGACTGGCGCATCCAGAGCGTATCTAGAGAACATTGGTTATCGTCAGCACAGCTTTCTGTCTTCAAGTTCATCTCCACCGAAAAATGCCGGCACTCATCCTTACCCGCCGTCCATCACTGATTCACTCTGAGTCTTCTCCCTTCCAAATTCCCGCGCACGAAGGCGCACAAAACACGAGCCCCGCCCACGCCAGACAGCCATCTCGCACGACCGACGATCGACGTGTATTCCTTATTAACTGAATTCCTTTAATATTTCGAAATGAACGGGCGGAAGAATCGATATCGTTAGGCCGCCATCGCGCGCCTTATCTATGACAACAAGACGTCGACGTCGCGACCTCCGTTCAATCTGTCTGTTCGCTCTTGCGCTCTCATCATGCATCGGCGTCTGGAATCTGTCTATGTTTTTTCCGCCCCCCTGCGAAATCTGGCGAAACCCTATCGCCGCGTCCGGCCTGACAATCCCTGGTCTAGGTCTACGCGCGTACCTGTATTTTCACAGTCTAGGCAAAGTGTCCGGTGAAACGGGCCGAAACGAAACGCGAACCCGACACATCGATATCAAGGTAGGATTTTCCTCCGCAGAGCAAAACAAGTAATCGAATCTAATAATCGTTTTAATATATCGCGATCGTCGAGTTTCACTGCGCCCACCGACGCCCACCACAAAATTTCACGTGTCAAGACGATAAGTATAATTGATTCAGGCCCCGGTGGGTCGGCCGCTTTTTTTTTTTTCGGAAATCTCGACTGACGACCGACTTACTCAATGTTAATGAAAATCGGCTCCTGAGCTCTATTTTGGACCGACCTTTGCCGTTTTTGGCCCCAGGAAGTTTTTTCCGCGGTTTCTCGACCGCTGGTTGTCTGGTAACCGCGCCACTTGCTGCCATCAGACAGAACGGTCACCGACCCAGATCCCTGGCCCTTCTGAGACACCTCCTGGACCACTTCCCGAGGACCCTGACGGCCGTATCCATCGCGGCCGCTGCACAAATCGTTGAAACTCACCCCAGCAAACCTTTCCTGCCTAGAAATCCTATATCGATCCACCAAGGACCGACTGAGGTCGTCTAGGGCTTGTTGTACTCGTTATCCCGGATCCAAAAGCCGATTTTTAACCTCTGATTTGCTTTATTCCAAACCGAGCTAGTAGCCAGTGACCGCGGGGCCTGTTGATTCTCATTCGCACTCCCGTACACCACCTGACCTTGATTCTCCGCCCATCATGTACCGCGGTGGTAGGAACTTCAAAGTTCAAACCTTGAAACAAATGCCTGGGCTTGCTTCCTCGGTTTTTTTTTTCCTGGGCGAGACCGCGGTCAGATGCACTACCTCATCCTCCCTCCTCCCTCGGCCGTTCTCCACTCGAAAACTCGGGGACACGCCGCCGGTTGTGGCATATAGGTGCCATTTTCAACCGCAACCCCCCGGAAATGCCTGCGCCGTGAATGCTCCCTTCGCGGAGACTTGCACGACGAGCACAGCAGAGGACAGCCGTCTTTGCGTGCGATCCAACTTTCACGGCGCTCGCCGCTCCTGACGATCCGGTGACTGGTGTTCGCCCATATTTAACTTGCGCTTCACACCGAATGTCGACCGTTCTTCTCTATCAGTGCCTTGCACTCATCATGTCTGGGCTATATCAGCCGCGTCGTTCGCTAGCGCGCGCACGCTGCTTCCCCTTGCCCGGCTGCTGCAAGTATGGTTCCGCTCAAAACATTATGTACCGCTCCTCTACTTGGTCGTCTGCGCTGTTGCGCTGCCGAAGATTCCACTGTCGAAACGCAATGATATCCTGGCTTCCACGAAGGAGAATGGCAGAATCTTGAGCAACATAAACAGCCTCAAGATGCAGATTGCCAAAACCGAGAGGTAACTTGCTGGCGTCCCGTCTTCACAATTATCCCACTTTACAGGTGTCTGGCAAAATCGAGACCGGTCTCGCTGCCAGTGAGCGGAACACTAGAGGCAGCCATCCTGCTGTTGCCGGGTTTCCAGGAGCGTTTCCGCTGGTCTCTTTTAATCTGAAATTCTGGGCGCGGATTTTTTTCACCGTGGGGATTACATCCGCAAATTAGATATTTCAAGTCGCATTGGCAATGTTGGATCTTAGAGCTGGGAAGGCAATGACTGCGTTCATGGACTGGTTTCCTCCCCGGGTGCAAGTTCACAAGCATAGTTTTTCTTTAAATACACTATCTGAGATACTTTGGTCGTACCATGTCGCGCTGATCATTATTCCAGAGTTTCTACACTGGTGCGTTCTGGGACAGACATCGACGGCTGCACGGAGACTGACGGTGGTGGCTAGTTCTCGACCAAGGCAACAGACCTATCGAATTTGCCACACGTCGATGAAGATAGTTGCAATGAACCAAGTAACATTTTGGCCTCACCTTTGGTGAAAGACTGTTCCAGTTTCTTATTTTACACAGAGTGTCCCGGCCACAATTTTCATTCTGTACTAAGTATTGGATCGTTGAACGGAAGTAAATGATGGCGTTCCCACGGTTCAATCATCGATTGTTCGATCTAATTGCGAATACTGTGTCATAAACATCGTTCAGGGCAAGCGCTTGAAGGAAGGAAGGAATGAAGGAAGTGTATACCGGCGCGGTCCCGTTCAGGAACAGCCGGGGCCCGTACTACACATAATATCGAGTTGTATGCTACGGATATCCTCACCCCCTCACCATTTCATTACCTGAGTACCCCGTCAAACATCTCCCCAGCTAGGTCGGTAATAAAAAGAAAAAAATACCGGTGGGTCAGTCGAAAAGTCGGTCCCAATTGTAATTTCAACGCCGGTTCAAACGAGAAGAAATACGTATATCCGACAAAGGTTTGGCGGCGGGTGAGTCCCGTCAGTCCACGTACGTCCATGCTACGACACCAGCTCTTCTCTGGAGAAAATGCCGGCGCATCAGCCAGCCGCGATACTCGTCATGATGTTCAGCGCTCACTTCTGTGTCCCATCCAAATAAATTCCTCGTTTCCTTCCTTTCGAGTGACACTGTGAACCACCATGTCGAGCGCGCCCATAATATTCTACGACATCCCCTCCAAGGCGTCCGGATGTGCATGGTCCGCAAACACATGGAAAATAAGGTATCTATCTCTGTTGTGCAAGTTAATCCTACCATCTGACGCATAACTAGATACGCCTTGAACTACAAAGGTTTGGCGTATAAAACCGATCGAAGTGTTGGGAACGAACCCCGCACTCTTGTGGCATATACTTACAGGGCGCTAATTCGGCGCTCATCCTCCTTCTGACCTTAGCCGAAGTGTTGGGAACGAACACAGCGCTCTTGTGACGTATACAGGGCGCTGATTCGGCGCTAATACTCCAGCTTCTGACCTTAGCCGAAGTCTTGGGCGCGAAGCACTGCGCTCTTCTAACGTGCACTTGATCAAAGCGTAGTTCCCTCGGCCTTTTCAGTAGCTCCTACTTGAAATTATCTTTTTCAATCGCAAACATGCCATCGACGACGCCCCAGGTAGATACGTAGATCACCGTCAACCATTGCATTTACGAATCCACTCTATCATAGACAATCGAGGGTCAGTTTTCTATGCTTTTATCTTTAGGATCAGTAATGAATTCTCCTGGCTACCAGGCGGAGTACACACAAGTGTCCGTCGATAGCATCTACCATGTGCGATGCCCACTGACGTTCTTTGTCATTCAGCTTGTTAATATCCAGCCCATTGGTGCCTACAATGAGCCCGGTTTGCGTTCAGTGAACTCAAACACAGAAACCAGTATCACATTCGTGAACTTCAGAGCCGAACCTCTGCATCTCTGGTGGATCTCATTTGAGGGGAGGAGGGTCAGTTATGGAACCGTCGCCGGAAACGGTGGGAGGTTGGACATGAGGACTTATTTGACTCATCCTTGGGTCATTACGGACGAGGGGAGCGGTGAAGCCTTGGGGATTTGGTTTCCTATTCCCGATAGAGGACTCGTGGTTGTCGCTTGAGAGATGACATACGAGGCCTATGAATTCGTCGAATGTACAGGATCTTTGCTGTTCAAGCACTGCCGTCCTAAGATGATTCAGGTGCCATATTGGACAGGTTGAAGCAGTTGAAGTTGAGTTCAAAGTCCGCCTGCGGCAATCACCCCTGTCCCGCAAGCCACCTAACAGTGTCGTTCATGTCCCGTTCGATTATTCGCTCACGAAAATCTTCCGACTCTACGACTCTCGCCTTCGAGACTGATGATTCCTACATAAACTTAAAGGCCCTCCCGGCTCCCCTGGTACCGGCCGAAACGCAACCGCACCCATCCTGAGTCGTGGACGATGACCTCTGGGTCGAAAAAAATATTGATATGGACGGCGTTGACTACGACTCGGAGTCAAGGTAAGGGATTTTTAAATCAGCTGCCCTTGCTATCCGGAGAACCTTTTCGGCCTGCGAATGAAGACTTAAGAACGAGTAGAAAGTCGAAATCAATACTAACCTGCAGAATCATCGGTTTATCTATCATTTCCCCCTCCAAACCCGCAGCGCCTCGATTCAGCGCATGCTCGCGTTCCATCCTATGGACGATTTTCGCGGCACGCTCGATTTCTAAAAAAACGTCGAGCCTAAGCATGAATTCAAACTGGCTCGGCGGAACTCACCAGCAGCTGTGGGGACGAACGCCGACTGGATTACATCCACCTGGCTCGGGTGGATGGCTTGCTGTTTTTTTTTCGTCAGTCATGCTCCAGAACGCAAAAGTGCGAACAGACCTTTCCGGTAAATCCGAGCTGGCGTCCATCTCGACACTCGTCTTTCAGATACTCGAGATCCTTGTAATTCACGCAAACCTGGTAATGATGTTGGTGTAGCCTCAGGTGCGACGTTATATAAATACCATGTCGATAGCCTCCAGCCCGAAGGCCTTGGCTGCAATAACGATTGAGGATCTAGTATACAACAGCTCGTGTCGCGAGGAAGACCTCAATATTGACGTGTCGGCACAATCTTGGCGCCAAATGAATACACAGAAAACGGGAAAGACGTGAATAATTACAATCTTCGGCGGCGAACTACCACCATTTAGTTTAGAGGAGAATTTTTCTGAGTAAAAGGACTCACCAGCAACGCAGTCAAAGCTCCTCCGAGCTTTCCGAATTCCGATTTCCAAGCAGCGATGGCCCCGAGATTCCACGATGCTCTTGCGCTCTCGATACTGGCAACGAGTCCCAGAGCATTGCCATTCGCATCACGTATTGCTGTCGAGACCGTATTGAGATCTTCTGCGGAATGGACCTTCGGAAGGACGAGGCTGCCAACTGATTTCGAGGTAACCTGCGACAAGAAATCAGGTCGAGCCCGGATTTGGAAGCGTGTGTGTTACGATTTGGGATATATCATCTCTGAAGAACGGGGTACTGATATCGTTGACGCGTACGGCCACCCGTTCGCGCGGAGGAAGATCCCCTCGCTAAGCAATACTTGTGGGATCAAGGCAGAGCGCATAAAGGCATGCATACCCCGAGGAAAGCAGAAAGGCGGGCCCTGGCAGCGGTCTTGTCGGCAGCAGACGGAGGAACGCTGTCCTCAAGGTCGTATATTATCATGTCCGAGCGCGTTGAGAGAGACTTTTCCAGCATGCGGTCGGACGAGGAGGGAACATAGAGATATGACCGCTTCAAAGACACAGCAGGAGGGATGCTGGAGGTATTCAGACTTCGCACACTTCGTTTCAACGCCAGGGTTGGCTTCAGGTTCAAACGAGAAAACATGGGTATTCCTGAGATCAGAGAACAGTGTGGAGGTCTGGAGCAAGATTGAATCGCCAGTTTACGTACATACGACAATTGCCTTTACCAGCGACTTCTCCCGTACTTTCTGCAGTCCAAGACATCTCTGGCGCCAAGTTACTAGTCTCGTGGCTCGTACCGCTACATAGATGGCTGCGGGATGTTCATCATGATGCGAGCGCTCGCTGCTGCGGCTCGTCCAAATTAACTGCTTGCTCCTTCCTCTCGAGTGAACCACCATGTCGAACGCGCCCATAATCTTCTACGACATTCCCTCCAAGGCGCCCGGCTGTGCATGGTCCCCGAACACATGGAAAACAAGGTATCTACCTCGTACCGGCCGTGCAAGTTATCTTGTCATCTAACGCATAACTAGATACGCCTTGAACTACAAAGGTTTGGCGTATAAAACCGAGTGGATCGAATACCCCGACATTGCGGACCTATGCAAGAAGATCGGCGCGGAGCCCACCATGATACGCAAAGACGGCAGACCCTACTACTCTCTGCCCGTCATCCAGGACCCCAAGACCGGCGCGGTCATTTCCGACTCGGCGCGCATTGCAGAGTACTTGGACGAGACGTATCCCGACACACCCAAGGTATTCCCCGCAGGTGCGCTTTGTTTCGCAGTCTCCAAAATGATGGGACCTGATATGATTGGATTACAGAAACGCACGTCCTGCAGAGAGCTTTCATGGCAGCCTATGACGGCGCGACAGAGCCTTTGGTCTCATACATCATCCCCGCCGTCGCCAGAATCCTCCGACAAGGAAGCATTGAGTATTACGTGCGCACTCGGGAGGAATCCTTCGGTAAAAAGCTGGTCGAGGTATGGCCGACTGGCGAGGCCCACGAAGTGAAATGGAAGGACGTTGAAGCAGGCTTCGGCAAAGTCGACCGCTGGTTGAACGAGCCGCTGAACAAAGGCAAGCCGTTCGTCATGGGCAACGTCGTGTCGTTTGCGGACTTCATGATCGCGGGAGAGATGCACTGGTGCAGGCAGGCATTCGGTGAAGAGAGCGACCTGTGGAAGGATATGATGACATGGCATGGGGGGAGATGGGCGAGGCTCGTCGCCGACCTCAAGAAATACGAGGGGGCTCGTGAAGAAGATATGACTGATTGAAATGTGTAACAATGTAGAACCCCCCAATCGAGTCGTCTACTCACAAACAATTAGATGCTCGAGATTGTATGGGTAATTACAGATAGGGCATTATTGTATTGATGTCGTGTTAGTAGGAATTATTTCGTTTTCCGATGCTCCTGAGAACGCGTGGGATTAGTGGTGTGCTTTCAACTCCATGGAAGGACTCACAGGCTTGTGGCTAATCTCATGATCAACGTGCACATATGCTGTCGCAACGCCGTCAGCATCGAGCGCCACCAACATGAGATTCATGTACCTCGTCCAACATTCGGCAGCTGCTCAATCTTGTCCTGCAGCGCCTGTGAGAGATCGTGCGCTTTCCACAGCGGCGTGTCAGCGTCCATGACGATGTCCAGCTCGACGACATAGTCCTGTGCGAACGTTAATCTTCTTCATCACCTGAACCTGAGAGACAAATTCTTACGGGCCCAGCGTGGTACACCGTACACGAATCGATCTGCTTGATGCCTTCGGCAAACATCATCGCCTTGTAGATGACGAGCTGCTGGAACTCTATGGGCGCCGCGACACCTGCGAGGAGCAGAAATTGGCGGTAGAGCGTACGGCCCCACACGATTATTAGCGCCGCTTAAGGAGCGTTAAAATTTTTTGAGAAGGAGGTAAGCAGCCCGGCGAACCAGATATGAGGAGAGCGCCGAGCGGATCGATCCACCACCGGAGCTTTGCGCCAGCAGCGGACGTCAAAATACCAAAGCCGTTGACAAAAAGGTCGTTCCGGCTAAAATATATCAGAGCCGATTCTGGTCAGGTGTGCTAAACTCACTGGTCCTCCCAAAGCACTCTGACTTGCGAGTTTTTGGACCTCACAGAAAAGCAGTAGATGAAAAGAACAAGCTTTGTGACTGCGGGGCAAGTTGAGAACGAATAAGGAAGGCAGCAACAACCGTGAACCGACCAAAAGCTACTGCCACAGCCACGACGGAGGGGATGTGCAAGCCCTCTTTGCCCGTGGCCCCCTTGGCGAGCTCCTGCAGTGAGAAAGCCTGGCGGAGATATGAGGTCTTTGTATGATGAGGAATTCTCGGTACGAACAATGAGAACTACCGAGACAGAACCCATGACGCTGGCGTAGACTATGTCGCCGATGCTAGATGATACACAACAATTAGTTTTTATAAACGACTCGGAGGAAAGTGACAACGTTTCTAGTCGGCTTCCTCCCTGAAAAGAAATAAGAACGCGAGCACCTCAATACCACGGTTTACATACGGAAGGGTATCTTCGTGGATCCGCTGTGAGCGCCATGCGATGGCAGTAATGGAGTACCTGGGATTCATTTAGATTCGGTCGGCGCTCCAAATTGAATCACGAACAAGATTTGCAAGTGGATCAAACACAGCGTCCATGGCTGTCGCGAAGAATGACAACGACAAGGAAGAAACAGCTGCGTAAATCTGAAGCACGGCCAAAACGCTGGGGAAGTGCGCGTGAGATATAATTGTTTTTAGTGCGTTGCGAGCACTTAGTAAGACCTACCAGTTGGCAACAAGGGAGCCATAAATTGCTATCTTGATCTGTATGAGAGATATCACTATCAGGGATCTTCATCCTTAGCTTCGGATGCGGGTCGACGCACCGCAAGCCTATTGGTATCCTCTTCCTCCTGTGCACTTTCAATGTGCTGGTCCATCGTCATGAGAAGAGCAGCGATTTGCTTATTCTGCCGCTCATAAAAGTCGCCCACAACTTTGCCCTGCTTGCGCTTCTTTTTCCTTTGACGCAAATTCTGAATGTCTTCTGGCGTCTGGAGCCGGCTCGCGAGCAGTAGGGGATCCGCTTCATTAGAGACACCGCTACTGCGATCAGACTCGTTGGATGTCGTGGATGTGGTAGCGGCATCCGACGGTGCTGGAATTGGTTCCAATGGGAGAGATTCCATGGTCTGAGGTTGTGGTCGGAAGAAAAGAGCTGTGCAAACGTGACTTGGAGGGACTTGTTATAGCCGGACCTAGAATGCACCAAACATCCTGACCGCCGTTTCGAAAATAGTGAGGGCCTGAAAGCGCAACATAACCGTCATGTTCATAGTTAAGAGCACAAAATCTGAACCGCTGCCTTGGGCCATTTCTTGCCGGCTGTTGCCGTTCCAGTCGTTTGGGTCGCTTACTCATCCTTACTTTCACTCGACCTCGATGGATCCTTTCGAAGTGCGCATACAATTTCTGGCGCTCTTGAAGCGCTTAAACGCGTCAGTAGCACTCTTGGTTCCCTCTAATTTCCTCCTGAATTCGCTCAACTAGTTCCCAACAGTCGATACAAAAAGTGGTAGGCTTCGCGGTCAAATTCTTTCCACCATGTGGTGAAGATCTCTGGGACTGCATCGTCGAGGAATGCCAGAAGGTGGGGAATCGTCCCTTCTGTCGAGTTTTTTTTGGCTGATTCAGGTTTGCAGGGCTCCATAAACTCGCGAATAAACATCCTCTATTTCCTCGACTCCCTTTGCGAGACATGTCTTCTTGTCAAATCTCATTCCAGCTCGATTGGATCTGACCCGGGGAACAACCAATATGTGGACTTTGTGAATCGGGACATTGGAAAAATTGTCGAGTGCATTGTACCTGCAGGACGAGAAGGCCTGCCCAACCTCACCAGCACGAAGCAGGCGCGTTTTTGGCGTATTCCTTGTGCATTGTCATTGCTTACTGTCCCCAGATCCTTGAAAACTGGCGAAGTAAACGTGTCGTAGACCCCCAGATCGTCGACGATGTTCTTTCGGCGCTTGAGAAGCGGACACCACCTGTGGCGAGCCAGGTTTCCCCAGCAGCATCGGCACCGAACCGACGATCATCTCACTCCTCACTTTCTCGCTCCGAGGTGTTCAAGCGCATTGAAGAGGATCGTGAGCGCCACAAGCGGTTACGAGAACGACGCTGGGTGCAGCCCATAGCGCACCGCGCTCCTGGCCAGATGAATATGCTCTCATTCCTGCCGCTAGCAGGAGAAAACGACGACGAGGTGCTGGCGGTAGACGTCGAGTTTGAGAATGACTGGGAGACTACGAGTGACTGGAACGAAGATGACGATGAAGCGGCGGCAGATGAGAGCGATTTGTGCTTTCCTGCTGAGGGCGAAGGCCCTATGGATTTGTCGTAGCAAGCGCACTGTACTGTATCTAACCTGTATTTTTATTTTTTGCTTCTTGTCTTTTACGTAAATCGCGATCTCATCCGGGCTCCAAATCAGCAAGCGCGCTTCGGTTCCGCCAAAACTCTTCTTACGCGACTACCATGTCTGCTCCGGATCCAGCTAACGTTCGAATAATCACCACCCTTGGGCACGTAGATCATGGCAAAACGACTCTGATGGATGCCCTGCTTGCTGCGAACAACATTATTTCGTCGAGGATGGCCGGCAAGATGAGATACATGGACAGTCGCGAGGACGAACAAGAACGAGGAATCACTATGGAAAGTAGCGCTGTATCTCTGCGGTTCCAGGTCATGGACAAGGACGGTACGCTGGGTGTTAATACCCTCCCGGACCATCTGTAATGCTCTACTAGCAAAACCGAAGGTGTATGTGGTGAATATGATCGATACCCCCGGACATGTCGATTTCTCGAGCGAGGTGTCTACCGCGGCTCGGCTGTGCGACGGAGCGCTGGTTCTCGTCGACGTCGTCGAAGGCGTCTGCACCCAAGTAAGAACGACTCCTTGACGCGAGTCTGCATCTCAATATTCAACTAGACAATTGCCGTGCTGCGCCAAGCTTGGGTGGACAGACTGCGACCCATCCTGGTCATAAATAAATTCGACCGCCTTATCACAGAGCTCCAGCTCTCTCCCACAGAAGCATACTACCATCTGGCGCGTTTAATCGAGCAAGTAAACGCGGTCATGGGCAAGTTCTTCGCTGGCGATCGTATGGAGGACGATCTCCGGTGGAGAGAGGAACGCGAGCGCCGCTTGGCGGAGAAGAAGGAGATGCAGGCTGATGAGGCGGACGCTGCCGCCGACGAAGAGTTCCAAGAAAAGGACGACGAAGACATCTACTTTGCCCCTGAACGCGGCAACGTCATTTTCGCTTCTGCTATCGATGGCTGGGGCTTTCGCATCGGAAAGTTTGCTCAGCTCTTCGCTGCCAAGCTGGGGGTTAAGGAAGCAAATCTACGACGGGTATTGTGGGGAGACTTTTACATTGACCCAAAGACCAAGAAGGTGATCAGTTATAAGCACCTCAAGGGCCGGGCGCTCAAACCTCTATTCGTGCAATTCGTGCTAGAAAATCTTTGGGCTGTCTATGATGCTGTCGTGCTCAACCCGTGCGTCGCTTTCCCGCACCACCGAGTCTCAATTGAACTCAAGGTTTGTGGCGCAGAAATACGGAGAAAGTAACTAAGATCGTCGGCGCACTGAACTTGAAAATTCCGCCGCGCGATCTCAAGTCGAAAGACACGCGCCATCTCCTCTCGCTCATCTTTTCTCAATGGCTCTCCCTCTCTACATGCATCATCCAAGCCACTATCGATGTCGTTCCCGCGCCACCCGTCGCCCAGGCCGTTCGCATACCGAAGATGCTTTACCCAGAGGTATACGACACAACCATAGAGCCAAAGAATAAACTGGAAGGGGACCTGTTCGCTTCGAAATCCGAGCCAAGCGCGTGCGTCGTGGGCTATGTGAGCAAAATGTTCTCGGTCTCTGGAAAGGATCTTCCGGAGAACAAGAAGAAGCCTATGACTGCCGACGAAATGCGTGCTCGGGCTCGGGCAGCCAAGGAGGCGCGGCAGGCTGCCGAGAAAGAAGGAGAAGGAGCACAAGAATCTGAAACTCCGCTTGGCTCTGCTCTCGACGCAGAGCCGGAACCTGCAGAGGAAGCAGTGTACACCGAGATCATCCTGGGCTTCGCCCGGCTCTACTCGGGGACTATAACGACTGGCGTCTCGGTGTACGGAGTGCTGCCGAAATACAACGCATCGCTGGGCCCCACTCATCCGCGGAATGCTAAACACATCGTTAACGCTGTTGTCGAGGGGCTGTATGTTATGATGGGCAGGGAGCTCGTCGCTGTGGACAACGTGCGCGCCGGAAACATTTTTGCAATCAAAGGGTTGGAGGGAAAAGTCTGGCGGAGCGCGACATTGTGTGCTCCCGGAGCAGCTGGAATCGGCGAGTCCCCGGACATCGAAGCGGTCAAGGACTGCCTCCTCAATCTTGGTGGGGTCGACCGTGCTGTAAGTCTGCCTCACTTTTTCTTCAGTTCGTTGGGCTGATGCATTGAAGGCCCTCCCGATTGTGCGAGTTGCCTTGGAGCCTGCTAAACCCGCCGACATGCCCAAGCTCGTCGCCGGATTGAAACTTCTCAGCCAATCAGATCCTTGTGTCGAGACTTTCCAGCAGCAAACTGGTGAATATGTCATTCTGACGGCCGGCGAACTGCACTTTGAGGTTGGTGTGATTTTATTGGCTTAGCTGCGACTGAAACTATTTTGCCGGACTATAGAGATGCCTCAAAGACCTCCGAGAGAGATTCGCACGGGTCGAAATACAGGCCTCGAAGCCCATCGTTCCATTTCGCGAAACGGCCGTGAAGGGAATTGGTAGCTACGATTTATTCCTTCCGTGGATACTCCTGACACGGGCTATTAGACATGGCACCCCCAAAGACGCCGAATGCTCCCAGAGGCACCAT
The DNA here is from genome assembly GCA_029282495.1 of Mycena albidolilacea. Classification (NCBI taxonomy): domain Eukaryota; kingdom Fungi; phylum Basidiomycota; class Agaricomycetes; order Agaricales; family Mycenaceae; genus Mycena; species Mycena albidolilacea. The sequence continues at coordinate 2,122,652 of JARIHO010000002.1, forward strand.
CCACGGCGCAAGCTCGCAAAGTATCGTGACATTCACCATCCGCGCCACCCCGCTGCCCCGTGTCATTCTTGACTTTATACTCCACAATCTCGCGACCCTCAAGATCCTGCAACAAGAGCGCAAGGGCGGCGTTGACTCGGAGGGTACCGATGCCGGGATGGCCGAAGAAGACCTAGACGGGCCCAATATCGGCGGCAACATCGTGCGAAAGCCCACTGTGAAACCAGAACAGTTCTGGGACGCCTTGCGTGACAAGTGCCGAGAGGTGGGCGGGGAGTGGGCGGACATTTCCGAGCAGATTTGGGCGTTTGGTCCCCAAAACGCCGGTGGGTGTATCCTTGTGGATTCGAGAAATTCTAATACCGGTTATTCGTCGTGAGTTCGCCGTCCATTTTTCCTCGCACGGAGCTGAACTTGATGAAAATGCAGATTAAGACGCCGGCTAGAGAAAAACAAGGAGGATGCGGACACCGACAAAGTCGTTAGAGAGTTTGACAACCATATTGAGAACGGCTTCCAGCTCGCGACGTTCCAAGGACCGTTGTGCAGCGAGCCCGTCGAGGGCATGGCCTATTTCGTCGAAAGTGTTGAGATTGACAGGGAGAGCCTTGCTAAAGAAATCGGTTAGTGGTATTCTCCGTCTTTGGCCCGGATTCTAATCATTTACTCGAGTTCAGAACAGAACCGGATGGCGCAGGTAACGGGGTCCGTGATATCAGCTGTTCGGGACGCCTGCAGGAACGGTCTGTTGGACTGGTCTCCGCGGCTGATGCTCGCGATGTATTCGTGCGATATACAAGCTTCCAGTGCGTAGTTCAGCGTCTTTGATGCCACCGCGCTAGTTGAGCTGACTTGGCTGTTACAGCGGAGGTCCTAGGCAAGGTGTACGGTGTTGTCGCCCGGCGGCGGGGACGTATTGTGGCTGAGGAGATGAAAGAGGGCACCTCCTTCTTCACGGTTTCCGCTCTGTTACCGGTGGTCGAAAGCTTTGGGCTTGCAGTCGGTGAGTGTTACTTGATTTTTGTCAAGGCAGGTCCGCTGATTTGTCTGGGCTAGAAATCCGGAAGCGAACCTCCGGTGCGGCCAATCCGCTACTCATATTTAGCGGGTAAATACTATACTACTTTATCCTCGCAGTGGCTAACCTATTGCGGCAGGTACGAGTTGCTTGATCAAGACCCATTTTGGGTCCCGACCACCGAGGAGGAACTGGAGGATCTTGGGGAGAAAGCGGATCGGTCGAATGTTGCAAAAGGATATATGGACGCGGTGCGGGAGCGCAAGGGGCTGTTCGTGGACCGAAAAATTGTCGAGTTTGCTGAAAAGCAGAGGACATTGAAGAGGTAGTTGGTACTCATAGCTCTTGCTTGGCTGGCTAGACTCTCTACACCCACTTGTCCGCTCAACATCCCACCTCATAGTGAGTCCTAGCGCGGTGATGCAGCCACCGCGGCGTTAAGATCCGTGAGCAGGCTACGTCGGAACAGAGGAAAGTGATCTGTCCAGCGATGATGACCTTCCATAACAAAAATTGAGCGTTGATGGTGGTTCTTCGGTGAAAGACAGAACACACATGTGTCATATTGACGACGAACTTTGTGCCAGTTCCCTTTAGTGGGATTCCGAGAATTCCCCTCGCCGGGGCGTATACGAATCGTGCAAAAATAGATGCTCTGGAATTGAATACGAGGAATGACAAGGGCGACACTTTACGTGCGGGAGCAAAATCAGAGCCGTTGGCATAGAGAAGGACCTAAGTAATATGCCCAGAAAAATGGAGAGCGGAATTGGCTCATGCTAGATGTAAGTTCATGATACCACGGTTGGCGGTGACATCAGATACTTGATTTTAAAAGTCGACGAGGTTGCTGGCGAAGGAGGGCCGGGCCCGACGGATCTGGTGCCAGGGGAAGTTGCAACCGACAGCGGATGTCTAGTCAAGCATGGTCTTGTCGACGAGGACGTAGGCAGGAGGACATCTAAATGCGCTGACCGGTTGAAGTTGAAGATTGATCAACACAAGGTTGCTGATCCTTGTGAAGCCCAGACGGTGGGCAACCGGAGACGGGGAACCGAGGCAGCTAGCACAGAGTGAGATATTCAGGCGGTATACTGCCAGCAAGACCCAGCAGTGGGTCGAACGATGGGCGACAATGGAGGACGAAACCTGATGTGGAGGTAACGGTCTAAGTACTGATACCAAGGAAAATTGCGCTTGAGTTTCATTAACACAATAATTAAAGAAGGAAAGGCGATTGCTCAGCACACTAGACCTGTGTAGAAAACTTGGCAATATCTTGGGATGAATGCCACCTGGAATTGATGATATTAGTCAGCGCGGCGGCATCAGACAACTCCTTACCTCCGTCCACAGACTCTCTTTCCCCTCGTTCTCTCGCTTTAATTCTCATGGCTGCTGTGGCCGCGCCCATGTATAGCAGCCAACACCAGAGCTTGACGTCATCAGATCTCGACGACGAGTTCAGAACACTCTTCTGCAGGGCGTTATATGACTACGATGCTCAGGACGCTTCAGCTCTATCTTTCCGCCAGAACGATATAATCGAGGTGCTCACACAACAGCCATCTGGCTGGTGGGATGGGCTATTGGGCGACGAGCGCGGCTGGTTCCCTTCCAACTATGTCACGGTCATTTCCGACGAGGAGGCCGAGCTGGCCTTCACTAATTCTGACCAGCTTATGCCTGAGCGCCAGACCAACGGCATGAGTGCCGACAACAACTCCGTGCTCGATATGTCTCATGCCATGATGCGCGGGACCCAGGCCGAGAACGAAGAATGGCTGGATGCTGAAATTGGCGACTTGCGAGGCGGCATGGACGAGCTTGCTAATTCAACCCTAAACCCTCCCCTTGAATCAAGTGATTTTTGGATGCCGGAAGTAACTTCCGACGGCCAGGTCCGTCACTAGCTTGGCTTTCGCGTTCTTGCTTGTTTATCTCTATCCAGATATACTATGTAAATACGAAAACTGGCCAACACGCTCGAGATCTACCGCCCAGCGAAAGTGACGGGGACACTTCGGACAGCGATTTCGCGGGCCTTACCAACTCGCAATCGAGCTCTCGGTCAGGCACCAGTGCAGGTCTTGGCCTATCCAATGGTCTGCTACAGGGTTTGCCATCAAGAGACGCCGGTATCACACCTGGTTTTGGCTTGCTTCGGCGCACAGGCACGCCTGAACCTTGGATTAAGAAACTTGCAGATGACGGAATGTCTTACTATTATTACAACAAATCCGACGGAAGTGTTCAGTGGACGCGCCCTGAACCTCTTCAGCCTACCCACACTCGGGATCGAAGCGCTTCTACAGCTGCCACCCGACCTGCTGTCTCTGCCTCAGCGGCGACAATCCGTCCCCTTCCTCCCACTTCACGGACTCCTCCGAAGGTCTCACGTCTCAGCGTCTATTCAGACGACTCGGATATTCAACCATTAGATACGGGCCGCGCCCGGCCCACACAGAATGGATTTCGCCGCCGAACACGATCCCCGGTCGATGTCAAGATGGAATTAACCTCCGCGGAGCGTATAGCCCAATCGCTCCAACAGGCCATCGCTCCTCCTCCCGCCGACCTAGTGACCGATTTATCGGCGGTTGCGCGGAGCGCTATCCAGGCTGTCATCGAAAACATCGAGGCGGCTGGAGTGGGACGCCGGATCCCGGGTGAGGACCGCAGGATGGACGACCTGGTCTCTGGTGTTGTCCTTTCGGTCCGCAATCTGCTCTATGTGTCTGCTGCCTCCACAGGCCAGATCCCTCCTAATGTCTTACCCCGCAGCATGCGGAACCTAAAAACCCCCTCTCCATCCTCACCGCTCAAACCTGCCCAAAGGAAGGTAACAGCAACACTGTCGCGGTTGGTGTTGTCTGCTCGTGCGCTGCAATATGACGCGGGATCCACCGTCACAGACACGCTGGACCGCATCCAAGTCGACGCGGAGGAGCTGGAGCGGGCCGTTCTGTCCTTTGTGCTGGAGGTTCAGCGGGTTCAGCATTCGTCACCGAACCTGCCGGACGTCAAAACTCTGAAGCGGCTCCATGGTGTTTTCATGACCGCCAATATCGGGCTGGGCCTTGTTGGCGCCGGAGCTGGCGGAAGTTGGAAGGGCTTTGGATGGGTTTCGCTCGGCGACGAGGATGCACCACGGGAAGTATTGGGCCCGAGTGTCGTCAACCAGCTTGGGGTCCACGCGCAGGAGTTGGACCGTAGCTTTGCCACCCTCGAGAACGTGGTGAAGGTTCCGGATGACAACTCTGGCAAGTATTCATCGTATACTTTCATTTCATAATACTCACTTGTTTCGGTTTACGTACAGTTGAACTAGTTCGGGGTTACACACGGACTCTGATCACAGGAATGTCTTCATACCTCAAGTTTGCCTCGAATGTGCACGTCGCGCGGCACGTCGATATTGATGGGATACGCCAAGATGCGGGCGCAGTAACGAACGAGATGTATGCTCAGACGGTTGAGAAGGCCCGAGCACTCATTCGGACCCTCGAACATGCCCTGCAATCCCTCTACGACGAAAGCGTATCGCTCCTCCTCACCGCACAGGCCCTTCGACATGTTGACCCGGGTCAATCCGTGCAAGCCCAGAATATGAGCCTCGATCATCTGTATACGCTGTGCGCGTCGCTGAAAGCTAACCTTGAACTCGTTAACCAGACCTTTGACGCGCTGCTGTCGATTGGCCACGATCAGGGGGACATCGCGCAAGGGGACTACAATGGCTCCATCGACTGGCGGATGTCGCGGTTGAGTGTCATTGATACACAGCTTGGTGGCGCGCTGCGGCCGATGTCGACCTTCGACGAGCAGGGAGATATGATAGATCTCGAGGTGGCGTTGGGTCGCAAGGGCCACGTCCCGGCGGAGTCATACGATTCAAGACGCTATCAGTCGACCGAAAACGGTACTTACAACGACGAAATCGAGCCTTCGGTGGATGAAACGATGGTTGCTCCGGACTCACCCAGCATGGACACAAGTCCGATGATGGATGAAGAGTGTGAGTTATTAGATAACTGAAACACCGGATTATATCTGACCAGATTACACAGTCCTATCGTCGAAAGCTAAGCCGCGGTCAGGAAATAGCAAGCTTGCAAGGATCCTTGGCGACGAATATAAATCCACCGTACCCAAAGCCCCTGAGCCCGAACTTCCACCGCGACCGTGGTATCTGCAGCCGACGTACAGTCCGACGGAAATCGCAATCGATCCTGATGGTTCGGTTCGTGCGGGGACCGTTCCTGCCCTGGTTGAGCGCCTCACAGCGCACGAGCAAGGAGGTAATGACTCGTTCACAACCGTTTATATCTGCGTGACACTAAGGACCCCCCGCGCTTTGTAGACCCGACATTTATCAAGTCGTTCTTGATGACCTTCAAATCATTCGCGACGGTGGACGATCTGTTTGATCTTCTCGTGCAAAGATTCTGGATTCAGCCTCCACCGAAACTGACCCAGACTGAGCGCGAGGAGTGGGGTAAGCTGAAGCAACATGTTATCCAGATTAGGTTTGCTCCTTGTGCTCTCACTGTGCTGTGCATTAACTCGTACTTCGCAGAGTTTTGAATACCTTCAAATCCATGGTTGTGGACGACGACGTACTGGAGAAGGATGATCTGTTCATCCTCGACCGCATGAAAGAATTTCTTACCACTAATGCGGTCGCGAACTTCCCTGCGGCCAAGCAGCTTCTAATACTAATCGAACGGGCGGTCAGTCTCCAGTGCACTATGTTTGGCAGGGTCAGTACTGATGAGCTCCCGACTGCAGCAAGAGGGGGGTGGAGGCGTGATCGGGATGGTCGCAGCTCCCCAAGGCGTGCCTCCACCGCCGCTCGTTCCAAAATCGAGCAAGAAGCTCAAACTTTTGGACATTGATCCCCTGGAGCTGGCTCGACAGCTGACGATCATGGAGAGTCAGTTGTACCAGAGGATAAGACCTATGGAATGTCTCCAGCGGGCGCGGGAGCAGAGGACGGAAAATATCGACAACATCACCGTTGTTATTCAGACGAGTAACAAGGTAGGCGCTTGTGCTATTCGAACTATTATGTTTTTAATTTTAATTTTCTCTAGATTGCGCTTTGGGTCGCAGAATCTGTTCTCAGCAAGGAGGATTCGCGACGGAGGGCCGGGGCTGTCAAGCATCTGATCAGTGTTGCCGACGTAAGTGCAGTGTTGGCGCCGTGAGGTGAATGCTGAGAAGACTTCAGCGCTGTCGGATATTGAACAACTTCTCTACCATGGCTGCCATTACGGCTGGGCTTAACACTCCTCCCATCCGCCGACTCAAGCGGACGTGGGAGCAAGTCAATCAAAGATACATGGCGCTGTTTAGTGCTTGCGAAATGACGATCGACAGCAATAAAAACTTCACCAAGTACCGATCCATGATGACCTCTGTTATCCCTCCATGTGTGCCGTTTATCGGTCAGTGTCTGAGCGCCTAGCTGTTGTTTTATTCTGACCCTCCCGCAGGTGTTTTCCTCTCTACTCTGCAATTCATCCAGGATGGAAATCCTGATAATCTGCCGGCGCCAGGAGCGAAGGAGGGTTCGCCTAGTACCCTCGTTAATTTCCGGAAAAGGCAGAAAGCCAGCGAAGTCATTCAAGGTGGGCATATCGCATTTGAGACGAGTCCAGAATACATACTTACTTGAGTTGACTTTTTAACCTAGATATCAAGCGATGGCAGGCTCCGTTTAACTTCCATGCCATTCCTTCGATCCAGGCTTACATCGAGGAATCGTTAAACTCGGTCACCGACACCAAGGAGTCCAGTGAGCGCTTCTGGATGCTCAGTTTGGAGCGGGAGCCCAGGGAGCGTGAAGACGAGAAAATGGCTCGCCTGCTTCAGGAGAGTGGATTCTTGTAGTTCCGTCTTTCTTTTACACTGGGATTGCTTTCGTGAATCTTGTATTACTTGGAATATTGTTATTACTGTACCATAGGTCTGGATTTATGTATCTCTCAGGCTCCTTGCAATACTGACCGACTTGTTTGGAGTAATCTACTTATTTCGAGTGGTAGATAGTCTTGGATGGTGTCGATACACAATGTACATATAATTACAACGGACACTGCGCGTTCGGCGCGATAATAGACAGTATACGACTGGACATAAAACTCGTGCGACGTTGGCTATCAAGTCATCGCGCGCTATCGCGTTTTCCTTCCGATGCTGAAGCTCCCGGAGGCTGTTCTTCACCTTCACCCTCCTTTCCAGACTCCTGCATAAGTCGGTAGAAGCTGCTCCAAAGGGCCGCAATCGTGGGGTATTCTTTTGTCATCCCGAGAATCTCCTCGAGTTTCCGGTTGAGGGTATTTGTGGATGACAAGAGCTCGTCAAAGTCCTGAAAGGGCGCGTCAACCACGTCTGGGTAAGTCTGGGTGGAAAACCAAAATCAAAATCACAGATGTAATTTCGCGCGTGAGCCGGTCGCGTTCGCGCTCAAAGAACGACGGCTCTTCGTCTGGTTGAGACATGGAAAGACGCGTTGTGTACCATCAAATTGCAATCGGAGTTTGAACTTGTCCTTTGATCATGAACGTTGACCATGGCGGCCACTCCCATTTCTGCCCTTGAGCATACTGCCACTGCGTCTGGCGAGCGGGAGGCGCACCAATCCTTTACCACGCCCATTTTGTGGAATTACTGGTCGATGTTTTCGTGCTCACAATCTGCGATGACGCCCCGCCACAGCTCACCCACTTCAAGCAAGTCTTTCGGATCTCCCACGTCTGCGCCCATTGGAGGCAGGTTGCACATGGCGCCCCGCAACTCTGGACCGGGCTCATAGAGATCTTCCATGGAAGGCTTGCGACAGTGTCGACGCACACCTATATTGAAGGGATGAAAGACTGGCTAGCCCGCTCCGCACCTCTTCCCGTTCCCATCTCTACTTTCAACCGCACGGATAATCCAGATTGGGAGGACATGTCCCCAATTTTCGACGAATTGCTGAAGATTTCTCCCCGATGGCGTTCGTTTCGAATCTGCAGTCCAGTACCTCTTGCGTTTTTGAGACGCATGGGCGAATATGAGAAGGAAAGCCTAGAAGAGGTCGATCTTGGCTCGGATCTCAGTCGCCTATACGACCCCGGGACTACATTATCCTTCGGCACCACCCCGCGCCTTCGGAAATTGAGGATGGTCGGGAATTCGCCTTGCAGTATACATTGGGCTCAGCTCACAGACCTCCAACTCTACCTCGACGCATCCTCCCCGTCGGAACTCTCCCTTGTCATTCTCGCTAGGTGCAGCAATCTTGTTAATGCGTCTATCTTCATTTATTCTCCGGCCGCACTGCCTGAGCTTGAAACAGACATCTTCACCCTACACCAGCTGTCCACTCTCTCCTTCGATCTCTCTCTCGCTCCAGGAAATTGCATGCTCCTCCTCCACTTGCGTGTTCCTGCGCTGAAACATTTACGTCTGAAGTTGGACTGGGATATGGAATGGACCGACGCCCAGTTCACAGCCTTCCAGCTGAGATCACCGAACATCACACAGCTCGAGATCAGCTTCTCAGAACTCACCTCGGACGACCTCAGGACTGCCCTCGCCCATGCCCCCTCCTTGACTCACCTATCGGTGATCAATTGCTCGCGTTGCATTGGTGATGGCCTCACTTTCGCCCTGCTGTATCGCGATGGTTTCACCCCTCTGGTCCCGAGTCTGCGCAACTTGGTCTTCGACTTCTGTGGAAATGGGTTGTCGGAAATTATTCTGGCGAGTATGATTATGTCCCGATGGCGGGCAACCCCCTCGCTCTCATCGCGCCCCGCCGTTGCTCGCTGGACGTATTTGCGTTTTTTTTGGGGCGCGCTCGAGTTTTAGCCAATATGGATACCATCGAGAATGCGCGGCGTCAAGGCCTCGAATTTCATAGTCTCTGAATATCCATGACTCTGATTTTTCAACGTATGATTCATTGTAATTCGATGTGGAACGAATATACCGCACCCGTACAGAATTCAATATGATTCTCAGACCCTTTCGTCAGTTTACTGCGCGTTCAGGGAGACCGTAAGCGGTGAGTTGCATCATTGCCGCCGTTCGCCATCTTTGCGACGGGAGCGCCAATGCTTTGCGATACCGTCGATGAACTGAAGGCTCCAGACACTTTGATTCATGCAATTGCAAGGTGAAAAATGTTTTCGGTGGCGTATAAGAGTCGTGCGTTTCGCAAAGATAGATACTATGTTTAAGATATTTCATTCAACCAGACTACCAGTTATGGAAATGAAACTGAATGTGCAATGTCGCCTACGCTTCCAGCGGTGGTCGAATGTGTGCCACACACCGAAAGCGCTCCTCATCATCTCTTCTGACACGCAAAACCACCTCTATAGCATCGCCTTGGCGCTTTCGGGCCTTGAAGAGAGGAAAGCGGCCACCAGCGACGACCAGGCGATGGAAATCGCGCCGCTGGTGGACGTAGCGTGTCTTGAAGAAAAAAGAAGGGCGTGGGAAGACGCTTTTGACGGCGGGCGGCAGCGATTGATGCCATCACGTCTGCCGACCCAAACTTCAAGAATTCTTAAAAATGCCTACCTGTTACCTGCACTGGCGGTTCCACTTCTATCGACAACTCCCTAGAACATCTCCGCGCGCTATTCCTCTACTCCTCCTCCCAAAATTTGAGGACGACAAGTGGAACGAACGCAAACGCAGGTTCTGAATTGATTTTCTTCGGAGGCCGACGCGAGGCGCGTCCAGGGGGCAAGGCACATGATCGCGTTGACTGAGTTTAACTGATAGGTGTGTCGTACCCCCGTCGAACTGGTGTTGTGGCGGATGGAAGCAGCAAAAGAGAAGCGCTTGCATATGTAGTTCAATTCTCGTAATTCAGGCGAACGGCAGACGACCGAAACACTGCACACTGCAGCAATACATAAACAGCAGTACAACCTCACAGCAAATATAAGTTACAGATTCTACAGAGATTATTCAAGTTTCACAACGCGCGGAGACAAATGCGCCTTCGCGCCGCTCCCATCGCGCGCCGCAACATCGAGCACCACGTAGGAGCCCTTGGACACAAAGGACGGGTTGAGCGCCGCCGTAGCATACACCGTCTACACAAAAAATGAGTCAAATCCGAGGCGAAGTTAACCCGCATGCAACGGTCAGACAGACCTTTGCAAACTGCCTCAACCGGCTGGGGACAATGATCACGTCGGGCGCGCACTCCGGCGCGTCGCCACTCTCGCTCTCGCCGCCGCCGAGTCGCAGCCCCTCCGAGTGTGTGACGTCCAGCACCACCTCCGACGCCAGCTCGAGCGGCACCGGGAAGACGGGGTAAAACCTGCGCACGGGCGCGTTAGCGATGGTATGGTGGACGAAAGGGGAGATACTACGTACGAGCGCTGTTGCAGGAGGTGGCGGCACAAATTGGCCATGGCGTCGCCTCCCGTGTCCTCGGGAGACATCGGCGGCGTCGCGTCCACCTCCTCACCGCGCTTGACGAACTCGCCCTTCTTGATGTGGAACAGCACATCGGCGCTGGTCGCCGCAAACGTGATGTCGTTGAGCGTGAACCAGGCTGGGTTGGGCAGCAGGTGGATTCGCTGCGCGCGCGGATGAGCAGCGTGTCTTTTGAAGAAATAAATGCACGTACCGGGTCTCCCCGCGCGACGTCCACCGGGAGCTCGCTTTGGGGGAACACCGCGTGATCACCCACCAGATCCCGCACGCTGGGGACGATGAGAACTATGCTCCCTGGTACCGAGCTCAAATAGGTCCGGAGCGGGTCAGCGAAGCGCGTCCGGAAGAGGTTCAGTGGCGTGCTGTCAACGTCCCCAGACTTGATAAGAGGGTGTAACGCGTCGATGAAGGGTCCCAGCTGTGATATTCCAGTCTACTTGGAGAACAATCATGTAACACGGAGCTACGCACGAGAAGTACGACCGCAGGTTTGGCCTCTTGAATTTTTTTGATGAGGGCGCGCCACGGCTTGAATCCGAGGTCCTGGTCGGAGGTGTACGGCCCACTCGCGATAAACATAGAAAAAGCAGAGGCGTCGGCGTCTGCTTTCACGCTCGGGGCTGACGGCAAAAGAGGAGGTATCTGTAGTGTATGTTAGCAAGGTCACAACTGGTAAATTGAACACACTGTGAGGATTTCCGCCACTTGGAAATAGCCTCCGCCACCATTCTTTCCCCGGAGGGCCGCAATGGCACCGGGGAAGAAGGCTGTAGTGCCACTGCCCTGCGCGCCACCGCGGATTTTGAGATTCCAATCGAAGCGGAGGGGGACGCGCTTCCCGTTTCCCAATGCACGGGAACACTCAAGCGAGATGGCGCCGTCCGCAAGCTTCGCCTCCTCCACAGCGTCGTCGTCCTGTATTATCCGACCCACCACGGTGATATCGTCCTGCAAGGGTCAAGTTGAATGGGACGGAACATGAGAAAAAGCACACACAGGCGTCGAGAGTGAAGGGTCACCGAGGTCGGCGAGATCGTAGTGTTCACGTATACGCTCCGCGAACTCGTCTATTCTTTCGTCGAGGACTGCGCAAGATCACAAACTGCATTTAAAACATCAATAAGAGACCCACCATCACCGCGCTCGGAGGGCTTCTCGTGCATATATCGGTCTATCCATCTTTGAGCGAATACGAAAACAAAAAACAGCCAATCCACGCACAAGCTCGCTTCTTGCGCGCAGTCGCATCATCGCTCGGGCCCTTGAACGCCACCGTGCTCGGCCCCGCGATGCCCTCCATCCCCATCCCGAAGCCATCCGCGTTCGGCTCGAGCTTCACCTGCACCGGCGCACGCGCTGCAGGGTTCCGGTTCCGAAACGCGCTGATCGAGGTGGCGATCGACGTGCGCGGCGGCGGGGGCTTCTTCGCGGCGCGGTCGCGCTGGATCTGCGTCTTGAGCGTATTGAGCGACTCAAGTGTGTATGGCGAGATCTCCGAGCGCGTTACGGTCGCGCGGAAATTGTGGGCCTCCCACTTGTATTGCAGCTCCTCCGCAGTGAGTGAATAGTTTTGGCACACAGCTACGCCTGAAGCTAGAATGAGTGGGGAGCGATTGAGGACAGCTGGGAGACACGGACACTCAGCGATGAGCTGCGCGTCGGACGCGATATCGGCAAAACGCGTCGAGATTTCCTGCGCTAGGGTATCGCTTGTCATTTTTCAAAGAATATACGCGTGTTATACGCGTTGGCGCGTTGGCAGTGGCGAGGAAGAGTGAAAGCGTGTCGGGATGTCACTGTCACAATATGGTCACGGATGCTTTCCATAAAAATACAGCAATGCAATGCTACGAATTACAAAAAACATTCACTCTTGTCCAATCATCCCCGTCCAGTCAAACTTGTCGTACTTCTTCTTGAACCCTGCCACCCGCTCCTTGTTGCTCCGAAAATCAATCCTCTTCGGCCTCCTCCACTTCCTCGGTTCCAACTCCAATACGTTCCCGATAATCTCCCCCGCGAAATACCTGTATTCATTACATGAGCAACACCTCTTTGAACCGCAGTCAAAACAAAACACGCACCTCGGAAACTCCCCTCCGCCCTTCTCCCCCTCCTCCAACCCCGCATGATCCCCATCCTCCCCCGCGCCGTCCCCCGTCCCTTCAATGACATGCCCGTACCCTCTCTCGCCCTTATGGTCGAACTGCACCATGAAGTACGGCAGGTTCGGCACCATCGCGCGACGGAATCCGCCCGGCCGCCGTGCGAAATCGATTACCTTTTTGTGCTGCGACCACTCCGCTTCCGAGGCCAGGATGGATTCCTACGTTCGCGGTGAGTCAGTAGTTCTGATTTAGATGGGGTACACACCTTGAAATACTGCGGTATATCCTCGTAGTGGTCCCACGGCAGCGGCACACACTCAATAACAGTGTGTTTCTGCCACTTCAACGAGATGACCGTCTCGTAGAATATCACGCCCTTGTCTTCCTCTGTGAACATGCGCATCAGGCATTTCATGAAGTTCTAGAAAATACAATTTCAAATGAGGAAACGGCTGGGAAGAATATGGGGAAGTGGGGAATCGAATCTCGACTTACCCGAACCTCATCCCAAACCTCATCGTCCGCCTCCAGCATATTCAAGTGATGCTGAATCGGCACAATGAGACAATGCCCTGGCACCAGCTCCTCATTCGTCGTGCAGGCTAGATACGCCCGTGTCCCCATCGCCACGACGGGGCACTTTGGCGGCGAGTCGTCCTCGCCGAAACAGAACTGGCATTCCGCCATGGCCTTTTGCGTCCGCTTATAATCTGGTTAGAAGAAAAAAGAAATTCAGTTTCAAAGGATAGGAATAAGAAGTCAGGAGGAAGCAGCACTAACCATGGACCGCAAACTGCCGCTTCATCGCATCCGAGCGCATCTTCTGTCGCCCAAGCTTCTCTGCATTTTCGTCGATGTATTCCAGGTCGTTCTAGGATGTGTCAGTCAGTACGACGAAAAAAGGATGGATGAAACAATCGAACAAACCTGGAACTTCCCATCGCTCATAATCGACCTCGCAAATTCCGCGTCCATGTTCTTCTGATCCGCCATCCCCCCGCCGAATCGCTCCTGCCGAAGCATCTCCCCCAACGTCGTCGTATCGTCGTTAGCATTGTACCGCAGGATCTCCCCCGTCTTGGGATCGTGCGTCTCGAACTACAACGGAAACATACAGTTAGTTAAACCAGAGGAGAAGGAGAGAGAAACGAACCTTTTCCGTCTTCTTCCGATTCCCTGGCCCCCTAGGCTGCTCCTCCTCAGCACCGTGGCCCACATCGTAAAGCCGCCCCTGCCCATCCAGCGTCGGCAACACTTCAACCTTGCGCCTCACCCCGCCCTCCTCCCCGCCGCCGTTCAGCGCCTTCCTCGACTCCGCCTCGTACTCCCGCTCCAGCGCATCCGCATCAGCCGCGCCCATCAGCTTCGCGCGCAGCACCTTCGCCTGCAGCCGATTCAACGACGACGGCGACAGCGCGCGCCCTGTTGTCTTGGAGGCGCCGATGGGCGGCGTCATCACGGACGGGATGGGCGTGTGGGACTGCTGCCCGAGCGGGGACCTGGAACCTACTTGTGAGGGCACGCGGAGCGAGTCGACGCGGCGGTTGGGCGGGGGCGGGTTGTTCGATGCGGGGGAGGGCGTGGAGGGGCCGCTTTCGCGGCTGTCGCCGTAGCCGCCTGGGCGGCGGAAGGAAGAGCTGCGGCTTGAGGCACCGCTGCCTCCGACGTCGGTGAACATGAAGCGCTTTTCGCCGTCGTCTCTGCCCCGATTGTAGTCACGGTCGCGGTCTCGGCCGCGGTCACCTTGCCCTCTGTCTCTGTCTGACCGCCGGCCCTCCCGCTCGTCAAGGATGCGTCGCTCCTCCTTCGCTTCCTCAAATGTAGCGAGCGAGCCAAAGCGATCCACTGCGACTTGCTCGATCGAAAGACCCTCTTCCTCGGCGGTCTCGTAAACGCGCTTGAGCCGCATCATCCGCCATTGCGAACCTGGACCGCCTGGTGTGACCGCTGCCTTCGGAGGAGCGGGTGCATCGTGGTCGATGGGCTTACTCTCCTTGATCTCAGGATTGAGCTCTTTGGGATGGATCGTTGGCTGCGTCGGAGTCAGATACCAGCATACCTGCATAGAGTGAACTCGCCTTGTTAGGGTCCGGCTGGTCTGTGCGCGGTTTCTTCTTGATATCGGTACCGAGACTCGAGAAGAAGTCCACGCCACCGCCGAGCGTGCGTTGGCTTTGTGACGTCTCTCCGTAGTCCTCTGTGAATGAATCATCCCCAGAGGGCGGCAGTACGCGCCGCGGCGTAGTCGCGGGCATCACAGGCTCAGAAGGAGGCAGCAGCATCCAGTCATCGCGCTTCAAAGTAGATTCCGTCGAGCCCGTAGGCGGTAACGGTGGACCTTCACCTTTCGGCAGAGCTGAAGACGTCAATTTGAGGCTCTCGGCTGTCGGAATAGTAGTAGCTAGCGGCTAGAATAACAGTGAGACAGTTGCAGAATGAATTCACGTCGATACACACGCGTTCGCCGTCCATATCAATGTTCTTTTCGACCCAGAGGTCGTCGTCGGGGTCATCGTCCACGACTCGGAGCTTTTTGGATTTCTTGTGTTTGCGGGAACTGTCTTCATCTGCGTGCTTGCTCCGCTTTTTGCCCTTGCGGTCTGAGTCGTCCTTGCGCGACCGTTTGTGCTTCGAAGGTTCATCGACGTCCATAACAGGAAGTGGCAGGCCGAAATAGCCGAGGCTGCAACTTGTCTCGGCCGATCGTACTTGTCGTCTACTCTTATGAGCAACTGACTTGCCTGCAAACCTTAAGGCTTTTCCGACTATTGGAGCTCTGTTTCATGTATAATCTCTTGCAACATAAATGATACAACTCTGGCTACAAACTCTTGCTCAACTGGACACTATTTCACTTGTATTTCACTCTGGTCTTGCTATCAACCCGCCATCTGCGTCTAATTCCACACAAAATGAGCACCAAACTCGGCCGAACAAAATCTGGCATACCAGGATGGATCACAGGCACCTCAATGCCCTCCCTTGCCTCCTTCTTTCGCCGATAATCCACCTCAAACCTTGCGTCCCTCTCCCCAACCCTTCCCTCAAAATCAAACTCCCCCTCCCTCGTGAAGCTCATCATCAGCTCCGGCTTCCCCAGCGGCAAAGCGTCCCCGCGGTCCGTCTGCCACAAATGATACGTCTTCCCATACAACTTCACCACATCCTCCATCTCCTTCGTCTCCGCCGCCTCCCATGCACTAGATAACCCTACACCGCGCAGCCCAGGCATGATGAGCATCCCGCTCTTCACCTCGAACACATGGCTGCGCCACGGCCGCTCTTCGCTCGGGAGGGTCTCGTACCGCGCCCCGCCCACGCCCCCGCCGTGCCCACCCCCTGCACGACGAAGACGGAGACGAAACCCTCTGCACCCCGTGCCGCCCCCGCCCCCATCGTGCGCCTGGACCTAAAGAAGCTCGACACGACCGCTTACCTCTACGCCGGCGCGCGGCGGTCGTAGTTGTAGTCACAGGTTTCTTCCCTGATACTGTTCCTGCTACCGCTCCCGCTCCCGCCTCCGAGGGTCCGCTTACCCACCGCCAAGTCTCTCCTTCCCCGCCTCCGAGGCTCTGTGCATTCCACTGTACGAAAACATACACACCCCGCTCATGAACTTCGAAATCACTCACGCGCCGAATATCGAATCTCCCTCCATCCAGCCCTACCGTTCCCATTCCTTCTTCTGTAGCCCACTGTCCCTGCCCTGTACTTTCCTCGGTAGGCATACATATAAATAATTTGTATCGGTACCATATAGTACCATATCAACATCCATTCATCTTTCTTTGCCGGCTCTGTCTGATTCTGAGCAGCCTCGCTCGACACGACTCTGAATGCTCCGCACTGGGCGTCCGACACTAGAGTTGCTACCTACATCATGCGTATGTGGGTCTTGTCACACACGGAGGATCTCCAGCTTGAAGATAATTGATTTGGTACAGGCCTGTATAATACAAACATTATTATAACGGCGTCCAGTCTATCTACTCTCTAGTCTCATTCTAACACAAACAATTAAATAAATAAAAAACGCGACCTCGCTATGCCTGCCGACTCTGCCCAATTTTTTCGGCGACCGCCCGTCCAGCCCGCAGCTTATCCAGCTCCTCCCTCAGCACCGCAACCTTTTTGTAAGTCCCGCTAGGCGCGAAAAGGCGGAGGTGAGGATCACCCGCGTGCTCTCCCAAACCAGGTAGCCGAGCCGGGTTAGTCTCTAGAAAGACTTCAAGGGTTGCAAGGCCTTCCGCATCGAGGCCTGTCTCCTTGATGCGCTCGAGCGCAGTCTCCCGGTCAGGTTGCTGATGCTGCTGTTCGTTACGTTCCACCCGTCCATCCTTCCAGCGTTTAAACAAAAATCGGCACAGCTTTAGTTCAGGTTCTGTTAGAACGTTCAGGGCCTTGATACGCAG
Source organism: Mycena albidolilacea (assembly GCA_029282495.1). Taxonomy (NCBI): domain Eukaryota; kingdom Fungi; phylum Basidiomycota; class Agaricomycetes; order Agaricales; family Mycenaceae; genus Mycena; species Mycena albidolilacea. The sequence continues at coordinate 2,139,640 of JARIHO010000002.1, forward strand.
TTGTGCGACATGGTGAGGGAGCTTGGCGGGAGGATTGGAGAGAAGATATGTCACTGATCAAGAATTAAGCACAGATCAGAAATGTAGAGAGAACACCGCACAATAATCGGATTTAAATGATTTGAGTAGGGCTTTTTCAGCTTCCGTGAGATGTCCGGGCTTGTGGGATGTGGCGAAAATAATATCAGAGAATCCTAATTCTAGTTCAGTTCCCGAGTCATGATGGAGGAGACTCCATACCTTGCAAGCACCTGTCCAGAGACTCGTGCATTTCTACGACGTCCCTCTCACACAGCTTCTCCTCCTTTTCCTCAATAAATCTCCCTTTGAATGCGGAGAGCTCCTCCCTTTCCTCAATCAATTCCACTTTCACTGTGGAGAGCTCGACTTTCACTGTGGAGAGTTCGCGCTGGTCTAGGTCGCGACCTTCTTGTAGAGACCGAATATCGGCTCGGACCTGAATCATTTCGCGAGCGAGTCCTTCAGTGGCGCCCAACAGTTCGCGTAACCTGGAAATTGTGAGCTTCGAGTGCACAGAGCCGACGGGTTTCTACATACACTGTTTTACGAACGGCGGGACGCTCGGGGGTGCGGGGGCGGTGGACGGTCGAGGGCTCCTCAGTCCACTGGGCCACATCCCAGGACGTGTCCCCGAGACTCGTGATGGCTGCGTTGCGGACAGTATTGAGGGTTGGTATAGATTCGCTGTGTATTGCGAGAACTCTATCGGCCTTGTTGGGGGAGGAAAAGGTAATAGCGTAAGACATCGATACTGAGGGCGGCGAGTAAGCGATGGGTGACTCGACCGGCTCTTCGAGGCCAATAAGGAGAGACTCACTTCAAGACGAGGCGAGAGTCGGGGTCGGATTACAGAAGGAGGAAGCCCTGCTTTGAATTGGAAGAATAAAAAAATGGCCTAGGAGGGCGGCGAGCTACAAGTATAAGTCTGAAGGAAGAACTTGGCGGACTGTGCACGGCAAGACGACTAGAGTAAGCGAGACTCGGCTGCGTGAAGAGACGGAAGATACGCTACCTTGAGATTGAAGGAGGCGACACGGCGGGTGGTGTGGTGGTTGAGAACGGGAACGCTCTGCTCAGGGGTGATTACGTCATTTTAGTGAAATCCTGAATCAATTCAATCATGCACGCGTAAGTACACTCTAAAGCTTTGGAAACTGTCCCCTCAACACTGTAGAGAGAAGCGGTACGCACGCGTTCGCCGTCCATATCAATGTTCTTTTCGACCCAGAGGTCGTCGTCGGGGTCATCGTCCACGACTCGGAGCTTTTTGGATTTCTTGTGTTTGCGGGAACTGTCTTCATCTGCGTGCTTGCTCCGCTTTTTGCCCTTGCGGTCTGAGTCGTCCTTGCGCGACCGTTTGTGCTTCGAAGGTTCATCGACGTCCATAACAGGAAGTGGCAGGCCGAAATAGCCGAAGCTCTCGGCCGATCGTACTTATCGTCTACTCTTATGAGCAACTCTGACTTGCCCGCGAACCTTAAGGCTTTTCCGACTATTGGAGCTTTGTTTCATGCACACTCCCTTGCAACATAAATGATACAACTCTGGCTACAAACTCTTGCTCAACTGGACACTATTTCACTTATATTTCACTCTGGTCTTGCTATCAACCCGCCATCTGCGTCTAATTCCACACAAAATGAGTACCCAACTCGGTCGAACAAAATCTGGCATACCAGGATGAATCACAGGCACCTCAATGCCCTCCCTTGCCTCCTTCTTTCGCCGATAATCCACCTCAAACCTTGCGTCCCTCTCCCCAACCCTTCCCTCAAAATCAAACTCCCCCTCCCTCGTGAAGCTCATCATCAGCTCCGGTTTCCCCAGCGGCAACGCGTCCCCGCGGTCCGTCTGCCACAAATGATACGTCTTCCCATACAGCTTCACCACATCCTCCATCTCCTTCGTCTCCGCCGCCTCCCATGCACTAGATAACCCTACACCGCGCGGCCCAGGCATGACGAGCATCCCGCTCTTCACCTCGAACACATGGCTGTGCCACAGCGGCCGCTCTTCGCTCGGGAGGGTCTCGTACAGCTTGGGCGTAATCATGTACTCTACACCGATCAGCCGCGCGTTAGGCCCGGGGCCGTCGTACAAGATGCATTGCCGCACGTCTGCTCCGTCAATATGTTCTCTCAATTCAATTCTGCACAACCGCAGCGGAACACCCACCTTCCGTGAGGTGCGCACAATAATGATTCGTCTCGACGAATCGTTTCGGATCCGACGCATAGACGTGGAACGCATTCAGGTGCGCGCAAATCTGCTTGACGGGCTGGAAATCCTGCACGAGCGCTGCACCTGTTTCGAGTATGGTGCTTTTCGCACTCAGCGTGTCTCCTGGTATTTCTTTGGAGTCGGTGGAGGTCATGGTCACGGTGCGAATATGGGTTCGACGCTCGCTTCTCTGCTTCGCACCCCACCGCGCTCTTGTTTTTATACTACGGGTGATGTCACCTAATATACCGTGATGTCAGGATATAATCAGAGGCAATATTCAATATGCTGAGCCAGACAAATAATGCTTCTCTCCTCGACGATTGGGCTGGGTAAAATACCTTTGAGACCGTATGTTCCTCAAATTTATTGACCCGCAATGATACATCCCGATAATTGGGAATGAACATTCCAATAAGACAAATCAGTAGTACTACTACTTGTGAGGAGAGCACGATGACTCTGTTGGTTTGTTGTCTGACTCTTCCAATCCTCCGAGCTCGACTCACTGCAACAGATAAATACATTCCAATCATATCGAGCAATAAATTCTTAGTAGTATGTGACGGTCTCCGACCACAGGTATTCAAGTACATGCAGGCGGTAAGATATAGGGGGTAAAAACACAGCGACTTATATGCTCAGCTCAGCTACAACAACGTGGAGGGTTTACAAAGTGCTAGGCGCACAAGCGCCAGTGCTGATTCATTGATTTCTCTTCTCTCCTGCCCTGCCCTACACGTCCGCCCAGCCCGCAACCCACGAGAACCCAGAGAACTCTTGCTGGTCGCGGGACGACAACTGGCCGTGCACAGGGGTCAGGGTAGGCTGTTCTTTCGTAAACTCTTCGTCGAAGTTGCTCGTATCGGCGCTGCCGTTCTGCGTGTGATGTACGCGTTCATAAGAGGGGTAATGAATGAAAGAGCCACAGATAGCTTACGATCGTAGGGAAGTATGGAGGGGGTATACGTTTGTTGAGGACGTCGTCGAAGTTCACATCCTTGAAGAAGGGCTGACGCTTGATCTCTTCGGCGTCCTCTTCTCCGGCTCCTAGACGGCGAAGTGGATCCCGATTCAAGAGCTGATAGAGTTCAGAACGGCCCCAAGGTGCGATCAAGATCACATACCTTCTGCAGGATGGAGACGGCGTCCCGAGGCATCGTGATCGGGTATAGAGGCTCATCTTCGAGGATGGCATCGAAAATTTCATCCTCGTCGTCACCCCGGAAAGGCGACTGCCCTAGTAACATTTCGTAGGTGAGAACGCCGAATGCCCACCAGTCGACGGCGCGTCCGTAGCGCTGCTCTAGCAGAATCTGAGGGTGCATTAGCAACCTCCAAACAAAAAATCAATTTGCAAGACGTACCTCGGGAGCCATAAATTCGGGGGTACCGCAGAACGTGCTCGTAGTCTTTCCATACCACATTTCTTCTTTGCACAACCCGTAATCCGCTACCTTGACGTGTCCATCGAGCGTCAACAGGATATTGTCCAGTTTCAGATCCCTGCCGACCCGTTGAGAAATTTGAGCCATGGAAAAACAAAGGTCGCTGACCGGTAGATAATCCCATTTTTGTGGAAATACTCCAAAGCGAGAAGAACCTCAGACGCATAGAATTTCGCTTGTCGAAGAGAGAACTGCTTCCGCTGGATGTGTAACATGAGATCTCCTCCGCTAACATACTCCATAACAAAGTAGACACGCGTCTCGGTCTGGAAACACGAATGCAGACCGAGGAGGAAAGGATGCCGTTCCCGAGCAGCCGCCAAGAACACACGCTTTTCTGAGCGGGTGCTGGTGGAGCTGTAAGCCTGCGTCCCGAAAGAATGCCATTGGAGCTAGCTCACCTCTCGACTTCATCATTATCAATGATGAACTCCTTCTTCAAGACCTTGATGGCGTACAACCCGTTCGTCTTCTTCTCCTCCGCCAACATAACTTTACCAAAGTTACCCTTCCCGAGCACGGCTAGGAAGTTGAAGTCGTCGAGCCCGACTTTCCTCTTTCGTGTAGGCTGCCGTACGGGTTGCTGCTGCGGCGGTCGAGGCGGCGGTATCGACATTTGCATCGACGGCGACGGAGGCATCGAGTTCTGCCGTGTTGGGTTGGGTGACGGTGGGAGCCCGCCCTGCTTTGGAGGAGGTCGCGCGCCGGGTTGAGGACTCCTGGGAGGGCCCTAAAATTTAACGTGGTTGATCAGGTTGGAGTTCGAATTGTTCGATTGCATCAAGAAGACGTACCGGATAGGCAGCAGGATAACCATCCGGTCCAAGCGCAGACGCAGGATCGTAAGAACCAGGAGGCGGGCGGCCTTGGTGCGGCTGATTGTAGGCCGGGGCCGGGCCCTGTGCTCCTGGGGGGCGAGCAGGAGGACCAACAGGGGGATATGGCTGTTGAGCCGGGGGTTGCATGTATTGCGGGTGCTGAGGCGGTTGTTGAGGTTGTTGGGGCTGCTGCTGGTATTGTTGGCGAGGGTCGGGGGCGTAGCGGGGGTCGGCAGCGGGAGGTGGGCGGCCGTAATCGGGGGGAGCCGTCTCCGATCCGATCCTTAAGTTGCCCATTCCAGTCACTGGCGGTTCACTTGCCATGCTCGGTTGTTTGCGGGGAGCAACTTTGCTCTCGCGATTCTTGTTGATGTCGCGCCAACCTCGTAGTAAGAGGTTAGCCGCTTCCATCGACATACCACAGAAGTCGGGGACAAGGTGCACGCAATTAGCATGGCAGGTAATGTTGCACTCGGAGCACTTCCGGGAGTTTTTCCTGCCAAGAGGGAGCATGTAACCGCAGTGACAACACCAATTCGCGCCGATGTTGGTGAGAGGCTCGAAACGATGGGGGATACGATGGTTGATTTTCTCCTCGTCGCCCTCCTGAAGAGGAAAGAGGATTAGAAAGAAATGCCAGAAATGCAAAATATTACTCACCCCAGCGCTGGACTTGGAGATACACTTCGTGACAACCTTTTCGTAACATTTCTTGTGGCATGTATAGCGGCAGTCTTCGCATTGGTAGCCCACCGCATTGAGTAGGAACTCGCTGCAGAACGCACAGAGCATGAGCTGGTAGAACTGGCGCTGCACAAACTTGTGGCCGTTCATCTCGTGAACCTCGTCCTTCCGCTTGCGAACGGCGCCTTGTCGGCCCAAACCACCAAGCGGCGCGTCCATAGGGCGCTTGCGGACATTCTCTTTGACTGTGAATCCCTATCAGTATAAAGACCAAAGCCGCGTAAAGGTTACACGAACTAAAGTTGAGATGCAATAAAACGGCGCCTACGGGCTCTACTGCGAACCAGGCATCGATACCGTCTGCCGTCGGAGCCATGCCAAGCATCGCGCTTGTACCACCATCCCGATAACCAAGGGGAGCATTCATGTCGCCGCCGTTCGGCATCTGGTTCCCGGGCATCGCGCCTGCAGTGACCCAACCCTGTCCGCTGTCCTGGCCGACCTTCTGTCGCCGAAGGGCTTCCACGAGGTCGCTGATACGAATCCACAAAAGGCCAATGGGGATGCCTTGCGGGTCAGCGGCTGACTTGTCGGAAACGACGATCTCGACTTCATTCGCCTTGTCCACAGTAATTTCGAAATCCTCATTCCACCGGTCCGTGCGAGAGGGGTGCGAACGCGCGAGCTGAGTGCCCTCGACTTTCAAGGACACGACCGTCTCCATTGCTTGCTTGGACGCCGATCTTGATCTACTGGAGACAATTGGCGCGTGATCGAGTTCTCGCGCACCCTGAACAGTAACCTGCAAGGTACCAGAGAGAGGTTTGGCGCGTAGGTTATCCTTGCGCTCGTTGTCAGTGCCAGGAGGACCGGCTGCGAGACGTCGGTAAACATCAAGTCAAAGTGCAAAAAACGCCGCGCTTACTGGGTTCCTCCTCCTCCACAACTTCGTCTAATATATGCAGGTTCTTGTATCGTTTGAGGGCTGTCTGCAACAGCTGGATTTTCTTCTCACTCTCGACCTTTTTGCTCTCAGCGTCTGCGCGCGACTTCTTGTCGCCGTCGGCCTGATAGAGTTTGGCCATCTTGTCAATACCCGCCTTGTACTGCATCTCGACCTGGAGTTTGAACTCGAGCTGGTGGAGCATGCGCGAGATCTTGGTGGGTGTGTGGGGCGTTTCGGCCTTGATCAGGTCGAGGTTGGAGTACTTCTGGGTGGGGCCGGGACCGCCTCCGGGCATACCCATCCCGCCCGGAGGCGGCGAGCGGCCGCTGCGGGGGTCAAACTTGGGCGGGACCTACAGACGGCGATTATCGATATACCGCCCGATTTCCATATAGAAACAAAGCGAAGCTAAACACACCTGAGGCCCCACCGATCCCGAGGAATCTTGTCCGGATTGCTGCTGCATCTTGCGGGCCTGGAGCTCGCGGAGAGTAACCTCAAAGTAGGATAGCGATCGCTCGGTCTCCCTGATCTTTGCATCGTTGCGGCGAAGGACATCGGGATTGTTTGTCGCCTGACGCAAGGCCTGAGACGCCTCTAGGATCTTGCGCTCTGTCTGGATATGCTTGTACACATCTTGGATCTTCTGGTCGAGGTCGGCCTTTATAACCAAGTGAGCAATGGAGACGGATGAAGCGCATGAAGCGTACCATGAGCTCGATGTACAGACGAGACCCCGCCTTGGATGGCAGTAGGAGAAAGAGATGCGATGAGAGAAAAGGTCAGCGAGCGCACAGCCAATTTGTCACAGTGACGGGTGACGCGCCTTGTTAATCACTTCGGAATGCTCACTGCCGTCCGCGCAGCCTCGCCTCACTGTCGGCTTACTCTCAACGCCGAGCACCGCCTGCACGATGGAAAATCAGCAAAGACACGCTTTCCCGACGACGTCGACGTTGTTCTAGCCTCGCCTCTTGTCTTCACTCTCTCAGGCGTTCTCAACGGTGTAAAGCTTGCTTCCGACGAGGTCCTACAGTCTCAGCTCGCACAGCATCTCGTGGACTATTTCCAAGCGGTAAAATACGGCCTCGTCCCCGTCTTTATCATGCAATAACGTGCGATGCGGGTAGAACGCGGCTGAATTAGGAATCGCGTCCGTGTCCAGCATGTACCTGGGCGATGACGGCCTTCCCAAGTGTACTCTCCGTATCCGCTATCCCGTGGCAGCACATCTAATATACACCAGTAAAGATCGTCTCCTCGCGCTGTCTTACTCCGGAATCTGAGCTACGCCGCGTACATGTTACTCTCGTCGGAATTGACCTCAACTATGCCTGGCACACTAAATCAGAATCCACGTCAAACTCACTCGTGCATCCGTTCTCTACTCACCTATCCCTGCCGTTCAAAATGCTTCTCGATAATGTTATCTGCCGCTTCTTCACCTGGCACCTAGTTAGGTACTCCCTCTCTCGATTCTTCGCGCAGCTCTGTTTATCGCCACAGACGTTACCCGCTTATCTTTGGCCCTTGGTGCCAGGTGTGTTCAATGCATGATTACGATCCCGGTTTTAAACTGAATCGATTTTGCAGCAACTTGATATTGAAAGACCGTACTTCAATAAGATATTCCGATCGATCTCAGGTATCATAGCCAGATCTCCAAATGCTTCCTTTCGCAAAAAATGCACTCGGATGCTACAGGTTTGCCACACCTACCGTAGTTCACCGTGCGCGATGATTAACCAACCCCATGCAGATAATGCAAGAGCAACACACTACGAATTTTACGGCTGCAGCGGCCTCTCTGGCGACCTATTTTGGCTCGTCTGACGGAATGGAGGAAGATAGCACATTGGATGACGACGAAGCATTCTCATTATCAATGGAAATCCGTTATCGAACCTGCCTGCGGCGCCCTCAATTCAAGGTTCCTCCGCCGTTGCATCTGAAGACTAAATCTGATTCTTCTCTCGCAGGGCACGACTCGTCCCTCGCAGGCAGATGGTTCGGACGACGAGGAGCTCTCACAAAACCTGTCTCTACTTACACCAGAGTCCTCCCAGCGCTTTGACGAAACTTACCTCTGGCCTATTCCGCCCGCCCCCAGCGATTTCGCATTCGAGTCTGACGATCTGCCACCCTCTGCAAATATAGAGCATCTTTCTATCTTGGACATGGGAATCGAGAAGGAAAACCAAGACCCGGTTGAACTTTGGAGCGACCTAGACGATGATGGCGACGACAACCTACTACTAAGCCTGTCGTCGTCCGACGAGGCGGGTCCAGCCTTCCTTGGCCACGAAGCACACTCGCAGCAGCACTTAGACATGGATCTACCCTCCGTCGACTTCTTTCTGATCGGCCGACATCGACGCAGCCACGACGAGCTGGGTTTAGACCTGGACGTAAACATGGATCGCGTTCTGAATGCAAGTCACGCTTTTGGGTCACCGGACGCGCCTGCCTCTCAAACTAGCCCGTCGCGAATTCAATCGCTATCCCCGCCCGCGGCGAGTGGTTGGTCTGCTTTGCGCGAAGGCCCAACAGAAGGGTATTTCCCAGGACTGTCGAGCATGCAGGGTCAAGCGGATCTGGACTTTGAGTTGTCTTTCGATTCGGATGTGGACGAGTCAAATTCGGACGCACACCATCTGGAAGAGTTCGAGGATGTGCTCCGTGGAACTGCGCATCTGACTGAGGAGGGGCTGGAGCATCAGGCTAGCAACGCGGGTATAGGCACCGACATTGGAGCAGGGATGGATGGGGTTGATGAGGATGAGGATTTTGGCATCGCATACTGGTAGACGGACTGTACTCTATCCATAACCATGTGTTCTCGGCAACGGACAAAAAATAAATACCAAGTAATACCAAAAATCGCGTGGACCCAATGGAGATGTAATTCGGCAGATGCCGTTGCGCTATAAAGACTGATCAATTGTCGTCTCTTCATCTCCATCTCAGTCACAGAGAACTCCGTCGCTCCTCCTCGTCCGCTGCCACCATTTTGCCACAGATGCTTCCCGCACAACGCAACAAGATCGATATCAGCGTCAGCCATCTCTCTCCCACCGTTGGCCAGATCGACTCTGACCCTCATCGCAGAAGCTCAGCGACCAGGAGCAGCAGCTCTTTGCCAAGTATGGCAAGCTCCCGACACACAAGAACGTCCTCATGAAGATGCAGAAGGTGCGCCGTTTAGATCCCATACATTTCTTTCTTCTTACCATCGTGCAGGATCGCAAATACTTTGACTCGGGCGACTATGCTCTGTCAAAAGCGGGCGTGGCACCACAGAACACGGTCGGCACGGCCATCCCCAACCCCGAGAAGTGCGTCAATCGGCGCCCATTTTCCTTTCTTTTGTTCATTGATTATTTATTTGTTTTGTGCATGTACTCAGCATCCCCCATGCATCGTCCCCCGCAAACGGACACGCACCGCTCTCCGTATCGCCCACAAATCCCACGAGCGGCATAACAAGTCCAGTGAGCAAGGAGAGCAACCTCGCGCACGACGGCGAGACCCTCAACCCGCTTGACGACCATGCCATGAGCGCCGAGTCGTAATGCCGGGCTCGTCTCCCTTTGGCCTGATCTCCCTCAAATCCTTTAGCTATATACTATAAATTACATCGACGCCGTGGCCGCTCCCTGCCCCACGTTATTGCTCCTTTCCGACTCGTCTCTTCGCTCTGGGCGCACTCCCGACCGTCGGCACCCGACCGGAGCATCTATCCGCCACCATGACCCCTTTGGAGCTCCCAACTGTATGTATATTATAACAAATTGCGGCGTAGATAGCGTGTCTTGCGCTCTACCCGTGCACATACTTGCGCGGCGCAGACTGTCTCGAATGTATACGTATCGAATATGATATGGAAAGGTCACTGCTATTGAATGGGCCGAGCGGATCATACACTTTCCCGACCCAGAAAATTCTATCGACTGCGGACGCGGGCTTTTCGAATTTCCCAAGTATGTATGACGTCATCAGGGGGGAAGGCTGTACCGACAGTGATCGTGCGCGGGAATGTCTTCGGGTTCAAACTTTAAATTTTATTTAGAAACCAAATCGGTGGTCTCGCAAGTTTGCAGAAACAATCAGAACCATCTGACGCCCAGGATAAGACTCAGGATAAATTCAAGCGTTGCCGCCACGGAGTCGTCGACGCCTGTAGCGGGGTAGTTGCTTGTAGTTGCGATCGACTCGCGGAACGTAAGATCGAAGTATAGGGTAGGATGCGCAACCCATAACCAAGGGTCGCCGATAACCTTGACGAGGCGTGAAGCTCTGGCGTCTGCTGCAGAGACCTCGTCGACTTGGAGTTCGCTCTCTTCTTCATCCAGTTTGCGAATCCCATTCGCTATCCGCTCCAGATCCGCCTCGAGTTTCTCGACGCCGCCCGGAACAAGAAGCTCCAAGCTCTTCATCCCGAGACGCATCATACAAGAGGTGAACAATTCGCGCGATGCTCCGCCGGTGGTATGGAATGGCCGAGGTCTCCAGCTCCTTCGCCCAGGCGGAACAGTGGAAAAGTCCGTTGATCGCGGCTTGCCACATGCTCAATTGCTGGAATCCTTCTTGATCCTGGGCACGATCTTTAGCGAACTGGGGAGGTAGTTGAAACTGTTGACATCGGGCATGCAACAAACGAACCACTTGTATCGAACGAGGCTGCTGACGGGTTTGTGCTGGGAAATGGGAGGTAGACTAGCTCCAGGGTGGGGCGAAAAAGCTCCCATAGATTACCCAGGACAGCAGTGTTGTTTCTGGATCCTCGCACTTTGTCATGGCTGGATTGTCCTCGCTGGAGGGCCCCGCCTCCAAGTCAAGGCGCCGATTCAGGGGATTGAGGACGTCGCATTTATAGACATATAATCTGCGAATGTCGTTCATGAAAAGCCCTGCGACATCAACCGCAAGTTCCAAGAGTTTTTCGACACCCCGCTGTATGGCGACCTCCAGTAGGTAGCGGTGATCGGCTTCCTCTACTGCCCAGTCCGCAAGCTGGCGTAGAGTAGCGGCGATGAGAAGATGCGGGTGCAAACGGAAGAATACACGACCAGAGCTGGCTGCAAGTCGAAAGATGGTTTTTGGACTCGCATTGGTGCAGCAGCAAGTGTGATAGAGTGTCCGACAGGTCGAGAAGAGGGAGTAAAGGTCCTCAATGGATTGCAGGTAATGTGGAAGATCGAGGAGGAGCTCTGCGGGAAGTGCATCCAACATACTTATTGTTCAGGAGAAGGAGCTCTGATGGCGGCACCGGCTTCGGAACCGACAAACAGTTGAAACATGGCAGATACAGCGCGCATTTTACAAAGAGGAAGATAAGGATACGATAGCGAGCTACTTACTACATACAATATATTGAGACTGCCACAGATATTTCATCAACCAAACTGGTTAATGCTGGGTGCGAAGCGGCTGCGTCCAGGTCGCCTCGACACTATTAATATTTCTATTTTCAAGATATGCGTCCCAGTGGTGAATATTCCTGCATCCACGTCAACCAAGCCCAAATGAACAGAAAAAAATGTGCTCACGACATATCGGTTGGAGCAGTCATCCACACGGACAAGAGTTCATCGTCCAGGATGCCATCCATGCTGTACAATTTCGTGTCTGCAATCAATTGTTCGACGGAATTGCCTTGTCGGAGCCCCTGGGATTGTTCAGAGGCAAGTACATCGCCGGTGTATCCAGCCGCCGCTGGAAGTTGCGAGTAGAATGCATCCGGCGCATTCGATGCATAAGGTCCGCCGGCACCGACAGAATCAGAGTAACCAGTGGAAGCAGGAAGTTGCGAATGAAATGAATCCCGGACAGTCGGTGTGGATGTTCCGCTGACGCCGACAGGATCAACTCGGGTGTTCGGAGGCAAAGGATCATCGAGAGCGCGCAATTCAACAAGAAGGTCCCGTAGTCGCCCTACCGTTTGAAGCCTTTCTGTCGCTTTAGGTGTGGAGCAAGGCGGTAGAAAGGCTTTACCTGTATTCAGCAAACTTGAGAATCTCCATGGCCGTTTCGACGAGCACGAGATCCTCGTCGATCGAAAGGCCGGCACGTTTCGTAGCTATCATGTTCAAAACCAGGATGATTCCCGATATGAACACGGGGTTCTATCGAAAATATGTACAGCCGCACATTGGATCGAGGAAGGAACATACGATGAGACTGGGTAGAGGTATGCGTTGCAGCTTGCTGAGCCAAGCATCTGCTATATGAAGGACTGCCCGCGCCGCGCTCGTGCAGATCGAGAGCGACGTTAGTGCAGATTGGGAAGCTAGTTCGTCGGTCGCCTTGTGGATGAATGGTCGGTGGATCTAATACCAAAAATCAACAGGGTTGACAGATAACAAGCGAAATCCCTACCGCTATCCGAACGTAATTATACGTGAGATGGAGCGTGGCAGACTGGTCGAAGAAGATTCCCTGGGGTGGATTTACGGGATCCCACCGGACTGTGAAGAGAAATCGGTTCCCAGAGATCCCGAAGATATGAGTGTCACCTACGATGTGGTGGGATGGACTCGAGAAAATCACTCATGGCCAAGTCGAGCTCAGCAGCAATGCGCTGTTCCCAATCCGGACCATCCCAACCAAGCAATAATTTCGATTTTTTCGAGCCATACAACCTGCGTGTCATATCTCCCACAATCTGACACAGTAAGAACTCACGACAACGGGACTAATAAAATTCGCGATTACCTCGCAAAGCCGCAAGTGCCAGACGAAATACGAAAGCTCGGAGGGTTTCCCTGGTGGCTGAGTGAATCCTTGATCCCAATACTCGTCATCAACCTGTAGTCTTGAAGGAGGGGTCGCATTCATCAGTCCCAAGACATGAGATCGGAAGGCTTACGGAAGGTCAACATTATAGCTGAGGGCAGTTAAAAAGGGAGCGCAAAATCAGAGTAGCGCTCTTACTGTTCAACGTGCAACCACATTGGATGCCCGAGAATAAGGCATAACATGCGCTCTAACACAGCGAACGACCTAGATGGCACACGTAAGACATCGAGAAGCTGGTCATGGGGAGTCATACCAGAATGCTCGCTTCCATAGCTCATCTTCAGGACCCGACTGGTGTCCCTTGGGCTTTCGCCCATACTCGCCCCGTTGTTGCAGAAAACGCATGCCAAGTCCCTATGAGGCATTAGATCAATCCTTTGCCTATGTTTTGTGAATGGTCGTACGATGTATACCCAGGCGACTTGAGGTACAGATCCTCCAAGTGCATAATAGGACATGAGCTAAGATTCCAGTTAAAAGAATGTCACGAATTGAGAGAGCGCGCATACACAATATGCCTGAATTTCGTATATCGTCGGTTCAAACAACCGTAGGATCCGCACTTGATTGACAAACTTCCAACCGGCGGAAAGTGAGTGACCGTCAATAAGAACACGGGGGTCATTCGAGTACTGCAATGATACTGTGGAGCACAGAACAGAAGCGAATTCGAATGAACTTACCCGCGAAGCTAAGCCCAACACCGCCAGCAACGCCGACCCGAATGCTGTGTCTTTCTCATACAACCCTTCTCTCACAGACTTGTCGAACGAATGGCGATGCAGAATGGGTATAGTTGGGTGTACATTGACCCAGTAGAGATGGAGGAGCGAAGCTATCAAGTCGCTGGCGGGATAGACGTATCGGGGAGTCCGTATCTCGTGTGCTTCCTTCTCCCACTAGGCAAAATATGCCCGGTAAGCAGGGTTTATGAGTTGAGGTGCGGCGACTCACCGGTGACATCTCCCAATAAAGCGGGCGGCGGGATGGTCGTCCCTCATACTTGTCTTTCGTCTAGGAATGGGATAAGGGCACAATGGGATTGCTCTGTCGATGTGCTCACTGGTGCGGAGTTGTCGGCGGCGGGAAAGGCCGAACCAAAGTAGCTGGTCTTCATCGAATCCAAGGAAAACCGACTGAACCGTACGGCGAGCTCGTCTCCAGCGAACTCTGGCTCGTCCAGGGGTTCCTTAAATTCGCTCGATGCATCACTCTCTGGACTCGAAGTGTTGTGGTAAAATATGCGTTTGGACCCATCACCTTGAGCTTGAGCCAACGGCTGGGAACAGAGGCGACAGAGAGACTGGGATCGCAATTTAGCCTTCAAGTAACTATTCTCCCGCCTGAGCTCTTCCACTAATCTTTCAAAAATTAGGAATTTGATTAGGTAAATTGGCGTATTCACCTACCTGTTCTTCGGGCCACGTTTTCCGACCGGGTGCGTGTAGATACACGGCGTACCAAATTTCAAACAACTTGAGCAAGGACTGTCGCCCGAATCAAGGTCGTTATCCCCGACGGATGCATGGGGTTTTTGACATCGAACTGAACGGAATCAGGTACATGTAGCTGGTTAGGAAGGCTCACTAACTCTTCCTTTGCCTACAAAAGTCACAGGAACGCAGCGTTCGTCGCTGTCGAGTGAATCCAAAGGCATCTTCGTCGTCGTCGGACATGGTTGGAAGCAAGGTTGGAAGCAATCGGCAATAGCACTCTCGTCAGCACCGTGTGAGCAGTGTCGATCTTTTCGGTTAAAGTATGTGCGAGGTGCCTAGGCGCGAATCAAACAATTCGAACTTGGAGATGAATGAAACAAGTTATGTATTATTTTGCTAAGGTGGAGAGCTCAAGCTGTATCCACTTGGCCCCTCCTCTGCAAACTTTTGGTACGTGAAGTCTACAAATCTGCGAATACCGCTGTAACGTAAGATACATGTCAAACGATGCGATGCCTCCTTGACGGCGACCGGCGTCAGCGGTGTGGAAAGACGTTATTGGCAAGTCGGAGCAAGTCAGAAATTTCGTCTGTGGGCCAAGTCCAACCAACTCTGTATGGGTGACCATGGATTAAAAGAGTTAACGGCCACAGCCTGGTCCTTAGCGATGTTTCTACACCGATAATCACTGATTCACGCCGTGGGGATGGGAAGCTTACTTCTGCTGCGGTCGCTGGGTGGACTAGTAACCTCCATACAGGCAGCTCAGTCTCCTAGCACGGTCGTCACACAACGCAGGATCTCCGGAAGTGTGCGAAACCCTTTATTTCAGCTGGGGCACAAAAGGAATGCATCCGTAAAGACTACACCATAAAAATCCAGGTGCTAATGTCCACCTCGACTGACCAAACGGCTGCGCGCAAAGGCAGAACTGTGCGGGTAATAAATACGAAGTTTGGCGGCATGTATAACGAACTTACAAGCGCGAGCCGTTGCCACGAATATTCGAAAGTAAAGCGCTCTCCAAGGCAGACGCAGAGAGGCTTGCATCTGGATCTCTGTGTCAGATGCGTGGTCACGACCAAAATGCATGCCTACCGCTGATGTCGCTGAAGCTGGAAGCTTCTGAACCATGATTACTGTCTTGTTCACTGACACCTCGCTCTACAAGTGGCCCATATCGGCGGTGTGACTGTCCCAGTGCGCTACGGGGAGAGAGCGCTGGTGGGCTGGATGATTTGTTCGGAGAGAGATGCCTGCTACTCGGAGAAAGATGCCTGCTGATTGGAGAATGGAGCTGAGAATCCGGTGGAGGCGAAGGGATGTCGGGTATAGAGCCTTGTGCAGAGCTGGCGCTAGATACGCTCAGTGGGCTAGAGTAACTGTCGCGCCGAAAGCTTCCTTGCAAGGGCGAAGTTGCTGTAGCCGCTGGTCCCATGCGACCACGACTGATGGTTTCCTTCGCCTTGCCTTTGCCTGGCCGGGAAGCAGTACTAACCAGTCCTAAGGCATCGTTGTTTACCATCTGCTGCAATTCCTGGAGTTTACGGTCCAGTGCTTCCTGCTCTTCAGCATTGCGATCAGCCTCCTCCTCTTTCTTTGCCTCCTCATCTTCGGAATCAGTGCCTTCCGATGACGCAGAGGAAGTCGGGCTGAGGGGTCGGTTTACTTTCTTGGGTCCCTGGACAGTGAGGGTCGAAGATGAAGTCGCCTTTTTAGGCCGTGGAGAATTATTCCCAAGCGAGCTTAGACGCGCTCGAACCCCGAGAGGTGTCGAAAGCCTTCCGGATGGCGACATGCTGCCGCTTCCCTGCAAACGACTGACAGCACGGGAGGCGACTGTGTGCTTCTCGGTGAGCGGGAACTCGTCGAAAGGTTTGTTGGGTTGTTGGGTGGTAGAAGGACTCGAAACACCGGGGATGTCCTGTAGTCCCCGAAGTTCCTCTTGGAACCTGGCATGTACACGATAAAGTAGATATGGAAGTGGAACTTCCAAGTGCGCAGCAAGACCCTTCCCTGCAGGATCCAATTAGCATCGAGGTCTACGTAGCTGACGTATGCCGCTAACAGTCGGTGCCGCCGTTGTCAGTAGACCGAGAGCGCTCAATCACTTTCCAGAGAATGTCCGCCTTTTCGGAGGTCCAGTGCACTCGGGGAGGGTCAACTGGATGCTCTGGACGATTCCAGGGTAGTCGAACAACTACGCGGATAGGTGCAACAGATGCTGGCATCTGAGAGCAGTTGGCAGGACAATATGAAGCACTTTGCGTGGTTGGTCAGGTGGAATCCAGTCGGTAGGGAGAGCTAGAACGAGGTTGCAAGTCGGGAGCAGAGAGGAAGCTTGAAACGGTCACGTTCCCGAAATATTCTTATGCTCTTTCCGTCATGTCGGCCACCCAGTTTGCTGGTACGACAGCTTTGTCGCGCATTTCATGACAGGCGCTGGCCGGGGTGGCAGGTAGTCATCGGGATTGAAACGCACGCTCAGATCAAGTCGCGTCAAAAGCTCTTCTCCGGTTCGAATCGTATATTTCTTGTTTTTGCTTTGGGCTCACAACATTAGATTCCCTGACCTCAAGCCTTGGAGAAGCGCCTAATATTCATGTGTCTCCCTTTGATGCTTCGTTTCCTGGAACGCTGCCTGTCCGTAGCTTGCTTGCTTTGACATCCATAACACATTTTCAACTCTACACGCAAGTAGAAGCTCAACCAGGATTGCGTAGACCTGGCATTGCGCACGGCTATTGCGCTCGATTCTGGAGTTCAGACACGGTCTTCCTTTGATCGTAAACACTACTTTTATTCGGATCTACCTTCGGGATACCAAATCACTCAACATTATGGTCTGTCCGGAAAGTATTTGCTGGTCGCGCTTCGCATTTACTGCTACGAGCAGCTCCGATAGCATTGGGCGGCCATCTGTACATTCCAAACCGAGATTCTCCAATACGGATAAAGCAAATTCAGCTTGAGCAGGTAATGTGTTTTTCGTGGTGTTTTCCTCACCAACAGAGGTCCCATAGGATACGGCTAAATCAACATTTGACCCACGTACTCGCACATCCAACATCGACCTGAATAGAGCTGGAACCGGCCTCCTAGAAATCGTTACTGAGCCTGATCTCCGGTTGGTTATCCTACTATCCACGTTCGTGAAAGTAATCGTTGTGGAATAGCTCACCCGAAGAGGCCGGGGCATACGTGCGTGCACTGCAGGCTATGCTCCGTGCTATAGGTGCAAGCGACGGCAACATGGAAGCTGCAAGTATCCAATCCTGTTTCCAGTCCCGCATTAACCGTAGGAACAGGGCTCTCTGCGTTGCGACGTCAATGTATCTATCAACTCCCCTGGCAAACCACCGGGTACTCGTTGTGAGATCAAGAATTTGAACAGTATCAAGTTCATGCAGACCGCTATCGGTTAGTGCTTTCCCCTTCATATTTACGTCGAGTTATAATGCCGAGAATAGTATACGAGGTCAATAGACAACGAGCCCTTCTTTCCAAAGAAGACGGCGTGGTTCCGCAGGAAACACGCGGATTCAACCAGGACACCCTTGAAACATTCAAAATGCGCTCGAAAGAGGAAGCCCCGGATTATCGGTACATGCCTGATCCCAATCTGGGTTTCCTCCTTGTCGCTTCCGTAATTCTGTTTTTCAGCTTGTTTCCTCAACTTGACACCTTGGTAGGAAAGAATCAACAACATCGTCCAGACAATGCCGGAACTGCCCTGGGTAACACGGGTCCGTTTGGTGCAAGAATACGAATTGTCAGAACAGGACGCAGACATCCTCCTCAATTTGGATAATGGACGTGAAGATGGTGATAGTGCACTGGCATATTTCGATCGTCTGTGCAAGGAGGGTAGAAAACCGAGGGTCGTTTTCAATTGGTGAGTACAAATTAAAATGATTAATGGTTGCTAACTGAGCCGGTAGGATGGTCCACGAACTCCTCGGACGACTGCACGCCACGAGATTGACGTTCGCCGACAATCCGTTCTCAACAAGCCAATTGGGAGAACTCATCGACTTGGTTCACAGTGGTGCCATCACTGGTATCGACTTGTCCACTGGTGCGCGTCAAATAACTAAAATTAATTTAGGCACCTCGGGGAAACTACTCCTGCGTGAAATGCTCGCCGACCCTTCTTCGCCGCAAACTCCCACGGAACGCGCGCGCTCCCTGTCCCTTTTGATTACTTCTCGTGGAGAGCTGGACATCGGCGACCTATGCGGTGCTGCTATAGCGGCTCTCCCATCCGAAGCAGCAGCATTCAGAAATGGGCATAAAAACGTACTGAACAAAATTCTGGGATGGGTAATGAAAGAAAGTCGGGGACGGGCGGATTCGAAGCAAGCTCGGGAGCGTTTAATATCTTTGTTAGAAGAAAGTGGTGAATGAGCCCATATTCAAATTTTCTCCGGAATCCGACGCCCATTCTGAGTTGGTTGCTTATGCACCAACTATCGACTGAACATTTGGCCGAATTCGCCAAGAGTCGGACCCTTGCGTTACTTATCTCGAACCTCAAACTTGTTCACTAGCTTCCGATTCATTTTCGAGTGTTAAGCTACTAGTATCTCAGGTGATATCAACATATCTTTCCCACTTCATAGACGCTATCCACAGTTCAGCGCATAGATTTTTCTTTAATGAGATCACGTTACCGTGTTTGGTTCGTTCTCACGCGCTTCCCTTACGCGCCACTCTGATGCCTCTATAGCCTTTTGACCACAACACTTATCGTTTCGAACCTCTTTGCTCAAGAATGCCTCTAAACATTTCAATTCCTCAGCTTCAACTCGAAGCCAAGAAGGAGGTTCACGATGCCAGGAGGAATGGAACATTTAGGTTTCGGACGGTGGCAGTAGCTGCGATTTCAGATGCTAAGCTTTGGATTGTAGTACTCTAACTCCTCGTATGGTTCGCCGAGCCCTTGAAACGAAGCTCGATCTTCAGGAAGGCGCCTTGGATGACGAGGACTTTCGCGCGCCGCTCAAGTCAGCTATAAAGGAAGCAGCCGTGCGTTTACCGCTCGTTATGGCTTTAGACATCAGCTCATAATTTGGTATAAGACCGAAGACATTCCTTCTACTGCTGGTGTTTCGGTTCCAAAGACAAAGAAACGCAAATCTGAGGAAATGCTCGAACCTAAACCGAACAAGAAACAAAATACGCAACCTCCGAAGGCCAAGAAAAGCTCCAAGCAATTCAAATCATCCGTACGCTCCTCCCCTCATCCCCCCTCCCGTTGTTCAATATTCTCGATGCAGGAAACAGTTCCAACCTCAGACATTGAGGAGGACATGGAAGTTAATGGCCCTGGGGATACGTCTGCAGAGCTGGAGAAGCCACCTGCTGCTCAGAGCGGAGAGTCTGCAAAGGTATGCTTTGCCACACCTAAATTACGGATCCCACCAGCTAACAGCTCGAAGGAAAATAAGGTCATGTCGGCCAAGCCGCCTAAGAAGTCAAATCCCCCAAAGGCTAGTGGATCTAGAACAAAACCGAGTCCGCGGCCCTCCACAGCTTCGACACCGGAAGCGCCTCTTGACGTGAGTGGGTCTCAGCACCAACTCCGCCAGTATTCACCGTTACGAAGAGCGATTCCGAACTGTCCGTCCTGGATGATGAACCCCCGAAGAAAAAGAAATCGAAGACGACCAAACCGAAAGACAAGGTCGGTGCTTTCATGCTCCCGCCAAGGTCAAGGCATACTGAATTCTTTCAGGGTGACGGCAAATCCAAGAGCTCTAAGAGCAAGGCAGCTGTATCTTTGAGCAAGGACGAAGAAACTATTAAACGGCTAAAGGCGCGTTCTTTGTGTGATGCGTCATCACTTCTTAACTTCGTTGTTCAAGTCTTTGGTTCTGGCGTGCGGTATTCGTAAACAATGGGCGAAAGTATTCAAGGACGTTGATTCGCCGTCACAACAAATCCGGATCCTCAAGCAGACTTTGACGGATCTGGGGATGTCCGGACGGATGAGTCTGGATCAAGCAAAAGCGATTAAGGAGAAACGAGAGTTGGCTCAGGAACTCGGTTTGCGTTATTCGCTATGTTGCATCTGCTGTATCCTGATAAGTGTTGCAGAGGATGTCCAAGCTTTTGCTGCTGCTACCACAAAATCGAAAGCCAAAGCCAGCGAAGCGTCGGAGGAAGACGACGAAGGGTCGGAGGAAGAACTTCCTGCAAAACGCAAGGTAGGCGTTTGATTCATTCGTCTTCCCAATATTAAGCATGTGTCAGACAAATGCGAGGAAAAGTATCATGGCCTTTCTCGGCGATCAGAGCGACGACGAATGAACTATTACTGATGTGTCCGTGTATTCAATTTATTTATGGACAAGCGACATTTACTGAGTCCTTGTTGAGAGTCGCCATAAAAAGATGCGCTCGCGTCGTCCTCGACCCGTCCATCTGAGGAACTGAAGCTCGCGACCAAGTTTTTTGCCGGACTTATTCTGATCGGGCGACTTCTTGCGTGATCTCATTGATAGCTCAGGAAACACTAGTGGCGATGCGTCATTCTCTACCGGAGATGTGAAAAGTTTGTTGAATATTCATTTTAGTTTGACTCCTCCAGTGTTTATTCAGACTCTAATCAGGGTGTGATCACTGTCTGCAAGCCCAACACGTTACTCTTTGCCGCGGTGTCAAATGCGGCCTCGAACTGCTCCAATGGAAATTTGCCCACAGTCTTTATCCCACCGGCCTCGCCCAACTTCAGATATCCCATCTCAGCCAGGTTGATTAACCCGCGTATATCCTCCTTGGTGTACATCCACTTTCCCTTGACGGTCAGATTATAGCGCATAATAACCCTGATTGGCATTGGCGTGAGTTCCTTTTGGCCGCCCATCAGGCTCACCCGACCCTCGCGGCGTAGTGCTAGCATGCAGCTCTGGAGGTGAGTGCTCGTCACAGCCGCCGCGGGGGAAATATCGAAGAACACGTCGGCCGGCCCATCCTTGGTCAACTCCTTGGCATCCACCATAACGTTGCCGGTGTTCACTACGGTCCTGATTCTCCCGGGGCTGAAGGATTTGACTCGTTCCAGAGCTTCCAAATTTCGCCCCATCGCAACGACTCGTGCTCCCATGGCTAGCGCAGCAATTACTGCCGCGCCACCAAAAGCCCCCGTCGCCGGCGTAACGATAACTTTATCCCCAGCCTTCACTCCCACGTCGCGCAGCCCGCCGAACGGGACTGACAGGGTGCCCAGATACATCAGGTCCTCGACTTCGTAGCTTAGGTCACCGAGCAACCGCGCCTCATCCAGCGGGAAGCAGTTTTCGAGAGGAATTTTGGCATACTCGGCGTACGTGCTGTCGCGCCACTCCCCCTCCATCAACTTCACGCTGCCGGGCGTGGGGCCAGAATTTAGGCCGTGCAAGATGAGCGACGTGGGGTCGTCCCGGCCAACGATGAAGCTGTCGAAGTACACAAGCTGGCCCGGCTGGAGTAGCGTCGCGTCGGGGCCGACAGCGGCGACACGGCCGATGGCGGATGAGCCTGGAATGAACGAAGTGGGGTACGGGTAGGGCTTTCGACCACTGTACACTTCGCCTGCGTACGAAAGCACGCCGGCTGCAAGAACACGAATTACCGCGCTACCTGGGCCGGCTTGGGGCGGTGTCTGTTCCACGACGGACATATCGAGAGGGTCTCGAGTGGAGTTGAGAATAAGTGCGCGATGCTTCGGCGGGATGGTGGGCATCGTTTTAAAGTTTGAAGTTTGAACGCAACAGAAGAAGATTGAGCAGATGGCGAGTGATCTCGCTGTTTGAATTCTTGCTAACATTTTATAGGGACGTGATTACGCCAAATCCGCTGACGACACGCGTCGATATCCAGTCGCGTGGGCGTTATGGGTAGCACGGATGGAGCCGCGACTGGGAGACCGGTTTTATCCTTCCGTAAATATTGCTCCTCATTCCGAAAGTTGGGAAACCTCTCTATTTCACTGAGCTTCTCCGATAAATTGAAGTCCCAAATAAAATAGATTTATTGCCATTGGATGGATTACTGAGTGAACGGTATAATACTCTATACGGTAAGGGTCCATGCTCGTTTCGATCCCCTACATCTGCTCCTGCATGATCTGGAAAAACGCTGTATACTCCTCCGGTGTCATCAAGTCGTGCTCCGCCTCCGTCACTTGCGAGTACGGCATTGGGTTGCCGTTGACTTTGTTTGTTGCGTTTTAGAGTTTGTGAGGAGACAAAGAATTGTGCAGAGAACTCACCATAGACTATCGGGTCCTCCTGGGGCACTGCAGGCTCCTCCATCGCGACGTCCGCAACCGCCTCGGCGGCGCCGTTGAGAAGTCCTGCAGTGGGGTCGACTTGCTCCACCTTGGCAACCTTGTTTGCCGTGTCCACACCGTCGTTCGATCGTGAGCGCTTTCGGTACTCGTTCAGGGAGTCGAGATATTCGACCGAGGGCTTGATGTCCTCCTCGTCTTCTCCTCCCAAGTCGCCGAAGTCGGAGCTTCCCGGCGCGCTGAGACCCGTCGGCGTGGCCTGCGCCGAGTTCTCCAGCGAGGCGTAGTACTGGTCCCAATCTACGCATAATGAGCAAGGCATAACGGAGGGGTATTGGACCCACATTGCGCGTTCTGGTCGATGACGGGCTTGACATCCTTGTCCGCGCTGCCCATCATCGGCCGTCGATCCTTTCCCTTCCCAGACCCGACACCCACCACCCCCAGCCCGCGCAGGATGTCGTCGTTCGAGCTGGACGAGATGAGCGGAGGTGCACCGGACCCGTCTTTGGATGCGCGCGCCTGCTCTTGGTTCCCCAAGGCCGTCATGTGCCCCGAAACCGTGCTCACGCGATGCCATTCCGGGAGCGTGTTCTGTGCGCGCTTCGCCTGCGCCTGCTCGTCGCGCTCCCGCCGGCGCGTCGCCTCGTCCTTGTCCGACGATATGAGCACGCCGATGCCGTCGTCCTCGCGCTTCACCCCGTCGGCACCCGCGATCTTCAGCCCCGGGCCCGACTCCGCGTCATCCTTCTTCTCGGAATCAGGCTGGTGGGCCTTCACCCACATCGCCACGTCGAAGCTATAAGCCACAACGGTGAAAGGCACGCCAAATAAAGTTCAAAAATACATACGCAGGCAGCATCATATCCTCGCTTTTCTGGAGCCCTGCACGGATGAAGCGCATCTGGTGGTTGAACCGTTGCATGCGGTCCTTGCTGCCCAGTACGCACTCCGCGTCCTCATTGTCCACCACCTCCGCGTGGCAAATTTCGCAAATGAGCGCGTTGAGCGTCATATCCATCAGTTTGTCCACGTCGAGCGGGGTGTACGAGGTTTTGCATTGGGGGCAGATGTAGCCCTTGTTGTCGAGCTCCTGCGCGCCGACTTTATTTAGAGGCTAGTTCGATCAGGGATGCGTAAATAACGCACATTGCGTCCCTTGGTATCAATCTGTTTGCGCATGCGGGCAATTCGCCACTTGACGACGTTACAGAAGTGTTCGTAGTCGATGTAGTAGTATTGCTTTGCAGTTGCCCGCTGCGCCCCTTCGCGGAGCTCATTTTGTCTGTATCTGGACAATACAATTGTGGACCAGAACACCACACGGGGCAACGAGGACTCACATCTGGACCAAACGATCATTAGACAGCGTCGCAATGACCTTGTTCAACTCTTTGGGCTGAAGACCCATTCGCCCAGCCAGGTCATCGTCTTTAAGACTAGTGTGCCACCAAAAAAGGTCAGGGAGGGAAAGACAAGCAGCGAAAATAATGCGCAGACAACTCATTCAGCACGCAGTGAGCGCTGCAGTGCGATATACTTACACCGTATGGCGCGCGAGCTGGTCCATGATGATGGTGTATTTTGGCTCATAGAATGAGCGGGAGACTTGCTGGACGAGGAGACGGAGGGTCTCTCGATCTTCCTTGGTGGCCATCGGCGCAGCAAGACCTGGCCGGCCTCAAGGACGGTTTGTCACAGCACCCAAAGCAAAAAACAGTCCAGAGGTTGTGATGGTTTGAGTCAAAAGCCGGTAGCGGTTGTTCGGAGTCCGCGACTTCCTTTTCCGGTCTCTCACCTCCACCTCGCACTTCCTTCAAGCCTTGCTTGTCTCACTTTTTTTCTATGCAACCCGGGCTTATACTCAGAAAATGATTCGTGTATTGCAGTCAATAGTATTCCAACATTGCGAGTCTCGACAATCTCCGTTCGCTCTTTTCCGGCTGCTTCCTATCTCGACCTCCCATCTACCTTTTGCAACCCAAGTCGACCGAGGTCGACGCCGTCGATCGTGCGCGTGTTGATAACCACGAATCCGTCCTTGGAGACCAACGGCCCAATCGACGTGCCACACGTCGAGCAGAATCTATGGCTGACGTTCTTGCTGCCGAACACGTACTGGGTCAACTCCTGCTCCCCAGCCGTGAACCTGAACTTGTCCTCGGGAGTAAACCTGGGTGCGGTCGTCAATTATCAAAATCTCTGTTTTTACAAAGTCAACCGAACGCACACGTTGAGGTATCCCCTGTCCTCGCAAATAGAGCAGTTGCAGTTTACAACGACCGACGCGTAGATGTCTGGGTGTTCGAACTCATAGCGGACCTTTTTGCAATGGCAGCCGCCGGTGTGGGTCTTGATTTCTGCGTTTTCGGGCCACGGAACTGGCAGGGAGTTCGTTGCAGCTGGCGCGGACATGGTTTGTGGGATACAGATTCAAAACGGCGCGTCGTTCATTCAATTTATAGTTGCGGACGTGTATACCATGTATGGGAACGCGTGGTGTTGACAACGGTTTCTGACCAACTCTGACCAACGAAACCGGACACAACGTCGATCTCTGACACGAACAAAGCGCCTTTCTCCCTTTTTGTAATATCGTATGAGCAGTGGCCGCGGCGTACACGGTAAAACGGTTTTTTTTTGTAATATTGTACGAGCAGTACACATCAGCCCGCCACCACTGTTCCCCCCCCCCAGACCGCCGATAATTATTGAGCCCGACTCAAGCCCACGTTGCGGGAACTTCATCTATTCTTGACCGCCTGCTGAATAGATGAAGCTGAGGGAAATCCAAGCATTGTGGACAATTGAATGCTCTGAAGAAGGATAACGGACTTTTTGTCATTTGCTGTGCTTTTTTGTGAAGAGGTCAAAACTTAGAGACAGCCTAGTGGGTTCATGATTGGTTCGTTTGGGGGCAGCCGGACAACATAGACCAGCGTACAGAGCAGGTCACTGAACCCCTAATATAAAATGAAATCAACGATGAGAGGTGGATCGGTCGGGTGGCTAAGAGAGCATTGTTGCTGTCACTGTCAGGTTTGAGGCGGGTTATCGCAATTTCGGTGAACGTCGCTTGCGGAGCCGGCCGATCGCGGGTTAATAGATAGAGGTTGCAGAGTGCGTTGTGACAGGCGTAGAAAATGCACGGGACCGGGGAACTTGCCAAGTGAGTCTGAGCTGTACCAATCCACTGCGAAAAGTAGCCCAGAAGCCACAGCTCGGCAGTGTGGTGTGCTCTGGAACGCTGCCAAAGTGTCCGCGAGAAAGAAAAAAAAGAGAATTTGAAGGCTTCGATCCCCAAGTCACTTGAGATGTTTCCCGAACGACACGAGTTGCGTACGAGGCAGCCAACTGCCGTCCACAGAGACATTCCTCCGGAAGTGATCATCAGACCGCATAAGAGCCGGAGCGTCGCGCGAAAGTTGGAACGGGAGGAGCACAAGGGAGTGCAAGAGTGAGATCCTCAGAGCTAGTAGGATTGCATTGCAGCCATTGGTGGAAACAATTAGAATGAAAGGAACCGAGTGGGTATGCAAATTGGCATTGCAGGGTGAGATAGAGTTTGAGATGGATGTTCCGATGGAAGAGACTTGCTATCCCCGGCTAACATACATAACATAACCAAAAAGATATGCAGACAAAGCAATTTGCCGGTCTTCCTTCCGCCCCTACAGTATGCTGCAATGGGCTTTTTCTCTTCAAGAAAATCTGACCCTGCAGACCCCACCATATTCACAAAGGAGAATGGAAGACCAGTCCCCAGCACCGAGTCTGGTTTCAAGTCTTTGCGCTCACGATTCCACGTCGTGAGTGAACCAGCGTCTCCTCTCTTACTTCTTCCCACCATCTTCCTCTCAGTATGCGAAGAAACTGGATCCAAAAGACCACGACTCGCCACCGCCTATGTTTGTCCAGGCCAGTTCCGTCGCGGCGACCCTTTCTCCCCCGCCCGCAACCCCCATCGCAAACCGTCAGCTCCAGCTCAAGCTCAAGCTCAGCTCTAGCTCACCCGCCCTCAACTCCAATCGCAACCCGTCCCGCTCCGATCGTGCAAAGTCTGCTAACAACTCCCCGACGACAAACAGCCATTCGATGCAGCCGTCAGACTCTGACCACCGTCCGTCGTCCTCTCGATCACGCGCACTCGGCACGAAGGCGTCGTCTTCGTCGCTCGCTCCTTCACCCACTGCTCGCAAACCGACAGATCCTGTCACGTATGCTCGTTCGCGTCGTATTCTTGCTTTAGATAATGATCCCCAACAGAACAACCCTTGCCCAGCGGTTGAACGAGCTTGCCGTGGCTCATTCAGAGGGCCTGTTGGAGTGAGTTCTAGGCTGTATATTGCGAAACCGCCACTCAGACGCGTGTTGCAGCGACGACGAATATCGGATGTTACGTCAGGATCTCTTCCAGCGCTTTTCAAACACCGCGACCGTGCCGACAGAAGTGCCTGTCGTTCCACTTGCGTCCCCGGCCAACTTGAAGTCGCGCTCCTCTGTCCGCGTCAATGGCGCTACTATACCCACCGACAAACGACGTGAGGCACGCGACACACTTTTGTTTCTCAGCTGACAACAGGCCACCAGAATCGATAGACTCGAGGCGTGTTTCAATATCTACCTCATCTAATTTTTATGTCGAGAAGCATCGCACCCCCTCTGTACACTCTCGCTCGTCTATGACCTCCGGTGTTGCTAGCTTCTTTCGTCGTGCGACCGGGCGCCAGTCTTCGCATGATTATAGCGAAACATCGAGTATATTTTCCTCAACCTCCAAGCGCATCTCCAAAAAAACCAGCGCTTCATCTTTGGTCACGGACCGGGGAGACTCCATGTCCATCTCCTCGCGCCGCGCCAACAATCTCAGCTCCCCAACGGAGCCGAGCCAACCCGCTGCTTCCATCCGATCGGTGCGGCGTCTCCCTACACCACCATCGTCTTTCCCCACGCGATTACCTGGCGTCGAAAGCCGATTCGCCGGCGCGGGCACAGAGCCAGACACTAGCCCCGATACGGACAGCCCCACAACGGTGGCAGCGCTCCGGAATGAGATCAAGCTCGTCGAGGAAGAGGGGCGGCGACTCTTGGATGGGTTCAGTGGCCTCGAGCTTAGCACACTCACGAAACGGCGGCGCACCGCGGTGGTGACCGGCCCGCGCGACTCGGTCGCGACGCTGATGCCCGAGGCGCGGTCGATGCGCTCGGCGCTTTCGATCGCGGGGCACTCGCGCAAGGGGTCGGATGCGGGGGACCGCGACGGTGACACGGTATCGATGCGGTCCGCGACGTCCGCGGGGACGACACCCTCCATGGCGAGTCGGCGCGCACGCAGCACGCATCGGAGTGGGAGCGGGCTGAAGCCAGCGGTGCACGCGGCGAGCTTCGTGTCGAGCGCGAGCTCGACGCGCGTGGGATCGTTGCAGCGGAAGAACTCGGGGTCGAGCTTCGGGAGCACACACACGAGCTCACGGCTAGGCATTGGCGCGCACGTCGCGCATATACCTCACGTCGGGAGCAGCCACAGTATGAGCGGCGGTGGGAGTGGCGGCCTAATGGTCCCTCCCGTCCCGCCGCTGCCTCTGGGCATGTCTCTCGGGCAACTGGGAAGCACACCGAGTCTGTCGCGGAGCTCGGGACACCTTCCCATGAGCGTTGTGCGCGAGGACGAGGCGGTGCTGACGATCGATCTGGACGACGAGCGGGAGTTTGGGATGGAGATGGAGGAGTTGAGGCGGAAGCGGGACGATGTCGCGGGACGGTACGAGGCGCGGCTCGAGTACTTGCGCGCAAAGTTGAAGGGCGCCGAGTTGCACGAGAAACTTTTGTCCAAGTGAGGAATTCAAAGGTTGTTTTGGGGTGTTTGATTTGGTGGTCACAGCTGCGCTTTCGAACTTGGATTGTGTCTTGCGGATAGGAAGATAGGAACGGGCGGAAACGTGAGACTCAAGCCCCAGGTCCCGATGTCTTGCGTCGGCACTGTGAGACACTTCTCGGTCTCCTCGGGCGACTCGGTCTACTTGTATTGACGCTCAACATTTCGTTTTGAATCCTTGGTGCACTGACCACGCTTGCTTGGAATCGCCCTACCCTCAGGCTTGATTCAATGAGAAATACAGCTAGGGAGAATCGAGCCTAACAGAGCAGGTGAACCTATATTGTATTGCAAGCGCGGCTCTAACGGGTCTTAGAACGGAAGCGCGGAATCATCCAAGTCTCAAGGCGGATATATGCGCCCCGCTACTCTCTCTGTGTATAAATGCTAGTCCAACTCTGCTCAGAAAATCATTCGGCACCTCAGCTCGAATACACTTTCACGACTCGCCTCTCACGACCGCTCACGACCCATTTTACGTCTTTTACGCTCCTCGAAATCAACAACATGATGACCTACTACATTCCTCTCGCCGTGGTTGGTGCTCTGCCCCTCATGCGTCCTGTTGGCGCATTGCCTCTGTGGTGGAGCGCTGGGTCGGTGACGGTGTCTACAGTCACCGTCACCCCAGTGTGCAGCGTCCCCGCCGCAACCGGCATCCCCACCATTCCGATTTCTTCGGCGGTGCCCCCCATCGTCGCAGTGTCGAGTTTGCTCTCTAGCGCACTTGTTCTGCCATCCGCTGTTGTTGACCCCGCAGTGTCTCTCGTCTCTGCGGCACCTCCAGCCGTCACCAGCGCCGCCGGCGCTATCGTAACGTCCGCCGCAGGCATTGTGACCGCTGTCGACGGTCTTGCGGCTTTCATTAACACTGGACTCGTCAACACCCTTCGGTCCATCACTTCGGTTATTAGCCTGAATGGCCAAATACAGGTGAACAGCTTCATCTGGAATCCCTACGACCTCTAACGTAATCTTAAGACTCTCGTGAACGATTTGGGTCCCCTGGTCAACGCAGTGGTCACGGCCCTTAATAACCTGGCACGTACTTTCGCATTCCATTTCGCCCGGCCTTTGACTAAACGTCTCGACAGCCTACCAACGCCGGCACATGGACTCCAACTGAGCTGGCCAGAGTCCGGTCATCTATTCTGGCACTCCGGAACGCGGCAAGTTTGCACCTGGCTCGTTTCTATCTGGGAAGCTCACACAATTAACCAGATCGACGCTCTGAAAACCGGAGCTTTCCCGACTATCGGTGGCGTTCCCAGCTCAATCATCATCGCCCTCCAGCCTGCGGTCGATGCGGCCTCTGTACTCAAAATCCCATTGTCAACCCGCCGGATATACTGACACGCATTTTTTTCCAGACTGCTACCCCAATCTTGTCGTCGGCCGTGGCGGATGCGACCCCTGCAGTCAGCTCTGTGCTCAGTGCTGCCAACAGTGCTCTTTCGTCCGCCGCCGCCATTGTGCCCTCTGCGATCAGTGCTCTCAACAGTGCTGCCTCCGATGCTGGAGCCTCGGTCTCGGGAGTTGTTGCCTCTGCCGCGTCCATCGTCTCTGGAGCACCTTCGGTCGTTACCAGTGCCGCCGGCGCCGGCGCATCCTCCGTCGCATCCTCCGCCGTAGGCATTGCGACCGCCGTCGACGGTATTGCGGATGCCATCAACGCTGTGACTACCTCCACAATCTTGTCTAGTATTGGTCAAATTCAGGTGAATAGCCTGTATGCGCACTCACAACCACTCTAACATACCCCCAGAGTCTCGTCGGCCCAGTGGTTACGGCCCTTAATGGCCTGGTACGTCTCTTTCTCACTCTGCCAATTCTCGGCTGACCGTTTCGGCAGACTACCACCGCTACCACCCTCACTGCAGCTGAGCAGGCCGCACTCAGAACGTCTATTGCCCAACTGCAGACCGCGGTAATTCCCGTTTGGCTTAACTCTTCATCCGGGGACCTTAAACAATCGAACAGATCAGCGCTCTGAATGCCAGATTCGGTGTGCCCAACGCACTTACACTCGTCCTCCAGCCTCTGCTCAATGCGCTTTCGGTAATTGAAATCATCCTGTACAGCCGCCGGTCACACTGACACACTTTTCTCCAGAGTGCCACCTCGTCGGTCGGATCCGGTGTGATCCCTACAGTCAGCTCTGTGCTCAGTGCTGCCAACGGAGCTGGCCCGTCCGTCGCCCCCGCTGCGTCTTCTGTTCTCTCCGGTGCTGGAAGCACGGCGTCGGGGGTTGTTAGCTCTGTAGGGGCTACTGCCACTGCTGTTACCAATGCTGCGGCCGCCGCTATTGCAGCTAACGTGGGAACAACGGTCAATACCCTTGTCTCTACTATCGACTCTCTGCTCGGGACCGTCCCGAGCACACTTTTGTCCATCAATGTCATCAACGTGAGTCTTCGTATTCAGGTGTGCCTCCCTCCTAACGCATCCCCAGACTGCCTTGAGCACGCTGCGTCCCCTGCTCAGTGTAGTGGCCACGGCTCTCAAAAGCCTGGTTCGTCGTTTCTCATTCTGGTTTTAGCTGGTCCTCGGCTAACCGTCTCGGAAGAATGCTTCCACTGTCGCTGCCTTGAGCCCATCTCAGCTGACCGCGCTCAACAACGTCATTTCCACGCTCCAGACCACGGTAAATTCTCGTTCAGTCCGACTCGACATGCGGGAATCTCACACAATCAAACAGCTCCAGGCCTTGCTCAATAAAGCTGCAGGCGTCCAGGGCGGGCGCGCTGCAGTTACCGCCGCCTTCCAGCCTGTCACTGATGCACTTTCGGTAGTTAAATCTTTCTTCGCAGCCGCGAGTTGCACTGACGTTGTTTTCAGAGCCTGAGAGTCAACATCGGTGCCGGCGCGGGCCTTGTCATCGGGAATTAGACATCTTCGTTTCTTTCGTCTTCCATTAGACCAATTTTGAGCGTTTCACGCGCTCCTCATGTGTATACTAGCTATCGTTGAACAAATTCATCTGGTCTTCACAACAAATGTCCGCCTTTGATTTGAAACACACCCTGCTTCGCTGAACCGACCAACACACAGCTGTCTTGTATCGATACCCCAGGTCGCATTTTCTCCGGGAGTGTTGCCACAGGCGCTGGAGTTCGACCAGGATCCCCGAACCAATTACATTCGTAGCGGACGGAATTTCTCAAATTGAGTTCGGTTACAGTAGTCGATAATTCCGTAGCCTGAAGACGTAAATATCGAGGGACATGCTACGGGTTAAAAATATCTAGACATTTGTAATATGTGATGCCACTAGCAAGCCAGAAGTGAACTGCCACTGCTCAATTTGCGAGTTAGACCTGCTCGAGTAACCAGATCCGGGTTCACAACCGGGTTGGCCTTTTGGTTTACGGCACGCCCTCTTCAAAACGAGGTTTGGTAGTGAACAACAGGCGTACGTTTGACGGCATTGACCTCCATCGATTTCAGTTGCATGAAAGTTCGCGGTGGATCTTGTGGTCCCGCAAGCGAAGGGGGAGCAGAGGGACGGGCTTGGAAGGACAGCCAAATTCTCTCGAGAGTCGCAGCGGCTCGTAGATATATATCAGGTCTAGCAACGTCCGGCACCCAAGGAACGATACGTAACGTGAACCAAAGAAGTTTTGTAGGATTCCGAGGGCTACTACCAATCTAATTTCGGAGGGAACCTGGAAAAGGATTTGGAGCAATAGTTCCGTCTTCGGCCGACATCCAGCCCAACGTGGCCAGACTACCTGGAATGGCAGAGCTCCATGGCGCCTCACTCCTTCCCTCCTGAGCGCGACTGGAGATGAAGCCCCCCTCGCTCGCAGCCAAGAATGTATCGCCAAAAATGTGCCCATCGCCGTCTGCAGATTCTTGGAAATGCGTATACTGGGACGTTTCCGGACACGCGATGAACCCTAGGGTATGCATCGGGTTCGCAGGATTCGTCAGCTCCGGAGGTATTGTGACCCTCGTGAATTTGGGACGGTGGAAGAACTAGGACGTCTTAAGAAGAGGCGGGGAGATGGAAGTTCGGGATGCATTACCTGGACCCGAGCACCGATGGGTGGGGCGGACAGGGACCGCAGAGCTATGGTTCCACGCGACGGGTCGCCAGACATTATGGTACACATTTGGTGCGACTGTGAGCGAGTTAGTTTTTAATAAAAAGAAAATTGGACGGCGCCGACGTCTTCCGCTCGAAGTGTTGCCAGCGCGAACTCGTCGTTATCTTTGAGTGAATCAGATGCAGCAAAGTCGATACCAGCTGCCCGGATCGCTGCCAGCAGTAGCTGGGTCGGGTTTTTGTTGTTAAGTGAGATGACCAGATTTCCTTCCGCCCTGGATATAATGAAAAACAATACACGGTAAGTCGCACCGCTTACTGAGTTACAAGCATTGGTTCACAAAGAGGCTCCATTCCAAGAAACTGTACTCGAGCATGGGCTTCGGGGTGTCTCAGAGCCAGACCGACGGCGCCTGACTCATATATTTTATCGTCTTTGAACAGAGTGACCGGTCTTCCGGTGAGGAAGGGCGTCGAGGCGGCAAATAGACCAAGCTAGATAGACATTTTCGTTCGAACATCTTCAGAGCAACTGTAAGATGTGCTAACTTTGGTCGCGGCAGGAAAACGTGCAAGAGCATTGGAGAGTCCCTCTGGAGCTGCATCCGTAAAATAGATGATTGTCCCAATCTCATCTGGACTTGAATAACGTTCACAACATGCTTCTCGACTGCGAAGAAGGTCGTCACCTCAACGATTGCAGCCCAGTTGGTAGCTCGTTATTCGTTAAATTTTGATCCCAGACAGCTCCCCAATCTATATTTCCCGAGGGGACATCTCGGTCAAGTAAATCGGTCTGGGGGCCTTTTTGCCGAAATGAGTGCCGCCGCCCGACCTGCGTAGACGCTCTTCCCGGAATTTGAGAGCGGAATGGGAAACAAGAGTTCGAGTCGAATATGGCGAAAGAGCATGATAGGCCATAACGGGCAGGCAAAGGTCCAGAGAGACACCCGATTGTTCGAGGCGCAAGCGCAGTGAGTTTTTGGACTAATTGGGCAAGGTCGGACGAGGAGGCGCTGCCAGGTGAAAGAGCAAAAAGCAGAACCTGGTCTTTGGAAAGCGCAGCAAGGCGGGAAATATGAGAGAAAAGACCTGCAGGAGACCGTGCTAGTACTGTGCTAAAGTGCATCGGTATTGTGCGGCCGACTTGGAAAATTTCACGTAAGGCCCGAACCGTCACGGTACACAACCTCTAGATCTCTCAGAAATGCCTGCTACTGTGGCCGACGAGCCTCCTTCCCTGCTCTGGATAACGTGAATCTTACAGTCATTGCTTCTTATTCACTCACGGATTCTGCTTCAGCATTCCGTCTGTTTTGCTCATCTCTGGCTACTTTGTTCGTAAATGGTATCTTGCGCGAAGACTGCGAGTCCATGGGATCGGCAAAGGGGGTGCGCGTTCGCGGCGTTGTTCTCTTATTCCTCTAATGCTCGCGACATAGCCCCCGGTTTCCAAACCGGCGTTCGCAAAATCCGCGTTTCACCTGAGATTATGGCCCGCATAAGGGCGGGGGAAGATGTCAGCCCTGACGAGATTGCGGCTGCTTCCGCCCGCATGGACGCGGAGGAGAGAGGGGAGGTGCCCCTTCCACAATCGAAACCAACGGAAACAAGAACAACAAAAGCTGAAGCGGTCGGGAAGGAGGTGCCATCCGACCCAGTTAACGAGTGGTTACCTGAGGGCATCACTGGTCCGAAAAAACGTTCAAAGGGAAAGAAGAAGTGACTGGATTCGAACCCTCCACCACCTGCCCAGTACCATTATTTATGGATTTCAGGCGTTTGAGAATGACACCAGACTGGGACCGAGCTCGACCTTACGGAAGTGAAGTTGGTCACATTTCATGGTGAGCAGACTTATTATTGAAAGAACAATGCGGGTATTTCGGGGCCTCCGGGGTCAAGCAGGAGCAATACAATATCATGAGGGCGGCAGAAGCAAGAAAAAGAAATGTGTTGAAGAATATTATTCGACAGTAAGAAAAAACGTCGTAATATACACAGGCAGCGCATGAAATACGGCTCAAAAGCTATCCGATGAATTGCGAAAGACGACAGTGTCTAGATCGTAACGGTAGCACCGGTGTTCAAGGTAACGGTGATTTGCTGGTAAGGCGCATCAGTATACAGTGCAGCAGGACAGGACAATTCCGCATACCGAAAGGAGAGGGGCGAGGACGCCTGCGACTGCCGGAATGGTGACACCGTTTATCTGTTGTGTGTGAGATAGGCGTACGCAGTAACGAGCCAAACGGAACTTACCACGGTACGAAGTGTCCCAATCGCTGATCTAACTGTGTCTAGCTGGGTTGAAGTCAAGGTGGAACCAGTCTGCCCGGGGTTAGCTGAAGGCCGGCTGGATCAAGTGAGAAACGACGTACCAAGCTGTTGAGGGCGCCGGTCACTGCGCTGACGGAGTTCTGGTAACACGTTAGAGACTGGCCGTGTTCAGAATTACAAATATTCACCGTGATACCAGGAAGACGGGAGCCAATATTCAAGATACTCAAACCGTTGAGGGAACTGGAAAGGCTGGTCACCGCCGTTGTCAGGGCCTTCACGGTGGCGGCAGATGCTGCAGGCAAGGACGGCAAAGCGGCGGCGGCAGTCGAAAGAACGCTGGGCACAACGGCGGTGGCGGTTGAAAGAACGCTGGGCACGACAGCAGTGGCGGTCGAAAGGAGACTGGGCACAACGGTGGTGGCGGTTAGGGTTAAAAGAGCAAACTCGACACTGCAACGATGGGGGGCACCGTCGAAGAAATCGGAATGGTGGGGACACCGGTTGCGGCGGGGACGCTGCACACTGGGGTGACACTGACTGTAGACACCGTCACCGGCTCAGCGCTCCACCACGGAGGCGATGCGTCGACAGGACGCAGGAGGGGCAGAGCGCCAACCACGGCGAGAGGAATGTAGTAGGTCATCATGTTGTTGGTTTCGAGAAGCGTAAAAGACGTAGAACGGGTCGTGAGCGGTCGTGAGAGGCGAGTCGTGAAAGTGTATTCGAGCTGAGGTGCCGAATGATTTTCTGAGCAGAGTTGGTCCAGCTTTTATACGCAGAGAGTAGCGGGGTGCACATATCCGCCTTGAGACTTGATGCTTCCGCGCTTCCGTGCTGGGACCCGCCAGAGCCGCGCTTGTAAGACAAATTAGGTTCACCTGCTCCGTTAGGCTTGACTCTCCCTAGCTGTATTTCCCATTAAATCGATCCTCAGGGTACATATGGCGATTCTGTGGACAATGCACCAGGGATTCACAACGAGATGTTGAGCGTCGATGCAAGCAGATCGAGTCGCCCGAGAAGACCGAGAAATGACTCACAGTGCCGACGCAAGATATCGGGAGGCCTGGGGCATGAGTCTCAACCTTCCGCCAGTTGTATGGGTATCCGGAAGCCATGCCATATCGCTCCTAAGGCATTCAGAGGCTGGAGACGGGACATACGGTCAGGAGCTCCAGACTGATCAACGGCGGGAAGTCAGCCTCCAGGGTCGCATTCTGATAAGTCGAAATCATGATTTCCGCGTGTTTGGCCAGAGAAAAACTAGAAGGTATTGGACCATTACATCGAGAGGTTCGACCGAACGGTGCAGATTCGCCATCAAAATACCAGTGCTCGGCGGCTCAGACTTTGCAACGAGCATATTTCTTTTGCTGCCTTCTGGCAGCCATCCGAAGTAACCCGACCAATTGGGCTTGGATTCATAACACCATTACCTCTCATCTTGAAGCCCGAAGAACATCGATATCTGCGTCTTGATCGAGTTGTCGAACTTTTATGTAAGATTCAAGTTGTTGTAACTGCGGCTGTTGCTGTGAACCACCATGTCCATCCTTTGGCGGAGTCGTTTCCTCCTTCTCCTCGTCCCCTGCATTCTTGGACTACTTCTTTTCTTTTCGTTTCAGAGGCAGGTTGACAATAGCGTACTGTTGGACCAGTCCTTGGCTGTTTCCAACGGCTCCAGCACTACCCATGCGCCCGATGGGACGCCTCTGCCCCAAATCCTACTTGTAACCGCCTTCTTCCCTCTTTCCAAGTCCAAGCACACCATGGGCGAGTACGAATGGTGGCTGTCGCAATTCCTCCAACACGTTACGACCGACATCTATTTCTACGCCCCCACCGAAATGGAACCCCTTATACGAAGGTGTCGAGGAGACCTGCCGATTACCGTCGACACGACGTATTCGTCCCCGTTTGAAATCCCGCCGCTCAGCCCGTACCGGGAGCACTACGACAAAATGCACGCCCAGGTACGCTCATTGTTCAATATTGGACCGCGCAATATAACGCATGTCTAGGATCGCGAAAGTTTCCGACACTCCCCCGAGCTCTACGCCGTATGGAATGCAAAGCCGTTCTTCCTCGATGAGGCCGTTCAGGCCCTTTCGCGGACTGGCAAGGTGTATGATTATGCATTCTGGAACGACGCGGGCAGCTTCCGATCGACCCACGAATACAAAGGGTGGCCCGACCCAGCCAGGGTGCAGGAATTGTGGAAAGAGGGGAGCGCCTTGTCCGGAGAGAACCCCGAGGACCTGCTCTTTTACCCCATCGCCGGGATGCCGCATCCCAGCATGCGGTACTGGGTGCAAGATCATGGCCCTGTCGACGCCGAAGTCAGCGAAGGTGCGCGATTTTGCGAACTTTTTTTTTTTGAGTTTCCCACTTATATCTTCGTCTCGCAGGCTCGTTTTTCGGCGGTTCTCCGAGTACCGTCGGCTGGTGGCGGCGCACGTTCTACGCCTACCACGACTACTACCTCAAGCTGGACCTTTTCGTTGGCAAAGACCAAACACTGATCAACGCAATCTTCCTCCTTTTCCCCTCGCGAGTCATCACGGTATGGCTGGACGACCCCGAAGCGCCGGCGCACAAAGGTATGCTGCACAAAGTCGACGACGGAGCCCTTGGCAACTGCGGCGCCGAGTGGTTCTACTACCAATTCTGGCTCGCGAGGCCCTTTGAGCGTAATGCAATGCGCAAGATCTGGGATAGCAAGTGGACGTGGACCTGGTGGAAGCAGCGGCAGCAGTGCCGCGTTACACGGGTAACGTCCATGAAGGATTTACTTCAACGCCAGTTTGGGAGTGACTGGCAACCTCCACTTCACTCGATTGATGCTTAGCACGGACAATAAAATAGACTCCCGCATTGTACTACTAATAGCTAATTGTGGAGTCAGTTGGCTCGATTGCAACATGTCCGCCCTTCGTTTAACGCGCATTAGAAAAGGTTCTCCGTCCGCAAAATAAATTATATCTAGGAGGTTCATCCTCATGGATTGGCGTGACGTTTGAATCTTGAATCTTGAAGATGTTGAACATCGCAATCAACGGGCCGGGTGCGCTTTGGGCGAAGGCTATTACTCACTGAGTCACCAGTAATCGAGGGCCCACAGGAAATACATTCAGCCAAAACGACCATGTTCCCGTCCTCGTGTAGGTCTCTGGAAGTTGAAATTTGAAAGAACTTTGCGTCTGTTTGCCCTCCTGTACTCTTGCTGCCACAGTCTCCCAGTCTTCACTCATTTTCCGTCGCCCGAGCACAGAAGAAATTACAGAATGCGACGTGAACTCCAATGTCGCCTCGGTCACTTGCAATTCAGACCTCGAACTTGCGTCTGAATGCTGCCTGGCGGATATCAACTGATGGACGATGCGTCGCTCCGAGCGGCACTGCGAAACATTTTTCGGTTGCCTCGGCTCTCGGGCTGGTATTCAGGACCCCTCTCGCCACCTCTAGTTCTGAATTGCTCTGGTCAACTGTTCACACTGGCTTGAGATTGCTCTACCCTCAGGCTTCAGGAAGTCCGGAATAAGCAGTCCAATCACAATATGGCTCTGGGATCATGAAAATGGAAGCAGGCCAAACTAAATTGTCTCACCAGAAATATTGCGCGGCTCTGGCGGGTTTCAGGACGGTGGTGCGGAAGCCAAGTCTTAAGGCGGATATATACGCTCCACAGGACTCTCTGCGTATAAAAAAACTGGTTCAACCTTGCTGAGAAAAATCATTCGGCGCCTCAGCTCGAATACGCTTTTACGATTCGTCTCTCACGACCGCTCACGACACATTCCACGATTTTTTTGACGTTACCCGACCTCAACATGATGACCTACTACATTCCTCTCGCCGTGGTTGGTGCTCTGCCCCTCCTGCGTCCTGTCGGCGCATCACCTCTGATATTCCCGGGGTGGAACGGGGGTGAAGCGGTGACAGTGACCATCCCCCCGCTATGCACGGCAGCCACGGTGACCGTAACTGTGGTGGGCAGCCCCACCCCCGCCCCCAACGTTCCAATCATTCCAATCGTCCCAATCGTATCGCCGGCACTCGATGGTGCCAGCGGAGCTGTCTCGTCCATCGCCAATGGTGGGGCCGCGGTGTTCACTGCGGCACCTCCAGCCGTTACCACCGCCGCCGGCGCTGTCGTATCATCCGCCGCAGGCATCGTGGCCGCCGTCGATGGCCTTGCGAAATTCATCACTACTGGGCTCACCAATACGCTTTCGTCCATCACTTTGGGTCCCAGCCTCAATGGTGAGATTCAGGTAAGTAACTGGGATGTACCATCGCGACTACCCCTCATATATTCCTAGACTCTCGTGAACGGTTTGAGTCCCCTGGTCAACGCAGCTGTCACTGCGCTCAGCAGCTTAGTACGTACTTTCGCATTCTATCTCAGTCGACTCTTGACTGATCTTTTCGGCAGCCCGCCATCACCCGCACCTTGACTGCAACTGAGCTGGGTAGAGTACAGTCATCTGTTTCGGCGCTCCAGAACGCGGTAAATTCACGTTCGGCCCAATTTTACACATGGGAAGGCTCACGCAACCGATCAGTTCGACCGTTTGAATGCCATAGTTTTACCCGCCCCCATTTCCGGGGGCTTGCCCGGTGCAATCATTATCGTTCTCACGCCTGCAGTTGGAGCGGTCCAGGTGCTCAGAATCCTTAGTTGTGTATCCGCTGGTTATACTGACCCACTTTTTTAAGACCGCTATCCCGATCTTGTCGTCGGCCGTGGCCGGTGCTACCAGCCCTGTCGCTGGTGCTGGCTCGTCCGCCGCCGCCGCTGCGTCTGCTGTGGCTTCGGGGGTTGTCTCCGCCGTATCTTCCGCCGCCGATGTGGTACCTTCGGCCTTGTCGAGTGTGGACCTCTCAGTCAGCTCTGTGCTTAGTGCAGCCTCGTCTGTCGTATCAAATGATGGGGCCGTGGTGACTGGGGCGCTCTCTTCCGCACTTTCCGCTGCCAGTGCTGCACCTTCGGTCGCTTCCAGTGCCGCTGGCGCTGTCATCACGTCCACCGTATCCCCCGCCGTCGGTGATTTGACAGCAGCTGTTGCCAACTTGGTCGCTTTCATCAACACTGTGACTACCTCCACGATTTTGACCAGTCTTGGTCAAATTCAGGTGAATATTTTACTCGCGCAAACACGTCCTCTCTCTAACATACTCTCAGAACTCCGTCGGCCCATTGCTCGCGACTCTCAGCAGCCAGGTTCGTCATTTCTCTTATTATTATTACTCGTCCTTGGCTAATCCCTTCGGTAGACCACCACTACTAACACGCTGACTGCAGCCGAGCTGACCGCACTCAGAACGTCAATTTATCAGCTCCAGACCGCGGTAAATACCTGTTTTAACCCCTACATACGGGAAGCTTATACAATCGAACAGATCAACGCTTTGTCAACCAGAGTTGTGGTTGTGCCCAGTACAATTTCAGGCCTCCTCCAGTCTGTTCTCGATGCACTTTCGGTACCCAACGTGTCCTTTGTTCATCTGTTGGTTGAACTGACACACTTTCAGAGTGCTGCCAACAGCCCTGTCTCTTCCGCCGCTGTCGTCGTGTCCTCTGCAGCCAGTGGTGTAAACAGCGTTCTTTCGTCCGCCATCGCCGTTGTGCCCAGCGTCCTTTCGACCGCCACCGGTGTTGTGCCCAGTGTCCTTTCGACCGCCACCGCCGTTGTGCCCAGTGTCCTTTCGACCGCCACTACTCTCGTGCCTAGCGTTCTTTCGACCGCCACCGCCGTTGTGCCCAGTGTCCTTTCGACTGCCACCGCTCTCGTGCCCAGCGTTCTTTCGACCGCTACCGCCGTTGTGCCCAGCGTTCTTTCGACTACCGCCGCCGCTGTGCCGTCCTTGCCTGCAGCATCTGCTGCCACCGTGAACGCCCTGACAACGGCGGTGACCAGCCTTTCCAGTTCCCTTAACGGTTTGAGCATCTTGAATATTGGCTCC
The DNA here is from genome assembly GCA_029282495.1 of Mycena albidolilacea. NCBI lineage: Eukaryota > Fungi > Basidiomycota > Agaricomycetes > Agaricales > Mycenaceae > Mycena > Mycena albidolilacea. The sequence goes on from JARIHO010000002.1 coordinate 2,180,456, forward strand.
CGTCTTCCTGGTATCACGGTGAATATTTGTAATTCTGAACACGGCCAGTCCCTAACGTGTTACCAGAACTCCGTCAGCGCAGTGACCGGCGCCCTCAATAGCTTAGTACGCCGGTTTTCACTTGATCCAGCCGGCCTTCAGCTAACCCCGGGCAGACTAGTTCCACCTTGACTTCAACCCAGCTAGACACAGTTAGATCGGCGATTGGGACACTCCGTACCGTGGTAAGTTCCGTTTGGCTCGTTGCTGCGTACGCCTATCTCACACACAACAGATAAACGGTGTCACCATTCCGGCAGTTGCAAGCGTCCTCGCCCCTCTCCTTTCGGTATGCGGAATTGTCCTGTCCTGCTGCACTGTATACTGATGCGCCTTACCAGCAAATCACCGTTACCTTGAACACCGGTGCTACCGTTAGGATCTAGACACTGTCGTTCCTTCGCAATTCATTGGATAGATTTTGAGCCGTATCTCATGCGCTGCCTATATGTACACTATGATGTATGATGTTTTTTCTCTTGCTGTTGAAAAACATATTTCCTTCCCTTGGGTTTCGCCGCCCTCGTGATGTTGTATTGCCCCTGCTTGACCTCAGAACCCCAACGGAATATCCACTGTGTTCGTTCAACTTCGTACGCTTACCCGTGTATGTAATGCGACTAACTTCACTTTCGTGAGGCTGTTGGTTGGTGAGGCCGCAGAGACAACTTTTGCTTCCGGGTGATCGTGATCAACTACCATTGTCAATTTGTAGGCTGAGATTTGAGTAGTCAAAAGGTAGCCTTTGCGAAAGAACAAAATATGTACGCGACAGATGTGTAACGCTATGTACGGGCAGCCTGAGAAATGGGTGAAAGAAGAGCCAAAGAGGAGCCGCTTCAGTCACCAACGTTGCATAAGCAAGCTTTGACGCGTAGATTTACGCTTTGCTTGCAACCACCACCATGTTCACAAGGCAGACCGTCAGGCGTCTGCCTGCTGCTGCTGTGAGGCAGTCAGCGCAACTCCAGCGGTCACTGGCTGCCGTCCCGAGGCGTGACCTCGCGACTGCAGTCCCACCGTCACCGAACGATCCCTTCGCAAACGGCACAAATGCGTACTACGCAGAGGAAATGTACAGACATTGGCGGCAGGACCCCAAGTCGGTGCATGTCTCCTGGGATGTCTATTTCTCCGGCCTCGACAAGGGCATCCCTAGCTCCCAAGCGTTCCAACCGCCACCTCGTCACTTCCCGGTTCCGGCCGATGGTGCTCCGGCGTTGCACGCCGGGGGAGGAGGCGAACTTGACGACCATCTCAAGGTCCGCTGCGTTGTTTTTTCGTCATTGAGATACATAACCTTGGTTTTAGGCTCAATTGCTGGTCCGAGCATACCAAGTGCGCGGGCATCATGTCGCGGATTTGGATCCTTTAGGACTTCTGGATGCTGACCTCGCTGACGTTCGACCTCCGGAACTCGAGTTGAGTCATTATGGCTTCACCGAACGCGACCTCGAAAAGCAGATTACACTTGGGCCCGGTATCCTCCCCCACTTCGCCAACGAAGACAGGAAATCCATGTCGTTGCAGGAGATCATCAAGCTTTGTAAACGGATCTACTGTACTGTTTTTTTTTGTGCACTGCTGGAATTCCTTCTGAAATCTTTGTTAGGTGGTGCCGTTGGAATTCAGTATGTACACATTCCCGACAAGGAACAGTGCGACTGGATCCGGGAGCGCGTCGAAATCCCCAAACCTTGGAACTATACCGTTGACGAGAAACGCATGATTCTCGACCGACTCATTTGGTCAGAGTCCTTCGAGAAATTCATCGCGAGCAAGTACCCCAACGAGAAGCGTTTCGGGCTTGAAGGTTGCGAGGCTCTCATTCCCGGAATGAAGGCTCTCATCGACCGTTCGGTTGACCATGGTGTTAAACACGTCACTATCGGTATGCCTCATCGCGGCCGCCTCAACGTCCTCGGCAATGTCATCCGGAAACCCATCGAGGCCATTTTGAATGAATTCTCCGGTCAGACCGACGACTCCCCCGCTGGAGATGTGAAATACCATCTTGGCGCGAATTACGTCCGCCCCACGCCCTCTGGAAAGAAAGTCTCTCTCTCGCTTGTCGCCAACCCGTCGCACTTGGAAGCCGAGGATCCGGTCGTTCTCGGCAAGACTCGTGCCATTCAGCACTTCGAACAGGACGAGATCACTCACACCACGGCACTTGGCATACTTCTTCACGGTGATGCTGCCTTTGCAGGTCAGGGCGTTGTTTACGAGACCATGGGCTTCCACAATCTCCCAAGCTACGGCACCGGAGGGACGATCCACCTCATCGTCAACAACCAGATCGGTTTCACCACCGATCCTCGTTTCTCTCGCTCGACCCCCTACCCGTCTGACCTTGCCAAATCCATTGACGCGCCGATTTTCCACGTCAACGGAGACAACGTCGAGGCGGTCAACTTCGTTTGCCAGCTCGCCGCCGAGTACCGTGCTAAATTCAAAAAGGACGTCGTAATCGACATTGTATGCTACCGCCGCTACGGCCACAACGAGACCGACCAGCCGAGTTTCACGCAGCCCCGGATGTACAAGGCCATCGAGAAGCAGCCGACGCCGCTGACCCAATACGCCAAATTCCTGGTCGGCCGTGGCACCTTCACGGAGAAAGACATCGAGGATCACAAGAAGTGGGTCTGGGGCATGCTTGAGAAGGCCGCCGCCGCCGCGAAGGACTACGTTCCTACGAGCAAGGAGTGGCTCTCGGCGTCGTGGCAAGGCTTCCCGTCCCCCAAGAAGCTCGCCGAGGAGACCTTGCCCACGCGCTCCACTGGTTCCGACGAGGCAACCCTTCAGCGCATCGGCAAAGCGATCTCGACGTACCCCACCGGCTTCACCCCGCACCGCAACCTCGCCCGTATCCTTTCCACCCGCGGTAAAACCGTGGAGGAGGGCACGAACATCGACTGGTCCACCGCCGAGGCTCTTGCGTTTGGTTCCCTGACCCTCGAGAAGATCCACGTCCGCGTTTCGGGGCAGGATGTTGAGCGCGGGACGTTCTCGCAACGCCACGCCGTCATCCACGACCAGGTCAACGAGCAGCAGTACATCCCACTCAACGACCTCGGCTCTTCCCAGGCGCGCTTCGTCATCTGCAACTCGTCGCTGTCCGAGTTCGGAACCCTCGGCTTCGAGCTCGGGTACTCGCTCGTCTCGCCTGACTCGCTGACCGTGTGGGAGGCGCAGTTTGGCGACTTTGCGAATAACGCGCAATGCATTATCGACCAGTTCATTGCTGCTGGAGAGCGCAAGTGGCTGCAGCGCACCGGGCTGGTGATGAACTTGCCGCATGGATACGATGGCCAGGGCCCGGAGCATTCGAGCGGACGGATCGAGCGGTTCCTGCAGCTGTGTGATGACCACCCCAACGTGTTCCCCACACCCGAGAAGGTCGAACGCCAGCACCAGGACTGCAACATGCAGGTTGTGTATCCGACGTGAGCTTTTCTTGTTCTTCTGTGATGCCTCCGTACTAAAACGTCGCCAGGACCCCGGCTAACTACTTCCACGTCCTCCGTCGCCAGATTCACCGTGACTTCCGCAAGCCCGTGCGTCCCTCACCCTTCGTCCTAGCTCTTTTTAACGGATTCTCGTTGCAGTTGATCGTCTTCTTCTCCAAGAGCCTCCTGCGTCACCCCAAGGCCCGGTCTGACCTCTCCGAAATGATTGGCGACACCCACTTCCAGCGCTACCTTCCTGAGCCGCACCCCGAAGACCTGGTTGCTCCGGAACAGATTACGCGCCACATTCTTTGCAGCGGTTCGTTCAATGCTGCTGTTTTTATTGTTCTCCGTCCTCAGTTTTGCGTGATTATAGGTCAAGTGTACCACACTCTTCTCGCGGCCCGTGAGGAGCGGGGTATCAAGGACGTCGCCATCAGCCGGATTGAGCAGATCTCGCCCTTCCCCTACGATCTTGTACGTGTGGAGTTGTTGTCCATCCTGACTGTCTCACTCACCACACCTCGTAGATCCACCCGCATCTCGACAAGTACCCCAACGCCAGCCTCCTTTGGTGCCAGGTATGGATTAGATCTTTCCGCCGAGGATGGTGAATTGATGGGTTTTACAGGAAGAGCCACTGAACAACGGTGCCTGGAGCTACGTCGGTCCCCGTATCTACACTGCCGCCAACAAGACGGAACACCACAAGGGCAAGTACCCCTTCTACGCCGGCCGCGGCCCCACGAGCTCGGTCGCCACTGGAAGCAAGGTCAGCGTCCCTTTTGCCGACCCTCTCTACCCCGAAACTGACAGTTTTTCAGATTCAGCACAAGAAGGAGATCGAGCAATTCCTCGCTACCGCATTCGAGGACGGCTTTGACAAAAGCGACTCGTAGATGATTGGGTTAGGACCTGTTCCTAATTTTACAACGTACATTCCCTCGTAATTCCTGTTTCCAGTCATCGGAATGAAATTTTATTTATGCATCTTTGTTTGTGCGCGCAGAGAAGTATTTGGCGAACGTGCATGGTACAGACCCGAAAGCTGTGAGAAGATGAATTAGGGCCGCAGTGTACGAGGCGCAGATGAAATTATGAATATAGCTCCAATGAGCTCGTCCCTGGACCGCAGGACTCGTTCAGGCCGCTTTCTTATAGCTGCTCCTCGCCACTTAATCTTCGACGCACAAGATCACGGCGGAGCTATAAGCAGGCTGAGTAGCAAGAAGTCCCAGGTCAAGTTCGTTCCACAGCAAGAGGTCGCCTGGGCTTTGCAAGCAATGGGAGGGAACGTGCTGTTTCGCCAGTTGTCCGAAATCCATGTTGCTTAACGGTCGAACAATCCCGATGAAGCCATACTTACATATGATGATTGGGATGAAGGAATGGTGAATGATGGGATCAATGTTTGCCTCCCAAACAACCCATCGCATCCCAATTTGTGAATTTTGGCCAAATCGAAGAAAAAGGCCATTGCACGCACAGAGAAATGCAGCTAGGGCCGTATGTGCAACTGTTAATAGCCTCTTCTGCTCAATTGGTGAAACCGAGAAGGACTGCCTCACTCACTGCGTTCAGACCCCCCGTAGACTCACCTAGGTCTACCTTAGTCTACCTCCGTCTACCCAGGTAGACAGAGGGTAGACAGAGGTTCTACCCGGGTAGACAGAGGGTAGACTGTCTGTCTACCCGGGTAGATGGAGGTAGACTAAGGTAGACCCAGGTCAGTCTACGGGGGTCTGAACGTAGTGACTGGTAAAATATGATCAAACCAGACAAAATAAACGAGCTGTTCCATCCGCTTTGAGGATGTAGCAGTGACGGGACCTCATCAATGCATAAAGCGAGAAACTGTTCCGCAATTTATTTTCGCGCCCACACGTGTGCAGTATGGGCGGCCATCCTCCGTGTCTCTTTTTGTGAACAACCCATGAGAATTCCTCGTTCTGGTGTAAATCTTGGTACATCGGGCAACTAAAGTCTATTTCCGAGCCTTTATCGCGGTGTAGAATTTCTTTGAGCGCTGTCTATATGTTGGTTGCGTGAATATAGTGATTGTTGTGTAGTTGCATAGCTGAGTGTAAACCACGGGCGAAATAAATGAATGCTCTGATTCAAAATCAAATATACACAAGAAATTCAATCACGCCTGTGTACTTACATATGTCGGTAGGTAGGTAAACGATACATGACCATGAAGAGTATGCTGCGCCGGAACCAAAAAAAAATGGTGTGATAAATGGTTGTATGTACAGATGTGGCTTGAGATACTTATATGAATAATCTTGAGATAGGTAGGAATATGGTTGTTGTCGAAAAGAAGTAGCAGATGCGGGTCATCTCCTCCCAGAACGCACAGGGACGGGCTTATCCTTGAACGTCAAGCAGTCGTACAACGACGCGATTTGGTCGCCCTGTAACGGGCGCGCAACGAGGATGAGCGAACGAACACGAAGGGCCCGAGGCGCACAAACACACCTTTTGCTCCAGAATATCGACAACTTCGCGGAGGTGCTTCGCCAGCATATTCCTTCTTGGCACATCAGACACCGCGTCCATCTCCTTGTACTGGTCCGCAAGCTCGCAGTAGACGCTGAAAAAAAAAACACCACGCGTCAGCAACATAAAACCAAACGCAGTAGATAGATACCTTTTATAGTGCGTGAAATCATCCTCCAACTCCCGGATGACCCGCGCAACGACCGTCTGCGGCGGCAACCCCACCTTCCGCGCAGCCGCCTCGTAATTCACATCCCCATCCCCCGGCTCCCGCCGCTTCCCCTCGCGCTTCAGCTCCCGCGCCGCAGCCTCCTCCTCTGCTGCGCCCTCCACGAACCCCTCGTCCTCATCGGCCTCCGACTCTCCCACCTCCCGCATCCGCGCCCGGAAATCGCGCTCCATCCTCGACGGCAACCACTCCGCCGCGTCCCGCCCCCGCACCCGCGTCTCCGGCCCCCGCCGCCGACAACACACCGTGCACGTCCGCGCGTTGTGCTCCGGCGCGGAGAAGAACAGTTGCTCCAGCTGCGGGCCGCGGATCTGCGGGAACGGCGTCGTCGCGGGGTCGGTTTTAGTGTCCTGGGGGTGGTGGCCGCGCGCGCGGGATGGCGTCGGGACTGGGGGGCGGGGCGGATGCTGGGAAGGTTTGCGAGGCTGCGACGGGCCCGCGCGCACGGTAGGCGTCGGTGGGCGTCGCTCTCGCTCCCGCTCAGGCTCGTGAATGTCCGACCCCGCGTCCGACACCTCCTCGACCGTCGGACGTCTATTCCGCGGTGTCGGCGCGCGCGCGCGCTCACGCTCACGATGCGACCCCGACACCGACCCCGACCCGCTCGAGAGGTTCGACCGCCGCTCCTCCACGTCCGCAGCAATACGTAGGAGCTCGTCCTCGCCCAGGAAGCGCGACGTCGTGGCAGTGGCGTTACCGAAATTCGGAGACGACCCGCGCGTCGCGTGGTCCGTGAGCATCGTGCGGCCCCCGACGGCACCCTCGCGCGACGACCCCATAATGGATATTGGGTCGAACGGCTCCGCCTCCGAGTCCGAGTCCGAGTCCGAGTCGTCTGAGTCATCGTCATCGGCCCCCACGACCGAGCTGCGGTCGTCCAGCGGCTCCTCGTCCTTTTCCTGCTCTCCGTCTTCGTCGTGCGTCAATTCATCGTTGTCGTCGTCGCGATCCACCGACATCCCGACGTCCGGACCAGACTGCACCCCAGAGGGCTCGTCCGTCTCCTCTCTGAGCGAGCGTCGTTCCCGCAGCCCCTCCTCGACGACCCCGCGCAGCACCTCGACCTCGCCTGCGAGCTGCTCGACCTCCTGGCGCAACCGATCGATCTCGGCGCCCTTCTCCCGCAGCGCACGGCTGTCCCGTTCGCGCAGTTTTCGCAGTTCAGTGAGGAGCTCCTGGTGCGAGGACAGCTCGGATGTGAGGCGCGTGAGGTGCGTCCGCAGCGTCGATATCAGGGACTCGAGCGCTGGGGAGGATCATCAGCAGTGAATATATCGAGGAACAGTATCGAAACACCCACCCTTCTTCTCTTCTACAACCTCCCGATACCGCTCGCCGATGTCCTGCTGCTCATCGATGCTCGCGTCGTGGCCGGCCGCAGCACGCGCCTTGCCCTTTCCCTTCGCGCGCGCATTGTCTTGCTGCTGCTGCCGCATACTCACCTCGTCCCGCTCGAGGATCCGCGTACGCTCCCTGACCACCTCGCGCTTGCAGACCTCCAGCTCATACTCGAGCTCCCGCACCCGCCGGCGCGAGATACTGTTTTCTTCCTCTAGCTGGTGCAGCTGCGTCTGTACGACCGAGAGCGTCGAGAGTAGCCGGGCTATGTACATCGTTCGACGAAGCATTCAATGTAAAGAAACGCACACACCCTCACTGTCCCGTGGACGGTCGTCGACGGGGTACCCGTTGTACCCCCCGGGCTTCGCAGGCGACTCGACCGCGCTCGTCAGGCCCGTCACGTCGGGGAGGTACACGTGCGACTTGCTATGCGCGCTGCGGCGGGTGGTATCGCCTTTGCCCGTCTCGATCCGGTTGGCGATGTCGGAGAACGGGTTCCGGTCCTGCTGCTCTTCGATGAGATCGCGTGCCAGACCGCGCGCGGCTTTTGTGAACTGTGAGGGCGGGGAGACGGGCGGGGCGCTGCGGCGGTTGGGGCGGGGCGTGGGGACGTTGTGGGAGTCATCGATTGGTCGGGTTAGGGGAGATGGGGGCACTTGGGCGTGGCGGTGATTGGGGTGGTGCGGCGCGTGGGGGCTGCGGGGCCGTTTTGGGGAGAAGGAGACGCGTTGGAGGGCATCGGCAAGACGGGGTCGTGAGCTGTCGGAGTCTGAAGAGGCGGAGGAGGTGCCAGAGGAGTGTGGCGAGCGGATGCGGACTGAGCGGGAGCGCGAGGACAGTGGCGCGTGGCCGGACTGCAGGACGCGGTCCAACCGGCCGGGGCTAGGTATCGAGTCGAATGCGTGCTGTGGAGCGTGTTGGACGGTGCAAAATACATTGAAAAGTGAAATACCTCGTATCTGGACCGGGACGGATCCATGTCGAACATGCTGAGCTTGGGGTCGACCGCGGCCAGCATGTCGTGCAAGGGTCGGTCTGGGTCGTACTCTGCCCCGCTTAGGCTGATTTCTCTGCGCCCACCTCGGCCACCAAGCCCGGCGCTGAGAGTGAGTGCGCTGGCATGATGTGCTGCTGTGGAAATAGTGTTTCCGCCGTAGGGACTGATACCGTCCTCGTCGTCGCCAGTGCGATAGGACCACGCGTGGAGCTGGCTGTGCATGTCGCCGTCGAAATTGTCCCTGGAGCGCTGGTCGAAGGAGATGAAGTCTGGGAACGCGGAGGGGACTGAGTTATGGCGGGCATACTCGACTGTATCGTCGTCCTGAGAGGAGAGATGGAGGGAGAGATCTGTGTGCTGTAGATTGTGCTCTAGTTGGATGCGGTCGTGCTCAAGCTTGTCGCCGGGGATGCTGATGTCCAGCACTCCGCTTTTCGAGTGTCTTTTCATCTCGAGGTAGAGGTTAGGTGTCACGAGTGTGACTTGGGCGTGACAGAGTCTGCAGAATCAACAAAGTCACGGGGACGCGTTTCGCTTGACAAATGCGTCAATGGACCACGATGAGCTCCCGCGTATCTCCCTGCCCTCCATGCGCGTCTGGCTCAGAATAAAGGCAGATTTCGCACAGCAGGTCCACGCAAAGGCAGAACAACACGCGAAATATCTCCCTCCTGCCCGGAGAGAGCAGCTGCTCCAAGCGGCGCAGCAGGTACTACACTTCAAAACGCGTCTCTTGTGCTCATTAATTGCTCCAGTACGTGGACCAATGGTCAACAATAGCCCAGGCCAATATTCGCATCAACGGGCGCGACTTTGACTCCCTCCAACCGCACGAGCAAGACGCGGAACCGTTCGACGAGGCCCTCGACCGCAAGATATGGGCACTGGCCGGCAGTCGCTTGGAGTGGCATCGCAAGATAGCCCAGGAACGCCGAGAAAAGCCCATTTCTCTCGAGCACACGCTGCAAGAACTCGTCAAAGAACATGAGAGTCTCGACGCCGACTTGGATATGGAGGAGCCATCTCTGCCTGATGAAGACGATGATGGTCTTCAAGTCGATGTTGATGGTTGGTGCCGCACTCTTGTCTGTGAAATCATACACACCTCTTTCCAGATGCAGTCATGGGCCAGATCTTCGCCGTGGCCGGGGAACTTGCTCAGGTTGGCATTCACTGTTCTCTTGGTCTCTCACTCACTATCCACAGATTCTACCGACTCAACGAGAACGGTCGGAACGATCAAGAGCTGTGGAGGCAGAATACAAGGCCCTCAAACCCTAGTCCTTATATTTACTTACTTTTGTAATACTATCTATAACAACACTACGTCTTTCTCCGCTTCGACCCTCGCCCCTCCTCTGCCTCCGACTCTCTCTTGCTCTTCCTCCCAGTCGCCCGCATCACCTCCTTCTTCCGCTCTTTCACCTTCTCCGCCTTCCTCTCCTCGTCCTTCTCCGCCTTCTTCGCATGCACCGCCTTCTTCTCATTCTTCTTCTCCTTCCTCCTCACAACCTGGTCCTTCCGCAGCGCCCGTATCTGCTGCAACAGCGCCACCGCCTTGCGCTCCTCCGGCTCCATCACCACCGCGCGCTTCTGCATGTACGTCTGCTGCCGCTGCGGCTTCATCACCCGCGGCTTACTCGCATACGGCAGCGCCGCCTGCAGCTTCTTCGGGATGATCAGCGGGTTGAACCGCCGCTCCGGCCGCTCGACCTTCTTGTAGGTTGAATTCACGTTCAGCGGCGTCTTGAGGCCCTCGTCGCGGCGCACTTGCCCTGTAAGGCGCATGCCCGCCCACTGCGACTTGTCGGACAGCAGGAGCGAGGTGACGGGGTTGTAGAACTTGCGCGGCTGGATCGAGTACCACGCCCGCAGGAATATGATATCTACCAAAAATCCTCAGTCGTGTCCACAACGGCGAAAAAGAAAAAAAACACCCACCGCTCTTGAGCACCTTATCCTCAAACGTCGCGCGGAACGCCCCATCGGGCTTCGACAGCCCCTTCTTCACCTGCCCGCGGATCCCCGACACCGTGCGTATATTCGCCCCCTCAAACTTGGCCACCTCCAGCGCCGTGCTGAACATATCACGCACGAACGCCGTGTTCTTGAAGATCTTATACGGCACGCCCGTCAGCTTGATCTTCTTCACGATCTTCACCGAGCGGTCGATGTCCAGCACCACCCCCGTCGCGGACACCCTGAACCCGGGCGCCGCGCCCGCGAGCGAGTTGAACGCGCAGAAGCCCGTGTTCGGCAGCGCGACGGGCCCGTAGAACGTCGCGTAGCAGTGCATGTGCTCCGGCGTGTACTTGAGCATGCGCATGCGGATGCTGTGGTCGTCGAGCGAGTAGAGCGGCACGCTCTGGAAGCGCCGCCAGCCGACGGAGAAGATGAGCGGGTCGTTCGTCTTGAGCGTCTTGACGTACCACCGGTGGCGCTTGATGCGCACCTGCACGAAGCCGAAGCGCTCCTCGGCGGGGAGCAGCCCGCCCACGACGATGGGGTACGCGGGGTCGAAGTGCTCGATGAGCTCGCATGGGACGGAGACGAGCTCGATGCGCACGTAGGTGCCCGGGCGGTACCCTTCGACGAGCGCGCGCGTCTCGGCGGAGACGTCTTTGAACTCCTCGACGTTGAGCTGCAGCTGCCGCGAAATCTCGTCCTTCTTTTCCGTGTAAAAATCGACCTTGGAGGCCTCGGGGTCGTCGTATTGCTCGTCGAACTTGCGTTTGAGCTCCTCCTTCTTCTTGGCAAGTGCGGCTGCTCTTGAAGACTCGGTGGTGGGTGGCGCGGACGTCGAGGGCTGGGATTCATCGCCCCCTTCGAGATCTTCAAAGTCGCCGCCTTCATCCTCTTCGTCCTCGTAGCCCTCGCCCTCGACACCGTCCGCCGCAACCGGGCCCGTGATAAACAGCCCCCGAATGGAATCGAGTATCTCCTCGTCCTCCCACTTCTTCAGGTCCTCCTCCTTCCACACAATCTTGCTCGAATCCACCTCCTCCTCCTCATCCTTCCTCGGCACATTCTTGAACCGGAAGAACTCGCCGTCGTCCTCTTCCTCCTCGTCCTCGTCCATCGCACCCTCCTCCTTCCCAGCCAACACCTCCTCGGGCGTCAACTCGCTCGAGTAGATGAGCTTCGTCCAGTCTTTCCGCCGGCGCGCATTCGACGACGCCGCCTGCGCCTTCGCCGCCAAATTCCCCTTCCACTTCGGCGCCGCCTCCTCCTCCTCCTCGTCGTCGTCCCCCTCACCCATCATATCGTCCTCCTCCTCATCACTCGGAATATCCAGCGCGTCCCCATCCTCCATCCGGAACCGCCTCACCATCCCCTCGTCGTCGTCGTCGTCCCCCAAGTCCGAGTCGCTCTCCGCGTACTCGACCTCCCCGCGCTGGATCTTCGACGTGCTTGCCGTCGGGAGCGTGCGCGTAACGTCCCGGCGCGCCGCCCGCCCGGTGCTGTGCGGATTCGGCGCGCGCTCATCGTCGTCGTCGTCGTCCCCGGCTTCGCCGTCCTCATCCGAGTCGATGCCCGACTCGTCCCCTTCTTCCTCGTCCTCGTAGCCGTCGCTGTCGTCGTCGGAGTCGCCCGCAGGGGCCTCGACGGTGAGATGCTTTGAGGACGAGCCGAGGAGGCGGATGTGGCTCTGCGCGACGGCGTCTTCGAGCGTGGCGCCCGCGTCTTGCAGGTCCATTACCATCTGCTCGCCCTCGCCTTGGGGGACTGAAAACGCGCGTGAATAAATTGCAATTAAAACTTTAAGGATAAAACGGAAACCCACCATCCGTATTCCCCCTCGTAAAGCTGCCGGGCACATTAATCCACACCGCGTCCTTATCATACATTACGCCCCCAATATCGCTCATCGGCGCATGGATGAGCAGCTTCTTCTTCTCGCTCAGCTTCCTCCGCTTCTCCGAGTCCGCGTCGGGCAGCGGACACGGGTCGCCCAGGATCGTCACGCTCTTCATGTCGAGGTCGCCCACGCCGGGAACGTGCACCTTGGTGCCCAGGCGCAGGTTCGTGCCGCGGACATACCCGTACACGGTGACGGTGCGGTCGCACTTGCCCTTGCTCAGACGGACCTCCTCGCGCGGGGTGAGGTCCTCGATGCGGTCCGCGAGGAGGTACGGGTGCGCGTTGCGGAAGACGAGCGGGCGGAACTTCATGACGCTCACGAAGCGCGAGAGGTTGAGGATCTCGGTGTCGGGGTAGCGGCCGTTCAGCACGCCCGAGAGGTAGAAGAGCTTGGCGCCCTGGTAGATTTCGGTCCAGAAGCGCTTCTTGAGCGCCTTTTTGGTGTCCTTGAGCGTCGCGGCCTTTTTTATGAGGTCGAGGTGGGTGAGGATGCCAATGACTTTGGGGAAGCCGTGCGATTGGAGGATGTTGAGGAATTCAAAGGTTTCCTGCGCAAATAAATAGATTGGAATGCAGTCGAGGTATAAAAAATGGGAACACACCATCTCGAATCCAAACGAACCGTCTATCATGAGCAGAACGAGGTCGGCGATTTTTCCAATGTCGATCATGCTGTTCAAGTCGTTGTTGCATTCGATGAACGTTAGACGGCGCTTCTTCCCACTGACGACTGTGACCGGCCCCTTGACGTCGTTCAGCGTCTGCTTGGTGTACCGCCGCACCAGACTTTTGAGAAGGGTGGTTTTGCCGACACCAGGAGGGCCCACGATAGCAATTATTACTGGCGGCGGTTCGGCGTCGGGAGTGCGGTTGACCAGCGGGACATGAAGACGAGTTTGGTCGCGCTCGGCATTGCGACGACCCTGCTTGTCAGCGGTACGGCCAGATTTTGGAGCAAAAGCCTGATTTACAGCGTTGAATTGAATAAGTTTTACATTCTTGAGTTGCGTACCTTCTCGTTGAAGCCATGCTGCTTTTCCTTTCCTTTTCCCTTGTCCTTCTTGTCTGTCTTGGACGGCCTGTGTGCTTTGTGCGGCCTCTCGTCCATCTGAGACTGAGTTCGGAAAAAGTTAAGACTGATCGGTTTGGAGTTGTTGGACAACAGCCTCCGTTCACCGCCACTGATCGCCCGTCAAGGCTGCCATTTTCTCCATCAATCTCATTATAATTATACATATCGCGCTCTGCTTTCGACACATGTGTTCGTAAAGAAATCTTGGAGCGAGGGGCACTGGGCCCCAGGATTTGCCGCTGATAATCAGTGGTGATTCGGAATCTCTTCAGCCCTTTGCATTCTATCGATCTCATGGACCTGCCGTCCTGCCCGATTGCTGTCCGAGAGACTAATTGACTCGCTTACGCGACACTATCTTCTGACCATGAGCTTGTTCACTGCTGGCCTTACTGGAACTGTGTCCGCAAGTGGGCTCCGAATCGACCTCAAACCCAACTCCGAATCCCAGTGGCCCGGGAACTCTTGCCCCTGTCGCGGCCGCTGCAATGGGGCGACATGAACGTGATTTCGACCACGGACACGCATAGGCGGCGAGTCCTGCGCTGAGGTACCCGGTGTGTCTGCACTTGACGGCTCCTGGGGTACCAGCACGAGTCGTTCCCGGGGCTCAAGTACAGGTGCGTTGCCAATTGAGTATCGAGCGGGGCTTGACTGACTGGACCATAAGAATGTATGCCATCTGTCTGCTTTACCGGCACCGCGGATCCGACCGACGCCGGAGCAAATCTACTTAGGTCTCTGTACCCGTCGAACGGCTTGATATTAACGATGGTTGTCGAAGAGGTGGGTGATACCTCCTTCTTCCTGAGTGAGCAGCAGGCTAATGATACACACTAGGCCGTGCCGACTGCGCTTTCCCTGAACACCTCGCGTGCGGGCGTCCCGTTCCTCCTTATCATCAGCTCGGGCTCGCAACGCTTCGATATCTATAAGGGTCTTTTCACGAAGAATGGTCAGCCCATCCCACCATTCTTCTTTGTCTCCAGTACTCACGAAAGTTTTGATCCGCTCAATCAGACCAGCTCATCGCCGGACGTGCCGTTCGGCGCTGCCATGAAGGTGCTCCCGGAGCTGAATCGCACTGGTGTGGAGCGGCTGTGGCCGGGGGAGACGTGCATGAGGGAGAAGGGGAATCGGAGTCGCTGCAGACGAGGGTGCAGCGGCGTAAGCGGGAGGTGGAGAACAAGTATTTAGGGTGAGTGGAGGATGTGCATTGCCAGTGCTACGAGCGTCCGAGACAGGCTGCGGAGGAGGGGGAGAGAACGCTGCGACACGTCACTGCAGATGTACATTTCTCTCGGCCTTCCACTTCCAGCACGAAGGCTAACCCTACCTCGTCAACAGGCCTGCCCCGACATTGGCGACGACACCCCGCACACCCCGCACGCACCCCTCCCCACCTATCGCATCCCCGACTTCATCGCCTCCCGCGCGCCCGATGTTGACGTCGGTGGGGACCCCAACGCCACCGCACCCATCAACCTCATTTTCGGAAATGGGATCGTCGCGCGCCGCGTCGCCCGGTTACCTTACCTACCCCCCCTATCTGTCGCACCGCTTCGTCCTTATATACGGCCTGGATCCCCGTATATCTGTAGTCCTTTGCATCCCCTGCGCTCGTGTTCCCGTGCCCCGAATACATTTCCCTGCAGCTCACTGTTGCGTGCGACTTCAACTTTCACAATCCAGACACTGAACACAATGCAGATGGTGTGTGTACTCGCGGGCGGATGCGAGGGTGTATAACCCTGGGAGGTTGAATGAGGTGTTGGGGTGTATGCGGAGGTGGTGTGGAATTGATCATGATTCATGGGGCGGGAGGTGTTCTTGATTTTGTTGGGGAGCAATATGGAGTGACTAGGGTAGGGCATAGAGCCATTTAGATTGTACTGCTTTTGATTTAAACTAACTCTGACTATGCGAATATACTGGCCTTGTTGGGATTCGCAGATTTCTGAGGCACAGCCACCTCGCACTTGATCTTAACTTCCGCTAGACCTAGTCTCCCTAGTCAGACCATAAACACGTGTTTTCTCTTTGACAGGCAGAGATAGGAGAAAACTTGTTTATGCTGGACCTGATTACCTCAAATGTGTGGGGCTTGGACTAGTTTTTCCAAGTGTCAATTTCTTTGATGGGTTTCAGCTTGACAATCATGAATCTCACTTAGTGGCGGAGGTCTCACCAGTACGACGGCATCTTTGAGTTGCAGATGTGGTTTATCTTCCCTCCAACATCCATGCCATAGGCAGACAAAATTTAAATTGATTACTGCACCAATAAAGGACAAAATCCCAACCAAAAATGCAACCTACAAATCACCTTCCTTTCCACTTCTTCTGCACCTTGTCGACCCAGATTAGAATTTATAAAGGCGACCCATTCAGTATCCACTCAATGTTGTTGTACCCTGGCCACAAAGTTGCATTCTCCAGAGTATCCTCCCAGTCTTGAACAAATTTCTCTTCGTCAAATGGTGAAGGGGGTTTGCTGAAGTCAACCAGGCCATCGGCCACTTGGTTCTGCCACCTTTTTTCATAATCATAAGGATCATTCCGTGAGCGGTGTGTACATATGTCTTCACTCTTGGTAAGATAACTTTGCCAACGTTCAATGAGGTCCAATGGCGGATCTGGGTGTTCCTGGTGTTTGGTATCAGTACTGGGTTATGTTTTCAGGAAAAATGATTACCTTGAGCCATTGCACAACACCATGAAACTCAACTGAACAGAGACAATCTTCTCCATGCTGATCAGATGAGGAGAATGACTCCCAGGGTGGAACAAATTCATAGAGGTCTTGCAGAAGTTCTGGGCTTGAGTGTGGAGAACATCTGATGAGTTTACCCCATTGACTCGGAGGCCAGAATATGTAATAACTGCAGTCATGGCTGAGTGAGTGGTCTAACCAAATGCACGAGGTAATGTTGTGAACTTACCATGCACGCAAGGGTATGTCACCAGCACCGACTCGTTGAATCAGATGAAGAAAATGTTGGGCCAAGTCACTGAGGGCTTTTCCAGTATCGTAGAGTTCCAAAGAAAGCACAAATATTACAGTTGCACCAGCGAAAACCTGTTTTGGAGTTCTTCCACCTATGATTGAGCACAATGCAGAATGAGCAGCAATTATCTGATCCCATGATACGTCCAATAGAAGGCGTGTGTAATATATGGTCCTGCTGGACAAGTAAAAATAAATCTCGAACAACCAGCTAGTTCGGAAAATTCGGACAAATTCCGGAAACTGATGCACAAACTGTTGACAGTCACCCAGGAACAGTGATGAGAAATTGCACATCCTCGCCTGCAGTACATGAACTGCATGAGAGGATAGCGAAGGGAGTTGAAATTTGAGCAAAGAAAGTTTTGTCATCAGATCCCAGGCCAAGGAGTCCCAGAACAGTGTAAATTGGAGGCCTTGCCAACAGTGGACTAAATCTTCAGGGACAGGCCGAATTTCCTGCATTGAGAATGATCAATGGCTATGAGGTGACGAGATGCACTCATGAGTCAGACTCACTTTAAACCAAATTAGAACCTGTTTAATCTCACTTGCAAGTTCCAATTGATTGAAGTCATAATTACACCAGATGAAATCTGGATTTAAACCCCGAATCAAAGGTATAAGATCCATTGAAGGTGGGATGGAGGCAATGCATTCAAAGAAACTATTTCCAATTGGGCTATTACATACAAGACAATGAGAGAACAAACACTTTAAGAATAAATTCACATACTGGGAATTATCCTGCCAGTGGGCATCATCAGAAAGTGCCTTGAGGACTGCTCCTGCTACATTCATGCGAGTTTCCAGCTTGATATGAAAAATTGATGACCGTTGTGGATTCTCCAAAAAATCCAAAAATGATGCATGATGCATGGAAATGGCACTATTCTTCTTTATGTTGAGGACAGAGTGCAGACAACGAAGAATTAGCTGTGTATCTCCAGTCTGCAGTTCAAGAAGTCGGTCAATCTGGAGGGGATTCCATCTGAATCTTGAGATAATCATGCACTGCAAAATATCAAGAAGTTTGGAGCGAAATTGGATGGGAACCCCAGATAGAATCTGGATGTACAGCTGGTCAAGAGCTACAAAAGGTGCCTCAAAATTGGTAGGGGTGAGACATGAAACAGCCACCAGCCGTTCTGTGGCACGGAAATTTTTGTCATCAATGAATCTAATGATGGTGGATGCATAGACAAAGTATCCAGAGGATTTTTCAACCAGACTTTCTACAACATCTGCTGGTGGCCATGGTGCCGGAATATCCGCCATTGTATGTTGATGTTCACAATGGATGCGAGCAAATTGGTCGTTGAAGTACTTCTTGACATCCATAAAGGACTGGTGGACATTGATAGAATTGAGGATCTTGTCAAAGGATGGGTTGTCAAAGGTCTCGCAGATATGGGCCTCTGGTCTGCTGGCAATGAGAAACCGAAACTTGGTTGGATGTAGGCAGACAGTGATTCGTATCAGATGTAATATTTCCACCTGAGAGTCACGAGTGTCGCACTCATCCAGACCGTCAATGAGGAGAATCAGAGGTGAAGAATTCAAGAGTGACTGGCATGGCTCGACAATCAGTTGGCGCAGCTGAACATCCATCTTCCTTGCAACAACAGATGAATTATCCTCCACAATCTGGGAGATTAGGGCTGATCACCGTACGTACCGTATACGGTACGGAGAGTGGGACCCTCGCACGGTACGGATACGGCTACGGTACGGCAATTTCGTGAAATTCCGTCCGTAATACGGTACGGTACGGCTCAAGGCGACAGCTGTCAATTTTGTCCAGTTCCCGACTGTGACATGACAGAAATCACTTCGGCTGACTGCAGGAAGCCTTGCCTTGCCATCAGCAAAGCCATCTTGATGCTCAGGGCTGCCCACGGCACCCATAAAGTCAGTGTCCCACGCCGATTCTTGGGTTATATTACCTTTTATGGTAATAATTGACGTGGGAAAACTCGCTTAGACCTACGACGTACTACGGCCGTAACACCGTATACGGTACGGGAAAATACGGACTATCCAGAGGGCTTACGGTACGTGGAAAATCCGTACCGTACCGTACGTAACCGTAGGCCTACGGCTGCGGTGACCAGCCCTATGGGAGATTAAGGGTCTCAAATCCCGATTGTGCTCTGCCAACTGATAGGCAAGCGTGGCAAAGAGAACTTTTGGATTCCCTCGAGTTGCATGGCCTCGTTTGAAAAAGAAGGCTCCCCCAAGGCGGCCCGCATCCTGCAATCGTTGGCATAGTGTCTGCATGATTGCAGACTTTCCTGCCCCCACAGGCCCATGCAGCCAGCAGATTGGCCGGCAGAGGTGAATTTGAATGTCTGGCTCCTGCTCGTCGTCCTCGCTCTCATCCTCGTCATCCTCACTCCCATCCTCGTCATCCTCGCTCTCATCCTCATCAGAGTTGCCTATATTCTCCTTGTCCTCATCATGACCTTCGGCACAGTTATCATGATCCTTGATTGCCCAGTTGTATAGACCGTTCAACATGTTTGTACGTGTTTGGGGATGACATCTAGACTGTGGAAAGCTGTCGGCTGAGTCATATAGTCCCTCAAGTGCGACCGCACAGTGCAGGATATTGATTCCTGTTTCCCCTTGACGGTGATTCACAGTGTCGGCAGTGATGAATGTTCCACCATGCATAGATTGTGTCGGCTGGGGAAGGTATTGATGCTCGAAAGTATGATAGGACTCGCCTGTGTCCCAAATTGACTGCTGGTCTTGGAACAACTGAGTCGAGAAATCACCAAGGCTGGCTTGATCAATGGGGTGCTGATAGTTGATGGGATGTGAAAAGTGTGGATCGAACGGAAGAAAGGTGGAAGGGGAAGTTCCTGCGGGATCCAATTGCGGCGGAAAGTGAGAAAAAGGATTCAGTGCAAACGTGGACTGCGTCAAGGAAGAGACGCGCGAGTCTGAGGAAGGGTGTTGTTGATCGAAACCCGCGAGTGAATTATGTGGGCGATAAGAGAGATCTATTTTGTATGAGAACTATGAAAGCATATTGAATAACCATTTGAAACGTACCGTAAGGCCTGTACCTCGCTCCGATCTCGCACTGAACTTGGTTCCTCGTAGCACGAGACAATTCACGGCTGGCTCCTTCCGACCCCCCAGGTTCAAGTAGAGGTCGCGGACGTGTGTCCGGCAGGTGATTTTGTATCACGAGGTGCATAGTTGCGGCTCGAAAGTTGGGGCCCTCCCCAACACCCCCACGGCCGCCCTCTCTGCCTCCGTTTCCACCAGCGCCTCCGGTACCTCCTGGATGAAATGAATATTCATGTTGGCCGGCCCACCGACTTTCTACGCACCAGAGACTCGAGAGATGTTGATGTTACTGATTTCCTGGGATTCGCTAGCCTGGCCAGCCATGACCAGTGCGGATCTTGATGTTGTGCGCCAACCTTACATCAGTGACCGGCGAAGTCTACACGGGAGAGAGAACCGACCAATTGAAAGAATGGATGATTCTTGCAGCTGAGACGATGGAACGGACGGACGACGACACGAGAAAGCGATCGGTAGCGACGGCGAGAGTTAGAGAGTCGAGAACGTGTTCAAGTTGTCAGCGTGTCGTCGTCTGAAATAGGACTCGTAGAGGTAACGCGGCGTAGCCGAACAACGCTAGCCTGCCCCGTGGTTACCCTACAAGGAGGAGGATCTGTACCTACAGTGGACTATGCAATGGACTTGAAGGCAGAAGACGGAGGGGTGATCATGACAGACACAGCTAGACACAGCCGGCCGTGGTACGGATCCCATTCGAAGCGCGCGAGAATAAACCAGTTCAACGTGGAAGACTGATGGCAAACTGACTTCCTCCCGGAAAAAAACCGCGTTAGTTGGTGTAGACTCGAACTGGTATTTCTGTGGAGGGAGCAGAATCGACTGCACAAGGCATTTTTCGACACGTGTGTTCGTAAAGAACTGTTGGAGCGAGGGCACTGGGCCCCCGGCTTTGCCGCTCATATTGAGTGGCAATTCCTGCCTTCAGGGAAATCTGCATTTATCGCGGAAAAAGAACGCGGTGAGTCTACTCATTCTGTATTGCTCCGGTTCCGAAACAGTTCGGTGTACAGGTCGTTCGCCAGTGGATTCCTGGATTCCGCCCGGCGCTCGTCCATCACGCTGTTGTACTGCTTTTTTTGCTTGACCATGCTCCTGACCCCCGATGTAGGCCTCTTCATCACCTCGAGACCCCGAACGAACAATTCGGCGTGACGCGCGCTTTGCAGCGACGCAACGTGAAACGAGCGTATTTGCTCATCCAAGAACGCAGCGCCGGGGGATCCGTATGGTTCATGGTACCGAAGCATAGTGTCGTAGTCGCGGCCGTAGAAGTAGTGTCTCCCCCCGCACTGGAACGCAAAGTCGGTTATCGAATTCCCTGCAGCCGTTGGTATCGCAGAATGCGAGGAGCATGATTGGAGCGTGGAGCCGAAATGGACCGTTCAAGAAATCCTCCATCCTAAGGCTCAGGTTGCACTTCGGGTCGTCCTGCAGCCACATGTCGGTGCCATCCCAAGCCGCCCAATTGCACGACCGGAAGCGTGGAAGGTTCGAGGTGTGGTGCCAGTTTTTGACTGCTTGATGCCGACGGTGCATTTGTTCCTTGGGGAGTTTGAGCAGTGAGGATAAGGGATTATCCAGAAAGATCACAGAATCCCAATGGTCGCTCGGTGGGCGGGGGTCCTTTACCGCTGTTCGCGCTGGTTGTTTTTTGTGCAAAGTAACACGGGAGCTTAGCATGTGTCTGGCGAGGAGTAGTAGGGGGGCGGTTGCAGAATTGCAGTAGACTGGCCGGGCGAAGGGGAAAGCGCAGCATCTCGGTTTTCTGTTGAGCTCAATACTTAGGAGCCTAATAGGGGGAAGCTAGCGGAGTTTGAATCACCAATAATCACATGCGATCGAGATAGTTTGCCGATTTCTTGACAGCACTTCGATTTATCAGGTGACTCTGGGCGGCATTTACTTCTGTGGAGGGGGGCGGCGCATACACGCCTAAAGCCGTTAGCAAAAGCGGTCAAAAGAACTCGAAAATTACAAACACAATATTACATGTACAACACGGTTATAATAGATATTTTTTCTAGATAAATTACAGCTACCATCTGCCATCCATCACGCCCCGAAGTTGGTGTACCAGTTTGCGTTTGCATCCCCACTCCGGTTGTCCATATACGCGTCCCAGTTGTTGATGTTCCTGCAAGTAATCCATTCAGCCGAGTGCAGGCACGACGAAGACAAAGTACGAACGCGACGTCCGTGGGGGCCGCCATCCACATCGACATGAGCTCGTCATCGAAAATGTTATTATTCGCGTCTTCTATGGAGGCATCAGCAAGCATTTGTTCCACAGAGATTCCGGGTTCGAGCTGAGACGATTGATCAAAGGAAGGTGCAGTGTTCCAGGGTTGTTCGAAGGATTGGCGAAGTTGGGTGAAAAAATCTTCGGGGACATTACAGGGAGGAATCTCCGTAGACGGGATGGAGACAGGTTTTGGTGCGGTCGCGGCCGCGGATACCGTAGGTTCGACAGAATTGTTTTCGCTATTCGGTGGATGTGAGAGCGGCAAAGAACCGTCGAGAGACCACAACTCTTGAAGTAGCTCCCAAAGCCGGCCAATTGGTTGCAGCCTTTATGTGGTTTAGTATCGAGCGGATGACCGCCAGAAAGTACTTGCCTGGATTCACTGAATTTGAGGATCTCCATAGCCGTCGCCACTAGCCTTAGATCCTCGTTTTTCCCCAGCGGAAGACCGGCACGCTTCGTCGCCAACAGATTTAACACCAGGATGATGCCCGAGACGAACACGGGGTTCTGTTCAAAGCAAAAAGATGTGTAGGCGACTGCCGGAATAGACTAATGGACATACGATGATATTAGGTAGAGGTATCCGTTGTCGTTTGCGGAGCCAGGCATCTGCTGTGTGAAGGACTGCGCGTGCTGCTCCAGCGCAGATGGAGAGCGATATTGCATTCGTCGCGTTTTGGATGTATTGGCGGTGGATCTGAAAGAACAACCGTCAGCGAGGTCGACAAATCAGCAAGGACAGTCCTAACCGCTATCCGAACGTAGTTGTACCCTATAAATAGGGTCGCAGACTGGTCGAAGAACGTGCCCTGCGGTGGATGCTCAGGATTCCATCGAACTGCGCACAAAGTTCAAGCCAGAGAAATGCAGTCAAAACACTCTGACGTACGATGCGCTGGAATGGAATCCGTGAAGTGGTTCACAGCAGAGTCCAGCTCGGCAACAGTGCGCGGTTCCCAATCGGGGCCATCCCATCCCATCAGAAGCTTTGATTTTTTGGAGCCATAGAGTCGGCGCATCACATCTCCCATAATCTGTTTTCTAGGTTTAGAAGGCATATGTTGTTGCGGACTGTATAATTTGATCACCTCATAAAGCCGCAAATTGCAGATGAAATACGAGAGCTTTGAAGGCTTGCCGGGCGGCTGCGTGAATCCTTGATCCCAGTACTCATCATCGACCTCCAGTCTTGAAGGAGGGGTCGTTCAACAGTTCTAATAGTTGAGATGGAAAGGCTTACGGGAGCTCAGCGTCGTACCTATGGCAAGCGGTCAGCGGAAGAAGATACAGAATATAAAAACTCGTACTCCTCGGAATGAAGGGCCATTGGACGCCCGAGAAAAGCAGCCGTGTATCGGTCCAACGCAACAAACGACCTGTGCAAGAAAGGCGGCTCAGGCGATGAAAGCTGACTGCGAGCACGGCGACCTACCAGAAAGCTCGTCTCCATAGCTCGTCTTCCTGACTCCATTCGCGGCCCTCAGGCGGCTTTCGCCGATGCTCTCCTCGTTGTTGCAGGAAACGGATGCCAAGTCCCTATCTGGCATTATATTCAATCTCTTTCGCGTCTTTTAACGGACATACGAGGTACAGCCACGAGACTTGCGGTTCGGATAGTGAAAGGGAATAAAGAGTCAGAACCTGGAGATAAGGATTGAGCGTCATGGATAGATCGAAGCTGCGAGCGTACGCAGTACATTTGAACCTCGTGTATTGTGGGTTCAAATAATTTTCGAAGGATCCGGATTTGATTCGCAAACTTCCAGCCCGCCGAAAAACCCCTGTCGCCATCGACAAAAACCCGTGGGTCATTCGAGTACTGGAATAACGTTCGAGAAAGAATGACAGATAGAGTGAGGCAGACACACCCGCGAGGCCGCAGCCAACACTGCCAGTAACGTCCCCCCAAACTCCGCGTTCGTCAAATGCAGGCCTTCTGCCACAGACCGCTCAAATGAAGGACGGTGTAGAACCGGGAGAGTTGGATTTATGTTGGCCCAGAAGATGTGGAGAAGAGAGTCTATCAGGTCGCTGTCGGGAAAGACATAATTCGGGCGTATAGCGTATTCCTCTTTCTCCCACTAAAGTGTACCTGGTAAATATCCCGAAAGGTCTACAAGAGCTGCAGCAACTCACTGGCAATACATCCCAGAACAAGGGGCGCCGTACATTGTTTAATATGGGTCGTCCCAAGGACCTGCGTTTGGCCTGTAAGCGCAGAATTTTAGTAAACACGTGAATTTCCTGGTTAATTGCCTACCGTGATAGCGCTGTTGGCGAGCGCAAAAGAACTGGCAGCACCGAAGTACCTGCTGCTCCTCGTGGCTTCCGGGCCTGAAGACGACTGGAACCGATCGGCGGTAAAGTCTTGTCCGTCAACTGGTTCGCTCCCGTCCGCGCCCGAGGTGTGACTGGTATCGCTTTCCGGGGTGCCATGGTTGAATACCGAGCTGCCAGATGCACCATCCCCGTGGTTGAATATCGAGCTGTTAGATGCGCCATCCCCTTGTGGCTGGGATTGCAGCGGTTGCGCACAGAGGGAGCAAACCGACAACTTGCGTAACTTGGCCTTCAACACCGCGTTTTCCTTCTTCAGTTCTTCAACTAATCTTCCCAATACAACTCTGAGACCCGCCATCCGAATCGAACAAGCCACTTACAGGTTCTTCGGACCGCGCTTCCTGTATGGGTTCAAGTACGTGCAGGGGGCGCCAAATGCTAAGCAACTCGAACAACACCCGTCGGGCATGTTGGGGCCATCGCCTGTCGGACCAAGATTTTAATGGAGTTCCTCAGCCTCAAATGCGCGTTTCTCACATCGAACCTTCCGCTGCCTACAGACATCACAGGATCGTTGTGGCTTCCTTTGTTGAGCGAGTTCGAATTGGAAGCGTCTTTGTGGAGGATTCAGATGGCCCGGGTGGAACTCATCGTCAGACATGGTTGTGGAGAGCAAGTTGGTAATTGTATTGGCCTGTTGGCGCCGAACGACGGAAAAAAACCGATTGGTCGTCATCCCCGCCGACACACCTTCGTGTTGATCGCACCGTCGGTGTTTCGAGCAGCGAGCTCGACGCCATGTGCTGCTGATGATTATTCAAGCACCACGAAATAGCCAGCCGAGTATGCATTCTGAGACCTCCGAATTCCAGATATTACTTTGGAATGCTTCCATAGTCTCAGTCTCGAGACACTCTAAAAAAAGACAGAATCATATTCTTAGGATCCGGAATGATTGGCTTCTGAAAACGGATCCAAAAAGTCTCGTTATGTAACGACACTGGTACATTGCTATGTATTGATGGACTGCGCATTCAACCCGTCCACACCCGTTCCAAACTTTCCCGCACGCGTACATCTAGACCCGTACCAATGAGCACAAGCTTCCCCGCATCCGGAACCCCCAACGCATCTCCCGCTTCAGCAATATCGTACATATTGCGGACACCTTGCAGCACATACTGGGCGCCCGAGTCCAAAACAAAAAGGCCTTTGCATCTCAGGACCGTGAGCGGCGACGCTGGTGCATCGACATCGCCGGGTAGCCGCTGCTCCCATAGCACGGTCCGCACCCACTCGTCCAGCGCGTCTAGTTTGGCACGCGAGAGGACTGGGACGGCGACGAGCAGGCTGGAGATGCCGCGCAGCTCGTAGTGCGTCGGTTCCGGCGCGTGGTCGTGCTCATGCTCGTGATCACCGTGTTTGTGGTCATGCTCGTGTGAGGGCGGGAAGGCGGGCGGGGCAGCATATGCACGGACCCCTAGGAGCCGGCCAACGTCGATCTCTGCGCGTACCGTGCGGTAGATCGGTGCGGCAGGATTGACACCCCGCAGGAGGCCGGCAGTCGTGGTCAGAGATTCGGGGCTGGCGAGGTCGGTTTTATTGAGAATCAGAATATCGGCGCCTGCGATTTGTCTGTAGTCGTCAATATTGGGCAGATGAATTCAAGCAGGCAAATACCGAAGACTCTCGCCCACAGTGTCGGACGCGTGGTCCTCTTCCATTTGCTGTAACGGATGAGAACGGGTCGAAATAAATATTATCAACCTGACCTGTGGTCCAAAGACAGCATCGACGACGCAGATGACTCCGTCTAAGGAAATATCTCTGCCTAAACCTGTCGCAAACTCTTCGTTGTGCCAGAAGAGAGCCGCAATCGGTCCTGAGTCGCGTCAAAAGGAACCGCATGTCGATCTAGAGACTCAAGTACCTGGATCCGCCAACCCAGTAGTTTCGAGAAGTATGTGATCGAAGGCACCCTTGCGCTGCATGAGTTTCTCTATCGCAGCAATCCCGGTATCTTTGATGCTGCAGCACAGACAGCCGTTGGCAAGCTCAAGAAACTCTTCAGATTCTTCGCCCTCGGCGGCTACATTGATCGTCTTGGCTAAAGCCTGGTGAATGAGGTCTACTCAGATCTTGATTGCAGTAACTAACCTTCAATATCCTACAATTGAATCAATGGGAACCGTGCACCAAAAAGAAACAAACCCACTGCTGTGTCACCAAACTCGTTCATAATAACAGCAATGCGGAAACCATGCTGTTCTGTGAGGATGCGCTTGAGCAGAGTTGACTTTCCTGCACCCAGAAAACCGCAAATAATTGTGAGAGGGACTTTGCGAGACTGTTCATTTTGTGGTTTCTCCTCGTGCTCTATGAGAACTGGGATCTCCTCATCATCGTCCATGGCAGTCAAGAAGGATTGGTCAAGGATCGCGCGACTCGGGGTGATGTCATCGGCAGTTTCCGGGCTGCCATCAATATTACGTGTACGACACGTCGACATGCACGTCGATCCCTAATTGGGATTTTTCGGAACCCTTGCTGTCCTCTCATTTCCTCCTTCTCCACCATGTCGTTCATTCGGTGGGTATTCAAATCGTATAATACGCGTATCTGACCGCGTTTCTTTAGGTTGGCGCTGTGCGTTGCTGGCGTGTATTCCATGTTCCTTGTACGAATTATTTCTCGTTCGCCTAAATGTGGTACTGACCGCGATGAAGCTATGGGCTATTGCTCAAGAACGACGTGCGCTTTTGTTTCGTCTCTGCTCAATCCCCGTTTCCTGACACTTACTCAGTATCTGTCCCATTCGCGTCGATTGATGGAAGCACGTCGGACAAGTTCAAATCCGCCATATTTATTGGGACATGCCAGAGCGCGCTCAGCTCCGTCTCTGCGTTTGTCTATATACTCCTCCGGAGAAAACCCACGGACACCTTCGCACAAAGTCTCGGTCTCGAGCACGCACCAGAACCCGTAGCAAACGGCAAGGCAAATGGACACGCAAAGCACCCCGAGAAACCGTCGGTCCGCTTCTCCCGCTCCAACCTCCTCTTGCGCTACCTCCAATGCGCCGTATACATTACCGCCGCCGCACCCTTCGGCTTCGCCGCGCTCTCCTACATCTCATATCCGGCAATGACGCTGGGCAAATCCTGCAAGCTCGTCCCGGTGATGCTCATGAATTTCCTGCTCTACCGACGCCGCTTCGCACTGCACAAGTACATCGTCGTGTTCATGGTCACCCTCGGCATCACCATCTTCATGGGCCTCGGTGACTCGAAGAAGCACAGCGACAAAGCCAAGGCCGCCGTGCCCGACAACGCGAACCTGATCGGCATCGCGTACCTGCTCATCAACCTCGCGCTCGACGGCGCGGTGAACTCGACGCAGGATGAGATCTTTGCGCGCCACCGCGTGACGGGGCAGCAGATGATGCTGTGGATCAATATCTTCTGCACGGCGCTGACCACCGTGCTCGCCGCGCTGCCGCTCCCGTATATACCCGTCATCCACCCCACCGAGGCAGGGAGCGAGCTCGCGGCGGCTTTGGAGTTTGTCTACACGCATCCCTCAATCAAGATGCCCCTGCTGCAGTTTGCCATTACCGGCGCCATGGGGCAGCTATTTATTTTCGAGACGCTCCAGCATTTTGGATCGCTCACACTCGTGTATGTATCGTCGTGGGATTGATTTTTCGAGATATTGACCAAGACGCAGGACTGTTACGCTTACACGCAAGATGTTCACCATGCTATTGTCTGTTGTGGTATATAACCACAAACTGAACGCCGGGCAGTGGCTCGGCGCGGGCGTGGTGTTTGCTGGGATCTCCGTAGAGGCGTTGGTAAAACGCAAAGGTTCGTGGCCGCACTTATTTCTTTCACCATCGCTTACATTCCCTCCAGACGTGCATGCCAAACGGGTTATCCAAGAGAAGGAGGTCGCCAAGATCAAGTCTTTGTAAATCCTAGAACAGCATTAGAAATTGCGACAATATACATACAACAGTGAGCTAAAGGTATTAAACAGACAACTAGTGACTCGGCTATGATATATCCATATGATCGGCGTCGTACGACGGTGCGGGTGGCGAGTCGCTGCTCTCCACCAGCGCGCGCTTCCGGTCGTCGTATCGGTCAATCCCATCCTCGTCGTCCTCGTCGTCGCGTTTCCGCCGTGATACTATGCGATTCGTGCTGGGGTAAGACGCGACGGCGATGCTGGCGCGGTATATCGCCTCGTATTCCTACGCATCGCGTAAAAATGCACCGCGCTCGGAGTGATAGTGGCGTGCGTACCTTGAGCTGCGTCAGGAAGCCGCCGTTGGGCGATATACAGTACCGGCGGTTCTGGACCATGTGCAGGGCGTCCTCCCACGAGAGCTGGTAGTGCTGCATGACGAACATCACGACAAACGCGGGCGAGAGGCTGATTCCGCCTGCAGATAATTAGTTAATTAAGCTATAATGGGTTGCCACAGATCAAAGCGCGGTGATGCGCGCACCATTGCAGTGTACGAGAACGCGCCCGCCGTTCGAAATGGCGTTGTCGATGAAGAGTTTCGCCCTGCGGGACATTAGCGTCGGGTCCATTGCCACACTGCGATGCGCGCGCGTACTGGGGGAACAAGCGTATGAGGTTCTGCTCCTCGTTGTCTTCGACGTCGAGTGTGAGGTAGGAGAAGTTGTCGATGAAGCGCGGGCGCACAGAGAAGGCCTCCTTCGCGTCGCGGATACAGACGCTGCAGCAGGTAAGCGCGCGAAGCCACTCGAGGGGCAGGGACAATACATATGGGTGATCTTGAGGCTTTGGAGGGTTTCTAGGGACTTTGAGGCGACAAAGGGGCCGAGGAGGAGGCCCGGGAGAATTTCCTGGCATTCCCTGCGCATCTCATAGCGCCACTCGACATCCCCGGGCCCCTGCACGACGCTCTTGAGTTGTTCTTCCGTCAGTGTAGAATTCATAATGAGAGCGCGTGACAGGGTGACTGGTCACTTCTCAACTTTTCTTTTGTTCCCTTCATCCCATTCCCTGGCGTTTATATAAGGAGAGCTGGCCGCGCCCAATCACCTTTGCGACGCTGGCCAAGCGGAACTTGAATCGTTCAACTCGTGCCAAAATGCAACAACTCAGGTGCAAAATGATATAGATGCGCCACTACATGTTTAGCACTTAGTTCAAACTACCTTCTCACTCGAAATGAATGCAAAATGCACACCATCCGCGCGATAGTCTACATGATCTGGAAACGGTCTTCCTCGGGCACACTTGGCTCTGCCGATTAAAGGGTCTTCTTGCAGGACGCAAATATCTGCGGCAATCTCGCTACTTGAATGTTGCGTGTTCCCCGCCAACGCGTCCCTAAAACGCCAACGGTTCCGGAGCCAGCACCGCCACCGTAGTCGCTTGTTCTCTCTGAACATGTCGCCCGGATTGGACGCGCTTCCCGCAGAGCTTCTTCTCGATCTTCCGCAGTATCTGCATTCCATCGAGGATCTTCTTTCCCTTTTCTCCACGTGCCGCGCGCTCTATCACGCATGCGCGAATCCAAGTCCAAACACTACACTTCGACTTGCAGCCAACTCTGGCCGTGTATTTTTCCGTCCGCACCCGCATCTTCTCATTGCCGCCACTGCACGGCAGCTTGCGGACTGGGCAGTCAAGGAAGCCGGTCACCGCTACCTGCTGGAGGTCGCCATACAGGGGGGCGTCGAAAAGCTTTTGGAACTCGCTATTGAAGTCGCAGGGCTTTCCATGGACGACATCCGCAGCTTATATGCCTATAAATGCGACGTCCTCAATCCCCTGAACCGGTGGCTTGACTTAGTAGCGGGGCCTTCCAGCAAGGACGGCGTGTACGGCGGCACAGTGTGCAACGATCCAGAAACAACACTGTTGTCCTGGGTAATTTATGGGGAACTTTTTCACCACTCCCTGGAGCTCGCCTACCTCCCATTCCCCCAGCACAAACCCCTCAGCAGCCTCATCCGATACAAGTGGTTCGTCTATTGCATGCCCGATGTCCACAGTTTCGACTATATGTGCTTCCACTCGGATGACATACCCCAATTCTTCAAAGACTATGTTCAGGCCGACGACGACAGATTCCAGCAGTTGAGCATGTGGCATGCCGCGACAGAAGGGTCTTTGGACCATTTCCAGTGGAAAAAGGACCTGGAGACCTCGCCGTCATTCCAAACCACCAGCGGAGCATCGCGCGAGTTGTTCACTGCTTGTGCGATGCATCTCGGGATGAAGAGCTTGGAACTACTTGTTCCGGGCGGCATCGAGAAGCTAGAGGCGGATCTAGAGCGGATAGCGAATGGGATTCGTAAACTGGATGGAGAAGAGAGCGGGCTCCAAGTCGACGAGGTCTCCGCAGCAGACGCCAGAGCTGCACGCCTCCTCAAGGACATCGGTGACCCTTGGTTGCGGGCTGCATATCCTACCCTACAATCTGATATGGCGTTCACGCTCTGGTGCAGTGGGTCGGGCAGGTTCGATGTTGTTCCGCTGAAGGAGGCTATTCGTAGTGCTCCGCAGAAGGCCTAACGCATTCCGTCAACAGGATACACTTCATTCTCGAGGTCGTAAGTCTGTTTTTATCTAGGACGTTATTATAGCAGTATTAAGCAGGATGTCTTCAGGTCGCGCCGTCGTCATTTTCTTCTGCTTGTGTCCAACTCACGTAGACGGCTTTTCAAAGCATACACAACACAATCGCCTCTTCAGATTTTAATTCGCACTGGTTTCATTTTTCATCGAACAGAAATTTCACGTCATAAGCCCCGACCGTACTCCTCGCCGCAAGACGGGTGCTCCCCCGACAGTTCCTGGTAGTATATAAATATTTGGGGGAAAATAGAAGACAAAAAGAAAAACCTGCTGCTTCATAGCTTCCCAAAAAGCCGATTCTGGCCCGGCCACGTCAAGGCGCGTAAGTCTTGCTAATTCTTCGGCATCAAACTTATATTCGTCGAAAGGCTCGAGGCGGTCGTCGGTGTCCGCTTCGTCCACGCTCACGTCTTTGTTCAGATTTAAGATCATTTATGTATCACGCAGGAGGTTTGGAATGTTCACGGTATTCTCCAATCTCCAGGCACCCCCCACCGCTGCTGGAGACTCCGGGCGACGGTGAAGAGGACGGAGCGGGGGCCCGCAGTGTCGAAGTATCCGAGGCGCATCAGCTTGGCAATAATAGCGTGGTCTGCAATCATACGAACAATGTTTTTCCACTTTGAGATCTGGAGCCCTCACCATGTTCCCCTCGTCCGCCTCGCCGTCCTCACACGCCTTTGCCGAACGAAGTTATTGAATAACCCATCCAGTCGTGGACTAAATTGCGGCGGACCATGAAGGCATAGTGCGGTTGGCGCCGGGCGGGGACGGCGGGGTTGAAGGCGGCGCAAGTCGGCCAGCGTTCGGGCGACTTTTTTGTCTAAAGCGTTCGGGTAATCGATGTTTATTGGGAGTGGCTCCACCTGAAGTATACGGTCAGAGGAAGCCTCGGCGTGGTCATGGAAGGAAAGGAGCAGGTCGTGCAAATCCTCGATCACGAAACATGAACGATCCTTAAATATTAATATTAATGCGCCTGGATATCGCGCCTCCCTGCGCGCCTCAACACTATTGGATCTTGCCTCGAACCTGGTCCAGCGCGCTCACCGATCGCGTTACCCGACTTCATTAATAAATGCAGCTCTGAAGCTATTGAAATTTGCTGAAGGCTGCAGAGGCATCTGAATACTTTCTGACATTTCGAAGTTCGAATCTCTACCCTGCTTGATCACCTAAGAGCAAAAATTATTGGATGGAGTGTGCGTGTAGCAGATATATTAGACTCTACTTAATTTGACGACATGACAATCCATCTCATCACGGACACATAGAGCCCACTTCTTCAACCAGCCTGCGCACCTCCTTCTTCTGGATTGACTTGGCTTGGAGCTTCCCTTGCACCACCCCGCGCGCGCCCAGCACCTCCAGCAGGCCGTGAAGCTGCCCGTCGGTCGGCATAAAGCGCAGCAGACACGCAAGGGCGGCGACAAGCCGATGCACAACCTCCTCGCCCTCCTCCCGTTCCGTAGCCTCCACGATGGCGCTGAGAAGCTCCACCTGCCACTCCTCATCCGCGCACATCGCCGCGTCTGCGTCGCCAGCAGCACCGCTGCTCGCAGTCGCATTCACCCCACCGAGCCCCGCACCGGCCGCGGTACGCGCGCGTTGCACCGCGGCGGCGGCGTTGAACGCAAGGCTCGCTGCGGCCGTGCGCACCGCGGCGTCCGCGTGCAGCAGCGCCGGGATGAGCGTCCCCAGTACCGCCCCGTCGCTGTCCCCACCGCACAACAACCCGCGCGCGAGAACCGGAGTCTTGAACGCGTTCGCGAGGAGGCGCAGCGCAGTCAGCACGTAGTTGCGTGTGCCCTTATCCTGCGTGGGCTGTGCGAGTGCGTCGCGTGCGGTGCGCGAAAACACCCCAACGGGACCGGCGCCCGGTGCTGCAGCGAGCCAGGCCGCGGCAGCGGGGTCGAGGACGGCGAGCCGCCACATGTCCACGAGCGGGAAGAGCGCCTCGGTTGACAGTGCGCTTACGAGGGCGGTCGTTGCCGCCGCCCATGGTGTTAGTAGCACTGGGGTTGCAGATGGGAGCGGTGTGGACTTCGCTGCATCTGGTGCAAAGCGCGCTTTGAGATACGGGACAACCTGGGTACGCAAGACCTCCTTCGCTTGCGTGGTGGTTGTAGAATGTGGTGCGGCGTCTATGAATGCCACGAATTTAGCGAGGACAGTTTCGAGCGGCGGCACTTGGGTGAAGAGGATGGGCTCAAGGGAGAGTGCCTTCACAGTGGGGGTGGAAAGCGAGGCATGGGGATGTGCTATACAGGAATAAGCACGCCGAGGATGACGCTGAAACCAAAACACCTACGCGGGTAAGCCTGGAATAGCAAGAGATCTATCTGCGTCTTCAATTCGCTGACATCGGCACCCTTGATCTCTGCGATCTAAGGACCAAAAGCCAGGTGAGATGTCGCATTTACCCGATGATTAAAAGATCGGCAGACCTTCGTTCCGTCTAAGAAAAACATAAACGTCGGCGTCGCACGGACCCCCCACTCCGTCGCAAGGGTTCCGCCAGCTCCGATCCGTAAATCTATCTTGGTGAATGCAGCGCCGCGTCCTCCGGTGGCTACACGAACCCCCTTCTCCGCTGCGAGCTGCTCAAACACAGGTGCGATCATGCGACACGGCGGGCATCCTTGGAAGTCCGTGAAGAACGCGACGACGGCACGGTGAGTACGTATCAGAGTGCGGAAGGATGCGGAATTCGTGGATGGATGTAGAGGGCTTGCGAGACTCTGAGTGGCTGCGAGAGGCGCAGCAGGCGGAGGATTGGGTGTCGATGGTTGACCCTGAGCTTGAGCGGCGACGGCCTGGAGGAGAGAGGCAGCCACAGGCTGGTTTGGTGGCGGCGGGGTTGCGGTAGCTTCACCCGGTGTTGGACGGCGGTACATATTGTCGATAGTTGGTCGCAAAGCCGCGCCGAAGGGCGTGGCCAAGAAATCCGTCGGCAAGTCTGACGCTCGGTGTTGGTCGGACGAATCCAGCATGGTCTCCAGACACACCTTTCACAAACGAAGGTATGGAACCTCCAGTTAAGAACCTAGAGTTTGCATATTGGTGGATTCTGGTCGAGGTCTATATTAGACTCACCCGGCGGCGTCGTTGGTAAATGAATTGCAGTTAAAATCTAGGTAGGACCCAGGTTGGCGAAATTGCGAGAATGTGGTCGGGCGCACCTAGTAAATGGTACTGAACTTACTGTTAGCTCTACACGCTTTCCGCTCTGGGCGACAACGTACCTTCTCTGCAGTCCAGTGTTCCTGCATTTCCTGTAAATATTCCTCCCATGTTTCCTGGTCAATTGCAGTTTCGCCTAGATCTATAATTTGAAGGGGCTGCCCATGGTGGGACCGTCCGGGAAGCGAGGTACTTATTCCCTGGCCATAGTACACCTCTTTCCCGAATACCACTATGGACGTGTGCCATATGCCATCGATTTGACGGCCGGTGAGTTGTGCGGAGAGCTGCTTCGCAAGTCCATTGGAGAGGTCGTAGACATACAGCTGAACGGGAGCCATGGTGCAATAGAGCGTAAGATTCTAAGCCAGACTGAGGGGGTATACAAGAAAGTTCGAGAACGTGCTAATTAATGAGGGACGCGTAATGCTAAGTGCGGCAGATCAGAGCGGATCAGAGTGGATCAGAAGGCTACACCGCCACGCATGTCCTTCAATTGGGACCAGGACGCAGATATGTTTCAATCGTCGAAGAAACCCGCGGATCTACCTTCCCAAGTATTTCAATCAACTCATTCTGTTGGTTCGATGAGAATCAAGGTCGAAAAGCTGGTTCCACGACATACCCAGATCCGATCTTGCAGTTTTCCACCTTCTGGGGTCAAGATATAATCGCTCACCTCGTCCACTTTCCGCCACAGCGTAATATATTCTCCGCGGAACTTGTTTGGACTAGAGTTGTCTCCTATGGCGGCCCACACCAGTTGCCGGCTTCCCGCCTCCGTCGGTAGAGCCACAGACTTTTCCATCAAATAATCTACGACCGCCTGGGCGCCCGAGAATGACTGCCGGATATTCGAGTAGCAGTATCCCGGATTCACGGCATTTACCACCAGCGGGGTGGAAGCCTCGATGCGGTCGTTCAGGGCCCGTACGAACAGAATGTTGAGCACTAGAAAGAATAGGCGATCAGTTCAGATTCACCGAATCGCGACAAGACGAACTCTTTGTGAGGAAGTAACGCTTATCACCCATCACACTGTGAAAATCGTTAGATTGACGTCCTCACGGACCAGGAACACGTACTTGGGGGTGCAGTATTCTTTGCTTCCGAGAGTCGTGAGGACGTTGGGTGTCTCGAGGACGCGTTTCTCGATAGATGCCCAGTAATGGACGTCGCTCGCCACGACGACGATTCGCGGCACCGTGGAATATTGCGACCCTGTTCGTACCATGTGCGGCAAAAGCAGCAGGGACAGAAGCGGCATCGCAAGGCAGTTCACCTGCAGACAGGTGTCCCATTTGTCCTTGGTCTCTTCGTATTTACCCAGCATCACCGCCGCATTGGCAACGAGGATATCCAGCCGCCCGCCCTCCTGCTCGAATCTATCGGCAAAACGCCGCACCGACGCAAACTCTGTGAGGTCCACGATCCACAACTCCGCGGTTTTGCAGCCTGTTTCTGCCTTTATTCCTTTAAGAAAATATTTCCAGCTCCGTAGTAAAAATTGATATGGTTGCACTTACTCTCTAACGCGGCATTTCCCTTACTTTCGCTCCGGCACGCGAGAATGAGCCGCCCAGGATTCATCGACGCAAAATGTTTCGTCGTCTCGAAGCCAAGGCCAGCATTTGCGCCGATAACAATCACGGTTTTTCCTGTGAGGTCCACTTGCTCGACGGGTGGGGGCTTGGCGCGTTGTGTGCGGATGAAGTTGAGCATGCTGAATTTGGCCATGTCGGAATCTGAGTATGAGGAGAGTTGACCTTGACATCTGTGCCTATTTAACACTCGAGGCAAGCCGAGAAACGCGTCAGCCCATTCACTTGTCGCGATTTGAACGCGTCGGTTAAATTATACCCGCTCAGCGCTAACTCGACATCGCGTCATTGCTATTTGCATGTTCGATCGGATAAATTGTGCACCGTATGAGGCTCTTGGAAGTATCTTCACAGGTGTGGACCGTGTGGTAATTGGCTGTCTGCAATGATTGCGCAGACTCATCGAGTTTTGGAGACAAACATGCGCCGCAACACTGCCACCCCCTGAACGAACCTGGTTGCTCAAAAGGGTATGTGATTTGCCTTTTTGGGTTTTTTCCGGTGATTGACTCGAACTACCACACTCAATTCCTCGAACACAATTTCATTTGCATCGGGCGGTACTACAAGCGGTTTGATACCGTCAGTGCTTGTTGGGAACTCGGATCGCGTTTAGAACAGCTCGACCGAGTCGTAGACAAAGTTGGGACTCAAGAAGGCATCGCCTGCGCTACCACTAATGGTATTGATCTGGATGGTGTTTGACGACGCAGTCAAGGTCCCAGCCGGAATGGCAAAGTCGTAGACTTGGTTCAGTCCGCGCCATGTGCCGCGGGTGACGCTGCCCGGGCAGCGAGTTCAGTAGTGCTCTCGTTACGGTAGGCTGAAATCTTATCTTACCCTCTTGAATCGACAGCAGGAGGCGCAGCGGGTGCCGCAGACGTGAAGCTGTTTACGATGATTTGGGGACGTCCGCCCGCAAACGCCTCGGTCGTCCGGATGCGCAGGGTGCGGGCACCGATTTGTGCAGAAGTCGCAGTCCATTTGATGGTTGTGGGGTTGTTGACCTGTCGTATTCCAGTCAGAAGAGATACCCGCAAGCCTTAAGAGCTGAACATACAGCCTTGAACTGAGCCATGGGGAACGAGGTCGCGGCACTTGATCCCACAGTGAACGTGATAGGTCCCCAGTTGCTCATCCGGGTGTCCGATCTGTGTTCGAGACGTTCAGGCCTAGAAGCGGGTCGTGAAACAATTATACGAACGGGTGTATGGTTTCTATCTTATCAGCGTTCAAAAACTGCAGGCAATCAGCGTTAGAGGTATATAAACATAAGAATGAATTGGAGACGCACCCCTGCCGGGGTTCCGTCCACAGTTCCTGTTGGAGCACACAGTTGTTGAGCAAGAAATAGAGCTGGGAACATAAAGCATACCAATGCGCCAAATAGCATTCGGAACACTGAGCGACGAGGCAATATTGACTGTCGAGGTCCTTCCCGCCGTGACAGAAACACTGGCTGTTCCTGCCTCAAGTTCGCCTTGGTAAAGTGTTACAGTGCTGAACGGACAGATAGTAAAACAGTGCGACGGTTGACGAAGACAAATGCGCACTAGGTTCCGGGCTTCATGAGGGTCCTCGAGAATGTGCCACTAGACGAAGGATTGTTAATTTGATATTCGCGGACGAAAATAGTTCCCCAACCCCGAGCCAGCAATCCAATATTGAGCGGCCGAATTCTAGCCATGATATCAGCTAGGATATGATATTCCAGGAGCAACATACTTTGAAACCAATTGTTACAGCGGTTCCGGCCAGAGTGCCGGAATAAGTACCTGGCCACGAGCGTCAGGAAAGGGATGTTAGTAGCCTTGTAAAAACTTAATACCGGTAACTGTGCCTCTGCCTGAAGCAGCCACGTAGCCCTGAAGACCAAGACTGTCCATGAAGGTGGTGTTCAAGTTAGCCGACGGAGCAGCGCCGGTTGTAACGGCCATGGCATATCTGCAGTCTAAATGAGACGAAGAGGAATGAGGTGAAGGAATATACGAACGGTCCAAAGAAGCCCGTGCGGTAGGTTTCCGTCTGCTCATGGTTCGAGTTCATGTACCAGTATAATTCTTGCTGGGCCGTCCCTTGGTTGTTGATGTCTCTGAAGAAGGGACCGCCTGAATCCAATGGTTGGGTGTAGAGCTCGGGAGAACGGTAAGGAATGATATACCTGAAGAGGATTCATAGCTGACGCTCGGTACGATTATGTACACGCCAACACCTGAACCAGTGACGCCTTTCGGAAGATATCAATTATTTGGCCAGGATGGTTGGAATGGATACTTACCATGCACTTGATCCCGAATGAAGGGAACCTGGTTTTGGTTTTTTCAGTCCGATATCCTTGCCCTGGAGCGATAAACCCTTACGCTGGAATAGAATTTTGACCGTGTTTGCCCGTTCACCAAGAAAACATCCGTACCCTCGATGGCGGTGCCTCCGTTTACCTCGGATACCTGTTCGCCGTTTATCGTAACGCCGTTCGGCACATTGGCTTTGGAGAGACGCGCGATGAATCTTAGTTCGCCGACCGTTGGTTCCGCAGAGGCAAACGTTCCGATGTAAAGTGTGTTGACGCCTAAATGAGATCAGCATCCAATTTTTCTTGGGAGAGAAAGGTGACACACCAGATTGGACGATGTAGTAGTGGGTCTGCGATGGTCAAGATATAGGATTTACGGGTCGGAACAGTAAAGGCGTACTATAGTGGAGGTCGTGATGGTGATTTTCGCAACGTTGTTCGCAACAGACGATGTCACCGATGCAGAGCCTTAACCAGCAATGAGAATTACGAATTGGAATGCAGCTGAACGAAATACCTAGCCCGGAAGAAAGCTGCGTAAACTTGCTAGAGTCTTGCACCTCGTGCGTGAGATCAGGAAATGCAATCAGCGGTGTAAGGCTCACCTTGCAACTGCTTCCCATTGAAAGTCAATGATGTGATGTCTCCGTTCGCGGTGTTGACTTGGAACACGGTTCATTCTCCGCAGTGGTGATACATTTTTTGGAACTCACTCGTTGTGAGCAATCCGGCCCCAGAATCTACAATCAGGTTGGATCCCGAAGTCGTAACTCCAAATGCCGCAAAAGCACGAGGGAGGAGAGCCAAAAATGCCAAACTCGAGCGCAGAAACCTCATGAGGGGTAAAAGTGCAATATTGAGCAGTTACTTTCCGCGTATTTATCCTGCTAGCCGGTGGGCTGTGAATGAAATCGTGATATCCAATTGCATTGAATCCGAAGACCAACCGAAAGCCAAGACAGAGGAAAACAAGCGCAGAGAGGTCACAAGAGTCAAACGGGCCGGCGAGCTGAAATCCGTAGCGGCTGCATAGACTCAACCACAAAGATTCAAGTACTTATTAAAGACTGAGTTTCAGAGCGGAGTGAGAAAAATTGAGCTTGGAAAGGCAATGTCTGTTTGCGATTTCTCTGGCGTGATTTGGACGGGCAAAAACCGTCAAAGTACGCTCGGATTCATGTATCCAGCCAGTTGTGCATATATGGAGGACGTCGAGTTGCATGTGGATGGCGTATTGAGCAGACATGATCTCGTCTTTCGACTGCAAGAAATGGCGGGCCGGCAAAACGGCTTTTATTATTGATCCGAGATTAAAGGGTCCGTGGAGACAAAACGCGTAAAATGAGCATTAATCGACACTGGTGAGGCTCCCGTGATCTGTGTCGTCGTCAGCTGCACTCGCTTCTTCGTCAGTACCATCGTCGCCATTGGGAACAGGTTTTGGTCGATTGTTCAAAGAGGAAGAAGAGGGAACCCTGCCGGGAGCCGAAAAGACGGGTGTTGGAACTATGTCTGGGCGTTGAGCATGCGCAGACAGAAACTCATGACTTGACAGTCGTACCGCGGGACGACCGAAGAGATGAGTTGCCTGTCAACGAAGATGTGCGCCTCGGAGGGCCTGGCGGAGTGGTATGATGGTGCGCATGCTCGTGCTCGTGATCGTGATCGTGATCATGTCGGTCATGTTCATTGAATTCCTCCTCCAGTATAGGCGCGACCGGGGTAGGACGGTACGGTTGCTCATCCTCTTGCTGTCTTTGCCAGTCCGCCAGCTGAGAGGGAAGGTAGTGTGGTTGTGTTGGTATATCTGCGGGCACAAACAACTCGGTTTCTTCGTATTCATCCGTGTTGTCGTGGAGCTCGGGCGGCGTAGCTGCTCGTTCGGCCGGCTGTGGTGGAATTCGATGTAATAGCCCATAGCTGTCCGAATCCTGGCTCAGCTACGAGGGTGTGCATCTGAGGAAGTTCTTACCCGAAAACACAGCCGAGAAGACCCTCTCCGCCCCAATGTCGATTGGGAACTAGGACAACTTCTCTCAACGCGCTAAGATATATGAGCAGAGGAAGGGGATAAAAAGTATTCCGCATACTCGAAATCCTGAAGAATGAGTAAGGACGAAAGAAATTCTAGCAAACATACTCACATGTGAATACACGTAAACGCGAAGAGGTTTATCCACATGCTAAAACCCGTCAGCTTGTCGTTTTAGTTGGGTGAAGGGACTGACAGCCTCAACGAGTTCATAGAAATCATTTTCGGCACCTAGGACGCCTCCAGACCACCCAGTTATATAGTCTTTTCAGAATCGTCAGTATTCTCAGAATTTTCGGTTGAGGGTTTATTTACCGCCATAAGGAACCAACCCAGCACTTTCAGCTGGTGATCCTTCTAGCCTGTGAAGCCAGTCTTAAACCGGGACGAACATAGAAGAGGCGACAAAACTTGCACATCTAGGACGTGCCAGACGTTGTCCATGGCGAACTCGGGCTGCATGAGGGTATTATAATTATAATAATCGGAGAAGTAGCTGCAAGTACCTCACAAATACGCATGCTTAAGCCTAGTAGCGAGGGCTGCGCCGCTGCATCTTGCTGTGCCGAGCCCGTGGATGGTAGAGACCACGCGCGAGACGGCACTATGGGCACAACTAACGAACGCACTAAATTTACGCTATGAGACAGTCCGAGGGCATAACACACCTCGCGTCTCCTGACTTTTTGTGTTCCATACTAGCAAATTCAAGGTTCGGCCCTGCATTTACGCGTTACGAGATTCAATATCCACGCGATACCATACCGAACGCACCTCATGCCCTTC
Organism: Mycena albidolilacea; assembly: GCA_029282495.1. Classification (NCBI taxonomy): domain Eukaryota; kingdom Fungi; phylum Basidiomycota; class Agaricomycetes; order Agaricales; family Mycenaceae; genus Mycena; species Mycena albidolilacea. Next base: position 2,221,101 of record JARIHO010000002.1, read on the forward strand.
AACAATTCTCTCCAAGACCACGGCATCTATGTTATTCTGAGACGCCAACGAGTCGCCTTCGAACCCGACCACAAAATCAAACAGCGGCTTTATCACACCATGAGTTCAGCAGGACATAGGCATGAGACCAATGTACTTCGATGGTTGTCTTCGAAGCTGGAGAATCTGGGGTAACGCGAAGAACGTGAAGGGCGCGTGATGGTGCAGTCGCTAGGGATAATGTAAGTTTTACAAAAGCCGGAACGAATAAGTACAAGGCAGACCAAACTGAGTGGACTGTCCTGCACCCATATGTGCCGATTCAGTTAAGAGATCAAGTCGAAGTAAGCTGCCAGTGTCGTGGCACGCTGATTGGTACCGCTTTTGATGGCTTTTGATGCGCGTGTTATCCACTCAGAGCGCGGAAAAACTTAGCTTCAACTCTGTCTTCACGCGACGCCGCGGAAGAATAGCCAGACAAGAGATGGCTATGCAGAGTTGGGAGCTCCTCAACTCCATATGAGATCAAATGATTTTTTTAGTGACAGATGAGTATACAACGGCGTATATAAAGCCACTCGGAAAAATAAACTGATGTATTTTCCCGTTGACCTGACGCGCTAGAACGTAGGTTGGTGTGTTCCGCTGGCGAACGCGGAGGTATAAGAAATGTCCGATTCAGATTTGAGTCAATGTCAATAGGGTTAGCAGGTAAAAATCCCGGGGACTGCGGGGAGACGGGGAAGTCACAACCAAGATTTCCCAGTACAGATGCCGACGGACACAAGACCAAAAGATGAACAAAGACACCGTTTGCCGCCCAGCATCGCTTCCTATTTTGCCTCAGATGTAAGCCGCCGACGGTTCTTAAAACCTCTTTAGGAAGCCGGCCCCACTTCCGATAAAGGTCCGTTTAAAAGGCGCTCTTGTTCATCGTAAACGTCGAATGGGGTTGGGGGATGGCTCTAGTCAATTGTCTGTTGAGCACGCGTAAATCAGACAGCGGATCTAAGGTTGGAGGTGAAAATAGGTCCGGGACTCGCGACGACTGCCGCCAATTGTACAACTCAAGTTGCTGGCCAAGTCGGAGAGACCGGAACCATCGGAACTTGAGGAGCATCTCAATTGCAGCAGAGAAAGAGGGTCCGGAAGATTTTCTTGGGTTCCTCAGCAAATTAAGGTTTCAAAGTAAAGACGAAGGTCTGCCGCCAGTTTGAAGAGGTCACGATCGTCGGTTACAAGGTTCGGAGATTCGAGTAGAAGAGAGAGAAGGAAGGAAATCAGAGAAGTCTGGGTTAAGGAGCTAAGAGGCTTCTGGCATGCTCCGAGGTGTGGAAATCGCGGTTGCCGCGGTTGGACGCGCGAAGTGGTAGAGTTGAGAAAGGCCCGGCGATCACCGAGGGTAATGCTGATTACTCAGCAGTTTACTTGCAGACCCAGAACCAAAGCGACTTTTCGTATTCCTCCGAACGACGCGACTGGGCTAGTTTGGTGTATCTCATAGACCGGTTCGGCATGTGGTAACGCCTCGCTCACTCACTCGGGAGTCCGCTCATGTCTTTTTTTCTAGCTAACTTATGTTACTTTGCCGTCGAATTTTGTTCCAACTTGAATTTCGACCTTTTCGTGGACGAGTTTCTTCTCGCAGAACCATTTCCTTCACACCAGCATCACACCAGGATGTCGCATCGCGTCACGTTAAAGCTCCCTGGACCGCGTCGGGGCTGTTCGACATGTTGTCTGCCCTTTCCGAAAACGCGAAAACGACGGATCAAGTGAAGGACAAAATCACGGTTTTGCAAGCCTATAAACACCTACGCTTGCTCGACCGACAATCTCTGGCTGCTCTGCCTTTGGCTTCGTACTTCCGCCTGCTGGCAAAGGCGACGAAGCAGAGACATGGGGAATTGTGTAGCCAACTTGTCGAGGACATGCTCGACTGTGTTCCCAAAGACGATCTCTGTTCAGCAGCTCTGAAGATCATGTCGTCCCACACTCTTCCCCTGCTACCTCCGCGGACGATTCTACTCTTGGTGCAGTGTCTCGAGAGTTTTCCCGGAGGGTTGAACAAACTTTCCGTCCAGACCGCCGCGGTTCTGGTTCACACTTTCGCCGAGTCACCAGGCGACAAGGCCGACGCAACGCTCTTGGAGTCCATATACCCACTGCTTCTTTCCCATCTCAAAAATATTCGTCCACCCGAGGACGATGCCATCTTGACCTACAAACCGCCGGATATCATTCACGCCTCGTTCGCATTCATTCACAAACTATTACAGCTCTCTGAGCAACAGCGGGCGCTGGAAATATTCCAGTTCCTCGTCAATTCTGGGAACATCCCATCTGAAGCCGTCCAGACCCTCCCCGGACTCGACGGGTTCGACGCGATCGTGCGCTCCTCCCTCGTCAGAGCTTGCATGAATTGGCATTGGCGGCCGTTGGCTGAACGGTTCCTCTCGCCTCTTCTGAAGCCAGATACCGGCCCTCACGCGATTACCTTGGCCAAAGACACGCTGTATGCCTGTTTGAACCAGCCCAGCGTCGAGGACCTGGCCGCGTGCCGGTCCTTGATATGCCGTATCCACCCCCTCTCCCCAGTACCAAACGGGGTCATACGCGAATACTATGATACCGCCCACCTTGTCGGTGCAGCCCAGGAAGCCCACGCGCTCTACGCCTTTACGCGGTTGGATGAGGTGTTTGAGCAGCATCGATATCCTTGCCCTCGCGCGGACGCGTTGGCTTGGCTTTTGCGCTACCTCCTCGAGATAAATTCGCACCTCGCACAGGAACTCGCGAGAGAAATCTTGGAAAGGAATATCCCTGTTCCGGCGGAATTTCGGGCGTCCATAGTCAAACAATTGGCGCAGCGGGGCCACGCTGGCGTCGCCAGAAGCCTTTGGAGCAAATATGCAGTTGGGAAGGAGCGGCAGGCATTCCTAGCGGACCCTTCCATGTTTGTTCGTATGGTCAGTCTGTTCCACCACCTCGTCCGCAGGGACGATCAAACTCTAGAGGCAAGAGAACAGCAGGGCGAGGACGAGGGCGAGGACGGGTACGGTGAGGACGAAACCGTCGAGAACGACGACTCCACTGTGGAAGCTATTCGACAGCGGAGAGACGACTGTAAAGAGTTCTTGGACTTTGTCATGTCCGAATTCGCCCTAGCGCATCCGCCCATGGCCCAATGCAATCATCAAGTAATAACGTCCCAAGCCAGGGCGTTCTTTATTGTGGGGGATTTCGTCCGAGGCTTCGAGACGATCAAGGTTCTACTCGAGCGAAAAGAACTGCCGGACATTTACGATGTAAATGTCACCCTGACCATCATGGCGGAGCACGACCCTCGTGCTGCGGCCCAGATCGTCCGACGTATGGAGGAAAAGGGCCTGCAACCCGACCAGGTTACTTTTGGCACCATCATGCATCACGCTCTCGCCCACAATGACATGGAACTCGTCGACGAGATGGTCCAACGGGTGGCCGGGCTGCGAGAGCAACTCAGTTACAAGTCGATCGCGTCTCTTATCCGCGGCAGCATTGCGTTCGACGCTGGCTCCATCCCCGGCCACTCCGCACAGACCAAACTGCGCAACGCGTTCGAGATTCTCAAATCCATCCGTCGGTCCCCCGTGATGCACACCGCTTCTCTTGGCAAGTTCCTCGTGTACGCGTGCCTACAGGCGTCGGACCCTACGATGGCCTTCAAGTTCTGGGAACTTCTGATCAAGGACAAGGCCCGGAAGGAGGATGGGGAGCATACAGCTCTTCGGCGCGTCATTGTACGCGACCTTGCCGCGCATACGCGCAAAAAATGGATCAAGGAAATGCATGCGCGGGCTATGATCTCACAGTTGAGGATGGGGGATGCATTTTCGAAGTACAAAGATATTAGATATTAATTGTAATGACGATTGAATGTCGGGAGGAGCTCAACTACTAATAGCCTCCGAGCGACGAGGACGATCTCGGGACACCGGAGGCAGTAACAAGCTTCTCGACAAGATCATATATTTAAAGCCAACCTCCTGGTTCAGGCCCGGAGATTGACCGCTGGGACATATGACCGTAGTCCATGTTGGGAAGTGAGTCGGTTGCAGCTCAGCGGTTTTTCAACAGTGTACGCCTGATCGAGGACAATTCCATGCGCGAAGCATTGACTAAATGGATACTAGTCAGGAGAGGAATAAATGCAAGGTGATCCTTTCGGTCTCGTGTGATAACTTTTCCCCTCCTAAGCAATGCCTGTCTCCCGCCCCACCAAGAAGGAAAATCTCAGCACCTCGGCAACCTCCTTGTCCGACGACGACTATGCCAAAGAATCGCACCTAAACATCAAAAATACGTCCAAGCGCAAGTAAGTCTCGATCTGGTCATTGGCCGAGGTTACTCCGTACCCCCACATCCATTTGGTGGTGGAGAATCCTACCCCAGCTTTGATCCCCCACATCCTCCATCGCGTCTGAATGTCAACCTTGTTCTTCAATCCCTTTATCTCGTTAAACGAGGCTAACCAATGATTTTCAAACAGGCGTCAATCTCAAAGTAAACCAATTTTTCTGCCTATTTTACGTGTTTCTGACCGGTTCTTGATCAGGCTGCGATGCTTGCAGAGCACGCAAGGTTCGATGTGCCCGGGAGAACCCAGACGACCCGAAACAGTCTTGCAAGCACTGTATCACCCTAGGTATACCGTGTACCTACGATTATCAACCCAAAAAGCGAGGCCCCCCCAATCTGTATGTAGTTGGCGGCGCGTCGAATTCATTTTCTGATATTCCGAAGCTACTTGCGCCGTCTTCAAGAGGCTGCCGCTGCGGCTGCCGCGGTTAATAACGGCAACAACAGCAACTCGGACAGTCAGACGGAACCCGAACCATCCGCTTCTCCTGTTTCTACGATCGCCAGCCCGACGCAGAGTCTTCTCTCACCGTCATTAGGCTCCCAGAGTCCTCCTCCCGCTTTCCTGGAGCCCTCCTTAAAGCCGACAATTACCACGGCTCCCGTTCCCCCCTCAAGGTATCAAATTGCGGCTGACACATTTCACCCCCAATATACACCCCCGAGTTACATCTCCTCCCCGACATTCAGTGCGGCTCACCCCTCAGAACTCATTACCAACGGAAATCTCGGTCTGCCGGGCTCAAAGCCCGAGGATTACCATTCTCCGACCGAGCAGTTCAGCACATATCCTTTGCATAACTGGTCTTATAGGCAGCACCAAATCCCGGTCCATCCACCCAACGTCGTCCCTCCGCTATCCTTTTATTACCGCCCTCGACGACTCGATGAGATAGCCCCGAGGGATACAATTTCCTTGATCATTGCGCTATTCTTCGATTTCGTTTATCCCCTCACCCCATGCGTCCACCGACCGTCGTTCATGGCAGATCTACATGCACGGCGAGAAGAACGAGACCCTCTCTTCTTCGCACTGGTTATGTCGACTGTCGCATCGACTCTTGTGCAAGTTCCTCGGTCGTATCTTCCCATGGAGCGGCCCGTGGTACGAAAATTGGCCCAGGTACGGCGATTCCTCACCGGTTCCCCGTTTTTCGTTAAAAAACACCTGAATAGACGTGCCATGAAGCCAGCCGTCACATAACTGTTGCGTCGTATGATCCCCCAACATCTATGCACGTTGTGATTCGTTACTTGTGGGTTCTGATGCTCTTTACCAGCCTTTCCATTTTGACGCGACCACTGCAGCGACTGCGTTTACCATTTCTGCGAGGGTCATGATGCCACGCAGCACGCGGCCTTTGGAGAGGCAGCTCACATCGCTGTAACTCTACGTTTGCATGAGGAAGCGGCCTATGAGGGTCTCGACCCCATAGAGTGTGAAATCCGACGCCGAGTCTTCTGGCTGCTCTTTGGAGGTCAGTTCCTCGTAATCTTCAAGCGGGATAAGAATTCTGATAGAGTAATGCGTAGCTGACAAGTCCATGTCGATTTTACTCGGCAGACCGATATGTCTGCGCGATGAAGATTGCACCCTACATTTCCCAAAAGAGTTAGACGACGAATAGTGGGTGTACATTATTTCAAATTTCGCAGTGCGCTCAGAGAGGTGCCTAGTATCACACCAAGCGCGTATCTTCCTCAACCGCAGGGCAAGACTGGTGTGTATCGACGCCGAACTGTCTCCCCAACATCTTACCTTCTTTCCAGCCATTGTCTCAGGTCTAAACTATGCGTCAAGGATTTTCGCTCTGCTCGGAGAAATCCTTGTTCGCATCCGAGTCGATAAACGATCACCACCGCAAGGTCAGTTTGCCACCGCCAGATTGGAGGAGGTCCAGTCGCTGCACAGTCGAATTCTCTCTGCCTTGGCGCACTGTCCGGAACCCCTGCGCCTGAAGCGGTCGTTCTCCCAGTCGTCCAACGTGCCTCCAGAGTACGGCGGTGCCGGCTTCCGACAAGCAACCTTCGCTGAAGTCAAGGACTTCTTTGACAACCCGAATGCCTCTCGCGAAAATGCCTTGAACCCGTTCCTCGTAATACAGGGCAATATTTATGTCACCCAGGTTCGTCTCTTGTTTGTGACGTTCTCTGAAGGCGTTTAAAACTTTTTGTTTGTAGCAACTAGTTCGCTTCGTGATCGAACAGTACCGCGACGAGCTAGTAATGTCCATCCAAGGCAACATCGACGAACAAAAAGTGACAGAGGATCGCGAGGCCGTTGCGAGTGATCTTTTGAATATTCTTCACAGGCAAGCAAACGAAAAACTGAAGGTCCTGATTATCTAACTCCTCTTTAGCATCCCCATCCAATCCATCGCGACCAATGGCCCTAGCTTGGTCCACAAAGTGCGATTCGTCGCATCGACATTATTGGATGCAGTGCGAAAAGCCGAGACGGCGCCAGCGTCTGCTGCTCGAGCTCATGCATATCTCTGTGCGTCACCGTTCGCACCCGATTTGGCACCGCCCTAATCTTGCTTGCTCTTAAAGGGGACTTCCTCAGTATTCTCTCGGAAATTGAGCGGAATTACCTGTCAGTGAACACCGAATGTCTTAGGCTTGAAATTAACGTTTGTGTGCAGGTTGGATGACGACAGGGATGGTACTTCTTCGGATGTGCGTCGCCTTCTTTCCTTTTTTCAAAGCGGAAACTGATTATAATCGTAGGGGATGGCTATGATGGGATGACCTCTATGAAATTTGGCAAGAACATTGCCTGCGTCTTGCCCTTGCTTTCGATCCACTGCATACCCCAAATAAATGTATTGTTGCGTGTGTTTTTATCTTGTATTCTTTACTTAGGCTATGCTATACCCGCGCTGTCAGTCCATCCTGTGTATAAACGTGCCCGTAATGGTAAACTACTCTTTTAAGTAGTAGTCTAATAATTACACTCTCACTGCTGAACTACGGCGAATTCACGGTGCGGACGCGCCGAAAGTGGCGGGGTCACATGACCGTTTCGTCCTTGTCTCGAACCGCCACAACACTGCTACAGCTTTCTTTCTGGCCCAATTCTAGCACCGAAGAACGAGCCATCTAGGCTCAAACACCGATAAAAAGCCATGAACGCGACGCTAACAGAGGAGGAGGTCGGCCGACTCGACCGTCAGATACGCGTATGTCTCTTGACAGACGGTATATTATCAGTACTTACTCGTGCCTCGTTGAATATAGGTATGGGGTTTCGAGGCACAACAACGGCTCGTTATACACCACCAGTGTCATGTACTTAGACTGATTTACGCGATAGGATGCGCAATGCCACCATTTTGGTCGTGCAACTCAAGGGAACCGCGACAGAGGTGATCAAGAACATTGTATTGTCCGGCATCGGTAAACTTGTCATTGTTGATGAAGGAGAAGTCTTGGAGGAGGATCTTGGATCCGGGTTCTTCTTCAGAGACGAAGATGTCGGCAAAAAGGTATTGTCCACACGATCTATCCGACTCTTGGCGGAAATTCAATGGTGTTTCTTCGGCGTATAACCTAGCGTGTCGATGCTGCAAAAGACCGAATAGAAAGCCTGAATCCCCTCGTGACCGTTGAGACGGTGGCCACGTTTTCCGGGCTAGAAGGCCCCGATTTTGACGCAACAATCCAAGGGGTTGATTTGGTATGCGTAACGGATTGGAACCGGGAGGGTCTCGTGAGTGGCGGCCCCTGCTACTTGCGATGTGCCGTTCAAGTAATTTCTGGTGGCTTCAGATCCGTTTAAATGAAGCCTGTCGACGTCTGGGCAAGCCGTTCTATGCCGGGGGCACGTACGGCGTTCTTGGCTATATCTTTTGCGATCTACTGAAGCATGACTATGTCGCTCCGTAAGTCTTTCTCGAAGAAGTGGCGCCCATCATTTGACCGTACTCGTAGAAATGACCGGTCCGTACCAAAAGAGGCTCAGAAGAATATTAAGCTATCCGCCACTTATCCTCCCTTGTCCGAAGCGTTACGCCACCAGTGGACTTCACTCACAAAAAGACAAACAAAAGAGGTTAACCCTGCCGTCGTCTTCGCTATTCTGGGTAATTTCTCTCGCCTTTTCACTTCCCTCTCTGAACCCTGTCTTTGTAGCCCTTTGGGAGTACCAGAAGGTGCATGGGCAGTTACCGACAGGTCCCGCTGATGTCGCGGAATTACAACCAATAGCCAACGCTATGATTTCAGCCGCTGACGTGAAAAAGCAGGTGCTCGAAACGATTCCATCGGAACTTATCCTGTAAATGAGTTTTCTCTTCTTCTTCAGCCCATTTGATGTTAATCCTGATATGTAGATCACTGTCAGAGACTGCGACAACTGAATTCTCCCCAGTCTGTGCTATAGTCGGTGGAATGCTCGCTCAAGACATACTGAAAACCCTTGGTGCTCGGGACCCTCCAATCGCCAATTTCTTCACGTTCGACGGTAACACAGGCGCCGGGACTGTGTGTCGCATGTCCATGCCTTGATTCCATTCTGCTCTTTTACTCCGACGAAACGCCATGTACGGATGTTGTATATTTGACCATTTTTTTGCTTCCGACGCAGATGTAAATGTTCCGCATACTCAGTGGGAGGAAACTCGTGATGCAATACTGAATGTTATGGGCCCTGTGCAAGGTCATGAAACCATAGAACACCCTGGAGAAGCTGTTGCGGACTGCTTCCTTGCTCCACAGTCTCGATGTTCCTTGGCTACGCAACTACTCTTTTTTTTCGCTGAATAGACACCGAAGGGAGAGGACCGATGTCATTAGGCAGGGCGGCCCGGAAAACTGCTCGGAATATCGGGTCCTAACTCCGTGTCGCAAAACCCCGTTCACTATACACTCGGTGGAATTGCCGGGTGCCCAAAAAGGATTCTTTGTTTCAGTGGCTGTGTCGCCTGCGTGAATAGGAATTGACTCGACAGCGAAGGTCTCCACTGACGTTGACTGGCGTTGAACGTTGAACGTTGACTCCCAACTTGCTAGTTCAACTCATCTGCCCTAGAAATCCGCACCTGATTTCTTTCACAAGACGACCGCCACATGACCTCTTTTGACTGTATTGTCGTAGGGTCGGGTAACGCGGGTTGTTGCGCGGCTTTCTCTGCCGCCGAAGCGGGCTGCAACAAAGGTGGCTAGCACCTAATCTGGTGGATTAAGCCGGAACTAACTGGTGTTAACAAAAGTTCTAATCGTTGACGTTTGCCCGCCCGAATGGGTAGGCGGAAATGGATATTTCACTGCAGGAAAGTATTCTTAGGTTCTCTTGACCGACGCTTTATGCTCTGACTCGTGTCTCACTCAACAGGCGCCTTTCGTACTGTCCATGAAGGCCTGCAAGATCTGCTGCCGATCGTGAACAACGTCTCTGCAGAACAGGCCGGTTCAATTGATATGGATCCATATACTCTCCATGACTTTCTGGGGGACATTATGCGGCTTGGTGATGGAAAGCCCGACCCCGTTTTAGCACATGCGGTCGTAAACGCGTCGCGCGATACGATCACATGGCTGGCTACAGAAGTCGGGCTGCCGTTCATGTTTTCGTTCCATCGGCAGGCCTACAAGGTCGGAGGAAGGCAAAAATTCTGGGGTGGGATGGTGCTTTGTACCGAGGACGGCGGAAAGGGGCTCATTGCGGCCCATCATCGTGCTCTCGCGAAGGCCAAGGTGGATGTTTGGTTCAACTGTCCTGCTGTGGAGATCACGACGGAGAACGGCGCCGTGAGCGGCATTATCGTCCAAAAGGATGGCGAAAGACTTCATCTCCGCTCTCGGGCCGTTGTCCTTGCGGCTGGGGGCTTCGAAGCCAACCCTGAGCTCCGCGAAAGGCATCTGGGCCCAGGGTGGGAACGCGCAATTGTGAGTAATGAATGCCGGCACCTAATTTTACTAACCTCCCGAACGTGAAAGTTGAGAGGGACGCCGTATAACCAATAAGTTTCATTTCATTAATTTTGCGGTTCTTATCTGATATCCCAGAACGGGTGACGGGTTCAAGCTAGCCGCCGCCCTTGGAGCTCGCCAGTGAGCCAATGGTTGACGAGCTCTCTTCGTCAATAACATTTTTGTTGTAGGACTGGCGACTGGGCCGGTTGCCACAGTACTTGCTGTGAATTTTCTTTGTTGCACAGTGAGAGCTGTGGCTTACATGTTTTTGGTACGAAGGGGATGCCGACGCGCCCAAGGATGGAGGGGAACGGAACCTCACGAATCAATTCACTAAATCTGGTTACCCTCTCGGCATCATGGTCAATTCGGCCGGGAAAAGGTTCGTGGATGAAGGAGAAGGTACAATGACATGCAGCCCCAACGGACAGTGCAAAACTAATTTCGTTTCTTCTCTTTGATTTCCGAAATTACACTTACGCAAAATTCGGCCGAGCCATCCAGAACCAACCTCGAAGCTATGTTTTTCAAGTCTGGGACTCCAAGGCGATCGGATTGTTGCGCGAGGAAGAATACGGCGACGGTATCGTGAAGAAAATTTTCGGTGATAGTGTCGAGGAGTTGGCCGAGAAGTTGGTGGCGAATGGACTGGAAGCCAAAGACGAGTTCGTCGAGACGGTTAAAGAATTCAATGAAGCCGTCAAGAGCTACCAGGCCGAAAATCAAGATTCTAATTGGAACCCTGCGGTAAAGGACGGGATGTCGACCCAAAAGCTGCCGTTGCCTAAATCAAACTGGGCACTGACGATTGACCAGCCCCCATTCATGGCGGTGAGCGGTGCATTGTTTCATGGCAAAGTTTAATGCCTCTGGCAGGTCAAGGTTGCGTGCGGGATCACATTTACCTTCGGCGGCCTTTCGATTGACCCGGAAACCGCTGGTGTCATCTCAGAGCAGTCGAAAGTGATCCCCGGCCTCTTTTGCACCGGAGAGATGGTTGGTTTGTTCCACAAGAACTATCCGGGGGGAAGTGGGTTAATGGCAGGAGCGGTTTTCGGTCGCAAGGCCGGCAAAGCCGCTGCGAAACTTACGAGCACAAATGCCTAGGATGGATAACCGTGGTGGTATCTAAAAGAACGTACGAACGAGTAGCGTGGTTATAGCCTCTGTACTTTTAGCTGAGAGCCCCTACCCGAAGCGAGGACGCTGGGCTGCAAAGCGCCGCTTATATCTATGATATTATTGATTTGATACTGTGTTTGCGGAGACGTGTCGGACACCGAAGGGAAAACCACAGCGGTGTCTGATGAGCGGGTAAGTAAGAGCGAATAGTTCAAAATGTGCCGGTCCCTGGAAGGAACGTACACACGAGCTTCCATGGTAAAGTAGACTATACGACTAGATTATGAGAAGATGATAATATGCATTATCGGTGTGGTTGTAGGGGGGATGTCACCGCAAGCGAATTTGTCTGTACGAACCTGACAAGTTGTGAGGGCGAGTCTTCAGGAGCCAGAATGAGACAGTCTGCCTCCAGAAGGAGGCTCCGCTCGCTGCTCGTCCTGTTTCAATCATTGCAAAGAACAAATTAAAGATATATATATAAACCTGTTGATCTATGAGAATTGCAGGGGTTAAGAAACCGGAATTCAGCCCTGCTGGGTCCATCCTCGCAAGCTGCCATAACACGTCTAAACCATCAGGTGGTTCTTTTGGGTTTTCCTCAGCCAGTGGCCGGCCTGGAATGTAGAGGATGGCCGGCAGCGGTATGGGTTGAGAGCTCGTAATTTGAAATAATCCATTGTAAAGGAGTCGACTCGATCGGGAATCTGCCGCACCATCAATGACGTGGGACGATCTTGGCGCGTTTCGAACAACAGCTCGCATTTTCGCATTTTCACCTTTCACCTTTCACCTCAATCACACCACTCATCCAAGAGACCAGCGCCTTCATGGCGGACAAGCTCGCCCTTGTCATTGACGCGGCCACCGCTCAAGACACCCCTAAACCCAGACATCGTCCCTCCGCATCTGTGCCATCCTCTCCGAGACCACAATCCCAGAACTTCCGCGATTCACGCGTCCCTCATCTTGGACACGGTCCTCTCAATACGCCCTCAACCAGGACCGGTCCCCCTCGCTCTCTGTCCTATGGCATGTCTCTGCCCGGTTCGCCGGTGGTTGGCCCCCGCACCTTGCCTCGTAGCGGTTACAAGCCTACAAACGGGCACTCCGACGACGTCATGGAAGATGGAACCATGCCCTTTTCATTTGAGACCGAAGAAGGGTTTAGAACGCCTTTGGAGATGCCGGGAGACAGGAAAGGAAAGAAGCGAGAAAGCCGCATCTTGGACGACAGCTGGAACCCTCTGAAATGGTTCCATGAATCCCCTCAGGAAGACAAACCCGGGCCTTTCTCTGGAGACGAAGGAAAACCAGAGGTCCCTCCGGATCCTAATGCGGAAGGCGAAGAGAAGGATAGCCCGCGCGTCGGTGTCCAGCGGTCGTCATCGGTGCCATCCCCATCCGACCGACCCAAGACAGCGCCAAAATGGGGCCGGCTACGCTCTTTAATTCCTCATATTGCAGGCCAAGCCAGGGAAAAGGATGCCACCTCAGGACCGTCTGTCGTTACCCACCATACGGTGAATATCACAGACGAGCTGATCGCAGGTGGCCTCTCGACCCTCATGCTGCGGATGTGGTTTGAGCGGGATGAGAAGGATCACCGTCGTATACCCGCTCTATTCCATCGTCTCCGCATACGTGTAGCGGACAGCTTGAATCCTTTGGACGGCCAAAAATCCGTGTTCCGCATCGAATGTGAATACGCGAACGGCGGGGTCCGCTGGGTGGTTTACCGGCAACTCCGCGATTTCTTCTCGCTGCATACCCATTACGCTTTATCCAACGCGTACAACCGGAATGTCGACGATTTGCCGGACTTTCCCAAAACAAGTAGGTCCAGTTCAATCGCATTGACACTTACTGAACATCTCCAGGTCTTCCTTACTTCAAGTTTCTCAAGAAAGAAGACAAAGATCTTGGGCAAAAAGACTTTGCTCGAATGCAACGGGAGAGCCTCGAGAGCTATCTCATTAGTCTGATACGTGCAGTGGTAAGACGGTCCATCACTACGTGTTTCTTCCATTCATTTTTCTCGTAGATGTTTCATCCCGCTGCTAATCGTCTAGCTGGTTTTCTCGAAGTCTCCGCGCTGTTTGTGAACCTGGCAAATTCGGGCGGGCATCAACTCAAGGCGGGGTATCTCCAAATCGAGTCAGCCAAGACAGGCGGGGGCTTTGGTCGAAAGTCTGCAAGTTGGAGGGAAAGGAAGGAATCCAGATGGTGTTGTGTTCGCGACAGTTACATCGTAGCGGTCACAGAACCTGGAGAGGTATTCCCAGACTTGACTACTCGTTTTCTCTCTGACAACTCTGATCCCAGCTCGAGATTTGGGACGTCTTCCTCCTTGATGCTGACTTCGATATTGAGCGCCCAAGGCGTTATTATCGCCAGGGACTCAAACTGCTCCATCCAGACAGTACCGCAGACGATGAAACGCAAGTCCCTCCTCCGAATGGTCTCCTCCATCCGTCCGGGGACAACGACGGCAGGTCAATGATCGGATCCATACGCAGCTCGTTTTCAAAAATGCTGCACCCGAGTCGAAGACATGCAAATGGCACCGCGAGAGAGGATGACCGGTCTTCTACCAGCTCGGGCTCGTCGGCTTCCTCCGTTATGTCTGAACACCCCGCCCCGATGCTCGACCCTTCAACCAACGCCAACCCGCTGTCCCCAGGCGCAGAGGAAGCGGATGCGGATAGGCACTGGCACCCGGATGAGAAGGAAAAGAAGAAGAAGAAGCGGGTTGAAGATGTTTCCAAGCATACCTTCTACATCGTCAACTCGCAAATGCGTTTGAAACTCTTCGCGCGGAATCAGGTTCGCCCCGGCGGCTGAACATATCGATCGTTGCTAACAACGGACCACAGCGCCAAATGAAGCAATGGATCACTGCTCTGGAGAAAGTCAAGGCGTCGGCGTACTGTCAACCAAACAGATTTGATAGCTTTTCCCCGATCCGATTGAACGTCGCGGCCCAGTGGCTTGTCGATGGAGTAGGTTTCCTGTCTTTGCTTTATGTCTGGGTCTAATGCAAATTTACAGCGAGACTATTTCTGGAATCTTTCTCGCGCGCTGTTGCTCGCCAGAGAGACCATCTACATCCATGATTGGTGGCTTTCGCCAGGTACAATACCCGTAATTCCCTGAATCTCTCAGCTCACGCTACCTTAGAACTCCAGATGAGGCGGCCAAACAAGGATCGGTACCGCCTGGACCGACTGCTGGAACGCAAGGCAAAGGAAGGTGTCAAGATCTATGTGATTCTTTAGTATGTATTCTGCTGCGAGATTTTGCCTCCACTGAAGCCTCCCTACAGCCAGGAAGTCTCCAGTCGAACTACACCGACTGATAGCAAGTGCGTTGGCCGTTGGCCGACCGTACACGCTGCTGAATACCTTTTTAGCTACGCGAAACAACGGCTGACTGCTCTTCACCCTAACATCCTCGTGCAGCGTTCTCCGTCTCACTTTCAGACTGGCACCTTCTATTGGGCTCATGTAAGGTGTTTTACTAGAATAATTGACTTGGAGGCTGAACGGTTTACAGCACGAGAAGATGTGTGTAATCGACCAAACGATCGCCTTCATGGGAGGACTCGATCTTTGTTTCGGGCGGTATGTTTATTCAACTACTCGATAACTTTCTGCACCTCATTGGCGACTGTAAAGATGGGACACGCCGCAGCACGTGATCATCGACGATGTCGACCCTGACACCGACCAGTCGGAAATATGGCCAGGTACTCGACTTGCCTCGACTTGCCTCGACACTCGTTCAACTCAGTCTCATTGTTTGTTTCAGGAAAGGACTACAGCAATCCCCGACTGTCGGACTTCCACACCCTCAATAAGCCAGAGGAGGATATGTATGACAGAACGAAGGTCCCGCGAATGCCCTGGTACGCAGAACGTCCGTTACATCTTCTCGGTTATTGAATACCCGTCAGGCATGATGTGGCCATGCAGGTGGTAGGCCAACCTGCGCGAGATCTGTGCCGTCATTTCGTCCAGCGGTTCGTCCATTTTATTCTTGCTTGCTCAAACCTTACTAATGCGATTTAGGTGGAACTATCTGCTACGAATCAAGGTCGGTAGTCGATATTCGTGGGTCGAATATGTCAAGAAAAACTGATGTCTCGACAGAATCATACCCGCACAATGCCGTTTCTTTTGCCGCCTGCGGAATTTAAACCGGGAGAGCTAACGCAGATGCAGCTAACCGGAACGTGTGAGATGCAAATATGCCGTTCAGCAGGCCCATGGTCGCTGGGCACGAAGAAAACGGAGCATTCGATCCAGAACGCCTACCTTAAAGGTTTGCATTATTCACGCCCGCTCATCTATGCTTGCTGATCCAGGCTTAGCCATTCAACTCTCGGAGCATTTCGTATACATCGAGAACCAATTTTTCATCACCTCGTGAGCGCATCCTCGAAAAGAAATCTGCTTCACTATCTAATAACTATTTGCAGTACCGTTATCAACGACGTCAAGATAGAGAATAAGATCGGCGACGCAATCGTGAAGCGCGCTATACGAGCGCACCATGACAAGATGCCATGGAAGTGCTGCATTATGCTCCCTGTCATGCCAGGCTTCACATTCCCTGTGGATCACAGTGACGCCAGCGCCGTAAGTTCACGAGTAGGAAGTTACGGTCAAACCATGACTGATATCGTCTTTCCAGATTCGGATTATTCTCGAATGCCAGAATCGCACGATCGCACGAGGTCCAAATTCAATATTCTCGCGCCTCAGGAAGGAGGGCATTGATGTATTGTGCATTCATTTTGGCGCTGCCGGTCAGATATTGACTCGGTATCTTAGCCCGACGAGTATGTCTCTGTGTTCGCGCTGCGGAATTGGGGAAAGCTCCGAGGAGATGTTCTCAGTACGGAACAGGTCTACATCCACGCTAAAGTTTGCATCGTGGACGATCGTTTGGCGATCATCGGTAGTGCCAACATCAATGAGCGGTCCCAGCGAGGCGACCGGGATTCTGAGCTGGCGGCCGTAATCAGAGATACCGACTTAATTGACGGGTATGTTGCACATTAGAATCTTGGCGCTCTTCCTAATCCGTTCCACAGTACCATGGCCGGTAAGCCGTTCCAAGTTGGACGGTTCGCCCATACTCTTCGGGTTCGGTTGATGAGGGAACATCTCGGGGTGGATGTCGATAGTATGGAGGAGGACCACCTCATGACGAGAAAGCCCGTTAAACCGGAACACGAACAAGAGAAATGGCAGCCGGACGCCGATGAAAACGACGGGTATCGCATTTTGCTTTTTTATCTTCGGAAAACTGACGATATTTGTGTTATTCAGCTACGTGAAGGACCCCAAAACCAGAACTGGTTTCCGTGCGTTTGCTGGGACAGTCGCTGATGGGATCAACCAGGGTTAGGGTTTCATCATTCTTTGGCGTAGAGCCTCAATTGACATTGTAACGCAGGCATCCATGGAGGTGCAGAGGCTAGTGAAAATACCGCCGCGAAAATTCTTCGGAAGGCGGGATTGGTTCACAACGCCGTCGCGCAGAGTGCAGGCGATGATACACTGGACAACGAGCGCAAAACCTATGATCGGGATGGCAACCTCGTTGAAGGATTCGCTAGTGCGATGGTTCCGACATTGGAAGAAAAGACAATCATGGAGCATCGGCCGGCGGAAGACAAAGCCGACGGGGCACCTATAGAGGACAAAATTCCGAACGATACCTCAAATGCCACTTCCGAAACAAGGAACGACGGTGCAGGGGGCGATTCATACTTCAACAACAACCAAGGCGATACGTCTCAGGAGGATGGAAAGCCTCCTCAGCCTCGAACCAATGACGGAGATTTGTATGGAGCGCCCGCAGATGCATCCAAAGATGCCAAGACCGATGACCAGCCTCCTCATGCTCGATCTGGAGTTGACGATGCTTCTGAGGAAGAAAAGGCTGCCCCGGGTGCCCGTTCTATTCTTCGTCGACATCTAGCTGCCAAGCTTGGCAGCAAGACTTGGACGCTTCCCACCCCGCGGCCCAAAGTAGATCCAAATGCCTTCGAAGATCCGATATGCGACCAATTCTGGAAAGATGTTTGGGTCGCCTCAGCGGCTCATAATGTGTGTGCCATTATTGTCTTCAATCTTTGAGGTCTCATTTCTATCCACAGACCGAAATATATCGGAAGGTCTTCCACGCAATTCCTGATGACCTCGTCACAACTTGGAAGCAGTATAAAGAATTTGTTGTCCACCATGAGCGGATGAACAAACCGGTAAGTTCGGACCTCAGTCCTGGGGCGTGTTCTGAGTATGTTATGGTATGCAGCCGCGAGACAGCACGACTCCCGAAGCAGTAGCTCGTGTTCCTTCAGAGACCGGCGACGAAGGAGCCATACCGCCCGACTCTACCGCGCCGGGGAATCCAGCAGGCCATCCAGGCAACCCACCCGGTCCGAAGCCGACACCGCATACCGACGATAAGGCGGATAACGAAAGTGCTCCTCCTAGTAAAGAGACCGGCGAATCTCAGCCGGATACAAGTCTTCCGACAGCATCGGAGAAACGCAAGACAGCGCGAAACACAGGGCCGGAACCTTTCGAGAAATGGGAACGGGACGAAATGGAGAAGCTGTTAGGGCAACTAAACGGCCACCTTGGTTTGTGGAGACATCTCAGTAATAACCCCAACAATGCTGACACAACTACGTATAGTGCTATACTCGAACCGGTTCCTGGAAGGGGAAGATGTGGCCAATAATTTCTTGTTCAATGCGGACAGGTGAGCAGGCAGTGTAGCTTTCCTTTCTTCTGACCAAGCTGTCCCATAGAATGTTACCTTTGCCTATCTACGATTGATTATTGACTGCTTGGGACGCTTTAAACAAACATACTTGTAATATATTATGCGCGCGCTGAGTCCTGCTCCTTCTGCTGAAGAGACTTGACAACTTTCCAAAAAGGCGAGTTGGGCCTAGCTGGATCCAGAGACGCGAGGCGAATCAATTCTGCGATGCCGTCGTACTCGTCGTCGTCATCGTCTGTCCCATCGTCGTCTGACCAGTCTGATGAGGAAAAAGCCCTAAATTATTTGCTTTATGCACGAGATCTGGAATACTCGCCGTATTCGTCCTGCTCCTCCGGCGGCATCTGCAGGTCTCCCTCGACACCCCAAACTTTTTGAAGATGGCGGGCGACGGCAAAGAAGCCCGACCTGTAGCCTGCAGGGTCAATATGACCTAGGGGAGGTTCACGTAGGTCCCCTTGTTCTGGATGAGGTTTAACATTTCTTCTATTGCAAGATTTGGAGCGATTACTGTCCTCTTCCTCCTCTGCGCCTTTACCTGGGTTATGCGGGCCAACTTCGTCGCCGTTACCGTCCGGCTCGCTGTGATTTGCGCCAGTGTCTTCATTTCCGCCATCGGCCGATTCGGCCCAGTCATGTTCAGGTTTGTTGGTGCCTCGCTGCCTGTAAATTATACTATAAACCAGCTCAGGTTTCAGCTCGGAGCACCAGGATGAGCCAACAACAGAATGTCTAGTCTTGCCATCGCAATCGTCTGAAAGAAAAACGAAGTCGACTCGATATCTTCTCAAGTTGTATGACCTCATTCAGACAGTTTCAGGCAAAGCAGTGCGTTCTCGTAGAAAACGGAAAGTTGCCAAAGGCGGGGCTGCATCGATATCTATCGATATCCATCGACGGTTCGAGCCGACCCGTACCTATAATACAGTTCAATCCTGTTCGATGATCGGAGAGCTGATAGGATAGGATAGTTGCCGGCGCAAGGTCCCGAGTCGGAACGGCCGGTGACCGTACTACCTACACAAGGCGTCCTATGTATGCTACGGATGTACCTAACTAATCTCCACTGTTATGAGCTAGCCCGCATCCAATCTGTTACTTTCCCGGCCTATGGGACAATCATCAACGTTCTTATTAACAACAAGCGCTCGCCGGCGCTTCGCGCTTGCTGGATGTAACTAAAAATAAGAACGTTGATCCAAGCTGCTGGGATGATAGATTAAAACCGGAGTTTAAAGGCTTCAGACAGACGGACAGATGTAATTTTATAAAGAGGGTAAGGTAAGGTAATTGCCAGCGCCAACCTATTAACCGTAATCAGTTAGGAGTCAAGTGCCAGTTCTCCGGCCCTTCACAAAATTCACTGACATCCAGAAAATAACAACCATAAGAGCGAACCGTCTCCCAGCTTCAATCATCGAGTGTTCTTCGTTCGAGACGCCGTGACCTGTGCGGCGGGGCGTATCTGTGATTACTAAGTAGCTTACAAACAGACCCCGCCGGGACGCCGCTCAACACTGCAGCGAGGCGGACAAACGTATTCGGACATTTAATAAGGGTGCGACTCAAACGATACTTTTAGAAAATGCACACAAATGTAGTGATTGATGGAATCCCGCACAAGGGAGAACCGAGGTATAAAAAGAGGCGATGGTTTATCTTGATCTCAGCACTATCCCCCACTTTGCAGTAACATGTCTGACGCCTACCTCGCCGCCGTCGCCACCCGTCGCACCAACTACGCGATCACCGCCAAATCATCCGTCTCTGACGAGAAGCTCGAGGCCATTGTGAAGCAGGCAGTGCTTCATTCTCCCACTTCATTCAATACCCAGTCGAGCCGTGCTGTTCTCGTCCTTGGCGCAGAGAACACGAAACTATGGAACTTAGTTAGCGAATCTTTCTTGAAAGGCGTACCAGGTGGGTTTTCTGTTGGATAACAGTATATCGGCTGACGCGTGGATCCAGACGACAAGAAGGCAACCGCACAGGCCCGGCTGACTGCATTCGCCGGAGGTTATGGGTCCGTTCTGTTCTTCGAGGACCAGGCTGTTATCGATGACATTACGGCTAAGATTCCAATGTCCGTTTGTTTGACTTCTTTATGACAATCGACTGATTCGCAATCGAACAGCTATACCACGCTGTTCCCGGTTTGGAGTACCAACGCCGCAGGAATACTCCAATCCGTCGTTTGGACCAGCTTGACGCTTGAGGGCCTAGGAGCGAGTTTGCAGCACTTCGGTGCCGATCCAGCCATCGCCGCCGAAATCCACAAGGCCTTCAATCTGCCCACGACGTGGACCTCCACCGCCATCATGCCTTTCGGGGATCCCGCAGCACCGCCAGCTGAGAAAACTTTCACCCCAATCGAGAACCGCGTAAAGGTGGTGAAGGCATAGTTCAACATAGTTTAGTTTAGCATAGAATCGCCGTAGAGTTTTGGTTGCTGCTAGATATGATTGTAACAGTCCAGGATACAGGAAACGAGGGCTTTGAGGCCAATTTTCAAAGAGTAGTCGGAATTTTCGAAAGTAGAGCGGGGCCAATAGATATTGGAGGGCTTTTTAATCTTGTTTCAGAATGTCCCTTGCCTCATACATAGACGGAAGGAAACGGAAGTTCGAACTTGCACTGACTCGAGCGTGAGAGTTTGTCACCTGACACGGTACCGCGTCTTTCACGGTTTCACCGACGACGATGAATCCAGGTCCTCCACCGGGCTTTATGCCTCCCCCGGGCTTTGTCCCGCCCCCGCCGCCTGGAATGCCTCCTGGCAACCAAGCCTCCAGCTCCAAGCTTTCCCCAGAAGGCGCGTGGTCGCCTATTTTTTGTTTATCGTCGAGCTCATTTTTTCCCCTTCTTTCAGCTGTCGCCCAGAAGGTCCGTTGTTCCTCGTCTCGAGATATGTTTTAACCATCCTAACCAATGCTCTTGTTTCCAGTCTATGAAATGGGTACAAATGCAACGGAAGAGGTACGGAGAGAAGCGTAAGGGTGGATATGTCGACATGGGCAAGCAGGTGCGTTGCTTTTGGTTCATTATCCTCTCGTTTTTTCATTCGCGCCCCAGGATTTGCCTCCCGAACACGTCCGCAAAATCATCAAGGATCATGGCGACATGAGCAATCGCAAGTTCAGAAATGACAAGCGCGTTCATCTCGGCGCCCTCAAATACGTTCCGCACGCTGTCATGAAACTCCTTGAAAACATTCCCTATCCATGGGAGCAGGTTCGCGAGGTTCCCGTGCTATACCACATCACCGGTGCCATTACCTTTGTGAACGAAATTCCTCGCGTCATCGAGCCCGTATATCATGCGCAATGGAGTACGATGTGGCTCGCCATGCGGAGGGAAAAACGGGACCGCAGACATTTTAAACGCATGCGTTTCCCGCCTTTTGACGACGAAGAGCCTCCTTTGGATTATGGCGACAACGTTCTCGACGTTGACCCTCTCGAGGCCATCCAATTCGAGTTGGATCCAAGCGAAGACCAGGCTATCATCGACTGGTTTTACGACCCCAAGCCTCTTCTCGACACGCCGTCCGTCAACGGCTCATCCTACAAGTATTGGTCGCTCTCTCTCCCTGTCATGGCCAATTTGTACCGCATGGGCCGGACTTTGCTGTCGGACCAATCGGACAAGAACGCCAGCTACTTGTTCGACAAAAACGCATTCTTCACGGCCAAGGCTCTTAATATGGCCATCCCTGGAGGGCCTAAATTTGAGCCACTCTATCGGGATATGGACACGTTCGACGACGACTGGAACGAGTTCAATGACATCAACAAGGTCATCATCCGCCAGCAAATTCGGACTGAGTACAAAGTCGCGTTCCCTCATTTGTACAATTCCCTTCCCCGTTCGGTTCGGATTTCGCCCTACCACACGCCCAAGAGTGTTTACATCCGTACCGACGACCCCGACCTCCCTGCGTTCTACTTCGATCCTCTTATCAACCCCGTTTCTTTGCGCGGACATACCGCAAAGAACGCGCCACTCATTTCGCACGAGGACTCGGTTTTCGGTCTCAACGGCGCAGACGACGATTCGTTCGCGCTTCCCGAAACTATCGAGCCTTTCCTGGAGGACAAGGATCTGGAGAACGACCTGACTGCGGATGGTATCGCTTTGTGGTGGGCACCCGAGCCATATAGCCGTCGCTCGGGGCGTATGAGACGAGCACAGGATATACCGCTTGTCAAGAACTGGTACCTTGAGCATTGTCCTCCCAACCAACCCGTCAAAGTTCGGGTGTCCTACCAGAAGCTTCTGAAATGTTTCGTGTTAAACGAGCTCAGGACTCGGCCTGAGAAGGCAATGACGAAGAAAAATCTGTTCCGTCAGCTCAAAGCCACCAAGTTTTTCCAGACCACCAAGCTGGACTGGGTCGAGGCAGGGTTGCAGGTCTGCAGACAAGGTTACAACATGCTGAACCTCTTGATTCATCGCAAGGTTCGATTTATTTTCACTCGTCCTTGGGATTTCGCTGAACTTCTTTGGTAGAATTTGAATTACCTGCACTTGGACTATAACATGAACTTGAAGCCTGTCAAGTACGTGCCTAGCGTATATTTTATTTGTGCATGCGCTCATCTCCGTGTAGGACCCTCACCACCAAGGAGCGTAAAAAGTCTCGTTTCGGAAATGCCTTCCATCTCTGTCGTGAGATTCTGCGGCTGACCAAGCTCGTGGTCGACGCGCATGTCCAATTCCGTCTCGGCAACGTCGACGCGTTCCAGCTTGCGGACGCTCTCCAGTATATCTTTGCTCATATCGGGGCCTTGACTGGAATGTACCGGTATAAATACAAGGTTTGCACCGTCTATTTCCCACCGCTTAAAATTCTAATTGGTTCTTCTCAAGCTCATGAGGCAAGTTCGCATGACGAAGGACCTGAAGCATTTGATCTACTACCGCTTCAACACAGGCCCTGTTGGAAAGGGCCCTGGATGTGGATTCTGGGCTCCCGGCTGGCGTGTGTGGCTCTTTTTCCTGCGCGGTATCGTCCCTCTTCTCGAGCGATGGTAAGTATTTTTTTGACGCCCAAAATGTCCGTCTCATTTTGTACTCCAGGCTCGGGAATCTCCTTGCTCGTCAATTCGAGGGAAGGAACAGCAAGGGTGTGGCAAAGACCGTGACGAAGCAGAGAGTGGAGTCGCAGTACGACCTCGAGCTCCGCGCGGCCGTCATGCACGATATCATGGACATGATGCCCGAGTCGATCAAACAAAATAAGACCAAGACGATTTTGCAGCACTTATCTGAGGCGTGGCGATGCTGGAAGGCAAATAGTAAGCCGAATCAGCAACCTTTCTACCATTCGTGTGTACTGATGTCGATCCAGTTCCATGGAAAGTGCCTGGAATGCCGACCGCTATCGAGAACATCATTCTGCGGTACATCAAGAGCAAGGCCGACTGGTGGTGCTCGTGAGTCAATCATTATTTCGTTTTAGTACCGAGGCTCAGATCCTTATAGGGTCGCGCATTACAATCGCGAACGTATCCGGCGTGGAGCGACTGTTGACAAAGCCGTCGTCAAGAAGAACCTCGGACGTCTCACCCGTACGTATAGATGTCTTCGTTCCGTCTTTCCCTTCTAACACTTCGCTCCATTAGGCCTTTACCTGAAGGCGGAGCAGGAGAGGCAGCACGGTTACCTCAAGGACGGCCCATACATCAGCGCTGAGGAAGCCGTCGCCATCTACACGGCAACCGTCCACTGGCTTGAGAGTCGGAAGTTTGCTCCCATCCCCTTCCCGTGAGTTGCGCGAATAACACGGTTGCCGATAACCTAACGTTTCTGTAGTCCGCTTTCGTATAAGCATGACACCAAGTTGCTAGTCTTGGCGCTCGAAAAGCTGAAAGAGGCTTACTCGGTCAAGGGGCGTCTGAATCAGTCCCAACGTGAAGAACTTGCTCTCATTGAGCAGGCGTATGATAATCCGCATGAATGTATGTTTCTACGGTGTACCTTCGTTTTGATTTTGTGCTAATCGGACGTCTGCAGGTCTCTCGCGTATCAAGCGTCTTCTGTTGACACAGCGTGCCTTTAAGGAGTCTGGTATCGAGTTCTTTGATACTTACGACAAGCTCATTCCTTGTTACGATATCGAGCCCGTCGAGAAGATCACCGACGCTGTGAGTCCACCGGTTGAAATCGTTCCTTACTATCTTCTCATCGAGTGCTAGTATTTGGACCAATTCTTGTTCTTCGAGTCAGTGTTTCTATTGACCTTAGATAAGACTTTCGCTGACGACATGTTTCAGAGCGGACAAACGAGGCTTGTTCCCTGCATGGATCAAACCGGCGGCAAGTCCACATCTTCCGGCTCTGGCGACTGTCGGCTTACGCATTATTATAGGACACGGAACCGCCGCCGCTTCTCGTTTACAAGTGGTGTCAAGGCATCAACAACCTTACAGACATCTGGGAAACCAGCGAAGGAGAATGTAACGTCCTCATGGAGACTGTTCTATCGAAAGTATACGAGAAGATCGATTTGACGTTGTTGAATCGACTCCTTCGTCTCATTCTCGACCACAATTTGGCGGACTATATCACCGCTAAGAACAATACGGTTCTCACCTATAAGGGTCAGTCGTTCTGAGCCAGAAATAAGCCTCTGCTGACGTGTTCCAAGATATGGCGCATACTAATGCCTTTGGTCTTATCCGCGGTTTGCAGTTCTCTGCCTTCGTCTTCCAGTACTACGGTCTGGTTTTGGATCTTTTGATTCTGGGACTCCAGCGTGCTAGCGAAATGGCGGGTCCTCCACCGATGCCCAATAATTTCCTGCAGTATCGCGACTCGGCAACGGAGACGCGCCACCCCATTCGCTTGTACTCCAGATACGTCGATCGACTGCACATCCTTTTCAGGTTCACCGCAGACGAATCGCGGGATCTGATTCAACGCTACCTGTCTGCAAATCCTGATCCAACGAACAACAATGTTATTGGGTATAATAACAAACGTTGCTGGCCTCGTGATTGCCGTATGCGCCTCATCAAGCACGACGTTAATCTGGGCCGTGCGGTGTTTTGGAACGTGAAGCAAAGTCTACCGAGGTCGTTGACTACGATTGAATGGGAGGACACATTTGTCAGCGTCTACTCGCAGAACAACCCGCAGTTGCTCTTCTCCATGTGCGGCTTCGAAATTCGTATTCTCCCCAAGATTCGCACGATGTCTGGGGAACAATTCTCGCTCAAGGATGCCGTATGGAACTTGACGAACGAGCAAACGAAGGAACGTACTGCTCAGGCGTTCCTTCGGGTTTCGGACGAGGGTAAGTGTTCCTTGTGTTTGTTTCCCCTCGCCGCCCTAACGGTCCCCCCAGGTGTCCAGGTGTTCAACAACCGAATCCGACAAGTGCTGATGAGTTCGGGATCCACGACGTTTTCCAAGATTGTGAACAAGTGGAATACCGCGCTGATTGGTCTAATGACCTATTACCGCGAGGCGGTCATCCACACCAATGAGTTGCTCGATTCGTTGGTCAAGGCGGAGAACAAAATACAAACTCGTGTCAAGATCGGGTTGAACAGTAAAATGCCGTCGCGTTTCCCGCCTGTCGTTTTCTACACTCCCAAGGTAAATACCTAACTGAAATTATGCTTTAATTCTCATCATCTTTTAGGAATTGGGCGGTCTTGGAATGTTGTCTATGGGCCACGTCCTTATCCCTCAGAGTGATCTTAGGTGGTCGAAGCAAACCGATGTCGCTGGTAAGCTGTTCTACTCGAATATTGAACCGAGATTAATCCTTCCTTCAGTTACCCATTTCCGTGCTGGGATGTCTCACGAGGAGGATCAGCTTATTCCGAATCTCTACCGTTACCTCCAACCTTGGGAGGCTGAATTCTTGGACTCGGCTCGCGTCTGGTCGGAGTATTCCATGAAGCGAAAGGAAGCGAACGCACAAAACAGACGACTCACTCTCGAGGACCTTGAAGACAGCTGGGATCGCGGCATTCCGCGAATCAACACTCTCTTCCAAAAGGATCGCCACACGTACGTTTTCGTAGCTGTATCTTTCGCATTGCTGACCTTATTTGGATTGTAGTTTGGCGTACGATCGCGGCTGGCGTGTTCGAACCGATTGGAAACAATACCAACTCCTCAAGCAGTGCGTACTTGCGACGAAATTTGTGTTTAACACTAAGTACAGTTTGTAGCAATCCCTTCTGGTGGACATCACAGCGACACGACGGGAAATTGTGGCAATTGAACAACTACCGTGTCGACGTGATCGCTGCCCTCG
Source organism: Mycena albidolilacea (assembly GCA_029282495.1). Taxonomy (NCBI): domain Eukaryota; kingdom Fungi; phylum Basidiomycota; class Agaricomycetes; order Agaricales; family Mycenaceae; genus Mycena; species Mycena albidolilacea. Next base: position 2,247,595 of record JARIHO010000002.1, read on the forward strand.
GTGGTGTCGAAGGTATTCTCGAGCATACACTGTTCAAAGGGACTTACTTCCCCACTTGGGAGGGTGCGTGCTTGTATCCAATCCGTTTCCCCCCGGCTTATCGGTTACGTGTTAGGTTTGTTCTGGGAGAAGGCGTCTGGCTTCGAAGAGTCCATGCGATACAAGAAACTGACGAACGCCCAGCGGTCCGGTCTTAACCAGATTCCCAACCGTCGTTTCACCTTGTGGTGGAGTCCGACTATCAATCGCGCCAATGTCTACGTCGGTTTCCAAGTACAGCTCGATCTGACTGGTATTTTCATGTGAGTCTGCATCCTACTAATTTCTTTCAAGTACAAACTAAGTCGTATACGCAGGCACGGTAAAATTCCGACCCTGAAGATCAGTTTGATTCAAATCTTCCGTGCTCATTTGTGGCAGAAGAGTACGTATCTGTTCTCGTCCCTATTCGGTCGACTGAGTTTCCATCCAGTTCACGAGAGCGTTGTCATGGATCTGGTGTGTTTGGTGTGCATGACGTGTTGCCATAACTAACACAAAAACATAGTGTCAAGTTTTCGATCAAGAACTCGAACCCCTTCAGATCGAGACGGTGCAAAAGGAGACCATCCATCCCCGAAAGAGTTACAAGATGAACTCCTCGTGCGCCGACATCCTTCTTTTCTCCGCATACAAGTGGAACATTTCTCGGCCGTCGCTTGTCACTGATGTAAGTGAACGGTTGTGTTTCTCCCCTTCTTTTCTTTCTTTTCTTAATCCTTTTGTGCAGGTCAAGGACGTGCTTGATGGCACGACCAGCAATAAGTTCTGGATCGACATCCAGCTCCGATGGGGTGACTTCGACACGCACGACATCGAACGTTACACCCGTGCCAAATTCTTGGATTATGTGCGCCCATTTTTTTCATCTTTCTCTCGCTGTCTGACTAGGTTTTAGGTCTCCGATTCAATGAGCATTTACCCTTCGCCAACTGGTGTGATGATCGGCATGGATCTCGCTTACAACCTGTGGTCTGCGTACGGCAATTGGTTCCCTGGCATGAAACCACTCATACAGCAAGCCATGGCCAAGATCATGAAAGCCAACCCTGCTTGCCATGTTCTGCGAGAGCGAATCCGGAAAGGACTGCAGCTGTACTCCTCTGAGCCGACGGAGCCATACTTGAACAGCCAGAATTACTCAGAGCTATTCTCGAATCAAATCATCTGTGGGTGTTATTGCTCGCTCCTTCGCTTTTTTGCTCAAATCTTACACAGGGTTTGTCGATGACACGAATGTTTACCGTGTTACAATCCACAAGACGTTCGAGGGCAATCTGACGACCAAGCCCATCAGTACGTATATTCGGCGCAGAGAGCTTGACGATATCTGATTCTGCCCAAAGACGGCGCCATCTTCATTTTCAACCCCCGCTCCGGGCAGCTGTTCCTCAAGATCATTCACACGAGCGTCTGGGCTGGTCAAAAGCGTCTTGGCCAACTCGCCAAGTGGAAGACCGCCGAAGAAGTGGCTGCATTGGTACGGTCTCTACCGGTGGAGGAACAGCCGAAGCAGGTCATCGTCACTCGCAAGGGCATGTTGGGTGCGTACCAGTAAATATACCGCCTTCAATTCTATCTCATCCAAACTACAGATCCCCTCGAGGTCCATTTGTTGGACTTCCCGAACATTGTCATCAAGGGGAGTGAATTGCAACTTCCTTTCCAGGCCTGTATGAAGATGGAGAAGTTCGGTGACTTGATCTTGGTGAGACTTTGGTTTTCTTGCATCTAATACAGAACACCAACGACGTTTCTAGCGCGCCACCCAACCGCAGATGGTGCTGTTCAGTCTCTACGGTACGTCGAGCTACGACTATATCGGCAAACATTTCTGATGACGGCCAACAGACGACTGGCTGAAGTCCATCTCAAGTTACACCGCTTTCTCCCGGCTCATCCTTCTTCTTCGGGGGCTGCATGTCAATAACGAAAAGGCAAAGATCATTCTCCACCCGGACAAGTCTACCATCACCGAGCCGCATTTCGTCTGGCCGTCGCTCAGCGATGAGGAGTGGATCAAGGTCGAAGTTACCATGAAGGAGCTCATTCTCGCCGTATGTTCCTTTGCAGTAATTTAAGCTCACCACCTTACTCCGATACTCAGGACTTTGGGAAACGAAACAGTGTCAATATTGCTTCGCTGACGGTCAGCGAAGTGCGAGACATTATCCTTGGCCAAGAGATTGCTGCACCATCCGTCCAACGGCAACAAATGGCCGAACTGGAGAAGAGCACCGAGGCTCAGAGTCAGGTTACCGCCGTACAAACGCAAGTGTACCCTTCTGTTCAATCCTACCCCGTAACTGACCAAACATCATGCACATAGGTCGACCACCGATGTTCATGGTAACCAGATCCAGACGATAACGAGTAAGTTCTAGTGTGGTCTCTGCCGAACACCGCTAACAAATTATTCAGCCACGATGTACGAGCAACAGGTGTTCAGCAGCAAATCTGACTGGCGGGTGCGCGCGATATCTGCGACGCATCTTCCGTTGCGGTTGCAGCACATCTACGTGTCAAACGACGACGTCAAGGACGATGCTGCGTCATATACCTATGTGTTGCCCAAGAATATTCTTCGTGCCTTCATCACGGCCTCCGACCTGCGCACTCAGGTTGCCGCATTCCTGTATGGTGTGTCACCACCCGATAACAAGCAAGTGAAGGAAATCAAGGTGAGTTCCGCGGTTATCGTTTTTGTCGTTGTAGCTAATAGTTGCACAGGCTATCGCTTGGGTGCCTCAGCGAGGTAGCAACAACAGCGTTGAGCTTCCGTCGCAGCTGCCCAAGGACGACTTCCTGTTGAAGGACCTCGAGCCTCTAGGCTGGATCAAGACGCAAGCGCTGGAGATCAACCATCTTTCCCCGACAGATGTGACGACGCAGGCCAAGTTGATGGCTGACCACCCTGAGTGGGGTTCATCATCGATCTGTCTCACCGCGTCCTTCACTCCAGGCTCCGTTTCACTCTCCGCGCACTCACTCTCGGTCGCTGGATTTGAGTGGGGTCGGAAGAACCCGGATAACTCACCAAGTCCTCCCGGTTTTAACCCGAACATGTCCGAGCGTGTACAGCTGCTGCTCTCAGACCGCATTCTTGGGATGACATTGGTCCCCGAGGGCCGCGTGTGGAATTACGGGATTGGGCTCACTCAACTCTGGGCGCCGAACCTGAGCTACTCCATGACGCTGGACACGCCATTGCTGTTCTGGGCGGAGGAGCATCGGCCAGCGGCCTTCTTGACAGTACGTTGCTCTGTTTTTATTTCCAAAGTCGTTTGACTAATGGATGGATGTATCAGTTTGCGAACTTGGAGCAAGGGGACGACAGTGCGGACGTGGAAAACAGCTTTGCGTAATTGCTTATGATATTTCTAACTGTATACTACTATCACAAAATGTATGTTTATTGTCAATAGGCAGTTTGGTTCTATTGGGACGCGTTTAATGTTGGATTTGGCACACTCAAGTCTATTATCGTGTTGAGAGTTTGGAGCGTATTGTCGTTCGTCGATTCAACAATCGCAAAGAGATTGCATGTAATTAGGAGTTACATTGTATGAGTGATCCTTGCCCCCAAGCGGAACGGGTGGTATGTGGTGTATGTACATATGAGGTTGTAAAGCGATACGAGCCAATCCTGGTGTGAAATGTATAAATGAAATCCAAAAAGAGAGCCGAGACAAAGCGATGACGGCAACAAATACAGAGAACCCGAAGAGACCATCTATGTAGTAGGTAGAGCAGACGAAAGAAAGGATGTTATTACATGGTAACGATGCCGAGCGAGACGGCCGATCCGTTGCGCGATAGCGAGAAGAGCTTCGCGGGGCCGCCTTCGTCCTCTGCGTCAGGCGGGAGCGGGATAGCGGCAGGATCTGGTGGCGGAGTCGGCGCGCGCTCGACGTCCTTGATCGAGATTTGCCGCGAGCTGCGGCGAGGCGGGGGCAACGACACGATCTCCGCATACTCATTCTCCGGTGCAGGCGGGTCAACGCCGGTGCCAGGCCCGGATAACGCAGGGAGCGCGCGCGAAGGAATGACGGGCGTCGAGCCAGTCGACAGCTCGAGGAAGCTCGGGTCGTTCTGCGTGCGGAACTCGATAATTTTCTCGCCGATGGGCGTCGCCGGGGGCGTGCCGGCATAGAAGGCGGTGGGGGAGAGCGGTACCGGCGCGGCAGTCGTCGGCGTCGAGGGCGTCGACGCGGACAGGAAAGTCGCGAGCGTCATGGGCCCAGGGCGCGCACGCGAGCGGGCGGGGCGTGGCGGCGGCGAGGTTGCGTCGAGGCTCGTGGGACGCGAGCGCGGCGTGGGCGTCGAGTGCTGCGATGAGTACTGCTGAGGCTGCGGTTGGGCAGCGGGGTGCGGCGCAGGCGGAGCACTCAGTATCCGCAAACGTTGCTTGAGCTTGAGCGACGCATGGCGCACGGGTGTGGGCGCCGCCACGGGCGGAGCGGGGAGCGGGCCGCGCGGGGGCGGGAAGGACGGAGACGAGGGAACCATGTACGGCGAGCCAGTACCGTTCTCGCTCGTACTCGCGCGAACGCGGCCAAGAATAGCGCTGTCTCGCCGGCTAGAAGCACTCCCATTTCGGCGGTGGTCCGACTGCTGCTGGGACGGCGGCGCAGGCGCAACCTCGTCTGGGCGTGGGGGTAGCACACCAACGGGCGGGGGTTTGGGCGCCATCAGTGTTGAAAGCCGCAGCGCGCGATGCCCCATCGACATCGACTCGCGGAACGAGCCGCCCTTTGTGTGAGCTGCCGGCGCGGGGAGCGGCGCGGACTTGCTGCTCGCGATGGGTGGGGGCGGATCCCGGAACGACACTGACAGCGACGATGCGCGCGATTCGCGGTTGGGGTTGGCCGACGATCGTGGCGGCGCCGTCGACTCGCGCACGGAATGGAGCGACGTGCGTGAGTCGCGCGCAGAGCTGCTGAACGACGTGCGGCCGTTGGGGCTCCCACTCTCGCCCGGCGCAGGTGGAAGCGCGCTCGTCGGCGCAGGTCGTGGCGGCGGAGGTACCGACAACCGATTTCCCGCCCTCGACGCGGTTGGCGCCGTGGGCGCTGCCTGTAGCGGCAGCGGCGCTGATGATGTGGCAGTCAACGCACCAGCTACGCTCCCCCCACTCCCGCTCGATACGCGTTTCTCGCCCACGCTCCCGATACTCACGCCAGACATGATGCTAATGCCCGACGCGCGTTTGCCGCTGCGCGCCCAGCTCTTCGACACAGAGCCAAACGAATTACGGCTGCCCTTGCCCGCGGAGCCGACCGAGCTGCGGCTCGGCGGGCGGTCGGACGAGGAGGGGGAGAGAGAGGCGGCAGCGTACGGATGTGGAATCGTGGCGGGTGCGCCGGGCGGCGGCAACGCGGGCGGGGTGAGGCGGCGCGGGAGTGTCGACCATCGGCGGGATTTCCCATTTGCACCCTCCCCATGCAAACTCCCATTCGCATTCCCATTCATCGCAGGACCCACCGTCACGGACGGCCCGTTCCCATTCCCGTTCCCCACACTCGACGCACGGCTCCTCCCCCCTGTGTGCCCCGTGCCGGTCGACACACTGTGCTCGCTTCGTCCGTCCGCATCCCCATCAAGATGCACGCTCCGGCGCCCCTCGTGCGTCCGCACCGACGCCGACCCCGCCGTATGCACCGAGCCCTCCCTCTCCTCCCAGAGTGAGCCCTCACGAACGAACGACCCATCCCGTACGCTCGTCCGCCGCACTGACGGCACCCCAAAGCTCCCCGCCGTACCCGCGCTCCCGTTCGCGTGCGGGTGCGCGTACATCCCCAGCGGCGTACTCGGGCTCGCGCTGCCCCCACCCCCGCCTACACTCCACCCACCCGCGCTCCCGGGCCTCCCGCCAGCGCTCCCGGGCCTCCCACCAGCGCTCCCAGGCCTCCCACCAGCACTCCCGGGCCGCCCCTTCGCGTTGCCGTTCACCAATGGCGCGAACGGCGAGTAGTAAGACACCCCGCTCGCGTTTCCGTTCCCGTTCGCGTACGGATGCGTCGACGACGGGCGCTCGCCGTCCCCATCAATACGCGCAAACGAGGACGAAGACGCCGATGCATCGCTCACGGCCGTCCACCGCTTCCTCCGTGGTGGCGGCTGCAGCGGCGTCACCTGCTCCCCACCTCCACTGCTACCGCCCATGCTCATACTGATCCCCATGCTAAACGTGCGGCGCTTCACGGTGCCGGTGTTGGCGCCGACACCGCTACTCCCCTCGGACGCGGACTGGATGTGCCCATTCCCGTTCACATTCCCATTCGTCAGCTCATCGCGCGTCCCGACGATCCGCCTCTCCAGCTCCCTCTTCCCGTTATCGCTTCCATTCGCAGTAGAATTGGACCGCGCCAGCAAACTCCCCATCCGCGCAAAACTGTCTCCTAGCCTCACGCTCTCGTCCGTTGTGGGCCCCTGCACGAGGGACGCCCCTGAGCGCGCCGAGCGGCCTGAGGCGACAGAGGTGACGGATGCGGCGGACGAGGAACGCGGGCGACGGTCAAAGAGGCCTTTGAGCGCCGCAACCGCTTTACCCCCACTGCTGCTCCCAACTCCGCTCCCACTGGAGTCGGGCCGCACGGTGCCGGGCTGCGAGCGCGCGGTGACCGAGTTCTTGGAGGAGGTAGAGGAGAAGGAGAACTTGGGGGAGAAGGGGTTGTTGGAGGGGGAGGAGGGCGCAGTGGCGACGGAGCGGACGGAGCGCGAGGAGGGTGCAACGGAGGGGGCGAGGGAGGCGGCGTAGCCCTGGCCCGCCTGGCCTTGCGGCGCGGTCGGGGACGTCGGGGATGTCGGTGTCGGCGGCAACGGCGGCGGGAGGACGGGGCGCGCGGTGGTTGGTGTGGGGACCGGGTGCGGGGAGGTCGGGGACGGGGAGTTGGTGGGCAAAATGGGGGAGACGGAGGTGTTGGACGGGGAGGTGGGTGAGTGGGACTGCTGAGTATGTGACGCGTGCAGCCGCATGGAAAGCATCACATCCATGTCCCCGCGCGGTTCGTTGGCAGTCGCGGACGGCGGTGTGGTGCTGCTCGGGCCTAGCCCTGCGCGCTGGGTCCTGTTGTGGTTAAATTGAGATTAATACCCTCGGGGTACTATAGCTAAATAAAGACGCGCACCGTTGCTCGAAGATGGCGCTCTTGATGGCGGAGATCCAGCGTTGGGCATCGGAGGAAGTGGAGAGGTGGAGGAGCCAGACGGTGCGCCCCGCGTCGTCAGTGCTGTTCCAGTCCTTGCGACGCGCACCGACGTCGGCACCGGCGACCTTGACGACGTGGGCGGGGGCATCGGGGTCTGCGGACACAGTGCTGAGAGATTCTGCAACAAAGACGACGCTGTCTGCGTTGATCTCGAGGCGTTCGAGCTCGCGGTCGTCGGAGTGGGACCCCTTGAAGAGATGCAGATGGGAGACGCTACCAGCGGGAACTGAGAGCAACAAGTAACGAGGCTTCCACTGCTTGGCGAGGGAAAAGATGCGCAGACTCGAGGGCGGGTAGTATTTTGGGATGGTGGCGTGGAGAACGACAAAGGGGGCGAGTGTTGCCGGGGACGCGGGAAATGGTGGCAAGACCACGACCTGCTGATGCTGCTCTTGCTCTTCTGGGGTCTCCTCCTCCTCAGTAGGCTCTAGCAGTGGTCCCAGACCGATAGAATGGGCAGCGGCGTCGCGCAGACGTTGGCGCTCCTCGAGTTCCTCGTCGGGGGCGATGTCGATGACATAGTCGAAAGCAAAGGGGGGCGTGGGCGGGGGCGGGGGCTGGCGGATGCTTGGCCTTCTTCTCCAGAGGTTGAGTGCGTCGCCCGCCTGGACGAGCAGGCTACTTCGCCGGGTGTGGCTGCTCGAGCTCATGCAAAAAGACCCGCTCGGATTTTCAATTTACAAATTGACATCGCCTATTACTTCCGTCCGTCCGAGTCCATATCCCCATCAGCTTCCTCTGTTCATCACACCGTTGATCTTCCCAACCGCGATGGCTGCAACGCAGGCCCACATATTGCATCTTCTAGCCCGGGATTCACCACAAACAGGCAGTCCATTCACTCGTTGATCCCGGAACTGACAAATGTCCCGCATCCACCGCTTGTTTTACCCAGTCCCGCATCCAACGCTTGTTTCAAACGAGATGAGAGTCAGACATCGTGAATCACACAACTCAGACATGATATCCGAAACACGACTTGTAGAACGCGCGCTGATTCCGAGGCAGTCCTGGGTTCAAATTCTAGTCTGAGTGGTTAGAACTCCTTGCTTTATTAATGACATGGATTGGGCCTCTCTGAGGCGGGCGTTGAACCTTAGATTCCGCGATGACCAATTCTGCATGACAAACAGATCAAAAATGATGCAGGAAATTGATGTTCCCCTGGAGCCAAACCTAAAGGTTCAGCAATTAATTTTAATCAAGACTCGGCACCCGCCCTGGCGCCTTTGCACGGGGGTCCAAAATCTTGACACTACATAATGTCCAAGCATCCCAAGGCTGGGCAGGGCCGGGCAAGGATGCCCGTTTCCGTTGTACACCAAAAAAATCAATACATTCTTTTCCCCAGGAGGCCGGACATGGTGCACGGCCTTAGGAAATGTGACATTCGCGGTGAAATTTCCGAGGCAGTCCTGGGTTCGACCCCCCAGTGTCGTAATGGTTTCGATGTCACAAACTTTTTTGAACTCAGGTTCAAGTACGTACGTATCTTCTAATCCGTTCTGCTAGTAATCGAAACTTTTTCTTTTTACTTCTCAAATCATGGACTCCTTGGACCTCTACTCCTTCATTGGGCTTGCGAAATGCGACGACATTGCTACTGTACGCAAAAAGTTCTGTCCATTTGCACCCTACTTCGTATACCGACCAGACATGGTGTAGGTAACACGTAGTCGAAATACTGAGGCAGTCCTGGGTTCAAGTCCCAGTGTCTAAATGAGCGGCATCTTCGAACATTTTTTTCTACGGAGTCCCGGTATTCATTGACGCTAGACCTTTTTACATCCGGCAATGTTACAAATTTCACAACTTGAAACCTCATCGATATCTCACCATTGCTGGCCTTGCTGAGATACAGCAACACGGAATCAGACGACGCCGATGTTTCTGTGCACAAAAAGTCCAGTACATTCTGAATCCTAGCAATTCAGACGTGATGTACGAAACACGGCCTCGTGAGTTAGCTTCGTTCCGAGGGACGGGTTCAAATCCCAGTGTCTGAATCTTCCTTAAGCCCCGGCATTTATGTCTGACTGGATTTCAACGAACACATCCCAAAACTAAATTTCCTTTTCTGGTCCACGGACGAGCGCGCCCGATTCGGACAACAGGCAAAATCCAAATTCACAGTTCTAATAATATGCAGGGCAGCACCGAAAAATGGACAGGGCGGAGTGCCAGCGGCTCGCTGCCATACGAACCGACCATGACAAGTTGGTGCCTGCTACGCGGATGTCTGGAAGCGCCTAGCCTTCTTGAGGTACGGCGTCGATGCCAAGCAAGCACTCGGTTCGGGCTGCTAGATTGAGTTCGCCTGGATTAGTACGATACTCACGTTCAGGGCTTGAGCGTTCCTTTTCAGTGCATGTCACACTATTCCAAAACCAAGGACGGCACGCCGGATACGCATACGAAAGTTAAACAAGTTTGAAGAAGGTTTGCCGACACAATTCACCCGAATAAAGGGAAAAACACAACGCAGGCCGGTCAAAGCCAACGTTGCAAGTCGTCAGTATCGATAAGCCGCAAGCCGCCCGTATCGACAAAGTTAAGATAAGTCCGTACCCGTAGCCGCCGTAACCATTAACTAATGAACCAAGTCGGCCCCGCCACGCACACGTCTACTCTTCCTCGAGCGGCTCCTCTCCTTCGTATTCGGCCTCCTCCTCGACACTGCATGTCCGTCAGTGAACAGTTCAACGAGAGATAGATAGAGAAACACGCACGAGGCGTCCTGGTATTGCTGGTACTCGGCGACCAAGTCCTGCATGTTCGACTCGGCCTCCGTGAACTAAGATCGCAATCAGTATCAACACAGCAACGGACACGACGCCGCGGAAGCCTACCTCCATCTCGTCCATCCCCTCCTGGGTATACCAATGCAGGAACGCCTTACGCTTGAACATGGCCGAGAACTGGTCGTTCACGCGCTTGAACAGCTCCTGGATCGCCGTCGAGTTGGCAATGAACGTCACCGCCATCTTCCGCCCGCGGGGCGCAATGTCGCAGTGCGCCGACAGCACGTTGTTCGGGATCCACTCGACAAAGTATGCCGAGTTGTTGCGCTGGATCTTCTGCATCTCTTCCTCGACATCCTTCATCGAGATCTGGCCGCGGAAGATGGCCGCAACAGTGAGGAAGCGCCCGTGCCGCGGGTCGGCGGCGGTCATCATGTTCTTTGAGTCGAACATCTGCGCGGTGAGCTCGTGTACGGAGACGGCGCGGTACTGTGCGCTCCCGCTCGCAGTCAGAGGTGCAATGCCGGGCATGAAGAAGTGCAGACGGGGGAATGGCACTGGCGGCGGGGAATCAGGATGACGAGACACGGAATCAAAGAGAACAACAGACCAAGGTTCACGGCGAGCTTACGCAGGTCGGAGTTGAGCTGCCCGGGGAAGCGAAGGCAGGTGGTGATGCCGGACATGACGCTCGAGACGAGCGCATTGAGGTCGGCGTGCGTCGGCGTCTGCAGCTTAAGCGTGCGGAAGCAGATGTCGTACAGCGCCTCGTTGTCGATGCAGAACGTCTCGTCCGAGTTCTCCACGAGCTGGTGCACGGACAGCGTCGCGTTGTAGGGCTGTATACACGTCATGAGACAATGCCATGCGTGAGCTAAGATAATGGCGCGCGCACCTCGACAACGGTGTCCGAAACCTTGGGACTGGGAACGACAGAGTACGTCGCCATCATGCGATCTAGAAGGAGTGAGAATGTCTATCGTATGTGTGGAGAAATCCAAGGACCTGGATACCTAGGAAGGGAGTGAGAATGGCTATTATATGTGTGAAGAAATTGGACTCACTCCTCGCGAATTTTGGAGATAAGAAGCGTTCCCATTCCCGAGCCAGTTCCTGCGCGCGCGTTAGCTTACCATGTGTTGTACACCGGATCGTCACTGACCTCCACCAAGCGAATGGGTAATTTGGAAACCTAGTTTGCAGCATTAAAAAAAATGGACGTATCGATGACCAGCGACGAACCTTGCAGGGAATCGGCGCCCTCAGCCTCGCGGCGGACGACATCGAGAACTGCATCCACAAGCTCGGCGCCTTCGGTATAGTCTACAAAAGAGCGAAAAGAAAAGAAACAAATCGCGTATCAGCTGAGTGACGCAATGAAAGAAACATGCCACTCGCGTCCTTTGGCCCAGTTATTCCCCGCGCCGTTCTGGCCGTGAACAAAGTTGTCGGGGCGGAAGAGACTACCGAGAGGACCCGAGCGGATGACCTCCATGGTTCCTGGCTCGAGGTCTACCAGGACCGCGCGCGGCACATACTTGGCAGATCCAACCTCGTTGTAATACACCGATATGCGCTCCAACTGGAGGTCGGACGTGTGCTGGTCACTGAGAGAAAGCCCGTTGGGTATGAGTTGGCATGAGATGAGCGGAGGGCTCTAACGTGTTGTCCGAGTAAATCCCTCCGTTGTCGAGGCCGTGTTCTTGCGATAAAACTTCCCAAAACCTCGTTCCTTTTCGACACGACTCAAAAATGGCTCAAATCTCGCTGAGATACCACATACCAATTTGATTGCCACACTGGAATGAAACTCAGGTCAATAGTTGCTGGGATTGGAGAGATACGCACCTGGCCAGTCTGCAGGTGAACAATCTCACGCATGCTGAAAAGGGATTAGATGGTATACTGGGTTTCGATAAGAGCAGCGTACATGGAAAGAAAAGATTGGGAGTTAACAGGGAGCTAGCCTCGAAATCGTGAAAGTGGGGATGGCCAACGGAACGACTGATGTTCGAACATTTTGACTTGTCTTATAACGTGACTTACGGCAGCTTTAGCGCATTTCCTTGTGCACAACGGAGCCGGAGCGAATGGCCATTGAAGCTCGTTGTTATCTCCGAGTCGTACTGACTCGAATCCCTCTAATAACAAAATGCCGAGAACCTCAAATTACCCCAAGGAATCAAGGAATACTCTTAGAAACCTCCGAGTCCCTACTGCCCGGTCGGCCTCGGCCGCGACGTATCATGTCTTATTTAAGAACAGCGAGGATGACTTCAGACTCGGTCTGGCTCGGTCTTCTTGCGGTCTTTGCTCTCTGGATTTGGAGCAGCTTCCTGGAGAACTGTTAGGTTTTCTCGGAACCCAGAAGGAGCTTGCTCAGAGCGTCGTCATTCAATATTCAATCCTTGCGCGCATTACTAGTGGGAAGAACACGCAAAAATGCACAAGGTTTACCAAAAACTTGAATTCCCGGACACGCTATCAACCCCTCTAATAACTTCCTTCAATTTTCTGCGACATGGCCGCACCTAAAATCCCTGCTCGCGACAGTGCTCATACCTCTCCCTCTTGGTTTCAGTCTTACAAAAGGGAGGATTCGTTCACAATTTAGATCGTGATCAAAATCCAACAGTTCGCTACACACTCTCCGAGTCCAACTTGGACTTGAATGTTCTGTCCAACGAGCGACGCTTCCAATTCGACGCCACACTTCAACGTCGTGGTGGAAGGCTTTAATGGAGTTCACTTCACTGGACAAGAGTCTCAAGGGCGCAGATTGTGATTTGAAAACAGCTGTATTTTTTCAGCCACCCTCCATGACTCGGCTGACGCAATCCATGCTCGGTTATAGAGTGTGACCAGTCTCCAAGAACATTCACAACGGTGTCGCAAAGGTATATCTATTCTGTATGATTTTCTTTCGCCACTGAGCTGATCGCTTTTCGCCAGCAATGAAGCCGTCTTTGGTTATCTCTGATCAGAGCGCGGCGGTGGGAGAACATATCGAGAAGGAGGAGGAGGAGGCGGAGGCGATGTTTCGTGCCTTGCCCTCGAAATGCAGAGTCTTTTCCTGATTACTTGACGCTGTCTGCGCTTGGACGACTGGCCGATAGATCTGCGCTTTACATGGTTCAATATTCCTCTAGCGCTATGTGACATGTCTCTATCGTTGATCTGCCGCCCCTCCCCGTCGGATCCGTGTCTACCGAAGGTCTAGTAAAGCACTGGTCGGGCAGGGCCCACTGGTCAGACGAACTCAAGACGTATGCGACCGAAATATTGGTGCAGTAGGCACGGCCACCTTCTCCTGACCTGTGGTCGCTGTTGAATAGCGCCTCCCTTAAGGCGACTCAGGAAAGCCCAAAAGAGAGGGTATTGGGAAACGATTAGAACAGAAATAATTTGAGTCCTTCCTGTGATATGCAACCCAGTATTATATTCTGCCATCATCGAAGATTGTACTCCAATCTCACGATTGGGTGTCGCGTTTTGTCGTCGCGCGCGTCCTGTTCTTGGCTGCATCATCACATGATCGTGACTTTGTTCTTCGCCACCCTCACCAGTTCTCTTGCTGAACGCTTTCCGACTGCCATGCAGAGCGAAAGCGAACTCAAGAAATTAACCGTTCCCCTGCTCAAGGTATGAGAATACAGTCGAAAGACTTCGATTTCGATTTCAGAGCGAAATCAAGGCACTGTGCAAAGAGAAGCGGATAACAGGATATTCCAAGCTTGGGAAGGATGCGATCATTCAAAAACTGCTCTTGTCTTCTGCTTCTGCACCTACAGCCACACCAGATAACAGTGCTCTCATTCAGAACACTGTTCCCTCCGAAACTCCCGCTGTGCCTTCGACCGCCCCCTCTTCTTCTCAGCCTACTACCCCGCCGAATCTGATACCAAGTGCATCCCTTGCTCGTGCCGATGGAGAACCGGCATCTAAACCTCCTCCTAAGAAACGAAAAAATCCCCCCGCGTCGAAAAACTTACAGTCGTCTGGTTCTCAACAGCCTCCCAGTGTTTCTGACGCTCACATTTCTTCGACACCTACCGCTTCAGATTCAGACCCTATAGCGTCCACTTCTTCAGCACCGGATGCACCTAATCTCCCTCGTGTCGATGGAGAACCAGTCGCTAAACCTCCGAAGAAACGAAAGAATCCCCCCGCGTCGCAAAAGCCGGCTAACTCTTCCACTTCTGACCCTCACAACATTTCCCCGACACTTATCGCTTCGAATCCAGCTTCCACGGTATCCGCTTCTTCTCAACCTTCACAGCTAGATCTGGTACCAGATGCAGCATCCACTCCTGCTCGTATCGATGAAGAACCGGCACCTAAACCTCCGAAGAAGAAGCGGAAGAAAGTGGCTGACGCTCAGCCTGCTTCCGCTTCTGACACTCTAATTCCTGCGACATCTACCGCTTCAGACCCAATCCCCACATCATCCGTATCCACTCCTTCTCAGCCTTCGCAGCCAGAATCGGATGCATTTATCCCTACTCTTTTCGATTCAGAAACGGTGCCTAAACCTCCTAAGAAACGAAAAAACCCTGCCGCGTCGAAAAACTCACAGCCGTCTAACTCTCAGCAGCCTGTTTCTGACACTGGCACGTCCGCCGCTTCAGATGCCACCACCGCACCCACTCCTTCTCAACCTTCGCAGCCAAATCTAGCTGTGGATACATCCAGTGCCGCCGGAGAACCGCCCAAGCCCCCTGAGAAACGAAAGAATCCTCCCGCGTCGAAAAAGCTGTCTGACTCTCAGCACCTTTCCGCTGCTTCTTCGACACCTGCCTCAGGTCCAACCCCCACAGCAACCACAGCTTCGGCGCTGGATACGTCCGTTCCACCTCGTATCGCAGCTAAACCTCGCCCTGAGAAACGGAAGAATCTCCCCACGTCTGAGTCCCAAAGCTCATTGGTTTCGGATACCGTATTCAAAGTCCCCACTCTCCCTCAGAGACTGACTCAAGACTCCACTACTCCAGTTTCTTCTTCTTCCACTTCAGTTCCCAGTTCTGCGACTTCTACATCTGCATCCACTTCCGCCGCCGCATCGAAAAAGAGGAAGATCGCCGCCGATAAAACTACTCCAGATGCTTCATCGACTACTGCAAAGAAACGAAAGACAGTTCCTTCCACTAACTCCACTGCGGCAAAAGCAGCTACTCCGCGTACCGTCACACCTCAGACCGCATCGGCTGCACGGACAAACAGCCGACTCGAAGCTGATCCCGTTCTGCCCCTCGCACATCAGCCAAACGCTCCCAAAAGACCTTCGGGACTCATTCCGATTGATCCACCACCTGCAAAGAGGCAGAAAGTCGCTCCGTTTCTTCCTCTATCGACACCTTCTGCAGCGTCCAAACCTCTGCCCCCTCAAACAGCGGCACATTCACTCCCCAGGCCTTCTGGCGTTGCTCAGGACGTCGTCAAGCTTCCCCAGTCGAAACCGAAGCGATTCGTGCCTCTGGTTGTAGCTCGAAAGCCGCCCGTGCCTGTCGCCGCTGTCACACCACCTCCCAATCTGATTTCCACCGCAGTCCAGATTAACAGTGACGCGTCCATTGCTGGGGTCTCGCTATATTATCTGGATTTCCCTGCCCCGCCGCCGCCTCCTCACCTCAGCTCCACCACTCTTCCGCCCAAGAAATCCGAACGGAAGCATGTGCTACAGCTTTCCTTGCTCTTGAGTTCCGTGACCGATGAAGACTTGCGAAACTGCGTTTTCGTGTCACGGTTGTTTCGTTACTCAGGCAAGTCCATCCAGCTTCCTATCCATCCATATTTGGCTCATTCGTCGCCACAGTATACATATCCGCATCCAACAGACTCGTTCGAGAATTTTCCGGGAAACGCTTGTCTTCGGTGCTCGCAAAGTACTCGCCAGTGACGACCAATATGTGGCCGTATCTACAGCAACGAAGGGAAGAAGTGTCCACCCGAAAACGCCAATTTAGAGCGTCCTTTCTGAGCCGCGTTTGCGCGCAAAATCCGATTTCCGAACGGTTATGGGCCTCTCCAGACCACGAGCGTCAGATACTCATCGGGTTGAGGTTGGCTTGTTCTTTCCTTTCATTCAAACAACTGTCTACTAAACTGACGTTTGGGGCAGATTTCTCCTGACGAGGCTGTTCTTCGACGTTTCGGTGGGTGGTGGAAAGGAGGGGAAGGGCTGGAACGAAGGACAGATCGTGGACGCGCAAGAGATGGTCAAGGACGAGGTCTGGATGATCACCGTGCGGCACGCCGCCACCTTCACGAGCGAATTGTTCTACGTCTTGGAGCCGACATGCGAACCGCTGGCTGGCATGCCCATTTCGACCTCTGTGACGGCGGAGTCGACTGGAACCCCGGTTCGCGTGGACTGGTCGGCATATATCGCGCATCGCGCATCTGCCCCGCAGGCCCCTGCTCCGAAACGACTGCTGGACTACTTGAGCTGGACGAATCACGAGGAATACGAGTTCGGGATTAGTCGACTGTGGCTCAAGCGCGTCGAGGGGGAAGGTGCGACTGGGAAGATGAAGCGTACTGTGGCGGAACGATACATCCTCGCGTGTGTCGTGGCTAACAGGCGCGTTTTCAAAATCTTCTACAAATTAACTTTCCGCTCATAGGTTTGGTATACAGTCTGTCAGGACGGTATATGTCTGGTCTTCAAATGGCCCAAGACTTCGCCGGCCTCCCCGACGTCGCTCCCGCCCGGCTCGCAGCCAGCCCAAAAGTGAACCTGTTTCTTCCTGCGTATGTTTTCTGTCGCTTTCATTCATCCCACTCGGAGGCGTTCTGAATCTCAGATTCACATAGACACCACCACGTGGAGAGCATGCACTTCACGACCTCAGGGCGGGCACTTCACACCGCTTTAGCTATCGTGCAAACGCCGGGGAGAATTTATTTTATTCTGCGGGACAACGGGATGCAGGTCGGATGCGAGGAGGAAGGCGTCGCTGAGGTTTGGATGAATATCTTGGGCTGTGATAATTCGGGGGTGGCTTCTCGGAAATGAGCTTCGCTGTGTCATAGAGGTTCTGAACAATAGATCCCGGTATTTACCACTCGTTATTGTACAATTACGACGTCGTGTTGGGATGCATTACGCCTCATTCTCCAAATCTGCGTAAAGAGCTTGCTCGACCTCGCTCCACAAGTTCTCGTAGGTCACATCGAAGTCAGCTAAACCTGGAGCAAGTTGCGTGCCAAACACCGCAGCGATCCCAGTGGTTGGATCAATCAAATAAGACGTGGAAGCCCACCCACCCCCTTCGAGCGTCAGTTGTTCATACACAGTGAAGAATTCAAGACAGACTCACAAGCGCCAGTACCCTTCTTACGTCGCCCCGGAAAATCGGTGGTGGTCACCATCTGCCCTGTGCTGAATTGCGTCGAGCCTTCAGGCATGCCGAGCATCTTAGCGAGGCTATTTGCCGCGGGCACGTTGAGCGTTGGCTTGAAGAGAACCGCGACAGAGGCTGCGCTGAGGATCGGGTTCGCCGCCTTACCAGTTTTGATCTGTAGCAGGTGGCGCAAAATGGCAAGGTAGTCCTTTAGCGGGGAATATAGTCCCACGCCCCCGAAGTGGACGTTCGCTGTTTAGAAAGCTTAGTAAAGTCGTAAAAAATAAATAGAGGCCAGGCTACTCGTTTCTGGATCTTGGTTAATGATTTCAGTTTGATTATTCCACTTCTCGAGTTCATTTTCAGAGTTGCGGACCGACAGAGGCAAGCGACGTTCCTTGAGGTCAGCTGTCAGATAAAATGAGGCGGAAGTAATCCCCAGCGGTGAAAATATGTGGTCTTTACTGAAATATTTCGTCAAGCCATCTGCGAGCGGCGCACAGAGTTACTCACAAATATTGGTCCAATGACTTCCCAGCTATTCGCTCGACGATGAAACCAACGCAGTCGGTAGAAAATCCATAAGCGACTACAGAAAATAAGGTAGATTCCGAGGGCGAATAGGCGGGTACTCGCAGTCTGAACCCGGCTCAAACTTAAGGAGTGGACCGGGAAGAGAGCCCTGTTCGCAAGTAAGCCAAACCATCACCTAGTGGCGACGCGGAAACCTGGAGTTTGTTGAACCAAGCTGACGAAGTTTCATAGGGATATGACCCGTAGGCAGCGCCAGACTGAGGATATTCCAGGCCACTCGAGTGGTTGAGAAGCTGCCCAAATGTAATAGGGTTTTTAGCTGAAGCCGTAGCTGTGGGTTTTCCGTCTGCGTCGCGTGCAGTGACGATAATTGGATTGGCCAGCTCTGGCAGGATCTCCCTTGCGAGAGTATTCAGTTGTATCTTCCCTTGTTCAATCAGTTGCATGGCGGCAATCTATCAGTTTATAATGTGTAACTTGAAGCCGTCGTTCGCAAGATGGGCGCACCGAAGTGATTAGTTTCGTCTGACTGCATATCCAAAAAACGGCGTTCTCGTCGAGACGGTCGCTCAAAGGATCTCCGAGGACCTTGCGCCCGGTTTGGTGCATGAATATTTCTCCATTATGGTCGGTGACGCCACAAAATAGCGCCGGTAGAGTGTTGCTCTCGACTGCGCGAGACTATACGAAAGGTCTATCGAGGGTTCAAGTGGGCAGATAAATGGGCCTATACCATAAGACCACGGATAGCATCTTGCTGCTGTTGCGAGATAGAGACCATTTCTGTATTTAAATAACTAGGCTGGAGATGATGAGGCCGACTTGAACTCGAGCGCTGATTAGAAATGTCGCGAGGTATTTTTGAGCGGACCAGCGCCTAACAGTTAGTAACATGAGTTCTTTGGCTGAGTAAACGCTTGGACAAAGCGGCGCACCTGTCCGACTCGGAGGTCGCGCGCCAAGTTTGGTGAACCACGTGCTCGCGGACAGTCTCCCTCTTCTCCGCCGCCATGACCATTCTCGAGTCGTCCGACCAGGACCCCAGCCTGATGAGGCTCTGGTCGCTCATCACAGAGCTGAGCGAGCAGCTGAACCAGAACCGCGAGATTTCCACCAACATCTATTCTCAAGCGGGAGGAATCAAGGTGCGTTTTGTGTCCCCGCCCTTTTCGTGCCGAGCTCACAAATTCCTGCCGCAGACCCAGGCAGTCCATTCACAGACGGGTTTCGTTTTACGCCGGTAAGCAGCCCCGGTCCCTTGGAGCCACGAACGCGAAGTTAAACATGGACGAAACGAAGATTCAATATGGACAAACCCAAAGGTCCGTTGGGCTCGACCTTCTTCATCTTCACGGCGGTATGGACCAATCATGCTAGCGTAACCTAGAACTTTACGATGCGGAGCTCGAGCGCATGAACGCGGCAATGACTACGGAGAACATCGCGCTACAGCACGATAACAAACAGCTGAATGCGCTGATCCGTGAGTACGAGCAGACGCTCGAGACGCTCATGAGTGCGTGCATTCCATATTCTTCTTTGGAATCTGCACCAATTCAATTTCTTTTCCGTCTAGATACGTTCCGGAATCGTGCCGTGCGTCAATCTTAGATAGCCAACCTTCTCTTGGTGACTAAACAGTGCGACAGAAAGACGTCCAAGAACGCGAACTGGCCTTGTCGCGAGAATACGAGTCGCAACTGCTCGCACGGCAGGAAGAGTGCGAGTCGCAGGATCTAGGGTCGAGCACGATGGTGTACCAGTCGCTCGGGCGGATATCGCACGTCTTACGCCAGCTCCTCCGCGCTCAAGGCGGCGAGCTCCCCGAAGCGTCGCCGACGTCCCCGTCAGAACCCGACGCGGTGCCGCCCCCGCACATGGACGTGCGCGAGCCGTGGACGACGCTCGCGGCGCGTGAGCCGTGGACGGCGCCGGCCGTTACCGGCGCTGACCACGCGATGGAGCGCGAGATCGAGCTGGCGCGGCTGGAGAAGGAGAACGAGGAGCTGCGGCGGATGTTAGGTGTGGCGCCCCCGCAGACTACGCGTCCCGAGCAGGGTGGCGAGGAGAATGACCACGGAAATTTCTCGATGCATGCGGGCCGAATGCAACACCCCCAACCCCGGCCATTTGAGCCTCCTTTGTCGCTGGGAGGGTTCAACTCTCCGAGGCGGCCACCTGCTGGGAACAAGACACCGTCGCAGCTAACGTTGATAAGACGACAGCAGGGGACTCCGTAGTATTTTACTGTCATTTTACTCGCTATCGAAGGGGTACTTTTACAAATGGCAGTACCTTGACAAAATTTGGATCTAAAGGTCTCGATTTTGGGCGAATTGTGTTGTAAAAAAGGTAGAGTGCAGATGTATAATCTTTGGACTGTTCCAGATATTTCTGGAGGCGACCAGCAGCATTTGAGCTCAAAGAGAGTCGGCTGTTTGATGCCCCGCCCAAAAACGGCGGGCCATCAAAGGTGTAGGCGTCTCGGGAACCTCATGGCATCCTCCACACGGCACGCTCACTCTGAAAACATTCAAGCAAGAGGTCGATATGTATGGCTCGCTTCCTTGCAAATTTCAGAGCAATCCGAGGTAATTCGCTCACACAGCAGGTCCATCAAAATTATTTTGCACTTATTCACTGGAATTCATTATGCATTCAACCGTGATACGGTTTGCATATAATTCCTGATGCTAAACGGTCCCGAGAGCCTTTCCCAGGGCTGCGGCGGCATCTGACACCATCTTGGCTCCAATTTTCAGGACCCTAATTTTGGTGCGTCAGTAGGTTGATGCAGTGATGAGACAAAAGCCATACCCTGCGATACATGAAAAATAGGACTCGTTATCAGCATTCTAGCGTTGAATTCAATTCGAACAGCTTACGATCCATTGCCATGATGGGATGAGGCGCTCCGCGGTAAACCTCCACCTCCACCTCCACACCCACAGCGGTCAGTTTCTTCCCAAACGCTATCCCCTCGTCGCGCAAGATATCGCATTCACAAACCGCAATCCACGCCTTGGGCACCTTGGCAAGCAGCGCATCGGGCGCGAAGATGGGCGACGCGTCCCACTTGGTGTAGTCCTCCTTGTTCGGGAGGTAGTTGTCCCGGAACCAGAGCATGCGCGCGGGACTCAGCCAGGGCGTCAGCTGGTTCTCGGCCCAGAGGTCGTCGACGCTCGCGGTGTTGTCTGTCACGGGGACGATTAGCAGCTGAAAGATGAGGGGGATCGGGGGCGAGGCTTCGGCGGCTTTGAGGGCGAGGATGGCGGCGAGGTTTCCGCCGCTGTAGAGAGAGAGAAGGTTGGTGAGAGATTGGGGAAGGTAAGAGATCGGAATACGTGCCTCGAGGATCCGCCGACAGCGATTCTGGTGGTGTCGATGTTGAGTTTGGATTTGCCATTCTTGATAACCCAGTCCAGCGACTCAATTGCGTCTTCTACCGCTGTAGGGTACCGGTGCTCGGGCGCCAGACGATAGTCGACAGAGATCACGACAGTTTTAGCACCTAGACGCAAATTAAAAGAGGCTACAAGTTCCGGGTTCGAAGGATGCTCACGACTGCACATGTTCGTAGAAAAGCTATTTTCTGCATTGATATTGCCAAAGGTCCATCCGCCTGAGATCAGTGAGAAAGACGATAGATCCAGGATCGTCGTGTACTACCTCCATGAAAGAAAATAAAGACCGGCCATCCATTAGGTGGGCTGGGACCTTCGGGAGTGAATGCACGGAATTTCGTGTGGCTGAGATCTATGTCCTCTGTGGCACCAACTGGAAGAGGGTCAGATCCGCCAGGAACAGCTGGGACGTCGCGTAGGCTAGGGCTCCAGGGCAGAGTATGCGGTGGAACGAGCTGGGCAAGACTTTTGTTGTGGAACTCGACGTATTCGGGGTCCAGACGCGCAATCATGGAAGGGTGAATAGGCTGGATCTGCGGGGATGCCATGGCGGGTTACAAGAGTGAAGAACGGCATCGGAGACCTGCTGCCTTTTAGCAGAATCGAAGTGATAACAACGGTCCGGCGGAGACCGTGCCCCTATCTGGTGTACAGCCACAGGTGTACAGCCGTTGACAACGTTGACAAGCAATAACCAATAAAAAGGTTATACTTATGCCTCGATCTGAATCGCCTCCACCACATAAGCGCGCGCGCCAATCCGCAGCCGACCACGAAAACGGCATGGCCAAGCTGCCCCCGCTCTCCCTCAGTATCCTGGGCGTCGAACCTCTCGATGAATTTATCAGAGAGATCGCAGACTTTGTTCATTACACCATCGCCAATCGCCCCCCAGACCTCCAGGGAAAGGTCGAGGTCGAGGCCAAGGTAGGATTACTGCGGAGCAGGGACACGAACCAGCGGTTGGACCTTCCCATTCTTGTAGAGAGCAGTGAGTGTGCAGTTTTTACACTTTTCTCTGCTTCTTCTGGATCCCTAACCACGCGTCGTTTGGCCAGTCATTGCACCGGATAGCATCCCTCTTCGTTTTGAATCCAATATGTCCGTCGTACGTCTTTACCACCCATTCCGCTGAATATCGCGGCCAACTACCCCAGGCACAACATAAACATTTCAATACGCGCCTGAACGAGCTCAAGATTGCTTCTGCCCAGCCCGGCTTCCCCTCCACACCAATCGCCTACACACATCTGCATCTGGTCGACTCGTTCTACCCAACAGACAACCCACACGACAAAGACAAAATACGCGTCACGCGAGACGAAAAGACCGGGAATGTCCTTGAGTGCATGCGCAAAATACGCCTCGGAGATCTCAACATATACAGCCCGAAACGCGCCGCCGACTGGCGTGTCAGCGTCAACCTGGAAGTCCCTGGTTCGTGCACAACATGCCATTTTTTCTTTACGGTATTTATCCGAAGCAATCTAGTCTCGCACCCCATCGGTTCGCCAACACACACCCGCAAAAAAGACCGGCTGAGCTACTCGCACGAGGAGTTCAGCATCGACCTCACGCAAGTGCAGGCCTCGTCCTCCCCGAACAGTCCTGTGCGTCGTCGCCTACAATCCAATTCAGATGCCCGTGTAATTAACTTTTGTGCAGCCCGACATATTGCACGAGCTCGAGATCGAGATCGCCCGACCGCAGCTCTTGCTCGCGACTGCGGCCAAGCGCGGCGATCTGAGCGCGCCGGAACTAGAGCGCAGCGCATTCGACGAGCTAATACGAGCGTTTGTCAACAACGCGCGGATACTGGTGCGGAATGCGAGTGAGGGCTGGCAATAAACCGGGTTAGAGGTTATTGCCGGCGTTATCTCTGTCTATCTATCTATTCATACCCAAGAGTGAGTGAGAGGGCTCAATTTTGTTTTGATATGTATCCGTACTCATCTACCCATCTAGAGACCTATCCGGCTGTTGTATGTACTTGGTCGTTTGCATGCATAATTTTTCAGTCAATTGGCAATCCAGTTGGAAAGCCACTAGATTGCGTGCTTCGGCGCAATAGTCGAGCATGAGTGAGGCAACCACAACATGTAATTATAAACGTCGGTCAACGGCATCTAGCCGACCATAGAAATACAAGCGACGTGAAGTCGCGGCGGACGATTAAATAGATGATGTTAGTGTTAGTATGTATACCCAGATTCCGTCCATCCACCTCGCCTCTACACTCCGAAATTAGATTCGAAAGCGCCCCGCCTACGCACCGTGTTTCGGCGGCGGCGGATGCGCCTTGTAGCTCTGCAGCCGCGCCCACTCCAACAGCACCATCGCGAAATAGCAGTCGTTCTGCGAGTCCGTCATCACGCGCTCCGCGACCAGCTGCCCCGCCGCCTGGATCCGGCGCGCCTCCGCCTCGTTTTCGATCGCCCACTGCACTTTCTCGACGACGTCGGAGAGGTCGGGGAGCACGGGGACGTAGTGCTCGTACGGTCGGATCCAGTCGTTGAAGTACTCGTCGAAGACGGTCGACTGCAGGGTTCGATGATAAGCCAACCCTCCAGAATACAGAGAAAATGGAACGGAGTGTGTGTACCTTGAACACCAACGACCCGCTCCGGAGGAGCCCCAGATACCGCCCAGAGAAGGTGTTCCCGTCGACGTCGAGCAGGTACTTGTACTTGTACACCTCCTCCTTGGGCGACTGCGGCCCGGTGATGTCGTACTCCTTGATGATCCCGTCGCGGTCGCAGTCGTCCGTGCAGTGCGACTCGGCGAAGCGCGTCATCTTCGCGTCGATGAGGTCCGAGTGGTTCCGCGCAATGTCGACGAGGCGGAAGCGCGGGAACTTGTGGTAGTTTTGGCCCAGGATGTGCCCGCCGTTCTTGGGTGGAAAAAAGGTTGGGATAAATTAGCAAGCAGGGAGAGAGGGAAGGACTACGTACAGACATGCCGCGCCAGTCTGATTTGCGAAAAGATTGTAAATCAGGGGGCACGAGGGGGAGAATTGGGTCAGAACACGTACAGAGTTTCGGTGTCTTGTCCTTCCAGTCGATGTCGTTGGGGTGTGAGAAGCTGCCCGACCACCAGGATTCATCGTAGTAGTACTGTCCCGGGAAGAGGATGTCCGAGAAACAGGGTGAGATCTTGGTCATGCTCAAGAGCGGCCAGAGGTCCGTCGTAAAATCAGAGCTCGAGCTCGAGCGAAGGACTGTGGTAACATGTTACACGACAGGAGCACAAAAAATGCATATACCCACAAGCAATATCCGCGCTCCCGTTCGTAGGGAAGCCCTTGGGGCTGCTGAGTGGACTGCATCCACTTTTGTCCGCGAACCACTGAGAGGTGGGGCGCGGCGCAATGTGGAAAGGATTGGGGTCCTTGAGGACCATTGCATCCTTGCGTGCATCGGGATCACGGAAGTTGAAGACGACGCGGGGCTCGTCCCGCCCATTTAACAGGAAATCCATGTCCGGAAGTACGGACACGAACTAGATTGGAATGATTATTATTTTGAGTAAAGCGAGGGCACGAAAGACGCACTCTTCCTATGGTTCTCGGCCAATCGTCGTAAAAAGACGTTCCCCGGTACTGATAAAAGGTCAGAAACCACAGCACACGCTCTGGATCCCATATAACAACCACCCACGTCAGGCATGTGCACTTTTCCGCCTTTAATGTTGATAGTCGTCATTCCTTTGGGGTCCTTAAGCATCTACAGGAAATGCGTGAGCAAAAAATCAACAACGAAGGCGGAGAACATACCATCGCCCGACCGCGGTCTATCATATCCGCGAAGTGGGCCGGGTTCTCCTCAGCAAGCTGATAAAACGGCTCAAAGTCGCGTTGTATCTGGTCGTAGTCGTCGATCAAGCATTTCTTGTCCTGCGCAAGTTTAAACCATTTATCAAAGTTGGGAGGCGGCGGGCGGTCGTTTTTGAGGGAGTAACGTGCTGCGGCCTGCGCCAACGTTTGCGACTGGCGGGCGAACAGAGCAGTTAAGCCTACACGTGCTGCTGCGGCTGGGTCTGCGTCTGTTGCAGGATGGTCGGCAGGGGGTGAGGGATTAGAGTGGCCATTGTCCGCGGGTGGTAGAGACGTATCATGGTCCTCGGGTGGTATTATTGGGGGCGCGGGCGTGGCGGCGGGGTCGGCATTTGGCGAACCCATAAAATAGGCCACCGTTGCGATACCGGCAAATAACGCCAGTATAAAGAGTGTGGGGACGAGGATTCGTCGGCATAAGGACCGCGGTCGAAAGGAGCGACTTGAAGTGCCATTGGGTGTGAATGGTGGCTCGTCGTCCTCGTCCTTTTGGTGCGTCGGAAGTAGCGGACTGCTCGTTTCATTGGACTGCGGCACACGCGCGTAGGATGGGCCAGCGACCTGGCCCACTAGCCTCTTGAGCTGGAACATGGGGAAGAGAGAAAGCGTATTCGCTATAGCATCACAAATTTCCACTTCGGCTTCAAATTTCCGATGGTTGCCAGTTGCACCGAGCACTGCATCCCATTATACTCAAGTTTTGGATCGGCGACTCCCGTGAGAAGCTCAAAATATATGTATGAGCGTACACAAGTACATTTGTACTATACGATTGTATAGTAGGGCAAAGCAGTCAAAATCATCCAAGCTTCATAGGTTCGCAGCTCCGGCCCGGGCGAGCCGGGCACTTCGCAGACGATGGCCCGCGTGGCTTGTTTGGTTCGATCGCGGCATCACACGGCTCTTCGGCAGAACGGCGGCTTGTACCGAATCATCGCGTCGAATTTGGACGACGAGGACCAAGTTCGCTGTTTATTCTTGGGGCTAGACATCTGTGCCCTCTACCATTCCATATTTTCTATCGCCTGCGTTTAAAATTACCAGTGTCTGTCTGAAGCCATACCGTCTAGACCCGAGGCCTTGTAGTTGGCGGATCGGCACAGCGCGCATCTCACCTCCTCTAGTGTCAGTCAGAGTCTCGCTCTCATCAGCTCACTTTATTCTTCCGTTACTTTCTTGGCCGTGCGGTCCGACACTGTTTTGATCTTCTCTTCTCTGACCTCTGGCGGCGTCTGCGTTCTCTCCTTCTGGATCTTATTGTGGTAGTCCCGAGCCATGTTGGCCATTTTCTTCGAGTTGGTCTCATACATTGGGACTTGAGCACCTGCATCTTTGACCAGGCGATGAATTATTTCCCTAGGTTTGTGTGGTTTATTTATTCCGGTCCAATCCCCTCCAGCCTGTTGCGGATCTGGCTGCTGAGGCGCGCGTCATTGTGCTTTTGTTTCGCTAGCGTGGTTAGTTTTTCCTGCAGGAGAGTGCAGGACAGCTTTATCTCTTCCTCGGTGAGTTCTTCGTCCATTTCAATCATATCTATTTTATTTTAGCCATTTCCTCGACTATTCTTGACTACGATCTTCACCCTTTCCCGCGTTTTGTTTCCTATCCTAAGTTTGTTCGCCATCCATAACGTTTGCACGTTGTGGTTCGGGTTCCACTGACCCGTTTGCTCCAGTCTTGCAACTTCCGTCGCCTCTGCCATGAGCTTTAGACCTTCGCTATCTATGTTTTCTGCCAGTTACTTATCCCTGATTATGTGCACCGGGCAGACCCACCGGCCGTGTCCCACCGTCGGCGCATCCGCGGTGGTAATTCGCATTGTCACCATCCTATGGTCCGTGTTTATTCCAACCGCTTGTATGTCCCATTCAAACGTCTCCTCGAGCACGTCTCGTTTGACATACAGCCTGTCGATCCTCGACTGCGAGCCTCCTAGCGCCAGAGGCTGCAGATACGTGTATGCTCTTCCTGAATCCATCTACCAGCGCGAGCTATGACTTCAGTTCGTCTAGGGCATCTGTCGCGCTTTCGTTATCCGCGTGTGCCGGCAGCCGATCTAATGCATCCTCCACTAGATCCACATCACCTCCGAACGCGTCTGGCCTCCTCGTTCTCGGGTGGTTCATGTAGTAAGTTTTGATTCTGTTCCAGAACATTCTTTATGTCAGGGATCATGGCCCTACCTGGTAACCTGGTATAATCTCCGTCGATTTGATCCCCGTCGTCTCTACGTAGCCCTTGTTGAGCACAACGGCAAGTCCTGCTCTTGCCGTTGAGTCATTGCCTTTGTCTTCAGACGACCAGCAGCTCCACGCCTCATGACTTCCGCATTGGACCCGACTCCCGCCCCAAAAGCGGACATCAACGCACAGTATGGCAACTGGGGAACGCAGGTCGATGGTACATTTCTACGCGTGGTTGATAGCGGTCATCTCAGGATGTTGCAGGGGCCCCGGGAGGTGCTGGTGGACCTGGCTACACGGGAGGCGGCCATGGTGCCAATGGGAGGGCGCCCGGTGGGATCGACTTTGAACATGTTCACTTATTTTCCAGAATTGGTGGTAAGTTTGCACAGCCGTTCCCAATCGAAGCCGACTCTTCCTGTTGACTCTTCCTGTTTGTTCAAGCCGGTCCCGGTGGAAACGGAGGGGAGGGTAAAAACGGTCATGGCGGCCGCGCCGGAAGAGCTGATGCGGCGCAGTTTGGGGAGAGGCCGTTTCTGGTGGAGTGGGAGCTTGGGCTCGTGGACGAGAAACCTATTCCCCTCCCGGTCATGAAAACGGCCGATTTTTGTGAGCACTACTTACTCGGGGATAAAATTCTCCAGCGTCTCGAGGGAGAATACATGACGGTGGGGGGACTTCTCGAGGCATCCCCCGCCGATCTCGAGGCACTCGGGTGCCGCAAAGGGCAGATTAATGACATCAAAGGGGCTCTCAAGGCTTTCTTGAGCATCAATAGTGCATTACTTAGTTAATCAACCATTTTTCTCTTTCGATACCCGGCCGTGTCATTACATTCAATTCGATACGGGGCGAACATCAGGAAAATGTTTCGCGTCTGGCGCATCTGGTTGTCTAGCCGGGAATGGCTTATCTGGGGGTGGCCGGTGCTCCATTCGTCCAGACCGCCCAATCATTGTCGGTGGGATTGACTCTTCAAGTAAGAGCTGAGCTGATTCTCAAGGCACCATCCAAAAGTCAATACCGGTACCGCGTCAACAGAAACATTTTCGACCGTAAATACAATTCAGCATTGCATAAGGTGAAAGAGACAAATACCCAGGCCACGAGCAACGTTCCGAGACCTTGAATGGCAACGACCCGGACTTGAGGATGCCTAGAGATATCCTATAGAACTTGAGTTAGTGGGCGCACTCGGTAGTGTACTCGTCAATGCTCTCCGTGTAATGGGACCGTTATCTTGCCATCTTCGAGGCATGAGTGAGCTAGCAGTGAGGAAAACCTAGTGGTACGGCAGCGGTTTGCAGGGCAGTAGGAACAGCGTTCTTTCGACGAGGTCTGGCGTAATACATGACGGAAAGCATTGTTTCAGCGTCCAACTTGAATGGAAACACGGTGTTGTCCAATTTACTTGAAGGCCCGTTGTTATTGGTGTCAATTCCGTTATCCCAAAGTCAAGGTATGATATTGCTGCCAGAGTAGACAGACTTGAAGGTTGAAGAGAGAGCTTGTGACGCACCGTCACACAGATCAAGTCCACTAGTAATCCACTGTCGCATTTTTCCACCCATCAAATTATTCTGGAGACTGAGAGGACTTTTACCGGAGCTCAAAATCACAAAACGAAAGGCTCATCGAAGAATCCGAGTCAAAGATTGCCTCCCTCGATTCGCGGGGACTGCCCGAGCGCAAGCGTACTTAGTGTCCTCGTTGCACTCTACTCGCTCGGCGCTCCAATTCGCACGCTGCCGGTGGAATTGCTGGCCGAAATTTCTGTGCTGGCGGTCAAAGAGACACGATTTGTCTGGTTCTCCGAAAGAACTTTTCTCAAAAGGCCTCTTTCACTTCTCGCTCTTTGGCTCGCCTCCTAAATCTGATTGTACAACAAGCTGACAACAACGACCTAAAAATAGATAAATCTTCAACTTCCCTCAATATCATGCACACGCTGTTGCCAACGAGTTTCCTTTCTTCGAGTCCGTCAAAAGATCCAAAACGATGCTCGAGACATCTCCGTCTTGCAGCTTGTCACCAATCAAGTTGCTGACTGTATCCTGGACGAATGAAATTTTGGACGCGGCGGTGGCGAAATCGGCCGCGTCAGCTGCTGTGCCCGCATCGTTAATGGCAGTGACCACAGTGTCGAAGGTGGCTGCATCCGCGGGGCTCGACCGGATGCTGGACGCGAGGAATCAGCCTGGGCAAGAGAGCTCACGAAACTTCTGCTTACTTGTCGGGGAACGGGAAGTTCACTGCCAAGATATCTTGAGCGTCGGACTTCAACTGGGAGATGTTGTCGGTCAAGGCAGACACATCGCAGGCAGCCGGGGCCGCCGCAGCCGCGTCAGCGAGGGCAGCAGGGGCAGCAGCCGGAGCAGCCGGAGCCGGGGCAGCAGCCGGGGCGGCTGTAGACGAACACGCCGCTGCCAACGAGCTTCCGTCCTTCGAGTCCGTGAAAAGATCCAAAACGATGCTCGAGACATCTCCGTCTTGCAGCTTGCCACCAATCAAGTTGCTGACTGTATCCTGGACGAAGGAGATTTTGGACGCTACAGTGGCAAAATCTGCCGCGTCAGCTGCTGTGCCAGCATCGTCAATGGCGGTGACCACGGTGTCGAAGGTGGCTGCATCCGCGGGGCTCGAACGGATGCTGAGGAAAGTTAGCCTGGGCAAGAAAGCTCACGAACTTCTCCTTACTTGTCGGGGAACGGGAAGTACACGGCCAAAATATCTCGAGCGTCAGACTTCAACTGGGAAATGTTGTCCTTCAAGGAAGCTGCATCGCAGGCACCGGTGGCCGCTGTGGCATCGACGGCTGCTATAGGGGCCGCAACAGGCTCTGAATTGCCGCCATTAAAACTGAGAGTGATCTTCGGAACCGGGGCTATTCACAGGGCGTTAGCAGCGAACGAAGCTGGTGAAACCACAACCGACCTGCAACTACACTGGATGCGACGAACGCAAAGAAAATCAAAGTGCGTTTGTTGAACATGGCGGAAAAAATGTTGGTGAAGAAGAAGGGAAAAACTAGGTCGCCAGGAGGGAGACGAATGACACCAGGTAAAGAAACACATCGTCAACACCTCAGTTTTATACGTCGCAGCGCTTCGCCCATCAGGATGGTCTGGGCAAGTTGAACTACGGTACCATGTGTATCAGAGTCCGTATTATGGTCTATTGCATACGGTTCTCTTCAACTGAACTTAGCGGTTGACGACTAGGACAAGACTTGCTGTGATCTGCTGTGCTTGAGCTACTAATTTTCCCAGGATTCCGAGAGAACGAACATGGAAACAGGGATAACAACGGGTCATCGAAGGTAATTGAAGAGCGAAATCGCAACAGTCGCGAGCAGTTGCGGCTTGGCCATGTCGATCTGTGTCGATCCTAGATCAAAAATATCATCGATCACCAACAGTTAGCCCAGTTGTTCTGAATCCGTTGATCCAGGATTAGAGCGGTGAAGAACCAATGTTCAAGAGTCGCAACCACCCCTTTGCCATTGGCTTTTGCGGCCCGCATAACAATATCATGTTGGTTGCAAGATTCACAGGCTGACGTTCCGGTCAAGTTCCGTTGGGAGTCGTTGGGTCGTCTTTACCTCCCACCGATTTCTGCTCGACGGTCAGCAAACGCCGCGACGGTCAGCGATCACCGAACTCGCGTGGCAATTTGATTGGTGAAGCAGACGTTAACAAGTGGGGACTCCGGGGTAGCGGACGAAACAGACCAGACAAAGCGGGGAAAAAGGATGTGGACCAGGACTTAAAAATTAGCAGATGTCAGGCAAGCATGGTACCTCCTCCACTCGTACTGAAAGCGCCGATAGATGGTCTCTGTTGGTCATGAACGCAGTGCAAGTATATTTTGAAGCCGAAATGATGTGGTGAAGGTCCCGATAGTGCAACTGGATCGACGCAGAGAGGTTCAATTCGTGTGACGCGAAGCTCGTAAGAAACGGAAGGAAGGATGGAAGGAAGTGTATAACCGCGAGTATCTGAAAGAGCGGAAATGCAAAAGTAGGGTAATCACTGAGGCAGTTGCGCCGGGACGGATAGACTCTGATAGAGGAACTGGATCAATACGACGGGCTCCAGAAAGATTATGTGTGATGCATGAGATATATTTGAATGCCTCTGACTATTTTCCAGGCGTCCCTACTTTCCTCTAGCTTTGTTTGGGTCCGCACTTCACCCTCTGGTATCAATCTGTATCCATGCGGTCGTCTGCACCACCAGAAGACTCCCTGTTGGCCTGCTCTTGCACCGCCCTCAAGAAAGGTTCAATCCCAGTACCCGCTTCTTCCGGTAAACCCAGGGCCCTCACTAGTCCGCCAAGCATGCCCGTGCGCAACGCCTGATCAAAGCTTGAAACAGCCGAGCGGAACTGGGGGGAGCTGAAGACATGAATCAACGTTAAAGTCGGATTCAAGAGTTTCGGTCTTACTTGATGATGCGCTGGAGAGCCTCCGCGGATGGGGGAGTTGGGAGGTCGGGAGGCAGGTGAGGGAACAGTGTTGGTATTAATTCAGGATGCGATGTAAACAGCGGCCTGAGGTTTGCGGGAGTCAAAATATCCGTCAAGGAGAGCTCTGGAAAATATGTTACGGGGGTTCCAAGATTTGGCACTGGAACAAGCGAACCTGGGGCAGCGGGGGCACGGGAACCGGACAATAAAGCCTGGAGCTGCGCAAGCTGTTCGGGAGGAATCAATGGCGCGGTTGCCCTGTCGAGTTCGGTCGATAAATATTGGATAACTCAATAACCATAAAATCCAAATACGCACGACGAAGACGCAGTTGCAGGAGCAGCTTGGGTAGAAGTGGATGCCTGAGGCTGAGAGGTGGTCGCGCCAGCGGTATTCCAAACAAGATTAGACTCCGGATCCTCGAGAAGCCTGTTGATGTTGGCCACAAATTCGTCATCTCTCGCAGCGGATGCATCCTAGGAAATTGTTATGAGCTGTTAGATAGGCAAATCGTACGCGGAGCGGACCTGCAGCCAGAACTAGAACAAGATGGTCAATAGGCGAAAGAGGTTGTTGAATAATCTTACGAAATGCCTCTGGTTGGATGAAGAGAACTTGAGGACATACACGCGTCCACCTGATTGAGGAACCTTGACGAACGACGCATCCGACGGGAACAGAATCAAGTCCTGCGAGAATAAGTGATATCCTTCGGTGAAGGATGGAACCAACCTCGTCCACCACACCAGTGGTCCGGTTTTTCCAAGTGAAATGAAAGAGGCCATCCTCGCCAGAAGTGAGAATTATGGCTCCCTTGACAGGACTTGGTTCGACGAAGTTTGAGTTTTCACGGCGAAAAGCCCTGCCAGCTTTGAATGCAAGAAGGATATCGGCCATGTTGTGGTTAGACGCGACGCGCGTTCCACTGATGTGGCTGACGTAACACACTCAGAACGCTCAGCGCTCATGTCCGACGACGACGGCTGGGGTGCCGTTGCGCCTCCTCCGGCGGGCGATATTATAAAGGACGCCCTTAAGAAAGAACAGCTTCTCAAGTCTGTTATTCCCCAGCTTCATGGCCTTGATCTAACACGAATTTGGCAGAGAGATCGCGGCCTCGCAGCAGGATCTTCGCAGTTGGTACAAGTACATCCAGTAAATTCAAATCTAATCGTCAACCCGACAGCCATTCTTGCCCGTGTTCAGTCTGTGCAGAAGGAGGTCGACAAACTGACATCGGGCAACGAGACTCTGCAAATGTACATCGACAACCTTACCGTTCAAATGGCTAAATCCAGGAGATGATTGCTCTCTATCCCACATGCGGCTCTACGGCGAACGAACCGGCCAAATGAATTATTTCGAGAGCGCCGAATTGTTCTTCACGGAATCATACAATGTAATTATTTCGCCACATCCGAGAGACCCTTGGCGCCGACCTTTCCGTCTGTGTGCCCGGACTCCAGCGAGAAACCACTAGTGGCGCCTGCTGTTGTCCCGGTGGGTCCAAAAGTGCTACCTAAGTCCTCCGAGTGGGCATTCATTCACTTGGTCAATAACTTCCCTGCCACCGCTCATCATTCAGACTTTGTCGACGAAACACGCGGAACTGTGTCTGCGCCAGCCGCGATTTCAGGCAGCGCCCTCGTTGACCGACTTGCTTTTGCCTACTGGCAGCAACCGCAGCTGGTCGTCTTGAACTCATTACGATGTCAATGCGACGCGTTTCGTCGCCTAATGACATATGCTCCACACACAGTAACTGTGCGATCGCGAACGCGGAGGATTTTGACACGAGCAAGGACGTATTTTTTGTGTTGGTCCACGACAAGTTGTTTGTTGGAGCGGCGGGGCCGTTCCCAGTGTCGCTGAACGAGTGGCAGACGAATAGTGCCAAAACGTTGAGCTTGAACGAGGATGTCCCTCTCGGCGCACTGACCAGGAAACCGCAGAACACCGCTCGAAGCCTTGGATAGGGCCGGGAAAGATTTCGGTCAAGATTACATTACGCGCAGATTGAACTCGAACTAAAGCGCCTGCGCTCTGGACTCGGAGCGCTACACGTGTAGTGCTAGCTTGGCCATCGCTGCAGTGAAGAAGAGCGAGCGGAGAGCAAAGCGGCAGGTGCAGGAGCTGGTTACTCAGACTGCGCGGAAGAAATGGAGAAAGAAAAAGACAACGGTGATGATGATCAAGGCGAAGTGGAGGGAGCTTTAGTGATGCAAGTGTTTTTGGGTTGCGCGTTTTGAACTTTTGCAGTTTAGGTCGCGCTGGGGCGAAATGATACACAGTAAAATTGCGATAATAGACGTTACTCACAGGCGACCACACTGCCTGAAGTTTTCCAGCACAGTCCGGGTCCAGTCAGGTTATTCCTGCTCACGCAGTTTTAAGCCAAGTATCTGCGCCAGCGCTCAACGCTTAGTACATTGCAGAAACCGTAGACTACTACAAAGTATACTAAGCACTAAAAAACCTCCATCTGCAAAAACCCAGAGGGAAAAAATGCGAGATGGAGGAAAAGTGCGAAATTGTTGTGGAAGTAGCGACCTGGAACATCATGTCAGAAGACGAGCAAGGACGGTTATGGAGAGGAAAAGCGGACTGACCGACCAGCGGTATCACCAAGGGTCAACGGAGCCAGGTTCCTCGACACGAGTCCGGATCTATGAGGAGAGCGTCAGTTGGCCGAATAAGAACAAAATCTGAAGGGAATCTGAAGGGGCTCACCGACCAGCCAGCCAGCCTCGCTACCATACCGTACGGATCCCCGCGTTGAAGAGAGTCTGGTGCTGAGAGAGCGTCAGCCGGGAATTAATGGACAAGAAGAGGAATGCAAATTGACTCACCGACTAGCGAACCAGCCTCGTCACCATAGGTATCCCCGTGTCGAGAAGAGTCCGACTCTGAAATGAGAGTGTCAGTTGGCCGTATAAGAACAAAAGAACCCAAGGGCTTACCGACTAGCGGGCCAGCCTCGTCATATCGGTATCCACGTGCCGAGAAGAGTCTGACGTTGGAAAGAGTGTCAGTTCTCCGTATAAGAACCAAAAAAAAACGAAATGGCTCACCGACTAGCGAGCCAGCCTCGACACCATGCCGTCCAGGTCGTCCAAGTAAGTGCAGCTCTGAGAAGATGCCAGTTGGCCAAATAATAACAAAAAAAGCCGGAAAGACTTACCGACTAGCGAGCCAGCCTCGCCACCATACGTATCACTCTGTCGAAAGGAATCCGGCTCTAAGAAGGGAGAACCTGCGTCAGCGGAAAGGTCAATTGAGTAGAACGTGGACGAGACCCACCGAATGCGAAACCATATCCGCCACCATTATATTATCCAGAATAGTGTTGTTGTCCACGTTCCGACCGCATCCAGAAGGACCGTCACCTGTAGCTTGACTGTCGTTGCCAAGTTAGTAGCCACGCCCCCCTCCTCTCCGCTCCCCTCCACACCGCACCCCGTCGCTCAGAATCAGACGTCGTCCGCCTCCGCGCCACACATGACGAAGCTCTCGTCCGCCAGGTCCACTTCAGGCTCCGCCTCCTTGCCCTTGCACTTGCTCTTACGACTAGCGACACGCACACGTCCCACGATATTCACGAGTGCAGACTTACCGAACACCGTGCGCTTGCGCTTCGGCGCTTCATGCATCGGGCCTGCGGCGATGAGGTGGTACGTCGCCGGGTAGGTGAGCGGGACGGGGGGCGGGACGAAGGCGTAGCCGGCAGGCAGTCTCGCGGCGGCCGGCACCGGAGACGAAGACGCCTTGCGCTTCTTGACGTGGGTCGAGCGCTTCACCATCGCGGCCGTGCTCGGGAGGGAGCGAGGGGAGTAGATCATGGAAGCAGACATAATGGTTAAGGTTAAGATAAAGTAGATTTAGATGTGTGTGTTGTGTGAAAGTGGAAGTGGGAGAGGAAAGAAGTGGGGAACTAGGGGCAGGGCTGGCGCTCTTTTATACCTTTTCGAGAGCTCCTTTCAGTCAGACTGCAGAGGGGGCGCGGATGTAGGCGGAAGTAAACGTCAAAAACCAGATCAAGACGAGACATTGCTGCAGCATTTTATTTTTATTTTTTTATTTCCAGCTGAGGGCGTAGAGCATGGAAACAGGACGCAACAAAACTAGAAAGGCCGGTGGTGCACTGGGGCCAGTGTCGTCCGTTATACAGCTTGACCGGCCAACCATTTCTTTTCCCGACGCCAGTTGTTTTTTCGCGCAAAGGATATTCACATGACACTGGCAGAAAGGTCCGTGTCTTGCTAGGATCGAAAACTGACAGAAAGTTCCGCGAGGCTGGCAGCTAGGAGCTTAGAGAATGAACTGATTCGGGACTTCGCACCGATAAGATCGTCGTCCAAATGCGGTCTGCGAACAAACACCGGGGTTCGGAGGAGAGGGAAGGGGACGTAGAGACGCTGAGGAGGAAGGTGCTCGTGTTGTTTTGCTTGCGGACGCGTTTGAGGTTCCCGAGTTCGGAGGCGTCGAGGTCGCTGCGCCGGAGCCATCTAGGCGACGCTGAGAGGTTAGAGGGTGAACACGAGAGGGAGGAAAGGCTAAGGCTTACTTCAGCATAAGGCCAATGCTGCGCGGATCGGGGACGTCGACAGCCCAGGCTTGTACTAGGAGAGGCCGTCTCAGGAAAAAATAATACATGGCTGACAGATACTGTAGCATTTTATTCCTCCCGCGGTACCAAATCCATCGCCGGGGATCCGAGCTTTTCTAGGAGCGTGTCAATGTTGATGTCCGACACAACCATGTCCTCATCGTCGTCCTCTTCGTCATCGGAGACCGGCTCTGCGCCCCCGCACATCCAAACGATATCTCCCACAAACTTGTGGAGTATGAAATATTTTTGATCAATGTCGGCGATCGCGGGGTTGAAGCGGGACCGAACAGGAGTGTCAAGGAATTCTCCGGCTTGGTCGCACATGCGGTGGCGGTCGTTGACGATCATCTCCAAAAAAAGCTCGGGGTCTCCTGCGCCGGTGCGGCCACGGATGAAGATCTGGATTAAATACTCATTCACTGCTTCACTTGAAAAGAAAACACTGTACTTGGCCATCGGCCTTCCACTCGAGATAAATCCGAAAGGACCCGAAGAGTCCATGCACTTGCGGGTGCGCCAAAAAGGCGTTCCCAATGCTGTCGGCCACCCAACTCTCGCACTTGATACCCGTGAGCGCTTCAACGAGTGCAAATGACTGATCCGCAGAAAGTCAGAGCATAGAAAGGAGAGAAAAAAATGGATGACGAACCGTCTTGCCCATTTGAAATGGCAGTCCATGAACCACCTGGAGTTTGTCAATCGTGGCCTGCCTCGCTTGTCGGCGCCGCATTAGCTCTTCAGCGGTAGCACGACTTTTCACACGCCCGACGCCGGTCAGGCGGCAATTTTCATCACGCATCCTGACCTAAAGACAACAGAGTAAGCTTGACATCAAGGATTTGGAACTTGCAGATACCTGGTCCACAACGGTCGGGCTCCTTGGTAGCCCAGTGTCCACCGGGGTCAAGACAGCAGAGGCTGTTCGGGTCTCCGATCGAACTTCCACAATCTCAGACACTGATAAACTGATTGACGAAAGATCGCACCGAACTCCACGAGGGCGAGCATCTCGGACGCCAGCTCTTCTAACCTCCAACGACGCGGGAAGACGATTTTGCGAACGAATTCCTGCTGCTCATGGGCGGCGTCATACGAGCCGGAGGTCCGGAGGGGTGCGAGGGCGCTGCGATCGACCTTGATACAAGCTTGCAAATACTCCCTCGCCTTCTCCTTCCATTCGGAATCCGCCGTAAACGAGTACGGCCCCCTGGTCTTCTGCTTATATTTGTAGAATTCGCGGTTGAAGGGATACTGCTCGACGTAGTGTAGCGCAGCGTCAAGATACACCGCAGCAGGAAGTCCATCGAGACTCAGAGGGATGGGGGGTGGCTCGGTGATTCCTGGTTCCGCGCGTAGCAGTAGGAAATTAGACAGAGCAGTGACGTTCTCCTCATGTTCTTGCGTAGACATGATAGTAATAGGAGAGAAGTACAGTGGCGGACGTGGCGATGTAGTTGTTTGGTTCCACCCCCAGGTCCAAACTCCAAACACCCCGCCTGCTTCGCTCTCTTCGCATCCAACAAGATGCCGACTATGAGTCGAGGCATCATGCGCCTGCGCCGATGATAGTCGAAGTAAAGAGCGCTGACCGTGAGTCAAAGCGCGTAGATGTTGTACCGACGTACTTAACTTGCTCGTTCTACTTAATGCTATCGGCGGTCTCCTCCTCTGGTGGAGGCTTGAACTGCTCGAAGGAGAGCTCCTCTTCGGGGAGTATGTCATCCCATCTGGCCTGCAAGCTGAGAAATGAAAACGGCGAAAGAGCGCGTGCGTACAAAAGTGGCGTTGTTTGGGCCATCATTTCACAGCTTGAACCGGAACCCCGATGTCTGCGGTAAGATAATCCAGTATCCTGAGCTAGGGGACGTTCTGAATATCATCTAGACTCGTTAATACCGTCTTCCACCTTGGATAAATTGTTTGAGCCAAGTTGCCTACTAGAAGACGGTCGACACCAAGTCGCACACTATGACTGACACTGCTCACCTTTCTGTCCGTCACATCCTCCTCGAGCAGACCGCCAGAACCAGCGGGAGCTCGGAGACCGAGATAAAAAAGCTCATCGAAGAATCGGCGTCGAAAATTGTCTGGCTTGATGTACAGATCGCTGTCTCGCTCTATGCGCAGATTGCTGCGTTCGTCGAATTGCGCGAACGCGAGCGTACCATCATCTCCGCTCTCCGATCCCTCATCGCTCCCATTCGCATACTTCCAGTGGAATTGCTGGCCGAAATTTTCATATTTCTACTCGAGGACACGCGGACACCGTGGCCGCGGTCCCGCCTCACCCACTTCCAGCAAGCCTTCAGGATATCCCATGTCTGCACACATTGGAGACAAATTGCAAACACCACTCCCGGACTTTGGACTGGGATCGTAGCTGTAAGCGGTTCCGAGCCTCCAAAAATACCAGAGAGTGTCTATGCCGACGGTATGGAAGCTTGGCTCGCACGCTCCGCGCCACTCTCCGTGCCTGTTGTCATTGCAGAAACTCTGTATATGATGCCATCCGAGTCAAAGGCTTCGCCGCAGAAAACATCTCTTGTGTTGGAAGCATTATTGAGGATCTCCTCCCGATGGTGTTCTCTTCGGATCCGTGGTTCTACGTCTCTGGCGTTTCTGGCACGTTTGGCCGAACTCAGACAGGACAATCTCGAAGAGGTGACGATTGGACAAGGCGTAGATTGGTTACATGATCCGGCAACCACTGTACTACCCTTTGGCACTACTCCGCGCCTTCGAAAAGCGTCCATTTTTGTGAATACGCTTTTCGAAATGTCATGGGCCCAACTCACAGATCTCACTGTGAGAACAACACACAACGATCCTGTGGATGTCCTTGCCAAGTGCGGAAATCTAGTCACGGCGTCCGTTGGCATGTTTGTAGGGACTGAGCTGTCTCAGCCCACAACGGACATTGTCACCCTAAAACATCTGCGCACTTTGTACCTAAAGAGCATCGGTTCCTCCAGAATCTGCCGTCTCTACGCTCCTGCGTTGGAATGTCTATATCTGGAAAGCATTTCATACGCACAAGCCTGGCAGCTCACAGCCTTACAGTTAGGATCCCCAAACATTACCAAGCTCGACATCAGCCACTCGAATCTCACCTCAGCTGCTCTCGTGACCATCTTGTCTCATGCCCTGTCTTTGACGCACTTGTCACTGACTCGTTGTTTCGACGACGACGACGTAATTAACGCCCTTTGTTACAAAGCTGGCGTAGCCCCCCTGGTGCCTCGGTTGCACTCGCTGTCTCTTGACTGGATGTCTGAATTTTCTGGCGACACCGAAAAAAGTGTTGTCAGTATGATTCACTCCCGATGGTGGACAGACAGGGAACTGGATTCGCTGTCGTCGCATGCTGTTTCTCGCTGGGCATCTGTGGCACTCGGGACCCAGGAGTTCAGCGAACCCTTCGAAAATGCCATGAAGGGTCTGAGGACTCAAGGCCTCGAAGTCTGCCTTTTGATAGCTGAGCGTTACTACTACAACGACTACAGCTCGGACTCAGACTAGAAATGTATTTTATTGTGTCCTAGGCAGGCTATAATATGCTTTTCGTTGATCTGCGAAGCAATGAACATTGGAACATTGATTCATTCGAATTACTATATAAGGATGGTCAAAGCGGTATATCTTGATACTAGGGTTAGGGTTAGGAGAGCAGAGGATCCAAAAAAAAAGTGGATCCCCTGACGACACAAGCCAGTAGTGCAGCGGCAAGGTCATCGCGTCCGTTTGTTGCAAGCAGAGCAAACGAACAAGGGCGGCAAAAATTAGATAACCAGAAATGCTTGCGGTGCAAGCATAATAGTGGTTAAACTATTAAGAACAGATACTACACTTGATCTAAGCCAAAAGGCCAGAGTGGTAAGGAATCTCGTTGTCGCCCACTTCATTTTATACCCCGCTGGCGCGCACGGACCAGCCAGTCACGAGATTGAGATCACATGCCA
The DNA here is from genome assembly GCA_029282495.1 of Mycena albidolilacea. Lineage (NCBI taxonomy): Eukaryota > Fungi > Basidiomycota > Agaricomycetes > Agaricales > Mycenaceae > Mycena > Mycena albidolilacea. Next base: position 2,287,917 of record JARIHO010000002.1, read on the forward strand.
GCGCTGCTCCGTTTGGAATCTGCCGCTGCAACGTTCGCGGTGGCTTGCACAACCCGGCTCGACTCTGAGTTCAACCACGGTCTCCAACTAGGTCGTAATAGGTTCCTTCACGACTAGCTGTGGTTTTTTGGGAGAATTTTTTTTTTACTATCGTATAAATCCAGCATCGCACAAAACGATCTAACCCAACCGCACACTCTTGACGACCTTGGATATACCAGACTTCTCGCCGTCGTATCTCCCAGCCTCTGCAAGGCCACCTTTGAAAACTGCCTTCTGCGACGATATTTTCATGTTCGCCTTTCTGAACTTTTCGCGTTTCTTGACACGAGGATTGCGAACACTCTTCGGCCGGTGAGGTGTGAGCCCCTTGTTCGAGAGTATCGCGCGTGTGAGGGAGCGTGGTCCGTCCGCACCGCCGTCGTCGAAGTCCGGCCTAATTTGCATGAGCAAGATTGCCATAACAAAACAAAGGGAGAGAGACATACCGTGCAGCTTCTTGTGCAGCCTCGTACTCGGCCTTCTTGAGTTCCTTCTTGAGCTTCGACTTGCGATTAACAAGCTCGTAGTACCCGTCCGCATCCTCCGTGTCCGCATCCGCTATTTTGGCTTGCGGTTCTGACTCGTCCAAGTCCTCACCTCCTTGACCTCTGAGTTTCTGGGGTACTTTCCCCTGCTGTTTACGAGTGTCACGATAAGGAATGTCATCGTCGCCTCCCACCGCGTTGTTGCGTGCACCCTGTCGCCTCGCACTTGCGCTCTCGATTCTAGACGTGTGGAAACGAAGCGATTTCCTGCGTGCACTCTTGTCGGCGGCGTCGGCGTGCTGCAGCGCGGTTGCTTCCCCGTATGCGTCCGTACTCGAATCAGGGCGGTGCTGTGCCGACGTTGACGATGTAAACTCCGGCTCGATAAGATCAAAGACAGGGAGGGGAGCGGATGTCGTAGATGTTTTTCGCTTCTTTTTGGGGCGCACTTCGACTTCGGGCTCTGGCAAGTCTGCGTCCTCGAGCAGATCATCCAGCTCATCTTCCTCAAGACCCTCCATGCGGTTCAACTCCCAAAGCTGCTCCGCGTCCATCATCAGATCGGGGTCCGAATCGTCCTCGTCGGGACCAGCCTCGGAATCAGACGCCGCGAAGTCAAGATCCTCAAGAGTGATGAGCGACTGCTTCAGTGTTAGGAGCCGCGACAGAACGGGGTGCGTTCGCAGCAAATCCGGTCGTCGTGCGTACTTCGCGCTAGAACGCAGATGCAGGTAAAATGCCAGCGCCGTTGCGTATGATAACAGCGCCTCTGGACAAAGTCAATTTGTTGTCATAATGAAAACTAAATCAAACTTGCGATAGTGAAGGTGGACCATTCCCAGAATAACTGAGTCAGGGTCGCTTGCTTCCAACCTAATGACACTCAGAGGTGCAAAAACATCAAGGCGACGCGTGAACTCACGTTGCGATTTTTTGGCGGGTCTTGACGAGGTTCTCTGCGGTGTCTTCCCAATCACGCGCCAACGCAAGAGTTTCAGGACTCGTCTTTTCAAGGTGACGAATGAGAGATTTGGGATCTTGAGAAACGGGTTCCTCCGTGGGAGCAGACTCCTCAGGTGCATCTCTGCTGCACATTAGACGGCGGAACGGATGGAAGACAGGGAAAAAATAGATACATTGCAATGACCTCCACCGCGTCGCCCAACCCAAAGTCATCGTCGGCCATAGCATCGCGGGACTTTGCCTGCAACCGCTTAGCCTCTTGCTCCTCTAGCTCGTTGCCTTCTTCGTCGTCAGAGTCCAACTGGGCGGCGTTGGAAGAATAGTACGCCGACCTGCCGCGGCCCCACGCTTCATCCTCGTCCGACTCCTCCTCCTCGGACGAAGTTTTCGCTTTGGCCTTGGTCTTGGCTTTGGATTTGGATTTGGAGGACTTAGACTTCGCGACGGGAACCTCTTCATCGTCGTCTTCGGCCTCTTCTTCGTCCTCTACCTCCTCCTCATTGTCGCTCAAGTCCAGCGCAAAAACCTCATCGTCATCTCCGTCGTCGTCGCCCCCATACTCGTTTCCCTCCAGAAGAATTTTATCGCGCGAGGCATGAACTGCACATAAATTTAGCTTTAAGCGAAGCACAAAAACAACGGGCTGACATTCGTCCTCTTCGTCCAAAGGAATGTCCGAGGTTTTGTTCCATTTGTTGATTTTGGCGTCCCCGCGATTTACAGGGCGCGGTTTGCCGGCAGCTTTTTTGCTCGGCCGACGAGGCATCGTAAAGAAAGAGAATAACACAGCCACTCTAGAAGTGCACGTGCGAACTCTCCGCTTCGGCGCGATCGGGCCGGCCCTTACCTGGTTCGCAACTTAGGTTGAGTGAAATATGTTTTGTATTCCGGTGCCCGGATACGTAAGGGGGAGCTCGCTAATACAGAGTTCCAGTTATGATTTGTGAATTATGAAGATTTACTACTTTCAATTAATATTGAATACATACTCGCTAAGGTCCATACCATAAGTATCTAACGGAAAACCAAGTTCAGCCCAGTGGGCAGTGTTCTGCTCTAGCATCCTCATTGTTTCAGTCAGTGGTTTTTGCAACCGGGCCCACCCAAATGATTTCCGGAAAGCTATGCCACAAAGTGTTTTGACTCTAGAAATAGCAACAAAAGACAGGCCAGAAGAGAAATCCTTGTTGCCAATGTCAATTGTTGCTTTTTCAAGAGTAATTCCTTGACTCTTGTGAATTGCAATAGCCCATGCAAGGGTAAGAGGTAACTGTGTCCTTGACAGTGACTTTCCAGTTCTGTCATCTGCAAAATCCTATCATTCTGGGCGCCGTGTCAGCATGGACATATTTCTCCTTCTCCTGTTCTTTGACTCGCTCGGCTGTGGTATATTCCCCATCCAGGCTCTTCTCTGTTTCCTGCCTCCCGTCTCGTGGTTGAGCTCTTGCAGTCTTGCCCCATTTATTCTTCAGATGTTCATTCACATTTCCGATTCGCAGTATCCTTCTCACTGTGCCGCAGTATTCTTCTCACTGTGCCGCAAGCCCGCTCAATTTCTCTCACTCTGGCCGTATCCCCGTGGCGAAGATAAAAAGACAGTTTCCGGCGCCTTTGCTGTCACTGCATTTGCCCGCTCCCACTTTGAATTTACGCCCCCAAGTTTCACAGGCAATCCGAATTTCTGCAACTACCCACTCTATTGAATCATTTTGCTCTTGGCTCTTGAATTCTACTGTCCTCAATGTCTTCTTGACTGGTACTCGTTCTGAATGTGCCCTCAACCATCCTCTGCTCCACTGGAAGTTATCAGATCATTTGTGTTGAGCTCTATCTCAATGTCTTACCATGGGTGAACTCACATGTCTTTGCGGCATCCTATTCAAACTATTTCGGCTGTCTTCAACCCTATCCCTCGTTGTTTTTGGACAGTTTTGGCACTACTTTGGGGATCCTTAGGATCTACCAATAATATTCTCAAGGGTATTACCAGTCAAATTCACTTGAGAACTGGTGCTTTTTTTGGGACAGCCTGTTCATTATGGCCACTTATTGCTTCGTAAATGATCACACTTGCGACCATCCACAACTTTTCGCTCAGAAATACACCAGTATTTACTTGCAGTATGCAAATTTCCTTTTGCAAGATCACTCAAATCTGTAAATGTTGCTAGGTTGAGCGCGCCTCCTGTAATTTCTGATCTTTCATTAGTTCTTACAGTGCTGTATTTCCCTGGATCCCTAAGCTTAGATGCAATTTATTCTTCCCTTCACCTCTTAGGCTGCCGGAGCGAAGCGGCGGCACATCTTGTCGTGTGAATCAACTCGTGAGATATCGGTCTCTAAATAGATTTCGGCCGAAACGAACCGGCGCTGCGTGGCAGCGCTGTGGTGCGAATCATCTCGTGACTTAGTAAACAAAGCCAAACCGCGGTTTTCTCACGTGACACGCAAATCGGATCCCCTTGATAGATCGGGGTCGCAAGCTCCCCCAATTAACAGAAAGCAGCATTAAGTCCGATGAAACTAGCTACCCGTATTAAACACGACCAAGTACAGTACTATTGAGTCCGCGAAAAGTCTCAAATAGATATCCCTAGCCCAAAGAACCCCCCGTATTCCTCAGTCTGTCCTCCCTGTCCACTTGCCGCCTCACGATCTTGTCGATTTCACAATTTAACGCCCACGTCCAAGCGTCACGCTCCAGTTTATTCCGACATCGGAATACTGCGACCTTGCGTTTTGCCGACAGCGATGGCACGCGCGGGCCCGCGTTATCAGCCTGTTTCTTCTGCTGCTCGTCTGCTTGATCTTCAGCTTGAGGTACCTCCAGCGCAACGTTGACCGCAGTCCGATGGGGGTAGTACCACAACATAAACAGCGTGTCTTCGTCTGGATCGTCCGTCTCCAGTCCATCCTGATACCGCCGCGGGAGCGCGTTGTCGGAGACGTACTCGCCGTTGGGAAGAGTGAGGGCAGCGAAGTAGCCTGAGCACACATATGCATCTGTGAGATTGATGTTCTTGTGCATCCCTAGGTGTAGTGCCGATCCCGGCGTAATACGAAACTGCACCAGATGTCCAGGCAGCAGGAACAGTTGCACAAACCTGTTTAATGCGGCATTCAGGATTTATAATGGCGTCGGAGAGCACGAAGCCATACGTGTACTGTCCGTATAAACCTCGCCGGACGAATATTTTCCCTCCGCGCAGAACTGGTTTGCACCCCTGTAATACGCACCTGGGTAGAAAAATGTGAGTGCTGAGAATCCGACATGACTGATTGTTGAACACTTCGCACCAGCTGTAAAGGTTGCTAAGTGCAGGCATCGGCGACGACGTATCTACCGGAGGTTCAGGCGGAAGCTCGCTGTCGTTCCTCAAGACATGCCGCCTCGTGGTAAGCCGAGGCCGATATGCCTGCGCTAAATCCATCTCCTCGCTTGCGTCGATTCGATGCCGTTGTTTCCAATAGCTAATTAACGCCTGTAACCGCTCTATCCACTCCACCGCAACTTTCCGCGAATGCGCCTGTTATTGTACGTATAAGCGGAAGCGCCGAGAGAAAACAAGTCAGCCCACCTCAAATCGAATAATATGCCCATTCTTGAGCAACAGCTCAAACGATCTCTTCATCCTTAAATGCGGCTTGTCCTGCGCCGTGCGCAGCGTTTCCTCCCCGCCTTCATCCTCGTCATCACTCTCGCTCCTTTCGATGTGTGACGCGTGCGACACATAGCTGCTCTGGTCGTCCCCAATGTCCGGCGTGTCGTGCGACGCCGGTACAACCGGTTGGAACGCCCTTCTTACAGTAAGAATGCTGCGCAGATCGCTCACTCCCGTCGCACTGAAAATTTGCTCTGCACCGCGCTGCACCTCTGCGCGCCTCAGCGCGTCGGCGCTCTCCGCCTGTCCAATCCCCATTGGCGATGGGGGGTGTGCTTTCTCGGAATCCAAGGAGAAGAGGTTTCCGTCGTGCGTAACGAGGTACATCAGGTGCTTCGTCTGCGTATTCGGTCGTATGCGCTCGAGGTAGCCCTCGATGGATGGCGGTTCCGGCACGCGCGTCCCATTCTTCAGAACGAAATGCTGTGCGGAGTGATGCGCAAGGCGCACCTCCAAAACTGGCGAAGGGATGCTCTGCATGAAATCAATAAGCAGAATATTTGGTTGGGGCAGAAGGAGTGTGTTACCTGCTGCATGGCGAGGCCGCAGAGCACAGCGCACTCACGCGGCTCATCCAGAACATCAGTGTCTAGCCACACCCAGTCCAACTGCGTCCCGAGACGCCACGCAAGCTCCAGCTCCTTGCCTTCTGAGAGCTGAAGCTCGATGAGCTCCCTCCAGTCCTTGATGCGTCGGAGGGACTGCGTGCATAGCGCAACGATATTGTCTCGTGTGAACATCTCGGGTGATTCGACCCCAGGCAGCTCCATCTTGACACGCGTATCCAGGTTGGGATGTCGTATTTCGAGACTTGGAGGTAATAGTCCACCGAGTCGGCGCCTAACCAACCGGGAAAAAAAAAGAATTAATGATTAATCAGAGCCAGTCCGAGCGGTAATTTTCTTTACCAAATCTGGGTTGCTCGATATCAGGGATCAAAGGGGCGAGACAACAAATGCGCACGTACCGCCCACATCCAATCGGCGGCCCGGGAGCGAGACTTCAGTTTGCAGATAAATATGTTAGTACCTTCCTTCGCGCGGCGGAATATAGCGCGGGCTTTCGAGTCGTGATGGATAGAGGTTGGAGCACAGGTCAAAGACCATGTAAGATCCACAAAAGAGTAGAGGGACAGCCGTGTCTTCGTTGACTTTAAAGGCACTATGAACGCTAGCCGATATTTCGAGCCTGTAAGCCACTTGGTGCCGGGCACATTCTGGAAAAGAGTTAGCGTCATGGACTATTAACAAGGGTTGTAAACATTTTACATGGGCCTCATAGAAATGAATTGATGAGTTCCGCCAGAGGACAATAAATTCGGCCCACTCCTGATATCGTATCCCTCGCGTCTTCCGGCTCATCTCTTCGTCGAAAACGGGCCCGATGGACTCACTCTCTGTGTATCCGACACGAACAAGCATCCTATCTGTTTGCTGGTAAGATTCTGACGCGCCCGACTAGCTTCACGACAGACCTCTCATCGTTATGTTGCCCGGCAGTTGTCTCGGCGGGTCTGGCGTCCTCATCGCCTGCGCGCTCGTGTCCGGCAGCTGAGACAGCGAGCGCTCGAGCACCGCTGACGGCGGCGCAGGGCTATCTACCTCTCGCACCGGCGATTCCGCGTAGTGCACGACTCGCTCGCGCTGCTTCCCAATCCCCGGAACGTGGCTATCGCTCTTCACCTGTGCCGTTGAAAGCTCGAGTGTGGGTCGCGCGGCAAAGTCAGACTGTGCCCGCCGCACATCGTTCTCTGCGACGCCCACGCTCAGAGTCGGGCGCAATGTCGAGCCGCCAGGGGGCTCAGGGGCGAAGAACGATGTGGCTCCTTCTTCCGGGGTGAAGAACGCACTCGCGCCTTCGTCCACGGAGAAGGGAAGATGCGAGGATGACGCGGGGGGTTTCTGCGACGCCGAACGCGCAGAGCGGTTGGACATGCGTTCGCGAATGCTCTCTGCGGGCTCTGCCAGGATGTTGACGCCAAGTATGTCCCCAACTTCAAAGCTACCACCAATCCACCGCTTCGCCTGCTTCGGTTCCTTGCCTTTACTCTGCCGCCGTCCCCAGATCGTGCCCCACTCGGTCTCCCGCCACCGACGCAGCATCTCCTCTCTGGCCACAAGGTAATATTTAGTCAAAATAAAATCCTGGGAACCAGTCCAAGCCCACCTTACGCTCTGTTCCCGAGTCTCCTCCCAGTCTTCTTCGTTCCCACCCTGCTGGATGAAGAACGCAAAGGCATGCTCCCTAATTATCTGGGAAATATGCCCCTCCTCGTCATCATCGTCCGACGACCCGAGACGGATGCGTCGTTTCTTCTTCTTGCCCTTGCCAGATGCCGCATCGGCGAGAGGCACGACCTTCTCCGGCATGGGGCCAATGAAAACCCGCTTGTGGAGGTGACCCCCATTCTCCACCGCCGCTTTTAAATTGGATTTGGAGGACTTCTTGGTGGCCCCGCTCGCGGACTTCCTGAACGGGGGCGGGACTCCGACGGACTCAGGTTCGAGGATAGTGGGTATAGGTGGCATGCAAGCCGGTGGAGTCGAAACTAGTCGAAGGGATACTCAAGGGCCATCATATCGCTTGCGTCATTTCCCACGACAGCAGACGCGCCCACGTGATGCATTTTGAGGACATTGGGAGGTTTTTAGAGCGTTGGAACGCCTTGTCTGGGATGAGGGAAACGATATAAAATTTAAGATCACCATTGGTTGTCAATAACAGTATTTCTTATCTCTTGCGGCAGCTCGCAAGTTCGAACCATTCATTCGATTATGCGAACGCATCCAGAAGACCCGCATAACCAACGAACAACCACCCATCTCGGTAAGTTCCAAATCTCTTGAGTACAGCAACAGACTAAGTAACTCCCGATTCACCGCCAACATCACTGATACCTGCACGCAGGGTCTGTATTGTTGCAATTTATCACAATACGACTACTTATACATACCACGCCTAAACATTAACCCATGATAGATTCCGAGCAAGGTTACGACCCATCAGAGATCTTCAGACTTAGCACATTGTTCACCTCACATCAGTCCAATCCGCTCCCGTTTCGCAGACGGCGCTGATCACTGGTCTGCGAAGCACATCGGAACCGGGCTAGGATGGATATTTATCAGCGCCACGCTGCGCCACGACGTCGTCTATTCACCCATTCGCGCTGGGTGCAGTAAGGTGGCCAGAATCCATAGCCGATCAGCACTCTAGCCGAACCCTAATAAAAAATCCGCATATCCGCATTCGGAACAACCCCAATCTGGGGTTAGGTCCAAGTGGCGCAGAAAGCCAGCTTTCACTTTCCAGGCGCGATTCGGACGCAAGGAGAGAGTCTGAAATGAGCGTGAATGTATGAGAAATACGGGCTCAAGATATTCAACTCCTGCGCCATGTGGAATTTCGCGTACGGTTTCGAGTGCACGAGGATTGACGTGTCCTACGGAATCGTGTTCCTCGTCGCGAATTCAAAGCAGGTTGACTGGAATGTTTCTGTTTCTGTCCAAGGCGCATATGAGGGGCCTACCGTAAAAAGGCTAAGTAATCTGGAGAGTACGCATAGTGTATAATTAATGAAGACGCACCTACCTACATGGGAGGAAGCAAGCTCTAAACACGCCCTGGTCTGGGTCTGTGTCGAGGTCGATAAGAGCAGTCTTTAGCGCTTCAATAGTGGAGTAGAATCGCACATTCGAACTCGTCCTTTCCTTTCCTGCTTTGATTTGACTTGAGCTTGAGAGCGATGATGCAGGAGAACGCACATTACGGGGGCCAGAAACTGTCTGAGAACGCATCAAACCTTCATTCCGCATAAGTCGTACGCAGATCTTAAAACGCGTCCGGAAATACCTGGTGTATATCTGTGTGTATTTGTCACCGTGGCGTCTCCGGAAATACACCCATATGTATCCAGATCTCCCCACCCTGCAACGAAGTGGAATTCCGGCTCATTCTTGGAATCAACGTCATTGGGAATAGATGTAGAGTTCTAGTACCTGGGTACCGGGTGGACGGACGGTCTGGATTTTAGTTTCAGTTTCAGTTTCAGTTTTAGGCGTAGTGCGCACATCCAGGGATATCCCCCCTCCAGGCCCGACACGACACGTACATACGCATATGTAACTTACACCACATTCATTTCGTTTAAGTCTCTCACACGCCCTGGCGCAGCCAATCAGCATCGACCGAGAGGGTGAAAACTTGGAAAGGGATTTAGGAATCCACTCACCTCCGGGGTCAATTCCACTCGCATCCAGCTGATGGTCTGGATTCTGCGTTCAAAGGTGGGTCGACGGCGGCAATAAAAAATCAAGCCGGCTGGCCGACGCTCAGTTCCTTCCCCTCTTGCCTTCCTTGCAAGCCAAGTTGAAGGAAGGTCGGATGATCAGGCTGTGGTCCCATCCCAGAAATCAGTAGAGTGCATCTAGCTGATTTCACTTACACAGTTACACAACCGCGTTTGTTCCGCGTTGGGTGTTTGGTTATGTACATCTACGAGCGATAATCGTTCCGCCGGTATCCAGAAACGGGTTCAGCCGGTTTCTGGATGTGGTGTATAAGTGAGATGTAGCAGAAACAATAAGAAAGAACTTGTACTAACAACAAGCGTGCCCGAATTGGAGCAGCCTCACGCTAGACAAAGTCTCCCTTGGCCGGGGTCGAAGATGCCCATTGCGCGCAGGTAAACCTCCCTGGAACGGACGGAAGGCAAATTATAGCATGATGCAGTAGTATCGAGGCGATCGAATTGAGGTGGCGTGCGCATGCTACAATCGGGGGTACCATGGGCTCACTGCGGATTCGTCTGTCGGATAGATCGAGGGGGAGTTATGTAAAGAATAAGAACATACCATACGCGTCGGACTGGAGCTAGAGCATGCAGTGCCCTTGTATTGTGGGGGTTGGACGACAAATGGGCCCTGCACGCGGCCGCAGAGAGCACGGCGGACGAAGGTTATTTAGATCTGATATTACGGGAGCGCAGGGGAAAGCGGAGAGTAAATTGAAGGAAGCGCGAGCGCAAGGCAGCGCCTAGCAGCGCGCAATAGCGGACGAACAGTTGTTCTGTAACACTGGCAGTTGCGCAACTTGAAGGATATGCCGCGCGGGAGCATTATAGGGACAGAACGTGAGAGGCTCCGAGTTGCATTGATGTGTGGGACGCAGATAAGCTTGCAATGAACCACGACCAAGGGCAGATGGAGGGAGCGTTGCCTCGAGGCCGATATCCCAAGTATTTGTTCTGGAACGCGCAAACGCGGAAAGCTAAATGAACAAGAGGCGCCGGCCACAGTGATCGCGATAAATAGGTGGAATTGCGTTGATGCATTTGGGTGCACATGGCACGGAGATTGCGGGGTGAATAAATGGGTAGTAATTCTTGGAATACAAGAAGACGCGGGAGCAGGTAGTAGTTGAGATACAAGAACGTAAGAGGAACAAGATGTGAGAACAAGGTTTGCCGCAAACGGCCATGGCGATTTGAATCTCCCCTTTAAACCACAACGTGGGGACGTGTGGTACGGTCAGTCAAGCGCCTAGGACTCCATTGCTGGCCTCCAAGGACTCCCAAGCACTACCGAGACTCCCAAGTCCTAGTACTACCCCGCCGCCACCGCCATGCAGCCCATGCAGCAGTACTCGTATCCCTCTCCCCAGTGGTACGAATATCCAGCCGCCATCGACAACCAGGTCGATGGCAGCATCGGGCCCAGTCGCGTCCTCACTCGCAGACAGCGCGCAGCTCTTGAGCACGCGCCCACACGACGTGGCCATCCCGAGCCAAGTTATGATAACGCCATGTACATCACCCCCCATGTATCGCGTCCACAGACGCCTACCCCCGAGTATCCGCATGAAGCCCTGTCCCTCAATATGCCGTCCCAGGGTGTCCAGCCGTCCCCCGGCTACCACCCGCTCACCCCATCATCCTCCGCCTCCCCGTATTCCACCTACGGGTTCTATTCTGCATCCCACTCGCGCTCAAACTCCATCTCCAACACCACAAACCCCCGCTCTGCGTCCCCCGCACTCAGCACCACCTCCGCCCTCACATCCGTCTCCTCCGTGGACAATTCCAACTCGCGCTCCTTTGCGCTCCCCCCGACCCCGGATTCCCTCGTGTCGCGCGCAAAACAAAAGAAGCATCGGCTCTACAACGTGGACCGCAAGCAGATATGCCTGTATCACAAGGAGAACCCTAACGCCCGCCAGGAGGACATCGCCCGTCTCTACGGCGTCGAGCGCAGCACCATCTCCAAAATCCTCAAGAACAAAACCAAATGGCTCAACGTCCCCGAGGACGAGAACCTCCGCATCGCAAAGCACCGGTACGTCGCGTTTGCCGCGTCGATCTGACTTGTATCTAACGTGACGCGTCCAGGCCCTCCAAATTCCCAGAAATAGAGCAGGACATGGTCAAGTGGCTCATCCACTGTCGCGACACCAACGTCGTCCTCTCCGACTCGATGATCCGTGGCAAGGCCAAGGAGATCGCGCGCGGTCTCGGTATCCAGGAGGACCGCTTCAAGGCATCATCCGGCTGGATCGAGAACTTCAAGCACCGCCACGGCGTGCGCGCAGGCGTTTGGACCGGCGACGGCAAGAACGTGCGCGCCGCCCGCGCGCTGGGCCTTGGCCCACCTCCTGATCAGCCTGACGGGCTCGAGTTGCAGGACGCGCCGGATGCCGGTGTCAGGCTGCTGGGCCCGCTGGATCACGGCGATGGGGGTGGCGATGTACTCGCTGAAGATGACGATGTGGACCTGGACCTGGGGCTCGACGAGCCGGAGGAGGTGCGCGTGCAACGCATCGCCGCGACGGGCTCGGGCGATATTAGTCGCCCATCGTGGTTGCGGAACCCCGCGCAGCCGCCGCCCGCACCATCATTACCGCCACCGCAACAACAACAACCCCCGCCACTCACCGCGACGGGCTCGGGCGATATTAATCGTCCATCGTGGTTGCGGAACCCCGCGCAGCCGCCGCCCGCACCCTCATTACCGCCACCGCAACAGCAGCAACCCCCACCACAGCAGCCGCACCCGTCCGTCCCGCCCACGCGTCAGCTCCCTGAGCACAGTCCGTATAGCGGCGCGCCTGTCGCGCCCGTATACTACGACGCGCCGCGGTCTGATGTCGTGTCTTATGACGCGCCACCACCGCGCTCCGAGGACACCCACGCGCCCATGTACGACGGCGCGCCTCCAAACTCGCAAGGCGAGCGCTACGATGCGCCGCGAGAGCCTGAGCCGCAGCCACACGTCGTATACCCCGCGACCACGGCCGTCCCTCAGTATCAAAGCCAACCTCCACCGCGTGACGCTGCATACTCGCCGGACGGTGTGTCGTATGACCACTCTGCTGCGCCCGCGTCGACGGGGCTCGCTGAAGCGGAAGCTGCGCTGGACACCGTGATTCGCTTCTTCGACACGAGCGCGGCGGGTGCAGGTTTGATCCGGTCAGACGAGCGTAGTGTGCTGGCGGCGCTCAAGTGCGCGCTGTTCCAAGCGGGGGCACAGGGCGCAGGCGCGGCGGGGGGAATGGTGCCACATACGCATGGGCATGGTCAGTACGACCGCAGCGTGTACCAACAGGAGGCGCAGTGATGCGTTCACGAATGGGATCCCAATTTCTTTATTATAAGAGGTGGGACCCCGCATATTTATCACAACTGACGACCCCCGCCGAGAGGCGCGGACGACAAAAAAGTGGCATCGGCATCGGCGCGCATTATTTATTGCCGATATGCTCTGCTCTGGTTCCAGACAAGAACAACGAGACACTCCTTACATCTTACATGCATTCATCTATTCTCCATCTCATTCATCTCACTTATCCATCCCACTCATCTCATCGACTCTCATCATGCACTGACGGTCCACTCATCTCATGCACCCTCACGGTTTCTTTTACGCATGCCGCATCTCACGTTTTATTTAACCCCGCTCTCCCGCGTTCTGTGGCCCACGCAGCCACACCACACCTACCATCGTTTTAGTTTCCTCTCGCACGCACGCATTTATTGCACCCACTCGCTCGTTTCCGGTTCCGTTCCGCCGCTCTCTATCTGTACCTGCCCCGTTGCTGTCTGTACATACTTAGGGACTCTCTCGTTTGTGCACTTTTTATACGGTATCGACGCCGCGTTATGGCCTTGAGAATTCATTTCTCTTGTGTACTGACTGTTAACGCATTCTAGTCTCGCTGTCAAGCTCTTCTTCTCCTTGGCTCGCTTGACCTCACTCACACCACCGAAGAACAATCAAATGCAGTCCACCAAGAGCAGACCGGCCAATATATTCATTATCACTAGTCTCCATCCTCCTTCCATTTCTACTCGGGGTCCGTGGTATGATACAACAAGTGGAGAGTTCTACAACAACACAATTCGGTTAGGAGTAACAGCGCACGCGCAACGACACACTTCAAGCAAAGAAGAAAACCAAACAATCAATCGACCCGCGACCAACCACATCACATCACCTCGTAAACATGGCATAGTCGGGCGTCCCAAACGAGTCCGGCTACGTGCGCGCTGTCAACGGTGCGCGGCGACGCGCTCAATAAGATCAACGTACGCTTGAGAGCCCGCTCTGCATGCTGCCGACGCCGTTCCCGAGATGCGGCGACACGGACTGGTGCGGTGACACCGATTGGTGATGCGGCGACACCGACTGGCGGTGCGGCGACTGCTGCCCGTCCACGAGCATCGCGTGTTCTTGCGGCTCGTACGGCAGGCGCGGCGCCACCGACGCCATGTGCTGCAGCTCGAGCTCGCCCGCGCGCACCAAGTCGTACGTGCGCCGCATCTCCGCGGCCTGCTCGCCCGCCTCCTCATACGAGTAGCTGTACTGCTCCAGCCCAGTGATGCAGTTCGACACCTCTGGCCGCCCGAGCCGCGCAAGCAAGTTGCCCGACTGGATGCAGCTAACGAGCATCACCGCCGGATCCAGTCTCTGGAATAGAACTCAGGAACGCGTAACGCAACGCGAAGAACGGGTGCAGACGAACCAGGTACCCATTCGATGTCAAAACGCCCGCCTGCCATAAAAGGTGAGTGGTAGTCCACTCGGCTGCTGAATACATACAAGCCCGGCTATCCGGAGTGCGCCGTGCAGCGCCTCGTCTGCGACCTTCCGCTTCACCAGGTCGATCTGTTGGTAATTTTGCACCATCGAGAGCGGCTGGTTCATCCGCGTCACCTCGTTGATCTCCTTGATCCCAAAGTCGTCGAGCGCCGAGAAGAGCACCACCCACATGACATGGTACGTCGCGTCGCTCGCGCACGAGGAGACCGCCTGGCGCATTCATCAGCCCCGAATTTCACTGTGCAATAATCTCAAATACGAACCGAAACAAAATCCCACTCGCCCTCAAAATTGCTCGGCACCCCAACGACGGTGAGGTACTCGTCCCGCCACGAACTCAGCGCGGTGGTCAGCATGTACAGCACGTCAAACGGCACCCCATCCGCGTCCGTCACCGGCCGCCACAGATTCCGCGACATCTGGCGCGCGACTCGTGCAAGGGCATGCGCGGCACGGTAGTATCCCTACAATACGCAAGCGGCGCAAATGAGCTATTAGCATTCAAGGAAAGGAAAGGAAGCGCGCATACCAAGAACTACGCAGACAGACTTTGCGTCAGAACGAACGAATAATATTGGAGTCAGTCTGGCTCTCACCTCGAGCTGTTCCCTCGGATCAGGCATGGGCGTATGCGGGTCGGCCACGTCCGAATTAATAGGATCCACAGTGTAGAAATCAATGTCATAATCGTCGTCGTCCAGCACGGGCTTATGCCGATAATATACTGAGCCGTATGCATCTGATATGCACGCCATCCAAAACGCGAATATCATCGTCCCTCGGGCGTCCGGGCTGGAGGAAAGGCAATCAATATTAAAAATAGAATCGGACAAGGAAGGCGAAAATCGAAAATCGAAATGCAATGGGCCCCCGAGCGGACGAAGGAAAAGGAAGATGGAAAGGTAAAGGAACCAGGCACGCACTCGGGGATGGTCGTGAGCACCGCTTTGTGATTGACCTGTAATGGCGCGTGGATACGTCTCAGCTGGCCCCGCCCTGAGCTAGAAGGCCACAAACCTGTAGATCCAGTAGGTGCCGCGTCGCCGCGCCAATCCAGAAGCAGTGGAATCCTAGGAGACGGTCAGCGTGGGCCGCGCATTTTCCGCGCTAATACTCACTGTCTGGATCGTCTGGATTTTCTGTAGCAACAAAATTGAGAAAATGAAACAACGACGGAATAATTTCGACTCACGGCTCTGCAGCGGCTCCAACAACAGCCCAATAACGACATGATCGGGCGACGGGACACGGTGGACCTTGAGCGCCTCAGCAAGGTTCCGTGCGCGGTCAATCAACGTCTTCGCCAGGAGACTTTGTCCCTTGGGCCGTTTTCGATCTGCCACCAGCAACGGGTGTTCCGAAAACTTTGTTCCCCACGCCAGCACAGTGGCAATCAGCGCGGGGTGCAGCGGATTCTCTATGTTCGGAGGATCCCCAGGCTGCAGGTGCAATTTATTACGAAATTGTTGCGGGTTGAGGAGCGGAATGCGCGTGTGCACGATTTGAAAGTAGACTTCGACGAGGTCGAGGGCGAATCTGGGGGAGAAAATACCAGTGAATAATTGATTCAACCATGAGAAATCGTGGATGAATCGGGGGCGGCTGCGGAAAAACCCGCGGAAAAATGGGGCGGAGAATGACCAGCAGGAAGGCAGAATACGTACTCGGCTCTGAACGTGTCGCTTTCCAGCTCGGGCGCAAGCTCACCCCACGGAGCATACGGCGCCTGCGGACTTGAGGAAACGGTGAGCGGGCCTTCTGGAAGGCAGATGGGAATTTTACCTGGCGTTCTCTGGTGGTGCAAAGACATAAGAGAGAACTTCTCGGGTGGGGGTTTTGAGCGTGATTGGCGGGTAAAACCCGTACTTGACTAAGAGCGGGATAGTATGCGAAGCGACTGGTAGCTGCTGTATGCCATTCTCTGCAGTGGGGGAGGCGCTAGATGGGAGTAAGCAGGCGCGCGAATAAGGAGCAAAGTATTGGCTTGCATCTTTGAAGTGCCGGGCCCGGGAGCTGGTGAGCTACACCAGTGAGATTAGACACAACAGTAAGCGCGGGGGATGGAGTGAATCGGAGAGACGGGGGCAATGAAATGTAACGTACCTGGCAGTAGAGAGATTCCTCGGCCTTCGTGAGAGGGTGGTTGAGCGCTTCTTCTCGCTGGTAGCCTGCTGTACATAATGGCTGGGGGCCGATCAGAGTGACAGTAAGCACGACGGGAGCGACAAGACAGACGTGCAAGGGTAGTTCTTGCTCAAACAATGCTGTACCAAGGCGCGTGAGGGTGTGCGCAGGGGAGAGGAAAGAAAAGGCTACCTGACACTATCGATGCTCGGGTTGAGACGCGTTGGGGCAAGCATAAGTTGGGTAACTCTTACTTGCCTTTTCATTGCCGGGAAGACGATTGCATCGGACTTTGCGGCTTCTGCAAGCATCACAGGCGGTGTTCTGTTTCCTCGGGGGAGGGAGGGCCTTGATTGCAAGCTCGTGCATCTGGTTCTGCATGGAGGGGGTCGGCAGGGAGAGCCCTGGGCGGTATAAGTAAGGGCAGCTACAAGCTGATTAGTCAGACCTGGCTGTTGGACAGAGGATGATGGGTCGGGGGAAGAAGGAAATTGCATAGTGCTGGGGAAGGACAAGAACAGGTTACTGACTTGAGTAATGTATTCCTAGGCGGAGCACCGCCACAGATCATCATCAACTACCGGGACCGACTCTTTTTTTCTCACAAAGTTGGACACTCATCAGTGTACACTCCCGCCATGGTCAAAGTCGAGATTGTAGAGTCCAATTCTCCTTATGGCTCAGAGGCTGCTTCGTCGCGCAACTCTTCCTCTACCTCCATCTCCTCCGTCTCCTCGGACCTCGAGCCAGAAGAGTCCGTCCTCGACCGCCTCGCCGCCCTCGTAGACATCGTCCCCCCCACCACGCGCCATGCCATCTCCCAGCGCGTCTCAAAAACCGCATCGTGGATCAAATGGGGCGGCAAGCGCGCAGGCAGCTTCGTCTGGGTTGTAACTACATCCGCCCTTTTGGTGGCCCTCCCATTGGCCCTGGTCCTCGAGGACGAGGCCAAGATCGTCGCCCAGGAGAGAGAGTTCTTGGAGCAGCAGCAGGGCCAGCAGCAGGTCAGTCTTGGCCCCCGCGCCACCAACCAATCCTCACTAGCCCACAGATGCTTGCTCCATCCATGTATCCGTCATCCAACCCCAACCAACCGAAAACTCTCGTCCCCCCCGGATTCTGAGACACCCGAGTCCATCTTGTACCCACGCCCTGCATTTTTTCCTCCAAAATTGAATCCCCCGTCATCCATGTTTCCCGCGAATGCGCAGCACATTTATCATGCGAACCAAGCTTTTGGTATTATCTACTGCTACTAACACACGACACGTTCGTATATTATGCACTCTATCAGTCGAGTCAATCAGGCACTGCGTCCGTGCAGATAAGAGAACGAAAAAAAACTCACAAGCAACGGGCGTGTGGGGAACGCAACTGGATCCGTGTACGTGTCCGTCGTGCGATACCGCCGCAGGTACATGAGCGCGAGGGCCTCTATTTCCGTCGGCGTGATTCCCAGCTCCGCCCAGTCTCCGGCAACATCACTGTCGTTCAGATACCGTCTGGTGACTTCGTCCGGGCTTATGTACTGCCACCACACCCTCTGCGAGACCGACGCAATTGCCGTCGCGACCGCGCGAGGCATTTCCGGCGCGTACGAGTGGAACGACCGGATCGTGACGGCAGAGACGAGGTCGAGGAGGTACTCGTATGTAAGCGTGGACGGCCCCGGAAGAGAAAGCGTTCGTGACATCTGCGGTGTTGGCATAAGATCCGCCAGTACCTGGGCGACATCGAGGACCTGGCCAGCGCCTCGTTAGCATTCATTAGATCCGCGTCCCAGAGCAATAGATCAAGTTACGTGGACAGGGCGTATCTGCGTCTTGCCGCGGTTTAATCTCCACCACCAGGGAGACGCTGGGCATCGAGTTAGTAAGAACTGCTGCGGAGAACCCCAATGACGCACTCGCGATTTCGTTCAGTAGCTTGTCCTCGAACCCATACATGGCACCCGGTCTAACAATAGTCGCGGTGGGAAAAGCTGCCTTGACGCGTTCCTCGCCCAGCGCCTTGGTCTGGTAAAATTTGGAGGGCGAGCTCGTGGAGGCATTCAGGTGGGAGACGTGCACGAAACGCGGCACGCCAGTCTGGGCAGAAACAGCCGCAATTTTCTCGGCGCCTGCGACATGCACCGACTGGTAATCAAAGTTTCTGACGGGCGTGAGCGTGGAAGGTCGGTGTGCTTGGCGGAAGCAGAACGGCGCACTTAGTCTCGTAGTCCCGTCCCACTAGGTTGTACACGATATCAGAGTGCCTGACGCATTCCGCTATCTGCGCGTCGCTTCTGATGTCCCATTCCTATGTACATCGCGTCAGCTGGTTCTGCCCAGTTCATAATGAACGTGGTGGCGCACCATAGGCACGATCTGGCCGAGGTCTCCCATGGGCTTTAGATGCCGGGCTTCGTCCTCGTCCCGGTAGGGCACGATGACCTGCGTTCCCATTTTGGCTGGACGGCGCCGGGTCAGGCGCACTCGAATGCAGGGACACAGGGACGCGCTACGGACCGATCTTGGACACAAGGTACCTCCCCAGAAAGCCCGTGCAGCCAAAGACGGTCACAGTGTGGCCAGACACCGCGCTGTACCCCGGCGGGCCCTGCGAGACGATGGGCTTGCTGCCAGTGGCCGCGGGAAGAGTTATGAGGTCGTGGTAGGCCCGCTAGGAGATACGATATATCCTGAAATGTGTAGATTTTGAATTGAACAGACCTTGCTTCCCGAGGACGCCAGCGAGCGCTGGACGCGTAGAAGAATCATGGCAATGAAGGAGAGTGCGGTATCGGGTGTGATGCGTGACCGGTCACACTCATCGCCGGAACCGCGACCATCCCGCACTCTGCACAATGGTTCAAGGAAAGACAAAAGGCCTGCAGGCAAAAGCATCCTCCTCGAGGCATGCTCAGAAAGCGGCGGCGAACATGAAGAAGGGCCAACGTGCTATTGCACCAAAGGTCTGCTCATTTTGTCTCTCGCGGAGCCCAATTGAAGATTTTTCTGTAGAAAACCATTCTTGTGAAACAAGCGGCGATGCATAAAGTTGGTTTTTCCGCCCTCTTAGCTTGGCTAGGGATAACCGTTGTACCAGAATCTCACGGCGAAAATCAACCATTCCATCGAGCGAACGATGGTCGCCGCTGCTTCGAGTGGGAAACTCACGATCATGAAAAACGTCGCACCGGAAGGGTAAGCCCGCCCCTTCCAGGCACCGCATTCTCACCTGAATTCAACTGTGCAGCTCTTCTTCCAAGGCGGCCGGAAAAAGCAAATAAGGAGTGGCGTTCATATCATAGTCAATTCCCAATTGGTGAGGCCGCCGTATGGCGCACTTCGGGTACTGCGCCACCCGACGCCCCCGGCTTCGTATCTCGGTGTCTGTCGTCATACTGCGCGTATACAGAGGCCCATCGCAGCCGTACTCCTCATGCCCGGGTAGTTTATAGCAAGGTATTAACCGCTGAAATGATAGATATTTTGGGCCGCATATTTTGGGCCGCCGCGCTTCACACGGGACTCCGCTCTTCCTCTCTTGCTCCTCGTCCTCAGCCGCAGTACCCGCGCTCGATAACTGGTGGCTGGATCCTGTCAAGTTGGAGTCAGCTTGACTCTGCCTGATTCTGCCTGACTCTGAGTGATAGGCGTCTGCGGCGTCTTCCATTCCGCTACCTGTCCTCGGACCACCGGCGCGCGGTGCAGACTATTGACTCGGGACAAGCCGTTCATACACAATGAATCTGTTCTGGAATCCTCCGCCTCCGTCAGACGTGCAGGACGCTTCCTGCGCATCTATCGGCATACGGGGCCTAGGCCGGTCTCATCTTAAACGAACTTGAGCCGTATATGCATGCTTTAGAACCTACTCTCTTGTGTCCCGAAGCCTTGGCCCGTAACGTGGCGCGCGCGTTTGACTCCAAGGGCGATTCTTGAGAATCAATCCAGGCTCCGAGACGCGTGGTCGCGAGTTACTTCGGTTTCCACCGAGTTTCGGCTCTGGATTCTTTGAGTTAAGGATAGAATGGATCCTCCGCTAAGCCGAGAGCCTTTCTTTGCAGTCCAGGTCCGAAACAAGCTCGGCCGTGGGCGTGAGATGTTCCATTGGACCCACCGATGACCGGAGCCGTTCGGCGTCTGTTTTACTGTATTTCTCTGTGTATTTAATCGAATGTATTCCATTCCTCTGGACTCCACGATCTGGTATGAATGAATGAGGAAAAAATACATTCGGCTAATTGGCTACGAGTTTTTATTTATGCAGCCTCCCTCGTAATCTTACAGCCCGTCGACATCTACTTCCTAGGTTTTTTTTTTTGTCGCTGACAACAGACGGAAATTACCAAAACGAGGTGATGGAGTAGTGGTACGGCACGCTCTATCGGCCGATCATAAATCGGCCGACACTGACAGTTGGGGTCGCGTAAATAAATGTCGCGCAATCGCTCCAAAAAAACTTGACTCACCGCTTTCCCTCCATCCACGACCATGGGCGTCCCACTCGGCCTGGAGGTCCCCCCCCACACCCCCCATGCAATCTCCGTGTCTCTCCCGACGTGGAGAGACACCATCGGCTACGAAGAGGCCGAAAAACGCGTTATAGACGCGATGATCTCGGGGTATCCCCGATTTTTCATACACCTCAGTATTCGCAAGGTAACCCTTCTTAACCTCAACGGACTTGGACAACGACAATAAACTCACCTCTGCTGAAGCTTGCCCGGCTGTGCGAACAGAAATTCGGCCGGGGGGGCGAACAGTGCATGCTCTTTCCCTCGCAGAAGATCGCAGACCAATGCCGGTCATTCATGCAGTCCCGTGCGCTCCCGTCCGGACGGCCGGTCTCCGCACGGCTCATCCACTTTTCGATATGCCCCGAGGACAAACTGAATCAAGGCCCGTGTGTCAACGAGGACGCCGCCCTGCTCTCTTCTGCGCCCGCCAGCCTCCACATCGTGTTATTCCCAGAGGAAGCCTTCTCCATCGCGAAGCAATTCTGGCAGCACGCAGGTCTGGGCGTCTCGAGCCGCCTGGCGGAGCACTGCCTGGCGCTCCTGCCCGCGGACCCCACGTTCGTCCCGAACGGCCTGCAGCACACGCCCCGCAAGGCGCTGAACAAGCACTACTCCGCGAAGAAGACGACGCGCTCGCCGCCGCAGTCGCCCGTCGCGGAGGACCTCGGCGCCGACCATTCCGTGTACCTCGAGGAGCGCTACGGCCGCAATCTCCCGATCGCCCTGGCGGCGTCGGCGAAGCGCGCTATGCGCCGGCGGATATCCGGTGTCCTGGTGCGCGACAACCCTGCGGACTGCGGTGACGGGCCCTGCGCGGGCGACCAAAATTATGCCGTTGGACCGAGTTCCAGGGGCGTGAAGAGCATGTCTGAACACGACGTGTTCCTGTACCCGACTGGGATGGCTGCGATATGGAACGCGCACCAGCTGGCGTTGGCGGTCCGCCCTCCCCAGAAAAGCGTCTGTCTGGGGTAGGTTGCTGCGCTTTGTATCAACTAAAATCAGTCTGACGTCCGTGTAGGTTCACTTACACCGACACGCTCAAGGTTCTCGAAAAATGGGGCCCGGGGTGCCATTTCATCGGCGACGGCAGCCTCGACGAGCTGGAGAAACTCTTGGAGGCGGAATCCCAGCGCGATCCCACCACCCCGCCCATTGTCGCGTTGTTTACGGAGTTTCCGTCGAATCCCCTCTTGCGGTCCGCCGACCTGCCCCGCCTGCGGAGCCTCGCCGACAAGTACGACTTCCTCGTGGTGATTGACGAGACCGTCGGCAACTTCGTGAACGTTGAAGTCTTTCCGTTCGCCGACGTGGTCGTCAGCAGCCTCACCAAGGTTTTCAGCGGCTACTCGAATGTTATGGGTGGCAGGTAATTCTTTTTTTCCCATGCTTATCCAAGGAACCGACCCATTTTTCTCCAGCCTCTGCTTGAATCCCCAGGGCCGACACTACGCGGAACTCAAAGCGCATATGGCCGCGCATTACGAGGACACGTACTTTGACGAAGACGCGATCTACATGGAACGCAACTCGCGTGATTTCAGACGACGCGTTAAAGTGATCGACGACAACGCCGAGGCCGTCTGCGAGTTCCTCCGTTCCAAGTCCGCTGCAGGGGGCGCGGCGTCGCCCGTCGTAAGGGACGTGTTCTATCCCAAATACGTTACGAGGGAGCGCTACGAGCGCTGCAGAATCAAGGCCGATCCGGCTCTTGGCATCGAGGAGGGCGGGTATGGTGGTCTTTTCTCGGTGACGTTCACGTCTCTGCCGGCGGCGACCGCGTTCTTCGACAACCTTGCGTGTTACAAGGGCCCGAGTCTCGGGACCAACTTCACTCTCGCGTGCCCGTATGCGGTCCTGGTGCACTACTCGGAAATGGAGTGGGCAGCGTCGTTCGGGGTCGACGAAACCATGGTGCGCGTCAGCGTTGGGATGGATGAACCCGTGGGGTTGCTCGCTGGTTTCCAAAAGGCTGTTGAGGCGGCCGAGGCGGCAGTGCAGCAGGAATGCGCATGAGGCGCTATCGACTGACACAGAAGATCGTTTCTTCAACAGGACCACTATCATCTGCGTGATTTACTGTATCCAACTACACACCAATCTGTATCTATTATTCCAGCATTAAAGCTCATTTCTTTGGTTTCTTGACTCTGTGCAACCTGTTAGGGACAGACTCGAATAAATAAAATACCAACGAACCCATATCGACTTCGTGCTCGCACACGATTCACCACACCTCCAAGATCTAGGGCGCCTCGGACGACCTTGTACCTGGAACAAGCCATTAAATTGTGTTTCCATATTGTTTTGAGAATACGCACTGCACACCAGGAAGATCCTGGGCTCGTCCTCCTCTGACCAGAACGACACTGTGCTCCTGCAAATTGTGCCCTTCTCCCGCAATGTATGCCATGCACGTCTTGCCCGTCGAGAGCTTGACTCGGGCGACTTTCCGCTTGCCGGAGTTGGGTTTCTTCGGGGTTGCGGTGAAGACCTGGGAGCAGACGCCCTTGCGCTGGGGCGCCATGTCGAGGAGCGGCGATCTGGCCTTTTTGGATCTGGAGGTGTTTTTTCTGCGGCAGGCCTGGTTTAGGGTCCTGAATGATGCGGGGGATGCGTGGAAGGCGCGGAGCTGGGAGACGACGTTTGGCGGGGGTGGTCTGAAGAGAGACGGCGGTGGGCGGGCGGCGGCGGCCCGTGCGCAGCTGGCGCGGAGGGCGGCGAACATGGAGAGTTGTTATGGCTTGTTGTGCGGCGCGTTCTCGCGCGTCTGACCCCATCATGCCTGTCGCCACTTCATCGCGTCGCAGAAAAGCGGCCCGCCAGGCGTCCTCGGACATCGAAGACGATCAGCCGACACAAGGCGCCCGTGCCCGCGACGACGTCGACGAGGAAGAGGAAGAGGACGCGCCGCGTCGCGCGAAGGTAAAGAAGGAGGCGGTCAAGAAGGAGAAGGGCAAGGCGCGTCAGGCCCCCAAAGAAGAAGACACCGACGACGACGACGACGACGACCGCATCGACATCGAGAACTTTGCGGACCAGCCACTCGCAAAAGCAGATGCCGCCAGAATCCTAGGCCTCACAAAGGACTGGCAGGCCGTGGAGGTAGCCATGCATCAGCCCTCTGGTGTTATCAACGGAGTCGCGGCCGCAATGGCCGAGGTCGCAGGAGAGGAGGCACAGCAGGTTTGCTTCGAGCGCGCGTCTCCAAATCAATCCTCATTCAATTTATGTAGGGCCTTGCCGAGTTGGACCGCGTCATGAAGACTTTTCTCGATGCCCAGTCTTTGATGACGGGCCACAGCAAGGTTCTGAGCGACATCATCCAGAGCGTCGCGCGGGGCGAAGAGATCGTGGGTCCTCGTTTGCACCCCCTCACAGTTTCTCATCCCATTCCAGACTGACCTGAATGCTCGCTATCTTTCGCTCACCGATGATATGAACGCGGAATACGACAAAAAGACGACGCGCCAGAAATACATGAAGAACGATCAATACTACTCGTTCAAGGAAACCATTTATGTGCGTCTTGGTCGCTTCGGTTCCACTGCTGTGATCCTGACTTGCGTCCGCAGGAAGTCGAGCATCCCGGAAGTGCTATGCCGCCCATAACAGACTTCATTCCCCGGGGTACGTACCGTTCTCGACACATTACTCCGCACCTTTTGAATCGTGTTTCTAGAGCCCGACGACGAGAGCGACGACGACGACGACATCGTCATGGGCGGAGTAACCCAGGAATACAAGTGCCCGCTCATGATGACCACTCTAAAAGACCCCATGACCTCGCAAGTTTTTTTGTCTTTTTTTTGGCCCTAATCCCGTCTGACTAGCCTCCAGCTCCGTCTGCAACCACTCGTTC
The DNA here is from genome assembly GCA_029282495.1 of Mycena albidolilacea. Classification (NCBI taxonomy): domain Eukaryota; kingdom Fungi; phylum Basidiomycota; class Agaricomycetes; order Agaricales; family Mycenaceae; genus Mycena; species Mycena albidolilacea. The sequence continues at coordinate 2,312,651 of JARIHO010000002.1, forward strand.
TCCGGCGACGCCATCAAGGAGTTCTTCAAAAACAAGCGCGGCGCCCAGAAATGCCCCTCCTCTGGCTGCAGCAAGTCGTTTACGCTCGCGCAGTGCGCACCCAACCCCGATCTCGCGCGCAAAGTCAAGGCCGTGGAAAAGCGCCAGGCGCGCGCGCAGCAGCAGGAAGACAGCGACGCCGAAGAGGTCATCGACTGATTATACCCTTGTCGAATCTGACTTTTGTTATGTATACTTACTTTATTCGACTGTCCATAGTGTAGTGTACAATTGAAACCGGCTTGCATATACTATACTCTTGTGATACATACACCCTTGAACTGTACAGCAGATTCAGTCGTCAATGCTCAGCGGCCAATTCCCCCGTCCGCCCACCCCTCAACGAAAGACCCCGACCGCGAGCGAACCGCGCCCGCTCTCGCACTGTCGGGGGTGTGTCCGCCTTGCCCTCAAACATCAACAACAATTTATTTAGCGCACCTCGATATACGCCCCCCGTCGTAGCGACGCCCACGCTCAGCGCGGGACAGAGTTGCCAGAACAAGTCGACAAAGCCCACACCGCAGCAGACGGCCGCCGCCCACAGGAGCACCGGCCCTGCCGTGACTAGGCGGGGCATGACCGCCTTTGTCAACGCTTGGAGTGTCTACGAGTAGAGCCGTCAGAAACTCAACGCTTAGATACGTATGTAGCTACAGTGAACATACCGTCTCGGGCGCCTCTCGCGGTTCCATCAACCGAACGTGGGGCTGGTTAAATATGATGTTTTTTTGAGCAGTAGTTTGCGTGGCCGGGCATCCAAAGAACAAGAACACATACATGGTTCTCGCTCAACCACCACTTGCACAGGAGGGATGTCAGCGCGAGGACGAGGCTGATGGCCCGCGAGAGTGCGAACCAGCCGTACACGCGCACGACATGCATCGAAGATGTCGTCGGATCGCCCAGCATCGGTAACGCGTCGAGCAGGATGCAGGTCAGCAGCATGGACAGCAGGACACTCTGGGAGTCTCAGCGTTAACAACGAAAGCAGATATGTACTTGGGGAACGCGCTAATGCGCGACGCACCAAAAGCATCTGCAGCTCCTGCTGCCTGTTCGCGTCGTCGAAGCGCGCGTACGACGCGCGGTCCCACTGGTGTTCCAGTTAAAGATACGAGTAGCAACAGCAACTTGCAGCGGACAGACACGCGTACTTACACGCGACTGCTGATACGAGGGCGGCGCTTCGTGGTACTGGTCGTACGCATCGTACCCAGGGGGACCGGCCACGTCCCCCTCAGGCGGCGACAACATCCATTCGGACTGCATCGACATTCTCGTCAGGCCGGGGCGAGTCAGAATCAGGATGTATTGCGCAGACCCACCTCCGGGCTCGAGGGCGGCGAATACGCGGGGCTAGCGTGCGGGACCGCCGCTGGGATCTCGCCTGCGTTGGGGGCGGAGGACATGGCTTGGGTGAAGATGGAGGACAGGCATGGATTCCTTTTGAAGGGCGCTGTCTCCAGGCTCTGTGGAGAGAACAAGGCCTCAGGCTCGGAGAGATCTAAGTTCGGAACTTGCTTCTGTCTTCTAAAATTGCAACAGATCAGCGTATGTGAAGCCGTACGTCACAAAAAAACATGATACGCGTTGGCCGCTAGGCAGCACTAGACTCGCTGGGGTATGTTTTTCCATAGTGTTCGGCACTCCTCGGCGGATGTAAGTAAACGGCGTCGGTAACCGAGGTGCTAATAGAACAGGAGAGGAATAAGCCCCGGTGCATCGTGTTTGTGTGGATCATCCACGATAATACAAGGCCGTCTCGGATGGGCGCAGAACACAGGCCGATGGGATTGTAGTCGGGAGAAACCAGTAGCGCTAGCAACAGGGAGAACAAGAGAGGGCTGGACATTGTATTGTGCGCAGTATATGATGTCCGAAGATACAAACCAAGTCAATGGGGATTGCGGGCGTTAGAAACAAGTAGGAACACGAAGCAGAACAAAAGGGAGATGGGCGCTGGTACATTGTATTGTGTGGTCGGATGCGAAATACATGAGCCCATGGGGATTGCGATCGTTGGAAACCAGTAGGAGCCAATAGAGACATGGAGAAGAACAAGCGAGCGCTGTTGTGTGTACACAACACAAGGATATCGGTGTACATCGATGGCGTTGAAGGGGAATCCAGTAAGAGAGAAGAGCGCTGGACATTGTATTGCGTGTACACTGTACTGTACAAGAGACGTCGGATGTACACGGGATCGCGGTGGGTAAAACCAGCGCAGTAGCACGGAGACGCACAAAGTCCGTCAGTTCCTGGCAGAAGATATCAGACATCGCCTGGCCATCCAAAAGCACGCACCCTCCTCCGGCAGTTCGAGGCAGTTCAAGCTGCTCCGGACCGAAACTATCGGGAAGCAGCTCTCCGATGCTCGTCTCCTTCACCCCGCCCGCGGTAACCCCAGGCTTGCCCTCTGACTCGTCGCCAGGAGGCTTTGGATAATCACCCGGCACAAGTAAAATTGGCATATCGGGTGCACAAAACTCGCGAATCACTTGGCGACACATTCCACAGGGCGATATCGAGGACGGTACGTCGCTTAAGCGAATTGAAGACTGTGAAGTGCATTTACACGAAAAAACCTGAGAAACATACGTTACAACGGCCAGAGCAATGAACGATTTGGTGCCCTCGCTCTGCAGCTACGTCGGCGGACAGAACAGATGAAATAGAACCGAACGCACGACTGCCTTGACAATAGCAGTTCTTTCTGCACAGATCGTCCCGCCATAAGATGCATTCTCAATGTTCGCGCCCTTGAAGATAGTGCCATCTGTGGCCATGAGAGCGGCGCCGACAGCGAATTTGCTATACCGATTGTATGCGTGCTGCTTGGCTGCCAGTCAAATAAACCTCGAGACACTTTCAATTGCTCTTGAGAGACTTGCCCTCGAACGCTGCCTTGATGAGGGATTCCCGCTGTTCGATAGACAAGGTCCATATGCGAGCAGACATTTCGGAGATTGTGGCAGGTGGTGGAAGACGGGAGTAGGGTCCTATCCGGAGCAGAGATCTCGGCAAGATACCAAGCCAATATCGGACTTATCGGACATGGCCGTTCTTTCTTTTACCACTGTCGTGCAATCTGATTGCACATCCCGCGCTGCTCGACGCGTCGTTCTCAACGCAGATGTTTTGAAGGCTGCAAAATTTTCCACAGGAGATGTTATCGCGATTTCAGCACGCGACTCGAAGAGGAATTTCGCAGTCGGTATCGCGTGGCCTTCATCGGAGCTGCCGCCTCAATGTATGAATCCCCGCGCAGGGGTTCGAGATTCTGAAGCTGCTTAAGGTGTATCGGTCTCAACATCCATTTATCTCACGGCTGGCCTCCAAGATGGACAACCTGTCCAAGTGTTTTCCATTCCAAAAACCGTGTCCACGGGCAACAACACACTTCGCTTGCCTGCTTTGAATCAAATCCAGGAGGTTACTGAGATACGGCTGAAGGAGGTCCCGATAAACGGAGCCCTTCTCAAAACCGTGACAGCAGGTAAACGAGCAGACTGGCTCAAACTGTTGATTCGTGAGGCATTAGGTTGGTTTCCCTTGCCGAATGGTTCCGTTCTTACAGGAATATAGTGGACCTCAAGTACGTCACCTCTGAACAGATCCTAGAGGTCACATATGAGCAAGAAATTCGCCGCTTCGTCGTGACATCTCCACCTTCTCAACAGCCAGAGAATCTGGAAGCCAAGTTCGATGCCCTTGCACTCGCCCCGACTATCCAGATTTTGACTGTCAGCTGGGATACATCTGTAGTCCTTGTTGGAGGTGTAGATGAGGTCGACAAGCACAGTTCTTTGGTACTTTTGAGTTTCTTGTAAGGGTGGAAATATTAATGCCTACTTTCAGCTAGAGGTCGAGGTCTTGCAACACGAGAATGAAAATGCTGCATATGACTCTGTCGGGGGGCTGAACAAGCAGATAGCAGAAATCCGAGACTTGCTGGAGATCCCGCTGACGCGACCAGAATTGTTCCGCTATTTTGGTGAGTCTTTGTTTCATTTCTTCGAACGCGGAGCCGTACTCATTTGATGGGAACCTCAGGACTGAAGCCTCCACGTGGAATACTGCTCCACGGACCCCCGGGGACAGGCAAGACGCATTTAGCGCGCGCCATCGCTGCCTCTACCAAGTCCGCGGTGCTGGTAATCAATGGCCCAGAGCTCTCCTCTGCATATCACGGTGAAACTGAAGCAAAGCTGCGAGACGTATTCAAGGAAGCGCGTGAGAAAAGTCCATGCATCGTCGTGCTAGATGAGGTCGATGCATTGGTTCCACGTCGAGAGGACGGAGCCGGTGGCGAGGTCGAGAAGCGCGTAGTAGCAACACTGTTGACAATCCTCGACGGAATGGAGGATGGAGCTGACGAACACACAAGAGTCGTGGTGATTGGGACCACGAATCGGCCAAATGCCATTGACCCTGCTCTCCGGAGACCAGGTCGATTTGATCGAGAGATTGAGATAGGTAAAAGTTTTGTTTTGCTTGTGTCTCACGTTTTAAAGGCTGTTTAGGTATTCCCGATGCCGATGCTCGCTTTGCGATCCTCCAGGTCCTGCTATCTCAAACACCACATACAATACCTCAACCCGATCTGCTTGCCGTCGCCTCGCGTGCCCACGGTTACGTCGGAGCGGACTTGAGTGCTGTCGTTCGGGAGGCTGGAACGATAGCGATCAAACGCTGGCTCGCCAGCCACCCCGAAGAAAAATCGCAGCAAGGATTGACATTAACGCTGCCGGATCTCGAGGCATCATTGCCCTCCATTCGTCCTTCTGCAATGCGCTCTGTTTTCGTGGAAACTCCCCCCGTCCGGTATTCGGAAATCGGTGGGCAAGCTTCGGTTATCCAGAAGCTGCGAGAGGCCGTGGAGTGGCCATTGCTTCACCCGGAAACTTTCCTGCGGCTCGGTGTGAAACCCCCCAAGGGTGTTTTATTGTATGGTCCACCAGGGTGCAGCAAGACTGTCCTTGCGCGCGCCTGTGCATTTGAGTCTGGTCTCAATTTTATCGCCGTTAAAGGCCCCGAGGTGCGTCTGGCTATCACTGGCTGACCGAGTTCTCAACTGAGACATAGGTGCTAAATAAATTTGTCGGAGAATCCGAACGCACCGTCCGAGAGATCTTCAGAAAAGCGCGAGCCGCTGCACCCTCAATTGTGTTCTTCGTGCGTCGTCGTTTATTGCGCAGGTTTTAGCAAGGTCTCAAGTCTTCGCAGGATGAAATTGATGCTCTTGCAACCTCCCGCACATCATCGGACACGGAATCCGGTTCTTCTCATGAGGGTGTTCTTACGAGCCTCTTAAATGAGATGGACGGCGTGCAAGAACTTCTTGGAGTCACTGTTCTTGCGGCCACGAATCGCCCAGACGCAATTGTAAGCGCATTACTATGATTTCCGTTTGGCACCCTCCTGAATTTACTTCCCAGGATTCCGCTCTAATGCGCCCAGGACGTCTGGATCGCATTCTATTTGTGGGACCCCCAGATCAAGCAGGGAGGGAGGAGATTTTGAGAATACGGATGAAAAATATGAACGTAGCGCTAGATGTCGACGTGGGCGAGATCGCTCGCATGGTATTTTTATCCTCTCTCGTTCTGGCTTGTTGTGCTGAATTATTCTAGACGGATGGTTGTTCGGGTGCCGAGATCACTGCTCTATGCCAAGAGGCTGCACTGTTGACTATGCATAAAGACATGAACGCTCCTCATGTCAGTAATCCAGCTCCAAAGATCCACCGGCACTCACCGCTGCATTCAGGTTCCTCAAGAGGCATTCGTCACCGCAAGCAAAGCTCTGAAAAAACAAATCACCCCAGCTGTGCTGCAAAAATTCGAAAAATGGAAAGGATCCAATGTATAGCAGTAGAATACAAGAAATCTATGTAGTATTTTGTTTTGGCGCCAGAAAACACAAGTTGCCACAAGTCGAAAAGCCGTTGATTACCAAGCAAGGTTGCCTTCAGCTCCGATGTCCAGCTCCAAGGGTAAAGGCAAGGAACCTGCTATTCTGCCCCCGCTCCCTGGCCCTTCTTCAGGAAGCGCAAATCCCGCAGCTTCCCTGTCGGCCTTGTGGGCCTATCTCTTGCCAGCACTGAACCACATCGTCAAAAGCCCAACGAATAATTCGGACAAGGCTCCCGCTATCGATATAGGGTTCTATGCTGGGATTCATACCGCTTGCTACAATTAGTAACGTGGCCGACGCTTTTCTGTGGAGCGTGTATGTTGACTGGCGCGTTAGTTTCACCTCCCAAAGCGAGAACAAGTCGAGTACACCGCGAGCCGCCGGAGAACCTGCTATTACTTCTGGGACAGACTTGTACCAACAGCTCGACAAATATTTCATGGAGGCAGCACGCGAAGTCATGCTCGGGGCACCCCAGGATGATTCGACTCTGATCCATTACATTGTTCCATGCTTCAACCGCTTTTCCGCTGGAGCAATGTCCATTAATCGGCTCCTGAACTACGTTAATCGACACTACGTGAAACGCGCTATAGATGAAGACAAGGGCTGGCTTCGTCTCAACGATGTGCTCGAGTCTGTAGCGAAGACTATCACTGCAGACGATTCGAGGGAAAAAATATCGGGGAGGTTGAAGGAAAAGAGGACGGACGAGCTGAAGAAGTGGGGCTACAAAATTGACGGTTCTGGAGCGTCTATGGCATCAGCTGAAGCATGCGCGGAAGCTGCCAGCCCTCCTGATCGCATTGTCTCTGTCTCCTCCCTCGCCCATCGCCGATTCCGCCTCGAAGTCTTCGATCCCCTGCTTGCCGTGCCTGTGGTCAAGGGGAAGAAGGCCAAGAACAAGATTCCGAAAGCCGCCGGCAAATCCACCCCCGCCCCGATACCTAAAGGTCGGTTGGCTCGGGCCGTGAAAGAGCTGCTTGAATCCAAAGGAGGGGACGAAGAAGAAAGGACGCGGCTGATCACGGACCTTGCGGCCGGGCTCCGTTTGGTTGGCGTCCGTCCAGACCATCCGCTTCGTAAACGTCTAGATAAATTCCTTGCCTCCGCGTAACTGCGTAGCCCAATTGCACAGTTTCCTCGTGGTTCTGTTCATTTGATCATGGGACCGGTGGAGAGAATGAAAGGACCAGGTTTTTGAACCTGGGAATATGTTCAACGAACGCGTAAACCAAGTAAGCTAAGTGACCGCTTGGACTTTTTACTCCTTATCTCTTTCTATTTGAATTTCCCTTGAAATAGAGCATAGTGCCAGAGCGTCGACATTCCGGCGCAACATTGCCAACACCTGGCAAGGCCACCCCCTCGGCTCGGCCGCTGTAGGTCAGCACCTGGGATTTGGCGCCATCCAGCAGCACACATAATTTGTGGTCTTTCTTAACCTACTCTCCAGGTGATTGTCGCCTAGACTGTGGGTTTACTTTCCTGGGTGTGTAGTGCTTGATTTAGTATGTCGACCACTGCCCTGACGTCCGGCTCTGCAGCTATTTCTACGTCGTTCCGGTGGTCTGGACGCTACGTTTATACTCGAGCTTCCAGCTTGAGGGCAGCCTCGGTGAAGCTCTGACTCTTCAAGACACGCCCGGATAGGCCCCCGCCGTATCAGCAACCCATCCACTTTTTGCTACCAATCCCGGTGCCCGTTCCAATTCCAATTAAGTATCAAGGGTATTTTTTTAGCGGGATGACTGAATGTGTTACACGCTCTACTGTCTACAATATTCGCAAACAGAAGTTAGCTCGTAGTCGATATAGTAGTATTGCTTTGCAGTTGCCCGCTGCGCCCCTTCCCGGAGCTCGTTTTGTCTGTATCTGGACAATACAATTGTGGACCAGAACACCACTGAGGACTCATATCTGGACCAAACGATCATTAGACAGCGTCGCAATGACCTTGTACAGCTCTTTAGGCTGAAGACCCATTCGCCCAGCCAGATTATAATTATCGTCTTTAAGACTAGTGTGCCACCAAAAAAGGTCAGGGAGGGAAAGACAAGCAGCGAAAATAATGCGCAGATAGCTCATTCAGCACGCCGTGAGCGCTGCAGTGCGATATACTCACACCGTACGGCGCGCGAGCTGGTCCATGATGGTGGTGTATTTTGGCTCATAGAAGGAGCGGGAGACTTGCTGGACGAGGAGACGGAGGGTCTCTCGGTCGTCCTTGGTGGCCATCGGCGCAGCAAGACCTGGCCGGCCTCAAGGACGGTTTGTCACAGCACCCAGAGTGAAAACAGTCCAAAGGTTGTGGTGGTTTGAGTTAAAAGCTGGTAGCGGTTGCTTAGACTCTGCGACTTCCTTTTCCGGTCTCTCACCTCCACCTTGCACTTCCTTCAAGCCTTGCTTGCCTCTTTCGCAGCGGCAGCACTTTTTTTCTGTGCAACCCGGGCTTATACTCAGAAAATGATTCGTGTATTGCAGTTAATAGTATTCCAACATTGCGAGTCTCCGTTCGCTCTTTTCCGGCTGCTTCCTATCTCGACCTCCCATCTACTTTTTGCAACTGAAGTCGACCAAGGTCGACGCCGTCGATCGTGCGCGTGTTGATAACCACGAATCCTCTCTTGGAGACCAACGCCCCAATCGACGTGCCACACGTCGAGCAGAATCTATGGCTGACGATCTTGCTGCCGAACATATACTGGGTCAACTCCTGCTCCCCAGCCGTGAACCTGAACTTGTCTTCGGGAGTATACCTGGGTGCGGTCGTCAATCATCAAAATCTCTGTTTCTACAAAATCAACCGAACGCACGCGCCGAGGTGTCCCCTGTCCTCGCAAATAGAGCAGTTGCAGTTCAAAACGACCAACGCGTAGATGTCTGGGTGTTCGAACTCATAGCGGACCTTTTTGCAATGGCAGCCGCCGGTGTGGGTCTTGATTTCTGCGTTTTCGGGCCACGGAACTGGCAGGGAGCTCGTTGCAGCTGGCGCGGACATGGTTTTTGGGATACAGATTCAAATCGGCGCGTCGTTCATTCAAAATTTATAATTGCGGACGTGTGGTAACACGTGGTGTTGACAACGTTTTCTGACCAACTCTGACCAACGAAACCAGACACAACGTCGATCTCTGACACGAACAAAGCGCCGTTCTCCCTTTTTTGTAATATCGTATGAGCAATACACGTACACGGTAAAACGGGTTTTTCCTGTAATATTGCACGAGCAGTACACATCAGGATAAGACTCAGGATAATATATTGTCAGCTAGAACGTGCTGACTTGTAATGTATGATACATTGGCCTCGAATGTATTACTACTACGCCGTCAGATACATACCCTCGACGAGCTCGTCGTTTTTAAGGCTGTAGATCTTGGGCACATAAAAAACAGCCCGCCTCGGAAATTTTGCTACCATGTTCCCGCCCCAGACCGCCGATAATTATCGAGCCTGACTCAAGCCCACGTTGCGGGCACTTCATCTATTCTTGACCGCCTGCTGAATAGATGAAGTTGAGGGAAATCCAAGCATTGTGAATCGAATGCTATGAAGAAGGATAACGGACTTTTTGTCATTTGCTGTGCTTTTTTGCGAAGAGGTAAAACTTAGAGACAGCCTAGTGGGTTCATGATTGGTTCGTTTGGGGGCAGTTGGACAACATAGACCAGCGTACAGAGCAGGTCACTGAACCCCTAATATAAAATGTAATCAACGATGAGAGGTGGATCGGCCGGGTGGCGAAGAGAGCATTATTGCTGTCACTGTGTCAGGTTCAAGGCGGGTTATCGCAATTTCGGTGAACGTCGCTTGCGGAGCCGGCCGATCGCGGGTTACATGGTTAATAGATATAGGTTGCAAACAGACGTAGAAAATGCACGGGAACTTGGCAAGTGAGCCTGAGCTGTACCAATCCACTTCGAAAAGTAGACCAGAAGCCACAGCCCGGCAGTATGATGTGCTCTGGAACGCTGCCAAAGTGTCCGCGAGAAAGAAAAAAGAGAGAATTTGAAGGCTTCGCATGTCGCGAATCTTCCGTGCATCGATCCCCAAGTCACTTGAGATGTTTCCCGAACCACACGAGTTGCGTACGAGGCAGCCTGGACCATCCAATTGCCGTCCACATAGACATTCCTACGGAAGTGATCAACAGACCGCATAAAAGCCGGAGCGTCGCGCGAAAAATTGGAACGGGAGGAGCGCAAGGGAGTGCAAGAGTGAGATCCTCAGAGCTAGTAGGATTGCATTGCAGCCATTGGTGCAAACAAATAGAATGAAAGGAACCGAGTGGGTATGCAGATTGGAGGGTACTGTTATAAACCTGTCTCTGTATAGTTTTGCAGGCGAGCCCATTCCAGCAGCACTGCAGCAAAGTAGCAGTTGTTCTGTTCGTCCGTCATCACACGCTGGGTGAACAGTTTGCCAGTTTCCTGAATCCGTCGTGCCTCGCCCTCGTGCGAAATGGCCCATTCAACCTTCTCGACCAAGTCGGAAAGATCTGGCTTGACAGGGATGTAGTGTTCGTATGGTCGGATCCAGTCGTTGAAGTACTCTTCGAACACCGTCGACTGCAAACCGACGAATATGTAAGTTTGTTCAAGCAGGTATTGTGAATGTGTGTGTACCTTGAATACTAACGAGCCTGACTTCAGCAAGTTGAGGAATCGACCGGAGAACGTGTTGCCGTCGATGTCGAGAACGTACTTGTACTCCATCGTTTCTTTCCGGGACGAAAATGGGCCCGTTATGTTATACTCTGCGATAACACGGTCGCGGTCGCAGTCCTTCTTGCAATGTCCCTCCGCAAAACGCGTCATTTTAACGTTCATAAGCTCCGGGTGTTCCCGCCCGAGCTCGACCAGTCGAAAACGCGGAAAGGAGTGGTAGTTGTCTCCCACGATGTGTCCGCCGTTACTAGAGCCCCGCCAGTCTACCATTGATAAATTAGACCGTCGAATAATGGGTCGAAAACGGACTTACACAGCTGGGACTTCTTATCTTCCCAAGGGATCTCGGTAGGCGGGAGTTTGGCCGACCATCGCGACGCATGATAGAAGTACTGGCAATCGTGGTCTTAGCTTTGAATGAAAAAAAGGCATCCAAGCGTACTTGTCCCGGAAAAAGAATATCGGAGAAGCAAGGTGAAAGCTTGGTCATGCTGAGAAGCGGCCAAAGGTCCGTCGTAAAGTCGGAGCTGGAACTGGAGCGCAAAACTGAAGGGGAATCAGAAATGAAGAAATATGCTTGAGGAGAAAATAGAAGGTTTTACAGGCAATGTTGGGACTCTCATCATGGGGAAAGCCCGTTTTGCTCAGCAAATTGCACCCGCTCTGATTTCTGAAGAATTCGGCTGTGGGGTACGGAGTGATGTGAAAGGGATTGGAATCCTCGAGGCTTGAAGCCCGTGCGCGCGCTCCAAGCTCGCGAGAGTTGAAGACAACGCGAGGTTCGTCCCGTCCATTCAAGAGAAACTCCACATCTGGGAGTAAGAATGCAATCTGTTAAAGTCAGTTTTCCGAACAAAAGAATAAGCAGGGGCCACACCTTTCTTAGATGATAGGGAAGATCCTTCGCAAAGGCAGTCCCACTGTAGGGAGGCATCTGAAGTTCGCCGTCTTTAATCCGGATCGCCGTCATCCCAACTGCCTCCTGCTGTTTTCGGTTCAATCCCGCGGTTTCTTCTAAAATCTGCAACCACGTCAAGGTGTATCACAATGACGAACTGGGTACGCACCATAGCCTGTCCCTTTTCTATCATAGTCTGGAAATATGCTGGGTGATCAATGGCCAACTGATAGAACGGCTCGAAGTCTCGTTGAATTTGGTCATAATCGTCTATTAAACATTTATTTTTTTGGGCAAATAGAAACCACTGATCGAAGTTCGGCGGGGGCGGGCGGGCGGCCTTTAAAGAATAGCGTGCGACAGCTTCATCGAGCGTTGTCGATTGTCTGTCGAGCACAGCGTCCAAGCTTGACTGAGCCAAAGCTAGGGCTTTCGCTGAGGTAGAATATGGGTCCAGAATAATACGTTCTGGAGAAGGGGGAACATGTTCCGTAGCAGGGGGTCCTGGGTCTTGGATGGACGGTGGAAACAACGGCAAGAAATGACTAGCCCTGCCGACAGCGAATGCTGCGAGTAGCCAAATTGAAGAGCGCCAAGACCATCGGATGGGATTGTGACCCCGAAGCGAAATGCGAGGCATTCACTGAACCTTACTGAAGCATTGGTTCTGAACGATGAAAGCGAAAGGGAAAGTAGCTGGTGATGGCGGAACAGCGGCCCGACTAGTAGATGTGTCAACGAGTCTCAGATCGACGATTCGAGTCGCGTCGCGTTGCGTCCGCTCTGGTCTGGTGCCAATGAGCCGCCACGGGAAAACTTTAATCAAAAAGACGAAAATTGAGTTTATTTATTTAAGTCTCGGACCCGTATTATTATTGTCCATCGCGTCTTATGCAATGGACGACAGATCGGCAGTGGGGGAATGCAGTGGGATGCGTTCGTAAAGGACAGAATACCATCTGGCATCTGGAGAGCGAACTGGGACATGAAGAAATGTTGCTTGCGGCAGATTCTAAACGGAGCAGCGCTGGCATGTGACCTCAATCTCGTGACCGGCTGGTCCGTGCGCGCCAGCGGGGTATAAAAGGAAGTGGGCGACATCTAGATTCCTTACCACTCTGGCCTTTTGGCTTAGATCAAGTGTAGTATCTGTTCTTAATAGTTTAACCACTATTATGCTTGCACCGCAAGCATTTCTGGTTATCTAATTTTTGCCGCCCTTGTCCGTTTGCTCTGCTTGCAACAAACGGACGCGATGACCTTGCCGCTGCACTACTGGCTTGTGTCGTCAGGGGATCTACTTTTTTTTTTTTTGGATCCTCTGCTCTCCTAACCCTAACCCTAATGTTGAAATATATATCGCCTTGACCGCCCTATAGTAGCTCCAATGAACTCAATGTTCATTGTTCATTCACAAATCGTCGAAAAACATGTTATAGCCTGTCTACGACACAATAAAGTCCATCTCTACTAGTCTGAGTCTGAGCTGTAGTTGTGGTAGTAGTAATGCTCAGCTATCAAAAGGCAGACTTTGAGGCCTTGAGCCCTCAGATCCTTCATGGCATTTTCGAAGGGTTCGCTGAACTCCTGGGTCCCGAGTGTCACAGATGCCCAGTGAGAAACAACATGCGACGGCAGCGAACCCAGTTCCGTGTCTGTCCACCATTGGGAGTGAATCATACTGACAACACTTTTTTTGGTGTTGCCAGAAAATTCAGACACCCAGTCAAGAGACAGAGAGTGCAACTGAGGCACCAGGGGGGCTACACCAGCTTTGTAACAAAGGGTGTTAATTATGTTGTTGTTGTCAAAACAATGAGTCAGTGACAAGTGCGTCAAAGACGGTATGGGACAAGATGGTCATGAGAGCAGCTGAGGTGAGATTTGAGTGGCTGATGTCGAGCTTGGTAATGTTTGGGGATCCTAACTGTAAGGCTGTGAGCTGCCAGGCTTGTGTGTATAAAATCCTTTCCAGATATAGACATTCCAATGCAGGAGTGTAGAGACAGCAGATTCTTGAGGAACCAATGCTCTTTAGGTACAAAGTGTGCAGATGTTTTAGGGTGACAATGTCTGTTGTGGGCTGAGACAGCTCAGTCCCTACAAACATGCCAACAGATGCCATGACTAGATTTCCGCACTCGGCAAGGACATCCACGGGATCGTTGCATATTGTCCTCAGATTGAGATCTGTGAGTTGGGCCCATGGCATTTCGATAAGTGTATTCACAAAAATGGATGCTTTTTGAAGGTGCGGAGTAGTGCCAAAGGGTAGTACAGTGGCTGCCAGATCATGTAACCAATCTATGCCTTGTCCAATTGTCACCTCTTCGAGATTGTCCTGTCTGAGTTTGGCCAAATGTGCCAGAAACACCAGAAACGTAGAACCGCAGATTCGAAGAGAACACCATTGGGAGGAGATCCTCAATAATGCTTCCAACACAAGAGATGTTTTCTGCGGCCAAGCCTTTGACTCGGATGGCATCATATACAGAGTTTCTGCAATGACAGCAGGCATGGAGAGTGGTGCAGAGCATGCAAGCCAAGCTTCCATACTGTCGGCATAGACACTCTCCAGTATTTTTGGAGGCTCAGAACCACTTACAGCTACAATCCCAGTCCAAAGTCCAGGAGTGGTGTTTGCAATTTGTCTCCAATTGTGCAGATGTGGGATATCTGGAAGGCTTGCTGGAAATGGGTGAGGCAGGACCATGTCCCTGGTGTCTGCATGTCCTCAAGTACAAATATGAAAATTTTGGCCAGCAATTCCACTGGAAGTATGTGAATGGGAGCGATGAGGGATCAGAGGGTGGAAATGATGGTATGCTTGTGTTTGTGCAGTTTGACAAGCACAGCAATCTGCACATAGAGCAAGACAGTGATCTGTCCATCAAGCAAGACAATTTTCGACACTGATTCTTTGATGAGCTTTTTGATCTCGGTCTCTGTGCTCCCACTGGTTCTGGCAGTCTGCTCAAGGAGAATGTGACAGATAGAAAGGTGAGCAGTGTCAGTCATAGTGTGCAACTTGGTGTTGACCGTTTTCTTGCAGGCAACTTGGCTCAACAATTTATCCAAGGTGGAAGATGGTATTAATGAGTCTAGATGTATTCAGAACATCCCCTCACTCAAGATACTGGATTATCTTACCGCAGACATTGGGGTTCTGGTTTAGTAAAAAAAAATCTCCCAAAAAACCACAGCTAGTCATGAAGGGACCTATTACGACCCAGTTGGAGACTGGTTGAACTCAAAAGTTGAGCTGAGTTGTGCAAACCACTGTGAACGTTGCAGCGGCAGATTCACAAACAGTATGTTAGTACTGTTGTGCACTAGATGTGCAAGAATGCCGTCAAAAGCGTGACACAATTTGAAATCAAGCTGACGTGGTATCAAAGCCTGTGGTTAGAGGCAATTACAAGCCGCTGCGAGGAGTTGACCAAAGGTCGACTCCTCGTGGCATCTTCTGGACCACTCTGCTCTTTGTAATTTACAAAATGTGTCCATGAACTCTTCAACTGTTTGTGCCCTGCCGCTTGCCGGCCTCTTACCATCATTCCAAACAGAGCAGTGCTGGCATGTGATGTCGATCTCGTGACTGGCTGGTCCGTGCGCGCCAGCGGGTATAAAAGGAAGTGGGCGACATCTAGATTCCTTACCACTCTGGCCTTTTGGCTTAGATCAAGTGTAGTATCTGTTCTTAATAGTTTAACCACTATTATGCTTGCACCGCAAGCATTTCTGGTTATCTAATTTTTGCCGCCCTTGTCCGTTTGCTCTGCTTGCAACAAATGGACGCGATGACCTTGCCGCTGCACTACTGGCTTGTGTCGTCAGGGGATCCACTTTTATTTTTTTGGATCCTCTGCTCTCCTAACCCTAACCCTACTCTTGAAATATATCGCTTTGACCATCCTTATATAGTAATTCGAATGAATCCAGTATTCCAATGTTCATTGCTTCGAGTACATCACAGTGCTGAATTCAGTTCCCCCACGAATGATAATGTATGTATCCTTCAACCTCATACGTAGGACCGAAGCAGTGCACGAGTCCATCGCATATTCTGGATACTTAGTTCTATGTATGTAGTCAGTCGTTCGCTACTTTTTCACGTTCTAACGCGAAACCTAAACGCGGGGTTCGTTTCGTCCAGAAACGCCCAAGTAAGGCGGTCCTTCCACCCTTTCGCCTGCCACTCGGTCAGCGACACGGGGAACGGCCCTAGCGTTTCAACGAGCGACCCGTCGTGCGCCAACACAACCAATACATCACTATTCGCGTCAAAGTCCCCCATCTTTGCGATCGACGAGCGCGCGGCGGACTTGTTCTCGTAGATGCCCTGCTCCGCGACATCCAGCATCGGCGCTGTGCGCGCGGCCAGATCGAACTGTCCCGCAGCGTCGGGCGGCGGGAAGTGTACTGTCGAGATGGTGCGCCGCGTTGCGGCAAGGAGCTCGCCGGGGCAAGGAAAATGACGATGTAACTTTGCGGTGGGCCGGAGCATACCTGCGTGGTGGCATGCGTCGCCGCCGAGGAGGACAAAGCTGCTAGGCGTCACTCGCGCGAGAGCGCAGACGTGGCCGGCAAGGTGCTACGGCTTATGATTAACAAGACGTTGGTGAACAAGTGGAGCACATACACCCGGGACGTCGAGGATGTACAAGCTTCCGTCCTCGAAAAAGTCACGCGCTTTGAAACCTCCAATTTCAAGTGGTGTTTCTTCGAAGTTGAGGGGCACCAACTTCCGCCCGCTAAGTACCCAAAGTCAAAATCGCGAAATTCAGAGGAAAGACAACGAACACGAAATCGCTCTCGAGCAGAGTGCTCTCAGGATTCACTTTGTGGCTTTCCAGCACCGTTGACTGGCCGAAAATAAGCTCTGTTGAAG
Organism: Mycena albidolilacea; assembly: GCA_029282495.1. Classification (NCBI taxonomy): domain Eukaryota; kingdom Fungi; phylum Basidiomycota; class Agaricomycetes; order Agaricales; family Mycenaceae; genus Mycena; species Mycena albidolilacea. The sequence continues at coordinate 2,329,068 of JARIHO010000002.1, forward strand.
CGGGGAACTTCGACATGTCGCCTGATTGCATTCAGACACTCAACACAGATGCGTTCTGCCCAATCGTACTCACCAACGTGATCGAAATGCGAGTGGCTAAAGATACAAGTGAGTTGCGTCCCTTCATCAATGAGTGCAGGATAGGCCTACCTCCAAATCACACCGCTAATGCTACCCAGATCCACCCCATCATCTGCGAGCTGCTCTGTAATGTCCCGATCGACGACGATGGCCCCTCCCTTGAACATGTCTACAATCCTGGGAGCCGCATTCTCGGGATCCTTGCGCACTCCCAGATCGAACATCACACGCCGCCCCGTCGTGGTGTGCTCAACCAGGAATGCGAACACGGGGGCATGGAAGAGCTCGTGGCCTGGGAGCACAGGTTGCATGACCATCCCTGCGGGTAACGCGAAGGTATGCGGGTCGGGTGCGACATCAAAGGCCTTGATCGACACGGTGGCGTTGGAGGCGGGTATTCCTAGCTCGCGGAACGACATGCTCGAGGGACAGAGTAGATACTACAGCCAACCTGCATACGATTATAAAGGTCACTCTCGCGAAAACACGACCGCGTCGTCCAGAACTCATTGGGTCACGATTAAGTCCTGCCGAGGCCGCGCACCTACCGCTCCGAGTGAATTGCACAGACGGCTCGCTACTAAAGCATTGATGATTCCCGCAATCGGCGGGAAATGGGCCTCTGTACGGCAGAAATCCTGGGGAAAATGTAGCGAGATAGCGCTAGTGTCCCGCGATCGTCGGGAGATGAGTCATTTGCTCAACAGGATCCTGAGTAAGTATAGCAGTTCGGCGGCATTGATGGACAGAAATTCGGCGTTGTGATGAACTGAGGTTAAATAAATGAATACACAAGGGAGAGAGTATCTGCGCCCGTACACGCAACCCGGGTTACTTCGAAAGCGACATCGGGTTTAAAGCAAAGGACATTCCCCTTGGGTGATGGGTACTTGCGCAAGGTTGGGGTTGGGGTTCAAGTCGGCTGAAAGCGGCTGTGCAAGGCGTTCACCTTCCTTTTTGAGACTTCCTCTCCACCTTGCACCAGTTCGAGATTATTGAATATGCCAATTGAAATTGCGCTCCATGTCCTCTACAAAACCATGCGTCTATCGTAATACAATACTTCAAGCTAAACATTACAACTTCGCGGCAAACTGCGACTCTGTGACTCCCTTGCCCATCGCCGCCGTCGACGACACCCCACCAGTAACAGTCTTGATCAGATTGTCCGCATAGTCTGCCCCGCTCCACTGTACGTTCCACTCGTCAACGTTTGCTCAATTCACTGAAACACAGGAAAACAGACCTTTTGGTGTGTGAGCACATCCGTGCCCAGCTCGCGCTCCTTGCGTTGCACCAGCTCGACGTACGCCTTCATCCCCGTCTTGGCATACTCCTTCGCGAAGAGGTCCGAGATGTACGCGTTCGAGTGCAGACCGCCGAGCTGAAACAAACGAAATGAGTTTCCGCAAGATCCAAATCCCACAGCACATACCGTGATAAACTGCCAAACAAACCCGAGCTTTCCCAGCTGCCACACATACGACTGCATCTCGTTCTCGCCCAGCCCTGCAGCGTCCCAGTTGAACGACGGGCTCAAGTTATACGCCAGCCAGTGCCCCGGATGCACCGCGTGCACACCTGCGGCAAACTCCTGCGCCTGCTTCAGGATCGGGCTTTTGGTCTCCATCCACAGCAAGTCCGCGTACGGCGCAAACGCCACCGCGCGCGAAATCGCGCACTGTGTGCCGCCCTGGTAGCGGTAGTACCCCTCGCGTGTCCTCGGGCTGTCCCAGTCCCAGAACGGAATAGTCCTGAGCCCAAACTCCTTCTGCGCAATGGCGACCGCCTGGGGATATGACACATGGGCGACGCGGGCAACGAATTGGCTGATTTGGGCAGAAGACACGCCCTGCTTCGACAGCGCGTTGGCGAGCGTCGTGGAGAAGAGCTGCAGATTTGCGGAGCTGATCCACTCGTCCTCAATCGCCTGCAGCTGGGGTCCTGACTTGCCTGCCCTCTCAGCTTCCACCATCACGGTGTTCAGAGGGCGCAGAGAAGCATTCGTGGATCCCAGAATGAATGGGTGGTCCCGGTCGTCAATGTTGGACGTGATGAGAGTCGCAGCCTCAGAGTCAGTCCGTGCAATGGCGAGGTTGTCGACCCCCATGATGTCGAACTGCAGTCGGATGGCGACCAGACGGTTGATGTGCTCCGAGATGGGGACAAGAACTTTACCAGCCATGTGACCGCACTTTTTCGTGCCCGGCGCCTGGTCTTCGACGTGGATACCGGCGGCACCTTTCTCGACGAACATTTTCGCGAGCTTCATGATGGCGGTCAAGCCACCGTGGCCAGTGTCCGCGTCGGCGACTAATGGGCGGAGGTAATCGATAAAAGGAGTCTTTGCGAGCTCCGCATCCGAGAGGCTAGAGCGGGCTTCGCGTTGCTTGCGGTCGTGGAAGAGCTGGGCCATAAACAAGTGCTCGACTTTGTTCGGCACGGTATTCGAAGGGTAATCTGGGAAGCGTGAATAAACGGTGGCACGAAACACAATACAGCGCGAGTGTCTTACCTGCGAGATCCGGACCCGGCTCGTTGGTGCTTGACGCCGTGCTAGAAGACTGCCACCCGGAAACGTAGACCGTCTCGAGGTATTTTGCCATCTGGGTAACCTGTACAGGGTCCAGGCTGTATGGGTGACGCTCAGATGCGGAACGGCGCGTGGCGAGACGAGCCGGAACACTTACGCTCCATACGTGTGCGACGGGGTGCCGCGTTTGGCGTGCTCGCTCAGCGTCGTCCAAAGCTTCTTGGCCAGGATGTTCGACGGGTACTGGATCGAGATGGTGCCGCGCTTGGCTACGACTTCAGCGGCGGTGTACGGGCGCTTCACTCGGGCGAAGCGCGGGTTCTGTGGAATCAAGTCAGTGCTCGTGTGCCAGGAGACACTTGAACGCGCCTACCTTCCACCACTTCTCGACCTCAGCGACTTCTTGGGCGAAAGCGGCGCGTTCTTGGGACATGATGGAGGTAGGGGAACAGAAGGGATGTGGCGGGACAGGCGGGATGCGGGGAGCTTTAAGTAGTTAGGGGTTGTGGGACTTTCACGGGTTTATAAACGACGTCGATCTCAGATGCATGTGATTTCCGCGCCAAAACTTTTCGGAGGTTTTCGGATTTCGCTCAGAATACAGACACACAAAAGGGTAACGGGCGGCCTTTATACGAGACGGAGGCCCTACTCCGCAATTCCATCAAAGCCCGCACAGCGCGAGTGGAAATAAGACAACATTTTCGCGGTCCAGCCCCAGCCGAGATGAGATGACGTATCTCCGCTTTTCCTTCCGTGCCAACTTTAAGCGACAATCATGCTCATGGTGGTCCGGCATCTCAGCGTCGATTGCCGTCGTACACAAGCCCAGCTAATCCGTAGCGCACAGCAAACGCGAGCAAGCTTCCCGCGACCTGGACCAGTCTGGATCGGCAACATATAAAGAAAAATAACCAAGTGTACGTACCTGCGAACACATCAAGACCTGAACCAGACGCTTCTCGTTCATCGGCCCGAGTCTTAGCAAAAACCAGTTCAGGATCGTCAAGTTGTTCGCCTCCAGGATCGTCCCATTCGTCGGATGGCGCGTGAGATCGGTCAGCCCCAATGCAGCCATCGTCCCCAACACGAAGCTCGTTAACTGTGATGGCGGCTTTAAGAACAGCGTCTTGGACGGGTGGAGGAGATTCGTGTTATAGTCGATTCTACCGGGGCGGGGTTAACGGCTAGCAATGATAGAAGGACGCGAGGCATGCTTGGCGTACCTGGGAACACGATGCCGGGGACAAGGTACCAGCCCGAAAAGCTGCGGACACGAGAGCAGGAAGTTGAATATCTGCGGGATGAAGAACAGTAGGAGCGTCTTGGAGAAGTGGGCCTGGATGCCGACCACCGCAAACGCCATGCCCGTGACGTAGCAGAGCGTATCGCCAGGAAACGCGCGCGCGGGATACCTACATACCCACACGCATACTCGTTAGACGGTGGGTGTCGTGCGTGCGTGCGGACTCACCAGTTGTGGTACATGAAGCCCGCGCAAACCGCCACCAGCGGCAACATGAAGTACAGGCTGAACAGGTGCCGCTCGACGAGCTCCTGGCTCCCATACGACATCCCCGCCCTCCACACTCCGCCGACCTCCACATCCGCTCTGTACCCCAACAAGTGCAGGGGTATCCGGAAATCGAGCGGCCACGGCAGGTAGAGAAGATCGTTCAGGATGACGGACAGTGCGATGATGAGCGCCTGGCTAACTTCCGAGCCGTTGATGCCCGCGAGGATGTTGAAGCTATTGGTCGCGAAAGTGCTCAAGAGCGACATGTAGACGTAGTATAACGGTCCTGGAGGGAGCTTTCAGTCTAGGCTGCTGATTCCTGGAGAGAAGAGCCGCACCTAGATTAAGGAGATTGCCAAAAATGAATCGGAGCGGGATGGGCACGACCACGTCGGTGTTCCCCCGCTCGGCGTAGTACACCATCAAGAGCGGAATCGACGCAATAATTGGGATGGGGATTTTATGCCGCCACCGAATGTCAAAGACGTCGTCAAGGAAGCCGAGCATGGTTGCAATTAGAAGAGAAAGCAGGGAGGAGAGGTATACGGAGAGCTTCCAAGTCAAATGTTAATTAACATGCATAACCGGCTCCAGAAATTTGCGCGCACCTGGTAATGCGGAAATTCAATAACAGAGATACCTTCGCGCGTCTTCTTCGCGTTAGCAAAGCTTGCTATCGAGTCGGAGAACGCAAAAGGGATGAAGAGGATCAGCAGCAGGATGTAGACGGCCGCGGCGACGAGTCCCTGGCTTTCCGGACTTGCAAGAGTTCGTATGATCAAGAACCATAATACACAGAAGCGACAGGCAGCTTACATCGGTGTCTTGTCCGTCTTGAGCAGGTCTATTCCCTTCAAATTTGCCTTAATAAACGCGGGTCCCACGGCGGGAATAATATAAAGTGTCGCCAGCAAAGCAAAGACAGAGAAACCCAAGGACGTATAGAGCGCGGGGAGCGGTGGAATCGGGTCGATGAAGGGCCGCACGATGAACCACGCCCCGACAGGGACGAGGCCGAAGAGGAGAACGGATGGTAAAGGTCGAGGTGGCATTTTCGTGGAAATTAGAACAAGTCGACCATGAAGGGTTTATACCGAGCGCTCTGAATCACAAAAATGTTGATTCCAAATGGTGGAAAGAGACGTGGAGGACACGCGACAAGTGCAGAAGACGGCGATCAAACTTAGACGCGTTTAGTTGCCGGCGGTATGGCTCCCATCTTGAACCTCACCAACCCACAGTGCATCGTAAAATCCTCTGACGGCAAGGGACGCGGCGTATTTGGTTTGCCCTGCTCCTGCGGGTTTTCTTCTGTCTCTGACTGCTCTAAGCTGCACATGCGATCCCGAGTCAAACCACAGTTGAGAGCAGCCCAGTCTTGCTCTTTGGCAAAGAGGAATACGAACAACATGGACGGTCGGTTGGGTACCTACCCGGCTCCTTTCTGTATCCATAACTGGCCTCAGATTCACGATCCTCGACCACTACACCTTCAAATGGCCAAACGGACGTATGGCACTTGCGCTCGGCCTCGGTACTGCTGCTCTCTATCTCTGGTCTACTCCCACCTCGCCTGAGATCCTTTGTTTTGTGTTAAGGCTCCCTCTTCAACCACTCAAACACCCCCAACGTCTCCTACACGATTGACTCAGCGAACGATCTGATACACTACACCACAACCCGGCCTGTCGAGCCCGGCGAGGAGCTCTGCATATACTACGGCAGTACCCTTTGGTTTGATCTAGCCGACCCTGCCGTAGCCTCGGATACTCCCGACCAACTCGACGACGGGTGGGGCGGCCTGTCCTCTGTCGATGTCGACTCCGGGTCTGTCTCCAAAGCTCCGTTCCCTCCATTCTTCCGTGGCGCTGTGGATGATATACTCCCCGAAGAGGAGCTTCCCTTCGAGCGGTTCAAGCCCCCGCCAGAGGAAGAGACCGCCGATAGCATTAGAACGAGTAAGTTATCTGTCAGCCATCGACCGTATTATTTTTTCCTGAGACGGCCCCTCCTAGTACAAGCCTGGGCTGTCGACGTCCCCGATCCGCGCAGCATTGGCCTTATGCTGAAGTAAGCCTTAGCCTTTTCTCCCTCTCGTGTTCACCCCTCTAACCTCTCAGCGTCGCCTAGATGGCTCCGGCGCAGCGACCTCGACGCCTCCGAACTCGGGCACCTCAAACGCGTCCGCAAGCAAAACGACACGAGCACCTTCCTCCTCAGCGTCTCTACGTCCCCTTCCCTCTCCTCCGAACCCCCAAGCCTGCCCGCAGACATTCCCCTCCCCGCACCATACTTGCTCCCCGTCCCCGCCTCGGCGGCGCTCACGCTCACCTCCCTCGACCTGAAAAACGCGTTGTGGCCGACGGTGTACGCGCCGCGACGCAAGGGCGAGGTGGAGCCGTGGACGCGCGGGAGGGCGCGATGGGCGTGGGGGGCGATGCGCGCGGCTGTGCGGGAGGCGCAGCAGCGGGGGCGGGACGCAGGCGAGGTAAGTAGTCCCGCCATTTCTTTTACTAGCGTGTCGGAATTGAATCCGTTGCATTTCGTTCTGCATACAGCTCCCCGTGGCAGCATACGTCCCTGCCCCGTATCAATCTGACGCCGACGCCGACGCCGACCTCGCCTCCGACGCGGACGATAAAGGCGCGGACGCATTCATGGCGCATGACACGCGACGCAGCGCCGCGCACCCCCTCCGGCACGCGGTCATGAACGTCATTCGCCAAATCGCGGACGCGCGCGCGCGTAGCGGCGACGTTGCAGAGCAGCCCATACACACATCCACACCCGGCGACGAGGAAGAGAACGACTCCGACTCCGTACCGCCCCTCAACGCGAACGGCACGAACTACCTCCTCACCGCGCGCACGCTCTTCACGACACACGAGCCGTGCATCATGTGCAGCATGGCGCTGCTCCACTCGCGCGTCAAGGAGGTCGTGTACCTCCTCCCGATGCGCGCGACGGGCGGGTGCGGCGGCGGGACGTGTGTGCCCGCGCTGCCGGGGGTCAACCATCGGTTTGGGATCTGCAGGTGGACGGGGGACGCGGTATTAGAGGCGGAGGCGGGGCTTCAGGTCGACGCGTCTGTGGATGCGTGAACTTGGACCGTTGGGTGGCGATGCCGGTGTTTGTTCGCAGACCGCATTCGGACGAGGATCCTACCGGTGCGCAGTCTTGAATTGGTTCATTCTCCAAGGTCCTGGCTGCCAGCCTCGCGGAACTTTCTGTCACTTTTCGATCCTAGCAAGACACGGACCTTTCTGTCAATGCCATAGAATTTCAAAAAAAAGAACAATCGCGTTTGGCGAAGAAAAAACGGTTGACCAGTCGAGCTGTACAACAGACCGGCCCCGAAAATCAGACCAGTGCACCACCGGCCTTGGTAGTCTTATTGCGTCTTGCGTCCATGCTCTACACCTTCAGCTGGAAATCAAAGAAATGCGTTTTTGCGGATGGAGATTTTTAGTGCTTAGTATACTTTGTAATAGTGTATGGTTGCCCGTGATGTATCCAACGTTGAACGCTGGCGCAGATACTTGGCCTACGAGTGCGACCAGTCTCTCTTGCAGAGGCATGCCTATGCCGGAAAACTACGCGCAGTGTGGTCGCCTCTAGACGAGTCTATTATTTCAATTTTTTTACTTCGCCACAACGCGACCTAGACTGCAAAAGTTCAAAACGTGAAAGCCAAACACACGACATGGATAGGCACCTATATCACCAGAGCTCCCTCCGCTTCGCCTTGATCAGCCTCAGCGTCGTCGTTTTCTCGCTCCATTTCTCCCGCGCCGTCTCCGCGACGGCCTCTTGGACCCGCCGCTTCGCTCTCCGCTCGCTCTTCTTCAGTGCGGCGATGGACTGCACGAACCCGCGCGTGACCTGGAACTTCTTCGCCAGCACACTGCACGTGTAGCGCTCCGAGTCGAGCGCGCGGAGACGCTTTATCTCGAGTATCGTCTGCGCGGAGGCGCGCGGGAGCGGGTCCTTGGCGAATCTGGGGCGCGACGACGGGGGGAGGGGCAGGTCTTGTTTCGGCTGGCGCGGGCGGAGGAGGGGGGACACGGGGTTGGTTGTGAGGGAGTATGGGGAGGGTGCGGTGGGCGGGGGGCGGTGGATGAAGGTGAGGTCCTCGTCGGGGAGGGGCGTGACGACTGCCTGGGGGTTATTGAGGAGCGGGTCGGGGGCGTGGTACGCGGGGCGCTCTGCTGTCCCGGGTTTGGGACGCGGCCATTTCTTCTGACTTGTGGCGTACCCTCGCGTGAAGATTGAACGCAGCATCAAGAAAGATTATAAGTATTTGTTCGTGTTGTGCTCTCTATTACTAATTAATTATTACTTAGTATTACGGCACCGCGTATCCTGCCTTCACCGCGTCCCGCGCCGCAATCGCGTCAAGCCACCGCTAGCGTGTAATCTTCAGTAAATTGTCGTGCAATAGGAACCTTTTAATTACCTTCACACCGGGGAACGCATCCAACGACTCGACTCCAATGAACTTGTGCGCTGACGCCCTGTACAAGCGTCAGTACAACTCAGCCTTGCAAAAATGGATCCAGTCGCACCACGTATACGCGTTGAGATCAGCTATCGTATACTTCCCGCCAACGAGGTACTCGTGGTCCTTCAGGCGTATCTCCAGCACACCCAAAAGGCGCTTCGTCTCTGTCGTGCTGTGAGCAAGGAGCAAGAGGACATCGTCTGTCATGGCACGCACCCTCAACATATCTGTTAATCGCATACTCGATCTTCTCCGGCGCCGCGTTCTTGAAATGCCCCGCCTGCCCCATCATCGGCCCCCTGCCCGCCTCAAGTGTCAACACGCGCGTCCCAAATAAAACGACCAAGAAACTCACAGCCCCGCATTCGCCCAGAACATCCACTGCAGCACCTCGCTCGCCTCCTCCCCCTCCGCGGCCCCCTTCTGCCCGAACCCAAACCGCCCCTCCGCATCGTACAGCCGCTGCAGGTACAGCAGTATCGGGCCCGTCTCAAACACCGGCACGTCCCCCCGCGCGCGGTCCACAATCGCGGGGATGCGCCCGTTCGGGTTGATCTTCAGGAACCACTCCTCCTTCTGCTCGTTCTTCGAGAAGTCGAGCTTTTTGAATCTGCGGGTTGCGTTGCCTGTAAGCACGATGCATAGCGATAGGACAAGATTCCAACGCACTCATACTCGAGCCCATATGCGGCCTTCAGCTCCTCCAGGAAGACAGACACCTTCCGCCCGTTCGGCGTCCCCGCCGTGTACAGCATGATAGGCTTTGTCGTCGCGGCCATAGTTGTGTATGCGTACGCGTGTCGGTATCGGAAATTTCTTGTTGTTCTTGTTGTTGGATGGAGTCTGGCAGTAGTAGTGAGATTCAGACCCAGAAAACGCGCTGCTTTTAAGTTCATGGCCCCTGAGAAGTGCGTATAAGAATATGTCAGCCGCGGCGTACGCGTGATGACCATTTATAACATACCGAGTGCATACCGTAACTAGGATTCATAAGCCTAGCCCAAGTTCACTGATTCACCGTGTCACACCGCGCACCTTTCCGTCGCCTTTCCGCGACTTGGCAAGGGTTTGTAAGAGACGGGAACTGTTGCTTATTTTTCCACTCGTGACGCGCGTCCGCCCAACTGAATTTCGAACGCGAATTGGAATTACACACGAGAAATAACCTCAGCGGCCACGCTCGGTCGTCGCCGGCCCTTCCTATCTTCCTATCACCCGGGCTCGACCGTCTGACTGACTCACCATCTATCCTCCCAGCCTAGTACATAACTCATTCAGTCGTTCGGTCTTTCGGGATTCAGAGTAGTAGACGGCAGTCAGTTGAAATCTGAAAGAATTTATACAATGCCGCAACGGTGTCATTCGTACATTTGGCCCTAATACTAAACTGTACACCAGGAATAGAGATGAGACGGAGGAGGAGGCGGAGATAGAGGTGAAGGAACGTCGTTGTGCTTATCGATTCAGATATCGTGAATGAGAGAGGAGAGATAGAGTGTATGGGGTATGTATGCATACACACAGCCCGACCGCAAGGAAAGGAAAGGAAGGAGGTAGGAATCAGACTCCACGAGCGCAGGCGTAGCGTACCAAGTGTCCAAATGATGCATGCATAATCCAACAATGGGACCAAGATCCACTCCATATTCGTGTCGGTAATAGGTTGGATGGCTGAATAGGATGGGAATGAGGTGGGGGTCCAGGTAGTAGTACACGGTTCGGTTCAAGATGGGTAGATAATCGACCAAGGAGGCAAGAACGGACGGATTGGAAAAGGGACGGGCGGAACGACGACTAAGTCGTCGCGCTGTCGTCCGGCGCGTCGGGTGAGGGCATGGCGACCGAATTTCTGCGGCTGTCCTGCTGCGGGCTGCTCCGCTCGCGCTCCCGGTCGGAGTGGGACGACGTCCGAGGGAGCGCTGGGCGCTCCGCCGGGTGGTTCATGATCTTCGTGTGGTGCGCTGACGGCGAAGAGTGCTGGTCGCCGCGGAACCCCTGCGGCGGCGAGTGCACATTCTGCAGCGAGCCCCGCGCCTCGAACGCCGGCCGCGGGGGGTCCAGCCGCGTCGCCGATAGCGAGAGCCGCCGCGCATCAAACGGCGCGGGCGAGCCGTTCTCCGACTCGAGCGTGCTCTGCGTGTCCCGGTCCCTGTCGTGCGGCTGCGGCCACCCAGGCGACGCCCGCCGGCTGGGCTCCCCCCGGGTGCGATCAGGTTGCTGCTGTTGCTGCTGCTGAGGCCGCGGGGGGAAGGTGTACGACTCCGAAGCGAGAAGGCTGTTGTTGCCGTTGCGAAGGGGCTGTTTGCCTTTGGCTTTTAGGCTCCCCGAGTCGACACTTTGCCGCCGCCCGGTCGCGAGCCGCAGCGCGTCTTCCAACTCGTCCACCCGGCGATACAAACCGCTGATCTCCGCCCGCATCGGCGCCAGTTTCCGCTCGACCATGCCCTCCACCGTTTCGTTCAGCTTCTCCTGCTGTTGCGTCAGATTCTGAATGAGTGTATTCGATCGCTGGAGCTGCTCCCCGAGCCAGTTCTTCAGCTGCTTCGAGTCGTTGAGCGCATCGTAAAAGACTTCGAACGGAGCCAAAAAGGCTGATTTATCCCCAGAATAGCCAGGATGGTGGAGTGACATGGGCGTCGGAGGTACCAGAGTGGAAGCGATAGCAACAGACGCAGCGGGAGGCGAGCGAGCGGCGCCAGGGGCCGGGTGCGCCAAGGTGGGGGCGGCATTCGCGCTACTATTCCGCTGCATAGAGAGGCGTGTCGGCGTAGGAGGGACGAGCCCCGGTACCCGTCGCGCAGTATCTCCTCCGCCCATGACGGAGGGAAGCCTGGGGAGAGTCATTGGAAACCGACCAGAGTAGAAAGATCCTTGGCCCCCTCCTTGCGGAATAGGCGGAGCGCTCTGAATAGCAGGCTGGAACTGCTCCTGCGTGTGGGCCTCCCTCGGACTAATAATGATATCCGCTGGTTTTCTTTTACCCCCCAGCTGCTCGGCGCGACGCCGCGCAAAGCTGATCGGTGGAGGTGGCAGTGAATTTTGCCCAGCAACGGGCTGGACTACAGGGGCAGGCGGGCTAGGGGGGCGTCCCTGAGCCCCATTATTAGCGGCTCGACGACCCGCGTTTGGACTGCGCCGTTGCCGCCCACTCGCTGCAGGCTTGGCAGGGGCGACTCGTTCCTCGAGGAGCGCCGCGGGGGTAGGACCAGCGCTGATGCTGGGCGAGCTGACGACGCTGCCTCTGCGCTGCTCGATCAAGGCCTTCTGTTTCTGCTTGACGGTTATCATCGACCGCACCTGCTCTATCGCGGATGGGTTGTCGAGATTGAAGCCAACTGAGACCACCGGGCTGAGTTGGTCTGCCGAAGACCGGACGTCGGTGTTGAGCGCGGGCGGACCGCTGACGGTTGTGCGACGCTTTTTCGCAGCAGATGGTTGGGTACTCGATGGCGGTGGCGCGCCCGTGTGATCCAGTATCATGCGTTGCTGCGGCGGGGGGGAGTCCGCTAGCATATCCTGCTCCTGCTCCTCTTTAATGCGGATAAGACGAGGAGAATCACGACTGTCGAGAAAGGAATGAGATGGGTCTGCAAGCAGCCGAACAAGACGCACTCTGAATCGGAGGGCTCGTCATCACGCGCGCCGGACGCGCTTTCTGTGCGAGACCGTTTTCTGCCTGCTACCCTGTCCTCTTCAGTGCCATGTCGGGAACGGGGGGATTTTGCGCGTCTAGAAAGCGAGGGGGCCTGTATGGGAGGGAGAGAATTGCTTCCTGAGGATATGCTGCCCAGGGGGGGCTGGTTGCTGAAGGTCTGGGCAAAGGAGGGGAGGGAGTGGGTGGTCATGGTAGAAGACAAGCCGCAGAACTTCAACTCGCAAAAGCCAAGGGCTGGGATATTGGATGGAAGTTCTAGAAGAACTCGATCATTGCAACTGAATTTGCCCTGCAAAGAGGATATCTATGTGCAACGTCGCTCTGAAACGTGCAACCCTTCACATCACCTCCTGCTCGGTATTCGGCCCATGTGTATCACATACATTCTCCCACATACCCTAAATAATCTAACAACCAAGCTCCTCAGTATCATTGACAGGCCCCGCTGATACGCGTTCTAACGTTTCTGGTCTTCTCTGGTGCTTCCATCCGCGTCTCGTTGGTTTTTTCACTTCAAAGTGGAGGATCCAAGACCCTCGAGATGCGCATTCAGCATCACATCTGCTTGTCTGTCACCGGCACCGCTCGGTGAGACCTATTAACCCCAGCAAGGTCCTTATCATCGTGGACCACCATCTATACATACACATATCAAGATTGGATACAAGAACGCTACATTATTCGACGCGTTTCTTTTTCTTCCGCACCGCCAGTACCGTTACGTGTGGCGCTGGTTCCGTCGGCGCCCCGGTCTGCTCCGCCCCAGCCTCGCTGCGCGTCTTGACAGGTAACGGAGCGTTGCTCACACATATGGACCCATATATGTGCGAATGATACGTCTCCAGCGATGTGACGGGCTCCGGGAATGGATTAGGCGAGACGTCCGGCACGTACGCTTTTCCACGACGGGGAGGCGTCGACGGTGGTGCCAATAGAGCACCCGAAGCCTCTGGTTCTGGTGTTCGACGATCAAAGTCCCGGCTATTCCCTGTGGTCCGAGGTGGTGTGGGAATAGGCGCAAGTCCTTCGCAGAGACCCCTTATAGACTCTTCTAATGTCTCCGTGGCCTTAATGGACCGCTCGACAGTGGAAAATTCCAAGCCAGTCATGAGGGTACTTAGAACTCGCTTATTCAATTGACAGGAAACCTGCCCAGGCAAAGGCGCGAGAGGTGATGGTGATGTGCTGGAGCCGGATTGGGATGAAGATGGGCAGGAGAAGCCAGCAACGAAAAATCCAGTGACGGCGCCCGCCACGCATTCCTGGCGGAAAGACATCCGTTCCCAAAATTCATCAGCTGAGACCCTCCGGAGCTCGCCCAGAATACGTTCTTCTTTCCCACTCTGCCGCTCCTTCTCCGCAACCGCTTCCTTAGGAACGTCGGCGGCGTTGCCATGTTGGACGGCGGTGCGCACGCGTTTTCTGGGGGGTGACCTAATCCCTTCGGTGTCGGCAGCCGCGCATCCGATTTCGTCCATAAAGCGCGATTTCGGATCGTCGTCGAATGTGGGGATGAAGTGCCCCAAATTTTGTTGTTTGTGTTGTACATCTGACGTAGGTGCGGGGCAGGGAAGTGGGATATCCGTCTGAGAATACGGGTGGCCATAAATCCACGACGGACCCGGCGCATCGGAGGTAGAGGGGGCAATCGTCGCCCGCTGCATTGAATACTCCGCCTCCAGCTGGCTGAATCCAGGAAGCACGTAGTACAGTCTTATAACTGCATTAGCACTCGCTCGTGCATTCACGGCATCCGCCACTTGAGACAACACGCGCTTCCACCAAGCACAGAGCTTGACATCACTTAGTGGATGCTTCCCGCTGTAGTCGGCAGAATTGGGGAAAAGATACTGGGATTGCGCGCGCGCAAACAAATGAATCCATAAGTGGTTGGCGGACACGGGGCGCGTCGTGGGGTCGGCATAGAACGTGAGCAGCGACTGCACAAGAGTGGCGGCGGGCGATGGTGACGTAGACTGACCGGTGGAATCCACCTTGGAGACATAGAAGATAGCGCAGGAAGTGGTGGGAACATTGTACACGCATGCCTCGATAGCGGTGGTAAATACGCGCGGTGAACCGGCACTCTCCTCTGAAAGAAGAATCAGAATGTCTTGGAGGTACGTCCGTGGCCGTGGCTGGGCAAAAGGATACAATCCCTGGAACTTCCTCGGAGAGGATACGAGGACGTGGATGTGGAATTCGCGAGTTCCAGGGATATCCCGCAATCCATCCAGCAGGTAATCGCGGAGGTTCGTTGAGGGAGAAGGCATGGCCCCCACGTGATCGTCACTCGGTAAAGTCCGCATAAAGAAATCGATAAATTCTTGTATACATCCACTTTATAATGGAAAACGAGGGTACGTATTGGCGCTTTAGAGCCATTATTATGTCCGCAATCAGATCCAAAAAAACGATATAAGGAACGAAAAATAGCTCGGGGTATTTCCGCCGACTGGGAAGCGCAGACAGAAAGAGGGAATCATGACGTCGACGGAGACAGTGGAGAGCACATCGACGGAGACAGTGGGGAAAACGTTGACGGGCCAACCATGGAGGTGGTTGTAGAAGCACTGGGTGGAGGAGGCTTCGCCACGTTAGCTGGAGAGTTTATAGATCGAAAAAGTTGGCCTACAAAGATGTAATCTGTCCTAGTTTTGGACGTGATTTCGACATTCACTGACAACGAGGGCTGTAAGATACATTAATTATTTTGAGTCTGGCATACTCGAAGTCCACATACCTTCCTCGTAGCGGGTGGAACCCCACTGTTCGTAATGCCAGAAAGATTGAGGAAGGAGCCAGAATTAGGATGCGCCTTCTCTCGCAGTGATTCGCGGCTATTCAAGCTTTCGAATCCAAGCGATTGGATTAGAACGCAGAAGGATGGAATAAGAAAGGGGAAACTCACGCCGCAAGAACCGAGTTGACATAGCCTTCGCGAAATGGGTGTGATTCCAACGGTTTGCGACTGTCCACTCACATTTCCCCAAAAGCCAGAAAAAAGCCACATACACAAAGTTATTAGGCATAACTCCAAACTACCGCATTTCAGACTCATGAGTCATCGCATTATTGGTGAGACGCACTGTGATCACCACTAGACACGCAATAATGCCGGTGAGGAATCCCGTCGTGAGACTATATTTCATCAAAGTACTGATGAGATTGTCGGTTCTGCAAGGAATACTATAAATCTCCAGTGTCGATGCCGCATGAAAGAGGTGGAGAACAGACCGCCTAAATCCTGTCCGGCTTTGAGACAGGTAATAGCACAGAGATATGCCAATGAGCATGTCCGCTGCAGCAGCGGAGCCTAACCCGACGCTGGTCACCCACTGACCTGGTTGAGACCGCTATATCAGAGCTATCTGTATGGAATGCTCACAACTAAATTCCCAAAGTTCGCTCTTGATGTCTGGAAACTACACAATGGTTCAGTGTCGTTGTACCTGCCCAAGAAACAGGATGCAAAAACCTTCCGATGGTGAACACTTTTCATGGAATGATTTTCAGAATCATCGGCGTGTCCATCGAAGGAAAACGAACCTATCCCCAGGCCTGGAAGGAGGAATCTGCGGTCAGTTCAATTCCAACTCCCAGGTAGCATACACGTACCGAAATGTATGATAGAGAGTATAAGCTGCAATACGCATTGAAGTTCTATGCAACGAATCTAGATATTCGCCTACGATAATGACCGTCAAAAAGATGTTCCGAGATACTGACAAGCTCGTCAGGCTATGGTATGCTTGTGTGTCGCAATCAAACCTATCCAGACGCGACGAGCGTAGAAGCTAGCCATGACCCGGTTAATAGTGTAACGGTGCTTGAGGAACACTCGCTCACACTTCTACTATGAGTCCAATCAGGCCATTGAAATCTGTTTGGACCTATGCTGCATTGAATCATCGAGATTACACAACACAGAAGGACTCGCACATTCATGCTCCTAGCATGAATGAGGGACTCGAATGTAAACCGGAGGAATTTCGTATACACACCAGGTTGTCGTCTGAAGAATGTCAGGTTTGTTGAAGTTCAAGACCAACACCCTGCGATTGAGGTTAGATACTGGAATGCCGGTCAACGAAACTTGAAATACATACGAGTAGACGGCTATCACACACAGCGCTATGTGCGCAGTGTCCAAAGCCCTGCCAGGGTTGTCACAGTGGAAAAGGCAGTTACTCCGGGGAACTGTACCATAAAAGGGCAACCTAAATGAACCGTCAGAGTTGAACAAGGCGAGCAATATTCAATAACCATCCACTTGAGGATCTTGTGGTCATTCGGGTAATTTCTGGACAAAGAGACTTCTAACGGTGTTGTCCAAAGGCAAGGCAAGCAGATATACCGGTAATAGAGATACCTGATAATATTCGTTAGCAGCGGGTCCTGCTCAAGTTACGGACGACCTACGTCTGAAGAATAGTGACGCCATATAAGCTGAAGTGTCGCGTCATATAATATCGTGGTGTGGGACACAGAACGGCGCGTACACGGCGCTAACCACGAGACCGACAAATGCACTCCCGAACGTACTTTGAAGCGATGCCACCATGGCAAGAAGAGAGGAGGGGGAATGTTGCGGCGCCACTCGCACGTACTTAAAGAATCGGGCTATAAGTAGAGTATGACCGAGGGAGGGCCAGCACCATTTGGGAAGGTGCAAATATAGCCTTCGTCGGCCAATTGCGACGATCACCTGGCCGTATTTGTCAAGTTCGTCGTGAGAAGTGACAGAACGCTTCTCTTGTGAAGGGATATCCGGATGTAGCAGGGAAATGTAAGAGCTTTGAATAATCGGTAATACTCTTCGTATTGATCACGACCAGTCGACTGCACCGCGAAATAATCTGCAAGGATGATAGAGAACCGGAGCTCCGCCAGCACAAGGACGACCGAGGCGGGAGTATAAAGGACATGTCAGCGACCTTCCAAGTTCGATACAGGGTCTTGAGAGAATCGGAACGTTCCGATACAGAGTCCGAGAGGGCCTGTCAATCTTAACTGGCGCTGGGATTGTGGGGAATTGCGCTGTGGCACAAGACCGAGTCAGTATTCTGCCCGAGAACAAGCAGGCGAAATCATGGATAACTCTGGTAAGCGGTCGACATCGAGACAGTATGGGAACCTATGAGAAATAAGGACCCTTTAGGCCACAAGTAGGTTAAATTAACGGCATTTGTAGCTTCCAATGTACGAAAGAGCAAGGCCGCCGTCCAGTGACACAGAAGTGGGACTCACGCGAGGAGAAGCTCGGCACAAATAGTGTGACACGGCGGTGGTTCAATACCGAATCGCAGTTCTGCCGGCGGCAAACAGCGACTGACCGGCGGCATTCGGTTGCGGTACTGACACCAAGCGAGATGGCCCTGAGGAAATCGAGTGGATTATATGCTACAACGTGTGAATGAGGTCGAGTACAGAGAGATAGATAGCACAAAAGAGAATGTTTAGGAAACTTAGGCCAAGGTGTCTCGCGTGCCATCCGCTTTGGTCCTTTCGTTTCCGCGACACCCTAGGCGACGTACGCGAACGTGTCCCGTGTCCCGTCAACCCGCTCGATATACTGTGGACCCGAAGTCAGATTTTCTCCTGCGTTCTCAGAAAACGTGAATACCTCTTTTTCTAAGAGCGTATCGATGGCCTTCTTGATATCGGGAATCTTTGGCGCGAACCGCTGGGAGATCTGGGAAATGACCTCCTGGATCAAAGGCTGGTTCTTCATGGTCTTGCGTGCCTTCATCACACTGCCATAAAACCTCAGCGAAAGGACACTCGAGGTAAGCGCAAAATTACTGACCGCACGATGGTGGCCTGAATAACGTATTTACGATCTTCGTCGACAGTTTTCAGGACATCCGAAGTATCAGCCTTGACCTCTGCCTTGATTGGCAGATTGAGGTTTACTCGAATCTTCTTCGACTTGAAGCCTGGACGACTGTTAGCGTTTCCATCGTCTATCGGAGATAAACGTACCGGGGTTCAGGTCGTATTGCTCCGTCTCCTCGTTGATCAGAATCTTGGCTTTGACGAGCAGAGCCAGAACCTGTGTCAAAAGCTCCTTCGGAATGGATGTGGCCGCTTCGAGCTCCGCCAACGAAAGCGTGTCATTGCGGTTATATTGAAGCAGTACAGCCATTTGGAACGAGCTGGTCATCAAAATATACTTCTGGTTAAGGTAATTCGTCCGCAGCTCGTTCTTGGAGTAGTTCCAAAGCCAGGTGAGTTTACGCCCAGAGTGCTTCATCTGGTAGTACTTCTGGAATCGATCATATGTCGGCAGGATCTCTGTCGGTATGACAAACTCGTGGGCGGGAGGGTTGAGGGGCCAGAAGTTGGTACCGAGGACCATGATACTGAAGGTGATGTCCATATCGTCGTGGTTCTGCGTCATACGGTCTTTGAACTGATCCGTGAGATCCTTGCTCAGACTCATGTCTGGAACGCATTAACTGAGAGATGCCGAAGGAAAGATCGAATAAACACACCAGTGAACATGCGCTGCAGCTTATTCGTGTACTCGAAACCACAAGCCTCCTTCAGTTTGGAGATCATGCTAGCCTCGCTTTCGTCCGATGCTGATACACCGTGAATAAGACGCTTCGACAGCTTGGTGGTGTAGAATTGCTGGAAGACATCCTTGTCCTCTATGTACTTGAATAGCACCATCTGGAAATAACGTCAAACCACGCCTTCATACTTGGAATGGTGTAGACTCACGACGCGATTCAGCGCCGCTTCCAAGTCATCCTCCTCCGCCATCTTATTGTTCTTCCGTAGCAGCAGGTCAGCGTGTTTCGCCAAAAGTTCGGGCGACTTTGAATTGGACGCCCCCGTGGCGGCATTGCGGTTGACAAACTCTCTGCATGCCTTATCCAAACTCGCAACGAACCCAGCCTCTCCTCGGAAACTCCGCGTGACGGTCTCCGAGTTCTTCTTGTGTACGTCCAGCAGCGCATCTACATAGGCTTTGGGGTCAATTGCATCAGCGTTTGCCTCTCCACCAGTGCCGACAAGCTTGGCGACAGCAGCGAGCCCAGCCTTCTTGACGTGCTCCTCGAATTTCTTGCGCAGCGGCTCCAAGCCTTCAGGGATGCGTGACAGTAGCGCATACATCCGCTGGAGGTCCTCGTCTTTGTCGAAGTCGAGCAATGTTTGAAAGTTCTCCCACATAAGCTTGGAATGTTCCCGAATGAGGACGTGCTCGCATTTGGTGACGAGGGGTTTACGAGTCCCAGTGTTGAGGTATCGCTCCACGCGATCCTCTTCCTCTCGAAGACGCTCCTCCGCCTTCTTGAGATAATCCGACACACTGTTCTCAGCAAGGAACGACTCGGACTCGTTCTTGTAGTACTGCTCTGTCGCGTCGATGAAAGGCGTTTCAAAGTGCTCTTTGTAAACGTCAAGGCAGGCTTTATTAGGATCTGCCTCATCCAGCCCCAACGACACCAACGAGTCCACGACCTTTTTCACGAGGCCCTGATCAATAGTTTCGCCGTTTCGTTGGAGTTCGATGAGACGGAGGATCGCGCTGGCCAGTTTCGTGTGTTTCCGTTGGACGGGAATAAACAGGTTGTTTTTCCACTGAACGAGTGCAAGCTAGGATACTTATCAGAACGGATGCGAAAGTAGACCCCGATAAACGCGAACCGTGTAGACCGGGTACACCCCTTTCCTGCCCTCGTCCCTTTCACGTTTGACCCAGTGCCGATTGAGATAAGTGAATAGCCGATTGATGTAGTTGGCGCCAATAGTATATCTCTCCCATTCGCCGGCATAGTATTGCAAGAGGGCTTGATCTTGGACCGTGTCGGTTTTCTGGTGGCTCGCGTGAGCCGAGGGTAATGGCAAACGGGGGTACTCACTTCACGAAGGGATTTGAGATGTGTAACAAAGTAGCGGATTAGATTATTGTACAGGTCTGCTCCCATCAGGTTTGCGCCGGCTACGAGCCATCGCAGTTAGCGACAAGAAAGGCACCTCGGTGGACGCCGACTTACTCCGATTAGCGATGGCGCCAGCGTGGTCCGCCGAGGTACCTTGCATTTTCGACGAGGTGCAATAGTTATAGGCGACCGTGTACAGCGACATGTACTGTGGCATGGCTGAGGACCATGGGGACGTGCTGAGGAATCGTGAAGAATCGTACCTTCGAATAGGACACGCCGGTCTGCAATTTGGTCATAATATGGTCGACCCCATCTTCGAGAAAGGCCCAAGCTAAAGATATAAACGTTAAATATGCTTGGGATTTGTGAGAAGGATACGGGAGAAATGACTTGTTTGGAGGTCTGCGGTCGCCGCAGGCATTGATGCAGGAGACGCCATGGTGGTCTGAAGAAAGGCGCGTTCCGGATGGCATCAACCGTGACAAAGACCCATAGTAACACCGATGAACGCGACTTTTATTCTCTAGTGTTCTATTCACTACGCTAATCAAGCAAGTTTTACAGCGGTGTGGATACAAGCAATTCCACCCCACAGATCAGTCCACGCGCCCCCGTCGACATGTTTCCCAGTCGTGAATCCCGCGTCTCTGATCATATTCGCAAATTCCGGCTGTGGAGGAAATTTACGGATGGATTCGACGAGATATTGGTACGACGCGCGGTCGCCCGCCAAGATGGTGCCCATGAGAGGGATCATGGTGAAAGAATATTGATCGTATGCTCTGCAGACGTGTTTCAGCAAAATTGATGCCATCCAGCATGCAGGAAGACTCACAGGCTCAGCAGAGGGTTGTTCACCCTGCTGAATTCGAGACACGCAAACGTGCCGCCGGGTTTCAGGACGCGGTGCGCTTCTTTGAGGACATCGGGGATCGACGTGCAGTTCCGGATACCAAACGCGATGGTGTACAAGTCATAAGTGTTATCAGTGAACTGAGTCGGAGTAAGTTCCTGCGCGTTTGCCTCATGGAATGATATTTGAGGGGCTGGGTACGTGTCGGTTTGGGCAAAATCGTGCAAATAAGACGACTGACTGTTATGGTACATGGTCTTTTTGAACCGTCGGAAACCCTCCTTGAGCATTTGCCCGTTAATATCGACAACCTCCACGGTCGTTTCCCTGTCTGCATATTTTTCTCGGGCGTGGTCTAGTATCCGCAACGCGATGTCGCCTGTTCCACCAGCCACATCTATACAGCGCAGGGGGCCCTTTTTGCCGGGCCGCAAGGTCGAAACGAACGTATCCTTCCAGAGGCGATGTACTCCGAGAGAGCTGGCATCGTTCATGAGGTCGTACGACGACGCGACCGAGTCGAACACATTTTTAACGAGCGACTCCTTCTCTTCCTCTGGGACAGTTCTGAACCCAAACGATGCGGTCCGTGGGGTAGATTTCGAAGAGTCTGACGCCGGGGTATTAATGCCCCTGGCCAGCCGGTGGACGCGAGGCAGGAGGCGCAGAGAGCGTTGCATTGAGAGAATAAGTGGCACGTGATCCCGTATTCTTCTCTCGCTTCCATCACCTTTTTTCGACCATGTCGAGTTCTGCACAAGTCCAGGGAAAGGGCAAGGGGCGAGCTACAGAGGCTGACCCGGAACCAGAAATTACCCCAGAGTACCTCCAGTCGCTCCTTGCTCAGGCTCGCGAGAACGCGCGCGCAGCAAAACTGCTTCAGCAGCCATCCGAAGATGCAGAAGAAGAGGATGTCATCGTTCTCCAAGCAGAACCACAAAAACTCCCTCGGTTAGATCCTGGCATCCTCCCCCAGTCCTACTTTACGCTCGGAAAACGCAAAATCGACTCGTCTTCATTACGCGACCCCGAAGTCGAACTGGCAGAAAAGGCATCCTCGTCATATGTCGTTCCAGCACCACCGATTCCACCGCCAGAACTGACGAAGTCTGGAAAGCCCCTCACGAAGCAAGAGCGGAAAGCGGTGCGAAAGCAATTCATGCTGCTACACTTCAAGTCTAACGTGCCCCCAGCTCAAAAATAAAACGGCCGGCCCAGACTGGTTTGATCTCCCTGCGCCCGCAGAAGCAGATCTGCCGCGCCTGTATCGTGAAGTCGAAGCCCTGCGTCTGCGGAACCAGCTGGACCCCAAGCGATTCTACAGGAAAGACGAGGGCGAGGGGAAAGGCATCAAGGGCTTGCCGAAACATTTTGCTGTGAGCTCTCTCTTGCATATTTGAACGATTGTTAAAGCAGAAACAGATTGGTACAATTATCACCTCCACCACGCCGTTCGGGACGCCAAGCGCCGACAACCTCACACGTTCCCAACGAAAGAGAACATTGGTTGACGAGCTGGTGGATGATGCGGAGGCGAAGCGGTATGCGAAGAGGAAATTCGAAGACTTGCAGGCTGTAAGAGGTGCAAAAGGAAGAAACACCCTCAATGCCAAAAAGGCTGCCCGAAGAAGCAAATGGTAATTAGATTGCAATAATGTCCTCGCTAAATAGTCTTTGCATAGTCCAGATGATCTACGACGTCTTATACGCCTGCCATGGCGAGCAGAACCTCCCGGTCGCTGCTCTCGTCGACCATCGCCCGCAGATAACCTGCTTTGTCTGTCAAAAGGTTCGAGGGTGTGTCGAGTTCAATCTGTGCGCGGTCTCGTCAATACTTGTCAGAGGGAGTAGAGATGAAGTGTACAATGCGTCCTGCCTCCAAGACCATCTAGTGGAATTCTAAGTATGCAAGAAAGAATCTGTGGACGGAGAACGCACGATTCGGTCGTAGTCCATGACAGTTTGCAAACGATGTGCGACTGTGAGCACCGACACGCCTTTGAGTTCATTTCGAACAGTCGACTGAATGATAACATCCGTCTCATGATCTGCCAACATCAGTGGAGCACACAACCAATTAGCTTGAATAGCTTCACCTATAGCGGATGTAGCTTTGGAAAGAAGCATTAAAATCGTCCTTGATGCAAGTGAAATAACGACACACCCTCGTCCAGAATCAAAAGTTTACTCCCTCGCACAATCGCCCGAGCGAAAGCTACAATTTGGCGCTCTCCGAGTGAGAGGTTCCCGCCTTCGCTGGAAATGAGACTGTCTAGCGAGAGACTGTGGCTTTTATCTGTCTGGAGCGAGAAAAGGCCCGCCGCGCGTAACGCGTCATTCAAAACCGAGTCCTCGTGCGCTTCGAAGGGGTCCAAGTTTCGACGAAGTGTTCCGCCGAGCAGTTCGGGCTGCAGGACATTCCATTCACCGTTTCATTTTGGTATGAGGAGAGCGAGACACTCACCACCTGTGGTATGATGGTTATACTGGACCGGAGGGCGTCGAGATTGAGACTATCTATAGGGATACCATCGTAGTAGATTTTGCCTTCGGTCGGGATAGATCGCAACAAGGCCAGGGTCAGAGAGCTCTTCCCGCTACCCGTACGTCCGACTGAGAAAAAAATTAAGCAAAATCTAAGATGCGAGGGAGCAAAGAACAGACCAATAGCAATGCGTTCCCCGGACTTGATCGCAAAGTTGAGCTGGAAAGAGTTAGTTTCAAGCCGCGTTGAGTAGCGCATACAAACCCCGTGCAGAATCTCTGGGCTATCCTGAAATTCGGTGGATAAATTATTACCACTTGAAGGGAAGGCTCTTAGCTACCGCTGAATATTTTGCAGACAGATTTTCGGCACGGATCTCCCCGCTTGCAGGCCAGTAGGCAGGAGGTACACCCGCTTGAGTTGGTTTCGGCTCCTGCTCAATGCCTAGGTACTGCACAATACGCTCCAAACTGGAAGGCTCAGCTGAGAAGGACGTCAAAAATGTGGATTCTCACTTGTTGGCTAGGTGAATCAGTCAGTTTTTCAGAAGCTTGTGGTCAAAAGAAATGCATACCATCCAATTGAAGTGCGTTAGTTATCCGCACCCAACTCAAAACCGTGGAGGAGAATAAGACTGCCGCTGAAAGCGAGAAACCGACATTGGCGGGGCCACGGTGTACTCCGCCACCATAAACGAGATACCATCCGAGCGCCGCGGAGAAAGCGCCGCCCAAAATCTCCGATCTCATTGAAATCCAGCGATTCAAATTCCAGAATGAGATAGCGGGCTGAAGAAAGTTGTTGATGCGGACAGTCGATTCGCGCAGAAACGCTTCCTCGGCCCCATAGGCCCGAATGGAGGCTGCCAAAGTTCAAACCTGCGCCGGACATCATGAGCGGAAACTTACTGAGTCCCGAAATGGCTGCAGCGAAGCTAGGATTAGGAGTTAATTCGGATCGTCAGATAAACGACGCAAACGTACTGCGCAAGCATAGGCGATCTTGCAGCAGACTGACAGAAACTTTAGGCACTGGAATGACGGCCGAAGAAAGATCGCACCGTTTGTCGTTGTATTGGGAGTTGAGCAATCATGTAAATTCGGCCAGTTAGCACTGATATGAGTGCGATAATAGCGCCAGGCAAAATAAATGCAGGCGTAAGTATCATGACTGCAGTGAACTTGGCGAGTAGGCTGAGCGTTGCGTGAGAGTCGAAGTAATATTCACAAGAACCGAACGCACAATATGGTCGTCTCCATGCAATCGCTGCATCTCACGGCGAAATTGCCGTCCACTGTACAAGGTGAAAATTTGAATGTTACAAGTGCAAAGATGGAATTTACCTTTGCTTATATCCTGGGTGAGTCGGGTGATCACCCGACTCATGGGTGTAGTATCCAGCCATCTATAGGATTTAGTCAATTGTGCGAATTAACTAATATAAGCAAAACCTTAATGTTGTGCCAACGACAGAATCGATGATTTGGGCGTGGATTATCCTCACGGTACGCATCATGCCAAAAGCGTAAAGGATGTAGGGGACGATATAAAACACCATCGCCAGAAGACCTGACAGGCTGTAAATGGCCAAATAACTGAATGATGAATGAGTTGAAGCGATACTGGATACAAATATGAGATGAGCGTACAACGGAACTGGGACTGAGGATGCCGGGTGATTCAAGTATTGACTGGACCAATAACCCAGGAACCAAAATTGGAACGAGGTAGTGGCTTCGTTGAGCACGAATAGAGCGAGTATAAGACCTATATATAGGATGGGATGCGAACTAAAGTTGCCCAAGAAAACTTTATCTGAAATGGGGGCTGTCATTACAGGGAATGGACCGAAAAAAAACAACGAGACTTGCAGGTGTGCCACTTGACCATTCCCTGTTCCATTTGTTCCGCTACCATAAGTTTTCCTTTTGGCCCTGAAGAAATATCAGATGCTCCGGACTTTTCGTCCTGTTCGAGGGCCTTCTGTTCCTCTTCGAGATCGGCAGCAGGCAAGTAGCTGGCCTTTAAAACAGTCTCCACAGAGCCCTGCACTATACTGCCATCTGAATTGAGGGAAACCACCCATTGAGAGATAGGACGGGTCAATGCAATGTTGTGGGTCTAGGTCAAAAACTTAAATGTATGCTCTTCTTTTGCGAACTCAACTTACGACAAGAATCACAGTTCTCCCTTGGACCAGATCGCTTGACAGACAATTTTTGACCACCCATTTTGCAGTATGGATGTCCAGACTCGACAGGACATCGTCGAGAATTATCGTGGAAGCAGCTGAATATATCGCTCTAGCCAAACTAACTCGGGCCTATCTTCGTCAGAGATAAGTAGTTTGGACAACGGAAGCAAAAACCTTTTGACCGCCACTTAACGTCAAACCTCGTTCGCCGACCTTGTTTTTAGGGTTAGGGCTAGGGTTGCGCACCAATAGACAAAACTGCATAGTACCTCGGTCTCATCCCGAGTATCCAAGAGCTCCAGGTCAGGATATAACGCACATGCGTGTAAAACTAGCCATAATTTAGCGGCGAACGAGATGGCCTCATGCAACGCACCCCTCTTGTAGCGTGTCTCGTCGAATGGGACACTAGTGTCGAAGACAATGTTTTGCTTGATGGTTGCATTTTCGATCCAAGGCTGTTGTGGTGCATAGGCAACGCCGCCCTGCCGGGGAAGATTTACCCAGGGATTCGGCCCTGCGGGATTAAAGTGCATTTCGCCTACGAGATGTGTCAATATCAATATCGGAAAAGGTCGCAATATCCTCACCTAGCAAAGAGAGGAGAACAGCGGTCTTTCCCTGGGCGACATATCAAGAGAATGTACTCAATAAAGACATGTCGGGTACCACTCCGGTTGGGCCGACAATGAGATTGATCACCCCAGGTTGGAAAATGACCTCCGATCCGATGCGCAGCTTAAAGTCGTTGTCGTTGACCTGGCTCGACCAAGAAAACTGCGCATCTCGGAATCCAATTCTTCCATCATCGTCGCGAGCCGGAGAATCCTTGGAAGAGTACAGGTCGAGGAGCTCGGTTGTCCTTAGAAAATCGTCCACCCGGTCCAAGGATACTTTGCCTGAAACAATACCAATTACACAAAGAAATGGCGACAATGCTGATACATACCTTGGGTTAAATCGCTGATTCTATCCATTACCCGCCGGATTTCCTGTCGCAGCATACCGTCGAAGATTGCCAGGGAGGTGAATACGACGGATGCTGTTACAAGAATGAGTTTCTGGTCCATTGGAAGGAAACGTAGCTACCCGTCAATTCTTGTTTCATGATGAGAGTCTAGAGGGGATTAGGATTCGAGTGATCTTTCAACCAAGGAACTGACGTAGGTAGAAAGAGTGGCAAACATCACAAGCAAGGGGATGATGAAGCTAAGAACGTTAGACGCGAAAGTATTGTTCAAACGGTATAGCGCACTTGATGGACTTGTTGAGGACGACGAGCAGCCGAACGGTTCTGCGGGCGATCAGTTCCTCCTCGCGTTTGGCGGCTATGTCCTCCTTGATTTTGGTCTCCCAAGCAAACCATTTGATCATGCGCAGGACATTCATTGCTGAGGACGGTTAGGCATAATCGAGATCTAGAACAGGGGACATACTCTCTGTCACTTGTTGGACTCTGACATCCGCCTGTAAAGTGAATGTAAGCCACCAAGGAAGCTGGGGCATAACAGGTAGGGACCGTTTGTCTGGAAGCTATCTGCGCTCTGCGCATCACCTTAGCCAGATAGGATGGAATTGGCAGGGTTATTAAAATAACCGCGAGCCCAACGAAAGAGCTAGAGCAACCATTATCAGTGGGATTCGATCAGGAGGTGAGAGATATTGACCTCCAGCCCAAGATGAGATACAGAAACGAGATTGCGAGGGTTACTTGGAGCGGAGAAAGCATCACTGTGGCCTGTAAGTCACGAAGATGCATCTGCACCAACACACACCCAATATCCAGAGGTCCATGTTCGACGTAAGATTCGCAACGTCTGAGGTCGAAAGATTGTTAATTCGACCAACAAGATTTCGCTTGTTGCTGTCTTTTGTCTCGGAGTTCATACGAATGCGTAATGAGTGCGCAAATAGGAGCTGAACCATGATGCCTTCAGCTTGTGCTCTTTGGCGTGTCTAAATGGAATCAGGCCAAGGTCGATTTTTTGCATTTCACACGCACCGCAAACCAAACGTACCGCGCTTGGGACATCGAACGAAAGAATGGAACGAAAAACAGCAACGCCACCCAGACCCAAGGCCGAACGACCAGTTCCGTATTTTCGAGGGATCTATCCAAGTTTCAGCGATCTTGCTCCTGGGTACCACCTGTGCACGTACGCGAGAAGTCTGTTCAGCACTGCAGGACCTGCAAACTGAAAGAAAACCTAGTATAGAAACTTTAGACCGACGTTTGGGACTGAAAGATCGGAATTACATTCCCAACCGCCAGCGAAACCATCCAGATGTACTCGGGGCCTACACGCTGGTTCAACATCATAATACTGAGACGCAATGGCGTACGAACGATAAACCCTCAAAAGGCCATATAACAAGTGCTTGCTTGCATCTTCGCTCAGGGGATCCAGTGCGTGGAAGCTCCTTCGAATGAGATATTCGACACGATCGTAGTCTGCCAAAGCCGGAAGTTTCTCGGATGTGGGCCCGCCTTGCTTGCGAGCTGCAACCACGGACTTAAGAATCGACGAATCGAGGTAGCTGTATGTCAAGCTCGAGAAGAGCGAGGCCGTCTGCTCTGGATTAGGTTCGACCATCGGGTTCTGTGAATTGAGGATTAGGTTTGAACGGCGGGCAGATGAGAAAGTGGGGACCTCAGGATCCAAAGGGATGTACGGTCTTGGCATAGAAAGAGGTATCACAACCGCTGCAACGACAAGGACCACGATTTTGGCCCACAGCAGCCAGCCTTGGGCCAAGTCCTGTGGAACCAGAGTGAAAGTGGCTAAGGGAAAAAGATCCCTGTACGCATATGAACCGAAGGAAACCAATAGAACGGTGTTCAGATGGATTGAGGCCTGGAGTCCATGCGACACCAGAGGAAGGGAAGCGAGCAACATTGCGTAGGCATAGGTTATGCACAGTGCAACATTTTGCCAGCTTCCAATGTCGGAGGTCGCGATTTTGAGTTCCAGAATGACGAGAATTACGCATGCTAAAAATTTAAGGACTCGGAGCCTCGCAGCGCCAGTTTGGCCAGGGCCAAGATGTAAATTTTTTGAGTACGCTTCTGAAGCGCTTTCATGTCGAAATTTCGAGGATACGGCATGCCCAATAAGGAATGAGAGCGACGCGGTGGCGATGTACGCCGGCCAAACTCTGTGAACGAACCATTGAAGTCTCAAGAACAGAATTGAGGAGTGCAGCGTACTGTTGGTCCATTTACAGGACTCCCAAGCTTCGCAGAAGAGAATTGGAAAGAGGGAGATGCGGCAGTCATGATCCTCCAACGCGATATATACGAATCGTGATACAGATCCGCGGGCAGTTTACGCCTATCGATCAGTAGGACTCCATGATAGTTGCCGACACAAAGTCCCCAGTATGGCCGGTGCCCGTACTGTCAAGCGAGAGATACGAAGAATTCGGAACGACAGCTTAGACGGACTAAGCACATACACCTCTTGGGTAAATTATACCTTGTCTATGCGTCGTCTCAACAAACTTAAGGAATCAAATAAATAATACAGTAGCAGTGACAGCAACTCAGGGAAAAGCAAGGCCACCCGGACGAGTTCAGGAACGCGCGGGACGTCGACGCGCTCACACCATCCAAGGCTGTGCGAGAATTGGTTATTTCTTGTCGCTTCGGTATCTTCAAGCCGTTCGCTGCGTTCGGTCGCACCACGGTGCCAATAACCGAATCGAGGGCATTGAAACCGAGCACCCACGAACCGAACCTCCAGGCGACGAGTTGCTGGTCCCACCAGATCCGAGAACGCCTGCTTTTGATTTTGCCACTTGGGGCGCTTTGGCTGAAATACATAATGCGTGCGACACGTTTTAAATAAACCGCTATAGACAGCAGCTTCACGCGGACTTCCTCGCGGCGTCTATCCTCGCAATGCGAATACGCTTTTTCAGGTCCACCCAGGTGTGGAACCCGGTGAACATCGACAGCCCCGTATACGCAACCTGCAGTGTATGAATCATCATCAGAACCTCCTCACAAAACAAAACAAAAACGCGCGCACCGTGGCTCCGAACGGAATGCTATGCTTCCAGCACAAGGTCCATGTGTAGAGCGTATTCAGCGCGTGCCAGCCGACCCCCGCGCCGAAGGCCCACCCAATGTGCTTGACGTCAACGTACGACTGCGCGAGTTGTGCGGGGGCGAAGAACCGCGAGCCGCCGTGCGGGGGAGAGAACATGAGGTAGGGGAACAGGGTGAAAATGAAGATGCCATCTGGGATTCCGGTGGGCTGCAGCCGGAAAGAGCGGATTTTGGGCGGTTTGGCCTGGAGGCAAGGCGTGGTTAGTAGGTATTCCTCGAGTAGAGGGGCAGGCAGGGACCCTCACTTTTCCGAGCCCTTCCTGCGAGATGGCTTTCATCTCGAGCAGTGTCTCCTCAGCGTCGGCGTAGCTGGTCAACCGGGGCTTGAAGGCAACCACGACATTCCGGTGCGCCACACCCACGAACTTGCAGTTAAGGGTCATGCTCTGCCAGATTTGAGGTAAATTCCCGCGAAGCCTTCCTGTACTTAGAACATACCTTGGAATCAATCGAGACGATTTCAGCGGTTGCGACGTCGCCGGCTTTGCCGTACCATTTTGCAATGCCCGCGAGCGCGGCCGGAGACACGGTCGTCTTGAGAAGGTCCGCGTTTGCAGCCACGGGATCTGACATTCTCTGGGACTGCAGGAGAGCTAGTCTCTCGTATACAGACGCTACAAACGAATGAACCTCGTACCTTGGTAGTTTGTATAAGAGAGCGGAAAAGAAAGATGCGAATTGATGAAGTGCCGTAAGCATCATTAGGTAACCTGTGATTGCAGACTTGCTCTGGGGCCGCGCTGGAATCATAAACGATCTCACTCCGCTTATCAAAGAGAGGATTACGTGTAGGTCTGACTACGCTGGAATAGGCTGGAATCAGGTACGGAAAATTTTCATAGCCAGATTGATTACAGTTTTAGAAAATATATAGCCGTCAGAGCCTAATTCCCAAAACGGGCAGCACTACGCCAGCACGTGCATATCGACCCAAATAGGGAATTCAACGGGACCCAGCTCTGTATTCTAGCGAGCCATAGGTTTCAGTAGGGTCTTCATTTGAGCTGTTGAATAAACCGAGAGAGGGGAGTCGAGCACCAGCATTAGACAGACGCGGGTTCTCGACTGTTCACAGACGCGATACTGGGGAAAATGCAAGGTGCGCCATCAAGTCGTATATTACAAAGCACATCTTCTATCAGTAACGCACTCTTTGATTCTTACAGACCGTCCAATTTGATACAGTTATGAGCCTCCAAACATTCCCTTGCTCGACGCAAGCTCGGCTCCCAATTTATACCCCAGCACCTGCGAACGACGAGTCAGGGAGACGTTATACACATCTAAGAGACACCCGCCAACCTTATCCCAGTCGATCTTTTGCCGTGTTAATGGCAATGCACGCCGGAGCCCCTTGAATGTTTTCTCGCCCATCTCCTGGTACGTATCATTCAGCGAGGTCTGGTATTTGCCCTCTTCGTTCTCAATCAAGGCGAGAATCTTTGACGCGGAAGAGCCTGGAGAGGATGTTACAATGGCGGCGGGGAGCGACAGGGATATCGTGTGGGTTGTAGAGAGTTGAACCTGTAACGGGTGTCGGCACTGGCGGTGCTATAATAAAGGGAACACTCACATTGCCCTGCTCGTAGTAGTGTACATTCGCAAACACCTTGCCATCAACAGTGTGTTCGTTCAGATCGATGGTGTATTCCGAGCGCCATCTCCCAGCCCTATACGAATAAAGTCCTGTCTCTCAAGTTAACGAGATTCCATCTTACCAGTAATTCGACGGGTTGTATTTGTTGGCCACGATTTGAATTATAAACTGGTTTGTAGTTTGCTTTACCGAAAAAATGGAAGCAACACCATCGTGGAAGTGAGCTTCCAGGTATGTCAGCGTTGCTTTCTCCAACGCGGCCCTGATTGAAACCGCTATTAGCATCCAATTGGCGCGAGCACGGGTGTCGCGCACCGAAACGGTTCAGAGTCTGCGTCGGGCTCTGCTGGTTGCGAATCGGAAGCCTCCTGCATAGTACGAGATCAGACGAAATCGTGCGTTGGCTGCAGCACAACTAACTGGACGCACCAGACTCAGATGATCGAATAAGAAAGTGGTCTTGGATCGAGGATCTATGAATCGCTCCTGCCCTCCTTCTGTTGCTTCAACCCGCCCAGCTTCGCTGATAATTGACTGCGTGGTGGTGGCATGTCAGTTGGATCCCGCGCGCCGCGGTAGGACGCACGCGCCTGGTGATCTGTGCCGGGGACGTCGACCGTCATGAATTGGGTGAGATTGTACTCCTTGAGAGCGGGGAGTACGCCCTCGTGGAGAGAATCGTCGTCCGAGATGATGTTACGAACATCTAGTCGACGTGAGCGATGTGCTGGGAAACGCGTCGACCATACCATTCAAGACATCGTTAATCTCCCCGGGCGGGGACT
The DNA here is from genome assembly GCA_029282495.1 of Mycena albidolilacea. Taxonomy (NCBI): domain Eukaryota; kingdom Fungi; phylum Basidiomycota; class Agaricomycetes; order Agaricales; family Mycenaceae; genus Mycena; species Mycena albidolilacea. Next base: position 2,361,277 of record JARIHO010000002.1, read on the forward strand.
GGAGAAGAAAGCTGCAGGCTGCTTCGATGCGGCCATTTGCATTCATAGCTGTTCAAGGCGGTCGTTGCTGCGAGTGTGAAGACAGCGCCAAACAAACCCTTTCTTTCGAAATTCCATGTCCGTACCAAATCTTAAAGACACCATCCTCATCCGCGACCTGCGCCTGAATAGCACTGTGGGACCTGACCGTTGGGGAAAGGTCCGCCCACAGCCTATTGTCGTTTCAATCCAGGTGGAAGCGTCTCTGGCCGCCGCGGGTGTGTCGGACGATGTGGCCGACTCCATCCACTACGGAAACTTGACAAAAGACGTCGTCAGGGCCGTTCAGGACGCGACATTCCCCAACCTATTTGCTCTGGCTGAATCTATCGCGTCTTTGGCTCTCAATATGGACGATAGAGTATCCGCGGCGAACATCCGTGCGCATGCCATGAATCAGTTTCTTCACGCCGAGTCTCTCGCCGTTGAAATTCGGCGCTCGAGAACAACCTCGGACGCACACAATCTCTGTCTCATCCACGATCTACGAGCGAATATCCTTATTGGCGTCAACCCTCCGGAACGTGAGGAGAAACAGACAGTGCTGTTGAATCTCCAGTTTCATGATTTGGATTGGAGCAAGCTCACCTCGAGTTGGCAAAAGATACATGCCGACCTGCTCAAGGTAAAACTATGTGCTGTCTCCGCAAAAATGATTTAATACTATGTACAAAGGCTATTGAAAGCACGGAGTACCTCACTCTGGAGGCCTTCGTGGTTGCAGTGGCCAGAAGTGCTTGCCTCATCGATGCCGTAGATCAAGTCACTGTTCGCGCTCAAAAGCCCAGTGCACTCACTGTTGCTCACTCATCCGGCGTAGAAATCACAAGAAATCGGGCGTTTTTCAATTTCCCGCCCCGATGATGTTTGTGAGGTTTCTTTGGCATACAACGGACCGTGGCTACTCTTTGTACTCGATCCTCATTACTTTTGGGCAACACGATTCTTAGGTTTAGATGAACGACTGTCTCCTCCGCTCAGTGTCTTGTTTGCTTACAATTTTCCTGGAGGGGAGCAGGACCTGGCTATAATATATAGTCTTCCGTAGGACCTGAGTGCTTGGTTTACTTCTGCGTGACATAAAGACACGCGCAGACTAGTACTGGGTGCAGTTCCTGAGTTCGCGCTTCTCCGTCTTCTGGCTCATTTTTCCCCTTCCTTGGTCAAGCATGTGAAATTGTGGCCGCCGCGGCCGGTTCCGATTGCGGTCAGGTGGATGATTCCTGCCCTAATTTGGCAATTCTGGTATAGCGTCAATTTAAACAGAGCGGATCCGAAGCTCCATCTACCTCTCGAAGTTGAACCACCATGATCGCCCCGGGCGCAAGTTATCTCGGGCGAAAAGCCCTTGCGCTCGGCATTCCTGTCGCTTGTTCCATTGCACTCATTCGTCAAGTCGCTGCGACGTTATTCGGCATTCAGATACCGACATGGGTTTTGATCTGCGTCTCCGCGACCAGCGTTCCCCTATACACCGCTCTCCGCTTGAGCCTCAAGCAGCTTTACTACCGACGCGAGGCCGCGAAGCTGGGAGCGCGTCTCGCGCCCACCTCGTCGCACGGCCGGTGGCCGGGCAACTTGGACTTGCGTTAGTGCCAAATTTTGAGTTTCCCGCAACCAACCCCAACTCAACACCAACCAGTCATTGAAATGCAGAAGATCTGGAAAGATGGCTATCCGGGTTTGATATCTGTTTCTCTGAGCCCTTGCATGGCTTGCTGAAACCGACGCAGGCGACGGGCTGCGGGATGTTATGACGGAAGTAGGACCAGTGGCCAACGTGCGCCCTCTGTGGGCCGACGTGATCTTGACGACGTGCCCCGAGCACATAAAGATCATCCTCTCCACGGATTTCAACAACTACGTCAAGGGAGCACAGTTCCAGTATGGCATGGAATCCGTCCTTGGTGTAAGCCCTTTGCTGGCTAATCATACTTTGGTACTCACCATGTGTCGTAGACTGGCGTCTTCAACTCTGATGGCAAGTGAACTGGACCTTTTCGGGCCTTTCTGTTCATATTGTTTATTGCCAGGCGAAATGTGGAAATTCCACCGGTCCCTGTCCCGGCCCTACTTCAGTCGCGACAGAATCAGCCATTTTGAGATGTTCGATCGCCACGCAGACGACGTTATTTCCCTCATCAAAGAGCGCATGAAATCAGGCTATGCGATTGATTTCCAGGTTCGTCCGCGGAATACCCGCTCACTTATGTCGACATTTCTGAAACACCGTTCAGGATCTCATTGGACGCTTCACGATGGACTCGGCCACAGAGTTCCTGTTCGGCTCCTGCGTCAACAGCCTCCACGCGAGCCTCCCCCTCCCGCACAACGTCACCTTCACCTCGCCCGAATCGGACTCGGCGCGCGCGCAGGTGGCCACCGCCTTCTCGGCCGCGTTCAACGAGTCGATGCTGCACGTCTCCAACCGCGCGCGCATCGGGTGGGCGTGGCCGCTGGTCGAGATGTGGGCCGACAAGACTGTGGGGCCAATGGAGATCGTCAGCGCGTACATCGACCCGGTCATCCACGACGCCGTCGAGAAGAAGAAATTGGCAAAGTCCTTGGGCGTGAACGCAGACGGGGAAACGACAGAGGATAAAGCAAAGGAGGAGGGGGCGACGCTCCTTGATGAGTTGCTCAATGTGACTTCTGGTTAGTGATTGATCCTCGCGTTGGAACTCACGCACCGAACGCACATATAGACCCCAAGGTTCTCAAAGATGAAACGTACGAGTTCCGCTAAGTCTTGATTCATGCTGTACTCACACCCCGTCTAGGTTGAATATTTTGCTAGGTTCGCTTGCATCGCAAAAGACATTCCAAACGCTCATTCGTTGTTTTTAGCTGGCAAAGATACAACGCAGTGGACGCTCACCGTCATCATGTATTTGTAAGTCGGCTGTTAGTCTACCTCGAACCAGAACGGCAATGACTGAATGTTTTCACCAGCCTCGCGATGTACCCCAAGTTCAACGTTCGGCTGCGCGAAGAAATCCTCGAACACGTTGGTCCTACTCGGCGTCCCACATACGATGATATCAGGGAAATGAAGTTCCTCCGGGCCGTGATCAACGGTGAGTTACATCTTGCTTGCGGATATTGCACTGACTGGACACCGTGGTGTTTCTAGAGGCTATGCGGCTCTATCCTTCCGTGTACGTGCGTTCCACGACCACGTTGAATGTGGTCAATTGATTTTTTCTGCTTCCAGTCCGTTCAATGTCAGGGAATGCATCAATGCGACCACATGGTACAAATAAGACATCGAAATCTAACATTTTCAGCTGAGGTTGTTTTTCCTAGGCCCTCGCCCGACCCCAGCGAAAAACCGATCTACATCCCAGCCGGCGCACAGTACGTCTTTTCTTTGAATTTATTGTTACCCAGACTTGATATATCCGCACACAGGGTCCCCTACTCTGTCCTCCTGATGCATCGGCGCAAGGATCTGTGGGGACCCGATGCCGAGGAATTCGACCCCGACCGCTGGCTCGACGCCCGCCTCAAGACTTATCTCTTGACGAACTCGTTCCAGTTCCTGCCGTCAGTCATACATAGTGTTAACTCTCCCTGCCTCAGATGGCTGACTTATTTTTTTACATGCAGATTCAACGCGGGACCGCGCATCTGTCTCGGACAGCAGGTGTGTCCTTGTCCGCCATGATAATTTTACCCTGTCGCTAACGGACGGAACCCTGATTCAAGTTTGCGTACAACGAAATGTCGTTTGTGATCATCCGCCTTCTGCAGAGCTTTTCATCGGTTTCGTTGGACCTGGGAGCGTTCCCGCCCGCTGCGCGGCCTCCGCCGGAGTGGACGATGATGGAGGGACGCAAGGCGGCCGACAAGTTCCGCCCCAAGATGCATTTGACGATGTACGCCGAATCTGGCATGTGGCTCAAGTTGACAGACGCCGAGAGCGCGATCTAATAACCTATTTCCTGCGCCCGACTTATCTCCTAAGACTCCCTCGATATGTATCATGTACGATGTAAGAAATTCGGCTGTCTGCCAATGTGTACAAATCGCAGCTGTCTGTAAAAATACAATTCTCTTGAAGTTGCACGAACCACAGAAACGACAGTGTTCGACAAGTATATACATACATGATGAGATCCGTTGCATAGTGCATAGTCCTGAGTCTAGGCGGCCGAGACGGGGCGCGACTGACGGCTGCGCTCGGTATACTGGCTTTGGCTTTCGGTGTCCCTCGGCTGGGGAACCCATTGGCCGTGCAGCGGCTCCAACAAGGCGCCGTTGGCAAGGATAAAGGTGAGGCTCACACCTAAATTGAAGGTGACCATGATCCAAGAAAGCCAGGAGAAGGCCACAATCGCGGAGAGGACCCGGCACGCCTCGAATTGGGCGCAGAAACCGAGGTTACCCCATTGCGTCTGTGCGGAGTTTAAATTATACGGGTAACGAAAGAGGAAGAACTTACAGTCGCAATGCCGGTACCGACAATCCAAAACATCCACACGACAAAAAGGCCGATGAGTTCTGCGCGGAAGGTGGAGACAAGGTTATTCTCTACTCGCTTGTAGATGGTGTGAATGCTGGTTAGACGTGTCAAGCTGGACTTGATTATTGATTCAGGTGAGACCTACACGAAAGCCGCCCAGGCCATGGACATCATGCAAGTTACTAGCAGCTCGACTATGTCGGGGTCGTAGAAGTCTCTCCCTAAATGCGGTTCCATTTCAGCTGGTGCCCTGGGCACAGGAGGCGGAGGACCCTGACCTCCATTCAAAGGATCACCGCGCGGGAGATGGTTGGTGTAGTTGAGCCTGCCGATAGTAAGGCCAAAGATGATGAATGAAAACAAGGCCAAGATCGCGTAGGAGACGATTCGGAGAGTGGGCAAGTCAAACGCCATAGTGGCCAGCGGTCAACGCAAAGGAAGGGAAGGGGAAGAAAGAGTGAACGTGGGAGGCGATTGCACGCGTAACCGCAGTCTTATTACGCGTTGTTGTGTCTCGTTGCCAACTTGGTGGACGGCCCAAAAAGGCGGCCGATCCAAAAGCACCCTCGGATCGCCGGATGATGATTTGCGAGATGTTCAATACGCCTGGACCTGACTGGACGCTGTTTACAGCTCGGACTAGTTCGGCGTATTCAGATTGAACTGGCGAAAGCCTTTGTTCAGTATAAGTATCAACTAAAACATATAGTCCAAATTGCTCGTACTTAGCTACCGATTGACCGCGGATGCATTCCGTTATTCTTACAGTATCTTGGCTGATCAATTTCTCCTTGGGAGTAGCATGTCAGATTCTTGTGAGTGTATCCGGCGTGCAACTTTATGCAATAAGAGCAAGGAGGCGGGTGAGGCCGGTGAGGAGTTATGCATTATGAACCAGGTCGGGTTTCTCCAGGGGCGACGTGGGACCCGTCATCAGATTTTGATCGCTAAGTCTCTGAGCCAAGAGTTTGAGCGTCTGTTTTCTCTCTCCTCCACCATGCCAGCTTGGTCGAGGAACCCGCGCTACATTGTCCTCATTCTCGTGGCTGTTGTCACCACACTGTAATAATAAATTGCAGCATAGTATTCCTCCCGCTGAAAGTCGACCGATTGTCTAGGTATCTTCTGGGCCCATTCGGCGAACCTGACGCCAGACCACCACCGCCACCTCCGCGAGTCGCTTCCAGCATTCAGGACGATGACTTGCCCAACCGTCTCGCACGGTCGGACAAAATCTACGAAAAACTTTTGCTAGATCGCAAAGAGCTGATTAAGAAGTTCGGGCCCACACCAAACGGTACGCTATATTCAATTTTGAACCAGCACTGAGCTAACAACCACGCTAGACGTTGCCCTGTAAGTCACCTGTGCGTTCCGCTGCTTACTGTCTATTGAGACTGCCATTCCACTAGATTCCCTCCTAACAAGAACCCTTGGCCTGCATATACCGTGTGTGAGTTAATATCAAGTGTCTACGTGATCCAACCACCGACTCATGGTGCATATCAGGGGACTTCTTCCCCGCCGCGTATAATTGCCCATTCGAAATTCAACGGTGAACATCGCTCTCCTCTGCTGTCGCGCTTGATCTAATTTCTATTAGCTTGGGCGCCCTCGGTGATGGAGGCAAGTCATTATCTTTCCATCCAATACCTAGTTCTAACTTCCTCTTCGCTCACAGGAAAGTGGGTCTGCGGCATCACCCGCGTAGAAACCAAACCGGACTGCATCGTTTACTCATTCGGAATCAATTACGAGTCCTGTCGGTACGCGTCCTGATTTTAACAGCGCAAACTAACCTGCGCGTCCAGCGTTCGAGGCTGAAATTCTCGCAAACACCGACAATTGCCAAATCTGGGGTTACGACTTCTCGGTCAACTCCTTCGGACCCGAGATCCCGAGATCCCAAGCTCACCGCACGCATTTCCGCCCATATGGACTGGCAGGAACGGACGCGCACGGTCCGGACGACGTACACAAGATGTACACCATCGAGAGTCTCATGAAAATGAACGGTGAGTCGTATTCGTCGATTTCGACTTGCATCAGCTCAACGCTGTCCTTCTAGGCCACACCCATATTGACATCCTCAAAGTTGATATCGAGCGCTACGAATTTGAGACCCTCACTGCTCTGATCAAGCCATATGTCGCCTCGGGCAAGCCCCTGCCTTTCGGCCAGCTCCAGCTGGAGATCCATCTCTGGGACTTTTCGTTCTCGCAATTCCTCACCTGGTGGGAGATGCTCGAGGAGGCGGGATTGCGTCCCTTCTGGACTGAGGTCAGTTTTTCCTTCTCATCCGTTTCTCTCCCCAAAACTCACGATCATTCCTCAAAAGCCGAATCTGGTGTACCAGAACTACAACCGTGGCGGCTCGACCGACCTGGCCGAGGTGCGTACCAATTCGATTCGATAATCCTGCGCCTGACCGATTTCGTCTACAGTACTCGTTCCTTAACATCAAAGGCGACAATATCTTTATCAAGGATCCCAAACGCCGTCCCCCTCCCGAGGCAGAACACAACCGCCATGCCCCGGACCCGACACCTTAAAATTAATGATTCTTTCCAGGAATCAAAGTATTATAGACCGAATATATACCCTTGGAGGACGGAACACACTCTTTTATTCAAAATTGCTGGCGCTATTCGTCACTGTATTCGTCAGTAGTCTACACGCCTTTTAATTTGGATACGGCCGTGGTGGCCTGTGCCGCTTGAATTATCGCCTCCATTTTTTTTCCCAGTCACGTCTAGTCACGTTCATCACGGGACCTTTGTCACGGACCGTGTCCTCTCATTTGTTACCGCGACCAGCGGCGTAAATTGGGCCCTCAGTTACTACTTCCCAGCACCAGACTTCTAATCGGGCGACTTATACCGCCTAAAAGTGATATCTTGCATTTGAATCGATAATGCCACGCGCAACGACACGCTCCCAAAAGCCCGTGCGAGGGTCCCAGGCGCAGCCCAGCCAGCCAGGGCGCTCGCAGAAACGGCGCGCCGAAGAGCCGGAAGAAGAAGACGAAGACGAAAACGAGGAAGAGGAAGACGAGGGCCGGAACATGGATGTGGACGATGAAGACGACGACGACCGGGACGGCAAAACTGTACGCAAAATTAGGCGGAAAGGAAGGACTGGCTCATTCATTCTTAAACGCAGGAACTCGACCGTGCGGCGTACGCGCTCGTGCGGCTGGCCATGTTTACGGAGCACAAACGCGTACCACTCCGCCGGGACGAGATCTCAAAGAAAGGTCAGTGGCGCTGTAGAAAAATAATATAGAACACTCAAACGGGGACCGGAAGTGCTGGGAACCAACACCCGCGCCTTCAACCGTGTGTTTTCGATGGCACAGGACGTGCTGCGTAACACTTTCGGCATGGAGCTCGTCGAGCTCCGCTCACGCGCGGAGCTTGATAAGGACACTGCTGCGCCGGCCACCCAAAACCAAGACGACCTGGAGGAGGCGCGCAAGGCCACCGGCGTCAAGAAGAAATGTGCGTATTTGCTCTTGCCCGTCTGAATGCCCCCACTGACTGCGACGATTCGCAGCCGCTGCCGCCGGCTCCAAAACGTACATATTGCGCTCGACGCTGCACGAGCGCATCATCGAAGAAGCGGCCCTCACGCACGAGGAGATCCTTGAGGAAGAGGCCGCAGACGCGCCATCGGACGAGGAGGACGAGGACGAGATTGGCGGCGGGTCCGCCATGTACGGGAGTATCATCTCGTGGAGCGGCACAGACCACGTCGGCGCGCTCGGCGTGCTATATGTCGTCCTTGCGCTCATCCTCGTCAGCGGGCGCGTCATGGGCGACCGTAAGTCGCGCTTCTCACTCATCGCACCCATAATTAATTTCTTGCCGGCAGAGGACCTGCGCGCGACTCTCAAGCGTCTGCGCCTGCCAAACACCAGCTCGATTGCGTTCTCTGCTGCCTCGACGCACCGCTCGCTTTCGCTCGACGCTTACCTCACGCTCCTCTTGCGGCAAGGATTCCTCGACCGGCAGGAGGTTGGCGGCGACGCGGCCGCCAAGAAGGGCGGCAACAAGGGGAAGCGCACGCGCGTGCAGGCGGCGGACGACGACGCTGGGCAGGCGACCTTCGAGTGGCGCTGGGGCGCGCGCGCGCAGAGCGAGGTGGGGGAGAAGGCGTTAGCGGGGTTCGTGGCCGATTTTATGATGCAGGAGCAGGCACAGGAAGAGGCGGAGGAGGAAGAGGAAGCGGGCGGAGCTGGGAGAGCGAGGGCGAACAAGCGTCGTGCGGATGCAGAGAGTAAAATGGAGCGGATGACCAAGGGTATTGAGCGTGCGGCGGGAGGTCAGCTGGCGGACATTATGTGAAGAGTCGTCCCTTTTCTCTCTTTGTTCTTGGGTCTATTCTTTGTACGACTAGGAGGTACATTATACTGATACGTGCTATCACATACTGTACACCATTTAGAATACATAAATACCGTATAGATATGCTTGCTTAAAGATAGTAGCGCCCGAACGACAAAGCTGAACTTAGTCGACAAGCGAAGAAGTGAACCGCAGCAGTAGTGTCGCGCCAGAGTTCTTCCCGGTCTTGCTGTCGAGCATCCGCACGAAGCGCCAACCCTGCAAAACGAAGTGTCAATATACTTTAAGCAAGGAGGCCCACGACGCACCTGCGCCAAATGCTCGATACGCGCACAAAACACGACAATCTTGTCGTCCCGCCCAAACTCGCTTTCCATGGCGGTCAGTCTTGGGACGAGCCAGGTCAGCGTCGCAGTCACAAAAGAGTCGAGCAACACACCTCACGAACGCCAGCTCGTCCTGCTCAAACACCCATTCGAATTTCTCGTTGAATAGGGCATCTGCCCCCGCCTCAGGCACATGCTGCGTCTTGACCGTCTTGCTCTGCCATTTTTGGTTTTGCTGGGAATGCAGGAGTTCCGCATTGATGTACGTCGAGAAAGACTTGTTCGCGCGGCCGTTGGGGGGCGGGAGGGCGCTGATGCCGACGACCTCGCACGTCAACTTGAATCGTGGAGAGTCGGCGGCGTCCGTCCCACGCAAGCGGTCGGGCTTAAGCACCCACCCAGAGCTCCCGACAAACATCCCCTCGTTGAGTTGCATGCCCTCGTCGTAGTTCTGCCAGTTGAGCGCTGCGATGTGTGCCCCGGAGCGCCAGAAGCGCAGGGGATCGAGGTTGCCGGAGCGGATGCGGGTACCCTAGGATGCAGCACCCGTCAGTTCCGCTTTGCCTGCTCGAATTTTTGGCATACCTTTGGGAAGATCCGCCTTAAGTGTTGGGTACCGTGGTCGACTAACTGTGGGAGAAAGGATGGAATGAGAGCGCCGCAAGCGGACTCGGATATATTGATGAGGACGTGCAGAGGGTCGGAGATCTCTACAGTATAGTTAGCGGGGAACACAGGGAGAAGATGAGGACGCACTCTCGCTGACCCAGCCCTTGGCAGGTTTCATGCTGCGCGCGTAGAACCCGAGCGCGGAGAGTTCATCCGAGATCTTTGCCTTCTCCGTCTTGCCAACCTTGATCATCACGTCGCCGTCCTCCTCCTCCTCTTCGTCTTCGGAGGTTCCTTCATCTGAGGTGTCCGTGAGGCCCGTACCAGAAGCTGGGGATGCATAGTATTCCACCTGGCTCCACTCAGTATCTATCCAAAATTAAAATAGATCGCACGCACCATAAGCAGAATCCTCCCCCTAAAATCGCGGGGCGAGACCACTGCATCGTCCACCTCCTCCAGCTTCTGATCCACGAGTTTGTCGCCCCAAGCGCCTCTAAGGACGCGCACAAGCTCTTGCTGGCCCGCAACGTCGACGTGGCACTCCAGACTCACCATGACTGGCCAGTCCCCGGGATTCACCGCATCGCCAATAGCCACCACAACGCTCTCAAAGGTCACAGCCTTGCTGAAAGTGTACCCGTGGGTGACGATGAGCCCTTTTTTGGACGGCCAAACGTCAATCTCGACGCAGCGCGCGTTCCGGGACATGACATGCCCATACGATGCAGCAGAGGAGCGCCCGATTAGCTGTTTACCAAGCAAATAGGTATTGTGTGAGGAGCTGCCAGGTGCGTTTTGAGCGTCATATTATGTCGGAAACGCGTCCAAAGCACGCACGAGATGAAATAGTGGGTGAGCGGGAAAGTGTCGGGGACTTGTGGCGGCTGTACAGCTGGAAGGTCAAGCAATTCATCCACAGACTGCCGAGATTCGTTAGCTTGGCACTACTCTTGCAAAGCAGCCGTACGTCTCCTTGATCCTCAATGAATTGCTTGATTTCGGGGCTGATGCGAGGCTGGATATCTTTCGGGGGGTGGACGTTGTGAATCGTCTCTACACGATACAGATCAGTCATTTGCGCCTTCCATTCTGTGTCTTGAGAGTCTGCCATCGAGGAGAATACTAGGCGATGATTGTGGGTAGGGGAACGATATTTGATGTTCCATATCCCCGTTTGGAATCAAGTACCGCGACGCGTCGAACTCTGCTTCTAATTCTCACAGTGACCGCGTTGGGATTGCTGCTATCTTCAGCGCTGAGTGTCGAGCTAAGGTGAGCTGCAATTCCTGCTTCCACCAGATTCAATCCATCAACAGAATCCATTAATTAAATATTCCAGATCGATACAATAATCCAAAGACTGTAGAACACTTAATGACTGCGGCCAGCCAACCTATATATATGAGTAAGAAATATATAACATTGTCAAGAGAGACTAGGCCAACCATTGCAACACAATGTCGAGGTTGTGTTGACTCTTCATTGAGCACTGGATCAAAGAGTCAATTTGAGTTGCGAGTAAAAGACGGGTCAGTGGGTCACTGACCGAGTAGCACTGCATGAATGAACAGTTTAGCGCGTCATGAAGCTAAATACTGGGAGGGCTTACCGAAACAGGTCTATCCGTTATCTTGTCCAGTTGCCTGACGATATGCGAGTTAAATACGGAAAACAAACGTGGAGGAATACGGACAGGTCTCGAATGAGGTCTTTTACCGGTACATGACTTTCCAAATCATTCTTGTTACCGAGCTGAAGATATATTATAGATCAACGCGTCGGCGTTTATTCACGGGAGACGAACGACGAGTAGAGGGACACCAGAAAGTGTGGGTTGGCTGATCAGCTGATGTAACTCGAAGCGGGCGGTGTTGAATTTCTCGGGCTATCCGAAAGTATCAGAGAACCGGTCATTGGGAGAATGGGTAGGACTTGCGTCAGCTGAATCAAGAATGAACCTGTGAAACTAGATCAACGGACAACAACGTGATACCGTTGAAAAACCATACACTATGGCATCCACCCCGTGGCAGTATCTTTCTATGATATTAGTATGCGGACGAAAGAGTAAGGAAAGAAGTACCGTTCCCACATGGTCCGGAATTTAGGTTGACCTTGAGAAAGAATGACGTCTATAGTAAGATACGAGGCTAGGAACACGCACCAGCCACGTCCCATATTTTGAGGGTTACATTTCCCTTGCGCACCTACCGACTTTTGTTCGCAACGCTCGTACAGACGAAACGGCACACTGACTTTTTTGAAGATGAATCCCACGGTGGGAACCACGTCCTCGCTCCACTAGAATGGAGAATTAGACCGCGCTCGGAGGCACAAAGGGTATTTCGACCTGGCCTGAACCAATGACATTGACGAATGATGTCTTTCCGGAGGCCTGGGCGGATGTAAGTTTGAGACACAAGTATTTATGCTTATCCATACTTGTAAACCAACAATGGCTGGGAGATGTATGTTAGCTGACTCCATAGCCGCAGCAATCCACAAACGTACCAATTTCGGCGGTTTTCGATAGGAAGAAGCTGCAAGTAGTTCAGAATGGAGGTCGAACGAATACACAGAAATGCTCTTGCCCGCTGAGCCACTGGAACCAGGACGCGAAGAAACTTGCCATGGTAAGACAAATAACGCGGGGAGAGAGTTACGGAATTGATTCAATGATTGGCGCTCTGCACGTGCGCATAACATTTTCTCTTTTGCGGTCGTCCTTCGCGTCCTTCGCGTGTCCATGAAGCGGGGTGTATTAAATGCTGGAACGTGCATTTCAAGAACGCGGGCACCCGCGCATTTCGCGGGCTTTGCTACCGCCGTTTCGCGCAAAAAAGCAGCTCCTGCGGAAAAGCCGAAGCACACACTTGCTGAAAGACTCAAACGGCAGCAAGCAGACTCTTCCAATCCCCTAATTTCTTCGTCCGAAGAGATGATAAATAGGACCCATGTTAAGACCAGTAAACTTTTACGCTCTCTGCATGAAGCAGCTGTACCCCCGCAATACGGAGCAGACGGCCAGATTATTGGCAATCCTCAATCGGGTTGGAAGCCCGAGGAGTGGAAGGACGATTGGGGCACTGATGGTAGGCTTTTGTTTTTTTTCCAAATAGGCCATCCACGTAACACTCGTAGCCCTTGCACCGAAAGATTCGAAGCGACAAAAGCCCCCTCACCTTGGCGGATCGCCAAATTCATCGTCTGCTTCAAAAAAATGGCCTTCTGCTCCTCCCAGAAAGCCGGCATATACCCGCAGAATTGAGGGCCTCATAGAACCGTCGGACAAGCGCGTACTGGATGGTGCCAACCATTATGAATTTGCCTCTAATCCATTAACACACTTGCAGACCTCGCCCCAACATCGGAGCATAAACCCATCGCAACCCTTGAACACGGACTAGAGCGCGTTCTGTTTAAGTAAGTCCGCTCTGGCATTGGTGCATAGCCAGACTAACCGTCGGAATACATCTTTCAGCCCTGGAGTACATTGGCTACAAGATCCACGGTCCCGCGTTTACAACTTTCCGTCACACTTGGAAAGTATACCAAAAGTAACAGAATTTGCCTTCGAACGGTTGCCTGGATTCATAAGCAGTTCGCGGGACGAGGTCAAACCACACACTCGATCGGCGTCCTCCTAGTTCTGACCCGCAATTTTTCCCCACAGGACTTGCGAAGTTTAGCGCACCGCGAGAACCGTATGTTTGCGGGGTCGACTTCCTCACTCACCGGAATGCTCAGTCACTGCTACTTCCTCATATCCGACCACAAGCCAGTGGATATCACATCCTTGAGTCAACATTTTGAGAAACAAGTAAGTGCGTTGGCCCATATTTCATTTCGTTATGCAACGGCGCTCGCAGGAGAAAAACTTCACCCCTGGTCAGCGGATGCCCTCCTCTGTCATATTCAATTACAAGGATGGAGTCTACGCCATTGACTCGGATTCACAAGATACCTCGAAGAACGTCCTGACTTGGCTGGTATGTTCTCTTTCTTCGCTATTTCTTTCTCTGATCAGCTCCGCGCACAAAGGGGACGCTTTTAGAGAAGTTTGTGACCATGTCGAAAGAGGAATTTGCCACATATCTACGGTCTTCGCCTGCCATCGGTGAAGAAGGAGAAGATCCCATGAAGGAGGCATATCGATATGCGAAGGTCGGTCCATACACAATTCGGGATGTCCTCACTCAATTCTCTGCAGTCGGAGAAATTCGTGATGCGGTCACAACTCGACTGTGTAGACAAACGGCTCCCAGGCACCGGTGTATTTGACATAAAAACCCGCGCCTGCCTACCCGTTCGAATGGATATTCTCAACTGGGAGGTAAGTTGTATGCTTTATTTCCGGGTTGTTTCTGACGCTATCTCGGCAGGAAAATTCTGGGTATCTGATCAAGTCTGCGCATGGGCTGATGGAAAGTTTCGAGCGAGAATATTACGACCTGATTCGGTCTGCGTTCCTGAAATATGGGTATGCATAATTATCTTTAAGATTCCATGCGCTTACGGCCACTCTAGTATGCAAGTGCGAATCGGAGACATGGACGGTGTTATTGTTGCCTATCACAACACTGCCAGGCTATTTGGTTTCCAGTATGTCTCTTTGGAGGAGATGGACCAGCATCTATTTGGACCGGAACCAGGCGTTGGGGACCGTGTTTTCCAGAAATGTGTGGGCCTATTGGAATGCATTGCGCCCGAGATTGTCCAATGTTTCCCGGGCCAGGCGAGTCCGTTTCGTTATCTCCTTGACTTAACTCTAAATGCACAACAGTCTGTCAAGGCCACCTTCGAATGTGAAGAAGGTTCTAAAGACCTCAATGTTTGGGTGCAGCCGGCAGAATGGGAGTCGACGGTCGAGCAGGTAGAACCGCCTATACGACAGCTCTGCATCCAGACGCAGAGCTTCTTGAGTGAATCCAACGTCAATGGTTCGCGAGCCATCAACGGGTCATCGACTATGCCATGTCAGTCATTCTTGTGAAAGCGGGTTCAACAGCGGATTAATATCGTATTTTGTTCCAGGGACACTCCACTGGTCCCTCTTCCATCTATCGGACAGCCAGGATGAAATCCGCTATAACTATGGGAAGTGCATGGAACGCAAGTTCCGCGCTTGGAGCCTTCCTACCGGCGTCAGCTTCGAGGATCTTCCTCAGTACTGGAGCGAGCTCAACTTTGGCGAGCCCAAGCCTGAAGCACAGCAAACCGAGGATACGCCTCAAGACTTACCCGAGGACTTTGACTACAGCAAATTCCGTCTTCCGGACGAGCATGTACAGACTCTTCGGGATTTGGCGCGGTCTGGACGGGAGTTCTCCGAGATGCTGGAGAAGAAAGAGGCTGGGCGGAAGAAGATTGTTTTGGGGGAGCCGTATGATATCTCTGATCGTGAGATTGAAACGTACAAGACGGAGGAGGATCGGGTCATCGAGGAAGATGTCCCGTCTGTGGTCGAGCTGCCGGAGAGCTCTGTGTCCGTCGGGCTGGCTGACGCGCCGGCTTCGGTGATGGATGACATAGCTGCCCCCAGGACACCATCTGCGGAGAAAGATTTCCCTTTGGACGCTGAACTGGAATTTTCATCCGTATCAGATGCGGGCGAACTTGTGCAGCCCGAGTCTCCGCCTGTACCAGATGCGACTGACCTTGCACAACCCACTGATTCATTATCCGAGTCCCCGCCTGTAGATGGGGAATCGAAATCGGATCCTAAGATATAGACGACTAATCTACATTATCTAGCTGTAATATCACAAAATGTATCACTTGCTCATCTCAGAGTTCCTTCAAAGTTGCTTCCTGATTTGGACTTAGGTAGTATTTGGTACACGTCAAACAGTCCTAAGTACATACCACCATGGCGTCCCGTAGCTCAGCGACAATCGTACCCTCAACCTCGGCAGGCACCCTTGCGCCCCAAAACCTGGTCGCACTCGCGGATCCTCCCGTTCGCCAAATAGATGCCGCCGTCATGGATTATTTCATCATCGAGCTCGTCAATACTCTGCGCGCCTCTGCCGCTGTCGCCACTGAACGATCCAAGAAGATTGAGGCGGAGATGGTCGAGGCAGGCCTCATCCCTGCGCCCCCCGTGCTCCCGCCTCAGCCGCTGAAGAAGGATGCGCCTTCCGCCCGGGACTCCACGACGAGCCTCAACTCGCGGGCAAGCACTGGTGGGCGGGCGTCTGTCGCAGATGAAGCGGAAGAAGCCGTGCGCACGCGTCTCGAGGCTATTGGCTTGCATGTTGGCGCCAACTTCACCGAACGGTATATATCACATTAGCGGGTTAGAAGCGATCTAAGAGGGCGCACACAGGCTGTGTCGCGACCGTCCGTTATTTGGCGAGACGCTGGACGCGATCAAGTTCATTTGCAAAGACATTTGGGTCGCGTGCTGGGAGAAGCAGGTCGATAACCTGCGGACGAATCATCGCGTGGGTTGACTTGGTCGACATTGCTCCGGTATCGCGCTCTGACCCAGGAACATTAGGGTATATATGTTCTTCAGGACAACTCGTTCCAGCCCGTGCGGCGTATTTCGTCTTGGGAGGGACGAGCAGACGCGATTAGGCGCGCAAAATTGGTGCATACCACCGCTCACAAATATCTGCAGTGCGCTTATTCTTTGGTTGCAGTACGCTGTGATGCCAGCCGGCATAATACGTGGCGCGCTCTCTCGACTGGGATTTCAGACGACGGTCTCTCCAGAAATCACCTCTTTACCACAGTGTACGTGCATCTTTGAGTTGATTTGTAGCGTTCTGAATCCGAAAACCCAGGTACTTTCCAAGTAAAACTACCAAAAGGAACATGATGTTCGCCTCGATTTTTTTCCGACGCCTATCACTCGCTTTTGTCCATGGTTTACGTCGAGGCGAAACTATTTGCCCGCCACGGGACCACGTCCAAGACTCCCTTTGCGCACGCCAGCAAGATACAACAGATTATATTCCACAGCACAATAAATGCGAATAAATTATGTATTACTTATGGTTTGAAGAGGCAGTATAGCAAAGACGACGCGCTCAAGCCAACCCGGGAATTTCTTCCCCAAGATCCGTGTCGGGGCTCAGCTTCAAGGACTTGGTGACCGGAGGTGTAGACGGCGGCGACAATGCATGCTTGACCCCTGCAACGACGTTCGATGCTACAAGGGGAGCGGCAGCGGGAACTGTGGGCTCGGGGACTGTGGGTTCGGGAACTGTGGGTTCGGTAATTGTGGGCTCGGCAGTTGCGGGCTCAGTAGTTGTGGGCTCGACAACTGTGGGCTCGGTAGTTGTGGGCTCGACCGCAAATATGCAGGGCCCAGTTACGTCTGGGTGTAGCGGTGCGGTGGCACCCAACCTCATCATCGGAGAAGCGGTGGTTGTGTGCAAAGCGTGTTGGCGATAGACGCATCGGGCTTTCAGCTGCGCGTCTGCCTCGATGAATTCCACCACCGCGTCGTCCTCTGCGCCGGGCTGGATCCACACCGCGTAGACATTCAAGGATTTCGCGAGCTTCAGGGCCTCGAGCGTAACCTGCAAATTCAATCTGTTTAGTAGGTGCAAGCGAAATGCTTTGAAATGATGCCCACTTTAGGAGGAACAACGATTACGACGCTGGTGTGGGTCGGGTCAGCCAGCTCAGACAGCGACTTCTTGCATTTAATGCCCTGGATCTCTGGTGCGTTGAGGTTTATAGGGATAACCTCTTTCTTTTGCTTGACCAGCCATCCGAGTGCCTGCATACCATTGTCAGATTTGGTGGGTATTCTCTCGAGAGGATCTCCCACCTTGGATCCATTCTTGGTGTCATTCCTCGACGCGCCGACGACGGCGAAGTGAGACGCGGACAAGAACAGTTTTTTTTGCTGTTCGAGTGTGGGTGCAGCAGCAAAATCGACAGCAGCGACAGCCGCGACAACGGACGCTGGGAGCGAGGTGATTGCTGGGTCGTGAGCAGAGAGGAATCGGTCCTGCTTCTGGTGAATCATAGCGACTTTGGTGGTCATTGCGGCTGTGAGATTAGAGGGGTAGACAATAGCCACTGGGATATTTGAGTCCGACCGGGCTGAAAATGGGAGGAAGTGAGTCAAAACGAAATGTCGATGCTGTTTAAATATCTACGCCAGGACAAGCTGTTACATCTCGGCCGGGCGGACAAGGGCGCTCTTGCACAGCTAATTGGATCCTCATGCTATCCCGCGTTCCAGTCTTCCATCGAAAAAATAGACACCGCTTTACCGTTCCCCGTTCAAAGAAAAAGCCACAAGATATTGATATGATCTGCTGATAAATTGATCAAGATCTACCTTGAAGGGAGGCAGTGTTGCTTCTTGTTCCTACTTACTGCTCCGAAAGGCAAGACAAAGAGGCACGAACACGCAAGTTAAGCGATATGTCCGTGCGCAACGGTGCCTACTTCCACGCTGTCTCGCCCAGGAAGAGAAAGAAAAAAAGCTTGGGCCATTTTGTGAAAGAAAAATCACCACCGAGCAACCATAATGACTGTTGAGACGCCGCTCCGTGAGCCATCTAGCGCCATCCCAACTGGCCGTGTTCGGGCTTCTTCAGTCCTTGTTTCGTCCACAACTTGAAGAATGGACAGCCTTCGGAAGTAGATTCCCTCCGTGTGCGCCGAGAGAATTCAAATTTCGAGTAGTTTTTTCCAGAACCAGTTTGGTCTCCCGTAGCCGAATGATCCATAAAAATTGTGAGCCACCTGGGCCGGGGGCAGCTCGGGGCGGACTCCGATTTTATTGTACAGCCATGGGGGAACGCGTCAACTGTAATGGACTTGCATCTACTTGGATGGGCGCTGCCACATGTGGAATCGGACGGGAGTTCCTTTGAGGCTGAGCGGCAAACAGGCTTCGTTTACAGCCCTTTGTTTACGACGCGTCGTACGTAGGCAGCTACTGGAGCGGGTATCTGCAACTTGAGTGATCATCGAGGGATGGTTGAACAGATCGGACGAGTCCCCACAACTTCATCTTCCGGATTGTAACAGCCTTTAGCCGTTAGTTCTCCGCATCTAAAACACAGAAGAGGAGGAGTAGATGTGTATGAGGAGGAAGATGATCATAGGATGGAAAACGTCGCAGAGGATGATCAGAAAGATCGTTGGTGCAGTAAAAATAAATGAGGCGATGCTGTTAATGAACGCCGAACGCTATCTGAGTGTTTGCAGTGCGTAGTTAGCGTAATTTGTTGATTAAAGATTCGCGGGACCCAGTCTATATTTGAGCCCTACGATATTTAGCACTTGTTAACTTGATAATTTTTTTCGCGCAAGGGGAAGTGTTTTAGGTGTTTAGTAAACCTGAAGGCCTCGGTGAGACAACTACCCCGTGCGGAGGAGATAGTTCCGAGCCTTTTTAGCCGCCAAGCCGAACATGAGAATGTCTTTCAATTCCAGAGAACAGCGGGGACTCGGAACCGGACAACCGCCGACGCGTAGAAACTGCAGAGTAGAACTATTGCGCCATGTCCGAACGGCGCTCAAAGTTTCTAAACAGTTATGGGAAGGCGGATTCTATACAGCAATCCATAATTGAGACCTCAGCGTGCTCATTCTCGGACGTAATAGCCAGAGTTTGAGTGCATGTGGCATATGGCAGACCACTGTCTACAGGTGCTGTTTTGGTGCTGTATATCGAAGACTTGTGCCATACACGGGCACCTAGCTATAGCATGGAGAATCACAAACGGCTAGAGCGCATGACACTCGCAGAAAGAGGGTCAAGGGCTGTGAGAACGGCAGAGAAACGAGAGAAGGACGGAGTCCAAGCAGAGTCGCAGAGCGGGGAGCTTGAGACGGTAAGTACCGGGTAGTGTTTTCCCTGAAGGGCTGCCAGCGGGATGAAGATTCGAGCGACCATGTCCTAGGGGTAGTGTGGATGTGGTTAAAGTTGATGAAACTAGTTACTCAGCGCACAGTCGGCGCCATCATGTTATGGTGTAATTGCGTCACCGCATCGAATCAAAGAAAAGTGCAGTGGGCATACATACAGAGAAAATGTTACGCACTGAGCATGCGGCATAAAAAACTTATGAGGAAAGGCGCGTCAACTTCCAGGATCCAAGACATCCAATCATAATTACAACTCGCTCCACAACACGCAAGAAACGGGCTCAACGTCTATGTACCGGGGCCATCCAACCATCGGCCACAGGTGCTCCTTCTAGAATTACTTGTCAACCTCTATCAGGAGTTTTACTTGCTGTCGATCTCTATCCCTGAGTCGCTCGCAGTGGCATCGCTGAACGCGGGACGCATCTTGGCGAGCCCGTAGGCATTTTTGTAGAAGACGACATCGCCCTCGTCTTCGACGAACTGCAAAAAAGAGTCGTTAATTTTTGTGGCGGAAATGAGTAAGGAGCTAAGGGTGTACCTTGCATTCTTTGTAGACACGGTACATCTCGGCCCACCCACCAGGGGCGCCGTCCAAGCGCAGCCCGGTGGGTGCGAGGGCTTTGCGCAGAGCGGCGCTGGCTTCCCATCTACGCAGTGTTCAGTACAATACACGACGGAAGAGAGATGTTATGTACGCGTTGTAGTGGGGGATCTTGCTGCAGACGTGGTGCAGAATGTGCGTCTCGGAGATGCCCATGCTGTAAAAAAGAAAAATTAATCATAGCAGAGGGCGGAAAGATGTAGGCGACTAACGTGGCGACTGCGCCAATCCAACCCATAACTGGGCCGAGATCGCCGAGGAGGCTGCGGTCCAGAGTGGCGAGCGCACCGCGGGTGAAGGTGAATTCAGAGGCGCGGTAGTGGGGAAGAAGGGGATCCGTGTGTTGCAGGAATGTAATCAAGACGAGCCAGTGGTTCACCCTGTTTATGCGTTAGATTTATTGCAACAGAACAGATGAGGTCTCGTACCAGAAGTAAGGAACGATGTAGATGCGGAACACGGTGGCGAAGCCCCAAGTGGATACCGAGACCGCCAAAGCAGCCAGCCACAGGAAGATTCCGATGTCAGAGATGATGATCTGGCCCCACTGGTGAGGCGCGAACATGATGGCCTTGGGCGCAAAGTCTTCCATCACCATAAATGCTAGTCTGGCAAAAAGTAACAAGAGACTCACGGTTAGTGCCCGATGGGTACCGTGCCTGGCCGGAAGAGTTAAACATGAGGTAAAGGGGCCATCCAGCAATCTAGTAACGTTTGAGTAACGGTAGCATATAGCAGAGAACCAATGGACCAAATAGGAGAAGAATCCGAGCGTCGCGCCGAGAGGAGAGTCCCCAAGAGCCTCGTAGAGCTCCTTCTTGACCTCTTCGGTAACACTAGCTCCGTGAAGGTCCTCACGCTTGGGGTCAAAGGGCTTGAGGCCCTTCTGCGAGCGAGTGGTGGGCACAAAGACCTGGTCCTGGGTCATATGGCCGGTGGAAGCATGGTGCTTTGCGTGGCTGGAAGTAAGGATTAGCCATGCATTGTGGGCTTCACTTCTTTGAACGTACGTGATTCGCCACGAGTGGTAAGGGACACCAAGGCTATGGTAGGCAGGCTCAACGAAAATTCACTGAGAACGCAGCGCACTTACCCAGAGTGAAGAACCCAACCGACGGCGTTGTTGATAAACTTGGATTCAGAGAAAGCTTGATGGCCAGCTTCGTGGGCTACAACCTGATGAACGGATCAATTTTCGCCCACAAAGCCCACAAACGTGGTACGAGGAAGTCCTACCCAGAGGCCAGTCGCAAAAAGGCCAGTCCAGAAGCTGTAAAGAGCCCACACCGAAAACCTAGCAAACGAGTACAGAGCCGGGTGCGGCAGCGAGAGCGTTTGCGGGTTGATCAGGGTGTCCGCGTATGTTGCAAGCTTGTAGAAACCCCAAATGATGGCCATGTTGCGCACCCTGGCCAAAATGAGATGACACGGCGGAGGTGGTGCGGAGGGATGGCTCACATAGGCACCGAAGACCATAGCGCGGAGCGTTTGTGACAGTGCGGTCTGAAGAAGTTCAGATTCGAGACAGAAGAAGCTGAGCCTTAGAGCCATACGGGATTGCAGCCAAAAGCTCTTTGACGGTAATGTCCGGGACAACATATACACCTGGAGAACGAGAAGTATGAGTTGGCACCGATATTACAGTGTCTGTCAAGAGAGACTAACCCTGGTCGTGTTTTGCGGCCATGGTGGTGGTGGTCGAAGGAAAGGGATGGGGCTGATGAGTAGCCGAGCTCGAAGCAGTGGATAAAATATTTTTGATCTATCGCTTGTGATTGGCCCGGCCGAGTCCTAATGGGGTCACCTCTGATCGTTGGGGACTCCAACTTCAAGACGCCGTCGCGGCGCTCCCTAGGCAGCCCTGGACTCAATAATCTATTCACGCAGATCATTGGGGGTGCAAGACGCCGCCGCGTCACTCCCTAGGCAGCCCTGGACCCCAATAATTTGAATAATATATTCAGGCAGCTATGGGGATCAGGGTGCGACTGTGTACATATTCCAAATTATCATTACTACCATACTTGTGAGACGAATGCCTCCAAGTCGTTCAACAGCGTCTCAGGCGCCTCTACCGCGGCAAAATGTCCACCCTGAAGCGAAGGTAGAGGGGAGTTGAGTATCAGGCGAATAAAGCTATATACATAGCCCAGAAAGCACGGAACATGCACCTTGTCATGTTCTCGATAGAACACCAAGTTGCCTGTCGTCTCGATCCACGAACGTGGACTAGGCACGATCTCTTTGGGAAACGCAGAAAATCCAAATGGCTTCGTGATGTCCCATTTAGGGTTGCTGCTGAGGTTGATGTGATTCGCCTCCACCGGCTGAAAGACATAAATACGCGTATATAAGTACAGAGAGCCGAGAGCAGACGAACGGTGGTATCTCGATACGCATGAAACGACGTGGCAATCGTGTCGGTGAGCCAGTATAAAGACACAGACTCGAAGATCGTCTTCAACGGCGGATCCTCGTCAGTCCAGTCCATGAATTTTTCGCCGATCCTTCGACATAATTAGTATTTTAGGGTCATTACGCAGGGGAGGGCAAACCATGCAAGGAGAGCGAGAGGACTGGAAGCGAGGGCAAAGCTCAATGTGGAGGGGCGCGTCGCCTGTTCGAATGAATATGAAGCACCGGAGCGCAGAAATACTATACATCCCTGCGCGCCAATATAGCATTGTCAGAGGCATTCAGGGTAGAGGCATCGAAGTTCTGGGGTTCAGTCATGTAACAAAAGTTCATATGGACCGCTGCGTATTTTGTTAACTCGTCGTAAAGAACTCGGGCGGACACTGTACCTTTGCAATTATCATGTTCGGCAACGAGAATGCGAGCAGTCGAGCTTCCTATATCCCCGCCTTGGACCACATATTGATCAAAGCCGAGCCCGACCATGAGAGTATTGAACAACCGGGCAACGTCCGGTAAAGTGAGGCTCCGGTCCAATGGAGGTGGGGAGGAAAACGCATAACCTGTCAGGGTGTGAACGAGTGCCTTTATAAAGTCTGCTTGAAACTACCTGGAAAGGAGGGGACAACGATATGGTACGGGAGTGTAGCCGGAGTATATCGCGTGGAGAGGATGTTGAGAATCGGGAGAAATTCGAGGAAACTTCCCGGCCAGCCGTGCAGCATCACGATAGGCACCGCGTCGGATTTCTCACTGAACAGAGCGAGAAAGTGGATATCTTATAACTTGCCCGCATCGGTAATTGCAATCTTGTACTGAGGGAACGCGTTTATCTGGGCTTCAACCTTGCGCCTTGAGCAATATATCAGTCCCAGGGAGTTAGAGAATCCAACGCGAACATATTATATTCATCAGTCGAATGCCTCCCATTCTGCCTTGGCCTTGTGGATCCAGTCCGTCGTCACGCCGAACTTCGCGTCAGAGATGTAAGGTACCGTATAATTCGTCACGCACCCCGGTGTCGACGGTGTCGACGTCGGAATTTGGTTGAGGTCATGCGTCATGCACCCTCTGTCAAACCTCCGGAGCATGATACACCGACAGTCGAGTATATACGCTAAGGACCCAAAGATCGCCTTGCTTCAGACGTGCCGTGAGTTGGAAGTTACGACTATAGCATACTCTGCTCTCGGGCGCGGGCTCCTCAGCGGTCTCATCGTGTGTATGCCCCTGTTCGCTGCGACTTGAAGGTTGCAGTAGGGAGAAATAGGAAATCAGCCAACAGCACCCCCAGCGCTCTCCAGATGACCTCCCGGAGAAAGACTTTCGGCGCTCGGTCGAGCGGTTCGTCCCGCGTCTTTTTGCGTTTCCGGGCTCCGATCCACAGGGACGACGCCACCAACTTCTCGAACATCCTCAAGATCACAGACAGACTCACCGCGCTGGGCGAGAAGTACGGCATGACGTCGAGCCAGGTCGCCCTCGCGTGGCTCCTCGCACAGGGCGAGGACAACATCCCCATTCCCGGAACGACCAAGATCAAGGTATGTGTTAGTCCCCAGCCTAAGATACGCCACGAGAATTTGCTTCGACAGTACCTCTCCGACAATCTTGCATCGTTCAACGTAAAGCTCTCGGCAGAGGACGTCGCCGCAGTGCATGCACTCGCGCTCCAGGCAGACGCGGGACATAGACACCGCTACCCGCCTGCGTTCGCAAAGTTGCTCTTCGCTGATACGCCCGAGCTCTGAGGCAAGGTTGAGATGTCTACCTAAGAGTAGGAGACATAAGTAGGAGACAGATTGAGAGCGTAATCTGAAAGCGCTCCTGGTATATCAAGTTGGACGTTATTTTGCTGCATTTGTTCTTCCCAGATACCCCTGGCGGCACGTTCAGAGAGTTCGGTACAACTTGAATCAAGTGGTTCGGCAAGAACAATTCATGTCTAGACAACAACGAAACTGGCCCCAGATTTTCTACGTTAAACATATGTCCATGGACAGCATCCCCTTCTCGTGCAGGCGAGGTAGTGCCGCCACCATGACTTGCATGAGTCCGGGATGGTTGAACTCGTAAGGGTCACGGTCCTCATGCCGGTGCTGCTCGATGTACATCGTCAGCGACACTTCCCGCAGAGCCGGCAGGTGGTCCATCACGATCTCGTCAAAATCGCGCATATACGTAGTCAACGACTCATCCCACTCCACCACAGCTCTGGGTGCGAAGAGGTGGATAGTGTTGATGTGGTTTTCAGTTGGCATACCGCCGAGCATGGTGTTCAGCACAGGGCCATAGCCAAACCCGTGGCAGTCGATATGAACGAGGGCCGGGAGGAGACTGAGGTCGAGAGACCTTGAGATGTAGTCTACAAAAGATTAGAAAACGTCGAGCAAGATAAGAAGGAATGGCGAGCATACCCCTTGCGTCGACACTCAGACATTCGACAGTGGAGCATATCCGACGGAGAAATGAATCCAGTCTGGCGACGGTCATTCGAGTGAGATGTAGATGGTTAAGGGAAGTCAAGTCAAAGGGACATGCAGGGCTATCGAGTAGCGGTGACGCTCCGTCGGAATCGACAAGCACCAGCTTCCGGATCCTCTGGCGTGGCCTCGGTGATTTTAACGGCCTGAAAGCGGGTGTAGGAGAGATCTTGCAGGAGCTCAAAGAGACGTTCTCGAGAGCAGCACTGCAATGCGAAAGGATCGTGTGCAACTGTTCGGCATGGCAACAGTTTCTTATCGTCAGAGTGCACAGAGACGAAAGGCCGACGAGTGCGTGTATACTGCGAGCACAGTCGTCGGATGGGTCCTCGGTGATGTCCTCGAGCTCGAGTGTGTCCACTCGAGACCAGCGAATCCGCGCGAGTGGAATGACCATTTCCGGCTCGCATCCTTCAACCGTTAGAGAGCGTACGTGTCGGATAAGATGGGGGGAGGATTCCATTAAGGCAGTGAGTCGATTTGCCTGAACGCCCTTCTCTTCTCCATAGTCTCCATAGTGTTTGGCCCAGATCGAAACTTGGATTTCGCGGAATATATGCGACTGGGCATGCGATACAAAGGAGCGACAAGCGAGAGATGTCGACTTCAGGTCGATTGTATCGTCTTGGAGGAAACCAATGATGATTTCCCAGAGCTCTGGCAGAAGACATGTCGCAGGCATGCAGGATTGTGTTGTTGGAAATCGGGCTATCGGATATACCAGTGACCCTCTGCAAACGCGCAGGGGGTCTCGATACATTTTCTACGGTACTTATACAAGCGATACGAAAGGAGATATGTAATCACGACAAGGAAACAGCGCGCAAATGAGTCCGTAGGAGTACGCATGAATAAAGAGGCAAGGAAACGAACAACATGAGTCCAGATGAGTAAAACCAGTGCATAGAGTCGATGTGAAGCAGCGCCATAGAGTCAACGATGGCAGTGCATTGGTGATGCAGTTGTTCCTCCAACTTGCCTCCAACATGTGTAGAGATGGAAGATGCCAGGAAGATGTACGAAATCTATTCGTAAACGCGGTCACAGGTCGCAAGGGGATTGAAATGGTACAGTATTCCAAATTATCATTACATCCATTCACTACCATACTTGCGAGACGAATGCCTCCAAGTCGCTCAACAGCGTCTCAGGCGCCTCTACTGCGGCAAAATGTCCACCCTGAAGCGAAGGTAGAGGGGAGTTTAGTATCAGGTGAATAAAGCTATGAAAACATAGCCCAGAACGCACCTTGTCATGTTCTCGATAGAACACCAAGTTGCCTGTCGTCTCGATCCACGAACGTGGACTAGGCACGATCTCTTTGGGAAACGCAGAAAATCCAAATGGCTTCGTGATGTGCCATTTAGGGTTGCTGCTGAGGTCGATGTGATTCGCCTCCACCGGCTGAAAGACATAAATGCACGTATACAGAGAGCTGAGAGTAAACGAACAGTAGTATCTCGATACGCATAAAATGACGTGGCAATCGTGTCGGTGAGCCAGTATAAAGACACGGACTCGAGGATCGTCTTCAATGGCGGATCCTCGTCAGTCCAGTCCATGAATTTTTCGCCGATCCTTCAACATAATTAGTATTTTAGGGTCATTACGCAGGGGAGGGAAAACCATGCAAGGAGAGCGAGAGGACTGGAAGCGAGGGCAAAGCTCAATGTGGAGGGGCGCGTCGCCTGTTCAAATGAATATGAAGCACCGGAGCGCAGAAATACATCCCTGCGCGCCAATATAGCATTGTCAGAGGCACTCAGGGTAGAGGCATCGAAGTTCTGGGGTTCAGTCATGTAACAAAAGTTCATATGGACCGCTGCGTATTTTGTTAACTCGTCGTAAAGAACTCGGGCGGACACTGTACCTTTGCAATTATCATGTTCGGCAACGAGAATGCGAGCAGTCGAGCTTCCTATATCCCCGCCTTGGACCACATATTGATCAAAGCCGAGCCCGATCATGAGAGTATTGAACAACCGGGCAACGTCCGGTAAAGTGAGGCTGCGGTCCAATGGAGGTGGGGAGGAAAACGCATAACCTGTCAGGGTGTGAACAAGTGCCTTTATAAAGTCTGCTTGAAACTACCTGGAAAGGAGGGGACAACGATATGGTACGGGAGTGTAGCCGGAGTATATCGCGTGGAGAGGATGCCGAGGATCGGGAGAAATTCGAGGAAACTTCCCGGCCAGCCGTGCAGCATCACGATAGGCACCGCGTCGGGTTTCTCACTGAACAGAGCGAGAAAGTGGATATCGTATGACTTGCCCGCATCGGTAATTGCAATCTTGTACTGAGGGAACACATTTATCTGGGCTTCAACCTTGCGCCTTGAGCAATATATCAGTCCCAGGGAGTTAGAGAATCCAACGCGAACATGATTACCAGTCGAATGTCTCCCATTCTGCCTTGGCCTTGTGGATCCAGTCCGTCGTCACGCCGAACTTCGCGTCAGGCCGCAAGCTTTCATAGGTTGGAGGTGCAACTTTTGCGACTTTGAGTAGCGTCTTAAGCTCCTGTAGTGCGGAATCTGGCACCGCAACCTTGAATGGGGTCGGGACAGTTGTTGCGCTTGTAGGAATCTTAGTGAACGACATGGGGCGAATATGAGGAGCGAAGCGCCATGGCGTCGAAGTTTATATGCCCAGTCCTTACAAATATTCAAGCTTGATAAGATTCGCTCAGGTCTCGTGCAGTGGAGAGCAGGTGGAGAGTCTGAGTCAGTGGAGCGCAAGCGAGCGCGCGCGGCGCAGGCGAGCTAAGTATTACTTAAGCAAAGCGCGTGCATAGCACGCCACCGTGTCGCAATGCGCATGCTGTCAACCCCGATTTGGCCTTGACCGGTACAGAGCTTGACCGTGTACCACCTCCCCGAGCTATTCGACGGTCTCGTTAAAGTATCGGCCATGGCCTCGGATTTACTGGACGGAATCTTATCTTCTGCGAAAGCCTCCATCTCTGTGATTTTAGTTCTGGTGGGCTATTCATCTGACGCGTCGATATTTCCAAGCCAATTACCACCCAGGCGTACGGGTACGGCCTACGGAAGTTGCACTTTGTGTCTGGAGAAGCTGAGAGTGTATGTCTGGTTCCATGCCGCCGACTTGGTCTCAATTGTGTAGGATATCGCACGGTTATGCGCCAAAGTCTTTCTACCTGCGTTACTCTTCACGGAAATCGGACCATTGACGACTGCGAGTAACCTGAGAAATTGTGAGTACCCACCCGGCATTGCCCACCGAGTCGGAGAAGATTTGACATCTGGGAGAGACTGGCCAATCATTCCGCTGTCATTATTCTTCCAAGGCGTGGCTTTCACGGTAGCATTGCTTTCAACCAAGGTCGGAATGCCTCAGCACTAGTGAGTGTGCCCGTATAGGACCTTATGAAGTCTGAGTTGTGTTGCTCAGTGTCCCGATGTTCATTTTCAATAACGTCCGCTGTGCTTCTGTTGTTTTTTCTCTTATTTAATGTTTTCACAGGTAACCTCCCTCCCTCTCCTCCTAATAAACGCTTTGGCCGCAACGGGCGGCCTGGATCCGTTGGTAACCGGCGATAGAACTCTAGAAAGCGCCCTGAAAATTGGGCGCGTCTATATCCTCATTAATGCTTTGGTTGGAAACCTGGCGCGGTTCGCGGTTGGCCCTTGTACATCTTTCTTCGCTATTCATTTTTGTTCCGCGACTAATTTTCACGCCAATAGATTTAATGAAAGTACAGCCGCCCAAAGTCTGGATCCGGTCTCACCGCGAGGATGCTGAAGAGGACAGCTTACTCCCGGAAAGCGGTAACGTCGCCTTGCCCATCGAAGAGCCGGCTCCTGAGTCGCGGAGAAGGAGGAAACAAGTGAAGATAATAGCGCATGCGAGGCGTATAAAAGACTGGATTGTCTCCGCGATGAATCCTCCGTTAGTGGGAGGCATCCTCGCAGTCTGCTTTGGATTAATACCTTGGTTTCACACGGAGTTTTTCGGCGCTGGAGTCTTGTCTCCGTACGTTTTTCAAACACACCTCTTCGATGCACCCTCTCAAAGAGTTTCGCCAGTATATCTGACAGTATAAATAATGTCGGGAAATTATTCAGTGCCATGCAGATGATGATCCGTGGGTAATACCCTTCCATTGACGCCTTCACTGCTCATTAAATCTCCAGTCGGTGCACACCTGTATTCGAAGAAGGGGTCCGCCGTGCTGCCTCTTCATCTGGCTTGGCTCTTCACGTATCGATTTATCCTCGCACCCGCACTCTCTATCAGCGTAGTTTATTATATACGAACGACATGGCCGAATTTCCTAGTCCGTATATCATGTTTAACGTGTGAAAACTCCTGCTGACTGTCGGCTTGGCAGGATAACGACCCTATGCTGGACTTTGTGATCTCGATGTCCAACACAGGCCCAAGTGCACTGACCCTCTCCGCAGTTGCCGTGATGTGCGCCTTCTTCATTCATTCTTGAATCCAATGACCATAGCTTTATGCAGGGCGGACCTTCCTTCGGATGTTGAGGGACAAGTGTCTCGCATGTTTGCGTTCCTTCTTTCTTGCCCACACACGAACTGATAATCGTGCAGACTTACCTTCTGTTATGCTACTTCGCCCTTCATCTCTTTTCCTATGGCCGTGGCGATGCGGATGGTCAAGCAAACGGGTGTTGGGAGATAATCTACACTCCTTTTTACATAAAATTTAACTTGTATACTGCGCGCTTTGGTGTGAGATCTGTTTTCACTGCCAACGCCTCTGGCTGTAGTTCGCGAAACAGCATATGTAAACAAACCACAACAACGCGTTCGGCGCGTAATCACGAACCTGCACGTGACCCCGTGTTTTGCTTCAGACCACGACGCCAAGTTTATGGTACCAGTGCTGCTGCTCGCCGTTTAACACTATCTACGAACCATCTAGACCCCAATAGTCGGAGTGTCCAACTTTGGTCCATATCTCGCAATTTCCGATTCCATCTCGCAGTCCAAAACTGCACTTGTCGCTATCCCGCCATGTCAGAATTCGGCGGCATTCCGCGGTACATTGGCAACTACTATCTGGGCGAGAATCTGGGGTCAGGATACTCTGGTATGCGGCTGTTACATCTGCACATTGTCTGTCCGTTAAGCGAGCCCGAACAGGATCGATATTCCGCGCGACACACATCCACACCGGGGAGCTCGTTGCTCTTAAAGTGCAGCACGTGAACCACGAATGTCCAACCAATAGGTATGAGAGGCATTTATATCCGTCTCTACAAGGTACACGGGTCGGGTTTCCCGTTCCTTTTCGCGTTAATTGAGCTGTTTTACTAGGCGGAGAGGGCATGCCGACGCTTTGGGCGTGTGGTGTCGAGGTAGTCTCGCTACTCACACCTTTTTCCACACGTTGAGAAGACAATCGTTCCCAAGGGTGCTTGGGATTATCTAGCGATCGACCTCCTTGGCGCGAGCCTGGATAACTTGTACCGGAAGAGCGGGAAGGACACCATGGACCTCAGTAGTGTCTGTGCTATTGCCATGCAATTAGTATGGACTCTTCCCGTCAAGTCACCCTCCACAACTGACTCTCAACAGATAACGCGACTAGAGTTTATGCATAGCCGAGGTGCGTGTCGTAGAACGCGTCATTCTAGGTGCTGAAGCCTCCGCCAGGCATTTTACACAGAGATATCCAACTCGGAAACTGTGTCGTCGGGCTTCCTCCAAACGAGAAGACAATTTATATGATTGACTTTGGGTTTTCGAAACGATATATCGACCCATATACACATACACACATTCCTGATAGTCGCGCCAAGCGAGATTTCATAGGAAACTACTGGTTCAGGTTGGTTCGTAACAATATTGTCTTCAAAATTCTGATCGCATTATGTAGTTCCGTCGGGGTGCATTGCCGTGGAAAGGGTGATTTTGTGTTGAGTTGTGTACCTGCCTTCGTTCTAACAGTTTATGCAGTTCCTTCGCGCCGAGACGACCTCGAAGCCGCTGCGCTGATGCTCATACATCTTCTAACACCCCGCGGTCTTCCCTGGACACGAAACGGCGTTCCCAAAACCGACGAAGCACACGACCGTCTGATAAAGGAGAAGAAGGCAGCGCGGCCAGAAGATCTATGCCGGGGTTTGCCTTCCGAGTTTGAAGAGTTTTTGCGGTACTGCCGTAGACTGCAGTTCCAGGAGTGCCCCGACTATGAGCGGTGGCGGGAAGAGTTCAGAGCGCTCGCTGTTGAAGAGGGCTTTCCGGAATGCGACGACTTCATCTGGCCGCCTGAACGAACCCAGGTAAGAGGATCGCGTATTGACCTCATACCGTTTCTGACATGTCCGTTAGACGAAGCCTCACTCAAAGACTGGTCCACGTCGCAGCCATGCTCCAGCGCCGGAGGAGATGGAGCGGATTCTCAACGATCTCACCAACATGGATCTCGGGGACCCCGTACTGGGTGATCGAGAAACGGTGGATGAGGCCGTCCGGAAGGCTCGGGATGCGGCCAAGGACGATTCTTCAAAGGATAGCCGATCGGTAGAGGTCATCGATATCACGAGCGACTCGGACGACGACGACACGATACCGCCGCCGCACCTCACTCCCAAGGCGTATAAGCTGACCAAGTTGACGAAACGAGCGTCTGAGGCGTCCGATAACATCGCCCTCTCGGAGCTCGTGGTCGAGTTTGTTGACCTGCTGAAGTCGTACACGTCGCGGACACTTACCAAGGAGGGATTCGCATTCATAGACACGCTGTACAAGCAGCTGGCGGATCCCTCCGTTTTCGTTCTTCCGCTGAGGTAATTCCACAACTTGAAGCGCACCCATGAATACTGACTCCTTCCTTGCAGAACCTCAAGGCAACGTTCCTCCGATAAAAGTCTACAGCAGGAGAAAGAGCCTGCGCACGTGAAATTGGGGGTTGTTGCGCGTCTGAGGCGGGAGGTACTTGGGGCGCACAGTAACAAAGCGCTTGCAAAGATGGTCGAAGACTTCGGGTCCGTCACGAATAAAAGTACTGGGCGCACGGTTACCAAGGTATCTCTATTTACCTGCACGGGTGTCCGCGCTGACAATTCCGCGTAGGATGGCTTTGCATTTCTGGAGGGAGTCGCGCAGCGGCTGGCAGTGTTACAATAGCGTTCGGATATGTATGGTAAATTTAATGTAGCAAAAAGTTGTATGACCCGGACCGGCCGGGATGTTTATCTGAGCGTGTTGTTCTCGCCTTTGGACCCAGACCACCGCCACGTGGTTGCGTTCGCTCTCTGCACCGATTCCGACCAAATGTGAACTTGAAGAAGTGTTACGGAGAACTAGGCCTTGCCCGGGTCAACGAGGAAATCGCGGAAGACATGATGTCATGTCTAAGATCTAAGACTCTAGACTCTCAGTGACGCCGAAAGTACCCCGCGATAGCATATAAATACAACGGCCATCCGCAGATACTTCCCAGCCTGCTACTATAATGCCTGCCCAACCCGACGCGTCTCTTCAAGCCGAGGTAAACCGCCTCCGCCTGCAGCTCGAGTCCCTTCAAGCCAAGGATGGTTCTGAGCCAATTGCCGTTGGGGACTACCTCCTCGCTAGGCTCGAGCAATTGAAGGTTACCGTAGGTACTAGTCTTGGGCTACTGCCGCCTCTAATCATTCCCGCGCGCGCAGAAAATGTTTGGCGTCCCTGGCGATTTCAATCTCGGATTTTTGGTAAAATTGCCCTTTATCTTTATTCAATCGGCGTGCTTCAATTTCGGGGGCGCACTAGGATCTGGTAGAAGATCATCCGGCAATTGACTGGGTAGGGAACTGGTGAGTTGAACTTTCCAGTTATCCATGGCATTAAATTAACGGCAAGCGCAGCAATGAGCTCAATGCTGCATACGCTGCAGACGGCTATGCTCGCGTCAAAGAGCACAGTATTGGTGTAGTGCTGACCACGTCCGTCGGTTATCTTCGTCGCATTCTATGCCTAACTTCTCTCCAGTTTTGGCGTTGGCGAGCTCTCAGCTATCAACGGAATTGCGGGCGCGTTCTCGGAAATGGTTCCTGTGCTGCATATTGCGGGTGTTCCGAGTACGACTCAGCAGAAGACGAAACCTATGTTGCACCACACCCTGGGTGATGGGAGGTTCGTCGTCCAATCTCCCGATGCTTTGAATTCCTCCCATTTATCTTGACGCAGATATGACGCTTACATTAAGGCTTCCGAGAACTTCACCATCTCACAGGCCATCCTCGTCGATGCCAACAACGCGGCCGCGGAGATCGACCGGGTGCTAACAGACTGCATTACGCGCGCGCGACCAGTCTACCTCACTCTTCCGACGAACCTTGTTTTCCAGAAGATATCCTCTGAACGGCTCAAGATTCCGCTCTCGCGCCTCCCGCCTCCCAATGATCCAGATACGGAGGCATTTGTCCTGGACGAGATCGTGAAGCTGGTCGAGGAGGCGGCAGAAGACGTCGTGATCCTCGTCGACGCTTGCGCCATCCGTCACGACGTACGCGTTGAGGTTAACGAGCTCATCACCAAGACCGGCTACCCCGTTTACTCTGCGCCCATGGGCAAAACGGCAGTATCCGAGAATTACGAACGCTATGGTGGAGTACGTTTATTTCGTTTCTGTCTGATGCGTGTGTTTATTGCTTTTTTCAAGATATACGTTGGTTCCATCAGCCGTCCAGATATCAAAGAGAAAGTCGAATCGGCGAAACTCATACTCTCTATCGGCTGCCTCAAGAGTGATTTCAACACTGGCAACTTCACATATTCCATTCCTCCGTCCCGAACAGTCGAGCTCCACTCGGACCACACCAAAGTGCAATTTGCGGCCTTCCATGGGATTGGGATGACAGAGTTACTGCCGCTGCTCACTGCGCGTCTCCAGCCGGTCAGCGCCGCGGCACGTAAGATCCCTGTCCCAAACTTCACCGCAGTCGTGCCCAACGAGGCAGACGATGTGATCAGTCAGGCATGGTTCTGGCCGACGGTGGGCACGTTTTTCAGACCGAAGGATGTGATTATTGCCGAGACTGGTCAGTCGTTCACTTTTTTCGTTCTCGTTGTGGAACTTTGGCTGATCCATTGATCTGTAAATTAGGAACGTCCAGCTTTGGGATTCTGGACGTCCCACTCCCGGAGAAGTCGGTTTTCGTCAGCCAGATCCTCTGGGGCTCTATCGGCTGGACGGTTGGGAGCACGCTTGGGGCAGCGTTCGCGGCGCAGGATATCGGACTTAACCGGACCATCCTGTTCATTGGAGATGGTTCGCTCCAGCTGACGGTCCAGGAGCTGTCCGTGATGCTCCGCCACGGCCTCAAGCCAATTATATTCGTTTTGAACAACAGCGGGTACACGATAGAGGTGCGTGTGTTACGCGCGGAGGTACAATTTCACACCGGTGCTGACGGTCCTTAATCATGCTCAGCGGTTTTTGCATGGGAAGCACCGCAAGTACAACGACATCTCGAACTGGAAGTGGACGGCGCTGCTGGGTGTGCTGGGCGACGAGGACGGGACGCTGTCGCGGTCGTACACCGTCAAGAACAAGAATGAGTTAGGCGCGCTGTTGGAGGACGCGGATTTTGCCCGGGCGGACAAGATCCAGCTGGTAGAGGTTATGATGCCGAAGCACGATGCGCCGCGGGCCCTGGTGGCGCAGGCTGAGCTGAGTGGGAAGACCAATGCGTACGTCGCAATATAAAGAGCACTGGAATAGATTGTATTTCTTTACCTACTGGATGTAACGCCATATGTTGTCGAGTATCCCACGCCAATAACAGAGACGGCCCTCTCTTTCATTTCTTTCGTCCTGGACTCCTTGAAGGTCCGAAACTCTCACTTTCTTGGTTACAGATTCATCCAGCGCGTTTTTTGGGTTACAGTACATCAGTCACAGTATGTATGATTATTGTTCAATCTCGGGCTCTCTTGTGTGCACAGACTTCAAGTTCAAGCAACCTGAATCTTCTTAGGCGCCAACTCGGGGGTGGCCTTTGGGAAAGTCAGAGTCAAGATCCCATTCTCCATGTTGGCCTTGATTTCTTCCTCCTATATCACAACAATAAATAAATCAGTCTTCCAAGTCCGTGAGGAGTAAAAGGGTAGTACATGCCTTGACCCCCTGAGGAAGCTGCAAAGTCCTCGCGTACTTGCCGAAGCGCCTCTCGCGGATGGCGTAACCGTCCTTCTCGTGTTCCCCGGAGATCTTGCACTCGGCGGAGACGCGGAGCCGACCGGGAAGCGCCTCGATCTGCACGTCCTCCTTCTTGATGCCGGGAAGCTCGAACGTCGCGGTGACGGTGTTGTTCTCGGCGTTCTCGTGCAAGTCCATTCTGATAAGAAGGGTTATCAGCCGGCATACAGAAAAAATGAATGCATTGTATATACCTAGGTCTGAAGGTCATGCCGTCGCCCTCGAGCTGGCGTTGAACCTGATTGTTGTTGTCACCGTTGGACGGCATAGTTCCGCCGCGGGTGCGGAAAGCCTCGTTGACGAGACGCTCGAGGTCGGCAAAAGGCTCGTAGTAGAAGGTGTAAGACATTGGAGTTGATTGAAGCTGGGTTTTAGCGATGCAGGGAGAGGGAGAACCGAGCGTCTTTTATACCCCAGCGAGATGGACGTTGCCAGAAAGCTCTGGGTTCTGTACGCCATGAATATCAAACGGAGCGAAAGGGAAATTCAAGGAAGCGTGAACGAGAATATCGTTGAATCTTCCAGTTTCGCCAGTTGGCATTTTTCAGGATTCGCGTCGAATGTTCTAGATATTTAAGACGAAGGTACGGACGGCAGAGAAAAGCACACAATCCATAACGCTGCATTGACGTAGATCAAGTCAAGGGAGACTGGCGGAGCTTCGTCGAGCTTGAGAGTTGCTGGACATGCAAGGTACTTACATCCATAGACATGCGACCGACTCGATGACCCGGGTATAGCCGATGATTGCCCACGTGAGCGCGTTTCGGACGCTGCCTCCGGCCCTCCGAAACCTAACCCCACTCAGACTGCATTCAAGCTCTCGAAGAACTTATTAATGAGTTCAATTCGTGCTGTTCCGACGAACACGCTTGGAAGGCCTGTATCTTTTCGAATAAGCAGCAGCCGGAATGCATGACCCCCAGGGCTACACCTCCACAATCCCAAAAGGCGTAGTGCAAGCCAGTAGAGCGGCCCGAGTACCATTATTAACGTTGAACGTAACGTTGAACTGTCGTTCGTCGAATTATTTCTGACGTGTTAAATTGCAAGGCCCACAATGGTGTTAGCATTTGGCACATAAGTATCCTAAACGGACCAGCCAGCTTGCACGGGCCTCTGGGCGTTGGAGGACCTGACGTGCTTCGATTCTCGCCATATTAACTCGCCTGCGGCGGACCAGCCAAACCGATTTATGTAACAGCCTGTCCCTCCTCTTGCTTCCCGCTCTCTTCCCCGACGATGAGTACACAGCCGCGGGCAGTCCCTCTAACTTTCAAAACTATCCTCTCCTTGCCGTTCCGTCTATGCAATCCCCCGCCTGCCGTGGCAAAAGTCAGGTCAGACGCGTCGAGGTGTGGGAACTTTTTAATTAACAATTTATAAAATAGGTCATGCGGAGGTCGGTTCTGTTGTTGATTTTCTGCGCCTCATCTGAATCCCAGTAGTGACGCCCGTTTTCCAAGTTTCTCTTGACGACGTTTTAGAACGAAAACATCTACCGCCTTTGGGTGAGTTACGCGTTTCTCACCCTTGCGCGCCCTTTTCAACAAGTACCGCCTCCAGGATTGAAAGACTTCGAGGTATATTTCGTTTCCAAACGTCTCTCTTTTCTTTACACGCATTGTCAGGAATGGTTGTTGTACTGCGAGGATGCCGTTGAAAACCTGTGAGCTGGGTTTCGAGCTTTTGGATCATATTCTAACTTCTTCCCAGCTATTTCATTCTCTGGCTCAAAGAGTATACGCTCAAGTACAAGCAGTGGGTTGCTCGGGCCACCTATGAAAGAGACAACGCGCGCGAGTATCGAATGGATTGGCCGCTGCAGCCTTCACCACAACTAGGTGCGGCCCACTGCCACTTTTTGTTTCTCTCTCTTAATTTTCAACTAGCCATGTTCTATGCGAGGTTCGACCTGCTACCACTTTTTCTTCCTTCGTTCTCATTTTTCTTCCAATTCACCCAAAAAGGGCTAAGCAAACATTCTTCACACCCAACGCGGCATACGAACTCAATCTCCCCTCCGTCGCATTTGAACCGTTCCACGCGTCGAACGGGTCCCCGCATCCTGACCCCGTCGCTTTCACCGAGGTTGCCCTCCAAACACGGAAAAAGCTTGATGAGAGCC
Organism: Mycena albidolilacea; assembly: GCA_029282495.1. Classification (NCBI taxonomy): domain Eukaryota; kingdom Fungi; phylum Basidiomycota; class Agaricomycetes; order Agaricales; family Mycenaceae; genus Mycena; species Mycena albidolilacea. The sequence continues at coordinate 2,398,716 of JARIHO010000002.1, forward strand.
TCAGCCGCTGCGTTACAGCCCAGTTTTCAAATGTAGGGAACCAGAGAGTTATGTGCGGTATTATTGCAGGGGTCGTCTTCTGCCTTCTCGGCGCGTTGACTCCCATTGCTCACAATTTCGCCCACGGACATTCGCGTTGGGAGAGACTTGTGAGTTTCCCTAGATAGACCCTCCATGCATCTAATTCTTTCCTCGTTCCAAGGTTGCTTTTCCGGGATTGTGGCTCGGCCTGACCATCCTGCTGGCTAGCCTGAACGGGGTTTGCGTAGGCATCTATATTTTCGGGGACCTGAGGCAGTTACGCAAGTTCGAGCTGGCACGCCCCGCCATCTCCAAACCCCAGCCGCTGAAGATTCCTCGTCCGCGGCCGATGATCTCCTACCCCATTCCCGGCATCACACCCATTCCCCCGGTTCGGCCACGACTCTCGATAACCCCACCTGCGCCCGCTCACATCCCTTCACCACGTTCCCCATCCCGCATGTCGGTGTCATCAAGTTCGAGCTTTGGGTCCGGGTCTTCGTACTCGGGCGAAACTGGCGCGATTCATATCTCCCCCGCATACTACGATGCAGATCCAGTCGAGGGTCCCGCCACCAGCCCCATAACTCCCGACCACGACCAGACCACGTTCCCCCTGCCTGTCAAGTGCCCCTTGAATGATCCCGAAAGCGGCTCTTTTCCCGCAACAGCGCCATTCATCCACCCCTTCGACCAGGAAGACCAGTTCGGTGGGCCGCCACGAACGTTGCCCGAAGAGCGCCAGGTCCTTACCGCATTCGATTTTGATGCGCTGCCCCGGCGTTCGCACAACATTCCCTCGCAGCACCCAGTTCGCATGCTTTCCCAGTCACCGCGCCGCAGCACCGTCGTCCACGTCGACCCGGAAACACGCCCTCCCGCCCTGCTGCGCCTGTCCCCGCGGGCTGTCATGGAGCGTATGCAGTCCAAGTGCACCATACTCTGGCCTGCGCCGCCCCTTCCCACCCACGGCGAAGGCATAGCGGATACGAGCACCCAGCCAGCGGGCGACAGCAAGCCCGCGCACCGGCCACGCGACAGCCTTAACTCCTCATCGCGCCCGCACCTAGACCTGACGCAGCACACGCGCAACGCGGGGGCGGTCGACAAGGACGCCGTCGTACGCAAGTTCAAGATGGTGCGCGCCGTCCCCGCGTTCGCAGTGCCCCTCACGCCTGTGTTGAGCTCCGTCGTCGTGCGTGGGCAGTGGGAGATCGTCACGCGCTCTGCGTTTTTCGCATTCTTGATCTGCTGGGTCTTGCTT